>CM066734.1:15635833-17072500 GCA_033961575.1 Aselliscus stoliczkanus
GTTTGAGGAGTAAGGAGAAACAGGTGCCTGCATAGAGGGACACGAGCACTTGCTTACCTGGGGCAGAGGCTGCTGGGGCTAGAATAGTTAGAAAAATTGATGAATGCTGCACGTGGCTGGCAGGAGAATATGAGATCCCTGGAGGCTGCGCATATAATGGGAGTTTATATCTATTGGGTTGTCGGAAAAATCATGACGCATTTTTGCAACAAAAAACATAGAAAAATACATCACGACTTTCCTGACAACCCAATACTTGCAGCCTTTTTCTCTGCAAACTCGACCACGTGTTTCCCAAAAAGATAGGTGAGCTTTCTGAGAAAGTGTCCTTTGGTGGTGCAAGACTTGGGCAGAAAAGCAGCTGCTACAGATGGAGCAAGAAATTCTGCCAGGACCCCTTTCTCCTCTCCTGACTGGAAGCACGGGGAAGGGCAGAACAATCACTGCTGCCTTTAGAGCGCTGGTAAAACCCATCACCCCTGGGGTAGGGAATAGGAATTCAGCCTACCCTTGGGTGGCATGTTGGGTCCAGAACCACAGCTGGGTGAGGGGCAGGAACACTGAGAAAGCCACATCTCTGAGACCCCGGGATACAGTGCCTATCTGAGATTGATGCTTAATCACAACAACCGAAAATCCCAATTCTTGTCTCTGATCCCCAGAATGGTACACATGAAATAACAGGTAACAGTGGAACACTGCTGGGAGAGTGGCCAGACCAGGCAGACACATCCTGTCTGAGACGCAGCACAAAGGGGAGTTCTAAAGCTGAGAGTATGTATAGCAGAGATTGAGAAGAAACCTTGGCAAATGAGGCCCCGCTCTAAACACAGGTCACAGTAGAAGAATTTGAAGACTGTGATGCATTGAGGATAGCCATGTCCATAATAAACATCCAGCCCAGCCTGACATCTGACTAGATTAATTGAAACTCCCACTCTAAAGGCATAACAAAAGTAAAAAGGCATGCTCATTTCTAGGCATAAAAACTTTTTTATAACTTTTTTTTTTTTTTTTGAGGACAGTGTCACTGGCCCTCACATGTGGGACTGAACTGGGGCCGCTGGTTTCCCAAGCCAGCGCTTAACCACTAGGCATAAAAACTTTTACCTCAGTCTCTGCTCTCCTTCAGAGGATGTTCAACTTTCTGCAAAAATGAGGCATACAAAAAAGCAACAAAAAACTCCACTCATTGCTAAGAGACAGAGCAATTAACAGCAGATTCAGATATGGCCCAGATATTGGAACTATCTGGTAGAGAATCTAAAGTAACTCTGATTACTATATTGAAAGCTCTAATGAAAAAGGTTAACAGCATGATGAATTAGATGGGTAGTTTTAGCGGAAGGATAGAGACTACAAGAAAGAGTTCAGTGGAAATACTAGAAGTGAGAAAAAGTAGCAGAAATGAAGAATACCTTTGGTGGTATTCGTTTTTGTTTTTTTTTTTTTTTTTTTTTTTTGAGGGCAGTGTCACTGGCCCTCATAGGTGGGACCCGAACTGGGGCCGCTGGCCGGCCCCTTTGGTGGTATTCTTATCAGTAGTTCTGACATAGCCAAGGAAAGAATCAGTGAACTTGAGAATAGGTCAATAGAAGTACTGAAAAAAGAGAAAGAAATCAAAACGGAGAAAAAAGAGCAGTGGAAGAAGCACAGAAGAGAGCATGCTATCAAACAACATCAACAGACCTAACATAAGCATCAACAGATGCTAAAAAATTAAACTGGAAAAGGCACAGCTATAGAGAAGGAAGAGAGGTCAGGGGTTGCCAGTGTTGGGGATGGAGAAGGGATTGATTCCAAGGGGCAACCTAAGGGAATTTGGGGCCAATGAAGCTTTTCTGTATCCTGAATGTGATGATGGACACATGACTCTCATTCATCAAAACCTATAGAACAATAGACCTCAAAGAGTGAATTTCACTCTATGTAAATTAAAGAACAACCAGGATGTGAGGGGAAACCAAAATGGAATACAAACTATTACTAGTGAACCTAACTATTATAAATGAATAACATAGCTTTACTGAAGGGAGTGGGGATCAATAGAACTAGCCTAATTAATGTTAGAAAATAGTACTTTGATTGGATACTGTAAAGCTAAAGACAAAAAAGAGCTGCATGCAAGTATTGTACTCTAGTTAGTATATTTGTTTTTCACAGACGTATGGATTCTAATGAAACTATATACTAGGGTTGAAAAAATAGGTACAGTAGATAATGAGAGCCAGGTTTCTGATTATCAGAGAAATTACAAAGAAGAAAAGATGGCAGGGTAGAATGAACCCTGTGATGTTGGATGGCAATCAGGAATATCAGTATGAATTCACTCTGAATATTTTAGCTATATAGATGGATGAATGGATGGATAGATGTGGAAATAAATACAGATGTATATGTATTCATGCCTAATATACGTACATATTTTCCTATCTCTGTCCATTGAGGGTATCTGGAAGTAGAGATCCAAGTGACAATGAGCACACTTGCTTTCCGTATCTTGTTTTCTAAATACCATTCTCCAATAAAAGGAACCAGGGCTCTTTGGAGAATTGGTTGATTCAATATCTTATGTTTTCTGGTGCCAGAACTAGGGAAGTTCTTAAAAATTTTATTTTACAGTAAAAAGTTAAAGGGAAAGCATTACAGGCTTTTTAAATAAAAAAAAAATTGTTTTTTAACACTGCTGCCTGATACCTGAGAGTCTTTAAAAACAAAGCCCCTACCTCCACTTACTACAGATTTAAATCTGTAAATTTTAGTTTGGGAAGATTAAGTTCTTTTTTCAATCCCCTACTGCTGTTATACTCATATAGTTTTATTAAAACAAGGGAGAAGGTTTTATAAATACCATTTCTCCTGAAATATTTTAGGGCCTTTATGTTTTATCTCTCAAGTGGGTGTGAAGGAAATTTGAAAATGGAGCTATTACTAAAGGCTTCAGGCTTAAAATGTTTAAAAGCTTAGTACCTATTTCCAACATTTAATTGATTCATGAAATGTTGAGTAACAACTATGTGACAGGTGCTGAGCGAGGATCCGTGGTACAAAGACTATGAAGGTAGGTGTCTCTCCCCTTTATGAACTTGCAGTGATTTGGAGAATGTAGGAAAAACGGTAGCAAGAGGAAAGTTCAGTGTCATGTGACATCCTAATCAATGTGCTTTTATTGAACATGTTTTCTCCACTTTCCTTGTAACTCTGCTTGGAAATCTTTTGTCATTTAGAATCTCAGCACTATTCCTCTCCCCTCAGCCCCCCACTTAAAGCCATTTTGAAGTTCTCACTAGTTCCTGATGGTTTTCCTTATTTAGAGAAGAGGGGTAATTCTTGTCCCGGCTGTACCTTATCTGGTATTATAGTCACCCACAACACCTCTGCTTAACACACTATTCAAAGAAACTTTGGAATATAAATAAAATGCCTTCCTTAAATCCTGCTGCTTTATTTGATTTATTCCATGGCCTATTCATGGGATAAGAAAATATGAAATGTGTGGCCTCTATTTGTAGAAAAAGATATATACACATTTTGCAAAAATTTTAGATAATCAGATTTCACTCAAGTGTATCCATTTGACCCTAGGTAAAGAACCATGTTTTGGGACAAAAACGGAATATCAACGTAATTTGATACTTGGTTGGTTCTTATCACAGTCAATAATTTTTTTGGGGGATGATTATGATACCTCAAACAGTGAAAAATTAACCAGAAAAAATATGGAATGTTTTATAATGAAGACTGTGAAGTCATACAGTAGGATTATTGTAAAATAGAAGGCTGCTTTCAGAGTGGGAATATGAGTTAGAAAATAGATTTAGAAAATCATTTAGGCAACCAAGACCATGCAAGTAAGTGGCCTTCTCATTTTCCGTCAGTGGAATGAGCAAGGAATATAGAGCTGGAGTCTTTCATTTACTCTGTGTCTTACCTGCATTTCTGCAGTGAGGTCAAATTCTTTTGTTCCTTGCCGCTCTGCATTCCTGACATGTTCCATTTGCCCTTATGCTGTTGCTATGACTTTGGTCTAATGTGATTTTAAATGTGAACCTTCTAGTTCTTAATGTTTTGTTGTCAAAGGGGTTGTGCTGAATTCAGATTCCAAGTGTGTATCAAATGTCTGCTAGGTGGCAGACTGTGCAAAATCCACTTTCATACGCCCTAATTCATTTAATTTTATTTCATTAAATGAGGCTTTGAAATATAGCTGAGGCATAATACCATTTTATTGTGTGGGCTGACTTGTCTCGAGAGAAGTATGTGGGAAACTTAAATTGGTATTTTAAGAGTTGCTAATGGAATTATGGAAGGTAGATGAAGAATGGCACAAAACTTGTATAAAGTAACATACAATCAGGCCTGTAAGGCTGTGGAAGGTAAGGTTGTGTATGTGTTTTGAAAGTCACCTCTAATACTAAATGCTAGTGATGACGCATTTGCCTGCATAAAACCATAATGAGTTTATATTTTAAGATGGAACTCCCATTCATAGAAATAAATTGCTTTATTATTAATGCATTGAGAAGGAGGGAAATGTATGCTGCAGTTATACACATGATTTACTTGCTGATGGGTAATATTATGGATTCTATTATATGAAACTTTCTTATTTACAGTTTAATTTGTAATGTATTTGTGCTAATGTTGAGCTTTGTTAGTCATAGATGATGATTTTGTTTACCTTTTGTCTCTTTGAAATATTCTAAGAAGACTTCTACAGTAGTCATTTTATCATGTAAGTGAAGTCTCATGGCATTTGGAAAACTCAACCTGACCCAGCGCAGGGAAATTTTTTTCTTCTCAAGTGAACATGAATAAACTCATTAAAGAGAATCTCCTGGTGTTTCTAGACTCTATACAGATTACATATTTTGAGTTTTTGATAAACTTTATTTCCCGGATGATCTGTCTTACTGGGCGCCCTCTAATTAAGTTTTCCAGAAAGCTCCAAACATTACCACTTCCCCACTTTTAAAATATTTTTGTGAGAACAAGGAGAATGATTAACTTTCTAATTGATGTATGGTGGTGACATAGCTATCTAAAATACTTGCATTAAAGCAACTTAATTTTTTAAAGATTAGCCAAGTAAAATATGTAATCACTCTCCAGAGTAATTAAAATGAATGAATAGATATAATTAGACATTGTGTCTGTCTTCTGTAGGGTGTCATATAACCGATATTTCTGCTATGTACACGCAACTGATAATAAACGGTTCTGACAGTTCCCTTGGAGGAAGACTACAGGAGATAGTACTTTCACACTTACAGTTCAGTCTAAGTTTAACATAACTTTTGCCTTACTTTTGCATTGCATATGCAATTATGCAGTGAGGGGAAAAAGCTTACACTTATATTGTACTGTCTATGTTTTCTTCTCCCACAGTGCAGCCAAAAATGTGCGTCTTTAGGAACTGACCTTTGTTTTTTCAGTTCCAGTAAGTAAAGGAAATTTTTAAATGGCCGACTCTGTTATGAAATACGAAGCCCTTTTTAAGAAAAAAGGAACTAAGTAAACATGAAGTTTAAGATTGCAATTTGGTTGCCTAGAGTCAGCTGGCACAGATTGTGGCAAAACTGGAGAGTGATTTATGTAGCAGACATACATACATTTACTTCTTTTAGAAAGCAGTCATACAAAAGGTGTGGCCTCATTTACATACTTTTCATCCAATTTTGCTGAGCAGTGTATTTGCCACATTTTTGATTGGTTTCTTTTTCTCAAAAAGTTGGCATTGTAATTAAAATAAAAGATTAGTTTGCTGAAAATAACCAGTTAGTTATGCTAGTTAAACTTGAAAATCTTTTTCCTTGTGCTTGACAGCTTTTTTTTGTTTAGGATAAACATTGGAATTGGATCCAGGCCACTCTTTGCAGGTACTGTTTCCTTTCCTTCCACCTCATGATGTTCTGCTGTCCGTCTGGGTGATTTCAGCTCAGCTCAAGGGCAGTCTTTCCTGACCTCCCTGTATATACTCCAGCCCCATTCCTGCCACTCCACTGACACTGCTTTCAGCCATGCCAACAACTGCCTAAATCTCGGCGGACATGTTTTGGTTCTGATTCCATCTTGCTGTGAAATTTGTCCACTGACACTGCTTTCAGCCATGCCAGCAACTACCTAAATCCCAGGGGATGTGTTTTGGTTCTTATTCCATCGTGCTGTGAAATTTGTCAGAGCGACTCTTCTCTTTTTCTTTTTTTTCTTGAGGGCAGTGTCACTGGCCCTCCCATGTGGGACCCGAACCAAGGCCACTGGCTTCCCAAGCCAGCGCTTAACCACCGCGCCACTCGGCCGGCCCTCTTTTTCTTAAATACTGTGTTTCTATTTCCTGACCCCCCCCCCCGCCCCCAACCCTCTTTACATGGTTGTTCCTGCTTATTCTTTTTGAGTTCCTTTTTTGCTCACCCCATTAGTGGTGATGCTCCATGGGTTATTTCTCTGGGTTTCTTTGCTATGTGTCAGATCCTCTCCCTGAAGTGGCATTTATTTCATAGCTTCAGCTATCATCTGGTTCTGATGACTCTCAAATAAAAATTCCCGACCTAGATCTTTCTTCTGGATTCCTGACTAGCTGGCTTCTGGATGGTTCCAATAAGGGAGAAAAGTCACTAAGATGTCTTACAAGCCTCTTACAAACAACTTTTTAGAGATTCCCGACCCCTTCTCCCCTGCCCTGCCTCTTTCTGATGGTGTCTTTCTTCTGCTTGAAAATGTTCCGTGCCTCTTCTCGCCTACCAAATGCTCTGACCCCAAAACGATAGTTCTAGCTTGATTTTCTATTGCGGCACAAATAACCTTTGCTTTAGTGACACTAAAATACTGTGCTGTCTACCGTTCTGCCTTGAACCTGCCCATATCCCTGTTGTTTCATGTCTCCCTCTCTTAAACGACCTCATTTCTTAGAGATGCTCAGACACTCTGATGTGAGCTTCATACAGAAACTTCCCCTGATCCAATTGCTCTATGTAATTCTTCCCTTTTTGTGAACTCCTGTATTTTGTTGACATCCATTTGATGACATTACCTTATTCGGCCTGTTGTATAATTACTTAGTACTTGCTGTTTCTCTCCCACTAGTCTCATATCCTTGAGGCTGGAGTTAAGACATTTTCCTTCTAGCACCCAAACATTGGTGAGCTTATACTGGCCTGATGTGGGTTTTTTTTTTTTTTAATGGGTTTTTTTGTTGCGTTCTTGTGTTGGGTTTTTTTTTTTTTTTTTTTTTTTTTTTAGGACGGTGCAGCTCACAGTTGCTCATGTGGGGATTGAACTGCCATTGGCACCACACTGTAACCAGCTGAGCCAACCGGTCACTCCCTGGCCTGATGTAATATTGGGTTGAGGGGTTGAAGAGTGATATTTCTGACAACTCCTTTGGTTACCATTCATGTTAAGTTCTGGGCACACAGCAGGATGGATTTCTGTTCCGTTTCTCAGCCGGTGTGGACAGTCAGATGGGGCTCATGCCAGGTACATGTGGGGAAGCAGTGGTGGATTTTAGCGCTCTGGCTGGTGGCATTTGCCATATTATTTGACTCATAGATGAATTCCCCCTGCCCCACACGCACATGTTTTATTTTATTTTTTTATATTTTATTCTTTTTTTTAAAATTTTTTATAAGAGGGCAGTGTCACTGGCCCTCATATGTGGGATCCTAACCCGGGCTGCTGGCATCCCAAAACCAGCTCTTAACCACCGCGCCACTCGGCCGGCCCCGCACACACACATTTTAACATCTCTGAATTAGGGTGCATTTTACAGTTGTTGGCCTCTTACAATGATAATTGGCAATGTTATATCAGTACTGTTTTTACTGTTATTAAAGATACTGGCATGTCACACAATCCATAATATTTTAGAGTTGGTGAATTTTAGTAAATTATAGCGTGAGGTTAAATGATGAGTCCCACTCGTGGGGCTGTATCACCCAGGGGTGTTACGGGTTGCATTGGACATTGTAGTTTCCACTCAATATTCTTTACAGCTGAGCCACTTTACTTAGCAGTTGTGCAGTTAGGTAGGGTGGACTCCCCTTACCCGCTGCCAGTGGCAGGTTCCACTGGTGTAGATAACTCACCCCCTCTCTGCAGTGGTCGGTTCTGTGGTGGGAGCAAACCGGGACACGTGCAATCAAAGTGATACTAAGGGCTTTTGTTTGGTGGAAGGAAATACTTGCTCTTTCTCCTTTTACATGAGGACAGGGTAGTATGTACCTCCAGGAGCTATTGGCAGCCATAATACCATGGAGAGGAGCCAGTCTGAGCTTCAAGCCAGCGGTGGAAGGGGACAGAGCCACGAGAAATGCAGAGAGAGAGCTGCAGCCTGTGACACTGTGAGGAGGCAGCAGCGCCTCTTGGGTGGTTCAGGGTGTCACTCTGGACTGTTCTGCACGGGCTCGAATGCCACCTCTGCCACTCACTAACTGTGACACCCCGGACACGTATAGTATCTGTAGCATCACAGTCTCTCTGTACCTCAGTTTCCTTGTCTGTTCAATGGGCATGACAGCTCTCAGAGAGTTGGGGCAAGGATTAAATGGGTGAATACCTGAAAAATGGAGAGAGCTGTACCATGCCCAGAGGGTAAGCTCTCGTTACTCTTGTTACTGACCAGCTCAGAAACCTACCCTCTCTCCGGACTTTCATTTATTGTTCATCCGGGTTTGATGGAGGCTTTTTGTTACTCTCAACTGGTATACAGAGGTTAAGTTCAGGATTCTGAAAGTAATTTGATTTTAGCTTAAATGTCAGTGTTTAGTATATAAGTAGTTTGAGTTCTGTACCACTCACTGTACACTGTACATAATAGATTCAAGGAACCATAAAACTGTGAGAATTATTATTTGGTAGACTACTTTTGTCTAGGACAGAAAAACATCTGTCTCAGAGTTTTTAGGAGAGCTAACTCAACTAACTCTTCCTCTTCCTCACTAAACAAATAAACATTAATAACGACATTGGCTTTAATACCTACATTATAAAGAGGTTGAATTTTTGATACATACAAGGTCATATAATTAAGTTCGCAAACTCATCCTAGAAAAAGTGCTATGTACCTTGTTGCTGAATATCACTAAGGTCACCTTCAAAGTACTCCCATTCAGAAGCTATGCATTAACACCAGCACGTAGTCCCTTCTTCAAAGCAATTTTGGAACTCTTTTTCTGGAATGGCCATCAGAGCTATTGTCATATTACCCTTGATGTCCTGAATGTCATCAAAATGTCTTCCTATCAATATTTCCTTTATCTTTGGGTAAAGAAAGAAGTCACTGGGGGCCAGATCAGGTGAGTAGGGAGGGTGTTCCAATACAGTTATTTGTTTACTGGCTCTAAACTCCCTCATAGACAGTGCCGTGTGAGCTGGTGCATTGTCGTGATGCAAGAGTCATGAATTGTTGGCAAAAAGTTCAGGTTGTCTAACATTTTCACGCAGCCTTTTCGGCACTTCCAAATAGTAAACTGGTTAACTGTTTGTTCAGTTGGTACAAAATCATAATGAATAATCCCTCGGATGCCAAAAAGGTTAGCAATATCGTTGCAACAAGTTCACAAGCTTTATTGTCTGACCTCGTATATGAAAGTTTCTTTCAGTAGAAAAGCAGATATTTTCAATTGCTTCCTGTGTCATGCTGGTACAACCATCTCCATATTTATATTAGAAATCCCTATATAATAAGGACATAACAATCTTTTAACCTTTCAGATACATCTCTAAATTTCAACTTTTTGAAATGGCAACTTCTTTTTTTTAAAACTATATTTGGTTGTAATAATGTTCAACACATTATAGGTACTGAATATAATCCTTGGTATTCCTATAGTCACATCCCATATGTTAAGCTCTCTAATGACATGGGTTTTGACTTACTTTCCCCTCAGTTTTATTGAGATATAGTTGACATATATTGTATTATATACAACATGATTGACTTGCTTTTGAAAACAATCCTTTAAAAAAACATTCCCTCTTGCATTTTTAAAATTTCATTTTAGAAAAATTTGATATAAAGCTATGTTTTGGGGAAAACTATTATAAGTTGTCTATTATTTTGTTCTTTGGTTTACATAGGAATACAAGGAAAAGAGACTATACTGAGGAAAACTTAGAAAACCTAATGTATTCCAATGTAACATTTACTTTCTATAGCTAGCTTCCTTCTTATATAAAATGGCAAGACTGAAGGATCTAGTATCCTCTTTCCTATTCTACTAACCTCTCTTTCCTTGGTAAGTTGCTAAAAACATATACGTTCAAAGGACTTCAGTTGTTTCTAAAATTATTTTTTATGACTACTATAACACAGGTTCTTAGATGTATAGAAAGTTGTATTGTTTGCAAAGCATTTCATGTGTATTTTATTTTTAGGATCTCTGAGACATAGATAGGGGAGGTGTTATCTTACCCTGTCGTAGGTGAAGAAACAGTGGCATCTAGTTAACACAAGTGTGGATGTGACATACATAGAAACATGTACCCTCAGAGTTAAACTATCAAATAATCAGCATTTTACTTTAATAGGAAAATACTAGACATATTCCTGCCATTGTGCTGGAGGTATTAACATATCAGTTGACAAGAGAAAATAATTAGAGGCGTCATAATTGGAAAACTGTTTCTATTTGCAGTTGATGGCATTTTACTTGGAAAACCCTAGTTTCCAATAAATTTAATAAAAAGTAAACAAGCAAAAGCCTTCATTTCCATAAGCAATAACCAATTTAGAAGATATAATGGAAGAAAAAACCCATTTACAATAGCAACAAAAATATTAAAATACTCAGGAATTAAACTTAAAATACGTGCTAAACTTGCATGAAGAAAACTTTAAAACACTCCTGTAAGGCTTAACGTAGAACTGAATCTAACGAAAGTGATGCCTTGTTCTAGGATAGGATGACAGTGCTATAGAGTTGTAATCAAGTATTTGAATGCGAGTGGTGGATTTGGGACATGACCCCAGGAAGCCCCTGTGAGGGAATGGGAGTGGGGAAGGAATGGAGTGGAATGAAACCAGTATAGGGTGTGTCCATGAACAGGCCACCTTTGGCAGCTGGTGCTCCATCCTACTGGGGACTTGTGTGAAGCTGTTTAGCACCCACCCCAGAGTTATCTCACCTGAGGGAAGAGAAGCAGGGATACTTATTCACCAAGTCCTGTCCATCGTTGGTGGCTGCTTTCTCCCTGATATTGTGGTCTGCAGTAGAAAGCCAGAAGCATGTAAGTTCTGAGCAGATCAGCAGATGATGTTACAGCAACGGTCCGTGTCTGTGCTGCTGAGATATACCTGTTTCAAACCAAACTGAGGAGATGGATGTACTTGTGGTCATGGCATCATATCTCTAGCAGCTGGAGATCTCTGGTCTCCTCTGAATGAGACCATTAATGAGTCAGGGAGCAGTGTTGCATTTTTTTTTGCGTTGAAAGGAATTGGTGGGTTCTGAACGTTCCCCGCTGCACTTACACTGTGGAAAGTTCGCGAACTTAATTGTCTGACCTTTTGTATGCTCTGTCCATGTATGCTCAGAAGTATGGACTGGCTCTTGGAAGGGGGGCTTAGCTCTTCATACTATAACCAATTTTACACCGAGAACGGGTTTTCTGCTGATTAAATTTAAGCAAATAGAATAAATTGTAACATTAACAAGGCAATTATTTATTTTAAAAAAGCAAACGAATTTTTTTTGCTCCATTAACCTCTGCCAATATGAATTCTAATATATTTGGTACTTGATCCCTATTATCACAGTGTGAAATAATGAAAGCATAATTGCTTTCTTTGCTAACAGATGTTGATGTGGCCACTTTTCTAATGTTGATCAAGAAACTATAGTGTATAAGATAACACCATGGCTCTATGAACCAAAGATTGAGGATTTTACAAATAACTATTTCAGTTCCGTGATTTACTTGATTTTTTTTCTTGCAAAACCTCAACTGCGATTTTTATTTGTTGATGTCTAGTATTTCAAAAAGCTTATTTGAATGAGAAGATCTCAGTTGGCTAATTTAAAATATCTCTTCTTGAATTATTCTTACCATGCACAGGTATTTTGTGACAGATTGAAAGGGAAGCAATGCAGAGTGACTATTGCAATAAGTCATCTGTGAAACCTACAGGCAGACATTTAACCCCATCAGGAAAGATGGTGGTTTTTCAGCTTTCTTCCCAACATATACACCAACTCAGACTAGCATAAATATGTTGCTCGGTAGGCATGTTCTTGCCAAGTTTTATTATGTAGACTAATTTTCTGTTTGTTGTTGTCTCAAATATTTTTTTTTAAAAAGATTTTATTGGGGAATTGGGGGAGGGGAACAGACAAGTTGCTGCCCTTTTATTCTTCAGTCTAGTTGTGGAGGATGTTGCTTCACTGGCTCATGTTGGTATTATCATTGTGCTTTACCCAGGTGAGGCAAATTGGTCGCCGGCAATTGGACAGCCGTTCACGGAGGCTTTTGGCAGCTCACTCTGGCTGCCAGCCGCTCACACTGGCTGCCGGCCCCTCACTGTAGCCTATGGCAGCCCACTGCAGCAGGGGCTGCAGCTATGCCATCCCAGGGAATCACAGCAGCCCAGCTGCAGGTCAAGTTGTTGTTCACCATCTTAGCTGTAGAGGGCAGTGTCACTGGCCCTCATGTGGGATCCGAACCAGGGCCCTGCTGCTCAGAGTTGGCGTCCCAAGCCAACTCTTAACCAATGAGCCACTCAGCTGGCCCTGAATCGAGTATTTTTTAATATTTTATTTTATCTCTTATATTGGCCTATAAGCTATACTTTATTTTTTTTTGTTGTTGTAGGATTTAAAATATTTATCTCTAACATATCATAATCTACTGTTAAATAATATTATACACTTAACATATAAGGACCTTATAGTATACTTCCACTTTTCTCCTTTCATTCATTGTGCTATTTCATAATTATACGTGTACATATTATAAACCCCACAGTATATTGTTGTTTTTTTTCTTTAAACAGTAAATTATCTTTTGAGTAAAAATTTTAAAAATGAAACAGTTTTTTACATTTGCCCACATACACAACATTTTTAGTGCTCTTCACCTCTGGGTGTTTATCTGAAATTTTATCTGGTATCCTTTTCCTTCAGCGTCTTTGAAAATTTTTAGTTTCAGGTTTATTGGTACCAAAATCTCTTTGCACTTGTCTGACATTTTTATTTTGCCTTCAGTTTTAATGATATATTTTCTTCTGGCTTGACATTTTTTTGGCCTTTCAGCACTTGAAAGATGTTCCGTTGCCTCCTGGTTTGCATTGTTTCTGGGGCCATTTTAGTGGCACAGTCTTTATTTACAGTGGCCTGTAACATCTATACGATCTGAAATTTGGTGACTTGTTGACCTCATTTTCTTCTTCTTCCTCCCTCCCTCATTCAAACAGGCTAAGGGCTTACCTGCTCCAGGATTTTGCATTTATTGTTTCATCTTTGGGGACCGCTGTTCTCTCAGATATTCTTATGATTCAGGCTGTCACCTCCTGCAGGTCATCTTATGAAAAGGGCATTTGGTGTTTATATATGATAGTAATACCTTCCAGCCTGTACTTGGTTTTCCTCCGACCCTTCATTTTCCCCATAATGTTTACCATTGTGTGACATACTATGTGTTGATTTGTTTTGTCTTGTTTCTGCTATTGAATTTTAGATCCAACCAGGAAGGTTATTCATTTTGTTTTTGTCTTCTAAAACAATGCCTGAAAGTAGGGATTCAATAATAATTTATGGAATGAATGAATAAATAAATGAAAGACTTCAGTTCATTAAATGATGGTATAAATTTGGGGATTTAAAAAAGCTGTCTTCTTAAAATCTTATTAAATATAAGGTGCTATGAGTTCATTGTGTTGTACCCTAAGAGCCTCTGTTACTAATTCTCCAGCAGACATGAGCAGATTATACTCTCATATAATCTGAGCCTGATAAATGAAGGGATAAGGTCAGGTGATGTCTGAAGTCTCTTCCCATGACTATATAGATATAATTTTTTTTGAATTTTATTTTTTGAATTATATTTTTTATTAGTTTCAGGTGTACAACACAGTGCAATAGTTATACTTTTTACCCCTCAAAGTGACAATCCCGCTCCCCTAATCTGCCGCCCCACTTCCCCCCCATATCATACATATCTATTACAATTCCATTGACTCCACACCCACACTATACTCCACATCCCGTGACTATCTATATAGTCAATTATAGTTGACATACAATATTATACAACATCAGCTTCAGGTGTACAGTGCAGTGATCAAGCCTCTACTCCATTCATGAAGTGGTCTCCCTAACAAGACATGTGACTATCTGACACCCTACAAAATATTTACAACATTATTAATTATATTCCTCAAACCGTTTTTCATATCCCTGTGGCAATACTATAGTTACCTATTTATGCTGTCTAATCTTATTCTAAACAACTTCCTAATGAGGCCTCCTTCTTAGTCTTCTCTGCAAGAGTCTATTGTATAATAATTAGGTTAAATACACAGAAGGGAGGTGATGTCATTTTCTGTGCAGAAAACCTTAGCTGGTTTTCCATTGCCGTAGGATTCTCTGATCTTTGCTCCATCATTAAAGGGCCTTCACAGTGTCATTCTGCCTTATTTCCACTATTCCGTGTCACCATCCCGTACTATATTTCCTACTGTGTATCCCATACGTATTCTACATTTTCCTTCAGTTGTTGCTTTTGTTATTTCCACTAGGAATTCCTGCCTCACATTCCTATTTGTCAAAATTTTCTATTATTTTTCATGCCTTCTATAAAATGTTCTATTCTTCATGTTATCTTTCTCAACACTCAGAATTACATGTTGTTGTCTCTTAATCTGAACTTCTTTTATACTTTGCTGAAATGAAATATTCCATTCAAATGTGCCTAAAAGACAACAGGACTTGAAAAACCTTCTTACTGAATTTAAAGCATTAAATCTCATTGTTCTTGACATAGGTGGGTACATGGGCGTAGTGCAATCACATTGGCTCCAGGAAAAATTGTGAAGCGAGTGAAGTGGATTTTTTAAACTCCTCCCCCACCCCTTTTATTTTGGAGAAGCCTTGACTTCTCCCCCCGTGTTGTGTCCTGTTTCTCACTTGGACTTGATGGTTGTTGGGGCTTTTTACTCTAGCTTTCCTTCCCCTAAGTGGCTGCCTTAGCTGTAGGCTTTTTCTAACTCCTTTCTAGACTTAAAAAATCTCTTTTCTGTATTATTGGTTTTCATCATTCTCTGTTACCTTCAGGTACCTCTAATTTTTTTTTATGGTTGTTTTTAGTATTGTTTTACTTAGTATTTTAAGTCCTGTAAGATTGCCCATCATATACACCCTAAAGCTCTATGACTTTCAGTAAAATAAAAGAACATTAGAACTTTAGTTTTAAGGTCATCTTATTCTTTTTTTCCCTATTTCTCTCCTGGATTTGAAGGTTGCCTTTTTGATTTTATCATTTTATTATACTTCATTGCCTTTAGTGTTTTTATACAAAGGACCTATCTTGATATCCTTTTATTCAAGGTCTTTTGATATGTTTTTACTGGTTTTCAGATATCAATCAGTAAAGGAATCTTTAAAATTGGAAAGGAATTTATCAAACCATTTCCTATACTTTATTGTAAGGTAAATAAAAATGTGCATCTAATTTAGCCTTCTTAGTTTTGTTTGTTTGATACAGTGAAATATTGAATATAATCTTGATATAAATTAAAGAAGCTTCTTCCTAGGGCCGACCGAGTGGCTCAGTTGGTTAAGAGCTCGCTCAAGAGTGCGAGCTGAGCTCTGAGCAACAGCTGTTCGAGGCCAGCCCGAGCTGAGTTGCCGTTGAGCTGCCAACAGGTGGCAGGATGGCTCAGCTAAAAAAAAAAAAAAAAAAAAAAAGGGCCGCCCGAGTGGCGCGGTGGTTAAGCGCTAGCTTGGGAGGCCGGCGGCCCCGGTTCGGGTCACACATATGAGGGCCAGTGACACTGCCCTCAAAAAAAAAAAAAAGTAAAGAAGCTTCTTCCTATAATTAGTAATTAAGATTACTCCTTGTCAGTTAATGATACAAACGGAGTTGATGCTTACCTATAAGAACTAACAATGTAAATATTGGAGATGAATGGATATTTGAGGAGTTTAGAGTTTATTTCAAATTACAGTATCATAGTTTTATAAGAGCATGTGTTGACAGGTAGTAACCGGACTGCCTAAAAAGATCTACCATGTAAAAAATAGGCATACTTCAGAACCTGGACAAAGAAAATGGTAAAATTCATCAATTACTTCTTTCCCACCAAATATGGCTGGTTGTTTTTCCAAAGTTAGCCATTTTCCTGTCCTCCATGACAGCTTCTTTTCCCTAATCTATGCTAAAGTTTTAATGGGCACTACCCTCCTGTTAGCTTTTCCATTTTAATACACTTTTGAAGAATTACTATCTTGAAAACAGAGCTAGTTCTTGGAAAAGACTAATAAAGTTGACAAACCTCTGGCAAGACCTGCTAAGGAAAAAAAAGATGCAAATACAAAATCAGAAATGAAAGAGGAGAAGTTACGATGGACACCACAGAAATATAAAGGATCATACCAGAATACTATGAAAGACTGTATGCCACCAAATTCAATAACCTAGAAGAAATGGACAAGTTTTTAGAAATATATAATGTTCCTAGACTGAATCACAAATAACTGGAAAATCTGAACAGACTGATCAACATTAAGGAAATTGAAACAATCTCAAATACCTCCCAAAAGTAAAAGTCCAGTACCAGGTGCCTTCACTAGTGAATATTACCAGACATTCAAAGGAGATTATTTAATACCTATCCTTCTCAAGCTCTTCCCAAAAATTGAAGGCCAACATTTATGAGGCCAACATTACCCTGATACCAAAACCTGGGAAGGATAACACGCAAAAAGAGAACTATAGACCAGTATCTTTGATGAACACAGATTCAAAAATCCTAAACAAAATACTAGCAAATCAAATACAATAATACATCAAAAAGATAATAATACATCATGATCAAGTGAGGTTCATTCCAGGGGCACAAAGATGGTTCAATGTAAGCAAATTGATCAATGTGATACACATTAACAAAATAAAGGATAAAAGTTATATGATCTTAAAAATAGATGCAGCAAAAGCATTTGACAAGATACAACATCCATTTATGATTAAAACAATAAAATGGGTATAGAAAGAAAGTATCTCAATCTAATAAAGTCCATATATGACATACCCTCAGCTAATGTCACACTCAGTGGTGAAAACCTGAAAGCTTTTTCTCTAAGATCGGGAACAAAACAAGGATGCCCACTCTCATCACTGCTTTCCAACATAGTATTGGAAGTCCTAGCCAGGGCAATCAGGCAAGAGAAAGAAAAAGCATTCATGTTTGGAATGAAGAAATAAAATTGTCACTTTTTGCAGATGATATGATTCTTTATATAGAAAATCCCAAAGACTCCTCAAAATACTATTAGAAAAAATAAAACAACTACAGTAAAGTTACAGGATACAGAAATCAATGTACAAAATTCCATTGCTTTCCTATATACTAACAGTGAAATTTCAGAAGAAATGAAAAAAATCCTTTGCGATTGCAACAAAAAGAATATAATACCTAGGAATAAAGTAAAGAAAGGATGTGAAGGGCCTATACACTGAAAACATTATTAAAAGAAATTGAAGGGCTGGCCGAGTGGCGCGGTGGTTAAGAGCTGGCTTGGGATGCCAGCTGCCCGGGTTCGGGTCCCACATATGAAGGCCAGTGACACTGCCCTCAAAAAAAAAAAAAAAATGAAAAGAAATTGAAGACACACAAAGAAATAGAAAGATATTCTGAGTTCATGGATTGGAAGAATCAACATAGTTAAAAGGCCATATTACCCAAAGCAATATATAGATTTAATGCAGTCCCATCAAAATCCCAATGACAGTTTTAAAAGAAATAGAACAAAAAATCATCAGGTTTGTATGGAACCACAAAACCCCCCAAATAGCCAAAGCAATCCTGAGAAAGAATAAAGCCAGAAGTATCACACTCCCTGACTTCAAACTATACTACAAAGCAACAATAATCAAAACAATATGGTATTGTCAGAGAACAGACACACAGACCAATGGAACAGAATTGAGAACGCAGAAATAAATGCACATATATGTGGACAAATAATTTTCAACAAAGGAGCCAAAAACCTCACACTGGAGGAAAGAAATTTTCTCTTCAGTAAATGGTGCAGGGAGAATTGGAAAGCCACATGCAAAAGAATGAAACTAGACTACTGTCTGTCACCATACACAAAAATTAACTCAAAATGAATCAAATACCTAAATATAAGACTTGAAACAATAAAATACATAGAAGAAAAGACAGGTACTAGACTTAAGCACCTTGGTCTTAGAGAGGATCTTATGAATTTGACCTCAAAGACAGGGAAGTAAAAGCACAAATAAATAAATGGGACCATATCAAACTAAAGAACTTCTGCACAGCAAAAGAAACCATGAACAAAACAAAAAGCCAACCAACTGAATGGAAGAAGGTATTTGCAAACAACTCCAATAAGGGGTTAGTAACCAAAAAAATACAAAGAACTCATACAGCTTAACAATAAAAAAGTTTAATTAAAAAATGGGCAGAGAACCTGAATAGACACTTCTCCCAAGAACACAGACAAACAGCCAGCAGATGTATGAAAAAATGCTCAACTTCACTAGCTCTTAGGGAAATGCAAATCAAAACCACAGTGAGATATCACCTCATATCTATTAGAATGACTATTACCAGCAAGACAAGTAATAAGTGTTATTGGAGAGGTTGTGGGGAAAAAGGAACTGTCATATACTGCGGGTGGGAATGTAAACTGGTACAGCTACTATGGAAAACAGTATGGGAGTTCCTCAAAAAATCAAGAATAGAACTACCAAATGACCCAGCAATCCCTCTTCTGTGTATCTACCTGAAAAATTTGAGAACAGTCATTTGTAAAGATATATGTACCCTTATGTTCATTGCAGCATTATTCATGGTGGCCAAGACATGGAAACAACCTACGTGTCCTTCGATAGATGACTGGAGACAGATGTAGTACATATATACAATAGAACACTACTCTGCCATAAGAAAAGATGAAATACTGCCATTTGCGACATGATGGGTGGATCTTGAGATTATCATCTAAACAAAATAAGTCAGACGAAAAATGTTGAGAACCATGTGGCTTCACTCATATGTGGGATTTACATGCTATCACATATGAATCTGCTGGGTCTTCTCCTAGCAAGCTTGTGCTAAAACCTTAATCTCGGTGGAGAAGAGAATGGTTCTTTTATTTTTTTATTTTTTTTTAGCTGAGCCATCCTGCCACCTGTTGGCAGCTCAGGGGCAGCTCGGCTCGCGCTGGCATCGAACTGCTGTTGCTGAGCTCAGCTCACACTCTTGAGCAAGCTCTTAACCAACTTAACCACTCGGCCGGCCCAGTTCTTTTCTTTTTTAACAACAATTACTAATACTTTTTTAGTTTTTAAATTTATTTTTAAGTTATCTTTGACATGGCTCTATTCTTGTCTGGATCCTTCCATGTCCCACCTGGCTGAGTTGCGATGTCTGCTGCTTGCTTCAGGGCTTTGTTAACTTAGCAGATAATGTTTTTAGTTTTCCCTCACATAGTCTCCAAGAGTGATCTCTAAATGTCATTAAAAAACCTGATTTATTTAGAACTTTTTCGTTCTTCTAATATGTTAATATATCCTTCACAACGCTGGCTTTATTTGTAAATAAACGTGTGATAACTCTGCCTTGGTGTTCTCTCTCAAAAGACTGTCTACTCTGTTTTTCATTTGGTAGCTACCACTCTCGGAGTATTTTAGAGGTAAGGTGGGGCCTGGAAGTCCAAGGAGAAAAATGGATTTCCAATTGGGCAGATATAGGCAGAAATTTTTTTGTTGCACCATTAAATATCTCCCCTCTCTTTCCGTCTGTAAATAGCAATTATAGGGAATTATTCTTTAATCATTCAATGTTCAGCATTTACATTAGCACATCAAAAAAGGGTATTTAATTCTTAAGGTTAATGGTTACGTATTTTATGAATTTTAATAATTTGTGGACTAAAAAATTCCCACTTTGATTTGTAATACATCTTTATGAAAATAGCTCTGTTGGGAATAGAACTGTTGTAATTTCATCAGTAATCTTTACTGATGAAAATTAGCTATTTACTCAGTTTTCGCCTAATGAGAATATTAGTCCCGGCAGAGAGGATGGCCTAATGATTAACAGCATGGGTTCTGGAGTCTGACTGCCTGGATTTGAATATAAACTACACTATTTACTATGTAACTTTGGGCAACCTAACTTATTTGCTCTAGCCTCAATTTTCTTATTTGTAAAATGGGGCTAAATTTGTTCCGTATCTCATAGCTTTATTATGAAGATTAAATAAGATAATTGGCACAGTTTTTGGTATGTTGTTAGCGTTAGCTATAATTATAATATGGTAATATAATAATTATTGTTGAGGGGCAACATGGTGTAATGGAATTAGACATGGTTTATAATCCTAGCGCTGGGGTGGGGGATGGGGGAGGTGTCTTTATACATGATCTTGAACAAACTGTCTAACCTCTCTGTGATGATTTCTTAACTATGAATTGTGGCTAAACTTCCTTATCAGGTAATTGGGAAGATCTGGTACAAAGCAAAATTTTAAAAGTGCCACTGTGTTTTTCTCTTCTCCCTTTCTTTCTAGTTCTTAAATTAGTTTAAAAAGGCTGCAAATTCAGAAAACCTATTAGTTCCCTGAAAAAAAACCAAACAATCAGCTAATACTCTTTTTATAGCACGTGGCAAATAGCTGTTATTCAGTATGTTTTGTTTAGTCTATTAGAATCTGATTTTTCAAGCTGCCCTATTTTTTGGCTGAATTACAGGAAACAAATAGAAGGCATTAAAAAGAGATTAAGTATTAAAGAGCTTTAAGGTTTTATATCTAAAGAATAATCAGAGAGTAAAAGAACAAGCAATGCAGTTTTGTCTTCATGGAAGTTATGAGGGTAAAAAATGAGAGCTATGCCCCTAGATCAGGGAGATTTGATGATGGAAACTTCAGCGACACTAGGAAACTCTATGCAAACTGGAAGAGCTGTAGGAACTACAGGGATTGTGAAAGTGATCCTTATTTACTGGTGGGTGAAGATGCTGAGAGCTTTGAGATGATCTGAGATCGCGGGCTTTTTCTGTAGCCTCTTGGGAAATGTGATGAGAATGGTGGCTAACACAAACCAATTGACTCTGTGGGGGTGGGGTGGGGGGGCTTGGGGTGGGGAAGGGACAGTAATAATAGAAAGAAGAGGGATAGTGGCTTCCACTCCCCAAAGACGAGCTTCAGGGTGGGGATTAGGATTGGGAGGGCCTGGGACTCGGTGGAGAACTCATGAATTTCATTTTCCCTTGTTTATCAATATTCCTGGGCACTCAGAAAGCTGGTGTTGCTATACGGAGCCCTGATTTTCCTGTATAGAAAAATATTGATAAGAAACAGCAAGGTGGCACCACATGAGCTCATGCTGTGGACCACCAGCTTTTTTCACAGAACATCAACGCTGTAAGGGACAGTGTCCCCTTTTTATAAACGTGTTATTTGCAATAGACACACACATACACACCATTATTCTGAAGAAAAAAACCTTCGCTGATACAACTACTTATGCACACAATTTCAAAATACCAGTATAATCCCTTAATGGTAATATAAAGAAGAAATAAATGGAAAGCTATCCTAAAAGCATGCATGTTGCCATTTATAAATGTTTAGGTGCTAACAGAATTCATGGTGAAGAATTATTATAAATGCGTAGCTCTCATGGAGATTGACTGATGGATGTGTGTTGCGTTAGTGATTCAAATAGCATGACGTTATCATCTGAAATGATGAACTATTCCTGGTCAAGTTTTGATGAAAATAGTACCATTTCCTTCGATTTACCTAGTAGCTCCAATCCTGGAAAATTCAGCCTATGTTAAATATACTAAGACAATATGAGGACTGGTTCTGCTTATATGTACAAAGGGATCTGGTTCGAGGCCGCAGTGCCCTAGTTGGACATTGGAAAGCTGGGTGGAATGCGAGCCCCCTGGCTCCTTCAGAGGGAATGCCTGTGGTAACCCCTCCTCCCCACAGCCCTGGGAAAACCAAATCACCCTCACAGCTTTCTACCTCACAGCTTTCTCCCGGAGTCAGTACCAACCCTCCTGAGAAGCAGAGCCTGGTTGCATCCACATTTGCCAAGGGGTTTAGAAGACATTTCAGTGACTTCTGCTATGGCCACACCCAAATCCCTGCCCTTGCCAAGCCCATGAAATAAACTGTTTCTAATTCTGTTTCCTAACAGATAGCTTGGGGGTGTTTTGTTTGTTGTGGAAGGGAGACGTCAGCATATAGAGACAACAGTACATAATGTCCGTGAGCTGGAACTGTGGGTCCATTCTGCCCGCCTTCCCCTCTAGCCGCTGCTGCCTCTTCCTACTGTGTGCGCTGCGCGAGTTACTGAACCTCTCAGCGTCCGTGTTCTCGTCTGAGAGCGGACGGGGCACATGGAGTTACCCACCTAGTGGGCGAGTTGTGAGGATTCTTTACACACAGCCCTGTGCACACTGCGTGGAGGGACTCGTGAGAACGGTGAACAGGCATGGACAGGTTTTTTGAAGGTGAGGAAGGAAGTTACTAAATTATAAATACACAGCGCAGAAAATTAGAAAGATCATGTAGTTTGATTTCCTCTCGTAGCACATCTTCACCAGAGAGCTCTAAATAGGTTTTAATGGATGCAATTCATCATCATGGTTGCCTTTACCTTGCTCTTGGCAGGGATAATAATGGTTAATAGCTAACAATTATAGAGCACCCCACATGTGCCAAGCTTGGTACCAGCAGGTTTACAAGTATCGTATCATTTCATTTAAACAAACCTTTGAAGTTGTTACTATTCTCCCTGTTTTTACATATAGAAAAATGAGACAGGTTGAGCAATTAACTCAGCGCGTCACAGGTTAGAATCCGAACTCAAATCATCTCACTCCAGAGTCCATTCTTTTCATCACTGGGCGACACTAAACAATGAAATGGGCAAGTCAGCACACCACTCATAAGCAGTCTCAACCATCCTATGAACAGTCGTAGATTCATTGTGCTGGGTCCCTTATCCTTGACATTTTCTCGTTGACGCTAGGGTTTTTATGTCGAGCACGCTGGTGGAGGGTTTGGTTTTTGCTTTAAAAGTGGGTTGGTGTCTAGATCACAATTGTCCAAAAGTACTTCCGGTAATGATGGAAATAGTTTTGCTCTGTCCGATGCTGTACCTAGCCGTTGGGCATATGTCGCTGTTGAGCATTTAACATGAGGCTACTGTGACTGAGGAAGTTAATTTAAAAAATGTATTGACATTTAATTAGTTTATAAATAGCCACATGTGGCTGGTATTGGACAGCACAGGTCTATATAAGCAAAGGGGATGCAAAGAGAAAATGCTGGCTTGCCATTCTAAGGAGCATTCTAAGTGCTGCCGTTTTGTTGCCTTTTTTGTCCCCTGGGCTTGACAAAGAGCCACTGTGCATTTGAACAGGAGCCAGTGTCTGCTCTAAGGTATAGAAATAATACATACAGGTAACGGGACTTACCTCTGCCTCTTTGGAGATGGAGACCTTAGTGCCATACTCTCAGAAGCATCCTTGGTCTAGCAGGCGGGTGCCCCTTGTGAAGTCCTCTGGTCGCCTGCTCACAGGTCACCTGCCTCAGCCTTCCTAGTACTGCTGAACCGGCTCGGGGAACCTTTAATTATTGCAGCATATGTTTCAGTTTTCAGGCTGGAGGAAATTTATTCCCTCCAGCCTGAAGTCAGCACAGATGGGCTCTTGAGCTGAGGCCTCAACACGAAACAACTAAATTGCTAACCCTTCACAGCTGCCATGCTGCTGCTGACCTCAACAGCTGTGGTTGCCATGGGATGTGGAAAACTTTTATAATAAAAAGCAAAAAATTTCCTCTTATAGCCATCGTCGTGATTTGAATTTAAGGTAGGTAAGTGAGCGTAGCATATGTTGCTGGCTTTATTTATTAAAAAAAAATCAACAGCATTAGAACAGAAGTAAATTGTTTATGTTTGGTGTGTCCATATAGATTGCTGTGTACGTCCCAGTTCAGGTGTGTATCCAAACATGAATGAATTTCTGTGAAAATGTTGACCTTGTATCAGGGCATCTGAGATGTTTCAGTGCTTGGTTTTATCATAAATGTACATATGCTTAAACATAGATACTTGTTTTTCCTTACTTTTTGAGCTTTGTAAAATGGTATCATTGCTGAATATGGTCTTGTAGGATTTTTTTAATGCACCATTGCATTTGTAAGATGCACATGTGTTGTCGCACAGAGCTATAGTTCATTCACGTTCACTGCTGTATTCTATACAGTGGACTAGAACATGCATTACCTTATTTATTCTCCTGTCAGTGGGCTTCTGGGTGGTTTCCTAGTTAAATGTTTTTTTTCAGTTGATAATACTTTCTATTGCATTGTTGTTTGAAGGTAGCGAGGATAGGGCATAGATTATCCACATCTCAGAAGGAGGGACCAGTAGGGAAAAGGGATCAGGAATATAGGATTTAAAATAGGGACAAGAAAAGGGAACCGACATACTGTTTTCTGGGTACCTGGAACCGTCACCTATGCCATCTCATGTGGTTCTCAGAACAGTCACGTGAGAGCTTTTATCCTCCCCATTTATTAGTGAAGAACTGGATCCATAGAGACGAAAAGTACCTTTTCCAAGATCATCCACCTAGCCAGAGATGGAGTTAAATGTTCCACCCAGTTTTTCTGACCTAAGTCCTTTGTGCTTGCTATACACGGGACTGACCAGAACGGTTCGGGGTATAGGATCATAACGGGAGACAGTATAAATGGAAAGAGGTGACAGTTAGGCTCTGCCACTGAAAACCACAAGGTAGAGTTCAAGGTAGACAAGTGAAGGAAATCAAATAAAAGCTTCACGTTCAAGGCTGCTGCGTACTGCTTCTCCAACACCAATCATTCCGGCCGTACGTTCTGGCTTGGGCTGGGACTTACCCAACTCGCTCTGTAGTCCGTACCCTTCTAGTCATTTTCCTTCTCTCAGGGATAAATTAAAAACCATAAATAAAATAAGTTGACCCTGATTTATCAGCATCCGAGGTTTTTTTGTTTGTTTTTGGTTTTTAATGGTGAATTTTTATGGAGAATTAGGACAGAAGGGGTGCCAGCCCAGCAAATGAGAGAACTTTGTTTTTTTGTTGTTTGTTTTTGATTTTTTCAGTCTATAACATTTTTGACTGCTGTAATCCATAATGGAATGTAAACACATATTCACAATTTATTTCCATGATTTTAAATTATTGACTGCTGCTGCTAGCCCTGAGCTCGTAAAGCTCGAATGATTGTGCAGCCGAGTAGAGAAAAACCTCTTGTGGTAAACGGAGGCTGGAAATTGGAATTGCTCTTTGCAGGTGGTTATTGTGCTTGTTCATGTTTTATTTAGGTGGCTAGCGGTGCCGTCTGAGTTTCTAATTAAAGTTGTGCCTGCGCTTTAATTGTTTCTGAAGCCTCACACAGACTTAATCATCCGATGGGTTTGATGAGGATTTGCAGAGGTAAGCTTTATGGCTTCACACCGTGGCGTCCACCCTCTATCTTGAATGTGAAGGCAGCATTGATTCATAAGAACATCACAAACAGCTCAGTGATCATTGGAGTATGTTGAACGGAGAATGAAATGCAGAAGTCTATTACAGATACTCGGTCTCTATTAACCTCCCTCACCTTCCCATTTACTTTGATGGATAGAGGGATTTGCGCCCTGAAATCACACAGGTATCACGTGCTCAGGTGTCGGCTCGTCTCTAAGATTGCGGTGTTAATCATTTTAGCAGATCAAGACTCAGTTTAACTGGTTTTGCACACTTTTGCCTTTCATTTTATTATAGCATTTGATACATTTGGAAAATAATCAGCAAATCTAATCTTGAATTTACTCATTAGGGTGAATAAATATCTGTATATATATATATGTCTATATATTCATATGTATTGAATTAATGCTCTTATGATTATAATAAAAATACTGCAATTCTGATTTTTGAAATACTGTTGGAAAAAGAAATGATGAAGGTGGTATGTACTGATAAGAGGGGGTTATCCTTATCCTAGGCTACAATACATTATAATAGTAATCTTAAAATAGCATTTGAGTTACTGGGCTTGAAAAGCATAATTCCTGTAGTGTTTTAAAACTTTATTTGATTATCACATACCTTTTTTTAGAGTTTAATATTTGCACTGTTTTCCACTTTAATGATTCTCCTTGGCTACTTCAACATAATTCTTTTAACTTTCAAAGAAAGCTTTGCTTTGAAAATGATTGAACTAATGTGAGGAAGTATAAGTCTTAAGATACTGTGATGATGTTTAGCTGCCCCACTTTTTAAAAAGTTAATATATCCATTCACCAATTTCTTTTGTCAATTTCAGATATTGTGAAATTTTTGTATTTCAAGTGTTTCTGGGAAAAGACAGTGGTAGAAATAAAGTAATTTCTTCCTATGTGAATGATTTTGTTTTCAGTGTTTCCAAAGAATACATGTTTGGATGCCATGTAATTCACAGTCTCTTTTTTTTTTCTTTTGTGCCTAGGATAATTAAATAAAGTACATTGGGTTTCTTATCACATGGCTAATACTGTTTTCTATGGCTGTTTTTTCTTTGTTTTTTTCAAACTATTTTAAATTTTCAATCTCAACTGCAATAGCCTGAAAGGGGCAAGAATTAATGTTTTGGAAATGGCTAGGAAACTGTACTGTATCCAACTATTAGAAGTCACAAAATAGCACAATTAAGGACTGATGCCAACCATGTTATTGTTTCTTAAAGTTGTCTGAATACCTCAAGTATTTGAAAAGAAATGTTGAAATACTAGTGGTTGCTGGTGTAGCTACAAGGATTGTTTGTAGAAAGCTCTTAATCTATACACTATGTTGTAGTTTCTTGTTAAATTATTTTCCTGCTAGAGTAAGCTTTGTGAAGGCAGGTACTGTTTGTTACTCTGTTTATTCCCTACTACCTGTTGTGAGATCTGGCTTAATAAATAATTGTTAGATGAATAAATGAATGAATGACTTCTTAAACTGTAATGGTATCTTAAAATCAGTCACCTTGCAGTTGAACGTGTTTTTAGGATTATTATGTATCTTAAATATGTAAGTTTTGATCTTAGAGGGGGTGTTTTACCTTTTATTTCTTTTGAAGAGCAGCCTAAGGAAAAAAAGGCAGATGAAAATTTAGCATAAAAATATGATTGTGATCTTGGTGGTCTTGTTCAATGGCTTTTAATGTCAGGGTTGTGAATTCTTGGATGGATGCCATCAATTCATACATGGAATGTACTGGCTTTTAGATCAGAATCATTTCTATGTTTGACTTTTATGTTTATTTACACAAATAGTTTTAAAGTTGACGTTAATGCATCTTATTTATCGACATTGAATGTCTCGTAGATAGTCACTGTAATAACGTTTATAGGATGACATATTACTCTAAATCTATACATGACTTTGTAACCTGGTAGGATATAAGGTCCTCAGGGGAAGGCATATGTCTTTTTCATCTTTGTTTCTCTTTCACAGTACCATTTTTAATAGTGGTTATTGAAAATCTATTAAAAATATATGTATAGTTGAAATCCAAGAGAAAATCTACAACTCACTCAAGATTACTCTTTGTGGTGTGACTGGTTATGCTGGGCAGTTGGCCATGGGTGAATCAGTGTTTTTGCTCTGATAATAGTAGGAAGAAGACTGGGTATTAGATCTAGAGTGATTCTGTCTGTTTTATACAGCTGTACCCAGACTGCATCCCTATTTCCTTGGCCTCCATGAGTGATCGTCCCTGGTTTTCTTTCTCCCTTGTGCATGTCTCATTCTCAGTTTTTCTTGTCTGTTCTCTTCCTTTTGGCTCCTGCCTGTCTAACTGTCCTCAGCCCGCAGTGTTCCCCTGTTCATACTCTGCTTCAGTTCTTCTAGACTGCTGACAGCTCCCGGAATGGATAGTGCTCTGCACCTTTGCCCATGCTTTTCCTTCCTCCTGGAATAAACTTCCTTTCCCTTCAGCCTGGTGGAGAACCCATGCATACTGTTTAAGAACCACCCCAAGTATTTCATTTGTGAAGCTTTTCTTAAGCAGAGTTCATCACCACTGCATCTTGTACGTATCTCTGTTATAGCTTTACCATACCTTATTATAGCTATTTATATATAGGAATTATTTTTCTTACCAGATCATGAACTTCTTGAGGACCTGGCAATAATAAACCTTATTTTTGATAATGAATAAGTGAAGGAATTAGAGCTTGTCTTAGAAGAGCTCTATCTTCTGAGACCATTTTCTAGCTGAGACCCACAAAAGGTACCACCATCTCTAGTAGTTACGAAGGCCACACAGCTAGTATATGCTGTGGATGGTGTCCACAGAAATTGAACAGTTTTCCCAAGAGAGCATAAGTGCTAAGGACTCCTAATTAACATCTGGAAGGCTGGGATCACAGCGACCCACTTCTTACCTTGCCTTCAGCCACACTTTTTTTTTTTTTTTTTTTTTTAAAGATTTTATTGGGGAATTGGTGGAGGGGAACAGCGTTGGGGAATCGGGGAAGGGGAACAGACAAGTTGCTGTCCTTTTTGTTCTTCAGTTTAGTTGCGGAGGATGTTGCTTCACTGTTGGTATCGTCATTGCGCTCTTCCTGGATGAGGCAGATTGGTCGCTGGCCTCTGGATGTCGCTCATCGTGGCTATTGGCAGCTCACGCTTGGCTGCCAGCCGCTCACGCTGGCTGCGGGCCACTCACTGTAGCCTATGGCAGCCCACTGCAGCCCACACCATCACCGGGGCTTGCACAGCCCAGCTCCAGGTGGAGCTGTTGTTAGCTGTAGAGGGCAGTGTCACTGGCCCTCATGTGGGATCCGAACCGGGGCCGCTGGCATCCCAAAACCAGCGCTTAACCAATGCGCCACTCGGCCGGCCCCAGCCAGCCACACTTTATAAAGCAGTGTTGTTGCTATTTATTCACTTGGCTAAGCATAGCTTTTATATGAAAAGCACTGGTTTATTTTATAAGTATCAGAGTAAACTAAGATTGCATAATAATTTGTTCTTTTTTTTATGGAAGTTCTTCTGAACTAGTCCAATATGCAGAAAATGGAGTGCTCATATGTATTACTGACATTTATCCAGTTCTGATTCATAGAAGCTCCAAATGGGGCGGCAAGGAGATGTGGAAGCGCAGAGAGCTTCGTGTTCAGATGTAATTCGAGATGTAAGTGAGCTGGTGGGAACAATGACCTTCGAGCAATAAATAATTAGCTGTCTGAGAAGGTAAAACTAAAACTCCTGAAAGATACAGGATCGAGAAATGTTGTCTCAGTAACGCTGAGACGTAAAGATACCTGTAAAGCCCGATTTGCAGAAGCCAGTACCGATTAGGTATACTTCCACCCCACTCTTACATAGCATTTTCCTTTATTTTGAGGGTGTTCCTCAGGCCCCCACCATGGTGAGATACAGTAATCAGCCCACACCGACTCCTCGCCAAGCTCTTACTTGCTCCCAACATCGTCCTATTTTCCTGGTAGACTACCTCATCCGTTTTACTTTTGTTTTTAAAATCAGGTTTTAAAAGCTGCCTCTACCCATGTCTTGACATCTGGGGGCCCTTGACATTTGCCATCCTTGCGTATATTCTTTAGGCGGTGGCAGAGTGTCGAGCCAGTGACTGGGATCCCGTTCCCTTCTCTCACAGTGCTGGTCTCCGTCATCCATTTGTGAAAATGGGGGGACTTTTCAGAGGCACACTGACAGCCAGTGTTCGACCCTGTCTATTTTTAGGGAACCTCTTAGGGTGATTCAGATGACTCTCTGAAAAGACTCTTTGTCTCAGGCTACAGGGAAACAGAAAAAAATATATCCCCATAGGACCGTCCGTGTGATGTTGGTATTGAGGTTTCTATTTGGTGACGTTGGATGATATTTCAGGGATTGAGCAAAATGACATCTGTCTCTACTTGTACTTTTCCTGTATGTATGGATTTGTTGTTGATAACCTCGTCTGAATTGAAACTTTATCTCCTCTATGATCTTTTGCTGCCCAAGTTTGTCAGTTCTTTGGTTTTCAGTTTTATTTTTTGGCTTCTTAGGGGTCAGTCCTATGCCTGCATAGCTTAGCGATCAACCGATGATGTGGGGAGAGGTACATTGAACCTCTGCAGCTTCTGCCCTCTGCCCATGGATCTCTGCGTGGGTTCGGGAGCACACTGAACACTTCTGGCCAGTTCTCAAAAGTCTCCCTTGGGTGTTATGTTACGGGAGGCTCTTTTGGGTTTTCCCATTACACAGACTCAATTTCCTAGTCAGCCAGGGATGTGTGATGAGCTATCTCAGCCCTCTGGTGAGTCTCTCATATCTAGGATCTCGTCATGACATTTCTTGCTGGTGGCCACTTGCCCCAGATGGGACCACAGCCTTAGGCTAGCAAATATGTGGATTTTCCCTCAAACCACGTTTGCCACTTTAGCCCTCGAAGACCATGAGTTCTACCCTCCTTCTCAAATCAAGTCTGCCCTTTCTGGTGGCATAGCTGTTGATTTCTGCAGACAGCCCCACGCTCGTCAGACGGCAGCTGCCTAAAGCAAGAAGGCCAGACGGCCGCTCTTCGTCCCTAAGAGTTTTAAGAACAAATGCTTTTTAGTTTATTTTCTGCTTTTGGTCCATTTCCAGCACTCCAAAATGTTGCTATTGATATTTTAAATATAATTTTGTCCAATTTTACACTTGTTTGATGCCCCAGTGAATTACTGACTTCTTCACGGAGCCATTGCTAGAAGTTTCTCCCGAACTGTAATTTTCCTTCAGGTTTTAATTCTCCAAAGTGCCTTCCCTCTCCTGTAGCTTGTCTCTGCTTTGGGTCTCGCTGCTCTGTGTTCTGGTAACACCCACTGCTGCTTTTTATGGTCAGATTAATGTTTGTCGTGCTAGACTGTAACTCCAGGAAGGCAGGTATTTCTTGTGCAAACGCAGTGCCTGGCACATAGTAACAAATATTTGTTGAATGGATATATGTGAAACTGGCATTTTGAATCTGTTTCGATAATACGTTAACTTTAAATGCTATGAAAAGTAACTTGGAAGGTAATAAGAGCCACCCCTTATGGAGGGCCAGCTATAGGGATACTTACTCCTTTAAGGGTTTGCATATATTATTTAACTTACTCCTTAACATAATGTTAGCAGCATTGCCTCAGGGTTGCAGGGAAGGAGTGTGAAGCCTGAAAAGTTAACTACATTGTCCTGAATCGTATTGATATTCAATGTGGATCAGGATTCTCATCACGAGCCTAAAGCCCTTAGTAGGTCCTGTATGCCACAATACATCGCTACACACGATGTTTATAAGAGATACTTACCCAGCGTTCTTTTCGTGTAAAGACAGCCTCGAAGTGCTGGTGGTATTTCTTAGGTTGTTTCTGAGCCCTGTCCCTTAGCCCCATGTGAGCCAGCTTGCTTGCTGTGCTCTTGCCTTTCTTGTGGAGCCTTCAGGAGACTCATGTACATAGGAATCCGCCCCCCCCCCAAAGGATATTAATTTGCTATTGATAGCCCGTACCTCAAAAAACCTTGCTCATTGTGTGGTACCGCTTCTGCCCACATAAGGTTGATCTTTCTGATCCGAGACTGTTACAGTCCGTAGGATTCTCAGGCACAAGGGGAAGGGGAATCAGGTGATAATGTGGCCAGTTCTTCCCACTGCGTCTCTCATCGAGCGTATTGTACATCCTCAGTAACACTAATGACTTACTTCCTTTTCAACGCTATCCCCCTTTGTTTCTTCTGCTTCCTAGATAAAACTTACTAAGAGGTGCAGCCAACAAATTATTTTTGATTCTTGACGACGACATCTAGCACAGACTTCCATTCCCTTAACCCTCTTCCACATCACCCAGCACAAGCCTAAGCCCCACAGCTAGTTCATTCTAATTCTCACTTATAGAGATGCCCAGATTCCCATGGTGGCAGCAAGCCAGACAACTAACTGGTGGTCTTTGGGCATGACTTTCGTACCCCGGAATGAGATGTGGACATTCTATTGCCATGCTACTCAAAGTATGGTCCATGGATAGGAGATGACAGCATCCCCGAGAGCCTTGTGAGAAGTCCAGAAAAGCCCTACTCTAGACCTATTAAGTTGGAACCTACATTTTTCATAAGGTTCCCAGGTGATTTGTTTGAAAAGCACTGCCCTACTGGGTTCCCATTTCTCCTCCTGGTCCATGTCTATTTCATTACTTGTGTATGGACAGTATGATACCGAGTTTGGAAGGGGAGTATTATTCGTATAGGGCTTTTCACTGCCTTTTTCACTCAGGTTATTCTGTTTCTTTTGTTTCTCTTAGGGGAAACATTTCTAGTGTTTATTTTAAGTGACTTAAAACATTTTCTTTAACAGTTGTCTCTCTCTCTCTCTTTTAAGTCCGATCTTTCCTTTGCTCTTTTTCAATGAGGAAGTCTTTTTACCTTCCCTACTGCCTGAGAAGTATTGACTTGTTGGTACACATTCTAAAGCATTTCTGATTTGAATATTTTTGTACGTTTTTAAATCAATTATTAAACACTCTTCTAGCATGGGAAAAAAAGGCTGGCTCCTTTCTTTTTTAGGAACATGACTTAATTCATTATGTTAGGATTTGAGGTGGAAGCAGAAACGTAATAAGGCGTGTGCTCTTAATATATATATATAAGATACTTTAAAGCTTATAAAGCCGTGTGGGTTTTAAGTACTAAGGATAAATTGAAATATTTAGGAAATTTGCATATTTTGTTTCTCTGTTTCAAATGTTTTATGCTTATCATTTACTCAGAATTTGCAATTCTTAGCTCTTCTGTTATGCACAGGCTTTAAATAATTGAGCTATTAAGTTCAATTTGAAAGAATTTTGGAGACAAAAGATAAATTTTCAATATTTGAGCACAGAAGAAAAATTAGTCTTGTAAGATTTTGTTCAATTAAATGTCCATACAGAAAATACCTAAGCTTTGCCAGAATCTTTTTTTTTCAAACGAGTGAATGAAAGGTTTCTTTATTAGAAATTTGGTTAGGTTCTTATCACCCTGTAAGTCTTGGGCAATATTATGTAATGTCTCATGGGTGAAATATTTCTAAGGTAGGAAAATGTCAGCCAAATTCAGTTACTACAAATAATGTCTTTTGACAGATAATACATAGGAAGATCAATTAACCACCTTAGCTTTCCATTACTGAGCTGTTGAAGTATGCTTTTCATTATAATTTCTTTTCCAAACCAAGTCTTTTTAAGGACAGAGTCTGTGCTACTTTTGTTCATACGCACACAGACACATATGTTATACATAAAATTTCTGTCCTTCAATATGTCCTTATCTTGTTCATCGGTTATGTTTTCCTCCTTTTATATCAACTCTGCTTAGAACATTATGGGAAAGTATTACTCTACGCTTAGTCTCAACTATAAATGGAATGGGAACTTGGAAGGTTTATGAGACCTGATCTTAGAGACAGATGAAAAAACGCATTATACTTTTGGTTTCTGGTTCTGCATGTACGGAGCTTGGAAGTCATTAGTCCAGCCTAACAGCAAGTAAAAAGCTAAACAGACTGAAAAATCAATAACTCTCCTTGGGTCGTAAGAGCAGTGAAGATGCAGGACAAACTAGTGACCCTAAAATTGAAAAGACAAGTGAATATAGGGAGTCACAGCTTACTAGAGCAGAGACTCATGAGTGGCGTCCAGTGTTGGAGCAGGAAAACCTGAGCTGTAACTGATGAATGCTGGAGGCTCAGTGTGGAGAAATCTGAGTGTTAAAAATTCCGGGAGGACCCAGTTATAGGGATCCCCCACTTTTGTGCATTTTACCTCCAGAAACTTGACCAGGTTTACACAGTAAATATTGGGGAAAATCCCGTCATGCTTCTGATAGGGGAGGGGAAGACGAACCGTTTTTTTAATATGCCCAAACACTCTGTACTTCTTAACAAGGCCTGCCCTTAGGAGAAAGTAGTTCACCACATCCCAACCTGCTGGGGTATTACTGGAGCCTGACTGACCTGAGGGAAGGGAGATACCTGTCTCTAGTCAGATCCAGCTTCCCATATGCAAGGGACATAACCTTTATACGAAATGGAGCGATAGTCCATGTCCATGAATAGGGAGACTCAATATTGTGAAGATGTCAGCTCTTTCCCAACTTGACCTGTGCATTCAATACAATCCCAAGCAGGGCCGGCCAAGTGGCACGGTGGTTAAGCCCTGGCTTGGGAAGCCAGCGGCCCCGGTTCAGGTCCCACATATGAGGTCCAGTGACACTGACCTCCAAAAAAATAAAAAAGTAAAAGAAAAATTACAATCCCAGGCAAAATCCCAACAAGTTATTTTGTGGATATTGACAAACTGATTCTGAAGTTTATAGAGAGAGGCAAAAAACCCAGAATAGTCAATGCATCCTGGAAGAAAACCAAAGTTAGAGGACTGATACCATATGACTTCAAGACTTATTATAAAGCTATAATATTTGAGTCACTGTGCTGTTTGCAAAATAACAGACAAATGGATCAAATGAACAGAGTACAGAGCCCAGACATAGACTCAGATAAGTACAGTTAACTGATCTTTGACAAAGGAGAAAAGGCAATACAATGGAGCAAAAATAGTTTTCAACATGGTATTGGAACAGGCAAAATAACAACAACAGCAACAACAACACGAGTGGTTTAGACACAGACCTTACACCCTCCACAAAAATTAACTCAAAATGGATCATAGACCTAAATATAAAATGCAAAACTATCCTAGAAGACAGAATAGGAGTAACCCTACACCACCAAAGGTACAATCCATGAAAGAAAAAGTTGATAAGCTAGACTTTATTAAAATTAAAAAATTCTACTCTGCAAAAGACAATGTCAAGAGAATGAGAAGGCAAACCACAGATGGGGAGAAAATATTTGCAAAAGACACATAATATCATGATAAAGGACTGTTATCCAAAATATACAAAGAACTCCTTTTTAAAAGATATTTTTTACTTTTTAATTAGAGTTGACATACAGTACTATATTAGTTTCAGGTGTTCAACATAGTGATTAGACATTTATATAACTTAGAAAGTGATCACTCCAATAAATCTAGTACCCATCTGACACCATACAAAGTTATTACAATATTATTGACTGTATTCCTTGTGCTGTGCTTTATATCCCCATGACTATTTTGTAACTACCAATTTGTACTTCTTAATCCCTTCCCCCTTCTCACCATTTTCCCAAACTCCCATCCCATCTGGAAACCATCAGAATGTTCTCTATCTATGAGTTTGTTTCTGTTTTGTTTGTTCATTTATTTTGTTCTGTGGATTCCACATATATGTGAAATCATATTGCGTTTGTCTTTCTTCAACACACACTACTCAGCATAACATCCTCTAGGTCCATCCATATTGTTGTGGATGGCAAGATTTAATTCTTTTTTTTAAAAAGATTTTATTGGGGAATTGGGGGAGGGGAATTGCATTGGGGAATCGTGGAAGGGGAACAGACAAGCTGCTGGCCCTTTTGTTCTTCAGTCTAGTTGTGGAGGATGTCGCTTCCTTGGCCCATGTTGGTATTATTATTGTGCTCTTCCTGGGTGGGGCAGATGATCGGTCACCGGGCACTGGACAGCCGCTCATGGTGGCTCTTGGTAGCTTACGCCAGCTGCCGGCCACTCACGCCAGCTGCCAGCCACTCACGGTAGTTTATGGGGTTTAATTCTTTTAATGGCTGAGTAATATTTTATTGTATATATGTACCATTGCTTCTTTATTCATTCACCTGTTAATGGACATCCAGGTTGCTTCCATATCTTGGCTGTTGTAGATAATACTGCAATGACCGTGGATGCACATGTCCATTCGAAGTATGAAGTGTTTTGGGTGTTTTCAGATAAATACACAGAAGTAGGATTATAGGGCCCTTCTTTGTCTCTTGTTATATTTAAAGTCTAATTTGCCTAGTATAAGTATTGCTACCCCATCTTTTTTGTTTGTTTCTATTTTCATGAAATCTTTTTCTATTCCTTTACTTTCAGTCTGTGTGTGTCTTTTAAAAAATCTGAAGTGTGTCTCCAGTAGGCAGCACATGTAAAGGTCTTGTTTTCTTATCCATTCAGCCACCCTGTGTTTTTTTGATTGGAGCATTTAATCCATTTACATTTAAAGTAACTGTTGATAGATATGTAGTTATTGCCATTTTATTGTTCATGTTTTTGATCTTTTTAAAAAAATTTTCTTCTTCTTAAAGAAGTCCCTTTAACATTTCTTGTAATATTGGTTTGGTGGTGATGAACTCCTTTAGCTTTTTCTTGTTTGGGAAGCTCATTATCAGTCCTTCAATTCTAAACAATAGCTTTGTTGGATAGAGTAATCTTGGTTGCAGGTCCTAACTTTTTATCACTTTGAATATTTCGTGCCAATCCCTTTTGGCCTGCAAAGGTTCTCTTGAGAAATCACCTGACAGTCTTATGGGAGCTCCCTTGTAGGCAACTAACTGCTTTGCTTTTGCTGCTTTTAATATTCTCTCCTTGTCCTTAACCTCTGGCATTTTAATTATTATGTGCCTTGGTGTGGGCCTATTTGGGTTCATTTTGTTTGGGATTCTGCACTTTCTGGGCTTGTATGTTTATTTCCTTCACCAGGTTAGGGAAGTTTTCTGTCATTATTTCTTCAGATAGGTTCTAAATTCCTTGCTCTCTTTCTTCTTCTGGTACCTCTGTGATGCAAATGTTGGTGTGCTTGATGTTGTCCCAGGGGCCCCTTAAACTATCCTCATTTTCTGGATTCATTTTTCTTTTTGCTGTTCTGATTGGGTATTTTCTGCTATCTTATTTTCCAAATTGCTGATTCGATCTTCTGCTTTATCTGCTGATCCCTGTTTATTTCATTATTGTATTCTTTCTCTCTGACTGGTTGTTTTTCTATGTTTCCTATCTCCATATTTATGTTTCCTATCATTTTGTTGACATTCTCACTAAGATTATTGAGCATCCTTATAACCAGTCTTTTGAACTCTACATCTGTTAGATTGTTTTAGTTCCATTTTGTTTAGCTCTTTTTCTGGAGCTTTGTTCTTTTATTTGGAACATGTTTCTTTGTCTCCCAATTTTGGCTGCCTCTCTGTTTTTGTTTTTATGTATTAGGTAGGGCTGCTATGTCTCCCAATCTTCGTAGAGTGGCCTTATGTAGTAGGTGTCCTGTGGGGCCCAGTGGCACAGTCTCCCTGGTCACCTGAGCCAGGTACTCCAGGTATGTCCCTTTTATGGGTTGTGTGTGCCCTCTTGTTGTAGTTGAGCCTGGTTGCTGTTTGTACATCAGTGAGAGGGATTTGAACCTTGGGCTGATTGGTTGTGAGGACAGCCATGACTACAGTGGAGTAGCTGCTGTGCAGGGGCTGACTGTGTGGAGCAGGATTCGCTTTAGCAGGGCTGTGGACCTTCCCAGTGTGCCCTTTGGGTATGTCATTTGTAGAGGTGGTTGGATGATGCTCCAGTGTGGTCTGAAGCTGGCCGTAAGGTGTATTGATTCTGGGGTTTTTTGGGAGGGCTCTGCTGCAGGCCAAGATCAGCTGCTTCCTGTGCCCTGCCCAGGGCCACTTGGTATGAGCTACAAAGTGATCTGCAGATGGTTGCTTCTTGTGCTGGGCTTAGAGGTGCTTGTAGAGGCTAAGCTGCTAAGTGGGACTGGGTGCCACTAGTGCCAGGCTTGGGGCTGCTTAGCAAGAGATGTGGGGCACACCAAGACCAGATGCTGCTTGTTTGGGGCTCGTGAACCTTTGAGAGGTTTTAGGAAAGTCCACAGCATGAGCTCAGACAGGCTATTTGTATGTGAAAGTTGCTGGCAGTGGCTTAGGTGGACCTTCAAGTTGGGTTGGGAGGGGTGTCAGGGAATCACTGGGGAAGGGCGGATGGTGTTAGCCAGGTTGATCGAGACTTAGATATGGCACCCACCTACACTTGCAGGGTGGGTCGGGGAAGGGCTCAACAAAGGAACAATGGCTTCTGCCAGCACTTCTGTTTGGGAGAAAGCTGCCCTAAAATTCTTTGTTTGATGATGTAATGATTGATAGATAGCATTATACATTTGTCCAAACCCATGAAATGTGTACCACCAAGAGTGAACCCTAGTGTAAACGATAGACTCTGGGTGATTATGGTGTGTAAATGTGGGTTTATCAATTGTAACAAATATACCACTCTGGTGGTGGTCGGGGCATGTTGATAATGGGGGAGAGTATGTGTGAGGCAGGTTGTATATAGGCAGTCTCTGTACCTTTCTCTCAACTTTGCTGTGAACCTAAAACTGCTCTAAAGAAACATTATAAAAACTAAAATAAAGGGCTGGCTGAGTGGCGTGTGGGTTAGGACCTGGCTTGGGATGCCAGCTCTGAGCAGCAGGGGCCTGGTTCAGATCCCACATATGAGGGCCAGTGACATTGCCCTCCATAGCTAAGATGGTGAACAATAGCTCCACCTGGAGCTGGGCTGCTGTGAGTCCCCAGGGAAAGCATAGCTGCAGCCCCTGCTTCTGTGGGCTGCCATAGGCTACAGTGAGTGGCCGGCAGCCAGAGTGAGTGGCCGGCAGCTGGTGAGAGCTGCTAAGAGCCACAGTGAGCAGCCATCCAATGGCCGGAGACGGATCTGCCTCACTGGGAAGAGCGCCATGATAACACCAACATGGACCAGTGAAGCAATGTCCTGTACAACTAGACTGAAGAACAAAAGGACAGCAACGTGTCTGTTCCCCTCCCCCAATTCCCCAATAAAATCTTTAAAAAAAAACAAACTAAAATCAAAATCAAACCAAGACAGCACATATAGCCTGGGAGAAAAAAAAATCTGAAAGATAATTATCTCTTGGGATATTTTTCCATATTATAATATTACTCTAAAGTAGCTATATTTTATTTTCCATTTTACCCTGAAGAAAATATTTTATATGAGATACATATATAGGGAGAGCAAACTGTACATTCTCCATCATCAACTTTTGAGTGCACTATTTTCATCAGATTCTCCTATTAAATTCTTGAAGGCACCCCAAGTGTTTACTTTCAGATAGTAATCACACCCATTTTTTTAGACAAGTTATTTTAATGCCTTGATCTTTTCCTTAACCTAGTTTTTCCTTCTGCCATAACTTTCACATGTCTCTTTGTGTACTGTAAATATCTAGAGTAAAATAAAAGGTAACATATTTGTAATGTGTAGGACAGGACAGTAGAAACAAAGGTTTGGGATTTGCTGTGGCCTAAGAAGTGGAGCAGAGTTTTGCTGAAAGGCGTTATTTGTGAATTCGGGTATATTAATCCAGCAGAGATACATGGACAGAGTGGCAGGAGGAAAAATAAGGGGAATGACATGCTTATCCATAATGGGTGTGGACCAGCAACCAATGTGCCTGTCTAAGGACCTTTTCTTGGATTGAACTGGACGGTGACTTCTGAGGTACCTCTGGGTTTGAATGCTTTGTCCTTTGAAGAGGCAAAAATGCATTTGGATAGTGTTGTTTTATATATTAAGATGATAATATGCTTCCAGTTTGGCTACTGTTTTTTATAGTCACTCCCCCCTCGTCTAGTGATACATGTTTGCAAGGTCCTCAGTGCTGAATGAAGGTTGGCTGTGGGTTGGCAATTTTTTCTCTGTACAATTTGTTTTTATAAATTTTATCATTAGAATAAGCTGCCCGAATCATTCATCCATTGATTAATTATTCATTGAGCACCTATTATGTGCTTGGCACTGTCATATGGGTGAAATAAGCACATGGAGGGGGGGTGAGATAAAGAACACAGAAGTAAGCCACTAAGTCTAACTCAGTGAAGTAGCTGCCCAGTGAGTGGAGGACTTCCTAATGACTTACTTTAGTTTATCATATGAGTTTAAATATTCAGGGATACCAGACTTTATGGCAGCTGTGTCTTGGGAAAGACAGATGTACTTTGGAAAGTTCATTGTAAAACACAGTGTAAAAGCATTTTCTATTTTTACTTGTCACTTTCATTTCAGAGCTGCTCCATTGAGGGAAAAATGTCACCTTAAAAACCATTTTAAACTTTTTAGGAGTAACAAGTTGTTAAGAAAATCATAATCATTTTGCATGCTATTTATAATCTTGGGAACACTCTTGTACTGTTTTCAAAACTTTGTAACTCACTTTTGCTTTTATACTTGCTTGCCTTTCCCCTGGTCATGAATCTTTCTTTTATACCTGGTAGCATCTTTCTAACTGTCTTCTTTAAGTCTCGGTATTTTAAATAGCTACTATTCTTGGGATGGCTTTACTATCACCTTTTATTAGCAATTATTATTCTGTATTGCTTCATGAAAACCTTAGATATTTTAAATTTGAAGCTTGATCTTGGTGAAATTAATTAGACCTTTTTTTCAAATTATTTTTTCAAACAAATTTATGTAAAATGATGGGAGGAAAACTGACTCTGGGTGGTGAGCACACAATGTGATATATAGATAATGTATTATAGAAATGCACACTAGAAACCTATGTAATTTTACCAACTTTGTCACCCCAATAAATTTAATTTAAAAAAATGATCGCTACCAATTTAAAATTTTCAATTGGTAAACAATTGGATTGATTACAATTGTGTACTTCTCATGATTCGCTTCTCTTTGACTCAGTTTGATGTAACATAATATTATATGTATATGTGTGTGCATGTATTCTGTCCTAAATTTTATAGATCAGGGATAAATCATCTTGACATTCTGACTGTCTTCTAAAAAGCAGCTTTTGTATTTCATGGGATGTGTTAGCTTTTGCTGCCTACTGTTTCAGAATAATATACATTTAAACCAAAGAGGTTTTCTGTACAGAATAATGATCTATCATTTTATTTCAGATATGGCTATTTTTTTTGTAGTTTGGATCAATAGTTTTCTACCTTTAATGCAATATGAATTAGCTAGAGATCTTATTACTAGATGCAGGTTCGGGGTTCAGTAGGTCTGGGGTGTTGCCAAACTCCTAAATGAAGCCAGGCTGCAGGTAGCAGTGGTTGCCTCCTGTCATTTTGGGGAGGATATTCTCAGAAGTCTCCTTTCACTGATCTGAGACATCTCCTATCTCACTCAAATGCCCTCCCAGCTGGTCGGTCTTGCTGTGAAGTCAGAGGCCAAGCTGGTATTTTTCATGCTTGTAAGCTCCTTGGTTTATTTTATTATCTGTATTTGTTATGTCAAAATAATTTAAAAGAATTATTTAGTTTCTCCTCTTTGGTATATAAGGATATCCTGGGTTCACTAACTCTTCCAATGTTTTCATCCCTAAAAAATTTAAGAAATCTACTAATTCAGTTTGCTTTTAAGCCATTTATTTTGAGAGTCTTTCCTGGAGCTCCCTAAACTGGTATCTATGTTGCGAGTAGCCTTTATTGATGTCAGATAAAGGCCCCAGTAGCTGTGGCAGGAGAAGGTGAGAGAAATGTGTCAGGGAATGTGAAGGGCAGAACAGGCTTTACCTCCACTTCTGAAACAGAAGGTGAGCCTGGGGTGCGGGGAGGTTAGAATCTGTCCAGGCTCCACTTAGCACGGTGCGAAGTGCTGCTGCTCTCCCTTCCTTTGCCCCTAGACTCTTTCTCCTTCTCAGACACAGAATAAAGTGGAACTAACTAGTGGAATCTAGCTAATTATGCCATCTCTTAGTTATCATTTTTTTTGGTTAACAACTTTCTTGAGATGTAATTCACATACCATACAATTTACCCATTTAAAGTATCATTTATGGACTGTTTCTGCTCTTGAGTTTTCCTGGTTCTTGGTTACATATTTTGTCTACGATATTTGTCATTTTGCATTAAGGATATTTTAGGAGCAGCATTGGGTGGAATGAACGTGGCCTCTGAAATCAGATAATATCTTAAGTTATCCATCAACGAGACTTAGCTCCATATGGCTGCGTGTCTACCTTAATGTGACTCATTTCCTTACCTTTCTCAGCACTGCTACCCCCTATCCTTTCTTCTGTGTCACCTGAAACATGCTCTGTTATATTCAGAACTTCTATATCCTGAAGGTCTCTGAAGGTTTCTTCCATCTTCCTGCTCTGACTGACACCTGACTGCCCCCAGCGGACAATGCTTCCTATCCTCCCAAGTGGTGGCTGGTTTTCTCCTATCCTAAGTATCGCTTAGGGTCTGGGGAAACAGTGTATGTGTCTTTTGCTGCTTTAGACCATTTACTCTCAAAATGGCTGCTCTTTTGAAGCATTTGCCATTGTACCTCCCATTACACTACTTTCCAGTGATTCCTTTATAAAATTTGTGGCTCATTTTTTCTTTTTTCATCATTACTCCTGGTGTCTTTCCTGGTGAAGGAGCATCCATCGGCCAACACCTGGCGTCTTCATTCCCACTTCTAATTACTTTTGTTTTTACCCCAATTTAGCTGCCTCTTCCCATGGCCATCTCCTAGAACCTGTGATGACCAGTAACTAATACTTCTGATATCTCAATTTTAGCGTTCCCACTCTCCACCTACTGTAATCTTACCGGTATGTAGCACAGCACCTGACAACACATAATAGGTGCTTAGTAAGCATTATTGCTTCTGTTGTAGCATCAGCAATCCTTGAAAGCACAAACTGTGTCTTATTGATCCCTACTTCCCCAGAACCTATTACAGTTCATGGTATAAAAAGGTCTTTAGTGATTTTTGTGGGCCCAGTAAAAGAAAGAGCAGCAATAGGGAGGATGTGGTATTCAGAAGGTCTTTATATTAGAAAAAAGATAATTAAAATTTACCATTTAAAATATCACATAATTAAAAAAAAACATTTGAGTAATGACATTTCAAAAACTGTTTCCTTTCTCATTTTCTCTGGAGGAAAATAGATGTTATATTTTATTGCCATTGGGGTTCTTTTAATTGAGTCAAGGTTGATCAACTACAAATTCCCATCTTCTAAAGATTATTGTAAATGAGCTATAAACAGGGGGATTGCATTTTAGTAAAATGGGTTAGCTTACCTGGAAAGGGTTAGTTATCTTTTCTCTCCTGTGTTGAAAGACTTCACCACCAGCCTGATGAGTAGAGGGGAGGGGGAAGTTGATGCATTAAGATTTTCTTAGCCTTTCCTATGATCCACTTAGAAAAGTGAAAGTATTCAATGCCACTGTATTATCTGTGATTCTTTTTTCTTTTGAGGTAAGAGAAAATACAGAAAAGTTTCCTATTTAGTTGAATGGGAGTGGTAACTTTCTAAGAACATTTAAAACTCATGTTGACCAACCAATAGTTTTTCCCAAAGTACTCATTACATTGTTACTGTATTCATGTTTGCTTCCCTTTAAACTAAGAAGTAATTATCACTTAATTATATCCATGAATATTTCAGTAAGTAACTTGTACTGTTGCTGTACTTTTGAGCCAATTATTTTTCAGCTATATATATGAAGAACTTGAAAATAACTAGGAAAAATTTATAAAATTCTGAATTTCTAGACTATTTCTACCCAGCACTGAGGTATTTCAAATGGTATCTAGAAAATTCTTTTCAGAGTTTACCATTAAAAAATATCTTAAAGGAATAACAATAAACTCATGATAATACGAGTACTATTTTTCTGAGCACTTCTTATGAACCAAGCACGATGTTAAGTGTTTTACATGTTTTATTTAATTCTCATTACAGCCGACTAATCTTAGTTCTATTATTATTTTCACTTTAGTTCAGTGGCTTAAAGAGATTAAATTGCTTATATTACATAGCTACTAAATGATAAACTAGAACTGAATTCCGGGCCATATGGCTCCAGTGTTAATGGTTTAACTACTGTATTATATTCTCTTATAGTGCCTAGTTGAGGAATATATATAGACGTAGTCTGGGAGAATTTAATTTACAAAGCACACATCCAACAAGAGATTAAACTCAGTAAGTTTAATCTCTTAAAAAGACAACCCAACAGAAAAGGGGCAAGTGAGATGAACAGGTAATTCATACGGGAGAAACTATGAATAGTGAATGAACTTGAAAAGATACTCAAACTGTCTATTAGAAGAATGCCCAATAAAAGCACAGTGAGATGGCATTTCACACACATCAGGTGGGCGGAAAGCAAAATGACTGACAGTATCAAGGGTTACAAGAATGGATTTTCAGGGACTTCTCATTATCCTGCTGTGGGAGGGTAAATTCCTGCTTGTTCACCCACTTTGGGCAGCCATTTGTCAATATACAGTCTAGTTCATGATGCACATTCTTATAACTCAGCCATTTTACTTGTAGGAATTTACTGTACTGCACAGCAGTGGAAGTGAAAGTGGGGGTCCCCAAGGTCCTATCAGGGGATTTATAAAGTGAAAGCTTTTTAAATAATAAGACATTATTTTCCTTTTCAACTCTAATTCCCTCACTAGTATACAGTGGAATTTTCCAGAAGCTATATGACATCTGATTATTCAACAGATTGAAATCAGAATCATGAGAACACAGCTGCTTTCTATTAAGCCAGACATTAAAGAGATTTGAAAGAATGTAAAACAGTGCCAGTCTCCTCATTAATTAATTTTGTTTCAGAAAATAGTTATTTTTTTATAATAAAAACATGTTATTTATGTTGACATGTAATGAATTATGATTTTAAATGAATTAATAAATGTTTAAAAAATGTATTGGTTTTAATCTCTAATACAGTGAATATTGATAGATATAACCCACATAAATAAAACCCTCTGGGGTCCTTCAGTAATTTTTAAATTCTGACTGAGACCAAATAGTTTTGATAATCACCATACAACGCAAGTATTCACTGTAGCTGTGTTTATAATACATTATAAAACCTTGTAATCAACCCAAATGCTCACCAACATGGACATAATGTCAATTCTAATAGATTTTAACTTGGTAAACGAGCGATGTCTTGCAATACGAGTAGTTTGTTTCCGGAACGAATTATGCTTGCACACCAAGGTATTACTATGTATTTCTGCTTATAAGTCCATAATAACATTAAGTGCGAACTTTATTAAGAAGTGGGTATTAGTTCATGTTATTGCAGATCTGTTGACCTTAACCTTAAAAGGCAGAGAACACTGGTGACAGCATAAGCGACACTATGTGACCAGAGTGCACACTCAGCAGCATTCATCGCACTCGGTACGCTAGAACGTAGACCATCCTCAGTGTTTCAATTCATTGAGCACTATCCTATGTGTTTGTTGAAAAGGAAGGCGGGTGGCCGTGTTGAGAAAGGGTGACAAAGTGAGTCAGAGTAGGGGAGACACAGAGCCGTGTGGAGCTAAGAGTCTCATACTGATGGATAACTTCGGATATTATCTGATTTCAGAGGCCATGTTCATTCCACCCAATGCTATGTGTTTGGCTCAAACACATAGGAACTTATTTTTCTCATCCCCAAACTGGATTGTAGCTGCCGGCTTTGGGTGTTAGCAGGGTCTTTCAGTCTGCTGGCGTTTGTTCTCGTGTTGCCTCTTGTGATGAGAAAGTTGAAACAGGCAAAATGTCTTCTTATTAGAAATACAGTTGATTCTTATTATTCGCTGTAGTTAAGTTTATAAAGTTGTCATGAATGCTGAATTAGCCATTGGTGAACCATTGCTTTTGGGATATGTAGGGTTAGATTCCTGTGAGCCTCTGGCTGCAACATTTTTGTCAACCAGTCAATACATAACCTTGTTTATGTTTAAAGCCACCTCATGTAATATTCATTGTTGATTCATTGACATTGAACTCAATGGCCAAACAAACAAAGCTTATCTAACACACTCGTTCCCCCACGAGGCACATCACAGCCTTTTGTACTTAGGAACCCTTGACAGCCCCGCAGCTCTACCCTTGAGGGCCATTTCAAATAGCAAAATCACAAAAAATGAGAAAAACATGGCACTAAATAGATCACGAAAAAGACAGCTGTTTACGGTATGAGAGTGGAGACAAGAAAGCAAGTGTCACCTTCTTTAACCTCAGCTGGCTACACGGTACATTGGTTGACAAATTTTTGGCTCTCCACACGTATCTGTGAGTGACTTAAAACTGCTCCGAGTATTGATTTGGGGTTACAAATAAATTTAGTGAGTAGGCAGATTTGCAAGTAAGGAATCCACACATAATGAGGATCAACTGTATCCCTTTGTAAGTCCTTAGCTAGAACTGGGTTCCGTGGCTTCTTCCTGGAGCACCCAGTGGCCATGGGGCATGAGATTTAGATAATCTTAGATCAGTCATGATTTGTGCTTCTGGAGTTGGCAAATTATCCTCCCTGATACCAAGAGCTCACTCTGATCTCAACAAGTCCCAGGTCTCTTAGCAGGGAGTGGGGACGTGGCTGTGGGGTGAGTGATGGTCAGTGCCTGCCGTACGCCCAGTCAAATGCTGAGCATTTGGGAGTTGGCTAGCACATGTGCTTTGAAAGAATGAACCAGTGAACAAATGACAGAGTCTTTTATTGAAACGGCGTTTGACTTTTCTCAGATCTCACTTAAAGATATTTCCATCTCCATCCCAATTTTTAAAGTAATGTTTTGACTGGCTAACTCCAAATCCAAATAAAAGTTAATATCAAAGAATAAAGAAATTTTACTTTATCTGGGTAAATTTAAGTTAAATAAGTCAAAATGATAAAAAAAATGAAGCAGCGGATGAAGTTGAAACCTGTGTTCAGAAAGAGGCTGAGTAACCCAAGTTTCTTGTGGTGAAAGCTTTCCTTTCAATATCAGTTCCTTTTCTGAAGTGATTGATATATGTACTTTGGAAGATAATAAAATTCAGAACTTTTTTTTTTGGTATAATATAATGATTTCATTATTTTAAGTTGTCATGTTCTCATATGATATCAATAAGAAATATAGCACTACCATTTGTAGTGAATGCCAGTTAAAATAAATTCAATTAATAAAGAATAATTTCATTTAAATTTTGTTTAAACAAAGCACATTATTTGTGCTTGCCATTCCAAACATTGGAATAAATTGTAATTAACCTTTCTTTTTCGGTCAGTATCTCTCTCTCTGTGCTCTACCTTAGACCAAAACCAATTTAGGCTATTAAATAATATATATTGCCTTTTTGTTAAAGTTTGTTTATTTGATTATGGAACTAAAATAATCTTACTATATAAAATTGGAAAAGAGTAAAAAGAGGAGACAATCACCCCAATTCATATCACTCAAAGAAATATTTCAACATTTTGGTCTATTTCTTTTCAGTCTTTTTTTCACACATTAAAAAACTTAATTTAAGAAAGTATGCATAGGGCCGGCTGAGTGGCACGGTGGTTAAGCGCTGGCTTGGGAAGCCAGCGGCCCCGGTTCCGGTCCCACAAGTGGGGGCCAGCGACACTGCCCTCAAAAAAAAAAAAAGAAAAGTATGCATAATGTGAAAAATTCATTCAACATTCTACATAGCTTTTATAATTATTTTAGATTAGAATCATTTTAGGGACAGAGAAGTATAATTTACTCCCTGTAGTTGCAGAGAATAAATGAAGGAGCAAGGATCACAGTACGGTTCTCTTGGAACTTTTTCTGCTTAGTTCATGTTCTCTGTCTGTTCCATACCTCAGAGCAGACTGAGCCTGGGTCTGAATTTCGGGGCAAATGAAATGTCCTCTTTGTACATTTCTAACTTACATTTTGGTGCATTGTCGTAATCTCTCTTTTTTTGCCCCTCGAGGCCTTTTAAATGTTCAACACTCTGGGAGTTATTTCCCCTTATTGTATCGACTCATAGCAAAATTTTTATTCCTAAAATCTTAGCTAAGTGTTTGTAGAAAAGCAATATGATTGTCTGATTAAAGTAAATCATATGAAGTGGCAAATGACTTGTAAGCTTTTCTTGGTGGTGTCTACCTTTCATCACAATATATTCTCAAACTCAGATGGAAGTTTGATGAGTAGAATATGTGAGGTTGATATAATACTTTGGGGCCATAGGGGAGCCTCGTGTTGGCCAAACCACCTGCTCCCTCTGGGAGGACCACACAGCCATGAAAACCCTTGCACTCACCCTGTTAACTGCCATTGAATGATTGTTAGCTGATGATCATTCTCTTTATAAACACTGTTAAGAATTTATAATTAGGATACATTGGCAGAGGTAACATTTACTTCTGTGTCTCTTCAGGCCTCCTCTTTTGAGGTTTCTTTACTTTGGGACTAGGTCAGTACAGTCCATCTTCTTTATAAACTTTAAAGTATCATTTGTTCTCCAAAAAACAGAATGAGTTATTGAAGATTTCATTATTTGCTTACTTTCAAGAGTAGGTAAGGAAACTTATAGTTAAAAGTTAAACAAAGTAAGATGCTTAATTATAAAATAGAAGAGCAAATTTTTGAAGCAGGTGGGAGAAGATGCTTCCAGGCCACTGAAATGAACAGATTATTATAATTAGATAATGAATTTGGCTTTTTGGTTTTTTTCACTGTTAAAGCTAGAATAGAAGCATGATGCTAACGCTAAAATAGAAACATTTTCTAACTAGGGGAAGCAGGGTACGGAATTCATCCATAGTGACAAACTATTTCCTGGAACCCTAATCAAGGTGAGCGTGTTTTTCTTTTGAAGGCTTAGGTCATAATGTATTGATGAAAATGTCGATCAAATATCCTTATATCTTCTTTGAAATTATACCCTTGGTACTTTTATTTTTATGTATATATGCACTGTGTGATTATTATTCTAGCAGTACTTACATATTTAAAGGGTATCTGATTTCTGTCTTGGGAGAGAAGTCAGATTTTCTTCTTCCTCATATATTTTTAAATATTTTCAATTTCAAGAAGATTTAGGGAAATGGAATGCATATCTTATAGACTTATTGGTGTTGCATCACTAGACGAGGCTGACATGGTTTCCTACTTAGAAACACAGATGTTGTTGCTAGAATAGTAACGTCTTCAGCAATTCATTTTGGTCACAGCTTTCTTCAGTCTACTCATGTGTGTCCTGCCCCCAAACACCCCTAAGTCATGAGTTTTCAATTACTAGCTGTTAGCGAGACCCACAGCACTTTTGTAGAGAGACATCGTATAACAAGGAACGTGCTTTTGTAAAAATGGGAATGTTCTCCTTAACTTATAATAGACATTATCTTACATAAAGTAAACAGAATGTTAGGAGTCGTAATTGCCTTTTAATATTATTGACGATGTAACAGTCTTCTCTGGTTTTAATTTCCACAAATGAAACTTTCATAAACGTTTTTCAACTTCTTGAATCAGACCACTTTGAAGTTAATCATTCTGATCAAATTAAAAATAACAGAATCTTCAGAGAATGTAGATTGAGCAGGAAAACAATTGTGATGCCAGTGAACAGTTGAAATTAGGGCCACGTATTATGGGGACAGGTGGGTTTTAAAAAACGGTGCTGGTGAATTGTCCGTGTGCCTGCATAGAGGTGACCAGGTTTGCGGCCCATGTTTTGCTGTTTTCGCGACGATAGAAGAGATATGTACTCAGCAGCCTCAGTGTGAAGTCTGCGCTAAACGCTTTGTTTCGCACTGTGTTGGCAGGCGCTCTACACAGATGATCTCATACAGTCCACCCGGTGGTGTGAGGAGTAGATACTTATTCCCCTTTTACAGAGGAGGAAACTGAGGCTGAGAGGTTACAAGTTACAGTGCAGTGGGGGGTGGACTTGGGGTTGCCGTCTGCTGGGGCTGCTGTAACCAAATATCACAGACCGACTTGCTTAGAAACAACAGGAGCTTATTTCTCACAGTTCTGGAAGCTGGGAAGCCCGTGACCAGGGTGCCGGTAGGGCCACATTGGGGTGCGGGCCCTCTTCCTGCGTCAGAGCCAGAGTGGGCCTCTTGCTGTCCTCATGGAGTGAAGCGGGGAGGGCGCTCCATGAGGTCTCTGTTATAAGAAGACCGATCCCATTCATGGAAGTCCAGCACTTGGGACCTGAGCACCTTCCAAAGACCTCACCTCCTCCTCCTGAAACCATCACTTTTGGGAGTTGGGATTTCAACATGCGAATTTTCTACATATCAAGGTGCCTGCGGATTTTGAACTCTAAACTTTTAGGTATGGGGGACTCCCTTTGGCCTAGAACAGCTCCGCATCCTCTCCTATTCACTGGCTATCAGGAAGGGATTGGCCTTCTGAACGCAGGCCCTGGCGTCAGCGCCACTGCTCCCCGACCTCGGTTTTGGACTGGAGGTCATTCTGCCAGTGATGTGTTGATCCGCCCTCACCTATCATGAGCTCTCAGGAGCAGTCATCCCCCCAGAACCTGACAGGGCGATCATGGGGGGCCGGTCACTGAACACTTATCACATTAGCAGCTAGAGTTTGTTCTTATCAGATAGCACAGTCTCCACAGGACAGTGGCTTTAGTTAGGAGACTGAGCTCACTGGAAAGCGAAGTACCTTTGTTAGTCCCTCTTGACTAACTTGGTCCACACACTTTGCTTTGCTTTTTCTCCAAGTGCTAACATGGGTTTAAATTGCTTGTGTTTCTCCCTGGAAGGCATGGTGCCTGTGAATTATGCATTTATTTTCCCTGAAATGTTAACCGTTACATTTTCTTCTTTTGTACTTTCAATGTTAGCAATATGAAATAAAGTGATAGGGACCATAGAAAAACGAACCCCAACCAATTCTACTTTCCTGTGTTATGCGTCTGTCTTGTTTGGCGCACATCTGCTGCTTTGTGTTAAAAACTATTTGATGGTGAGGTGGATGGTGGGTGTGAATCTCTTTAATTAAAATTAAAAGCCTTTGGGCCCATACTAACATAATTACTATTTCTAAATAAAAATGGAGGATCCTTTACTGTGTTCCTGTGCGTATTGATGCCAAAGGGAGTTCTTTATGTTTGGCGTTTTCCAGTATATTTTATTTGGCCAGAGTAAAAGTAATTGCACTACCCGTGGATAGAATAACATGACTTGTGGGGGGATAATCTCTGTTTCGTAGTGTAAAATTTCATTTGCTTCAGAAATTTTGATGGGGAAACAGTCAAGTACTTGATATTTCTAATGAATCAGGATTCTAAGATTTGAAAGATATTTGCAAACATAAAAGTTCTTTCAATAAATATTTTTGTGGTCTCTTAGTATATTTTGGCTTTTTCCATTTTTTTTAAAAAGGAGCTCTTTATTCTTAACAGCTTGCCTATCATGACATTCAGTATTTCTCATACTCCACAGAACATCTTATGTCTTAATTGCATGAACAACTATTTTCATAGGAATTCTATTCAGAGGATCCTCCTTAAAACTTACGTTAAGGTGTGTGGTGCTAAATCAGACACCCTCTAAGTCATCGCTCTTTCTTCAATGACTGGCTGTAAGTGGTGCAGGCTCTACCTAATGTAGTCCGGTCTTTTTCTCAGCTCAGATTTCTTTCTAAAAGGTCACAGTGATCAGCCAGAAACTAATTTTCAGTCCTGGAAAAAAGGACAAAGTATGCAAAAGGTTGCTGGGCCAGAGATCTTCAGTTTGAGCGAATTTGTTGCAAAGACACACTTGAGGCTCTGGGGATTCCTTCTGGTTGTGCAGGGAGGGTTCTGTTCTATTTGGAAGAATGTGTTTCAGAGGGTAGGAGGGTTGCTGTGGTGTCGGAGCCGTGGCCTGGCCCAAATTGGTCAACAGTGAGTGTGTGGACTGCTGTCAGAGAGATTCAACTGCTAGGCACACTGGGAGATGTCTAGGGGTCCAGGATACAGTACTGGGACAGAGCCCTGTATAATAAGTGTGTCCTATATATGAACATGTTGTAGATCTATTTTTTTTTCTCTATAGAAAGTTTAGATGGATTCTGCAAGTGCCAGAGCTGGTGGAATTCCAAGTGACTAGAATTTGTTTGTTTTCTATATCGTTTCTAGGGAATTCCTTTTCCTCAGCCCGGCAACTGCCCGTATTTGTTTTAGGGCAGTGAGATACTCCCCCTCCCTGCCCCATAACCAAGAAGGACAAAGAGATATTCCCTTAAATAGTACTCCAATGGTTGGGATTTGAGGCAGCCAATAATCTTTTTTTCTCTTTCATGTCTTAGAGACAGTGGTTCTCCCTACAGCCACCTATAACTTTTAAATTTATAGACCGGAAGAATGAGTACTTTTGCTCTGTTTTTATTTTCTTTCCACATCTCAGTTGCCTAGGCTGTTGGGAGAAACTAATTATGGCCTAGCCTTTACTTGCAAGAGAGGAGTTACCGTGTTTTGTTCCATGAACCACTGTATCGGGGGCACTGAGAAAGTGGAGAACTTCCTCTGACTTGACACTGCTCTGTAGCACGTCAGAGTTTGTATGAACAAGTGATAGAGGATTCCTTTTTTCTTTCTTAGGGGGGAAAGCTAAAGATCCCATTTATTCTGGTATAAAACAATTGTAATATATTCTCCAGTTTGTAGATAGAATACTATTTATTTCTTAAGCAGTGGAGAAAAAGAAAGTAAACACTTTTTTTCCTTCCATTTTTCTGTTGAAACATTCCTAACTTCTTTTTTTTTTTTTTTTAAGATTTTATTGGGGGAATTGGGGGAGGGGCATAGCATTGGGGAATCGGAAGGGGAACAGACAAGTTGCTGTCTTTTTGTTCTTCAGTCTAGTTATGAAGGATGTTGCTTCACTGACCCATGTTGGTATTATTGCGCTCTTCCAGGGTGAGGCAGCTTTTTACGTGACCTGTACATTCCTGATGGCTGCTTTTTTTTTTCCCCAAAGAAAAATGTGGGGTTGCCTTTCAATTGGAAATGATGTATTTTTTTTTTTAAGAGAAAAAAGGAAGAATGTTTTCAGGAACTGTCCGGTGGCTCTGTTTCTGCTACTTCCTTCCCTCTCTCGCTGCTGCCCAAGTTTTTTCTGTCCGGGGAAACGTTACCAAAATGCTATTAGGAGAGAAGCAATAAAACTCCCAAGGCTCAGTGACTGCTCTCTTCAAACACACACAACTTTTCCCTTGGATTCAGTTCAATATATATATATATATATATATATATATATATATATATATATATTTGAAACTTGAGAACATCAACTTCTTTGCTTAGTTATTTGATATGTAAAAATAAGCCCCAACATTTAAATAACTCATGTTATGGAATTTCGTTCACTCATTTAATAGCAACTCAACTATTCAAGAACTTGGAATCATTTTGCTATTTACTTTGCTGAACTTCTCTGTTAGAATTCATTAAAGCTTGCGGTCGGTAGCTTTATTTAGAATTTTAACCTCTCCCTATGTTTTAGGCCCTGTAGCTTGCCCCACTTCCCCCAGGGCTGAGCGTATCTGGTGGTAATGGTGGCACAGTAATCTGAATATTACTCAATCCACTTGTTAAAAGACAAAATTCAACTGAGTAAAATTTAAAGATCTGATTGACTTTGGTTAGCAATTCATGAGTTGGGCAGCATCCAATCTCGTAGACGGAACAGAGCTCCGAGGAGCTGTAAAATGGAAGACTTTTTATAGGGAACTGGAACAGGAAGCTGTCCTAGGCGGAAAAGTGGGTTGGTTATTTCAGGGTCACTTTACTTTTGGCGATGGCAGAGGTCTGTCAGGCCGATGACCTAACAAGTGCTGACCAGGCAATTTCTGATTGACTGGTTTAAGATCCCATCTGTGGGAGAGCCGCCACTGTAATTAAGTCTTCGTTTGGTGGTGTGGGGCTTAGCATAAGTGATTCCATTGTAGCCCTTAAATCGCGTTTTTAACACATAGAACTATACACTTAAAAATGGCTACAGTGGTTGAATGTATATATAGATAGTCACGGGATGTGGATTATACTGTGGAAGGGAGTCAGAGGAAGAGTAATAGATATATATGATATGGGGGGGAGGAGTGGGGTGGCGAATTGGGGGTGGGGGGTTGTCACTTTGAGGGGTAAAAAGTATAACTATTGATTGCACTGTGTTGTACACCTGAGCTAATTAAAAATAAATGAATTTTAAATAAATTTAAAAAAAATGGTTGCAGTGGTACATTTTATGGGACGTATACTTGATCACAATTAAAAACGGAACATTGGCTGTTGTGTGCTTGTCTCACATTGAAGGTGAAGGAAGAGGTGCATCGCTGCGAAACCCTAAGTCTCAAGGGACCCTGCGATAGCCTGGTGGCGTCAACATGTTGATTTACGTTTTCTTTCTTCGACCGCATGTGGCTCTCCTTTCCTAATGTGAAATTTATTTTTTTTACAGGAAGGAAAAACTGATGCGATGCTCTCAGTGCCGAGTTGCCAAATACTGTAGTGCTAAGTGTCAGGTAAGGACTGAGCTGTGTGTGAATGGAAACTGCAAGTCCTCTAACTCGTAAACTTGTCCTCCATTATGCCTGTTGGCCTATTTCCGTTTCTTTGCAATCTTTGATTTATTTTAACTTGTTATTTTCACCATATATGTAGGCGGTAAAATTGATACATAATACATATGTAAAACTGTATGTATAATATATATCACAGAAGAACAGTCAATGTTTACTCTTCTTCAGTTTCTTGTCCTACTGACCTCAGCCCTGTTTCCCAGAGATAGCCACTGTGATATTTCTTGAGCGTCTTCGCAGCAGTTTCTATTTTTTTGTGCAAACATATTCAAATATGTTAGTTTTTATTTTTAAAAAACACCAGATAAAAGCTATTCTGGCACAAATTCTTGTATACCTTGATTTTGTTTTTCTTTTAATAATCTACCGAGAGGCACTTTTTGTGTCACCCCACTTATTCCGTTATCTGACTACACCGCAAACATACTTGCCCCGTGAGTGAAGGCTTCCACATTGGTCCATATTTTGTATTGCCATTAAAGCCTTCTGTGCATGGCTTTGCCAACTTTTGCAAATTAGTTATATGGTAATTTCTTTCCAGTTGTATCGATGACTACAAGGATATACACATTTTGAATTTTTAAAGATAATGCCAAATTGTGTTCTAGAGTTTGAGTTAATTTAGAACTGATAGTCTAAGAGAACTGCTGTTAACGTGCTTGAAATTCTTGAAGAGATGTGTAATTAGCATTCAACATGACCTTCTAACCTTCTGATTAATCAGCTAATAAATGTAATTATGCTCTAATGAATTGTGTCATAATAAAAAGGCTAATTGGAGGGTTTCTGTCTTTGTCACTTGCTCCCCCACCCTCTCTCCTTTTTGTGTCCTATGTTGGGGTGTGTGTGTGTGTGTGTGTGTGTCTTGTGTGTGTATACGTATGTGATGCTCGTGCCCAAAGTCTTTTTTCTTCTTTTAGATCTAGGCCATGCTTATCTGAGGGATTTGTGCTATCTCACTTTCTCTCTTGAAAGTAATTTCTCCAGGCTACAAATAAAGTGATCTTCATTGAAAAGAAACCAAAACATACCAAACAACCAGAGAACCCAAGTTTTAATGACATTTCTGCCGTTAGCTAGTGAAATTGTCCCAGAGAAAAACACTTAAACTCTCTGGGCCTCAGTGTCCTAATCTGTACTACTACTAAGAGCTAGTATTTATTAGACAGCTACTATGTGCCAGCCACTGTTTTATTCTGTTCACTCTTACCGAAATCTGGAGAGGGTTAGGTACTGTTATTATGCTCATTTTGCTAACAGGGGAACTAGGTATAGCATGGCAAGCAACTTGTCAAACCTCCTGTAGTTACTAGGCTCTGCAGTTTGGGGAATGAACCCAGGTAGTCAGAATTCAGACTTTTCTAACCCTAAATTTTATTTTTGCTCTAATGTTCTGATTACACGTAGTTTTCCTTTTTGTATTGTATTTTCCCTTTTTTCACCCTGGATTTTGTTTTATTTTTCATAAGGATGCCCTCTATCCCCAAGGAACACAAAACAAAAAATACAAAAATAGGTGAGAAAGAACACTTTCCTAATCAAATAGGGAATGTGAAAAATATTTTTTACCTCGTTTTGTAAAACAAAAATTTTGTCGAAGTTTGAAAGATACCAGATTTATGTAAGATTGTTTCAATATTTTTAACAAAAAGAAAACCATGAAAACAAACCTATGCTTTTTCTACAAGATACATTTTAGAAGGACTGTTTTCTGGTGATGTTTTAGGTATTTTATTCATGTGAAGCTAAGCTGCTTGTCCCAGGGAATGTCCAGTTCAGAAGACTACATATAAAATCTACAAATCAGCATGTTACTTGGCACAAATCTTTTAGATGAACGTCATTTCTGTTCTCAATGACCTGAACATATACTTTTATTTTACCCTGTTTTTATGAATTTTTTTTCCCCCCCGTGCTGCTTCCTCCTCTGGCAGTACAAGGGGGAAAAGAACTCCTCCATTATCTGATTAGAATGAGCAGGGGGAGTGTGGTGAATGGATGTGTCATTTTGATTCATTATAGTGCATGCGTTTTTACCACTTATATTAGCTGTTTATTGTAGCATCAATAATCTCACTGTCAGATACACTGCAGCAGGTAGTAGGAAAACACCTGGTATGATGAAAAATACTATATATAACACCAGCTCGTGCATATGCTTACGTATGCGTGGGGGATGGGAGCTGTGTGGTGGGATGGGCATCCCAGACTGGCCGGAACATATGCATTTAAACTGCTCTGTTTAACTCCACCTTAAGGTACAGCATTAAGTATTGTAATTGTGGATACCTACAAAGCAGCACAAAATTAAACTGACAAACTGAACTATGAACAGTAGTGAACAGGAGGCTGCTAAAGCACCACTTGGAATGGAAATTGATATGGAGGATGTGAATTTGTAGCATAAACTCTATAATATGTTTACCCTCAGGGATCCTGACTTTGGTTCACTAGCTTAACATTTGATGTATGGTGCCTACTTTCCACGGGTTGTTTATGAGAGGCTACCGAGGCATTACAGGGCATAATGGCCCTGGTGCCCCTAAGCATGGCATCAATGCCATCGGTTTTCACGTTTTATTTTTAAACATAAGCAGTACAAGGATACATGGTCATCAGGAAAATCGACACAACATAAAATACTACACCGTCAAAAGTAAAAGTCTTCTTCCAGCTCCCTTCCCCTATTCCTGCTTTTGTTTTCTGTGGGTAATCTCTGCGTGTTTGTTTTGTGAACGGAGGACGCACACGAAACTGCTAGTCTGTGCGTCATAGATCGTGTACACGTAAGTGGCTGCACTGGGTACAATACTCTTTCTGATATTGGCCCAAATGTTTTCTCATCAGTGGCTTTGCAGTCCTCTGTGTATGCCTTATGATGAGGTGTCATATACTGTAATAGTGGGGACCAGTCTTATATCTACAGTGACATAATCAGCACATCACAGAAAATTATGAGATCAAACAGGAGGAGTAGGCTAAGTTTTCTTATTAAAAAAAAAAGCATTCTTAAAATTTCCAATATTGATAGCAAGTAAATCAATTTCAAGTAAATTCACCAATTATTACTTCACCTCTGCTAGATTTAATTTGATTCATAATATGCACATTTCTAATTGAATTAATTGCTGAGCAAAATACACAACTGGATACTGCATCAAGTTACAGTTGATATACTTTTAAAAAGGACTGTATTATCAGAGGGAGGCTCTTTCATGTTGGTAATCATAGGCCTCTTTAAAAACGTGAATCATATTTTTGGGTTTCTATTTTATGCTTAGTTGATTTGATTCAATTTTGATGAATCCCAATAAGCCCTTCACAGGGTGATTGAATCAGATGGTTTCTAGACTATCATACCCAAAGTGGTGACCGTGAAGAAAGCCAAGCCCTTTGTTTGTGTCCTAGACAGCTCTGAGCCAGGCTTCAGACTGATGCGACATGCAGGGTGACCTGCAGTGAAGCTGGCTTCGTATCTAATTGTAGACAAAAAGGGCATACTGGATAAAGGTGAAAATTCTTTGATCACATTTAAATTTCTGACTTCTAAAAATGTCTGGGGGCCCCGAGAGTTTCTTTTTTCCCTTTCTGTTCTCCTGGTGAGAGTGATCCCATGGGCTCCCTTGTCTTCAGTTGGTACCTGTGTGTTTATCATTCTTGAGGCGCTGCCCCCAGCCTCCTCCTCTCTCCTGGGCGCTATGCTCGGATCTTGCAGGGCAGCTCCACTTGGGGTCGCACAGGTTATCTCAAACCCGAGGGCACTATCTTCCCCCTACCCCTGTTTTCCTTCCCGTTTTTCAACCTCATTGAATAATTTCACCAACCACTCAGTGCTCTGAGTTGCCAGGCGGTCATTATTCCGGATTTACATCCTTACACAGCATCACTTGTGTCCTGCTGATTTTACCCCCTAGAGATCCGAATTGGGTCACTTCTCTCTAGCTTCTCCATCACTACTCTTGGGCATGTTTCCGTGGTTTCTTTCCTAGATTAACTGCACTCTTCACACTCTTGCCAGCTTGTACTCGGTTTTCTACACAGGAGCCAGAGTGACTCTTTGATTTTAGAATGTGATCGTGATGTGTCACCAGCTGAAAAGTCCGGCCCACTTTTCCCTCAGGATGAGTCAAACTCAGGGCCTTTGCCAGGTTGTTACTTCTGGGCCGTTGGCCATGGAGGTCCTCGGGTCTGGACCCAGACCTTTCCGCCTCTGTGTCCTTCGAGCTCAGATTAAGTGTTACTCCCATCTTTCCGAAGCCCGAGACTAGTTTGTGTTCCTCCTTTAGCATACAGAAATGTAACTGTGGTAACTGTTGGTTAATTGCCTGTTTCTGCAGTTAGATGGTCAAGTTCCTTGAGGGTCTTCCCTCGTGTGTTGTTCCCTGCTACGGACGGAGCATAATTTGTTGAAGGAATGAATGTATTCATTAGTGATACTTGTTGGTTTGAATTAGATTGTGAAAAATTACATTATCTCTAAGTAATCTGTCCGTAGTAATATTTATTTATATATTTTTTAATTGAAATGCAACATTGCATTAGTTTTAGAAGTACAACATAACAATTCGATATATGTATATGCTATATTACAAAAATCATTGCCACAGTAAGCTAACATCCATTACCACAAATAATTACATTTTTTTTCTTGTGATGAGAATTTGTAAGAGCTACTCTTTTTAACAACTTACAAATGTAAATACAGTGTTGTTAAGTATAGTTATTATCCTGTACATTACATCCCCCAGGACTTACTTATCTTCTAACTGCAAGTTTATACCTTTTGACCATCATCACCCATTTTGCTTCATCCCTTACCCCCTGCCTCTGGCAACAACCAATCTGTTCTCTGTATCTATTTTTGTTTTCTAGGTTTCACATATAAGTGAGACAGGATAATATTTTTTGATTCATCAGTGTAAGCATTATCTACTGACTTCCTGCTCTGGTAGATAAGGTAATCTAGCTCACTTACATCAGTACCTACTACCTTTTGCTCTTCTTGTATAGTTATTCCTGAATCATCCATTTATCCAAAGTATATCCAACAGGTATTTATTGAGTACCTTCTCGCTAGTCACTGTTCTTAGTTATTCTGTGGGTTGGGTGGTGGGCAGTTAGCAGTGAACAAGGAAACAAGATCTTGGTTTTCATAAAACTCACAGAGTGGGAGACAGACAGTGACAAGTGCCCGTGATTATATGAGTGAAGGTCACCTTTGAATAGGAGGCTACAGAAAGCCTTCCCATCGAGGTGACATTTGACCTGGGATCTCAATGACAAAAGTAGCCAGCCACAGAAAGACCTGAGAACAATTTTTACATAAAAGGAACAACAAATGTAAAGGCACTGAAGTAGGAACTAGTTTGTCTTGTTAGAAGGATAAAAAGGAGTTGGAGAATGGTGAATACGTGTCAGTCACTCTACGTTTCTCCAAATCAGTAGAATATTGAACACCAAGAATGAACCCTGATGGTAACTGCAGGTTTTGGTTGATGATGATGTGTCCATGGAGGTTCATGGGTTGTGACAAATGTCCCACTCTGCTGGGGAATGTTGATAACAGAGGAAGCTATGCCTTTGTAGGGGCAGGAGGTCTATTTCCCCTATGTCTGTGGTCCTTCCTCTCAATTTTCTGTGAACTTAAAAACTGACCTAAAAAATTAAAATCTTAAAAGAATAAATACAGGAACAAAAAGGAGTTGGAGGTGAGACCATTGAGTGAAGACCTGAAGGACTTTATTTTATTTAATTAATTTATTTTTTAATTTATTTTTATCAGTTACAGATGTACAAAACAATGCAATAGTTATCCTTTTCACCCCCTACAAAGTGACTCCCCCCCGCCCCTCTCCTCTGCCCCCCACCCTCAATATCATGCATACCTATTAGAGTTCCATTGACTCCATCCCCACACTATACTCCACATCCCATGACTATATATGTGTTAAATTATAGTCAACATCTAATATTATTCAGCGGCAGCTTCAGATGTACAGTGCAGTGCTCATGCCTCTACACCGTCCATGAAGTGGTCTCCCTGACAAGACATGAATCTTTCTGGTCCCCTAAAACATATATTTATAACATTATTGATTATATTCCCTAAACTGTCTCTTCTATCCCTGTGGTAATATTGAAGTTACCAGTTTATGTTGCCTCGTCCCTTCCCCTTCTCCCTCATGCCCACCCCCCGTCTCATCTAGCAATCATCAGTTTTTCCTCTGTGTCTCTAAGACTATTTCTGTTTACAGTGCTCGTTTATTCAGTTCTTTAGATTCCACATATAAGTGAGATCATATGGTATTTGTCTTTCTCTGACTGACTTATTTCACTTAACATAAAGTTCTCTAGGTCCATCCATATCATTGCAAATGGTACGATTTCTTTCTTCGTTATAGCTGCTAATACTCCATTGTGTAAATGTATCACAGTTTCTTAATCCAGTGGTCTACCGCTGGGCATTTCGGTTGTTTCCAAATAGCACTGCGATAAATATAGGGGTGCATATATTTTTTTGAATTAGTGTCTTGGGTTCTTCAGGATAAATGCCTAGGAGTGGAATTGCTGGGTCATATGGCAGTTCCATTTCCAGTTTTTTAAGGTACCTCCATACTGACTTCCATAGTGGCTGCACCAATCTGCAATCCCACGAACAGTGCAGCAGGGTCCCCTTTTCCCCACAGCCCCGCCAGCACTTGTTGTTTGTTGATTTATTGATGTAGCCATTCTGACCGGAGTGAGGTGGTATCTTATTGTGGTTTTTATTTGCATTTCCCTAATGATCAGTGAGGTTGAACATTTTTTCATATGCCTGTTGGCCATCTGTATGTCCTCTTTAGAGAAATGTCTCTTCATATCCTCTGCCCATTTTTTTTTTTTTTGAGGGCAGTGTCACTGGCCCTCATATGTGGGACCGAACCGGGTCCACTGGCTTCCTAAGCCAGTGCTTAACCACCGTGTCCTCTGCCCATTTTTTAATTGGGTTGTTTGTTTTTTTGGTGTTGAGTTGCATGAGTGTTTTATAAAATTTTGGGTATTAACCCCTTATCAGATATATTGTTCACAAATATATTCTCCCATTCAGTAGGCTTCCCTTTTGTTTTATTGATGGTTTCCTTTGTTGTGGAAAAACTTTTAAGTTTGATATAATCCCATATGTTCATTTTTTCTTTTACTTCCCTTGCCCACGGGGATGTATCAGTAAAAATATTACTCAGGGTAATGTCTGAAAATTGACTCCCTATATTTTCTTCTAGGAGTTTTATGGCTTCAGGCCTTACATTGACGTCTTTAATCCATTTTGAATTTGTTCTTGTATATGGCGTACTGAAGGACTTGATTCATCCATCCATTAATTTACTCTGCAAATATTAATTCCAATTCCAGGACTTCTCTAAGTTCTTATACAATATTATTGAACAAGATATAGGAAGCCCTTGTCCTTATGGAGCTTCTGTTTTCCAGGTGAGACAGACAATAAACAAGTAAATAAAACAGTATATAATAGTTATGCTTAAAATAAAGGGGGCAGGAGAAACTGGAGAGATGGAGGGCTTGACTGATGGGGCACAAAAGAACTTTTGGGAGTAGTGACATTCTATATCTTTATTTTGGTGTTGGTTACATGTAGATATATATCTGTCAAAACACATCAAACTATACTCTTCACTGGGTCCCTTTTATTGCAATGTAAATTACACCTCAATAAATTGTTTAAAAATCTTGCTCACTGTGGAGCCATCAAGTGTGCATAGTTCGCGTTTCTTTTGTGTGCTGAAGTGATCACATTATTTAAGTCACTCAAAGAATGAGAGAGCTGTTTGCAGAAACCGTTAGAGGAGGTTAAGAATGGGGGCAGGAGGACCAAATCGAAGGCTAAAGCAATGGTCTAAATCAGAGCTATTCTTAGCATAAAATTAAACTAGATCCTTCATTTTAACTCTCTACTGCTTACTCCAAATTATGCTGACGTAAGGAGGTGTTTTGAGACTGCTGTACAGACTTGGTTAATTCTCTCAGCCACTTTTCAATCCCTTCCTCTGTCTGACATGTAGTCTTCGATTCGAGATCCTTGTTGGAGTTCAGTTTGGCAGGTTGGCTCCCTTCTCAGGAAGGACTTTGAAAGTACTGGCCTTTGAGGTGGCCCCCCCTCTGTCCTGTGTCCGCATTCCGTCCCCTTGCCCAAGCTTTCTGACTTACAGAAATGAAGTGAAACCCTCACCTATTAATGGCCCTTCTAGTTCCCTTTAGAAGTTAAAAACTTGATAGTTACTTGTGTTGGGGAGATAAAATGCGTGTGTCTCGACTGCCATGTTGAACTAGAACCTGACATGGACATTTTGACTAATCTAGCATGCAAATTGCTTTCAAAGAAGATTGGAAGTCGGTAGAGGCAAAGGGTTTATTTTGCCCTTTCAGCTAAAATGTATCAATTCAGTCATCTCATCTTGATATGATCTTTCAGTAGATCAGAGAGGTTGGCAAACTTTGTGTAGGGGGCTGGATAATAAATATTTTAGGCTTTGTGGACCATAGGATTTTTTTGTCATAACTTCTCAGCTGTGTTGTCATAGTATGAAATGAGTGAGTGTAAACTTTGAGTGTGGCAATGTTTTGATAAAACTTGATAAAAACAAGTGGCAGAATGTTTTGACCTGCCCCCTATCCTGGCTGATGATTGACTGACTTTGGAGCAATAATGTTATTGTTTCCTATATGGTTCCTCAATTAACAGGAGACTCTTAATTTCAATTTTCCTTAGAAGCAGTCCTTGATCCTTGTTTCTTCTGTCAACTTCATTTCTATGACCGTTTTCCTGCCCCCCCCCCCCCCCTCCATCTTTCTATTTGGCCCTATCTGTCTAATTTGATTAGGCGAGTGGGAAGGCACTCTTATTCTCCATGTGACGCAGCATTCAGGAAGCTTTTAATGTGATAAGTCCAACGTGTGTCACTAGGTCCTCCACTGTGCTCGAAGGAGATTTTATGCAAGATTTTGATCAATACCTGTCAGTCAAATGCAGCTTGTTAGACAACCTGCTTAGCTTTCCTGTTTTCTTTTCTCAAGTTCAAGCTTTTCAGATCTTCATCTGGCAACCTGTAATTCAATATTGGATTACATTTGAGGCATAAAGAAGAAGATATTTATTTGCTATTCAGTAGTCTGTATGTGAATGGAAAACTGTGGGATCTCTTTTCTTTCCTGCAAGTTGCACCACAACTCAACTCTCCTAAGTTTCGCCCATAGGAATCCTCTGTCGATGACTGATTGTAAGTTACGCATATGTGGTAAAAAAAAAAAATCATGACAGTATTTCGCATAGAAGGTGCTCAATTAATGGTAATGATGAATTATTAATCACATATGCAATTGTTGAATAATATAGCTTAACAGAATTCTTTTTTTTTTTAACATTTCAAGTCAATTTCTTCATCCTTAGTGACCCTAAATCTGAGGAATATACTGTTCCAAAATTTCAGTTCCATGAAAGCCTAATGTAGGCAAGTGTCAAACCTGTTTTGAAACAATTCAGTTATTTGTTAGGAATGGATATTATAAAATCATAGATTTTGTCATTGAGAGGCTGCCTTAGAAATCATTGAATCCAGTTCTCTTACTGAATAAGTGTCTTCTTTTCACCTTTATATAAAGGTCACCTTTATAGAATGTCTGATTGGACATTTAAAAGACATGTTGAATTTGGGACAATTCTTCATTGGATGGAATAGTCCTACCCAAAATGTCCCTATATCTCTGGTTCCTGGCCACTGAGTGGTTATGCCGTTCTCTAAATATTGTGGCAAGTAAAAATGCCATCCTATGCTTACTAAAAAACCCTCCAGATTAGTATTGTCTCCATTGGAAACCATTGGTTTAGTTAATTAGCTTATGCTCTGAATCAATATTAATATTGTAAAACATATGAAAATGTCTGGATTCTGAAGTTGTTTTTTGAGTCATGCATATACTGAAAATGGAATTGAGTCATAGACATATTCATTTTATTTTTTTCCATCTAAACTCTTGTTTCCCACTGTCTTTGTTTCTTAACACAATTTTAATTTCCTTTGTCTTTCTTGCTAATTTGTGCTTGTTGTACATCATTGTTAATTTTCAACTATGAGAACAGAAAACATTACAGCCAGTATTGTGAACAAAATCTTAATTACATCTTGTATTTGCAGTAATGGAAGAAAACAGGAAAAAGTAAATCAAGAAGGTTGTGTTTGAGAAATTGGCTGATATACAGAGGGTGCCAAAAACATGTATACACATTTTAAGAAAGGAAAGAACTTTATTAAAATTGTAATACTCAATATATACTGATAACAAAAGATGAATACAAGCCACGTCTTCTGCAATTACAAGAGGTGCTCAAAGTGGTTCCCATCAGCATCCAGACACTTATGATTGCTGACTACTGCTTGAGCAACGATAACATCTCTTAAAATGTGTTTACATTTTTTGGCAGCCCCGGTATAATGTGCCGTTGGGGTCTAGACCAAGGTTAGTTTGTAGAGTGAAGATAGTGTGTCATGTTTTTGTATGATTGTGGGATTTTGCTTCAAGGTCAAATGCAATTACTTAAAAATTTTGTTGTAAGCCCTTTTTTTGATATTCATATATTAGTCAGCCTTATAAGATGTGATGGGTGAAGCTGAAAAATACATCCTAATAATTAATGTTTTAAAAACGTGCATTTTAATATCATGGTAACAAATGGAGTAGACTGTCAAGTTGACACATGTTACAGACTAGTTTCAACTGGTTCGATTGCTTTCTGTATTTATATTGATCTGATTTGGCTTTTAGATGATAAGAATGAACACCATTTTTGTTGAAGCAAATGATAAGTATGTTGTCTGATGTTTTCACACAGGATCTAGAAATAGCCTTAAGAAACGTATTGTCTAGTTTCCAATTACTGTTGAGAAATGAGAGCTCACTGTTAATTACATTCAAGTCCTAAAATAGTTCTTGACTGGAATTCTCCGAAGTTCGGTTGTTTAAGTAATGTCATCTAACAGATCAGTTGGTTCATTTCCTAGGGGTACATTTGGTGGTTACCTCACCCTGGTAAGCTACCAGGCGGCTGAGCTCTTCAATCCTGGAGGTTTGAACAAAGGAATAATAATAGATAGTCTTTTGTAGTGGAGACAAGTATTGATTAAAATCTGCTCTAGATACCTTTTGGTCCAAATGATCTCCGCCTTGTTTTTCCAGGTGCAACCTTTTTTAGCTGGACACTTACTCAAGCTTTGAAAAGAGCCAAAGGAGCATTGTCAGAGACCCATGGGCGCTGTTTTTCATTCTTGCTCACACAGTCAGTCCATTGAGGGCACGTATGGGGTTTCTCAACTTCTAATATGCAATGAACACTCCTCTGCTACAGTTAGGGTTCTCCCTTCAATCAGTAATCAAAAATATCAACACTTTAGTTTCCTCTCAGTGTGAATGACTATGAATTTGTCGGCTTAACCCACTCTCATTCAAAGACCAGAGGAAGGCAAGAGAGTGTGTAGGTGTATCTGAGTCCGTATATACCAACTTAACTTCCCAAAAGATGGCAATTATGATCATGGGAAACTCTGGGTTAACTAATCTATACAAGTTTCTTTAATGCAGACCTTTTTAGAACTTCCAGTTAAGCTAAATATATTTTGAATCGCTAAGCAGGGTCCATATTACATAGTGTTTTTCAAACTTATTTGACAATGGAACCATATTTTTTAAGGGATCTTTACACATGTTGCTAATTGCTAATTGCGATGCCAAGATTTTGTGCCCTGAACAATAGAAACATTTTTCCCCACTGAGTTATTTTTAATATTAAGTCTTTTAGTGAGTACTCACCTTAGAAGCGGCCATATGAAAGGCAGTCATAGTTGAAAACTATTGTTGAAGACATTGCCCAGCATGCTGATTAGCGTTCTCGGAGTAATTCCCTCCTGTGATTTAATACTTGGTAAAGTTATGTGTTTTTCTCTTCTGTCAGATGAGAATTATATAAGCCATTATGGTTTTTTTCTTGGCCTTGCCTGTAGGGCAACTCAAATAGATGTTGCACAGAACACAGTAATTATTTAGCTCTCATGTTTAGCATACTAAGAATTTTCAGTCTCCCCTTTTATATTTATGGAGCTTAGTAGTTAGATCCCAGCTCTTGAACCTTCCTTTCTTCATCTTTAATATAAGGCTAAGGTCTACCTTTTGGATTATTGTGAAAATCAAATGAAATATCCTTTGTAAATTACTTAGTCTCTCTGACACACTGTAGAATGTTAAGTAAATGCTAGAGGACTTCATGTTTCATAATTTTAACATTTTTTTCTCATGTTTCTAATTTTACCACCTGATTTATACACATTTTTACCTTGAAGCAGCTCAGGTTTGTTTAGAAGTAAACGAAGTATAAATACTGAAAAATAAAAAAGATTCCAAACATATTAAAAACATTGCCGTAATGGATAGGAAGGAATGAAGTGAGGTGAGCATGAGTAGGTTGGTAACAGAAATGGTGTTGTTACCCCTTGTAAACATGTCCCAAGGGTTTGGGTTATTAGGAAGTTTCAGCAGCTGAACCACACCTTCACCCAACAGCTCCACACAGGCCAGTCTTTCTGAACAAAACGCTGGCTTGAACTTGAATCTGAGTCACGGTTTCAAAGTAGCTGCAGCTCTGTTGAAAGTGTTGCTTGTGCTGCATGTCTGATTTTTCCAAGAGCGGGTTCTTCCTAGGGGCATTTTATAGGCCCAGAAGCCGGGAAGCAGATTTATAATTTCTCAAATAAGTGGAACTTCCATCTCCCAGTTGGACTAGAACACATAAGACATTTGCCCTAGTGGCCTCCTACTCACCAGGGCTAACTATTAGATGCCCTGGGTTTCATCTGTATATAGAAGTAATCCCATGTGAAGGGAGCCATAGCATTTCTGACCCAACACCCACAGAGAGAATGTGCTTCCCTTTAGTCCCCTTATCTCTAATGTTGCAAGACTGGTGACTGGCTCACTGGCTCTTTAGCCATGCCAGCATGTGACTGGGGTCAGGGGTTAAGTGACCATGTGTTTTATCACCCAAACTACCCTTTCCAAATGGAAAGGGGCACTATGAATAATTAGGCCAGGACAACATAAATAATAAGATAGCCCTTGGCAAACTGGACATTTCATCACTGTAGCTCATATCTCCTTTCTATGTTATCTTCATATCTTCAAAACTGTATTTTCTGTTATGTTAGTTCTTCTGATATTTCTATATTCTGTATTCACCATAGCGGCAGAGAAATTCAGAAGTATACTTGCCTTGTTTTGATTTTCCCAAACCACGTGTTTTATTTTCTAATTTGGAGTGTGTTTTGTTTTTGATATTTAAAAGCATTGTCTATTATTGAATCCTATTTAATCAGCTAAAAGCCTATCTTATAAATTATTAAATAAGCATGATGATTCTTCCTTTGGCCTTCACCAGCCAGGTAATAACTGGGGGGCAAATTAAAGGGCAGCGATGATGCAGAAACTCTTAATGTCCACACCTGGTAATTGCATCCTTGGCAAAGACTGAACCCTGGATCTTTAATGGTATTCGAATATTGCTTTCATTTTCTATTTTTCAGTTATATGTGGGCTCTTGAATTTGTGTTGATAGTTCTTAACATTCACAACCACTGTAAATGAAAGGTAAGGTTTTTTTGTCTTGAATGCTCTCCCCACTCTTGTCTTACCAGAAAAAAGGTTGGCCGGACCACAAGCGGGAATGCAAATGCCTTAAAAGCTGCAAACCCAGATATCCTCCGGACTCGGTTCGACTTCTTGGCAGAGCTGTTGTCAAACTTGTGAGTACACAACTCGTGACATATGCTTGGGTTTTACTTGAACAAAAGCACTCGCAGTTGCATGTAGTATTCTTCTTTAAGGCTGAATTTAAACCCATGTTAAGGCAGAAGGTGGAATATTCCAGGGAGTATGTTAAGAGAAAAACTTGCCATTTTCCTACTAATCACAGCGTCAGAGGCAGCAATGAAGCCTTTTTGAAGACCCTGTGTGTCACCTCCTGGGAACAGAGATATAAGGTCCTGTGTTTGGGGCAGGAGATGTTAGTAATATCTGTTACCTTACCTTTATGACTTTTCTACTGGGAACTAACTAATGCACAGGGCAAGTATATACTTTTTTTTGTTGCTTCTCCAAGGGAGATTTTAATTAGATGATAATTAATCTTACATTGAAGAGTGCTTTTTTATTTTTTACAGCCATGATTCTGTGAAATTGTTTCTTCAGTCCTTTTTCTTACCCTTCCAAAATGGCTAGTAGATTCTGTGACCCGGCCTCACGGTGCGTGCCCCCCCCCCCCCCCGTCCCTGTCCCTGTGATGCCTTCCAGAGTTTTTCATGTCAGGCTTCTCACCTGCATATCTCTTTCCCAAATTATTGCAGGCTCCAGCTCTGTTCTGTCCTGTTGTTTATTGACTTTTTTTGCCTATAAAATGTTACCCATACTTCTACATTTAAGAATGTAAAAGTATTAGTGTACATCTAAAACTAATACATTGTTATATTTTAATTACATCTCAATTTTAACAAATGGATTTGGAATACCAAGTGGGTATGGTCTTTGGACTGAATATGCAACAATGTACACTATTTTCACATGTGTGCATTGTGTTGAACTAAAAAATACAAATTTATTCCAAAACATTAATCCATTCAGAGCAACTTTGTCCTTATGCATTTCTGTAATTAGTGGATATTAAAAGTGTAACCACTATTCTATTTGAGTCCGGATGTTTTTTCTGCTTTACTAACATTGGAAAGGTAGAGAACCACTGTTGGAGCAGAAGTGGGTTGCTTTAGAGTCACCCAAGGCACCAGTTCTTAGCTACTGAATCAAAATCTAATAGAAAGCAATTATAGCAATAGTTACCTTACACTGAGTACTTACTATTTCCAGGCCCTGTGGTAATTGCATTACATGATGTACCTAATTTCATCCCCACAACAACCCAGTGAATCAGTCAGGTGCTAATGTTACTCCTGTTTCAGATAAGGAAATGGACTCCTCTTGGCTCAAAGTCAAGTAACTTACCCAAGGTTGTACAGTTTGTAATAAATTATTATTTGTATTCATCCATCTTTGCTTTTTTATAATTAATAATAAATATTACAAGTCTGTGGTTAGAGCTGGGGAAAAAAATAAACGTATAAAAACTTGTGAAAGAGTTTTGCATTTGGAAATTAAATGGGTGGTTAAGTCACAAATTTTATTTTAAAATTGTTATTGATTAAATAATTCAGCTCTAAGTACGTGATGAAGAGAAGGAATATACTGTATGGAAAATTGCCTTAGTAATAAAGACTTTCATTTAAATATCTAAAGATACTCGAACCTATTCATTTATATATTGGCACACTTGAACTTGTTTTTGGTGTTTTTCCCCCTTTCCTTCGTAGATGGAAGAAACCCCCTCCGAATCGGAGAAACTTTACTCATTTTATGATCTGGAGTCAAGTAAGTGATTGCCTATCAGCATCTAAAAAAATAAATTCCTATCATTCACATGCTGAGCTGGTGAATGGCTTTGTTGTTTTACTTTTTTGTTGTTGTTGTTTTTCTGTTATGTGAGGAAATCTAACGTTAGCTTATTTAATTTATTCCAGAATGGCTCTGGCCACCCAGGATTTTGTGAAGTGCCAGGTTAGACAGCCAGGGGGCTGTAATCCTTAGTCCAGTTGACAAAATAATTTTTGTTTCTCCCTCCCTCATTCCCTTCTTCCCTCTCTTGGCTTCTTTTTGATGATGTCAGGAAGCACTGCTATGAACAGAAGTGGTTGTGGGAGGAGGAGAGAGAGTTCCAGGGAACCCTGAGGGTCTCTAGTCCTTAGGATGGCCAGGAAGGTAGAAGTACTGCTGACTTAGGCTTTTGGACAGCACTGAGCTTGTTCTTGTCCTGAACCATTGTGGCAATGGCCAACCTGCCTGGGAATAATGAAGGGCCTTCCAATCTGAGTGTTCAGTCAGCGAAGGGCTTATTTGCCTTTCACATTGGCTCAGATCCTCTGCACTGAGGTTGTGAGTGACTTCAGCCCCAAAGTAGCCAGAGCTCATAGAGTAAATTTGCTACACAGTTTAATATTTTTGGATGGAGACAAAGAAGGCCTAGTGCCGGCTTTATGTGTGGGGTCCTGAGTGCCACTGATGAATTATTATTTAAGAGTTGCCAGTCCTTAGAGAAATACAAATCACATCTCCAGTGAGATACCACCTCACACCCATTAGGAGGGCAATTATCAAAAACAAGAACAAGCGTTGGTGAGGAGAAATTGGAACCCTTGTGCACTGTTGGTGGGATGGTAAAATGGTGCGGCTGCTGTGGAAGATAGTATGGAGGTGCCTTGGAAAATTAAAAATAGAGCTGCCATATGACCCTGGATTCTGGATACATACTCGAAGGAATTGAAAGCAGGGTCTTAAAGAGATATTCATTCATCCATATTCATAGCAGTATTATTCACAATCACTAAACATGGAAACATGGAAACAACCTCAGGGTCCATCCATGGATAAATGGATAAGCAAAATGCGGTGTGTATATATTCCATATATATACACACTGGAGCATTATTCAGCTTTAAAAAGGAAGGAGATTCCGACACAGGCTACAACATGGAAGAATGTTGAGGACATTTTGCTAAGTGAAATCAGCCAGTCACAAAACGACAAATACTGTATGATTCCACTTACATGAGTACTTAGAGTGGTCAAACTCATAAAGACAGAAAGTAAAATGGTGATTGGGTGAGGGATGAATGGGAAGGTATTGTTTAATGGGGATGGTTTCAGTTTTACAAGATTAAAAGAGCTGTAGAGATGTATGATGCTGATGGTTGCACAACAATGTGAATGTATTTCACCCTACTGAACTGTACAATTAAAAATCATTAAGACAGTAAATTTTTATTTGGGGTGGGGAGGAGTGGGGCAACGGATTGGGGAGGGATTGTCACTTTGAGAGGTAAAAAATGTAACTATTGCACTGTGTTATACATCTGAAGCTAATTAAAAAGAAGAAGATGACGACAAATAATTTAAAAAAAATGGTATATTTTATGTGTATTTTTCCACAAAAAAACAAACAGACAAAAAAGAAATCATTGGGTTAATTGTTCTGTGGAACAAGTAATTTAAGGAAAATGTGTAGACATGACCTGAGCAACAGAGGTATGCTGTAGTTCAACTTGAAGTATTATTTCAAGTTTTAATAGGGAACTAATTATTTTTCCTTGTTGTATTCCTGCTCAGTAATTAACATCTCTTGCAGTAAGAGTCACTGTTAACATTAGCCTTGGTCAGTAGTGGTGTCATGCATGCCGCTTTAAGTGAATACTCTCAAACGTTATTAATTGAATCGTGTACTCTTAACTTTAACACCCCTTAATGGTAAAAATTTAAACTGAGTTTTTCAAAAGGTGATATTGTCTTGGGAACTTGCTGCTTTTGTTTGGGTTGAAGCAGCACCATATCTTGTTTTTTCAACCAGGAAATAACTTGAAGTTGAGATTTCTTTGGTTGATCCATGCTTTTATTCTTATTTATTTATTTATTTATTTTTAAAATATTTTATTGGGGAATTGGGGGAGGAGACCAGCCAAGTTGTTCTTCAATCTTCATTGTGGAGGGTGCCAGTCGCTATCTGACTTCCCGTTGGCAGCTTATGGCCTCTAAACTCAAGGTGCTGAGTTTAGTCGTAGTTGCGGGTGGGCATAGCCACCATCCCATGTGGGAGTCGAACCCTGCAGCCTTGTTGTTAAGAGTGCATGCCCTATCCACTGAGCCATCCGGCCGGCAGTTTAGCTGAAGGTGTCCAGTTCAATCTTTAGTTGGGGGTGGGCATAGCCCACCATTGAACAGGCAATCTTGTTGTTACACCAGCTGAGCCATCCTGCCACCTGTTCTGCGACAGCTCACTCGGGTGCAGCGTTCACTGGCCCATGTGGGAATTGAACCGGTGGCCCTGTTGCTCAGAGCTTGTGCTCTAAGCCAACTCTTAACCAACTGAGCCACTTGGCCGGCCCCCATGTTTTATTCTTGACGTACTTTCTCAATGATAAATTTCACTAGTTGGAACTGTAGCTAAACTTTTTAGTTATCATGTTTTTTTGTTGTTGTTGCTTTTGAGATGATACTGTTTATCAGTTAGTCATGACCTGATTGTGAATTGTTTCATGAAAAAGTGCTTAAATTCACTGACTTAATAAGCATTTATTATGGTTTGAACATGTTGATGAACAGGTTGATGAAGAAAATCTGGTAACACACATCTTGACTGATTTTATTTTTAATGTTTCTTTTTATCAAACATATGTGTATGTGTATTTATTTTGTTGACCAGCATTTGGTCTTACGTTATATATAAACTCTTGCAGGATTTAATTGATAAATTATGTATGCTTTGTAGTTGTCAAAAAAAAAAAAGATATGTATTTACTCTTTGTCAGAATGAAATCTAGGGCACAGAATATCTAGTTTAAGAGCTACCATTGAACACCTGAAAATTATCCATTAAAAATTCACTGTGTGGTTGTGCTCTTTATTTTCTCTTTGAAAAAGATATTAACAAGCTGACTGAAGATAAGAAAGAGGGCCTCAGGCAACTGGCAATGACATTTCAACATTTCATGAGAGAAGAAATACCTGATGCTTCTCAGCTGCCACCTTCCTTTGACATTTGTGAAGCCTTTGCAAAAGTAAGTGTTAAGTTTGGTATTTTTGCTAATGCTGTAAGTCAGCCCTTTACTCTTTACTTGGTCATCAATCCATGAAAATCCAGGAAACCTTCCCGTCTTCTATCATTCCTCTGCCTTAATGAGAATGAGAGAATATATTGCTTAGATTGAAAAAGGCATTAATTTTTCTGTTTATGCATTGGGGTGGCATTGGTTAATAAAATTACGTAGCTTTCAAGTGTACGATTCTATAATATATCTTCTGTGTATTGCATTATGTGTTCACTACCTAAAGTCAAATCTCCTTCCATCACCATATATTTGATCCCCTTTACCCTTTTCAACACCCCCCCTCCCCAATCCTTGCCCTCTGGTAACTGTTGTCTATGAGTTTTTTTGTTTGTTTGCCCTGTACATTTGCTACTTTCAATTTTATATCCCGTGTATGGGCAAAATCATATGGTTCCTGACTTTTTCCATCCGACTTATTTCACTGAGCACAATATTCTCAAGATCCATTGGTGTTGACGCAAATGGCAGTCTTACTCAGCCATAAGAAAAGATGAAATACTGCCATTTGCAACAACAGGATTCTTATTAATGGACTGAGTATGTTCATTATCAGCTCTCAAAGTATACTCGCAACAGAAAGTGTATGTTTTCTCTTCTGAAAAGAGAAAAAAAGCATATTCCATTATTTCTTATTAATGGATTTAGGTTGGCCATTGACTCATTTAGTTTTGTGGTGGTGTTTCCACCAGACAGCCTGCCTTTTTGAAGTGAAACATTTACTGGAATGCATTTCATGAGTAAGTGAATTTTAAATAATATGAAAATATAACCGTTCTGATTTAAAAATAACTACCTAAAAATCTGTGTAAATGTTTCAGGTCACTGAAATCCTAGATTAGGGGTGGAACATAGGTTTAATTTAATATTTGATCTGTGGTCTCTTGGTAGTGACTCTCGGAAATGCTGTTTTTTGAAATGAGTCTGAAGGTTTTGGGGGCTCAGGGAGAAAGAATGCGCTAATTGATTCTCGATCTATATCTTGATGTCCCTGGGATGGGGACAAAGGATCCGATAGGCCGCATGACTACTGAGTGTTTTCTGTCCTTGCTTTCTTATATGTTGTGCATTTGGGTTTGCTTAAATAGTGATCACATTTTAATAACAAGTAAAATTTTACATTTGAGGGTGATTTTGCCCCTTACTTTAGAATTTGTAAGTGCACATTTAATGACATATTTATCCCATGAATATTTTTAAGATATGCTTTGTAACTTACCTATTTTCTAAGAATTACAATGTGATTTGCATGGTTGTTGGAAATTTATTTTTGTTTTTCCCAAATGTATTTTTCTTCTTTAGGGTATAGTCTTTATGATTTTTCTGATAATATCGTCTTGGCATTAAATCCTGATTTGACTACAATTTAAAACTGATTTTAAAATATAATGGTTACTTACAATGCATCTGAGAAATTTCTCATGTTCATTTCTTATTCTTCTGGAAATTATAACCTGTAGTGGTCCCATGGGTACAGTGCACACAGGCTCTTTTGATGTTAAACACTATACAAAACAACACCTACTGGAAGTTAAAAATATACTTTATGATAACTGTAATTTCATTCCTGGTATTAAATCTGTGGCTATTCTGTGACAGCTGTTTCCATCGTTGAAAAATGTTCAAGGGCTAATTACTGCTGTTATTAATATTCATGAAAAATATTGAAAAATGCTTTCTATTGCTCAGTGTCAAACGTGAATTACTATCTTATTTCTCGTTTCTTTTTAAATTATTTGACTTTCATGTATGTAACCATGAAATTCCCTCCACATTGCGTAGGGGGAACATTCCTCAATATGATTAAGTGGACACATTTTGAGTAATATGCCATCCTTCTCCCCACATACTTGTTCTGTTACTGCTACAAAAAGGGAGAACATGTACATCTTTGGGATATTTTGGGGTATGAGACGCATATTTGTGATTTCTGCCTTAAAATATAGGTTAATCATCAGAGGAAAGCAACATTAACATATGGCTCCTGCACTTCCTTGTAAATGTTTTGTTAAGATCTTTATAAGTTGTAGTTACTTTTCTGCTTATAAATTTGTCTTTAAAAGAGACCACACCCTTCCTCCTCCTCCTTCTCTCCTTTCTCCCCCTCCCCTTCTCTCCCCTCTCTTCCCCTCCCCTCCCTCTTTTTCTTTTAGAATAGAATAGTCTTATATTAAGCTAATTGGTGTCCTGCAAGCCTCAGGGAAGAGCCTCTGAGCTCATAACGGTGCAAACGTGTGATGATGCAGATCATGACAAATGCATTGGGATTGGGTGGAGAACACTGTGCAGGAAATGGTACCCTCGTCTCTCCCCCTCTTCCTGGTAGGATTGATTCACTAGAGAGAAGAAGTGGGCATCGCAGAGCGTGCTGCCTACAGTTGTTACTTTTTTTTTTTAAATGTACAAATTGTCAGGAGTAATTCCATGCTGGTCTGCCTTTCTCAACCTAATGAACTGACTTTTGAATTGATGGCTTGAAGAAGGCCGGCTTTACTTGGCCTCAATGAAGAAGTTGGATTGTGGTCCCACTCATTTATATTCATTCGGGTTCTATGCAGGTATTAGACATGCTAAGCTCATGTTTTAGCTTATCTCATTGTCATGAGGAATTCTGAGAGCTTTACTAAATTTGTTTATGTCTCAATATTTTCTGACATTTTTATTATAGACTTTTCAAACATACACAAAAGTAAAGCGACTAGTGTAATGAACCTTCATGTCACCATCACCTGGTTTCAGTAATTTTCAAACTTGTTTTATATCTGATGTTTTTAATACTTAGATTTCACACAGGTATTCTTTTCTTTATTTGGATTTCAAAACATTCCTTACAGTTAGTCTTTTGCTATCAAGTCTTTCTCTTGGCCATCGGAGAAGTATTTGTGACTGAATTCCCTTTTTGAATTAAGCAGACCTATTTTTTTTTCCCCACACTTACTGTGTGCAAAGCACTTGTGATACAGGGTTATAGAAATATGTGGCCAATTCTAAATCTGAAAAGTACCCGCCAAGGCAGAAAGCCTCAGTGAGTCAAAAGTAAGTCTTACTTGGGGATATTCATATATTTATAAAACTTGCACCTGCCTGGAAAGGGAAGTGGTTAGTGGAGGATGAAAAAGTTCTTAATCCTGAGAGCTTGTTTCGCTCCCTGCTGGGCTGATAGCTTCTTTTTTTAAATAGAAGGTCATGGTTAATGCCTCAAAAGTGGCAGTTTATATTTTGAACACTCTGGGGTTTTCTATTGAAAAATAGTACGCACCCGTGTTGGACTTGGTTCTCTATGGTTTAAGACTTGGTTTGACTTGGGAAACTTGAGTCCCATTACTCCAAGGTTGTTAGTGTGTAGTCATGTTTTGGGGTCATATTTCCAGGTGTTCCTTTTTTTCCTCCACTTCCTTTTCACCGGTATTAATCTCCGACTCGCCCCACCCCCCGCACATAGCTCTTGGCAATTGGGGATTAGATTGTAGGAGTTTGCTGTATCAATTTATCCTATCCACTTAGGAATTTGTTCCCAGGCTGTAAAAATTGAGTAGCAGGACATATAAGAAGGAGAGATTTTTCTAGAGGAGGGTATCCAGCGGGGACTTCACATAGGAAGCAGAAATTAATGTCGTGCTTTTAAGAAGAGAGAATGGTGCTGAGAAGCAGTTATAGACAGTGGTCTAGACATGTGGCTGCGGAGTCAGGGGATGCTGACTCCTCCATCCCCCTGAGCTGAGAAAAATGTATTGACCTCTGAAGATTTGGGAAGGTACTTTTTACCTGTGGAATACATAGTTATATTTAGTGATTACAGTACGAGTCGGAATGAAAGCTTGATGTCTAAAATGTTTGCTGTGCATTTTGGTAATAGAACATTTGTGAGGGTACTAGTACCCCCAGGTTTCCTATGGGTGGGGGGCTGCAGAGTCATGATGTGGTTGGGTGGAGAGGCTGGAGTGATTTGCTTGAAGGTTTATTTATTTGCATAGCAGTTTGTTTGGTGTTTTAACACTTAGATTGGGTGTTACTTGGGGGTGTGTGACCAAATGGAAATACAAGTATGAGGTATGAAGAAAATGATGGCTGCCACTGACAGTAATGAAGGTGGCCAGGGAGTGGGAGGTGCGCTGGACATATTGTTAGTGAGAGCCCAGCAGATGGGCAGTTAGTTACAGTCATGAAAAATGGAGGCCACGTTCATCTCTGCTGGCTCTTTGTCAGAAGAGATGTGTCTCCATCTCCTACATCTTCCTCCTTCCCATCTCACACTTTTTTCCTTTTACCTTCAAATAAAATTTCCAGATAGGTTTTGAAATGGATTTTATCTTGTCCTGTCAACTGCAATGGTTCAATCTACTGATTGATTTTTAAACACTCACTACAAATATAGAAGGTGCATTTTATTTTTTTTTATTTTAGCTGAGCCATCTGCCACCTGTTGGCAGCCCAGTGGCAACTCAGCTCGGGCTGGGCATCGAACTGCTGTTGCTCAGAGCTCAGCTCACACTCTTGAGCGAGCTCTTAACCAACTGAGCCATTTGGCTGGCCCGAGAACAATAAGTTTTAAAAGTTGAGAAAATAACAATTAGAAAAAATTTAAATGGGACACTATACTTAACTAGCATGATGTTTAAATGGCTTTCTCAGACAAGTAAATGGAAGTTTCTCAACCTCAATTTCCTCATTTGGAGGGATGGGAATAATAACAATAATAATACTATCAACTTCACAGATAAAAGTGAGGATTACTTCTAAAGGACTTAGAGTGTCTGACACATATTATTAATTTCTGCTGCTGGCCTCACCTCCCAGCTTTATTCCTATCTGAATGTAAGGCTTCAGGGTTTTATGTCTCCTTGTGCTGTGAGGTAGCCACAAGTGCTGTGGACAACTGATGGTAAAGCAGAGTCCTGGTGTCTCTTGAGATGCTGAGAATTATCTGTCTTGTTGAGAAGAAATTTTGCAAACAGGAAATAGTACCTTTCCCCTAGTAACTGACTGGCTTCAACTCATAACTTAAGTGACTTGGTTTCAGCCCATAGTGATTTTGGAAAGGAATCAGACAACTATTTCCTGTATTCGTAAGACCTCCCTGATTTCAGAGTAGTTCCTTGGGATATCACTAGGAAATGGAAAAGGAAGCCTCCTGTGAAGACTGAAATGTTTCTCACACATGCATCTTGAAAGGATGAAATTAAATTATAAGAGTTCTTTAATTGTTACAGTTCACTGAAATGGGACGGAATATATAGTATTTCTCTAATCCAACCCTCAAAGCATACATTGATAATTATTGGTTATTATTACCCTAAACTGAGTGTCAGTAGATTTGGTTTTGAGCTTATTTTCTTTGCACAGAATAGATTTTTAAGAGATTATTATAGAAAGGTCTAGAAAATGATATTCTTTTTTTTCTGAACTTACAGCTTTGTTTATGCATTTGGTAGACTGCACTGATTAGAAATATAAGATCAGAACAGTGTAGTAAAAAATGGACCAGTTGCACAAAATGTTTTAAAAACAGACAGTAAATTGGAAGCAGTAAGAAAAAGTGACCCCCCTGCCCACAAAGCATACGTTACTGTTAGTGTCTCCAGAGCTCTGCCAAGTATTTTTTAACTTCATAAAATCGTACAGCTGCTACAGAATTGTTTGATTAGAAATTCCACATCTGTTTGAGATGCTCCCTCCCTTTTCCTTTCAAACAAAATAATAATTCTCCTGGTAGCATGCCATTTTTTATTCTTTAGGGCACATATGTGACCTCCAGAACTTGCCTTCCCAAACTCGAATATTTAATGCTATTAGTGGCAGCTGGCTTTGCAGTGATTCTACACTGGGATTCTATAGATTCGAAAGTGAGGATTTTGGAAGGCTGTTTTTTGAACTATGATAAATTTTACACTCAATTTCATTCTCAGTAAATTCTTTTTTATTGGAGGAGAATTCGTTTTTATTAGAAAAACAATGGAGAATGTGTTCAAAGAAGGAATCTTGCTAATTCATAATATGAAAAGAAACAGTGATTTACAGGTTTTGATTGAGATATGTTAGAAACAAGACAAACGAAAACAATAATGATATTATAATCAACACTACATACTTCCATTTTGGCTGGTGTATGCCATTAGATTTAGAGTGTTGATAAATAATTTTTGTGATATTCTGCCTTAACCTCACAATTTTAGTAGAGTGTGTAAATCAGCATGGAGAAAAAAATTGCTAAATAACCATGTTTTGGCCTTTTTGTTTGCTGAAGAATGGCATACCTCAGTAAAAAGCCAGAACTAAGTTGCTCATGCTATATTCCGTTTTCGATCTTACATTTTCAGCTCTGCTGGCCCTCTCTTTCTGCATATGCTCGTGTTTTATTACCTCAGTGTTGCTGGTAGGCTAATTTGCGGGAAGAATATTACCTCCGTTGTTTTGAAAGGTCAGGAGGGCGTGTGCGTATTGGCCACTTAGGGGCTTCAAGTTCATATAGGACCCAATTTTAGAGCTTTTTTGTTGATCAGCTCGGTTGGGATTCAGCACTACAGCATGCTATAAAGTAGTAAAGAAAGCAGTCTTTTGAATTAATAAAATGATGAATTATCTAATTACAAATTTGATGTGAAATGGCAGTATGATGACTTTCACTGCATTGCTGAATGATCCCAGTGACTGATCAGATGTGCCTGGGTTCCATTAAGGAAAAATATGCCATTAAATATTTAGTAGTGAAAGCAAGCAGACACACCAGGATGGCTAAGCTAAGATCACCGGGGTGCATATATCTATATATTTTGAGGTCACTGCTAGACGAGCGTCTCTCTTGTCTGCTCAGAGCAGCTGCTGGAACACTTAGTTGCTGGGATCTGCGTCTCTTCTGGTGTTAAGTAAAGCAGGCAAATAGCCAAGATACTTACCTGTGTGCAGACCCTGGCATTCTAATTATGAAATGCTGATGCATTTATGATTTATATGGTTTTTCTTTATTACAATAGATTGTATCTCTGAGTAGATTCAGGTGACAATTATTCTCACAAATATTCTTCTATGTAAAGTGACATTCGTAGGACACTTGGGCTTTCTAAACAAGACAAGTCATGTGTTCTTAATGACAATATTTATTTATCATGTCCTTCATTTTTAGCCATTCAGTTAATATTTCTCTTTGTCTGTGTGTAAATGACCTATGTTGAGTTAATGTATGTTTATCGTAAAAACTAAGATGCCAGCTAACTTCTGAAGTAGGGAAGGATAATTAGTAAATTCTTAATCAGCGTTTTTATTTATACCTGTGTTGGTCGAGGATAATTACTTAGATAAGGCTAATGTGTAGATTAAAACTGTTGATGGATAAACATGTTTGCCAAGCCTTGTTGCCTTACCTATTTGAGTGTATAACTTGTCATTAATTCAGATAGAGGTGATAGTTTTAAAATGACAGCATGTCCTTGTGAAATGGTAGAGGTTGCTTTCATTGCTTTGGCCTTCCTTTAGTGACAAAAACCTCTCAGCGGGGTACTGGGTCTCCCTACTAGAGTGTGACTTTCTTAGAGCAAGGAATTACATTGAATTTATTTTGAATTCCTAGCAATCTTCATACTTTGCAGTAGGTGTTTAATTGTTAACTGAATGAAACAATGCATGAAAACTGTCTCTCTTCAGTTTTATGGAGAACACGTTCTTGGTTTTTTTTGTTGTTCTTTTTTTTGTTTTTCTTGAGGGCAGTGTCACGGGCCCTCATATGTGGGACCCGAACCGCTTAACCACCGCGCCACTCGCCACTCGGCCGGCCCAGACACATTCTTAAATACATTTAAAAGTGAATACATTACTATAAATATACATTCCTGTAAATAAAAAGAAGTCTTATCATGGTAAAATTGAAGACCTTCAGTAAGTTAGTTGATTGACTCACAGAGGCTGCCATTATCCTAAATTCTTAGGATGTGATGAATCGTACATATTAATTATTCCAGAATTCAGCAAACCTTTTCTGTAAAAGCCCACGTAGTCTATATTTTAGACCTTGTAGGTCAGGAGGCAAACATGAATTATTACTGCATCATGGTGATTTGTAGTGCACAATGAGAGGGCAACTTATGGTGCCTGTGGCAACTCCTTCACTCTGCCATTATAGCCGAAAGCTTCCATGGATAATATATAAGTGAGCCGGTTTGGCTGTGTTCCCATAAAACTGTATTTATGGACACCGAACATCGATTTTCATATCATTTTCACTAATCCTTAAATATTCTTCTTTTTATTTCCCCCAACTGTTTAAAAATGTAAGAAAACATTCTTAGCTTGCAGGCAAAGGCAAGTGGTAGGTAAGATTTGGTCGATAGGCCATTGTTTGCCAAGCTTTAAATTATTATTCGTAAGCCATGAGCTTTTTTTGTGCTCAGCAGGAAATAGAATATGGCATCAGAAAATTCTGTAATTAAAAAAAGGATAGGAAATATTGTATCTGTTATCTTCCAACCATTAATTCTACAGTTTTGCATTGACAAGCACATTTCTAAGCATACTATATGTACAATGATTGTTTTTTGAGTATTCTTTATTTACCCAAGAATATTCGATAACTTTAAAATTGTTTTTACTCAGTAATATAGTAGAAGACATATAGTATTTCACTAAGGATTAGGAAGAAATTAAATATTGGGTTGTTGGAAAAGTCATGATGTATTTTTTCTGTTTTTAGTTGCAAAAATGCATCATGACTTTTCCAACAACCCAATAGTTAAAGGGAAGAAAATGTGTACTTTATGAATGGCTTACATAAATTCTCATTGTTAGTTTTTTGGTTTTGTTTTAACTACAGATGTTATTTATTGTTATTTTGCCTTGAAATAAAATGTAAAGATACAATTTTTTTAGTATTGGGCTGTTGGAAAAGTCATGACGTATTTTTTCTGTGTTTTTTGTTGCAAAAATGAGTCCTGACTTTTTCGACAACCCAATAGAATTATTTTGACTATATAACTCAGGTTCAGGAAGTTTTTGTTTGATTCTTCAAATCTTTTTCTTAATTGATAGATATTGCCCTCAGACCATACATTGTGGTTTGACTATTTCTATTATGACTGAAAAGAACCTCTCATGAAAGAAAAAAAAAACATTTTAGAGGTATAATATTAATAGTAGTAAAAATTTGTGATCTGCTGCTCTGTTAAATTTTGTAACAGGCAGAAACAGTGATATTTTTGATGGTAGAAATCAGACATTGCTACTTGTTGTGGAAAATGAGGTGACTTGGTATATGATAAAGGTAAGCAGGTGAGTTTGAAGATGACTTCTCTAGGCCAGATAAAAAAGTGCGTCCTGACCAAGAGAGAAAATAGTCAGGGGACAATGGAGGGATGTATCACAAGTTCCCTTGTGCAGCACCACCGCCATTTTATTTTTCACTTTAATTTTTTTCACTCTACAAAATACTTTAACAAACGTAGCCACATTTATCTCCGACAATAGCCCTCGGAGTTATTATTCCTTTGCAGTTGAGGAAATCACACTCTTAAGTAAAGGCACCAGAGCTTTCACTCGGCTGTCTTGATTTCAGATTATCCCCCATCCCGTTATACTGCCTTCTGTCAGTTCTGCATTGGAGCTCTAATTATGAACGATTATAAGCCACAGGAGCAAAATCCAGAGTGAGAAGAATGAGAATACTTGATAAAATTCCTATTACTAATACTAGCATATTGCTATAGGCAAGCCTTCTTTAACGTACTTAATTAGGATTCCTGTTATTTTTCACAGAGGTGGTGCCTCATGTCTTACACACCTGGCTTCTTCATATACTCAAATCTACGTGCTGCTAGGGGGGCTGGGAGGAGGTTTTCAAGATCAGTGATTCTGAACTGATGCTGCAATAATGCTGTGTGACAATAAAGATGATTGAAATGGGATTTGCATGGAGCCAACTGCAAGGATTCCACAACCTCAAAGTACAGAGTTTCAAAACATTAATTATTCAGGGACCCTTAGCTTGGGTCTGTCTTGTTTTCAAGCCATCATTGGACACGTTTTCTTCCCTGTGATTCTATAAATATTGTATTTACAGATTAAGATGTTTTATAATGCAATAGAATATATATGCAATATAGAAGAAAATCCTGTTTGGCCTCATTGGTACCCACTGTTCTTTTAGGGGTATTAATTGACTTTAAAATTTATAACCGATATTAATGGCTTCGACAAATCGTTTAGAAATGTTATTTTGGAGCAAATACTTGCCAAATAACAGAGAAGAGTATTTGAACTTTGTGGCGCCAAACTTGGCAATTATGGGCCCTATGTCAAGTTTTAGTAAGTATTATGTTTTAGTTTTGATGATTATCAGAAAAAAAATGATCAAGACACTATTTATGCAGAACTGTTTCATTAGCATCAGCTGAATTAGGATCAGTATTAAAAATACCCTTTACTGCACTTTCTTTTCTACCCTCTTATCCCCATGGGAGGCAGGCAGCATTTTGTTGAAATAGTAGGGCCAGCTCAGCATCGGCGGAGGCCCATGTGACTTGCTGGTTGATCTCCTGGCTCCTGTTTTATCCTTTACAGCCTTTCAGGGGCTCTTGGTGTTTCAGGTTTAGAGCACACATTGGTACGTTGTGTCGGTGCCTCAGAAGTCCCTGTAATAATGGGTGACTGGGAATTTTCTTTTTCTTTCTTTTTTTTTTTTTTTTTAGCTGAGCCACTCTGCCACCTGTTGGCAGCTCAGCTCAGGCAGGGAATCGAACTGCTGTTGCTCAGAGCTCACACTCTTGATCGAGCTCTTAACTAACTGAGCCACTCCGCTGGCTGCAATGGGGTTTTCTTGTTTTCCATTGGTCCAAATTTCCATAGAGCAGTACCCACTTACGCCTCAAGTACGCAGATCTCAAGCTGTGATATCATCCAACTTTTAGAAATCTTTGAATTGGTTTTGGTGGCATGACCTGCCCGATTCTCCTTCTGCCTTTATTACCTTTTTGTTTAAAAATGATCATTTGCTGGCTTTTTTTTTTTAACCTGTCGAATGATAGTATTCCATTGCCATGGCTCGACTTCCCTGCCTATGTGCTGAGGGTTCTCAGGGCTTCATCTCCAGCCTTCCCCTTTTTTTCTGATCACCAATCCCATATTTCTAATAAAAATTGTCACTGGCACAACCTGTTTTAACTTCAGAGCCATCATGAACAATACTTAAACTCTACATTTTCCTCAATAAGACGTGTTGCTTCTATCCACTGTTTCTCTCCCTTCTTTCTGCTTCGCAGTCTCCTAAGCGAGCCACCCCAGAAACCTCAGGGGTGCCTATGACTTGTCCCTCTTGCTTTCCATCTCTGCCCAGTTTCTGTTGCTTTTGCAACATCTAAGTCTTGTTCTTTTCTTTTTATATTTTCGTTGCCAGTGATCTAATGCAGGCCCTTTTTACCTTGCCTAAGTGGCTCTGATGAGTCTCTTTGCCTCTCACTCTTTCCCTGGATTACAACCCATTTTCATAAACCACCACTAGAGAAAATATACCGCCACTAGAGAAATCTACATTTAAAAAGCAGATCTGATCATTTGAATCCCCTGACTAAAAATGTCTATTGACTCCCACTGCCTGTTGTATAAAATCCAGGTTTTAAAATATGGCGTTTCAGGATCTGCAAGCCTCGTTTCATGCTTTTTTCCTGGAGCTGGATGAAGGCCTGGATAGACTGTAAGCAACATGAGGGGTGTGACAGTTTCCCCAGCACCTGGCATAGTGCCAGTAAGTTGCAGGGACTCAGTCAGTGTATGCAGTCACATCGTTGCATTGTTGCTTGTATTATGGTTTTACTACCTCACATCGTTGCATTGTCACTTCTTTATGTTCCTACTCCTTCACATTTTTGCACTGTTAATGAGTTTTTCTTTCAGCTACCAAAGCTTCATGATACCTGAAGCTTTGCTGTTGACAGTAGTCATACATGTAGGCAGACGAGGACATTTGCTGAATAGGGAATTGTTTTTGACAGGGTCAGGTATTTTAGCCAATTTGTAAAGTTGACCATGTATAGGGAACACACAAGAAGAGTGACAAGTCAGCAGGGCCTGGTTATGGCTGCTGCTCCGTGTGTGTGTAAATGTGTAAGCAAGGAGCTGGAAATCACTGTGTTCCTTTGACTCCTAAAATAGTTTGCTCCTGCGTGTCATTCTGATCTGACAGAGGAAGTTTAGCTTCAGATAATCATCAGCAGTAATTGAGTGGGCTTCTGCCTTGTCAACACTGCTGGGTTTGATAAGCCCACAATTACAAGGTTGTGATCAGATTTTGGAAATCCCTTCCTGGAAGATTTCCATGTGTGTTTGTTCATGGCCATCAGGCAGGCGTCTAGTGTTTCTTTAGAGCAATGGTGATTTCTACAGAGATGATATTTTTCGTGCTGAAAATATTTTCCTCCTCCTGGTGCGGTTTGGCTGATGTTTGTCACTTCTTACCTCCTCAGAGTCAGCAGAGAGAAGCTTGCAAAGTTCTTTCCATTTTGTGGAAACAAGGCCTTATGCTCTTTAGTTAAAAATGATCATTTAGTTTATTGGAGTGGAAGGGTATTCTCCACATGAGGAGCAATGTTTAGACTTGGGTGATTTTGGTATTTAAAAGTTCCTCTGAAACCAACTTCATGTTTTTCAGTTACAAAATAATATAATGTCTCAGTGAGTGTGATCATTCATGTATTTAGAAGTAGTTATCAGCATTAGTTTGGGTAGGATTCAAAGTACTCTCGCTGAAGCCCTGCCATTTGTCTTTTCCCCTAGTGGTCAAAATTCCTTTCCTGATTCCGGTTTTTGCATATACAGGTCTTCCAGTCTTCCTGGCATTTTTTCTTTTTTATCACCTTAAAAAAAATTGTGTTATTCCTTTTTAATTTTTCAGTTACAGTTGACATCCAATCTTATATTAGGTGTACAATATAGTGGTGAGACATTTATAAATACAAAGTGACCCCCTTCCCCTGATAAGTCTAGCACCCACCTGACACCATACATAGTTATTACAATATTACTGACTATACTTCCTATGCTGTACTTTACATCCCCATGACTGTTCTGTATGGCAAATTCTTTTTCATTCTTCAAGATTCACTTTGAATGTCCCCTTTTCTAGGAAGCCTTTGTCGACTTCCTTAGATATGTCCCATTATGACAGCAATGGGAAAGTAGTAGGATAAATATAGACAGATTTAAAAAAAAAAGAGAGCAGGCACTTCTATTATTTTATCCCTCCAGCCAGGTGCTGGTATCATGAGCTGGCCAGTTAGGTTAAAAGGGAATATTTAAAAGCTCCGTCCATCAGAATTGAACAGCTGCTGAGGATGACTGGCACCATCATGCATCCAGATATTTTGGAAATCTTTCCTTTCAGTCCCTTCATGTCCTTCTCGGTTGTTCTGTACTTCTGGCTCTGATCATTGTGTTTCTCTGTGAAGAATCAAAGGATTCACAGTGTTTGAAAAAAACAGACCTGAAAAAAGCTGCCAAGTTACTAATTACTTCTAATTATCTCTATAGCAGAATAATAGACATAGGGATTACATGGTGTATTCTAGTGTATGTATTTTTTTTTCCTAAAAGGAGTCTTGCTAATGAATTTAACTGATATAAATAATATATCAGGTTGTGTGAACTAGGAAAATTTGGAGATTAGCAGGTCCTATTATGAATCTTTTTCTGGAGGAAGGTTTATTTGGGTAAACTCATTGCTCTGTTTTAAAAACCTGAATCTCCACATATCATGTCTGGTTTTTCCCTAAACAGTACACTCGTATTTGTGATGAGTTAAATCTGCCTTTTTTTTTTTTTTCTTTTGCAGGGCCAATCATTTCTTTCATGGACTTCACCAAACTCTTGGGGCCCATAGGCACTTGCACTTCTAGAATGGGGTGGGACCTGCCTTGATAAATTGTAATTCATGGGAGGAGTGCCATGGGATTGCTTTAAAGCCCCTTGGCCATGAAGCCACTCAGCAAATGGCTTCCTCTTTTCCAAAACCTAATTAGTGTCTATTTCTATGAGAAATATCTATTCCACAGCCCAGCTGGCTCTTTTCTAAGTGGAATATAAAAGCCCACTAACTTCAACAGGTTTTTATATGGACCAGCGTGAGAAACAAAATAGAATCCTGAAAATGTCTCCCTGGTAAGTGGAGGAAATAAGGATGTTGTTCACACTGCGGTTTATCTCCAGGCAGCCATTCAGTTCAGTTCTGCTGTATCTGACATACTGGAGCTTTGGGCTGTTTTATTTCCTTTTGGGATAAACTGGCCAGTTCACGGTACTGACGCTTGACTGGAGCACCATAATAATCCAAGCACCAGCTCTTATGTTTTTATCTGCATGTATTTTGTACTTTGACTTTTTGATTCATATCGCGATGTGATAGCACGTTTTGATAAGTACATTGTTTTACTAGAATTTGAGCTTATTGTCTGAAATGGGAAGCCCAGATGAAGAGTCTAGGCCAACATATTTATTAACATTAAATATTTTGGAATAATTTAACAATACTGATGTCAGAAACATCTTTGACTTTTCTATTATTCTATTAATTATATTAATAAGAATGAATGCTTTAAAAACTTTTTAGTGGAATTAAGCTTTAAAAATCTTAGGCAAATGAGTAATTTACGTTTTTCTAGATGAATACTAGTTTGGGTGCTTATTTTTTATGTTGCGTTTTAGAATGTTGACGTTGTCCTTTCCATTTTTATGTGCAAGTGACAGCAGAGTCCCAAGTATAAGAAAATGTGATTAATTCTCTCACATTGAAGTCATTTAATTGTTGTTTGCCTCACGGCTGCTTTCTATTCAGTACATTGAACATAAAATTCAAGAGTGCCTTTATGCTATCATAAATTTTAAATGTGAACCATTCTGCCTTTTAAGTATCATATGCTATTGTTGTTTTGAGTTTGTCAGTTTGGTGGGCAGTTTTTCTAGAACTTGCTGTTGTATTTGGCTATATCTCCAGCCCTGTATATCATTATGATATTTAGTATCGTGTATTGGGAATAAAGAAGTGAGGGGAAAATTGATTTCAGTTGTCACTCCTAAGCTCCTTTGATTTCTAGGGCATCTTGGAGATATGGGGAAACAGGGCAAAACAAAGCAGTGGGACTCTTACTTGGATATTTTAGGTCAGAAAGAACCAACTTAATAAATTTCAGCTCAGCAAATTTGTATTGACCCTCTAGCCACAACACTATGTGGAAAAAGCAGGATAGCTTCTACCCTGTCTGGTAGGAGACATAACAGAAGTATAAAATTCACTTAAATATAATTACAGTGAAAGTTCCTTGAAAGCAGCACTGTGCCTATTCTTTTTTTTTTTTTTTTAAATTGTGCATGCCACACTCAATGCATTATAGGGGCTCAGAATGTTCTACAGCAGACTATGATAGCTGTGATAACAGTCTTGTGATGGAGATTGGGTGTGGGACATCGTTGGATTTGGGCCTTTAACGAAAGGCATTCTATTCTAGGTGGAAGGAAAAGTCAGTACTTACTTCCTGGAATTTAGCAGCCACTGTTCCAAATAGGCCACTGGGGACCCTAGAATTAAGAATCAGGTCGTTAGGACCCTGGATGCCAAAGAAAGAAGAAATCCATGGAGTTTTTTGCTCCTGGTTTATGCTAATGAATGTGACTGTTTCCGGTTAGGAGCTGTTGATTGAAGATTTTCCTTGAAACATATGCTTGAGGCTGTTCCCTCTGTGGGCCTCCACAGGCCCCTTGTTCTTCCTGATTCCGGTGGGAACCCCCTAACTCATGAGAGGAACATTTTCAAGAGGGAAATTCAACTCCAGGCTTTTGTTCCTTTATTTTTTTACTTTTGTTTTCTGTTTTTCAAAATGAACTGTGAAGGGTCTATAAAAACACATGAAGAGAACGAGTAGGAGCTGTGGTCTCAGGTTATTTGGGATCCGTGAAAAAAGAGAGTTTCAAAAAGGAGATGGCCAACATAGTAAAAGTTCAGAGATGTTAAGGGGAAACACATGTAGCACTGAATTTTAGCAATTAGATATTCATTGGTGCCATTTTCATTTTTTCATGTAGACTAAAAGTGTGAAGACTTTTTCTGTTTCAGAATAGAAGTTTAGTTATTACACTTTTGGCATTTTTCCCAAAACAATAAGTTATTTCTTAGAATTTGTTGCTCCTAATGAAAAGCTGAATTATTCTGTTTCATTCTTAGGATACTTCCCCCATCCCCATGTTTGAACTCGAAACTATCAATACTTCTATCTGAATTGGTACGTTAGTCCACTGGTCTGAAAACCAGCCAGTACAATGTGATGTGTTTTGTGAGAAGCTACAAAGTCACGGTGATTTAGGATTTGGTAAACTTGGTGACTGTGTTGTGTTTTATAATGAAAACATTCAGAATGATGAAGAAGAACAGTCAAAATGGTCTTCTCTTAGCAATCACGTGCTTCAGGTAATCCTTTGTAAAGCCCAGCTTTACAATGTTGACCTTAAAGGGGTGTACGAATTTAATTTGGGGGTTACTTATACCTAAATGAATTGGAAGTATAGCTTTATTTTTAGGTATGTTGTGTGATCTTTTAAGTATTGTATGAGGCACTAAGTCAGGTGATTATCCAATGTAGAGACCTGTCTGTTAGTGGTTCCATCATGCTGTTCATCTCTTCACTCACCAACAGGTGATGGGTAGGAGATGGAAACGAAATTGTGAAATTGCGCTCTTTTGAATAGATAGTTGCTTGAGTGAGCATCAGAACAGTAAAATTGTCTGTCTCAGTTTAAGGTTTAAAAAAAAATGTTTTGAAGGAAAATAATGGCACAGGCAAAGTAAAGCTTGAAGACATATTCTGTTGAATGTTTATAACTCAACTCAGAAATGTGTATCAGCCTTCAATTTTGATCTGTACTGAAGGCAGGAGCAGAATATATTTTGCGATGCCTCTAAGAGGGTTCCCCAGATCAGTGGTTTGAGTGCCTGGCTCCCCAGTCAAGCTTGAAGGGAAAGAGAGTTTCAGTAATTTGTTTGTCATGGTTGAACGATGCCATTGAATATCAGTAGCACTCTAAGGTGGAGAGCTGGCCTGTGGAATATCATACTCAGTATTTACTAAGACAAGGTCATGCAGATGACCCTCGGCTTATGATGGGGTTACATCCTGATAAACGCATCGTAAGTTGAAAATACCGTTAGTTGAAAATGCATTCAACACATCTACTGAACAGCATACTTTAGCCTAGCCTACAGTCAGTGTGCTCAGAACACTTATATTAACCCACAGTTGGGCAAAATCATCTCATTGCTGCCGCCCAACTTCCTGAGGGAATATAGTACCCCATATTGCTAGCCCCAGAAAAGACTGAAATGCAAAATTCAAAGTATGGTTTCTATTGAATGCATGCTGATGTCACACCACTGTAAGGTCACAAAATTGTAAATTGACTATCGTAAGTTCGGGACCATCTGTACTTGAAAAATTGTAGGACAACTTAACTTCGAATACTTAAGAAAGAGACCTTAAAGTAGTGTTGATCCTTCATATAAGATTTTCTAATTAGAAATTCTGTGGTAATTACTAAAAGGTCAAACTTCAGTTAGAATTTTTCTTCTTACTGTAACTATGGAAGCTTATCTGTTGTTTTCAAGTTATCTTCTTCAAATGGCTTTATTTCCTTTATCATCCTCTTTAATATTCATTTCCTAACATATTTATGAGAAAGTAGCCCTTATCTGCATATTATAAAATGGGAGCAGTCTGACTTGACCATTAAATTTTTTTTCTAATGTAATAAAGCTGTGAAATTACCATGACCCATAATATTTTATGTTAAAAGTACAATTTGTGTTATATTCAAGATGACAAGGAAGCTCTTTATGCTGAGACTTGTGCTGAAATGAAGTTTTCTATAATTCTATTAAATTGTTGTTTGAGTTTAACATTTTTCTTGAGGCAGTTTTGTATCTTGTAAGATTTTGGAATCAAATATGAACAAGAATCCTTAATCATTGTTTCACTAAATAAAGTCTGTGCTCCTCAAAATGTGAGTTCTGAATGCTTTTGGACTCAGCAATTATTGTGTGAGATTTAAGATACCTTCTCTGATAAGCTTGAGGCAACCTCAGGAAAAGAGAGTTATTATTTCAGGCAATAGATATTTCTTTAAAGTTACACATGTTCCTTACACCAAATAATTGTATCAAAATCTATCCTACATCTTATATGCCTGTTCTAGGGATTCCAGACCAAGCTAGAGGTTCTGGGTCGGGGAGTTGCAACAAGGCTGCCGCAAGTGGTGGAGCCGGGAATATAATCATTTTCAACTAAGACGGAAGTTTCATAGCTCATTGGTAGTTTTTAAACAAACAAGCGTCAAATCACAGGGCTATTCGTCTATTATTTCAGATAAAAACATGAATTTGTAGCCTCAGAGGATGGGCAGAACATTAAGTTCAAGCTTAATATCACAGATTTCTACAGTAACCATGCTGTAATGGCATCCCCCACTTTTTGAAAGTTTGTGTTATACCACCCACTTTGCTTTTACAAAGGACCTACATTAGTACTTGTCTTCTCTTATTGAAAGAAATTCAACGATTTTTGCTTTTGCAGGGGAAAAGGGAAAGGCAAAAATAGCATTCGGTGTTTGTTTTGCAGTGAGCTGTTGGTTACATCTGCCGCAGGCGCCCTGGGCAGTGATGGTGGCCCTGCCCACCTCCTTCCCTGAGACCCACGCTCAGCATCTCAGCATCAAGCTGCCCTAACTTTGAATTGTGTCTGTGAGCATCTGTGCTTCGTCTCGATTTATTTTGTGCATCCATTTTTAGCTAGATGTGTCCTAAGGTATCAGAGAAGCCTGAGAGAGCTAACGGGGTCATGCTTAGAGCGACACTGGATGCAGAAAAGGGTTTTGAGCGTGGTGAATGAAGTAGGCATTGTGCATGCATTGAATTTTGGATCTGAGGATCTCAAAACGCTTTCCATGTAAACCCATGGTAATTGCTTCTTTGCTTTATGCCATTTCGGCTTATGAAAGGTTTCAGGAGAACGCTCGCATTTCGGAGAGTGGGGAAAACCTGTTATTTTCCAGATAACGATGACTAACCAGTGCTGGGGATGATGAGAATACCCTTGGTACCAACAGTTGGTGAGAGGGCCTTCAGGCTTTGGGCCCTGATTTATTGGTTTTGAGGGTAAAGATAAAAAATCTGTATGATACTTGTTTTTCTCGTCTTTTTCTGCTTATGTATTCATTGAAGTCTGTTTTTATCATATTTTCAGGTGCTTATCAATTCTAATACTCAGAAAAATATGTGCTTTTATGGCATGTATGCACATTACAGTGGATTTTTTAAATTCATTATTTTTCTGTATGCTTTGAACTAGTTTTGTTTTTTTTAATACTGAAATATATTTCTACATGTACTATGGCTGCCTCCATAGGAATATTTTCAGATTTATTTTGTTGCCTGCTTTGTACAGATTTTTACTATAATGTTTCTTTTATACTCCATAGGAATGTATTCAAACATATTTTATCGTATGGCTTTTTTTCTTAGTTACTAATATCATCTGAAGTATAGCAGTACCATTATTTAATACTATGTGTGTGATATGGGATTTCATTTACCAGTAAAATTATTAAGCTTTGTTCCATGCTAGGTATTTGTTGATCCAACATGTTGTAAAATATTTGCGATGTTATATATCACTTTTAGGTAAGATGACTGTCATTGCGTATCCTAAACTTCTTATTTCCAACTGGATTCCAGTCTATACTACATGAACATAATAATTAGTTTCCTTTTACAAAATCACTTACCAATCACTCTTAATACCTGTATTATAAAAAAGCATTTTTAGGGCTGGCCGAGTGGCGCATTGGTTAAGCGCTGTTTTTGGGATGCCAGTGGCCCTGGTTCGGATCCCACATGAGGGCGAGTGACACTGCCCTCTACAGCTAACAACGGCTCCACCTGGAGCTGGGCTGTGCGAGCCCCGGTGATGGTGTGGGCTGCAGCCCCTGCTGCAGTGGGCTGCCATGGGCTACAGTGAGCGGCCCGCAGCCAGCGTGAGCGGCTGGCAGTCAAGCGTGAGCTGCCAATAGCCACGGTGAGCGACATCCAGAGGCCAGCGACCGATCTGCCTCATCCGGGAAGAGCGCAATGACGATACCAACAGTGAAGCAACATCCTCCGCAACTAAACTGAAGAACAAGAAGACGGCAACTTGTCTGTTCCCCTTCCCCGATTCCCCAACGCTGTTCCCCTCCACCAATTCCCCAATAAAATCTTAAAAAAAAAAAAAAGCATTTTTATAAATTGCCCTAGTTCCTTATATCATTGGAATGTGTATTGTCAGGTTCTTCAGAAAAAGAGTACCAATAGGACATATAGATATACTGAGTTGTCAGAAAAGTCATGATGTATTTTTTTCTATGTTTTTCATTGCAAAAATGCGTCATGACTTTTCCAACAACCCAATAGACACATAGGAAGAGCTTTATTATAAGAATTGACTTATGCAATTATAGAGGCCCAGAATTCCTGGCATGTGTTAGCTGGAGAACCAGGAAAGCCAGTGGTGTAATTCAGCCTGAGTCTGAAGGCCTGAGAAATGGGAGCTGATGACATAAGTCCAAGCTCAGAGGCCTGAGAATGGGGGACGAATCCTCTAAGTCCTACTCTGAGTCCGAAGACCCAAGAGCCAGGAGCACAGATGTCTGAGGACAGGAGAGGGGGCATGTCTCAACTCAAGCAGAGAGCAAATTCGCCCTTCCTTGGACTTCCTTTTCCTCCCCAAGTTTGGATGATGGCCACCCGCCTTGGTGAGGGTGATCTTTACTCAATCTGCTGATTTAAATGTGAATTTTTTCTGGAGACACCTTCACAGACACACCGAAAAATAATGTTTGATATGCTCTCTGGGCATCCCTCAGCACAGTCAAGTTGACACATAAAATTACCCATTCCTGGATGCATTTTATATACCTGTGTATCTTTTGTACCAGCAGATATGGTATGGCAAACTGAATTCTTATAATCAAAATACCCTGTATTAAATATGCCAGAACATACAGTTTAATGGAATCCTGTTATAATAATAGCTAATATTTATCGAGGACTTCCTCTGTGTCAAGCTGTGTTCTAAGTGTCTTGGTTTTTTATTACTGCATAACAAATTACTATAAACTTACTGGCTTAAAACAGCACCCCTTTATTAAACAGAAGTGTGTACACCAGTGGGCAGGAATCTGGGGAGCCATCTTACAATTCTGCCAATCATAAGTATCAACTCATTCACTCCTCACAACAACCCTACAAAGCAGGCATTGTTAATAATGGCATCTTATAGATGAGGTGATGCTTGGTCCAGAGACACAGAGGTAGAATGTAGGCTATCCTGGATAGCAACTTGGGTCTCTGACTTCAGAGCATAGACTTTTTAATGATTTTCATCTACTCAACTATTTCTGCGCTAGAGCTCAGCGTCATAGCCAATCTTTCTGTCACTTCTTCTGTATATCCACAATTGTCTCTTCCATTCTTTTTCATACAGCTGTCCTTAGAAGACACACGTACTTGTGTTGTTTAGAAAACCTTTACCCGGGTGCAGTGCCTTTGATTTGAATTTACTTTTGTGGCCATTTCAGTAACCTTTGAGTCACAAACCTAAGCAACTGCTGGATCCTGACCGTAGACATATTTATTTGGTCTGTAAATTGCTATCAATTCATTTTTTGATATTCTTGCCAACACTTTTAAAGTCCGGATTGAATTTTTTGTTGAAAAATTGGGAGATGTGGCTCCACTGGGTTCATTCCCATGTGGCAACACTTTACTTGAGCAGTGGCTACTCCTTTTTGTGAGGTAGGTATGAGCAGTCCAGTTTGCTATACCCAGCCCACTTAGCAAACCTCCACCCATACTTTCAGACTCAATTTAAACTTAAACTAGAGCTATAGATTTTTTTAAAAAATCTTTATAACTATAGTAGCTTCTCTTTCTTTGCCCCACTTTATTGTTTATGCAATTCTTTTCACCTGGAATCTGTTCCCTATAAAACCTACCACATTCTTTAGTGATGAATTCTATCTAGTTCCATCTTTGCATGAAAATTTGTAGAATTTCACATGACAGAAAAATCCAGCCTGATGTTGAAGGAAGCAAAAAATGGAATTGTTGGTTATGAACTGGAAAATGCCTCCTTTCAGCATTGCAAAATCCATTGGGTCAGACAATGTCACTGGGTCCTGATCTTCTTCCATTGCTGGACTCTTTCCATGAGATGCCTTCATTCCCAGACAAGCTCTTCCCATATGGTGGCAAGATGCAAGACAGTGGTCAGAATCTCTGTTCTTATCCTCTCAGTTCCAAATTGAGCAGAAAAAAAAAAAAAGAACTTATCTTTTTGGTTCCCTATGCAAAATTCCCAAGATTAGCTGTGATTGTATCTAATTAGCATGTCTTGGGGCAGATATGCACATTAGAACCATTTGCTGTAATTAGGGGGGATACAGTATTTCTATTTGCTCAGCCTTGGTCACATGCCCACCCTTGGAGTCAGCTCCAAGGGAGCAGGGAGACAGATAATGGGTAAGAGATGGTTAGATGATGGATAACAAAATAGTATGCACCTTCATCTTCCTTGCTTCCCCTATTGGAGATCTGTGTTCCTCTGCTAAGCTTCTCTGATACTGATTATCAGGGGCTTATCTAATATTCTGCTCGGTATTATAGTCATTTGTTTATTCACCTCTTTGCCAGACCTTTCTTTAGTGCCAGTGATGCTGCAGGCATTATGCAAGGGACTGGGAACTCAAAGATAAAATGACACATCAGTTGCCCTTGGGGAATTCACAATACAATTGTGTATGATTTGCTTTCCCAACTGGATTGTAAAGTTTAGGAGATATCAGAGATATTAGAGATATTATTGTGTTCCCTTATAGGAGGTAACACTATTTCCCACAAAATAGGTTCTCGATACAAAGTATAAAGTTTGTACATGCAGCTTATTAAAACACAGTCCTTTTCTTTCTTTCTTTCTTTCTTTCTTTCTTTCTTTCTTTCTTTCTTTCTTTCTTTCTTTCTTTCTTTCTTTCTTTCTTTCTTTCTTTCTTTCTTTCTTTCTTTCTTTCTTTCTTTCTTTCTTTCTTTCCTTTCTTTCTTTCCTTTCTTTCTTTCTTTCTTTCTTTCTTTCTGCCATCCTGCTACCTGTTGGCAGCTCAGCAGCTGCTCAGCTCGAGCTGGGCATCGAACTGCTGTTGCTCAGAGCTCAGCTTACACTCTTGAGCGAGTTCTTACTAACTGAGCCACTTGCCCAGCTCTAAAACGTAGTGTTTCAGTACTTTAAACTTGCTAGATGAATGAATCTGAGTTTGTAACCATCGTGTTTGTACTCATACCTGAAAAGCAGGATGTTTCCTATCTCTTTTTCAGGCTTCTGTGGAGCTTGGTCATTCTTCTATCACAGTTACCTGTTGGTTTATCTTGGCACCTGTGGTAGAATTGCATATACTTGAGGGCAATGAATTGCTTAATACGTGTTTGTTGATTTGAATCTTTTGAATGGTGGGAATGTATGTGCATTGGTCAAGAGGAACAGTTTCAGTTCTTTTTTTCACTGTCTCATTGTAGTAGTTTATTTGTTCATAAGACTTTGTTTAGTTTTTCCAAGCTCTCATTTGTGTTTAACAGGCAGATTTAGGTTTTGTTCTTGATTAAGTTTTCCATGCATACATTTCGGATCTATTTTAATACCTGTCGCAAAGTCAGGATTGGTTGATAATCAGAGAGGACTTATGTCTTTGGAAAGCTAAAACTACCCTTAGAATGGATAGCATCATTATAAAAAGAAAATGAACTCACCGACAGGCAGGGTGTTTTGTATTATCTAATCTGAGGTTAATATCCTTTGTTTTTATTTGTTTGCAATAAAATTCAGGCTTTGATTTCTGGAGGCCTTTGTAATCACTAATGAAAAAAACAACTCGGTGTGCTTTGGGAAGGATCAGAGCCAACGTCGAAAATTGGTCATGTGCCTGGCACTGTGCTTTGAATATAGTACCTTTTAAATCTTCACAATTCTATGGATTAAGTACTACTGTTATCCCTGTATTGCAGGAGATAAACTGAGGCTTGGAAGGGTGAAGGAACCTGCCTAGGGTCACAAAGCTAGTCAGTGTCTGAAATGGGCCCTAACCCAGATATGTATGACTCCAGGGCCCAGGGTCTGAACATCTAGAAAGCAGAGACATTAAAAAATCCCAAATTCATTCCTTACCACCCATGCCCCACCTTAGCATTCCCCTCCAAATAGCATCATCATTCTGAATTTCCTAACATTTGCTGGACTGATTTCCTCATTCATATTCCCAAGAAGGCACTTTTGTTTATTGTTTTTCATCTCTTCTGTAATAATAACAATGGATTGCCAACCCATTACCTTTCATATCTCTTAATTATCTTCAATCCCTTAACACAAACAAAAGCTATTGTCTACAATACATGCAAATTTGTATTTTTAAACTGTGCTAATAAATTTCATCACCTATTTAAAACATTTATTCAGGTGTTTAAAAATTTATATGCATTATAAAAAAATTAAAATAATAAATGAACTTACAGACCAGAAATTCAAGTACTGCAGATACTCCATGTCTTAAGGAGAGACCACCACTGTTCACAGTTGGGTCTACCCATATCTATATTTAACATGGGTACTTCCACATGCATACCACATACATTAGAAGTATCATTTCCTTTTAATGGCTGTATACTATTCCATTGTATGAACCATGTTAAAATTTAACCAGTACCCTATTGGATAATTCCCAGTTTTTTCACCACCGGGAACACCAATATACATATATCTTTACATAATAAGTGATTTTTTGCATAGGATAAATTAATGGAAGTAAAATTGCTGAGGCAGATTTTGTGTTTTTATATATATTGACAAATTGTGCTCTAATATATATTAATTTACACTCCACCCCCCCCGGATAAGTGCGCTGTTGTCTTACAACTTTGTTAGCGTGATGTATTATTATTCTTTTTAATTCTTGTTAATCTTATAAGTGCTATTAGTAATACCTCTTTGTAATTTTAATTTCTTTAGTTTTTATTTTCTGGTGGGTTTTAAATCTTGAAATTTTGCATGATAAAACTTTGAGACTTTGCCTCTTTTTTCCATGGGACATTTTTGAGGCTATGACAATTCGAAGCTGGCCTAGACATTTTCTCTGGTCTTTTTAAAAGTCGAGATGTTTCCTCCTTCTTTCTGTGATAGAGTATAAATAGAGGGAATATTGTATTCTCTTGATGGTTCCGTCATCGTCACTACATAATGAACACTTTTTGTACAGCCTTATTTTTAAAGCCATTAGGTCTAGAAAGTTTTAACCTGGTGAAGGTATGTCTTTTACTTTTAGAGCAAAACCATGAAATGAAAGAATACCTGGAACCATATATGACAGCTCCTGTAAACCTGGAATTTTATTGCAAACTCACGATAGGCCCCTACGCTTTCTTTTTCACAGTCAGGTACTTCGAATTTGTCAGCGTATTAGTCATTAGTTGAGTTCGTAAACTTTACTGTGCTTTTTGATTATAGAAAAAGGATTAATATTCAACCGTTAGATTTGTTTCAGCATACTACCTTTGTGTAGTGCTTGATATTACTATGTGATTATATTTTCTTCTCCACTCCACTTATTTTGTTTGCCCATTATAATAGCTCCTAACTATATTTTTATCTCGTTAAGAGTGTTCTGGCCTTTTATGAATACTTCTCCTCCCAGAAGTGCCTTCCTATCTCTTTTTGGCTGTTGACAAAACTGTCTCCGAACCTGCAAGTTTAAATAGACAAAGGAAAAAGCCTATGTTGTTTATTGTCCTTCCAGAAGAGGGTGTAGCAAGAAAAAAAAAAAAAGAGCTTACTATGCTGTCCCATCCCTCTTCATACTAAAAATCTCTTAAAAATGAAAGACGATGGAGTATTCATCATACTGAAAAGCATTTTTACAGCTGTAATTTATAAATAATACTGGCGATTAAATCCAAGATGTCCTGTTAACAGGAACCAAAAATAAAGCTGTGTTCCCCTAAAATGTGGAGATCATTGTGTGTGAGACAAAGTTGAATGGAGACAACACATATTGAGGACTGAAATGGAGTCTTGGAAGGAAACATCTTTTAATTTAATTAAAAAACATTTCTGATTCAATATAGATTCATAGCATCCTCTGATCGATGCAGTGGATCTATGGTATTTACACATCAGAAAAAAATAAATGGCTTTTACACATGTGATGCATGAGAAAAAGTATTTTCACCAAGAAAGTTATTTATGCTGCTAGGATAAAAAGAAAAAAGAAAAAGATGCATTGCTGTGCCCAGCACAAGTCCGTCATTTCAAGTTTTTGACTTTAAAAACAAATGCTGCTGTTGTTTCTTTCCCATAAGAAGGGTTTTTATGTAATTTAAATTTAAAATATTTGATTTTATGAGATTTGCTATAATCTTAACTGTGATTAAAAAAAAAAGTCTTCAGCCAATCCTTTTCAGTGGTTGGGGGATAGTTCTATAATTTTATATTAAAAGTAGAAGAAGAGTGTTATTGTTATAGAGAAAACTTGATTGCACATAGTTTTCAGGATTGTATATCAGAGAATAAACTACATATAAATTTGTAAAAAAAATGTAGTATAATATATTGACATATGTGTAAATTATATTACATATAAATCTATATTATCAAAACAAAGTTTTTTGTATATAAATCTGCACTGACTGTGTAAGTTAAGAGCTGGCCAGTGAGGAAAAACGTTTCTTCTCTCATGAATGTTGCTATTTTCTTCCAAAGGCAATTTGTTGCTGAAGTTGAGCGAGTGCAACTTTTGTTCTGGTTGTCTGAGGACTTTAGGCCTGCGTGTGATGTTCTGTAAAATCATTGCAAATAGAATTGATTCGTTCACAGCTAAATTTACGGGGAAAAGGTGACCACCATTTCTTGGATGGTTGTAGAAACAAGTCCAGGAGAGAAAATGTGCGTGATTTTCATGGTCATGACTGAGGCTTTGCTGGCTGTGTAGCAGTTGCTCCTGTCAACATGAGCATGTCCAGCGTTCAGGATGGTCTAATTAATGACAATAACTTCCTTTTTTTTGTTTACAATCAATTTATTTTACATATGTCCTTCTGACATTTTCTAGATAAAAGTAAGAGGTTAAATCACCCAAGGATGTCCTAGATTTTAACAACCCCTCCCTCCTAACATACACATACACAAAAAGTGAAACACTGAAACAAAACCTTTGAGCTTTCGATGGGAAATTTGGTCTTTCTAATTCGATCTTCCTCTGAGGATTGATTCTGTTCTCCTTTTGATGAATTCTGACTTGCTTGTTCCATGGCTGTCATCTCAGTTGTTTAACAATTTATTTGTCTTGCTCAGAGAATTGAGTTTTTTCCAGATCACATGGCTATCCCTTGTATTGGTGTCAAGGTCAGTATGTTCTAATTTTATTGATGGAACTGGTATCGTAACCTGAGGGTCTCCCGCTGTGTATTTGAATCCTGACTTATTGTCTAAAAGCGGGTCATATCTTGACTTTCGGTCCAGCAGACACTTTTATTAAATTCCTTGGCTACATCTAGTTTACTTTTCCTTGAGAGAAATAGACCACCACCAGTCTCATGATCGCAAAGAGATTGTTACCATAGCAACCCAATGGTTTTTAATATTAGAATTTTCTTGTTCAAGCAAAACTTATGACATTGGGGATCTTTCCGTGACGGGGAACTTTATGCTGTCTCTTACAGTTGGCGTTACCCATTGTCCAATAACCAAACTATTACTTCTTAGTAAGAAAACTGTTAATGTGAACTTGGCTCATCAACCCCTCAGCTACCATGTTAGGAAGACCTAAGCTTTCTCAACTGTAGCCCCTCTCTTTGGTGTAGGGTCTTTTACAGTTAGGTGCCAGTGAGATTTGTAAGAAAAACTAAAAGAATCACAGTCTTGTGTTTGACACCAAAGAAGTTTACCACTTATCAACTGCATGAGTGGTCTTAGGAAAATTGCTTAGGTTCCCTGGGACTGGCTTTAAAAATTATCAGTGGAAGTATCAGTCTCCCTGTCTTATCTGTCTCTTGGGTTTGTTTTAATAAAGTAACACAAAATATTTACTACTGGTTTTTATTCACACTGGATAAGAAGAATAACTAATAGGTATGCACTATATTCATTTTATGTATTACCTCATTTAATCCCCACAATAACCCTGTGAAATAGATACATTTTTCTCACTTTATATATGAAGAAGTTTATAGGCAGAGAGTTTAATTGGTTTGCCCAGATCACACAACTATGAAATGTCTAGGAGGACTTGGAATCAGAGTTGTCTATTTCTATTTCCTGTGCTTTCCCCACTAATTCTTGTGCCTACCATGGCAGCTGGCATATAGTAGGCACTGGGTGTTCGTGGAATAAATGATTATTGAACTGAATGCTTCCAGGAAATCATAGTCTGCCCTTAGAAAGATTGACCATTTGTAGATAAATTGGATCTGGACTAGTGAAGAAATTAGAAATCACTAATTCTGCAACAGAATTAGTTGTTTCTATAATTTTGTTTATAATCACTCATTCATCAGGCCTTCATCAGACCTTACTGAGTGAATAACAGGTGCCATGGGCTTGGATATGCAAAGATGAGAAACAGTCTCTGTAGCCAATGGCTAGTTGACAAATTGGGTAGTCAGGCCCTTTTGAAGGTACATGCATTCCTTCAAGTGTATATAATATCTTATTAAACATTTACTTCCTTATCAAGCTAACTTTGTTTTTAAGGCCTGGAGAATATTCCATTCTTTGATCCTTTATTAGTATTTAAAGCCAGTCAGAAACATATTACCCTGAAGCTCTGAATAAGTACTTCCACATATAAACCTTCGGTGCTGCATCCATATCACCAGATGCAAACTTCAAGCCAAATTATTATTTATCTTCTTTGAATACAAGTGATTGAGTGCCTGTTCTGCTAGCCACTTATGTTTGGTTGTACTCTTCATATAAAGGTTATTAACTATTGGTTCATTTCCTCGAATATGACAGTCACAGTTCTATTAGTCATGGGGGGCTCCTATCCTTAGAGCACGTGAGAAGGACATCACACCCAAACTGCAGGTGTCTGGAAAGCTCTGGGAGGGGCTGGACCTCTTAGCCAGGTCTCAAAGTCTTTGCAGCTAGACAGAGCTGGGAGAAGGGTCGCCAGCAGAGGAGGCAGCATGACCAAGGCACAGGTAGAGAAGCCGTTGCTTTTGGGAAACCGCGAAGCAATTTGGTATGGCCGGAACATTGCTAGGGGGCAGGAAATTGGTCAGAAATAAGACTCCAGCTAAGCAGGAGCCAAGGAACTGGACCTTATCTTGAGGGAGACAGATTTTTCCTTTGATCAAGAGACATGGGATTTGGTGAGTGAGAGATGTGTACTGTAGAAACCTCTTTCAAAGGGTGGTTGAGAGGAGAGTCAAACTGAGACTAGGGTACTACTGCGTCAAGCAGCTCAGGAGATGTCGTGGGCCCGTACCATGGCAGCGGAGTGAGTGCACAGTGGGAAGGGAGGAAGGAAGGAATGAGAAGATTCTAGGAAGGTGGAATCGCAAGGCTTGGAGCCTGCCCACCGTGGGGGTGGTAGAAAGAAAGGAGTTCTAAGAGGATGCCCGTGTTTCTAACTTGGCAAACTTGGGGAGTGATGGTTGTGCCTTTCAGAAAGGCATAGAAGAGGGCTTGGCAGTACTACAGGGCAGAGAGAAAGAGGGGAGACAGCTGCATGTGTACATCATGGATGCCCTTTTGTTGAGATACTTGTGGGACATCCAAGTGGACGTATTCAGAGAGGAGCTGGGTACGTGGGACTGAATCTCAAGTGAGATGTGGGTAGGAAATGGAGACTTGAGAATTCAAAAGCATATAGATGATAGCTGATGCCGTGGAGGTAGAAATCACTTAGGGAGAGGGGGGAAATGAGGAAGACAGCAGATGGAATGAAATACTTAAGAGGCTAGCTGAGAAAAAGAGAAGCCAGCAATTGAGATGGAGAGCAAGAGGAGTCAGAGGAAATCCCGGAGAGAAAGAAATAGAAGCCAAGGGAGAAAAACCCATTTCAAGGAGGAAGTCAACAGTTTGAACCTACAGACAGGTCCATTAAGATGTGGGCTGAAAAATGTTCATTGATTTCAGTAAAAAGGAACACTTTAGTGAGCAACTTATTTAGAGTGATGAGTGCTGGATCTTTTCAAGAAATTTGGCCATGAATAGGAGGAGAAGACGAGGGTGGCAGTTAGAAGGGGAATGTCCTTTTTTTGGTTGGTTGATTGTTTTAAAGAGATTTGAGTTTGGGGGCCAGTAAGGATTCAAATTTAAAGATAAGTGGGGGAGAAGGTTACTAGTAATGAAGTGAGATTTCTGAGAAGGTGAGAGCAAAGAAATTAACCTCGAGTCCTGGAATAGACACTGCCCCTCTGACACCACTGTGGGTTGTTAGAAATTTCCCTGGAGAGGTCTCACTAGTAAGAGGGCCCGACGTGCCCCGTATCCTCAAAAATGGAAGCACATGAGCCTGTGCCGCTGTGTGCCTTGTACTACTTTGAGGTCACAGTCCCCTGATTTTTAAACTCACCTTCTGATAATGGCTTAAAGTAAATCACAGTTTAGTGGAAAGTGTACATTCCACTATGTACATATATTAAGGCAGCTTTCTAAAAGTTCCAGGGGCTTCAGGGTGGGTACATAAGTGCATGTAGATGAAGCAGAAGTAGTGAGTGACTTGTGAAAACTGCACAGCCAACCCAGCTCCGAAGTGGGCTGCCAGTGCTGGGCCCTTACGATGAGGTTGTCCATGACGTCACGGACCCACAATTATCTTTAAAGGGTGATATGATGTGATGGTTATCTGTTGACTTCGTTCCTTATGCTTTTCCAACATCTCCTCTACTGCCTGCCTGATCTCCTCCTGCCATTTGCTCAGCAGCTTATGTCGCTTTGTATTACAAAGACATCTGGTTTTACCATGACCTTTTCACCCTGCAACACTGTGTCAAGTCATCGTCTACAATACCTGCTCACAGTACTTTGTTTAAGGAAGACTTGCTGTATATCATGTCTTTTACTGTGTCACATGGTTTACTGCAGCACATACCTATAATTAGTTATACAGTGCTGTGCCGGAGCGACTAGCGTGTTAGAATGGATTTTTATTAGCAATCTATTTGCCCACACAGCGATCATGTCTGCCTTAATACGTGACAGTTATAGTAAAGCGGAAGATGCAGACATATTGGACTGTTTGTGGGAGATAGTGCTGACTCCTTCACTACCTACCTGTATGATAGTCAAATTCATTTTCCCCAAGACCAATATCTTCTTCTTTCTATTGCAATTAGGTTTCTCATGCTGCAAGTTAACTATGATAATAAATAGTGAATATTTGGCATGTTTTCTCAAGTATGAAAATAAAAGCTCATACTTGATGTGTAAATTACAGCTGACCATAGGTCCAGAATATGGTTATTCGTGTCGTTTAAATCACTGGGACTTCTTGTCACCACTGTTACAAATGTCCTGGAAGGGCCTCCCGATTGCTTCCTTTTCTGTCCCCTGTTTAAAAAGAAATATCGTTTTAAATGCATGAATTTCAAATGTATTCGGCCCTTTATTTGGAGGTCCACATAACACAGCAACAACCAGAATGGAGAAGTCCAGATGAATGGGGCTTGCTTAGATGTCTCGTGGTCTCTAAACATTTGGTCTAGTGTTTCTGGCTAGACGCCAGCAGTGAATTATACTTTCCATGCAACTGTTAGCTCTCTCCCTTCTCAGAGCATGATCTGCAAGATGTACTCATAAGGCATCGAATTTGAATTACAAATTCATGTGTGAATATTATTTTACAAGTAGTCAAAAAAGAAACCAAAGGGGAACATTTCCCTAATTGTAAGCAAGCTGTACACATAATTTGTAGCTCATGCTTGTCTTGACAATCTAGTCATCGGTATTCTGCAGGACAAGGAAATGCCAACATTCTCGAATCTTTTTTTAACTTTATTAACCTTCATATTTCCTGTTGTACTTAAAGTAAAAGCTTTTTTAATTATACCATCACAATATGTACCCAATAGTTTCAGTTTTTAAACAGGGGAAATTATGTCATTATTTTAACATGTGGAAAACTGCCTGTTTTAAATCGCCTGAGGAATGGGCTCAGAAATTTGTTTATTAGTGATTACTTTTCTTTCTACTGCTTTGTATGTGGTGATGGAGTCATTGATGATGAAAACGTCGGTGTGGTAACTTGTGAAGACTGGATGTCGTCTTTATGTGTGTTTGCTTCAGAAGAAAGCTCGATTTGTTTTCCTCGCCCAGGCAAGGGGAAAAGAGATAAAGTGAGGAAAAAGAATATGAAGTTTCTTCTCTTTGTTTCGTGAAGCTTATGTGCTTTTCTTCCTTCTCTCTTGCGGGTATTGCTTATTGATATTAGGAAAACTAAACTCTAGACACTTGAAAGGAAAGCACTGAAACGAAGGATCACCAAATGGCCATGGCCTTGACAGTGTGTTGACGTGTCCAAAACTCTCACCCTCTAAGTTGAAGTCAAAGTCAAGCCTTGAAGTTTCTTAAAAGGCCGATATAATTTTTTAAAGATTTTATTGGGGAATTGGGGGAGGGGAACAGGCAAGTTGCTGTTTTTTTATTCTTCAGTCTAGTTGCAGGAGGATGTTGCTTCACTGGCCCATGTTGGTATTGTCATTGCGCTCTTCCCGGATGAGGCAGATCGGTCGCCGGCCTCTGGATGGTCGCTCACCGCGGCTCTTGGCAGCTCACGCTGGCTGCCGGCCACTCTCTGTAGCCTATGGCAGCCCACTGCAGCAGGGGCTGCAGCTATGCCGTTGCCGGGACTCACAGCCCAGCTCCAGGTGGAGCTGTTGTTAGCTGTGGAGGGCAGTGTCACTGGCCCTCATATGTGGGATCCGAACTGGGGCTGCTGGCATCCCAAGCCAGCTCTTAACCAACGCGCCAATCGGCGTGCCCAAAAGGCTGATTTTAAGTTTGGACAAGTTATTGTTTTTCAAGTGCACTTCACTGCTGAAGAAACTTCCGCTAGAGAAACGGCACCCATGGAGTGTATAATTTAAGACACTAACCGTGGAGTGGAGCCCCCTCCTTGGTAGCTTATGCTCCTTCCCTTGACTAGTTTCCTCCATGTTCACACGCTAATATAGTTAATGTTACTGTGTTGCTTTTTCTCCTGTAGCCAGAGCAATCGCATAAGTTTAGAATATCATCCAAACGCCCCTTTGAAGTATGGAGGAGCACACTAGGTCACCAAGGAGATGGCTTCTTTCAGATCAGTGTACGTGATTTTGCTAAGTTATGGTTGTTTTCTCCAATGGGCCTGTAGACTTACTGTGAAAAATATACAAGTGATTTTCACCATCTGTACTGATGATAGTTTGGGAATTATGTTAAGCAGAGCGGCTCCCTATATTCATAATATTTGCAAATGGCGCCTGTTGAGGGAGCCTCCATGTAACTACTTGACCTGGGTTGACCTTCATTACTTCTGTGGATTCCCTGGGCGAGTCCATGACCAGTGCTGGGGACCAGGTAACACCCCGTCCTCCCCCACTAGCAGCTATAAATAATAACATGCTTACCGAGCATTTACTGTGTGTATGCACTGTGCTGAGCACTTTACTTGAATTATCTTGTAAAATATCCTCTCTTGGTAGTAGATTTCCATACAGTATTAGATCTGCAAAGAAAATATGGTATCAAAGTATAATTTTCAAACAGTTAGAATCTGAATCTCATAGAAATGCAGGATGAAATGTGTTGGTGATTTATTAGCTTATGAATGAGGTCCTGGTTAATGCTGGTTCCAAGAGCATTTAGCTTTACAAAAACAAAAACATTAGAATAAGATTGTTAGGTTGGAGTCAAAACTGCTAACGTTCTGCAGTAAAACCATAGCTTTTAGGATTCTCCTTCCTATTGGGCAGAAACCTACAAGTTAGCCTGTAATTCCCCAGTGTCTGCACGCTAACGGAGGGATAAGGAACAGAGTCCAATGAGGGGCATTCTTCTGGAACAGGGGTCGGCAAACTTTTGAGACGGAAGAGCCTCCAGGGTTTGGGAAACTGTCGCTCGCAAGCCCCAGGCTCTGAAGTAAAACTGAAAATGAAAATAAAACAATCATAGTTTCATTTATAACATTTTAAAGGATATTATTCACATAATGGTGATTATGTAAAAATATATTATTCACATAATGGTGATTATGTAAAAATATATTTATGGCTCTCAAATAATTTTTAAATTGTTTTGAGGGATAGGATTGGCTGGCTCTTTCAGAGGTCGACAAACTTTTGAGACGCAACGGACCCAAAGAGCTGCTTGTGGCTCGCGAGCCGCAGTTGGCCGACCCCTTGTCTAGAGAATTTAGTAAACCTCGGGCAGGCCTACTAAATGGTACCCTGGTTTGACACTGGCAGGGCATGTGGCTCTCTCACCTTTTCCTTTTTTCATATTTTGGATCATTTTAATAACAATGGCTTCTTTATATTCTCTAGCTACTTTTCTGCACAAGGCTGCACCTCAGCTGGGATGGGGAGAGGGTAAGGTGAGGAATGGTGCGACGAGGACACACTTTTATGTGCCTGTGCTTCTTCTAGTTGAAGCAGTTTTTCTTGGGTAGCTCAGCTTCTTTCCGGTGAACGCCCAGCCCTTTGCACTTTCTCCTTCATTTGCTTTCTGTGGCAGTGGGAGCAAGGCTATTCCCTGGCCCTTTTTCACCTCTGCCCCAGGTAGTTCATCTGTTCCGGTCTCTGGACTGGTCTTGGCTTCTGCCCTCGTGATGTCGCCATCCTGGCCTGTCTCCTACTTCCACCCTCTTGGCAGTGTCTCCATCCAGCCCCGCTGGGTTACAGGAAAGTCCAGGGTCCCCTGCACACCATACACGCACAGCTGTGGGGGCCAGGAAGCCACCGCTGGGTTTGGCTTCCTCTTCTGTGTGGGTTACAGTTTTGAACCACATGGAAGCTTCTGTTATTCTGAAGCCAGGCTACACATTAGAACCAGCACTTTAGAAAATGACCGATGCCCGAGTACCACACCCCAGACAAGTCAAAGTGTCTGGGGGTGCAGCCAGGCTCTAGAATGTTCCAGAGGCTCCCACACAACTCTATGTGCAGCTGTGCTCTGGGAAGCAGGTCGCCCACCAGTGAGGTTCCCGTGTCTTCCTCATCCCTAATGGTTAAAACTGATGTTTACGGGATTTAGAAAACACGGTTTCTCCTAGCAAGAATTGGGTTTCAAAAATGTTTTCTTACTGTGGACTAAAAATGATGATTTCTGAGTGTCAGAGCTGAACATTGAGCCTTTCTCTTTGTAGACCTGTCTCAAGAAACGTAAAAACCTCTTTAGGCAAACGGCTGCCTCTGGCAAAATACAGGCAGGATCATATAGAAGGAAACACAGAAAAGCAAAGCTAACCAATACATTTCAGGAATACTATTCCCATTAGTTAGCATTTTTATCTCCATTTTAGAGGTGTGGTAACTGCAGCAAAGGTTTAGTAAAACTTGCCCAAGATCACTTAGCAAATGATGAAACTGGCCTTTAAACCAAACCTGTTTCACTTCGGCCCTGAGTGGACATGGAGGTCAGTCCTTCTGGTGTCCTGACTTAACAGGTAAAGTACACCAAGTATGTTTTTAGAAAAGATCAACTAGTAAATAGTGACTAGATTCATGAGCTTCTGCTACAAAAGCTTTTAAATGTGTAATGAAACTATAAGTTGAAATCTTTGGCTCGTCTGACTTCATCATTATTCAAGACACCATTAACACATTTTTTGCGAGAAACGAGTAAACTCGTCATATAACTTTTTATGCCCGCTTACAAAGTGTTAATATGAGAAAATATATTCTAAGTTCAGAACAGCTTGGGATTTTAAACATCAGAACTTTGGGGATTTTCTTTATTAATATTTTCTTATCAATTAATATTCAGGAAGTTCTAAAATGATTGTTGGTCTTTAAAATGTGATTTTATTATATCTCGGGGTCAAATATTTTCCAAAGATGTACAACTCCACTTTTACAATGAAACCCAATGGGAGAAAAATGTTGCATTCGAAGTTGGAATTCAAAAAGCCTGATAATCAAACAGTTGTGATGCAACAGATCTACTCTTTAATCAACAAATATTGAGTGTCTGGTATGTTCCAGGCCCTGTGCCAGGCTCTGAATATACAAAGATGAACAAAAACAATGTCTTTCGTATTCACAGTTATATTGGTAAATTATTACTACATACCAATATCTAAGATCAAGAATTTTTTTCAGATATTTAGGGAATTGGTAGAAAACAAGTGCTTGTTTTCTCAGGATCTGAGTACAGAACTTTTGTCAGTCTTGTGTCATACTCAAAACTTTACATTGAGTGAAAAGTTGGGGAAATAATTTGTATGGCAAATTTTAAATAAGTTTGGGTTTCCCAAGACTGTGGCGCATGTTTGCTTGTCACAGGCATTGATGGGAGCAGGTTTGTGATCACCAGATTAAGGGAAAAGTGCTGAGACCAGAAGGCTAGGTTTTGTTATCCCCCATTTCGCTTTTTGGGGGGTGAATGAAGGCTTTGCTTCAGAGTCAGGGACCTCCGAGGATAGAAGTTTTGCTCATGTTTCATGATGTTGGGGGAATCCCCCTTTTAGACCAGGTCATCCTCAGAAGCTAAGTGACGGAGTCCCGCAAGGGACAGCTGACAGGTGTCCCAGTCAGCTGGGGCCTTTGTCATGTGCCTGCCACACGACCCCGGATGCTGGAGGCAGAAGTGTGGCAGCCCTGTCTGCTGGGAAATCTTAATCTAACAGCTCATGTCGCCTGATACGCAGCCTCTGACAGCCGTGTATGTCAGATAACACTCTCGATATTGGCTTAAGACTGCAGGTGGCCTGGAATGCACCTCTCCTGCAAGATTTCGTTTCTAAGAAATCTTTGTAGCCTTTTTTTCAAGAGCAATTTCCTTTCATTTTTTTCCTGGCGTGTGTGCTATTTTACTTACACGATGATGTGTAAAATGTAAACACCTAACGTTAATCTGACATAAACATCTCTGATTGTTGGAAGCTGGACTGTAGTGAATGGTGTATGTGAGGTTGCCTGTAGGTCACAGTTGTCATGGGGCCTGAAATTTGGAATGTGCTTTGGTCTTTGTTTATGACTGAAGAGTGTGAAGAGGGGGAGATGTAAATTCTAAAGACACAGCGAGCGGGGATCCGGATAGAGTTCTGTGAGTGCTGTAGGTTCTGTGCACAAATGGGCCTGTGCTTTTGATGTTACAGTTGTGGCGATTATATTATTTCTGGTCTCCTAGAAGCAAGTGCCCACAAGGGATTCATGGAGTAGGACATTTGAAATTTGGACTGTATTGGTTGATTTGAGACCTCTAGTTACTAAAATAAGACCCACACAAGCACACAAGTGTATATAAATGGGAGCTTCATTTACATATGAGCAAAGGAAGCTTTCCTGTGGTGCCGATTATTGACAGGAAAGGGAAGGGGCGGAGCGGAAAGAAGGCGGGATGGACTCATTGAAGGCATTTACAGCCCAGTTCAGTGAGGGTAAGGATTCTGGGGTTCTGGCTGTGCTCAGATTGAGAGTCCAGGGCAGGACTTCAGGGAGGAAGCCATGTAGGGGTTGGAATAATGGTAGTCCAGTGTTTATTGGACACTCATGTCCCCTGTAGTACACTAAGCTCTCTGCATTCCGTAGCTTGGTTTTATAATTGAGGCAGCCTTACTCTATTTGATTTAGAGAGTGACTTGCCCAAGATTCTGGGTGCACAACTTCAACCTGACCCCAGGCAGTCTGACCCCAGAGCCCAGAAGCTTGACCTCTGCTTTATTCTCTGTGGGGCTACATGTGTTCTGAGCGAAATTTCGATTTTCAAGATGGCCATTGTTGAGCAGAAGAACCCTACACTTACTGTACCAGGGAAGGTGTGGGGGAAGAGGTTCAAGTCCAGTCCCTCTGAAGGAACGGTTCTGCAGCCGTGGGGTGGCGAAGGGTGGGACCACAGAGAAAGCACTGGGCTTTTTCATTCCTGTTTGGAGAGAGAGGGCGGATCTCAGGGTTACCTTAGGTAGCCAACAACCACAGCCAACCAGATTTATTTATAATCTTCACTAGGCAGGTTTTGTTGACTGTTTAGTTATTTTAGTCATGAATACATTTTAATCATTTTTTCCATAACATATGTTGAAGCAGAAGTCTCATCTGCTAGAAGCAATATTAAAAATGCTTACATAACAATAATGTTGACACCACAGATCATTTGTATCCAAACAAAGAAGTTTAACTACTGTACTTCATTTATCTTCATCTGTCTGAAGTGTCAAGAAAGAAGATGCTGAAAAATAAGGGGAGGCAAGGAGAAAGAAAAAAATACTTTAGCTTTTTGAGAATGTAACAGAAGTTATGGATCTGTGCATTGTATGTGTTTTCACGATTTTCTTTCTTCTTTCTGTGATTTCTTTTCATGACTCTTTCTTCTTCCTTTTCATGAATTTCTTTTTTTTTCCCTTTTTTTTTTCTTTTCCTTCTCTTAATAGCTTTCTGGTTCCCATAAAGTCCAGCAGCTGTGTGGCACCATCTTCTGATGTAGCAGCCGACTAGCGTTTCGCTGTAGCATTCCACTTACTCACGTCTTGGGGCTTCTTTTCTTGCCATAGTGAAGTATGGACAACCTGTGTTCAGGCATTAAACTTTTCCTCTGGTTTCTTCTACTACTTTCTTAGTCCTTAGGCACCAGTCGTTCACATAATATACACTTAGAAGCCACATTTGCTCAGCCATATATTCATTTATATATTCAGCCGGCATTTTTTTAGTACCTCCTACTATGTGCCAGGTATTGGGGATGTACTAAGTTCTGGGGCTACAAAGATGACAATGACATCATCCCCCACGTTTAAGATGCCCACTCTTGTATAGAGGAGAAACGTCTTTTTAAAAGAAAAACATTGTAGTATGATCAGTATTAGAACAGCTCTTCCCTCATCCATAAAATTAGCATGAAAATACATACCTCACAGAGTTACAAGTGGGTTAAATATGACAGTATCTGGAAATCACCAAACCTGACACAGAATAGGCCATCAGTACATGGCAGCCATTATTATTCATGAAGCACAGTAGTTTCATAAAGAAGGGAGAGATCCGTGTTTCCTGGGTTGGTTCAGTGAACAATCTTAAGTGAACAGAGGCCCACAAGGCAGGGTACCCCACCAGCTTTACGGTAGCCTTGCTTCCTTCTCACCTTTGTGATAGCCAATGATATGCTGGAATTTAATTCTCAACTGTATCTTTTTCAATGACTTGTAAGTGTCTGGAGGGCAGGTGCTATAATTCTGAGCATTTTTGCTTCTCTGTGGTCTTATAGAAATCTGTAAATGTTTGTTGAATGAATTAACTTGTAGAATAAAACTGTAGGTTCCAGGAAATACTTCTGTGGCATATAGAATTTAGTTGCTAGGTCTTTGCAAGTATAATAGCTAATGCTCTGAGGATGGGAGCCATCTTTCCACTTGCAGCGGTGGGGCTAACCATCTGTTTCCTGTGTCATGTTTTTGATATGGCATACTGATCAAATGCAAGTTCAAACTGTAGGATGCAGTTAGGTATTGTAGCATCTGATAAATGCAGACACAGGAAGGATGAGGCCAGCAGGGGTCAGCTGAATACCAGCTTAGGTTCCCAGGACATAGTTTCTACTTCTCTGTAAAGTGGAATGAGAACAGAAACTGAAGTATAGCACAAATATAAGCTTTTTAATTTCAAGCTACAGCAGGGAACTGCCAAAAAGTTAGGTAGAAATCTTGAACCATTTTTACCGATGATAAAGGCTATTAATGACAGAAGGTAAACTATAGAAAGTAGGTGGTTTAGCTTTCTGTTCTCTGATATGGCAGCAAAGGACCTGCAGCCAAACTTAACTTTCCTCATTGAGTGCTTTGCAGTGACATCTGCTAGGAGGGAGTCTGGAAATATGACTGATGTGCGTTTCTTGGCTCTTATTTACTTGGTAAGTTTTATAAAATGATACTTTAATTTATGCCTGTTTTTCTGTTAGCTGGCTATATAGATAAACTAGTGTTCGTCATAGCTTACATATGAAATGTCAATATTTCAAAGTTATAATAAGAAACTGGACGTGAAATGATATACTTCTGGGCACTAAACTTCAAGTAAAATAGCATATATGTATATTTAAATATTTATGTACTTTATATATGTTATATGTTGTATATATAAACATGTATTTTTATATAAACATATTTTATATATAAACATATATATATATATATATGTTTATATATGGTTGCTGGAAAAGTCATGACATATTTTTTGTATGTTTTTCGGTGCAAAAATGCATCATGACTTTTCTGACAACCCAATAATATAATAACGTATATATAAAGTATATAAATATATAAATACACACACACACACACACACGGTGCCAAAAAAATGCATACACATTTTAAGAAAGGAAAAAACTATTAAAATTGTAATAATCAATATATAGTCACATTTGACTTCCACAGTTACAAGAGGTACTCAAAGTGGTTACCATCAGCGTCCAGGCACCTCTGATTATAGTGAACTACTGCTATGTAGATAACATCTCTTAAAATGTGTATACATGTTTTTGGCACCCTCTGTATTAGCTGGACATTATCTTAGAGGATTTGAATGGCCTTTTCTTTGCAACCTAGATGTATGGGTTGACATTTATAAGACAGCTCCCAAATGCTAAGAATAACAATGTGTGCTAATGCTTGGAGACCTCCTGCATGCTAATCTTAGTTACTGAAAATAGCATTCTTAGCAGATGGAATAATTGTTTTCTTAATGCCTTAGTTTACCTTTTTGTTCAAGATAGTAGCTCCTTGTTACTTACTATAGTTATTGAACTAAGGGTTCTTATGTTAAGGTTGGAGGATGATAGACTATTAGACCTGAATGATACGTAAGGGTCAGAAACCCCTCGTTTTGTAGGAGGCTGCGCCTGGCTCATGGGCAGGGGTGTTGTTGGCAGAGCCCTTTAGATTTCTTACGCTGTTTTATTTCCATGGCACCACACACTTATTTTCTCTCCATACTGTGTGTTCGCCTGTTCACTATTCTGCATATTTGACTCTAGTGCTGAATGTGTTGCAGAAGTTGAGAGCCTGCCTTTGTTTTGCACCCCACTTCTTTAGTTGTAGACTAGAACCCCATGCACTTGAGGGTGGGTACAGCAGCCTCCCCTCCTGGTGTTAGTGGCTTCTTGCGGTGGTTGTGAGCCTTGTCCACGGGGGCTACTTAGAGCCAAGGACGTGTGTCTCCCCGGAAGGGAACAGGGCGCGGGTCAGGAGACAGTCGGTAACATGGCTCCCACCGCGCTTATGGGGACTGTTGTGAGGTCTGAGATCCACATGTGGTAACACCTTAAGGCCTGGAGGTGATGGACCAATGTGGCGTCAGGAAGAACACAGGAAGCCATGACTTGTTGAACTTAGAAGTGACTAAATGGTCCGGAAACCAGATAGGCAGCTCGGCCTTGCACTTGTGTCTGAAAATGCCTGCTTCAGTGGGTACGTTCAGTTTTTTTCTTTTTAGCCATTTAAGTATCTCCTTCTCTGCCTACATCAGTTTTCTATTGTGAGTGACAAAGGACCACAAGCTTTGTGGCTTAAAACAATACGTATTTATTTTATCTTACAGTTACTCTGATTCCAATAGTTATTTCCATATCACCTAAATTTTACAGTCCTCTGATATAGTCTTCCTTTGGTTTTATTATTCTAAGTTTCACATCTGGGCTTCTTACAATGCCTGACTTCTCTAGAAAGAATGTAGTCATGTAATAAAAAACACTGATGTGAACACATCGACATTCAACCCCATGTTTCATCTTCAGGCTCTTGCTTCAAGCCACTGTTGCTGATTGCTCTGGACTCCATTTTCCAAAGGTCCATGTTTATTTTCTCTTCTAAAATAGCTAAATTGCCATATATATTTGAAAGCACGATAGTGACTTTTAAAAAATTCTTTAACTCAGGATTTTCACTAATTAAGGCAGAGAGTCCTTCTAGACAATCCAAATCCATCCAACTTTTATTGACTAGTGCATAAACCCTGTGAAATAAAATGTGTCACCACAGATATAGGCAGTCGGAGAGCCAACCAGATCCCACGGGAACACAGCATATGGCATCTCTGAGTACAAAGAGCCGGTGACTACCGTCCAGCCTTGTTCCCCTGCTGTCCACTATGTCAGAATTCCGTTTCACAAGTAGTGTACTAGAAATGTTAAGCCAGCATGATCAGGGTTATTCAAGAATAAAACTTGACAGAATAAGTTCAAGAGGCATCCTGTAGTATGGGAGAAAGAATATGAATGTTAAATTAGCCAGATCTGGATTCAAATTCTGGCTTCGTCACTTATCACCAAGTATTTAATTTCTGAGCTTGTTTCCTGATTTAGAAAATGAGAAAATATCAACATCACAATGTTAAGTGGATTAAATACTTTTGGTGATAACACAGATATTTTTAATATTTATTGAATTGTTAGTTTAGGGGCTGTAATATTATTAATTATGTCTACTGATTTACTGTTTAGTGGGATACAGTAGGATTACTGGATTTATTGTGGTAGACAAAAGGAAGGTTTTATTTATTAATTTGGTTCAGACTCGGATACTTGTTGGTCTTCATTGATCCTAATTTAGTAAAGAGAACTTGTCAATTTTTATTCTTTAGCTGCTTCAGATTAACCAAGTTATCAGGTTAATGGTGATGTTAATTTGAGTTTGGAGCATTTTATTAACAGTGATATGATTCCCAACTGATACCTTGGTAAGACATCTGAGAAATGATAGAGAAACTCAAGCTTCCAAAAGCTATCTGGAGAGAAATCTGAGCATGTACCATGCCACCCAGCCCCACACCTGGGAATGGAGAATATGTGGGGCCTGCCCTCTTTACACTCCCAGAAAACGACAGAAAGAAAGGGCTTTCCAACAGAATAAAAATAAAGGATCTTAGGCTTGGCCTGAGAATAGAAGTCTGCTGAAACGAGGAGCTGGAAGTGAAGCTGACTAAACGCCTTCTTGCAATTCAGCGAGTATTCCTGAGCGTGCCACTCTCTGCTCAGACATCTAAGGTGCAGTCTCTGCCTTTGGGTTCCATTCCTGGATGAGTATCCCGGGAGTCATGAGAGAAATACAGAAAATGTGGTCTGAAGATATACAGACATAACGTCCAGCTGGTAGTGAGGAGAGTTAGATGGCTTCAAAGCCTGTGACCTTGGAGCATGCTCTTAGAAATAAGTGAGACCAACGGACTGGGGAGGAGGAGACAGCATTCTCCTGGAAACGGTGAGTTCTCCTATGAAATAACTCTGCCCCTGAACACACACCGGGCACAGTCTGCTGGCCTTTGAGAAGAATAAGTAGTACGTTCCAATGAAAATTTGAAAATGTGTCCCCAAAGCATTATTCATATGAGATTTGGGGGCCTTGCCTGTGGACTAGGAATAATCAAACAACATAAACCATATGTTTTCTGGTTTTTAAAGTGGACCCAGCATATTAGATTTACAGGTGTTTATCAGCTGATAAAACTTGAAGTCTTCAACTTCAATTCATATGTGAGCCTATGTTTATGAGCTTTGTAGGTCATCTCGGCTGGCTTGTATTTAGGCGATGCAGATTTATTTTAATATTGCCCTATTCTGTCTTTAAAAGGCAGGCACGTATTCTGATAAAAACTTGCAAAGTGAATTTTATATTATTTAGTATTCTGTAACTTTGGGGCAAGATGTTTGCAAGGCTCATAAAGCTAGATATTACTATTCATAAGTAAAACTGCCCCAAGAGATGTTTAATGGAAGAGGATTAAGAAACCATGGAAAATGAATGAGAAAAGGAAAATATTTTTTGGCAATTTGTATTTTTTTACTTGGGATTATATTGCATTTTGAGTTTTTACTTAGAAAGATAATTTCGTTTTCTCATTACGCTTTCAAAGGCTAATAATATAATATTTTCCCTAAATAACATAAAGTTATTACAAAAGATTTTGAGTTGCATTAATAGAATTATTGAACAAAAGCTTATTGACTACTCTGTGTCAGGTTCTTTTGGACATATAAAGATAAATAAGTGATATCTGTCTTCATAGACTTTATTATCTGGCATATAAACAATTTACTGTAATAACTGTACTAGTACTCTCATAGTGTGAACAAAATAGTGTGGGAATGCCGAGGAACGGTTGATTCTTTTAGGGTGGTCTGGAAATGACATTTGGACTGGTCCTTGCAGAATGAATATAAGGTTACCTAATGGCATTCCTTGTGGAGTTCGCTCCCTGGCCTTTGAAACAGTGCTGAGCTTTTTAGGGGTTATAAGCTTTGATATATGGTGAGCAAAACAGTTTATTAGATGACTATTAAGGATCGCCTAACATGGAATAGTTGCTAAACAGGGTTTTTGTGATTCCCTTTGGAAATCAGATTATCAGGACACAGTACTACAAAAGTTAATGGTGTCTTGAGGCACAAGCTCAAAATTCGAAGGAGGTAAGTCAGTTGCATCTGTTTTATACACAGCAGATACGTGGACCTTAAGTGTTGAGAACATTTGTGAAAGATTAGCTAATGAAGAACAGAAGATTCTGAAACCCAGTATCTTGGGGGGAAAAATCCATTATTTCATTTAAGTTGAAGATTGTCGATGGAAGGGGATGGAAGTAATTCCCACTTCCTTTCACACAGTCCTACTTAAAAAAGCAAGCACTATGGGAGTATTTTCCGTTGATCCTTTGCTTCATCAAGATGCCCCCACTGGCGGAGGCCTACACAGGCATGCAGGACAGTGAGGCCGTTTATTAAGATATGCGACGGTCACTGAATGCCACCATGTTTCCGACATATTTAGCCCTCCTGCTGATTCGCTGGCTTTTCATCGTTGTTTCGTGTTTATGTTGAGACTAGTTGACATGAAAATATCCTAAGAGCTAGCATCTCTGAAAGATGTGCTGTTTAACAGTGAGAACTGCTGGCTCCCTGAAGTCTCTCTCTTGTTTCTTTCTGCTAGCTCATATTCATGAAGCAAGAATTTATTCTGGAAAAAAAAATATGTCCATGCTCTATGTTGACCGGAAGCCTTAGTCTGATCCATTGTCAATAAAGAACTATTCGAAATAAATTAGCTGGTGTTGTGTTCATGTTTCACAAAATCCAGAAAAACAGAAGCTATGATAGCAGGACTATTTCCTAGGTGTATTTCTCATCACAGACAACTTGGATTTAAAAGCCACTCTCCTCTACATTTTACTTCTACAAAATTATCAGTTGGAAACTGACTTCTTTCACCTGGCCTGACAGAATTGCAAGAATTGAGCAACAAACTCCTTGTAAGGTGTTGAGAACACAGTAAACACTCCGTAAATACTGGTTTTCATTCTCCTCGTCGCCACACCACCATCATCAATTTTTTTTTTTTTTTGTAAATGCTTTCACTTTTGCTTTTACAGCAGAGTCACTAACAGGTAAGGTAGAAGAGCAGCCAGCTGGATCTTAGATCTCAGGAATTTAAGCATTTCTTCAAGCTTCCGAAGGGAAGGCTTTGGTTCAGACCGCTGGCTGTCCAACTGTGAGACATGCAGGCCTCACAGAAGGACCATGAGTGAACCACTGCATTGCGTTAGAGGCCACGGCATTAAAAAATGATTCCTTGAAAGACTTGGTCTTAGAATCTTGTTGAGCTGTGAGCAAAAAATATAGAAAAAAATATAGAAAAGTTACTGTATTTCATCAATTCTAAGATGCAGATTTTTTTCCACAGGTTTTTTTTATTGTCTGAAATCGATGCGCTTTTTAAAGTCAGTGGCATTTTGTAAATTAATTGACAACATGTTTTCTTTCGTAGTGGTACATAAATAAGGGTGCATCTTACAATCAATGGCATTTTAGATTTGATGAAGTCTGGTAAATGCTTAACCATGTGGTACTCATGAGAAGGTGAGAGTCTAGAAAAAGAAGTGTTGTAACAAGAGTCACAAGGACGTCAGGGGACCTGCATGAAATTTGTCTATTGAGTGGGGTCAAGGCCTCGGGTGTCGTTGCCACCACATGACCCATGTTCACATTCACCTCAGCTTCTGTTTTATTTCAGGCCCAGACTTCTTCTCTGGACTACTTTGGTAATCTGCCATCTTCTCTCATCCATCCTTTGAAATGCTCTAAGAGTCCCTTTTAAAAATAGTTCAGATCTTAATTACTGCTTTCCTCAAAAACCTTTAAAAATTCTCTTCCTCCCTCTGCCTTTTTTTTCTCCACGATAAAGTGGGCACTGCATTGTCCCAGGAGAGCATGGTCCCTGGTCCTGAGTCTGCCACATACTAGTCACATGTCTGTGGAAAAGGCTCTCAACCTCTCTGAACTTCTTTTACTAATTATGAGATCGAGGTGATAATAGTTCTTCATCTCAGAAGGTTATAATGTTTGCCAGTCCCCTTGCAAAGGGCTAGGAACATTGTGGATGTTTAATAAATATTAATGACGCTGCCCACCTCAATTTCCTCATCTGCAAAATGGGCTTGATAATTATTGCCCTGCTAACTTGGTAGTTACTCTAATGACCAATGGATATCATTTGAAAGCATAAGCTACTTATTATGATTTAAAATTATATTTTTATGCTTTACTATTGCATAAACTCTAAAGTGCTTTGTCAAATTAGGGCTTATTTTTATCGACGCATTGTAGGCCTTTAATGAACTAATTCCAAGGTTTCCTATAATCCGCCATTCACTCTGCTGCAGCCCTATACCTGCCTGTACGTCCCCAGAATATGCCGGGTACTTTGACATGGGTTTGCTTTTGTACGTTTATGCTACAGGGCATTTACTCTTCACTATATTTTATGTTCACGTTCATGAAGATCTGGTTCCGGTATGCTTGCCTGTTCTGATTTCACTACAAAAATTTGAATTCTGATTTATATGGTGTTAATTGTTTTGTCTATTTTCTTATGCATCTGACTGAAAGCGACTGAAAGTTAGGGACATGTGTAATGTAACAAGGCATTTTGTCCCCAGAGGTTGTATAGAACATGTTGACTTGAACAAGTCCATGAGGGCAAGCCAAACGGCGTCCTTGGCAGTGGGGTTCATGGCTGGAAAAGTGACACTTAGGGAGTGTGGACAGCCCAGCTGTATTGACCAGAACAGCTAGAGTGTTTGGGAAAGTTTTGAGAAGTTTTAAAAGGTAGAGTAGTATCTGGTTATGGAAGTCCTGTCACCAGCCAGAGAAGTTGGAACCCATTCTATCAGGACAGCCATTTTCAATTCTTACGTACCAGGCAGAATTTTCTCCTCACATTTTTACACCCGAACCCTCATGTATAAGAAAGGTAAAAATGGGAGTCTCTTCGGTTGGTAAAGACACTGGATTCCCACTCTTCCTGGGTGCTCACTCTCCCCCAATAACGTCATCTTGGCACCTCAGCAGGATAATTGAGGTTTCATGAAGCGAGGTTCAAAAACCAGTGTATTACAGGTCAGGCTGTGACCTTGCGCAGGAGCATAGCATGAGGAGGGCTGTGCGTTTCACCTGGCAGCAATGTGAGAGGTAAGTCGGAGAGGGGAGTGTTTGATTTCTTTGTTAATTGCTTCATTTTCTCTCCGTACTACCTCAGAACAATGGCCAGTCTTCCAGTATTATCATCTTGAACAGTTTTTGTAGGCAACAATATTGGTTTTTAGCCTGCGATGTTATGCTTTTTTTCCAGTCTACTACTGGCTTATTCAAAAAGATACTTAAAATAGGCCTTTGGGAAGGTGGTTGTATTGAATTATTATACCCAGAACAATTGATAAACAGGAGATGAATATCCAAGCGATAGACTCAAACAAGAAGTATTGATTAAGATGCAATTGGTTTTGCTTCTAAAAGGAAATGCTTTTATTGCTTTGGCTTCCCTCAGAAGCCTGTTTTTTAAACCCCAGGTTCCTTGTACCTATATGTAGGTTCTAAATTTAGAAAACAAAACAAAACATTTATTTATTTTCTACTGGGGTAGTATGGTCTTTAGGCTGAGAATCAGGAATTAAAAGCTTGAGAGATCTGTTGGTTGTATAGGCATCTTACATCTAAGTAATTAAGTTGGCTTAAAGTAGTATGGAGATAAAAGATTAATTGTATACCATCTAATAAGGAGGAATATACTTATTTAAGCCAGTTACAATCTTAGACATTTTTCACTTAAGATATAAATAAGTGGTTAATGTAATTTCTTTTTTTCTGAGATATGTTCTTTTAAGTGTTGAGATTTATTGCTATTCTTTGGGTTAGATTGTGCCTTTGGAAAGGATTGGTATTTTCTTTTTAGAATGAAAAGGCATAATGTGTTGAGAAAGAGTATGAATCATACAGAAGAAAATCAGTAATTTTCCCATTTTCACTATTAAGGTATATCAGAAGCAGTTATTTTGAATGGTAATATGGAAAAGTGTGTTTTAAGCAGGATCTTGTTAAATGAAGAAAAATAATTATGGTGATTTTTCTGGAATGTTACATTATGAAGTTCAATTGATTTAGAAACAGACATTTTCTGTATACTAAGAAGGTTTAAAGGTTAACGAATAGAAGGCGGGTGATCAGTAGCCTGCTCAGCCTCATGCCTACCAGAAAATTTATCTCCCAGCCTCCCTGATTCTTACGCCAATATAAAGCTAACATTTAATGAGCCCTGGGCATGTGCTAAATGTAATGACCCGGGCAGGTGCTATTTTATGTATGCCATGTCATTTCGTCCTCACAATAATCTCTGAAGTGTAGGCCAGGAGTAATTACAATCATCTGCATTCAGAAACTTAGGCTCAGAGAGGTGAGGTCACTTGCCCAAGATGAGATAGCTGGTCAGTGGCATAGGTAGCATCCAAACTCATCCCCATGTGACTACAAAGTAGTCCATGCATCGATCTTTACATTGCATGGCTTCCTTAGGTTGATTTTTTGGCCAACGCTATGCATTATGCCTTTAGTTTATGAAAATGCATTGGAAGACCATGCTTATGTGATGTTTGTAATTGAATTTGGCAATCAAATCACAGACTCCTGAAATAATCAGAGAATGTGTGATGGTTTATCTGCACACTGGGTTGGGGGAATGAGCTCCATAGCACGCCATACTTCCTCTCTATGATCGTGTTAATTTGGTGTGCAGGCATGTGACGCTTGGCATGGGCTTTCTGGGTGCTCAGTGAAATAATTTCCATTTTTAAATATATATGTTAGTGTTGAATTGTAAGATGCTTTAAGATACTGTAAACCTGGAAACAGATAGCTATTTAAATGTTTATTTTGTAGAAACAAGTAACTTATCCTAATAATTCAGGGACCCTTCACCCAGAACCTAATATGGTCTAGGCCCTGTGCTGGACGTCAGGGACCACCTATGTGGGGCAGTAAGAGAGAAATGGACGCGTAGGCTAGGTGCTGTGCTGAGCATATGGCCTGGGACATACAGACAGCACTTAAGAAATTTACTGATGAAAGGCAGGCTGAAGTTGAAACTAGTCTGTCTAAACTGGGCAAATTAGTTAATGTCTCTAAGTTTGTTCCTTCATCTGAAATAAAGGGTGATAAAATCCACATCAGAGGGATTGTTGTCAAGATGAAATGAGTTAAAATATAAGACTAAGCCCAGGTTCGTGTCTGGCACATATTAGATGGTTAATAATTGTTAGTCAAATAGTGAAAAATAAAGAACACATGACCCCTATTCTCAAGGAGTGTCAAGGTTTAGAACCGGGGATTCTCCTGCCTTGTAAAGTCGGAGTTTGGTGTCAGATCTCTGTATTTGCTTTAAAATTCTGTCTGCGCTTCACCAATAATCCAAAGGGCTTTTAAGTCTAAGAAGAAAAAACACACATACACAAACATACCTACACGCTCCCCTGCTTTTGCACTTACATTTAATTCCTCTCTTCTTGTTATGAGAAGAACATCTTCAAAAAGTTATTGCTTAATAGCAGCAAATATTTTTACATGTAGCTGCCCCTTGGAATAACAAGAGATCATAAGAAATGAGCAGAAGCGGCAAAATGATTTTACGGGTAAAGCTTTGGACAGCGGGATGTGTAGAAATTGAAATTTCAACAGCTTATTTCTTTGGTCACCTTTTCTGCACACAGTATGGTTCTTATAAACAGATTTATTGCATTTTCTACCTCCTAATTGGAAATCGACTGAGCTTCAGAAACAGAGATGAGTGGTACCACAGGGACGGGCCGTATTCACGGCAGGCTGCTGTTTTTGTCCTTCTGTACTTGCTCCTCTCTTTCCAGACAGCAGGGAACTGATTTATTTTAGTCCCTGTTTCTGTTTTTATGAAAAAATTCCAAGTATGAAATACCTTAGATACAAAGTTGCATTTTCACTTGTTAGTGTTAATTCATATTTAATAATAGGGTTAATTCACATTTAATAAAATGTGCTTTGTCTACAGAGTTAGCCATTTTTTTAAAATTTGAGCTCTGAACTGATCGTTTTGTATATAATGGTCTAAATCCCATGGGCCCTCATGATGACCTTTCTATATTTTCGAATGTCTTTGCTTGAAGATGACCGCATCTGTAATGCAAAAACCTCCCACATTTTCTGAAATTGGATGTGTATCTTCATGAAAGGGTAAAATGCTATGACTATAAGGTGGCATTAAAAAGCCAGAACATTTGTTAAATTTAAACCACTACTTTCAGTCACACATTTTCAACCCTTTTAGAAATACTTCTGTGTTAAAATTGAAATGTCAAATAACATCAAATTTAAAATACACATTAGGTTTAGTATTGCGGTCACACAGTATTAAATATTAAACATCAATTTATTTCATACTGCTGGCAGGTTACAATGATTCAGTGTTAAATGAGAAAAATATTGTCTGCTTGATGACTTCTATGTATCGTAATAGAACTGTGTGTGTTTATTTACTATAGATTAAAAGGCTTTGTTCTGCTAGTGCGTACTTAAATATTATTTGTGTCGTGTATGAATATATCTATTTCAGACACAGTCTATAACTGAAACCACAAATTCTGTAACTTTTGGGAAATACGTCTTTGTTTCTGCTGTGAAGGAAATATTTTTGAAAAGATGCATGTATCTCATATACTGCATTCTTCACAGTAATCAAGGCAGGCCTCATTAGAACCACGTGCCTTGTACCCAGTGGTAAGTTTAATAGATGTAGTAAAATCTTGCTCTTACAATAAAGCTACTCTAAATAATGGGCATGAATCTAAAACAATAGAATGTGCTGGTTGGAGCAGAATTAAAGAGGCATCTCTAACAGAGAATACACTTATTTCATTACATTTTAGATTCAGTTGTAGGTATGATTTGATCATGCCTTGGGCAAGTTACTAACTTCTTTGCTTCAGTTTCTTTCTCTGAAATTTGAAATGGGTGTAATAATAGTTCGTACCTGACATAGTAGTCTCCCTGGAATTGTGCCTGGCGCTTTGCAAATACTGCATCTGGGTTATTTTTTGTTATCATTATGTATGCTATGTGTCATCAATGCCACAGTAACGCGGAGATATAGAAACAGAGGGATGAGCCATTCAGAGTCAACCGCAATAGCACACTGTGTGAGGGACCTGCCAGGGAGCAGACAGGGTGTTGTTACGCTTGAGAGGAGAGCCCCAAGCACAAAAATGATAACTTTCTGTGAAAGGTGTTTTATACCTACAACTTACCCGTAAATATCCCAAGGAAGATGCTACCATTTGAAGTCAGCTCAGTTCCTTTCCGTTATGAGAGAAAATTGTTAGCCTGGGAAGCCCCCTCACCCTACTCCCAAAACCCAAATCCAGCAGCACAATTTCTATGTCCAGCTCAAATACAGCACCCACCCACCTCCCACTCCAATTTCTGTTGGTTCTACCTGTTGATTTTCTTTGTCTTAAGAAATCACATCTGAAACGAACTTCCAAACCAACATGTAGGCTTGTAGTTTTAGAAGCTCTGAAGGTAGTTGGTCTTCATATTTTCATTTTAGTTTACTGATCTTTAAAGCTATTAACTATCTTGAAAAATGGCTGCTCTTTAAAAAAATTGAGGTATCATTGCCATATAACATTGTATTAGTTTCAGGTGTACAGCATAATGATTCAATATTTCTATGTATTGAGAAATGATCACCACAATAAGTTCAGGTAACATCCATCACCACACATAGTTAACAAAAATTTTTTTCTTGTGATGAGAACTTTTAACATTTACTTTCTTAGCAACTTTCAAATGTACAATACAGTATTATGAACTGTAGTCACCATGCTGTACATTACATCCTTTTGACTTATTTTATAACTGGAAGTTTGTATATTTTGACCCTCCTTTATCCATTTGCCCTCCCCCACTCCCTTCCTCTGGCAACCACCAATCTCTTCTCTCTTATCGAGGAGCTTTGTTTTTTAAAAATTCCACATACAAGTGAGCCCATGTAGTGTTTGTCTTTCCCTGACTTGTTTCACTTAGCGTAATGCCCTCAGAGTCCATCCATGTTGTTACAAATGACAAGAGTTCCTTCTTCTTTATGGCTGAATAATATTCCATTGTATATGAGCATAGAGCCTGGTGCATACAGAATGAACTTAAGAAACATTTCTTAATGACAGGGAAGGCCAGAGTTAAAATTGGGGTCTCTTTAAACTGGGAAAATTAGTTAATGCCTCTACCACATTTTTGTTACCCAGTCATCCTTCAAAGGACTCTTGGTTGCTTCTACCTCTTGGCAATGGTGCACGTGCGGGTGCAGAGTCTTTTCAAATGAGTGTTTTTGCTGTCTTCAGATAAATACCTAGAAGTGGAATTGCTGGGTCATATGGTAATTCTATTTTTCATTTTTTTGGAAGCTTTATACTGTTTTCCACAGCTGCTGCACCAGTTTACATTCCCATCAACAGTGTAAAGGGTTCTCTTTTCTCTACCTCTTTGCCAACACTTATGTCTTGTCTTTTTGATAATAGCCATTCTGTCAGGTGTGAAGTGATGTCTCCTTGTGGTTTTGATTTGCATTTTCCTGATGATGAGTGATGTTGAGCACATTTTTATATACCTGTGTGCCGTCTGTGTGTCTTCTTTGGTAGAATGTCTATTCAGATCCTCTGCCCATTTAAAAAGCAGATTTTTTTTTTTTTTTTGCTATTGAGTTGTATGCATTCTTTATATATTTTGGATATTAACCCCTTAAAGATACATGATTTGCATATATATTTTTCCCATTCAATAGATTGTCTTGATCAGTAGATTTTGTTGATGGTTTCCTTCAAGGTGCAGAAGCTTTTTAGTTTGATGTTGTCCAACTTGTTTATTTTTGCTTCTGTTGTCTTTGCTTTTGGTGTCAGATGACTGCCTTTTTTTTTTAAAGATTTTATTGGGGAATTGGGGGAGGGGAACAGCATTGGGGAACAGACAAGTTGCTGTCCTTTTGTTCTTCAGTCTAGTTGTGGAGGACATTGCTTCACTAGCCCATGTTGGTATCATCATTGCGCTCTTCTCGGGTGAGCCAGATCGGTTTTCGGCCTCTGGACGGCCACTCACAGTGGCTCTTAGCAGCTCTCACCAGCTGCCGGCCTCTCACGCTGGCTGCCGGCCACTCACTGTAGCCTATGGCAGCCCACTGCAGCAGGGGCTGCAGCTATGCTGTCCCGGGGACTCACAGCAGCCCAGCTTCAGGTGAAGCTGTTGTTTACCATCTTAGCTGTAGAGGGCAGTGTCACTGGCCCTCATATGTAAGTTCTGAACCAGGGCTGCTGGCCTCCCAAGCCAGTTCTTAACCAACGTGCTACTCAGCCGGTCCCACATGGCTGCCTTTTTAAACTTTAATTTAGGAGAATTGTATGTACAGTCCAAAGTTTCATAGTCATCTTTTTTTTTGCAAAGATTTTATTGGGGAATTGAGGGAGGGAACAGCGTTGGGGAACTGGGGAAGGGGAACAGACAAATTGCTGTCCTTTTGTTCTTCAGTCTAGTTGTGGAGGGCGTTGCTTCACTGGCCCCTGTTGGTATTATCATTGCTATCTTCCTGGGTGAGGCAGATTGGACAGTCGCCCATGGCGGCTCACGGTGGCTCACGGCAGCCCACTGCAGCGTATGCCGTCTCTGGCGACTCACAGCAGCCCTGCTCCAGGTGGAGCTGTTGTTCACCATCTTAGCTGTAGAGGGTGCAGCATCACTGGCCCTCATGTGGGATCCGAACCGGGGCCCTGCTGCTCAGAGCTGGCGCTCCCAAGCCAGCCCTTAACCAACGAGCCACTAGGCTGGCCCTGTAGTCATCTTTAAAAATGTATATTAAACTTACTTTTTTCTTCTTTTGTTTAGTAGAGTTCTAAACACATGAAAATAGCTTTAAAACATGGAACTTGAATTATAATTTAATTTCCATGTATGAATAGAACATCATTCTTTGCTGCCATTTTGGCAGTGTTATATGCTGATTGGCTGTTTCTGATGTTATCAGTGGGCTACTTTTGTATTACTCAAGGTGCTATATAAATATAGTGATGCCTTAATGATGCCTAGTTTTCTGTGAACTTATGTGTTAGGTCTGGTGAAGATTTCCTTTTTTGAAATAAAATATTCTCTTATGAAGTGTGAATATTATCTGTCTTTATACATAGCTTATATGAAAAACTGCATCATGTGCTATAGTTTCATAGTCACTAAAAATAGTGTTTTGAGCTTGGTTGGATTTCTTTAAATAGATATACCGTGACAACCAAATTTGTCAAGAAACGGTTGAAGATGTGAGTGTTGTACTATGAAAATGAGATTTCCAAAGAGTCGCAATAGACACAGGGTGAGAATAGATTAGAGAGCATTGCCAGATTTGTAGAGATGAGAGTTATGTGTAGACCGGAGAATCCGGAAAGAGGAACACCTGAATAAAGAGAAGCCATTTTATAAATATACATAAAATGTCAGAAAGGTCATGACATATTTTTTCTACATTCTTCATTACAAAAATGCATCATGACTCTTCCGACAACCCAACATGTATATTTTAGATTTCAAAAAAGACTTTTGAGATAATTTTACTGGTACGTATAAAGAGAGAGAAATGTGAAAGCGGAGTTGGTGGGATGATGAAGAAACTGAGGGAAAGGATTGCATTTGAATTGACCCTGTAAGCCCTTAAACTTACTAAATGGACTCCATGATGATGTCATGCCAAAGGTTGAAAGCAAGCTAGTGTACAACAGACTTGACTACCTGAGGGAACTGCTCTCAGGGAAAAGGGACAAAGTGGAATATAAACCGGACAAGAGCGCTTGTCTGAGGGGAAATGACTTTGGAGTTCCCGGAACATTGAATCTCAGAAGCAGTTGCCAAAGCAGATATTACAATGGAAGGTAAGGGCAGTAGACTTAATGTGACCTTCTCTTATTATCTGATAGGAAAAACTAATTTTGGAAATACATAAATCCACATCATAACATTCTTTTGAAGGGGAAAGGGAAGCTGTATTTTTTGTTTGTTTGTTTGTTTTTCCCCTTTCTTTTTTTTTGAGGGCAGTGTCACTGGCCCTCATATGTGGGACCCGAACCAGGGCCAGCCAGCGCTTAACCACTGCACCACTCGGTCGGCCCGGAAAGCTGTATTTTTGATGATGCTTTAGGTAAAACTATTTTATCATGCAGCATTTTGATTTTCAAATGTGACTCTGAAGACTTTTATAGAACTTATTTTTTTCAGAAATATTTTCCTCAGTGCTTTGAAGCAATAAAAAAAATAAAACAGTAACTGTATAAGGTCCGTGCTGAGCACTTTTTCATAAATTAAAACCTGGAAAAAAATTCTTGTTAATTTTATGTCTTTGTCTACATTTTGTGTGGAATATTGAATAGCAATAACAGCGTTACCATCCTATGTTTTCATTGCACTTTATAATTTTCACATCTTATTTGTGATCTCAGTTGATCCTCAATAACACTGAATCAGGTGGATGTTTTCCCATTCTTTCAGTGAGGAAATTGAGGCCAAGTTGCTTAGATGACATGCCCAGTAGATGTGTGTCTACAGTCCAGGCTTTCAGAGCCCGACTGCCAAGCAGTCATGTGCGGATGAGAACATAAGCACAAGGAAGCTCAGGGGTGTCTTTGATTCAGGAAAATAAGTATTTAAATACTGATCAGTAATGGATGGTGGGACAGATGAGTCAGGCTAACCCTTATCTGGAAAACCGTGCAGAAGAGGCAATCTTCGTGAATTGGAGAAAACATGCACAAAGATCTGAATTGAAGTGTCCAGACTTAGATAAATTCATTTATGTATACTGATTTGGCCAAAGTTACTTTCTAAATACAACATCATGCCTGTGTTTGAAAAAGTTTCAAGTTGGAAAGAAGAGCAGTTGGGGATGAGACAGGAAGATTTTGAAATCTTTTTAAAATCCAAAAAGCAGTATTTCAGAGCCCAGCATCTGTTTTGAGACCAGACTTACATTACATTGGTTAGAGGGCATGATTTGATTATGTGGTCAGGAACAATCTGGGTAAAGCTGTTAAATCATCAATTTTTGTTTTATCGGGCCCCGCCTCACTTTCTTGAGGTTGTTTTTCAGTTCTGTGAAACAGCTTACCCCCCAAAACTTTATCAGTGACTCAGTGTCTTAATCTTTTACTTCATTTTCTATTCTCAGAAGAGACACCGCTGCTCCCCATTAACTATTTCAATTGAGACCTAAACCGTCTGTCAACAGAGTGACTCTCTTCCTGCAATTTAGGGTTTCAGCAAGTTGGTGGGAGGGATTTTGGTGATGAGGGACAGGAAAAGCAGGAAAGGGTACGTTCCTATTACTCATGATAACAGTTTAGTTCTGAGGTAGCTACCCAATTCTGGCAATAATGATCTAGATTCTAGTACTACCTAGATTCTTTTAGGAGGAAAAGACTACCCCAGATTTTCAAAGCAAACATTGTTAAACCAGTAGGAGAATTTATTTTTGTGAAGAAAGTAGTTGACACTTAGCTAGAAAATAAAAAGGGGTACTGTGGTATTTGTTGGCTTTAAGCAACATTTTGTTCAATAGAAGATGTGTTGAATCAAAAGAAATGAAACTGGAGTTTCTAGCATCGTGCTAGTAACGCATAAAGTTTGAGATCTGGGGCCCCGCAATATTTCCTCCCAAGCTGCACTTGTACCTTGAAATGCCATTAGCTGCTCGAGCCCAGTGTCTGGCAATTTGTTACACTGAGCAGCTGATTTTTCAGGGAGGTTCCTCTGGGGCTCAGGGCAAAGTCATTCAACAAACTGACAGCGGAGCAGCAGCCTGAATGCAGATCAGGAGCCAAGCTAGTTTACAGCTCTGTAATCTTCAGGCCTCACAAGGAAGTTGTCTCAAAATAGCATTTGGTCCAGCAATCCATTTAACCTGAGTATTTTACCATCTGTAACCGACCAACACATAGGCTGATTGTTATTTTCCCTAGAAACATTTTCATTCTCTGAAGACTTGGAATTTAGATGCCTTCACCCCTGTTTGAGATAAATGAATCATATTCAACAGTGTAAATGTTGAATCACACAAATTCGGTCTGAATTTTGGCAGAAACATTGTGTCATTTGGGCCGCTTCTGTGTGCCTCAGTTTCCACATCTGTGAAATGAGGATGCTAAAAATAGCAACTTTATAGGGCTGTTTTGGGGATTAAGTAAAATCATAGATATACTATTAAGGTACATTATAAAGTGCTTGATTCTTACTGTATTTGATATAATTCAATTATGACTATGAGGCTTCAAGCTTCTTTGGTCAAAGCAGATGCATACCTGACACATAAATGAGCAATTCACTCTTCATAGGTTATAGTTGCTCTGAAATGATACAACTATTGGTTGAACTTCTCCCCTTAGAATAGTGACCCCGCTTTAGAAACTCAGTCCTTGGGCGCGGGGCCCTTTCCGGTACCCTCCCTACTCCATAGATCCAATTGGACTGTCCAGTAGAAAAAGGTAGAATCTTATTTGAATAACTAGAGCATTGTTCAGCTCAATATCATAAGCATGTTTCCATGGCTACAGCTTACATTAATAAGCTTTGTTCAATGTGAAGAATACCATCGAACAAGAAATTCTACAGAATATACTTTAAATTCTCCATTTCCCTTTATTTGTACATTTTATATGGTAAGTGCAGTTGACTCTTGACCAACATGGGTTTCAACTGTGTGGGTCCACGTATACACGGATTTCTGTTTCAGTACATGTGTGATCAGCTCTCCATATCCCCGGGTTCTGCTTCCTTCCATTTAACCAGCCGCGTATGGAAAACAGTATTTTTGATTCTGGGTTGGAAATCTATGTTTGTGGAGGGCCAAGTAAGCAATGCACCGATTTTCCACTCCATGGGGTCAGCACCCCTAAACTTCCACATTGTTCAAGGGTCAACTGTATATTTGAATGTGTTTATGATGTTAAATATTATTTTTTGTATAAAAAGCGTTTGCTAATCATAATTGTAGGCTGGGGAATGTGAGCCGGAGATGCACATTTTTGGACTAAGTGCCATGTTATCAAGCAGTCAGCTTTTCACTAATCACTGGGGCTCCTTCAAGTTCCATACCCCCTAGTTAATTGTAGTCTTGCTCTTGGCCTCTTTTCCTCCTTTGCTGGTGGTTACCTGGCTATTGGCTTGTTTATTTTGGGTGTACTACTCTGAGCCTGGTACCACCCTGATCCCCTGGGTGCCAACATCAAGAAGGTAATTTTATCAGAAAGAATTAAAAGTACCTGTTTGCCCAATCTAGTCCCCACCCAAACTCCATCTCAGGTATCACACCCTGATCTGTTGTCTTTAAAAAAAAAAAAAAAATTAAATTAAAAAAAAAAAGATTTTATTGGGGAATTGGGGAGGAGAGCAGACAAGTTGCTGTCCTTTTGTTCTTCAGTCTAGTTGTGGAGGATGTCGCTTCACTGTTCCATGTTGGTATCATCATTGCGCTCTTCCTGGGTGAGGCAGTCGCTCACCAGATATTGGACGGCGGCTCACGGCGGCTCATGAAAGCCCATGCCCACTGCCGGCCAGCCCCGCTGCAGCCTACGCCGTCACCGGTGACTCACGGCAGCCCAGCTCCAGGTAGCCCAGCTCCAGGTGGAGCTGTTGTTCACCATCTTAGCTGTAGAGGGCGCATGTGGGATCCAAACTGGGGCCCTGCTGCTGAGAGCTGGCATCCTAAGCCAACTCTTAACCAACGCACCACTCGGCCGGCCCCAAAATTAATATTTTTAAGCTATTGGGAAATACGTTACATTGATTTCATGTCACATTTCTCTCTTGGGTCAGAACATGTCATCAACATTAAATGCTCCAACTCGAATGAGAATGCCAGGCTAGCGTGTAATTCACACTGGGCACAGGGGTGAAAGATCCTAAGAAAGTGAAAGCCCTAAGTCCCTGTGGTTATCAAACTGAAACCCTCCCATTCCCTAATTATTTAGCCATTTGTTACCTGCGTAGTGGAAAAGATTGTTCTTCAGTTTCGTCTGGTCCCTTACATTCGATCAAAAACTCACCACCTAGTTATCTTGTCATGGATGAAGTTGTACCTTTGCCCTTTCCTCATTTGGCTACTAAATCGGTATGTAAAGCATAGTATCATGGCTGTCACTTCCCACTCCCCAGTTTCAGTTCTTTGTCACCTCTCAGGCTTTATCATCCCTTGAATTGCTTGTTCTTTTTTACATGCCTTATCTGTGGTTGGCTCCCATGTGACCTGGGTCAGCCAGGCTTCATGCCACAGCCTTCCCTGGAGTAAACCTTTGTTAGAAATTATAGATTTTGTGATAACCAAACATAATTAGAGGGAGAGATGGCCATTATGCCTCTCTTTTTATAGCACAGTCCCAATAATGAGTTCATTAGATAGGACCTTGGTGTGTATGAATTTCCATATGTATGTCTGCCTAGAGAAGATTCTCATTTACGAAAACCCTTGACTTAGAAAAGAAATTAAGGAAGTGACTATTTGTGATCTGGGAGGCTGAAACATCGATGTTTCAGTCCATGAAGGGGAGGGAAGGCCAGGGGACGGGAAGTCTGAACGGCCCTAGCCCACATTGGGCTGTGACCAGGGTCATCCCAGGGCTGCCCTGCTCTAGTCTGACACACCTGAATTTCAGCTAAAAAGAGATGCAAGACAGATGCTCTAGACTTAGCGCAACCAAGTGCCCTGTGTCCATGCATTAAAACTCAGCTCAGAAAACCAGAGCTTTGTTCTGCCCTTCAGGCTGTAAGGGCTCGTTTTAGTCCCCATTCAAGGCCGCTTCAGTCCCTACAACATGGCCTCATTCTCCTCCCAATCCAGCCATATACAGTTCTCCAACGCAGCGTGTTTATTAAGAAAACTTTGTGTTGAAAGTGATAGAAACCAACTCAGTGTACCTTAAGTAGACAGGGTGTAGTTGGCTGGACCCTGGAATATCTTATAAGGTCAGAGACATTCCTTGGTAGCCAAGCCAGACCTGATGGACGCACACATTTCTGCGCCCCCATTTCCTGTCTCTGAGTGTCCCTGTTTCAGTCTCCGTACCCCTAGAATGGGAATGCATTTGGACCAGTTTGGGTTCGGCATCTGTTAGCAGGGCCACGCAGCTCAGAAATCGGCACTGGTAAACAATTACTGAAATGGGGAAATAGTTAAGCTGCAGCAGTTATCTCATGCCATGACTGCGCCCTGTGCCATGCGGCCCGGTCTTCATCCCTGTCCTTATCCTGTTCCTTCTGCTGTGTCCCCTTTGCCGGTCAAACTCTTCTCGAATCAGCGCATAGTCAGTCTCCTCCTGGTGCCTTTCCTGAGCATCTAGTCAGAGTTGCAGCATTCTCCTGCTTTCGCTTAGCGCTTATCCTTTGATTCAGTACTCTTTATTCTCTGCCTTATTATATTTGGCTTCATACATTTGTGTCTTCTCTTCAACCGAGCTGACCCAGTCAGACGTATATAGTGCGTAGCTCAGAATAGACGACAATAAACGGCGGATTGAACTAAGAATTGAATTTTTCTGTCAATGACCAGTTATTGATTGAGTTGTGCCCTAGAAATCTCAAGGGCTGTAAATGGACTGTCCATATGCTAGCTGTAAGACAACTCTCAGATGATTTTAAGACTGGGAGAGCTGTAAAAAGTTAAAAAAGTAATACCAGTTTGGGGACATTTGCATTACTTATTTCAGGAAAAGGGAGCTATCAAGAGGAGGGGCCCTGGAGTGGGACTAGGGATGAAGACATTGATTGGCACCTGGGTTTAGGACCTTTTCACATGTCTCCACCCCTGCCGGGCCCCTGTCAGATACTGAGCATCTCCTGCCAGGCTCTGCACCAGAGACATGCAGCTCCTCACAGCTACCGTGTGACCCTGGAATTAGGGGAGTGCTGTGTTCAGACCCCCGCTTTCTAACCTACAGTAAAACTGCAGTTACAGCGTGGTCAAGGATCAGACCACAAAGAAAACAAAAGCCAGGTAGTAAAGGGGAGGGGAAGAGAAACGCTAGGTGAAACGTTATTTTTTTTTGACTAAGGGAAGTTGTCATAATAATTGAATGGAAGCCTTAACCTTGATTTTCCTAACAACAGGTAGCAGTCAACATCTCAGTTTCTCAGAAGAACAAAACGCTTGATGAGTTTAAGGTCCGAAGTCTTTGAACTTCTGGTCTTGGTTTCCTATGTAAATTCAATTTTTCTTGTTCTGGATATTTTTTTTTAAATTTTTTAATTTTTAATTTTTTTATTGGGGAACAGTATGTTTCTCCGGGACCCATCAGCTCCAAGTCAAGTAGTTGTTTCAATCTAGGTGTGGAGGGCGCAGCTCAGTGACCCATGGGGGGATCAAACTGGCATTTTTGGTGTTACGAGCACTGCACTCTAACCAACAGAGCTAACCGGCCACCCCTGTCCTGGATATTTTTAATGTAGCATATGCGATTTTATATATGTAAGCTTTCTAAAGCCCTTGATGGAACTAACTGGAGCACAAACATGATAATGTAAGCAAATAAAAAACAAATAAATGAAAACATTAAAAAATAGTTTCATTATTACCATCACGCCAAACAAATGCGTATCCTGGAAAACATGGCCAAGTTAGCAGTTGACTGAGAGCTTGGCCTTTTATGGTATGTATGGTTGCATTCTTATTAAGCTTGCACTTACAGAGTTGAAAAAAATATAGCTGTAACTTTTCATACAGTTTGGAGTATTCATAGCAAAGTATGAGCACAGAAGGATGAGGGTCAGCGGTTCATTGGGGTGGAATGAATGTTAATTTAGGGAAATAGGCCAAGAGTTATGCAGAAGTATCATAGCCATTTTCCAGACATTTTCTACATTAAATCTGATGTGTTAATTTCTTACCTAAAAGTCTCCATTATTTTGATGAGGTATTTTAACTTCCATTTTTATTTGTACAATGCCGATTTCACTTCTCTCTCCCTTTCAGAAATGGGGAATTATCCTGAGTGTGTTGAGTGTCTGCTCCTTTCCTAATACAGTGGAAACTATATATTCTAGCACATTCCAAAATATTGTTCTTCTTTTCTCTTTAAGCCTCCCTTGGTTTGAAGATGAAAGTAAAAACAAAACTAGAAACTAGTCGCTGCTTCATTCCCTCAGGAACTTCAGAGTCCAGGCTCTTGGTGTGTTTGGCCAGGGCAGAATTTGTGAAAATCTGAGACATCGATGATTCCTGACAGGCAGGGTGTCACAAAGATGAATGCATTGCCTGGCCCCGTGGCAAAATTCGAGAAACTTGAAACCTCAGCATTTTGAAGATCACTCAGATACTGTTTTTGTATGTGTTCAGAATATTTCATGAATCATGTTTAGATGGCATGCATATAAACTCACCTTGTATTAAAACTGAAATATTGTTTTCTGTACAGAAGACTGTTGTCCCTAGGCAGTAAAAGAAGATACATTTCAGTGTGGATAGTCAGCAACAGGAAACACTGGAAAAATCCAGGCACAGCAGTATTAGAGGTGCTAGCTGCCCCTTTTTATAGTATAGTACTAAAAAAATATGCAGCAGGAAGAATTTTGATTATACATGCAAAGTTCTGCTCTTGTGGTGTATGTCTTATATCTGCCATTACCGACCAAGGTAGCATCTTTCACTGTCAAATTGAGTTAGCTCTGGCACATATCATGGATAGCTTTAAAGCTATTCTGTCATTAATAGTAAGGCATTTAAAAATATGAAAATAAATGACTATCGTTTATATACCACTGGTGCTTTGGGTTTGCTGTTTTGCATGAATTAAAGCCTCTTTAGAAGGTGGCACTCTCCCCAACAAATGGGGGAGAGTGCTCCAGAAAGCCAGGACTTCTTTCACATTCACAAGTACCAGCTTCATTCTCTCCAACAAAGTCAGTCAGCACCTCAAAATTAAACATTCTAACATGTAGATAGGCAGTCCCAAGATGTACTTTAAAATGAGGTCACTCAAGAAAGTGAGAAGTGCAAGGAATTTGCATTTAAGTGTCCTTGGACTCTTTCAGGTATTGGAGATGAGTGCTAAGTAGCTTATCCATGAACTGTAGCTTTCATTGTGTGTTTTAGAGTCCAATAAAAAAAAGAGGAAAGTGTTTTGTTTCTCATCTGTGAGAGATGACATTGAAATAAGGTTTTTTTGTGTGTTTTTTTACATGCAAATTAAATTAGCAGGGCCTCTTTTAATGTATATTTTTCTTTTTTTTCCCCCTCTCTAATTATCCTTTTCCTAGACCACAAGGCTGGGCAAAATTTGTCACAGTGGTTGGTTGGATATGTGGTTACTTGGACATGCGTTTAAATTGGACTATTCAAAAGTATGCATGTATGGAGTATGGTGTTTTTATTGATAATAGGCTACATTTTAGGTTATATTTCACATTAGATGGGGAGATGGGTTGGCTTCATACTTTAAAAAAAAAAAATAGTCTTTTACCGCCAAGTAAGAGGAATGAAAACATTCAAAAACCTCTAAAATGTTATTTTTTCCTCATATAACTCTCAATCTGTTGTGTTCTTTTTCCATGAACTAAGAATTTTTTCTTCACCAACCTTTTAAAGTAAGAATCCTAATAAGATTGAAATAGTTAAAAAGTTTTTCCAAGAAATACAGTATGATTTAAAAAAAAATTAATGCATGGACCAACTAATGCTATCAATATAGCCAAAGGCTGACTTTGAAAGTCAACTTCAGGAAAACTCCCAGAATATGGAGATGGGGGGAGACTAATAATAGACAATTTGGGAAATAAAAAACTAATATCTAGGAAGATCAACATCTTTAGGATTTTCATAAGCAGATAATAGTCAAAACAGAGGGGAAAGCCCTGTCAGCTTTAGATTGCAAAGACTCACTATGTGTTGAGTCAGATACAAAGAAATCTAATGCTCAGCTTTTCCTGGTCTCAGAGCTTCATGAATTAAAAATACATTTATACCTACATACTTCCAGAGGGAAAAAATAAGTTACAATAGGTATAAAAACTAGTCTAAAATCATATTTCTCATAAACTGCATTGGATGCTAGCAGATAATGGAGCAATATTTTTCAAAGTTTGAACAGAAAATAACTTTGAATAAAAATCTCATGTAGCCACCATTATTAAGTAAGAAGGCAACAATAAAAATATATTCAAATATGCATGGATGTAAGCTATTTATTATCCAAGCTTCGTATATGAAAAAGAATTACTTGGGAAACTACTTCAGTGAAATGATAAAGGAATCCAATAAAAAAGATAACCTGTGATGTTATCTTAGTTGCAGGTAAAGTGAATCAAAGCAACTACAAGAAACAACAAGAAATTGAATCCATATGACCTTGATCTTTGGGACATTTTCCTTCAAACAGGAAAGTCTTAATGACACAAGGTTGCATTTCCTCTTTGGTGGCTCTATCCACAAAACTTAGCTCTTTGGTTAATAATGTTTATGTAATTATAAAATTGTAAATGCTGTCTGTTGGTTTTTAGTCTCCTAAAATCAACTATTGAGAAAGAACAGAGAACTGAGACCTAATTATGAAAAAGAATTTAATGGTTTATAAATAAACCCTGACAATGTAAAGTTATACTAAAAATCAAGAAATAGAAGAATACATTATTTAAAACTAATCACAAGAACCAAAAAAACATACTTTTTAGAAGTTTTTTCTTTCAGAGAGAGTTATTAGAGAATGGAAAATTTTCATCAGTAGAAGATTGTTAAATCATATTTTTTTTTCTCATAATGCGGCAGAAGAAACTAATGAGGGAATATTATATATGTACTGAAATCAAGATTTTAAGTGAATAAAATAAACTAAGTTGCAGTATGGTATCGATGGCATGATGTCATTTAGGTTAAAATACCTTTATGTATGTATTCATGTGAGAAAAAGTCTAGAAAGCTACGTAACTACTACGTGTTAAAGGTTTACAGGGGCTGTTAAAAACCACTTTTGGGCCTGCTGAGTGGCGCGGTGGTTAAGTGCTGGCTTGGGACGCCAGCAGCCCCGGTTCGGTCCCACATATGAGGGCCAGTGACACTGCCCTCAAAAAAAATAAAAAATAAAAACCACTTTTGCGGTTATAACACTCAGTAAAGATATTTTGAAGAGTGAGATTGTTGGAAGCCCAGAGAAGGGGATGGCTTTCCCGAGGTCAGCCAGCAGGCACGTGGCAGGGTCTGGATCAGAAGCAGTAGCGTGGCGTCGTGGCTTGGGGAATGTTAGCCCTCCCCTCCACATTTCTATCAGTTCTCCTAAGCCACCCCTAATAATAGTAACAACAGCAATAATAGTGACAAATATATGTGTTACATTTTATGTGAAGTGTGAATAAAAATATCTTTGGGGGAGAAACCTGTGTCTCAGATATCTTTGTGGGGGGTGTGTGGAGAAGATGAAAAAAGGCTTTAACAAAGTAGGTGGCCATTGAGCCAAGCCTTGAACAGCGAGCATGGATTTTGACAAACCACCATGAGGATGGTGCTAGGGCCACATACTCCAGGCAGTGCAGGGGCACCAAAAACAAACCAAAACAAAAAAAACATGTATATGACAAATGCAGTCTCTTCTGTTACTATTCATATTTCTACCACAAGAATTAATTCATACACACTTGACAAATAGGAAAACGGTACTGAATGAGCGGCACTGTCTCTGGTTCTTCTTGACGTGTTAATGGTTTTTGTCACCAATTAGTAGCAGTTGAACCCGAAGTACAGTAACCTGTGAACTCAGCCCAGCCAGCGGGGAGGAACTCAGCCGTGATTCTGAGGCCCCCTCACCTGCCTTTTTCCTTCCCTGGTTGATCACGGTTCTGTCCAGTCTTGGTGCCTTTCCATTACTTAGATTCCTGTCTTACAAGCTACTTTCTTGCAAGCTACCTTCACCTTTAACAAGTTCTGTTTGTATGTTTACTGTTGTTTTTCTGTATTAAGAATGTAATGTCTTGGGGATTCTGGTCTCAAAACAACAGCAAAATGAATTCTATAGCAGTGATGTCTTAGTCAATACAATGAAACGGCATCTAAGGCAATTAACGTGAAGGTAAACGCAGACCAGCGGGTCTGAGGGTTGGGAGGTGCTCTACAAAGGACTTGCCACAGACAGGGAACACACACACACACACACACACACACACACACACACACACACACACACTTGGGAGTTCCAGTCTGATTGGGGAACAGCAGAGAACACATCCTTTTCACCTGATTAAGTTCAGCCATAAAACTGAAATGTCACAGCCACAAAATCAGAAAGCACAGGCTGGGCTAAGTTAAAACTATAAATAAAGGTGAGTGGCAAAAAAAAAGAAAAAAAGAATGTAATGTCTTGTTTTAATAATGCTAGTATGTCTTGTTAAGTGTTTTTAGAGCCCTGGTTACAATATTGTATAGATTTTGAGAGTCCTGCCTTAGAACCCCTCAAAGGGCAAGACTTTGCACATTCCGTACCCTCCTTGGGATTTTTTAGGAATGCATCTATCCGTTTACCATAAACCTTTAGTTTAGCTTACAGAGCAGGGCTGTCCAGTAAAACTTTCTGTGATGATGAAAAAGTTTTATATCTTGCTGGTACTAGTCTGGTCACCTGCCACGTGTAGCAATTTTTTAATTTCATTAAATTAAATACAAACTTCAGTTCGTCAGTGGTACCAGCCGTACTTCAAGTGCCTAGTAGTCACTCTGTGCTCCCAGCTTCCACCATGGACAGTGTGAATATATTATATAGAGAGAGGCTGGAGCACATAAGACTCTCCGAACCCCTTGTAGTGACTCCTAGCACTCTTCCCTCAGCAGTTCCCTGCCTAGAGAGTGGGAACCTGCACTGGAGGAGAAATTCGAGTCAAGGATCTACGATAATGGTGGGAGGCATATGGAACCCTGGGGAGAAGTTTGGATTGGAGGTGGCACTGCCATGAGCCCAGTGTTGCCCGTGGGCTGGAAATGGCTCCCTCGCCATGTGTGTTTCCTCCAGGCCCCCCCGCCCCGTGGCTGGGGACCCCAACTACTGAATCTGCCTGTAGAGTTACGTATGGTTTGGGATCCTTCACCAGATCACAAGTGACTTGAGAGCAGGGATTGTATTTTTTCATTCCATATCCTCAGTGAAGAACACTTTTTAGTAACATATATTGGAATGGCATCATTATCTAACTTGAAGACAATGGATTAGTCATATTCCAGTAGCCACTGAGTATATTTGTCAATTTTAGTGAACTGGAAAGGATTAAATACAGGTTGATTAGAACAGACCCTAGTGAAGGGCTTAGGACACTTGCCAGTTACAATGCAGAAAGCAGTGTGAGTGCCTGTTTTCCTTCTGTGACTGTGTACTTTCTGCCTCAGCCTCAGACTTAAGAGCTGGTCTGCTAATGAGATCTTTGATTTTTAATTTTTTTCCAAGTCAGTAGTTCAAAAGACCCGTTATTTTGGGGACTAGAAGAATCCGAACCTAATGCAAAGTGAAACATATCTGTGTTGTAAGATCATATTCAATGTCACATTTCTCTTTGTAGGACTCTGCATCTCTGCAGCCCCCCACTTTCCTCTTTTGGAACCGAAATAGCCTCATAGGTAATATAACCTGCTTCCCTTCTTCCATTGTATGGGTGCTGGTCCTTCTTGATGTGACTTTTGCATCTGTTTAAATAGACACATAATTTAAACAGAGTTCTAACTCCACACTGTGTTGTTACAAAGGCTTCCTGCCAAGTACTTCATTCCAAGTTTTAAGTGATACAGAATCCTATCATTTTAATTGGACATTTACGGTGCAGCATGGTTCACTGTGTCAGCTACTTAGCATTTATCAGCTTGCAAGTTCAATGCAATGTGCTGTTACGTTTTAAGGCACTAGCATTTAAAACACATAGTGGTGTGGAGGCCAGTGAGCATCCCAGTGTGAGCTGAGGGCGGGCTTCTCGTCTGTAGCGTGTGCTCCTTAAAGCCAGGGCTTTCTGCCTCATTGTAATTCACACTGCATCCCATGCGCCTGGAAAACTAATGAAAATGCTGGGACTACACGGCTTTATTTTACTGTTGAGAATTCAAAGTGGTTACAGTGTTATGTAGTGCCTAATTCTCTTGGAGCTGCATTTTTTTTTAAAATAGTGATTTTTATTTTCAGTCCAACGATCCATTTCATTCGTTAACCCCATAACCACTGTGCAAACTTCATATCACAAAAGAGCTTCCCAAGGAAAAAGGCATGCATGTGTTGGGTTTAGTATAAATGTAAATGCCCGCATCATTCCTAAATCTCTGTGCATATTTTCGCTGGCATTAGAAACTATGGCTCTTAAGTCAAACTATGAGAAGATCAAAGTGCTGGGAAAAGAGTAAATACTGTTTCTCCAAGAGTATGATCTCCAGTGATACAACTGTTGCCATAGCAAAATTAGGTTAAATTTAATAAAAATCTGCTCATTGCTTCCAAGGAAAAACTAAACGAGGGAATAAGGATTTTAATGTCACTTGTTCCCCCTTTCATTTGATTTTCCATCTTTAACATAAGCTAAACGTTGAGTGTACCCTTCATTTTGAAAAATTGATTTGCTATGGCAAGTTGACTGGTATTGAATTTTTTGTGTGATCTGTACAGGTTTGTACCCAAAACAGCAATTGTCATTCATGCCATGCTTTTATGTGTCAAGTCCTGTATCTGATGAACAACTGGCACCTCAAATGACTAAGGCGGTTTTGAAATGTAAGGGATGTTATCTCTAGGATATTCTGAAATGTCTTATGATCTTATTTTGATGTTTTTCCCTTACAGTTTAAAGCTGTACTCTCTTAAAGCAGTACTATATATCAATGTGAGTGTGTGTGTGTGTGCGCATGCGTGCACATTTTAGAATACCAAAATCCAGTTTTTAAGATGGATGTTAGAATTATTATTTTAATGCTTGTCTGAGCACTGTAAAAATATACAGCTACATTTTGTATGTTATACTGTTCCCTGTAATAGAGATATATATTTAATATTTTGTGTGTTACACTGTTCCCTGTAATAGAGATACATATTTAACACTTTTTTATGTTACACTGTTCCCTGTAACAGAGATATGTATTTACTTACGTTATTAAATCCATGTATTGCGGATGCTGATGTCACCTGCCCAGTGACTTCAGAAGCTATGGTCTGGACAGCATCTTTATTGCGCTCTGCATGTGTTTACAAGCCGTATCAAACAAGCAGGAGAGAAAACAGCTCTTGGAAAGTGGAATGTCAGCTGGATTGAGAAGGCTAAGAATGATTGCTGGCTTCCGAGAATGAAAGACTGCTTTTGGGAATGAATGAAAACCTGAATCTGAGCACATCAAGTTCTGTGCTTCGCAACAGCCCAGGGAGCTCACTGGGCGAGAGAAGACTGAATCCATAACTTGAAAAATTATCTTGACTAAAACACATGATTTAGAAACTTTAAATTAAATTACTTAAGTGAAAATATATCTCATGAAAATAGTTCTGTCTGAGTTAGGAAGCTGAGTGACTGAGGAAGATGCCACCACAAGAAATATATATGTACACACCTGTGCACCAGAGCTCCTTAAATATAATTCAAATCAAATCAAATTTAAAACTAGTTTTTCCGGTTGGACTAACCAAATTTCAGATGTTCAGTAGCCACGTGTGGCTGGTGGCTACCATGTTTAATGGTGCAGATATAAAACATTTCTTTTTTTTTAAAGATTTTATTGAGGAATTGGGGGAGGGGAACAGCGTTGGGGAACTGGGAAAGGGGAACAGACAAGTTGCTGTCCTTTTGTTCTTCAGTCTAGCTGTAGAGGGTGTTGCTTCACTGGCCCATGTTGGTTTTATCATTACGCTCTTCCCCAGGTGAGGTAATCAGTCACCGGCCACTGGACAGCCCCTCATGCTGGCTGCCAGGCACTCACGATAGCTTAGGGCAGCCCACTGAAGCAGGGGCTGCAGCCTACGCCATTGCCAGCTCCAGGTTGAGCTGTTGTTCAGCATCTTAGCTGTAGAGGGTGCAGTGTCACTGGCCCATGTGGGATCCGAACCAGGGCCCTGCTGCTCAGAGCTCGCTCCCAAGCCAACTCTTAACCAATGTGCCACACAGCTGGCCCATAAAACATTTCTATCACCGCAGGAAGTTATACAGGAGAGTGCAGCTCTGCAAGAATTCCTTCTTCACCGAGAGGCCAAAGGATCATGACCCTGTAGTTTAATGATAAAAATAAACCAAACAGTGTAATAGTGAGGACAGGCTGTGCAGCTTGCTTTGTGTAGAGACATACTGGTAGCCTGAGAGCCATAAATGCTGACGCGATCCCCAGCTCTGCCGTAAACTTCCCTGTGCTGTCTTGGACCTGCTGTCGGATCTCTCCAAACTGTGACCTGCCTTGCATGTGTGAATAACCAGCCTGCCTCCTGGCTCCCTCCTTCCGCTCTGATTTTCCTTAGGTTATGGTTTCTTTATGTACCTTTCTAAAAACGGCATTAACTTATTGTGTAGAATGTGTTTATGCAAACTACTTTAAGTCTTTCTGGGAAGGTGTGTGTGTGTGTGTGTGTGTGTGTGTGTATGTGTGTGTTGTGTTTAATAGAAACCTTGGTTTTCCTACTTGTTAAAAGAAGATTGTTAGTGTGAACCCACAGACCATAGGCAGTGTGAGAATTAATGATCATTGGGAACAATTGGAAAAATGTAAAACATTATATACAGAGTAGCATAATGTGTGGGTAAGACCATGTAGGAAAAACAGTGGTTCTTAAAAGGCTTGGTGAATCATCAAATCATAAGGATTCTTCAAATTAGTATTTAAGTATTATTATATTGAATTTTTTTTTTTAAGATTTTATTGGGGAAAGGGAACAGTGTTGGGGAATTTGGGGAAGGGGACCAGCCAAGTTGTCCTTCAGTCTTAGTTGTGGAGGGCGCAGCTAACTCAGCTCCAAGTCCAGTCGCCTTCCAGCTGCTCTTCGACAGCTCACGGCCGCTCAGCTCAAGGTGCCGGGTTCTGTCTTAGTTGCAGGTGGCGTAGCCACCCTCCCATATGAGAGTCGAGCTGGCAATCTTGTTGTTAGGAGCACATGTTCTCACCAGCTGAGCCATCCTGCCACCTACTGGCAGCCCAGCGGTAGCTCAGCTCAGGCATAGCTCACTGGCCCATGTATGAATCAAACCGGCGACACTGTTGCTCAGAGCTCACACTCTTAACCAACTGAGCCACTCAGCTGGCCCTATATTGAATTTTTAAAAATGTGTTTGGACAATGACTGAATTTAATGTATCATTTTTAGCATTCATCTGTTTGGATACCTGGAAAAACCTACAAGGCCCAGATTTTTAGGGCTAAAGAAATATATATATATATATATATATATATATATATATATATATATATTATAATTAGGGCTAAAGAAATATATATAATATACATATAATTATACACATATATACATATACATATACATATATACATTTCATGTTATATATTATTTACATTCCTTGTTATATAACATATATGTTATATATATTTCTTGTTAGGTAGTCACAGATGTTGAAAAAGTTGCAATAATATGTCATTTTCTGAAAAGCTCAAAATACTTGAAAGGTGTGTTATTTAACTTTCCAACATTTCTATGAAATGGATAAGGGGAAATTATAATCATTTCCTTTCTATAAGGAGAGTTAAAAACTTTTAAATTTTTCTTGGACTTAAGTAAATTACTGGTATTATTTTGTTCTGTGGCAGGTAAACTGAAGCAACGTAACACTCATTATTAACACTAAACTCCTTATTCAACAGGTCATTGCTAGCTGTTTTATTTAAACCGACACTAATCCCTTCTAAATTTAATTAGTAAGACAAATTGCTGTCAAAGAATTTTAGCAGGATGATAAGATGAAGAACAAAAACCAAATGTAGAGTTTCTCAAGAGAAAGATAGTGAAGAATTTTTGTACATAAGCAATGATAATTTATTAGCAGATGGTCTAATATTTAATTCCTATAATAAATTTAACTTTTAAATTAATGAACTACTAATTGAAGATTTAGAATAATAGTCATTATTAACGGATGTAAAGAGAATATGGAGCTTCATTTGTGGAAATTATTTCAGGCCACTAAATTGTTATTCTTGGTCTAAAGATGATAATGTAGTTTCTAAATTTGTCAGAAATAATTTTGAAATCTGGCTCAGAAATCCCACTTCATTAATTCATCCATTTAGGTTTTATTATGGATATTTCCAGGGAAAGTATCCAAAGTAATATACATGGTTAAAAAGAGGCCTTACTTCCTTTAGAAGACACATTGAATCTAGACGATAGAGTTCTAATTTTATTCATAAAATAAAGGAAGTGACTGTGTTGCCAGAAAACACACATCTTGTTTTTCTCTCTCTGAACAACGCCTACATATAGTAGAATGGAGGTCTTTGAATGTTTTCACCATAGGACCCTAAATTGCAACTTCAGCTACTATTTAAAAATGTGATCTAGATGCTGAGACTTATTGCTGTTGGGGATCTTTTGCTGTCATTCAGCTGGGTCAGGTATCATCAGCTAGTACTAAAAATGTAAGAAAAGATGTGTGGGATCAGAACCAAATAGCTGATTTTCACATGCCTCAAAATGAAAGTTAGCGTGGTAAGAGTACCCTTTAAAATTGATACAAACTTCAGAGTTCTGTAAGATAAACTATTTGAGGGTAATTAAACATGGAAGCCAGTTGAATTGCCCTATCTCAGGATCTTCTGAAATAAACTTTGAAATAAGGAAATGTATTATGTAAGTGTAAATCACAGCATGTGATGCCAAATCTAGTTTATGAATATGTTTATCATAGATTTCTAGAGGTAGATGAGACTTTAGAAAATTATTTGAATGATTTTGTATAAACTAGTATTATTTTCATTTTATGCATAGAAGTAAACGGGCCAGGAATGTTATCTGCTTAAGTTCAAACTTTTAATAAAGTGCCAGAGGGTCCCAGTTCTCCAGCCCGGCATCATAGCGCAGTTCCCTCTGCCACCGAAGTTGCTTTAGTTAGTCTTTTCAGGGTACATGAGCTGAAAAGGAGGCAGAGAAGGGTAAAATGAACATTTCCTAAAAGAGAAACTTGATCCTTCAGTAGTAGAAAAAGTGAAAAATGCATTTAATCATGCATTGTGATATGTTCCAATGAAAGTATTACCCCATTTCTCCTCAGGTTCCAACAATTTAACAAGAGGTATATGGGAAATTGGACTTGGTTAATATTCCCCACGAACTAAGATTATTTGAATTGTTGAGGTGTAGAATTTAATGTCAATCATCATCAATAAGCAGTTTTAAGTATTAACTATTAATATTAAAGAAAAGTAGGGAGAACAGATAACGTCACCTAATCATTTGCTGAACAAATTCAAGAACGCATTTTGAAACCAAGGGAGATGAATTATATGGTTTATAAGGTCTTCTTCAGCTATAAAATTCAGTGATGTTGGTTACTAGACATTTTTTGTTTTGCTATCTTTCATATAAAATGTATTAATTTTGTTGCCTTTGTAATATTTACATGTCTCTAGTTTATTGAAAGTTTAGTTTGATATTCTTATAACAGTGTTTCTATTTTTTTTTTTTATTCCAAATGTGCATTAAAAATTCAGAACAGTGGGGTTGTAGGATTAGAAATCACCCTGCTTCCCAACTCCACTCTAAATGGACTCATAATTGAAGGAAATTGGACACATCAAAGACTGGTAATCTCTAGGTATCAGTGTGACACAGATGGTGCCGGGTGGGTGCTACAGCCCATGACTGGAGTAAAAAACTTTCCGTAGGTTAGTGAGATGTATAATCAGCATCAAAAGATGGAATCTAAGCAATCTGTACCACTCACTGAATGTTTTATCTTCATATAATTTATAATATTCCTTGCAACAATCATTGATGAAAATATACCCTGAGTCCCTTGTAGACTAAATAAATCTGTAGTACATAGCACCATCATGAACTGGTCTTTATGTAAATTTAAGTTAAAAAAAGAAATTATGCAAAGTATGCTTAGAAGAAAAGGCCCTCTGGCAAATTAATAGAAAGGCTAAGAAGCTGCATTTATAATACAAGTAGGAGTCAATATGAGGCAATTCACAGGGGCTTTCATAGTCATTTACTTTCCCCACTTTCTCTGTGAGGACCCCATTATGCATATACGAGCACTACACTTCCAGTTCAGTTTAATAGGATGCTCATTTCAGGTAAGAGGAAACTTTCTAGAACAAAGTGGGATCCAGAGAGTGTAATAAAGAATAAATATAGTGTGGATACTTATCTTTTCATGAAAGGCGACTGGAACATAGATTGGCTTTCATTACTGGAAATAGTTAAAAAAAACCAATTGATAAGGAAAGTTCTCCTATTTCCAGGTAGAAGAGACCCTTAAACCTTTTTTATTGGGTCCTATGAGATATGCCTATCCCGCAATCTCTTAATACAAAATGCTGCTCATTTGTACATGTTTATAAAAATGAAAACTGTAGTTGATCCTAATCCATCCTCAAAGCTCCTGATTAGATTTGGAAGGGGAAAAAAAAAGGAAAATAGAACAATTAGATTTGGAAGAAATATATTATGGATGGAGAGGTTGAATAAAAGAGATATAGGGCGTGACAGGGTCCACATTATTTTATGCATTAAAGATTAATTTTAGAATTAGACTTCAGCAGATTATTTGAATAGGAAAACAAAGGGAGAGGATTAAATATATTTTATTTCTTCCATTGTTACCTGTTTTGAGCGTATGTGTACACACACACCTTTTGACTTATGTTTTTTGCAGTTACTGCTGTGATTTTATGTATAGTAGAAAAAAATTTTTTTCTTTCTGATGCCGTTGGGATTTACGGAGTGGTCTGCACTGATGCCTTTTTCTAATACCTGCCATTGGTTCTGTATTCTCCAGGCACAGATTTAGATGCGTGAGAAAACACGTTTCAGGAAACAAAAGCTAGTATTCATTTAGTTCCATCACTTCAAAAAATAAATAATTCAAACAATATATGATTTTTAAAAAGGGACTACAAGTTACATTGTGTCTAGGTGGAATCTCTGCAATGACCCTTTTTTCAGTGTAGAACACCCCAACTCTGAGGTAGTGCATTAACCCTTATTGCCCCAAATCAGGTGACACAAGTGTGTGTATAAGGATGGTGAGAGCAGCCTTCCCATCCCACTGATGTTGGTGCCAAGAAAGATGTACTTTGCTGCAACAGATCTTGCCTTTGAAAAGAGCCACACATACTTTATTTCATCATTTGTTTCTTCCATGATTTTCCGGGCATCTACATCTTTTTTCTCTGTCTGCCTTCTTCTGTTAAAAGCATGATGTGAAGATTCACGGAGCTTTGGAGCTAGCTCTTTTGTTTTCAGATCACTCTTTTGGAAGAACTTTGGATGAATAAATTCGAAGAACTCAACAACTTACTCAAAGAGAGAGAGAGCTGCTCTAAGCCTGCTCTGAAGTGAACAATATTTGGGGCCAATAGAGTGAAACTTAAAAAGACTTGTATATAGTTACAGTCTCTTCCTTCTCACCTCGTCTTCCTCGACTTCCATTTCTTATTAGCCCATTCTAATGGGACTTTCATCTCTCATATTTCATTGAAATGGTACTAATAAGATCTCCCAAGACCTTTAGTCTTGCCAAATCCAGTGTCTAATCTCTGTCCTCTTGACTTTCAGCAGCCCTCCACACAATGGACTACTTTTTCTTTAATACACACTTATATCCTGGTTCCCAGCACCCTACACTCACCTTGATTTTTTGTTCCTGGACAGCCATTTCTTTCCAACATCTTTTGATGGCTTTTGCTTCTCCTATTAACCTTTAAATATCGGAATTGCCAAAGGCTCAGTTCTAGGCATTCTCCTGTTTTCTTGTAATTAAAATATCTCCTTAATGGATTTTTATTTAGTTCCATTACTTTAAATACCTTCTTTTATGCTGAAAGACTCCAAAATTTTTATCTCTAGCCCTGAGTGCTACACCAAACTCCAGATTTGGGTGTCTAGCTTCCTACTGGACATCCCCACTGGGATGCCGGAAAAGCATCTCAGACTCAACGCAGCCCGAGCTGGTTCTCAGCCTCCCCTCCCACCTACCTGTCCCTGCCTCTGTCTTTCTCGCCTCAGTAATTAACATTACCTAGTCGTCACTTAGGATTAATTATTTCTGTCACTACCCTCCACCCCCAGTCTATCAATAAGGCCTGTTAGCACTTCCTTCAAATATGTCTGAAATCTCGCATTCTCCCTCCCTCTGCTGCCACTGTAGTCCAAAGTAGCATCATATCTTGCCGGAACAATTATGGTCGTCTTCCCCGGTGGTCTTCGCGCTTCCTTTCTTGCCCCTCAGTAATCTCTCTACACAGCAGCCAGAGCCATCTGTTTAAAATGTAAATGAGGCCTGTCCCCCCACCCAACCTTTCCTTGATTCCCATGACACTTAGAATAAAGCGGGAATTCCTTATGCTATTTCAGTACTAACATATCTACCCCCGCGTGCTGACTTCTGTACCCAGGATGGCCTTACGCGCGTGCGTCTCAGTAAAGATGTCACCCCCTCGGAAAGGCCTCCGTTGACCCTTCAAGCTAAAGGGGCTTCCCATGAAATCCACTGTGTTATATTCTCTTTGGAGCACTTAGCATTGTCTGAAATTTTGTTGTTCATATATCTGTCTACTTGTTATTATCTCTTTGCTGCATGAGGATATTCCTTGTCAATCTTGTTCATGACAGCAGCAGTAAACAAAACAAACAAGAAACAAAACCCCCTGTGTTATGTGAAAGATGCTTGAATGAATGCTCTGGAAATAAAATGATTTAAACCCTCTAACAAATGACAGGTCTTTACAGCCAAAAGGAAATTTCAGTGCTGTTCAGGTTAGAATCAAACTGATTTTGGAACCCAGTCAAACTGAATGTTTTGATGTGATTAAGTTCACGGGAATGAAATTATAGAATTGAGCAATTCCAGTGTATTATAATTACTGAAGTTTCCGCTATCCTAAAGGGCCATTCAAAACGCACAATTCCAACCAGCTGTGCTGCTCAGGGAAGCTGTGTGCTGTCTGGAGAAGGGGAGCATAGAGGGGACAGTCCTGCTGAAGTGACACTAGGGGTGGGCCAGCTCTCCAAGTGCTTTGAATCTCTGCAGCATAATCAGAAGCAAGGGCTACTGGGCGCCCCCTCTGGTGACTGCGACTCCATCTTCAGTATTTCTTCAAAATGTTGAAATGAGCAAATACATACTTTGTGAGGTGCTGTATGGTACCCTCAAGCAGGAAACACAGGGGCAAGAGACTAAAATCACAGGAATGGCAGGGGGCGGTTCTGAGATTTTTACAGGAAACTCTGTGCATTTGACCTGAGAACAGCCCCACCCCCTCCCTAGCAACACCTCTGCCTTCTTTGCCCGATGAGTTGGTGGTGGGTGGATATGTACCTGCATCACCCTGGCTCTACTGTGCCCACTTTCCTCCTCATCCCTGGCCCAGGAGCCTCTTTCCTGAAGAGACCCTGTCCCTTTCACTTGTCGGGAACCAGAGGGATTGGGCAAAGAGGTGTTTCCTTGAAGCTCCATGGAGGAATCTACCAATCACCAATACTGAAAATAGGGGATCTGGGAGTGAATGTCAAGGGCTGTGACATCCTGTTTAACTACATAGAAAAGATACGCGTGTATTAGAGTCAAACAGCAATATTAGAGCATATGTGATGCAGTATCAGATGAATCCAGGTTATTATTATAGGGCAATTCTGTGCCTTCTATACTACTTAATGACTCCGTCATTAGACCCAGTTTAATCCTTCGGGATGTCTTTGAGAAGGCACTGAGGTGTGATTATAGAATGCAGGTAGAGTTCCATGCAACCTCCTGTTTATATTGATGTTTCACGTATAACCATTTCTCTTGCCCTAAATCTCAGTCACCACTGACTCCTGTTGAAGAGAATAAAGATGAAACTCGTGCCTTTTTTTTTTTTTTTTTTTTTTTTTGGTCAACCCAGACTTCATTAATTACAGAAAGATATATTTATTAGGAATCTATTCTATGACAGGTACTCTTCCTAGCAACTTTTATAAATTTTACATAATTCTCATAGGAACTTGGTGAGTTTGGTATTGTTGTGTCTGTTTACCAACAAGGAGATGGAGGCCCTGAGAAATTAAGTTACTTGCTCAAAGTTTTGCAGCCGATGAGGCCCGGATGAGCTCAAATCTCGGGTCTGATTTCTGAGATCAGCCCGTTTTCTCTGATAACGTGGGTGTCTCCCTATGCTCTATTCGTTGTCTATTATAAAGTCAAAGTAATAATACCTCAGTATCTGTCTCGTGCACAATACCTATACAAATTCCCAGCTCTGTTGTGATTATTAGTAACATTAACTTAACATTACAAGTGTTTTCTTTTTCTTTTTTTTGAGCGCAGTGTTACTGGCCCTCACATGTGGGACCCGAACCGGGGCCGCCGGCTTCCCAATCCAGCGCACAACCACCGCGCCACTCGGCCGGCCCTACAAGTGTTTTCTTTTAACTGTCATTTTATACCAAGATTTCTGAATCTACATTGTGATCCTGTGAAGACTTCTGTCTGCAACAGTGGATATTTTAGTTATCTGTTAGGCTCCTCGTGCTTATGTTTGGGTTTCTTTGAGGATGAGTTTTACACCCTTCCAATTGTTGGCAAATATTCATACTGGAGAAAAACTCCTCCATCTGTCAGCTGGTAGCCAAAACATCAGAGTCAAAATAGCAGATTCAGCTGTAACAGAAATTGTGATGAGACAGGCTAACACAGAATATAAGACAGGTCCTAGTCAACAGATGTGGAAAGAGGTAGCATGCACCTGGGAAAACTTAAGATTTTTTTATCCTATAAAGTCAAGGCTGGGTGTAGAAGAATATATAAGAAATGCCAAAAATTGCACTTACATTACAGACTTTAGAACTGGAATTGAATGAACAGAAACGGGTGGGAAAAGAAGTCACTGATTAGTTAGCTGAAGCCCAGCCTATTTTGCAGACAGGCTTGACAACTCCTAGGCATTCAAGGAAGGCTGTTGGTGCTCCGTGGGATGGTCGACTTGAGAAGATGGGTCACGGATGCTTTGCTGTGATCATCTTAAATGTTACTGGCTTCCTTTTTTCTAAGGCGTGTTTCTTGCTTGCAGAACTAGTATAGTATAACCTTGATGCCATGGGCTGATTGCCATGCATATTATCGCTTTCCCGTTTTGCTACATAATTTTTATCATTAAACACATAGGAAAAATGTTTGTAACATAAGTATGAGGCACAAGTAACAGTAAAGAAGAACTTGTATTGCAGTCCACCAGTGTAAGGAAGAGAAGATTGCTACAACCTTTGAAGATCCCTTTATCTTACCTCCCTCTCTACCCCGTCTCGAATCTTCTGTCTCATTCACTCGTGTTTGCTTATACTTGTTCACGTACGTATTGCAATCAAGATTTGGTTTAGTTTTTCTGTTTTTAACTTTATGTAAATGAAGTCAGGTTATGCTTGTTCTTTTTCAACTTCCCTTTTTGGCCCAGCATTCTGAGATTTAGCCATGATGATGCGGTAGCTGTTAGCTCCTTCAATTTCACTGCTGTATAGTTTTCTATTATGTGACTAGATCATAGTTTATTTGCTTTCCATTTTTAACTGTTACACACTTCATTGCCATGAACATTTTTGAAATTATCTCCTGTTGAACATGCACGGGAGTTTTCCTAGGGTATATAACTTGTAATGGAATTGCTGGGCCATGACTGCACTTATCTCAGCTTCACTAGATAATGTCAAATTGTTTTCCGAGGGGACTGTATACACTCATACAACCACATGTGTGTCAGTTTGCATTGTTTCACATCTTGGCCAACATTTGACATTGCAGGATTTAAAGATTGTTGCCAATGTTTAAATTAGCATTTTAAATTAATATTTTACAGTTCCAGAAGTTGTTTTGGCTTAGACATCTAAAAAAATTTATTTTTTCCTCTTATTTTCAATCTCTTATTTCTTTAAACCTATTAAACATTTCCTTTATTTCATTTTATTTATTTATTTATTTATTTATTTATTTATTTATTTATTTATTTATTTATTTTAGCTGAGCCATCCTGCCACCTGCTGGCAGCTCAGCAGCAGCTCAGCTCGGGCTGGGCCTCGAACAGCTGTTGCTCAGAGCTCAGTTCGTACTCTTGAGTGAGCTCTTAACCAACTGAGCCACTCGGCCGGCCCTTAGACATTTCCTTTAAACTCTGCCAGTCCAGATTTTGAGATCTACGTGAGTTTGATTCAGGGCTATGATATTTCTGCGGAGTCTTGCTCGCTAGTCTTTGTGTCCTAGTTTTATTTACGATATTTTTAAAAAGTGTAAGCTCATGCTCTTTTGACACCCTCGGAGGTGTGAATTGAAGGTCTGTTTATCCAGAGTGAATTGGCGTTTTGTTCTGGTGACTTAGTGCTGCATTAACAGTTCTGGGTCTCTCTGTAGAGTTCATTTCTGTGCTTGAGGCTTTTTGGACCAGAAAGATAGTGTGAATTTAGATTGCAAGCTTGGTTAATTGCTAAGTTTTGCTTATGAGCTCTCTGGAAAAAAGTTGTCCTGTTCTATCAGTGCTGAGGTCTAGGTTGGCAACTTATTATTTATTTATTTTTTGCTGTCCCTCCTGTGGAATAGATTTATTCTAACTCAAACTTTTGGAATCCTGGTCTATTCTGGAGTTTGGGTTAGATTTCCCGCTCTGGGCATAGCTGAGGCCTGGTGGCTGTGAACATCCAAGTTCAGGGTCCCCAGGTTAGCGAGCTTGAAGTTTCACACATCTCCGTGGTTTGCTGCTTTCGCTTTAGTGTAATCAACTAAGGATATTTTTCTTTCTTGCCATCTGAATGTTAAATTTTATTTTTCATTTTTTTCTCTTTTTAAATGGAACTTCTTATATGCCTTAATTTTTCTTAGCATCTTTTTATCATAAAAATTTCCAAAGCTTGCAGAAAAGATGAAGGGATAGGATAGGAAGTGTATCATCTAGATTCCTTAATTGTTAGTATTTTGCAATATTAGCGCAAGCGCTCTGTCTCTATCTCTATCTCTGTGTGTTTCCTGAACCATTTGAAAGTCAGTTACAGATATCATGACACTGGACCCTGGATGTTTTGTTGTTCACCTTCTAAAAATAAGGACATTCTCCTTTATAACAATACCATATCACATCTTAGACAATGAATAAGAATTCTCTAATATTTTATCTATTACCTAGTCAGTATTCAAATTTCCCAGTTGTCCCTTAATATCTTTAATATGTCTCCCCTCTCCCCAAATGAAAATACAAATAACGTGGTGATGCATTTTAAAAGATACTTGTCAGCAGGGCTATTTGGGTTCACCATACTTTCGTCTTTTGCTCTCAATTCACTTTCCTTGTGAGTTGCTGATTATTTTGGTATGCGGTTAAAAGACTATCCAGCTGGTCCTCATAACATTGTTGTGTTATAATGTTTATGAGATGCCTTAGGAACTTAACTCTTGTTTATATCATTTAGCCTATGGGAAAATTGGTTTCCTTATACGTGATTTCGCTTAAAGTCGCAGAACCTATCAGCAGCGTTACGTGAGGACTTACTGTAATTTAGTTGAAAAAATATTTTATGTCCTTTTTAAAGAATTGTACCTCTCAAGCAGAAGATCCAAAGGTGGTTAGCTCATTGAATTTCATTCAGATAGTTATATATTTTAAGTTTTGTCAGGTAAGTGGACCGATCTACCCCAGGACTCCACCCCTGAGTACCCTTTTTTTTTTTTAAAAAAAAAGCACTTGGCTTTACAGAACAAAACCAGTTCGTCCTTGGACTTTACTCTGGGTTGCTGAATTCTTCTTACGCCTACTGTGTCCTGCTTTGGGTCAACCCAGCTGCATGGCACTAGGACAGAAGATAAGGAAGAAAGACTAAAGAATCCAAGTGGTTTTATGGGGAGAAGACGAATGGATAAGGATTTCTTCTTAATACACAGCTAACCTAACGTTGCTGCTCATTACCAGTAACTTTCTTTAGGGATCAGGACATGGTGAATTCAGTGTGGCCTGACATATTGTTAAAATGGCGCCAGATTACAAAAATGTATTGCTGTTGACTAATCATAAGCACCAAGTAAGAACTATGGACGTGCTGCTTTTTGATGATTTCATAGTTATTTATGTATTTCACGACACACACGAAGCCCCCATGTTTGCAGTTTTCTTTGTCACGCATTTCACAGCGGCTCAGTAGGATTTTAAATATTCATATTTTTTATTTTCCTGCACCTTCCCCATGACAGTGTACACAGACCATGCAAACAAAAATGTATTTAGTGAAGAGATTGTGAAACTATTTTATTACTGTCCTGCTCACCATCGAAAAGGAAGCTGCTTTTTCAGACACTGTGCAGGCAGGCTCTCCAGCAGTCAGTAATTGTGCAGATTTTAATCATGAGCTTCTCTTCAACATGTGGATGGCTATTGTTGTACTAACTGATGAAACATTGCATTTTAATTTGAATGAATAAAAAATGGAAAGCTCAGCAGATGCATTGTTTAGAAAGGTAAAGTCTCAACACAAGAGAAAGAAAATAAGGTATGTTCATGAGTTTTAACTTACAAGATAATAGTCACTGCTAACACAAACATAGTCATATAATTATATAATTTTTGGGGTTTAGCTAGTTTAGCTGCAAAATGACTTTTCTCTACCCCTCTCTGTTTTTTTAATTTCACTTCCCAGTCATCAGAAGGTTCTATTTCTTGATTTTTTTTTTTTTAACCAAAATAGCCCAGTAGCTGTCTTTGGAAGGTTTTAGAAACATTTTCAGTGACCATTATGGAAAATGTTGGCTAGAATGGAACCTTCTCTTTGCCTGGCAGGACCCAATAATCTGAAACAGTTTCTATCTTAGCCCACTTACTGGAGTACTAGAGGCATATTTATTGTATGTTTATTCATTTACTTCAGCATGCTAATTTTTAAAATTTCTTTGTTTTTATCTTAAACACCTCCTTAGTGTATTTTAATCAGCCTATAATAAATAAGTGGATATAATGAACTTTATCATGTTGGTTTCAAACCTCCTCTTTTTGTCTTTTTCCTTTGTTTTACCCCGTATACAATTAATTGAGAGCTCTGCCTGTTTTCCCTTTGAGATATCTTGCCATGCTTGGTTGAATATTCTAGCACAGAATGGATTCTTTCTAGCTGGGTTCCTCTGACTTTCGATGCTTGTCTCTTTTCTTCTTCAGTCCATCTTGCATGCTCGTTGAAGAAATCTTATAAAACTCTATCACCTCCCTGATGGTTAGTGACCTAGGATGGAAATGTAATCTCTGACTGGATTTCAAGACCCCTTTCTTGTCCTTCTCAATGTTGTTACTCACAACTTGGAATTACGAAGACCGTGTTCCCCTTTGAATTGGATACCATCCTCCTATCCATTCACCCAAATGGCACCTGTCCTGTAATGGAAGGAGCATGGACTGAGCAGGTGAACTGACCGAGGCTTGAGCTTTATCTTCTTGCTGATTGGCCGGGGGACCCTCAGAGCCCAGTTCCCTCTCTTGATAATGGAGCCATGAATATGTTCTCTTGGTGTGAGATCGGAAAAGCCTGCCCTTCAGTGTTGGAGCGTAGAAAATGGCCTTTGTCAGCACACAGAGTCACTGATGAAAAGGATGTATGAAATCTTGTTTATCTGTATATACGAGTAATATGAAATTTAGAGAAGATTTAAAGAAATGCTCATTTCCATTGACGAGGATCTTTGAATTTTATTTGTTCTCTTTATCCTTGATCCTTCGGTCTCCCCAGTGGGAGAGGGTGCGTGGTTGTAGATAGCATGATCACCTGCCCAGAAAGTACTAAACGCTCCTTTTGTGGACAGCATGTTCTTTCTTTTTTTTTAGCTGAGCCATCCTGCCACCTGGTGGCGGCTCAGCGGCAGCTCAGCTTAGGCTGGGAATCGAACCCGCGACCCTGTTGCTTAGAGCTCAGCTCGCACTCTTGCACGAGCTCTAAACCAACTGAGCCACTCGGCCGGCCCTGGACAGTATGTTCTGATACAGGAGAAATACTCTTACCTGGAGGCCCATTAGCTTCTGCAAGGTCATCAAAGGAGAGCAAGTTACTGAAATCCATCTCTAGCATCCCAAGATATTTGTATGCCCTGTTATTGGTGCATATTTATTGAGTTGTTACATAAATAATAATTTTCTTTAAATTAAATCGTATGCCTTTATTATAACTGTCCTTTGTGAAAATATTGACTAAATTTAGCAGATATGTATGGAAACGCAAAACTGTTGATGTAAAAATATGTGTGAAACTTAAATACTTCATCTTTTAACTTGTTAGTATGTAGGTGACCAGTGAGGGCTGAAGTTCTGAGTTGAAATTTAAAAATCTGTTTCTAGAGGTTCCAATAAGATTCTCATATACTTTATTTGTTAGGATATTTTTCTGATTACAAAATATATAATAGTCAATATAAAAATAAAACTAGGAAGGCATAGAAAAAGCAAAGGAAGGAAATAAAAATCACCCCTAATTACTAATATTTTGATATGTTTTCCTCCACTATGTTTTCTATACATTTATTATTGGTTTATTTTGTTTTATTGTTTTTCCTCATAACATTTTCATTTCATAAATATTCTTCAAAATAGTTAAGTATTACTCATCATATGGCTGTATCATTCATTATTCATTGAATAATTTTTCAAATATTGGGTATTTAAGCATTTATTATTTTAATATAGCTGACATAAATACCTTTTATTGGCATCTTTGATGATTTCCTTAAAATAGTTTCTTAGATATAAATTACTACATCAGAGTTTTAAATATGTATATCTTAAAAAGTTTTGTGGCATATTGCCAATATTCTTCAGAAAGGCTGATTTACTTTACCAGCCTGATGTCTTTTGTAGTTCACGATGGTGTTTTGATCTCACTACTAGATCCTTACCAACATTGAGCATTGTCATAAAATATAAAGGCTTTGGACTCTGATTTATTCATCTCGTCTGTGTTGCAGATGTAATCCATATTAACTGGGACATTTGTTGTAACTAAAATACTTGAGGTAATATTTCTATTCTTCTATATTACATATTGATGTGACTGTTTCTACCACGCAGTTGTACAGGGATCCCATTTTACTCACCTGTGCTGCCCATAGAGACTTGTGCATAGTAGGTGCTCAATAAATGCAGAAAATAATGATCACATAATACCCACCCAGATGGATTCCACCGCTTACTAAACTAACCTGTGTGTATAATTTAAGCAAATATCAACTCTCTTTACTGGAAAGTGTCACACAAGGTTCCTGGGTCTCCTTGTTTTGCACGAAGAGCTCATACATTGGTAGGACATATTGCTGTCTTTAAAATAAGAATTTTTATCCCCCTCTCCCTACGTGTTCTTATGGTGTGTGTATGTACTTTAGCTTGTGCATTACATCAGCATCACTAAGTAATGTAGCTTGTGCCTTGCCCTTCTGGAAGATTCCTACCTTATAATCTCAGTGGAGATGCTGGCAAACGTGCGAGTGGTTAGTAAGAATGTTGCTGACACGTGAGCTTTGAAGAGATGGGAGGTGTGTTAAGCCAGTTTCTGAAGATCATTTGCGTTGTGTTTTATGGCAGTACCTTGTGGATTTGCATTTAGAATGATAATTCATCTTAACGGCTTTTGGCTTTTATCTCCCACGAGGTAGCAGAAATCAATTCTGAAATGGCAGAATGAAAGGGTAGAGCAGATAAAGTCAATGGACTGCCAAAGAATTTTTCCTCATCACACAAGTCCCAAAGCACCCTGTTACACTGACCTTCTCCCACTCTTCTTTCCTGGATTCGGATGCTGATTTGGTTCATGGGGGTTTCTTTTTTCCTCATGATAGAAAAATTAGCAAACATGTTTGGTCAGTGAAGCAGAAGGTATTTTAAAATAATATGGTGGAGCAGGGTCTCAATCTTCAGGGAAATGGCGAAGAGGAAATACGGCATTGATTGCTGTTGCTAAGCAACGACTTTCCCAGCAGATGTGCATGGGACCTGGGTGGCGGCTGCCAGCACACTGGGCAGGAGAGGCAGCAGTGCTGCGCTGTGGTGATGCTGAGAGCTCAGAGGCAGAGCCCTGCATTTCCCCCGTGCTCCCCGTTTTCTGTGGTCAGTAGCTGAGAAGTTAAAAATCACCTTGTCAAAGATAGTGACTGAAAAATTTGGAGCACTTTGGGGATTTTTAGAGCTCTGAATGGATTTGTAGAGCCAACGCTAAAGGAATCAGAATTCCGATTTTATTTCAGAAATACTATCCATTTCCCATTCGTGCATTTACCCATCCATTCATGCATGTGTTCACACATTTATTTAGCCGGTATTGGAGGCATCGCGCTGCTCTCAGCGTCTGCGACCTCTGGTTTTGCTGACATGTGCTTGGTAGGTGCCAGTGCAGCAAGTTAGAAGGGCCATTGCTGCAGGGCAGGCATGGTGTTGAGAAGAGCCTATTGGGCCTTCCTCCCAGGACTGTGCCTCCCAAGCGTCAGGGCACCCCGAGAATCTCCTGGGCAGCTTGTGGAAAGACTTCTCAGCTTCATTCCTGAAGATCCTATAACCAGAGGTCTGGATGGTAATTTAGGAAAAGGCATTCAAAACAAGCTCCCTGGGTGATTCTGAGACCTGTGGTAGGAGGGCCACTCCTGAAAAATACTGAAGTACATGGATTCGTGAAGCTGTCTTCATTGTTACCAGGCAAGATGTCATTTGCCGGATTTAATTCAGTAAGAGGGACACCACTCGCTGTGGTTTTATTTGTTCAGGCCATGCCTCTTCCAGCCTCACCCTTAAGTCTCTCCACGTTAGAACGGGGTTTAATTCAGTAGAGTTAGACTAGTTTGGGTTCCTTCTAGAATTTGCTTTATGGATCTCCTTCGAAAGGATATTGAGGGACAGTCCCCTATCAGTTTGTGACTCACCCAAGAGCAAGAAACGGGTGTACATACAAGCACTGGCCCCAGTAATCTGCAGCGCAGACCCTAAAGACTAAATTCTTTAACCACCTGTCAGTAAAAATAGTAAACAATTGAACAAGCAAATTCCTGAGCCCACTGGTCACCTATTCTTCTTTTTTCTTTTTTTTACCCCAAAATGGGCAACCTGTCAGTGTTGTGGCCGTTGTGAATCTAGCCAATCCTTGACTAAAACCTGTTGGGCTTATAAATTGTTTGCATAAATAAATGAGTAATTATTGTGTCTTTAATCCTTTAATAAGATCATTATTTTTCTTTCTCCAGTTATACATGGTCCAAATCCCAGTCTCGGCCTTACTTATGCCATGTTTGAGATCTTGCCCTCTGTATGCCATGTAGTTGTGTAGACGCACACGTGGTTCTTATTTGTTTGTGTTCGTCATTAGTTAACTGTTCACCTATCAAGCTAAATAAATGACTTGTCCATTTAAAACTGCTCAGAAGTTATTCACGTCTGTAATTTGTCATTACTAACACTTGTGACCTTGTTCTTGGTCCGTCACCAGAATGATCCTCATTGAATGCATGCGACACAATAGGAAGAAAATTAAGTCGCACTAAAGGCATTGCCAGTATGAGTGGGGAGGTTTAAAATGTTGGCAGTAATCAATAGTCGGACTTAATTTATATACTTTATAATGGAGATGTTTTTCATTACATTCATATTTTCCACATTGCCTCCATTTTTAAATTAGTTGCCCTCGTTTGAGACCATACTCAGCAGTGAAAGAATATATTTCCTGAATCTAAACCATCATATATGGTTTGACCTTTAGCTGGATCAAGTAGTGAAGATCAAAATGAATTATGCTTGAGTGGGAAGGCATTTTAATGTTTCGCGTCCCACATGCTGTTTAATATTATTAATTCAGCTTGAATGATGATGAGTCAAAAAAACGACTTGAGTTGGTTTAGGCTAATGCATTCGTGGATGTTACAGAAGTGCCTGTAATACCTGATGGTCCCACATAGTTAGCAAATGTATTTTTATTTTGTCCACAAGAGAAAACTACAGCATGATGGCCTAGCAGCAGCAGAGAATAGGTTTCAAGATGTATACTCTTTACTGGTACATATATGCAGCTTCCATTACCACTAAGAGGGCCTGCGTATTTGCATCCAGGATTCAGTGTTTCCAATATGAGAAGCCACACATATTTGAGGAGTTATTATAAACCTTTCAAATGAGTTGAGAGACATAAATGACTCTGAGTCCTGGGGAAGTGTGTAGTGATCCCCAGGAAATGAACTCTGCAGAATATTTCACTCTATTACCAATGACATGTTAGTAAAAAGGGAACAGTCTGTGGGTTTAGGTTCATTTCAGCCTAATAGTATCTGTACATTTTATAGTCACAGCAGCTCCCTGCTAACGCACTGTAGCGCATGAAATCTGAGGAATAGTCCCGGCTTCGTTCACAGAGGCTGGGCCCTTCAAACTCCCCTTGTCTAGTTTGCTGGTGTTATAATGGCTGTTATAATGGAAGTTTTAATGCAGCTCTGTTGCAGAAACAAAACGTGCGCGCAGGGAGATAGCTGTGCTTTCGATTAACCTGTGCAGTAAAGATAACATTCTAGCATTGTGTCACATAGATACAAAACAAAAATGTATAATCTTACTTTATAGGGTAGATGCTTCCCCAAAAGTTCCGTGTCATCTGAATTTGTGTGTGCTGAATTGATTTTCCTTTATATTTTCTTGCTGGAGAGAGATTCTTCAAGATAAAGAGCTGTTATACCAAGGTATTGGTATTATTACATTTAAGAATGCTTTAAGTCTCCTATGACTTTAGAGGTCACAGATTTATAGGGAAATGATAATTTTTCTAATAAAATATGACAGCTCCCAAATAGCTGGGCTTATTTTGGCAATGGGCATCCTGCAGGAGAAATGCCTCAGTGAGAGTCATTTCTCTCTGCGTGGGAGACTCACCTGGAAACCTTGACTGCACATCTCTTTGTGAGAGCTGGTGTGGTGTCATGGAGGGATGTAGAGGCTTAACCGGGCTTCAGTGAGACAGTGGTTTGAAATATAGCATTGACTTCACAAATAGGTGCAGGACAGGTTATCGATCACTCATCTCAGGAAATTTGAAAATGATATGTTTCTTGTCCTGGAAATTATTCAGGTTTTCTATGCTTGTGTAGTTTTAAAAAATGCCTCAGTTTTCCCCTAAATGTACAAGCATAATTAATAGTACTCAAAACAGAAATTTGAACTTGGAGTTAATATGAAATGTGACAGTTGCATGCTAGTACTGGGCACTGAATCCGTTTTAAAATACTGTGATTTTTCTCCTTGATTATAAAAGTAATGCTCACCCATTTTAGAAAATGGGTAAAAAAATCTAGAAAAAATGTTAAAAAGTGTTATCAATGTTTTAACTTGTAGAGGTAACTGCAGTTGTTTTCTGTTTATGCATTTTTCTTTTTGTTATTACTTAGTATCACATCATTTATAAAAATTTTATATGCTGCCTTTCATTTATCAGTATATTAAAGACATTGTCACACTTAATGACATTTTTTATAAATGTGGTTTTTAATAGCAAAAGAAATCTTATTGAAAATATATGCTAAAATGAATGTAGTTCTCTCTGCTGTTTAGGTTATAGCTGTATTTTTGCTAATATAATTACCATTGCAAGAGTTAGTTTTTTGCCTCCATTGCCATGAACATTTTATTTTTTCCTTACTCCTGATTTCCTTATGGTCCCCTCCTCTTGATAACTTGAATGTTTAGTATATTTCTTTTCTTAAGAAAAAAATAATGGAAGTCTCTTTAGAGTATGAATTTAGATATAAGTACAGTGTTGACTGCAAACTGTAGTATGAGGGTTTTTGTGGTTGTTTTTGAAGAAATATGTTATTGTAGATCTGCTTTTTTTTTGAGTTTTCTGATGGAATGTTTACATTCAGTAATTCCTGGTGTTCAGAATATGTTCGGTATATTTATGCTGTTTTGTTTTATAGATGATCAGTTTTCCAGAATCTTTCATGGACATTTTTTCAAAAAATGCAGTATTGTTTGGCAGATAACAGGATTGGTGTAGTTATACCAATATAACGTTGTCGGTGAAATCTTGTGGAAGATTGAGCGTCATGTTTCAGCCTTCCCCTACAATTTTCTTTTTAGCCTTACTGATTTCTAACGGCTTTTGCTTTTCACATTTTGACGTTTTATTCTTGAATGATGAAAGATTCACAATTGTTACATTATAGAGTTGGTATCAATGTAAATTGACCTCTGGTCTTGGTTTTTGCAAATTTTATGGTGGATTTTAATGTTTTTAGATTTTCATGTTTTATGTTCTAGATTTTATGTTTAATTTGTTGACTCTGTTTTTGTTCTGATTATGTTTGCATACCTTGGCCTGCTGTTTAATTTTTAAGCTTTCTATTTTATTTTGTTTCTTGACCTCATTTTAAGTTTTTTGTCCTGGTTAAGGAGAGTTAAAAAAAATTCATTTATTTTAGCAACTGGCATTCTTTGTTTTCTGTATTTAATGCTATTTTGCAACATGAACTTTGCTTTCTTTGCTTTTATGTTCTTCTGTGATTGGAAGTTAAATCTAATTATGAAATCTGAGATCTAAATTTATATGTTCAATTTATATTCAAAAACAATATATTTTGACTTTTCTGCCTCCAGTTTCTAAAATCTACTCATCTAAAACTATATCATTAGTGAATTTAATTTTTTGTTCTATATTTTTTTACTTCAGAAGTCGGTTTTTGCTTTACCACATTTATGATCATTATTCACTGTTTAACTGTTATTGTTGATCGTCAGTGCTACACTTCTTAAAATTCCCAATTTTTCTGTTTCTCAATTTCCTTTCTTCTGGTAGTCAGCAGGTTAGTAACAGCAACAACAGCAGCCAGCATTGATTAAGTATTTACTAAGTGCTATAGGCACTGTTCTTAGCCCTTTTTATGGGCTAATCATGTTCTGTCTTCTCTGCCTTGTCCTGTGGTAGGCTCCACTGATATCTCCACTGTCCAGGTGAAGAAATGGAGGCACAGAGGGCGGAAATAATTTGTCCATGGTCACAAATCTTCTGAGGCCAGGACTCCGGATAAATTCACGTCCCTCCAGAGTCCATACTCTGAAACGCTACCCTCCTCCCTCGTCATCTCCGTGGCCTGGAAAATATACGCCCTCCCACATATTTAAGAAATTTTGGGGTGGCTGGTATATTTTATGAACCTTTGCCTGTCTGAGAGAGTATCTTTATGGCTTTTAGACATAAAACGTCAATTTAGTTCAATATGAAATTCTTGAGTCACAACCTTTTTTCTTCAAGAGAAACGTAAGACTGTCTCCACTGTGCCGTCATGTTACTGTTGCGGGTGGAAAGTCGAAGGCCAGCCTGACTTTCTTCAGAGGCAACCTGCACTCTCCTCCCCACCCTGACCTTGCCTGTAGGTTTAGAATTTGTTTTTTCCACCTTAAATTTCAAAAATTTTGCTAAGGTTTGTCTAGGTATGAGTCCCTTTGAATTATTTCTGCCTAAAATTCAGAAATCCCCTGTGATGTCACATGTAGATATTCATTTAGATCAAAAAAGGTTCTTGAATTATATCTTGCTTACTACTTCCACTCGCTTTGATTCTTTTTTGGAGACACCCATCATTCATTGGTTGGAGGTCTTCTCCCAGACCCATAGCCGTTATCTTTTTCCTAGCCTGTAGAACTCTCTCTCCTCTAAAGCAGAGGTCGGAAAGCTTTCTGTTAAGAGCCAGATAGTAAGATTTTATGCTCTTTGGGCCATGAGACAAAATCGAGAGAGCTACTGATATAACAAGAGGGAAAATGAATTTCTACCGATTTTTTATTATTGAAATTCAAAATATTATAAGTAGAGATTTGTGGGTATTTTATAATTTAGATTTATTAATGAGAATATTAGAATACTTTTTGGGAGAGATAAGTTTTTGCTTAATTGGGGTCCAAAGTTCCTTATCATTAATTAATTGCAATTATTCATCTGTAAAAACCATTCTTACCTTGCAGGACATAAAAAACAAAAACAAACAAACAAAACAGCAGGTAGCAGGCCCAATCTGGCTTTCTGATAGATAATACCTATAATTTGCTGATCCTGTTCTAACATCTTAGAGAATTTCTCAGATTTGCCTTCCATTTTTCAGAAATGAGTTTCTATAATCTCCATTTTGCTTTATATTGCCTTGGATGTGAATTTTTAAATTTACATTTATTCTTTTTAAAGCCTTAGCCTTCTTCCTTTATGTGTCAACCTCTAGACTTCCTCATCTTGTGTGTTGTTCTTTTCAGAGCCATGTTTTTTATATTTAATTGAGAATACAAAGCAGAAGCCATCTAAAAATAGATCATTTCCTACAGAGCTCCAGAGGTATGTGTACCTTCCCCTAAAGTCTGCAATTTTCATAGGTCATGGGTGGTTTCTGCTTTATATTCGTCTTTCCGTGAGGAAAAGGTAAGCACGGCCTCTCTCATTTAAACAAACAGATATACGGCTTGCCATCATCCCCTCACTGTGGACGTTTCCTTCTGATATTTTAAGCCAGGAGGTTTCACTCAGCATCTCACTCATGTTCCCAACTCTTGCGCTTAGTGCGACTTTGTGAGAATGAGGCAGATGCTGCCCTGTCACTCTTCATTTTTACAATTTTGAGAATGCAGATTTACTTCTTTATCATCAGAGGTAGTTTGCATGTGTTATTTAACTTGAGCAGTTGGTGCATAACAGTCACTCCCAAAGTAGACTGCTTCGTAGGCTCTTTGGTGTCCAGTCTGGTCTCAGTCTTATTAATGTGATTCCTGTGAGAACTCGAGACCAAATAATAGACAATAGTCAAAAAGTGCCTGTCAAGCCCACAAAGCAAATCTAAAGTGAAAAGCTTTCTGAAGTAAGTCCTCCTCACCATGATTTATTTTTCTTTCTTCCACTTAGAAATGAAAAACCTGTTTCATATCCCATAGTTTTAAATTTGTAGACTTCAGAGTTTCTTCTTTTTTTCTTTTCTTTTTAAATTTTATATATTCTCCCACCTTTCTTTGGATATTCTCTTAGCTTTTACTCTTCATACAAGTGTCCTTGATCAAGATGATGAAACATGGGTCACAGTCCCATGATATGGTTTGTTTTACCATCAGCCTTATATACTGGAGCCCAATCCATCATCCTTTTCCATTCCTCATTCTGTATCTTAGATGGAAATAAGAGGACATATGCTTAGGTTTCCCATGTTGGAGCTCTGGGAGAGTTTAAGGTTTACAAAATAAGATTAACATACTAACATGGGCCAAAGAGAAACATGACAACGTGGAAGAAGGTGCAATGTAAATTAGAAAGAGAAACATCCATCCAAATTATAGGTAATGAGATGCAGATGGTGGTGGTGAAGAAGAATTTAAAAGAGAGGAGAAAACATATGAATGGCTTATACCCAGGAATTCAGATTTTGTGATGTTTCACATAAAATGTTTATTATTCATATAGCCTAGGTATGGCAAATAATTTAGATTGATTTTTTTAAAAAGATTTATCGGGTAATTGGGGGAAGGAAATAGCGTTGGGGAACTGGAGAAGGGGAACAGACAAGTTGCTGTCCCCTCCTCCTTCAGTCTAGTTGCAGAGGATGCCACCCCACTGGCCCATGTTGGCATCATCATGCGCTCTTCCCAGTGAGGCAGATCGGTTGCCGGCCTCTGGACAGCCTCTCACGGCAGCTCTTGGCAGCTCACACAGGCTGCCAGCTGCTCACGCTGACTGCCAGCCACTCGCTGTAGCCTATGGCAGCCCACTGCAGCAGGGACTGCAGCTATCCCATCCCCAGGACTCACAGTAGCCCAGCTCCAGGTGGAGCTGTTGTTCACCATCTTAGCTGTAGAAGGTAGTGTCACTGGCCCTCATATGTGGGATCCGAACTGGGGCCCTACCGCCCAGACCTGGTGACCCAAACCAGCTCCTAACCAACGTGCCACTCGGCCCGCCCTAGATTGAATTTTTATGTTCGGTGTCCATGATCTGTATAGAAGTGATCTCTCGTTATGTTCGTTTTAGGTAGTCTGAGGTCCTAATACCTGCCTTATGTGGTGTGGCATTGAATGGCATTGCCTGCTGATGACTAGTAATCAAATGTATGGGAAATGCAATCTGATTTCTTTAAAAAGTTTCTGTGTCTGCCAGCACTTTTGGCAAATCATTATTTCTGAAAATTGAATTGAAAAATGTATATGGATTATATTCCTGTGATTTTGGCATTTTATAGTTGTTAAAATCAGCTGAATGATGCAGTTTCTAAAGCTGTATTAAAACATAAGATGCTTTTTTTAAAAAAGCAACTAATGTTTTAAGCTTTTCCCAACTTCTTCTGAGTTTCAGTAAAGCATCACATAGAAAGTACTCTCTTTGCTACTGTATGAATAGTTATGTGTTGGTCAGAATGACAAATTTACTTGTCTGAGAAAATGCTGAACTAGGAGTTCTGTTCAGGTGGTGCCGAAATTACCTTTATGCGCTACGGTGGATAAAAATCTAGAAATAAAATTGGTTATTGATTTTGTTTGTTTTGCATTTGTAGCAAGAGAAAAGTAATACTTGCAGTCTTTCTTTTAAGCATGGAAGTTCTGTGCAGAGTTTCCCCGGTTGGTTTTGTGTGGCTTTTTGTACCACTGGAACTTTCCATATGATGCTAACTCAGTTTATTCCTTGTGACATTCAGCATGCCCAAATACCTATTTAATTTATTCATCGACTTCATTTACCCACAGAATTCATGTGCTTTTACTTAAGAGATAACTCAGAATTCTTATTTTCTTCTTAGGAGAAAATTTCATGTTGGTTTATTATGGAATATTGACTTCAATGTAGAACCCTCCCCGCTTCCCCTGCCATTTTGATGTTTAGTTGTGTATTATCTGGACTAATTTTTTGTTTTTAAATTTATGATAGCTGTTTTTTAGTAGTTTTGGTCCACAATAGTTTTCTGATTTTTTTTTTTTTGAGATTCTAAACATTAGAGGACAACATAATTTTAGGTTTAAATTGTTACCAGTTTTTTATAAAATGTATTTTAGAGTGTTCTCTTTTTTTCCCCCTATGATTTCCACATGTAATTGGAATTATCCTAAGAATTGCTGATTGAAATTGCCTTAAGAAGAGTTAAAGAGTATTATTTCATGTAGGATTTCAATAGCTAATCTGATTCTTACCATGAATATCACACCAGGGATAAGTGGAGGCAGTTTTCCAAGTCTGACATGAAAACCTGAGCTGAGATGGTGATTGTAATATGGTTTTTCTTTTGACATACAAGCGAAGAGAAGATGTCAGGTAATTCATCGTACCACTTCATCTGAATACTTCCTCAACCTTTATAGGTTTTAATTTAATATTATGATCCCCATTTTATAGTTGAGGAAACTGAGGCAGAAAAGTGAAGTAATTGGCTTAACACAGTAGTGGAGCTGGGGGCATTTGACTCCATGGTTGTCTGATTTTGGAGTGACCAAATTCAGTGCTGTGTGAGAGCATCTGATGTCATTCATATTCCTCTTTTCCTACAGGGAGATGTGTCTAGGCTGGACAGTCGTGGACTGGATATCCGCTCATGCTACCACCTCCTTTTAAGTACAGGACCCTCCTAATGGTGATCTTCATAGATCCCGGGAGTACTTAGACAATTCACAAACAAAGAGGCAGAGGGGAGGGGAGGAAATTCAGTCTAATCCAGAGGGGGCTCAAAAGATCCCCCACAGAACAACACCCAGTATCTCAGGAATTAAGTCTGATGTTCAGGCGAATCTAGTAGAAAACAGTTCTGGCCAGATATATTTCCCCTCCAAATAAAATTATGTTTGAAAATAGAAAGCCAGTAGATTCTGAAGGAAGGCCTGAAGGGCTCGCTTATGAGTGAAATTAGTGAAAATTACCCACCTATTTGGAAACTCATAGAATTTTTTAACTCCTGATGCTTGATTGTGTCCTGAAATGTAGAAGCAGGTAGATAAATGACCTTTTGAATGAATGAGATAGAATTATATCATAACTTGCCTTTGAAGAAGCTAAATGTTCCATTTGGAAGAAAAGTGGGGATTTTAGCTCCTGTGCCATGCAGGAGCATGCCCATGACGTGATACTCAGGGATCTTGCTGGAACCATGAAGCAGATGGGAAGAGTAAATGATGAGCCTTTACAAAGTTATTTAAGGTAGGATTCTTTGATTTACAGCTCCTCCCTTGCCTTTGGGTCATTCTAAAGAGATAAGCCCATTATTTATTCAGCACTCCTGCATTGAGTCCTTGTTCTGTGCTGGACCCAGTGCTAACATTCAAACGTACTGATAAAATACACACTCCCTGTCCTCGAGGAGTTTGGATTGGAGATAGGGAGGATGACAGGTAAGCCGTGAGGACTTTAGCCATAGCTGTTTCAGTGCCATGTGGGGAGAGGAATGGGTGCAAAGAAACCCAATTTCAGAAATGTGAGAAATGAATGACAGGTAGGAAATGGGGAAAGTGAGAGATTGTAGGAAAAGAAATAGAAAAATATTAGGGGAAAAAAGAGATAAGAGGCTTATTCTATTTGACTCCCTAGAGGTTTTTGTTTGTTTGTTTGTTTGTTTCTTTGTTTTGTCACTGGCATGTAAACTTGGGAAATTTTACGTAAATATATTTCCAGGTTCTTTTGAAAGCCTGGCGCTCTGTGGCTGTCTACCTGGCCTACTAAGGATCTGCCCCCTAATTTGGGTTGGAAATGTCTAGTTCAGGGTATTTTCACACCTTGACAGTTAAGGGAAGCAGCTAGTTGCAACAGGGGTAAGATGTGGGCTAGGGGGCAGCTGGTTGGTATTTAAATGTGAAAAGGGTTTGAGAATGTAATTGACTGAGGGTGAAGAACAAAGACTAAATGAGAGACTGGAAGGGGTGGAGTGGGAGGGTTCCCTTATGGGCTAATCTGTGTTTCTCCAAAATTCATATATTGAAGTCTCAACCCCCAGTTACCTCAGAATGTAACCTTATTTGGAGATAAGGTCTTTAAAGAGATGATTGAGTTCAAATGAGGCTTTTAAGGGAGGAGCCCTAATCCAGTAAGACTGTGTCCTTATAAACGAGGAAAGGGCACCAGGGAGGGGGCACATACAGAGGGACGGGCATGGAGGCCACAGCGAGAAGGTGGCCATCTACAAGCCAAGGAGACAGGCCTCAGGGGAAGCCAGCCTGCAAACACCCTGCTCTCAGACTGCCAGCTTCCAGAACTGAGAGAAAAGAAACTTCTGTTGTTTAGCCCACGGTCGGCCGTACTTTGTTATGACAGCCTGAGCTGATTATTATACAGGGGGTCCCTGGCGGGAGGAGACGGGCAGGATAACTGAGGCAGCAGAGACTGTTGGCTCTGTGAGGGTAGGCACCCCTGATTGATGTCTAGAAAAATCCCCAGGACTTTGTACACATCTGGCTCGAAGCTCAATGAATGTTAATTGAACCGAATTATCAGTAAGAGGGAAACACCCCCAGGCTCAGAGGCATTCTCCCTGGAAAAGAGAAGGAAATTTGAGGGAGTTCTCAATTTCCAGCCTTTATTTTCTCTGTGAGGAGGTTGAGGAGCAATTGGATTGGATTTGTTACCTTGGTATCAACCTATTGTGTCATTGGCTGTGGTGACTTGAGGTTTATATATAAGCAAGTACCACACATTTATTGATGGAAAAGGCTTTGGACCATATTTTGTTAGATATATGAAGGCAAGAAGCTCTTGCTATTGTGTTTTCCAAGGAGGACTTGCCTTTCGGAGACTGCGCATGGGTTTAATGCTTCCCATCTCGATAATTTGATTGACAAGAGATGATGGGTTAGAGGAGCTGAGGACAGGGAGATGCCTTCGGAAAAGCCTCAGAGGAAAAGCGGAAGGAGTTTACTTGGTTCCAATAGCACTCTTGCAGGCAGGGCCCGGGCCAGCCTGGGATGTGCACTAACAGGAGCCCTCCGATTGGGCTGGAGGAAGAACTTGGCACTAAGATCCCAGAAGGCCTCAGAGGCCAATCGGGAAGGTCAGCTATGAAAAATGAAAAGTTGCTTAAATGTAAAAGGGTAAAAAGTTTTTATTTTTTATTTTTATAAGAAAAAATGGATTTGTAAGACAGTATTTCAGGAACTCAGATATTATATAAAAAAGATTTATATGTGCATAAGTCATTGTTGTGTTTTCAAAAATTAACCTCCTTCAAATCATAAGTACATTGTAGAAAATACTGGTAAGAAAATAAAAATTACTCTTAAGCTCACCATCTAGTGATAACAATTAGTGAATATGTTGAAGTATATGTTTTCGGAGTTTTTCCCTTTGTATATATCAGTATAAATCATTTAAATATAGTTTGTACTAAACCCAGCATACCTGAAGGTGAGTGAGATGCTGACATTTCATAGTTGGCAGTGTGTCCAAGTTACAGCTGCCGATATTCTCAAAAACAGGCTCCATTTCTGCGTTTCTTCTGAACACTGTCATCATTATTGTGCTGATATCACCTCCTTTCCCAAGGTCAGCAGGTCACAACAGCTGGTACCGCCACATTCCTGGTGGCCTAATTAAATATTTCCCAGAAAACGGGTGTACCATCTGCTTAGGTTACTGATAGAGTGACCCAAATAATAAATTGAATTGCATGTGTGTGCTTACGACTATCTAGAGATGAGCCCATATTTTCAAACAGTGGAAAAATGGTGGGCTCGCACTGACTTAAAAAATGCTTCTGCTTCTGACCCACTGTTAATAGGGCTGGCTGGCTGCCCTTAGGGATTAGCGATGTTTGTTTTTGTGTTTCTGTCTCACCGGTCCCTCTACCAGTCCCCTGTAGAAGACCTGACAGAATTAGTTAGAAGGGCATGCTAAGCTCTAGAGGTGAGCAAACTCATTAACCTGTTCCTAAGAATTGTATTGGTTACCTTGGTTTCGCCATATTCCGTCATTAGCCATGGAAACGGCAGGTTTCTATATAAGCAAGTAACATTTTTATTGAATGAAGAGAATTCTGTATTTATTTATGTGAAAAAAAAAACAACACCTGGACCATAACAGGGCAAGAAGTCCTTATCATCAGGAGCTGTTGTTTTCCAGAAAGACTTGCATTTCTGCGACTGTAAATAACTTCAATGCTTCACATCTTGACACTTTGATAAGAAACCTCCATTTTCGTTGAGAGCTAGAAGAGAATGGAAAGAAATACCTTAGTTTGATCCCCTGTGACTTGAGCTAAATAACTTCAACCCTTGAACCTCAGTTTTCGTCCTAGTAAAATGGGGCTGATCATACCCGCCTCCCAAGGTTGTTTGGAGAAGTGAATCAGGTATGTGAAAAGCAAAATGCCTGCTCCGCTTCCTGGAGACTGGTGGCCATTCCCACCCCTGCTCCTTCTCCATCATCGTGGCTGTCTGTGCCCTTGGCTGCCCAGCAGCCACGCTCGCTCTGCTGGGAGCACGTCCACATGTGCTTTGGATGACCTTCTCCTCCACCTTTGGGTAAGGGCTTGTCAATCAGGATCCCCTGGTGCGCATACAACCCACACCAACCCATCAGATAGGCTTTTCTGAATTTTGAGCTTTGTGACATGAGACTGCAAATGTGTAGGATAGAGTCCTGCAGGAAGGACTCTCCAATAGTGGGTTCAGAGCCGTGGGCCCTTAGAATACATCCATTAAACAAACAAACAAACTTAAATAAGCTGGATTGTTTGTATTGCTTACACCCCAAGTCCCCTGACTCGTACACTTGATTGGGAATAATTTCACAGGCAGATGCATTTGTTTACTGATAACCTTCCTCTTTGTACGTCCAGTGCCAGGTGCTGGGGTGTATTCAGAGAGGAGACGGACAGGCTTCCTGTGCCCTCCATGCCGTGCTCTCAGCTTCACAGTGGGAATGTGGTCCCAGCATATGGGGCACAGCCTGAGGCATAACCCAAATTCAACTTGGTGTCAGGCGTGGTGATGGTTAATCTAATAAAAACGTTAAGAAGTTTTAAGTTACAAAGAAACCTCCTCTGCCCACTAGTTAATAATTATAGTCTGTTAAAAGAGCTAGCTATTACTCGGAGCCTTTTCATTTGTTTCACTTCATATCATCTTTTTATTTATTCAGTCTGGTCAAGAAAAAAAAAAGTCTTAATAGTTTTATATTAAAAAGTAGGTGACACCAGAAAATTCTGAGCTTCTGCTGAAAATTGCAACCTTTGATTATTCGTACTGGTAATTTATTTCTCTGCTTTATGGTGCTGTTACAGCATTCAAAGCTGTAGACTAAGATCTAATAATTTAGCAGCTCCCGAGGCATTGTTGGACCAAGATGACAAGCCTTTAATGACTATCTCTGATGGCAAAAGCCACTGCAATTGCTGCATGAATATTCATTTGAGATGCATTCATTGGTAGGAAAGAAGTTGTAAATCTTATAGGCTTTACATGTAAGCACTTTTTTTTTTTTAAATAACACTATCAACTCTGGCCATTTTTATTAAAGCATCTTCAGATATTTTCATCAAACTCATTTTGTTCCTTTTTCTTACAATCAGCTTGGCCTGTGGAAAGAAAACAAGATTTCATTCGCCTCCCCTGAATATTAGAAGTAAACAAGTAGTATTCACATCCTGTGGAACTGCTGACAGATCTTAAAATTGGTCCTGCGCTTTGCTCAGAGGTATTAATCACACCAGTTACATCTGTGCTTGGGCAAGAAAACCATTCTTGACTGCGACTGGGGACCAGGCCTCCAAAGGAGCAGCACATTGGCCAGCTCAGTGCTAGGCATGGCTCCCCTGTGAGAAGGCCATTGCTGATTGGCCTATTTGTCTTATTTTCTCCTGTGGGGAAAGCAACGATTGTGCTGAATACAACTGAGGTCATTACACTCTTCACCACAAGTGCAATGTCAAACAAATATTTTAAAAACAAATGAAAAATGGCATGTCGTAGGATTTAGTGTTGGAAAAATTGTATACATTTTTAAAATAAACTTTAAAAAAATATTTTTATTGAGGATTATTGGGGAGTAGTGTGTTTTTCCAGGACCCATTAACTCCAAGTAAAGTAGTTGTTTCAATCTAGTTGTGGAGGGCGCAGCTCAGTGGCCCATGTGGGGATCGAACCGGCAACCTTGGTGTTATACGCCCTGCTCTCTAACAGCCTGAGCTAACTGGCCATCCCTAAAATAAACTTTTAATTTTAGAACAGTTTAAGGTTACAAGAAAATTGCAAAGATAATATAGAATCCCCCTATATATCTTGTGTAGTTTCCCCTGTTCACACCTTTCATAGGTATGGTACACTTGTTACAATCAGTGAACCAATATTGATGCACAGTTATTAATGAAGTCCACGCTTTATTCAGATCTCCTTATTTTGTACCCACTGTGCTTGTTGTGCCAGAATCCCACCCAGGGAACCCCTTCACTCTTACTCCTCCCGGTGCCTCAGCTCCTCTGGGACACGTCCTCAAGCTTTGTTTTTGATGACCTTGACAGTTTTTAGGAGTGCTGGTCAGGTGTGTTTTAGAATGTCCCTTAAGTGGGAGGGAAGTAAGATTCATATGAAGTTTTCTCACGATTTGAGTGGAGTTCTGGGTTTTGGAGAGGAAGCTCACAGAGGTCAAGTGCCGTTTTCATCACATCCGATGAAGGACACGCACTATCCACGTGACCTTGGTCACCTGGCTGAAGTGGCGTTTGTGCAGCTGCTCCGAGGCATCAGTGTCCTCGCTTCCTCCATCCCGCCCCCTTTGAAAGGGGCTGTGTGCAGCCTGCACTGACGCAGGGGAGAGATGGTCTGTCTCCATGAAGTAGGGGGGTTCATGTAAACTGTTGGGGATTCTTCTGCCTAGGACACCTGTCTCTTCTCCCTAAAATTAATTAAATTAAGTCATTTATTTCTGTCAGTATGACTCATGGCTATTTATTGAACACTTGGGGTTATAATCTGATGATGCTTTATTTATTTGCTCGAACTGCCCAATCTAGCTTTGGCCACTGGGAGTTCCTTTGGGGGGCTTCTGTGCCCGTTTGACATACCTCCATCTTTGTGGAGGTTTTTTGTTTTTGTTTTTAGCACATCCTTACTTTCTGGCACAACAAAAGGCTCGAGGCTTATCTTGGGTATTTCCTGCTCTCCTCCTAGAATCAGCTGTTTCTGGTTTCTTTGTTAGAGAGGGGTACCGGAACCATGAGCTGGGTGCTGGCGGTGCTTGTGGCTACTGGGGTGTCGTTGCTGCTCGGCCCTCTATAAAAATTTTAACTCTTAATTTTTCAAGCTGCCTGAGCTTTTCTACTGAGCCAAGAATGGTCTATTGTAGCTACAGTATGGCCAAACATAAAATGTAAAAACCATGCATATTTTATAAGACCATGCATAGAATTGCATAGTTGTCTCTATAAATTTGCCTTTATAATTTTTCAAGATAACGTCTAATGATTTTACACAAACCAATAAGTCATAGGATAGTGACTGACTGTGACTGTTTGTGAAGCTGTTTGTGACTGTTGGTGAGAGCATTTGTGCTTTTCTTTCACAGTGGAGTTTCCATTTACTGAACCTGGATGAGAATTAGAGATGCAAACAAGTCAGTGGTTGAATTGAGCGCTTGAATGCTGAACATTGACTCTCTTCATTACACAATAGAAAAAAGACATAGACGAACTTCAGTATATGTGCCCAGGGTGCTGCGTGAGCATCGATCAGTCAGAACAGGAAGTCAGAGCGGGGAAGCTGGAAACCAGCAGCAGATCATGTCAGGCCTTCAGGACAAAACTCACCCCGGCCCAAGCCTAAGGGACTGCAAAAACCTGAGACCTTATAAATAATAGGAAGTAAATATTTTTGCATTTCAGGGAGTTTTTTTTTTTAAATACAGAAATGATGATAACATTTATTTTCCCTAGCTTTTAAGACTGTGTTCTATGTATGGTAGTTTATTACTCTGAGAAAACCGTCCTCTCTCTTTCAAGGTAAAAAGCAGCTGATTATCACAGGCAACTAACCTTTGTGACAACTGGTATCGGCAAAGGCTCTGAGTCCTTTGGTTAAGTTTTTGTAGAGCTGCCCAGCCTGCTGTTGAGCTATACGTTCATCCATTATGATCATCCAGGCGTGGGATGATGTATTCCTGTGACCTGCAGAGCAATAACTTCGTGAGAGGCATTCTTTGTCAGAATAGGGAGAGTCTGAATCAGAGAAGGTAAAATTTAGAGGAAAGGTGAACTATTGTAATATTGTCAGAGTTTATATTTCTGTGTGTATGTTTAATTGAGTTATGTGTCATATCGTCTAGGAATTTCTGGGTCATTTTGGGTTTTGGAGGGTAGGATGTAAGTATGTCTGTGCAACTGACAGGATGATGTATTACCTTGAGGTCACTGGAATAGAGTCCAGATGCGCTTAAACATTTATGAAAATTTACCTGTTGTCACAGAGACCCTGTGGTCCAGCACTGTAATACTGCTGTTGAACTTGCAAGGAACTCTAACTAAAATTGAACTCTATTTCCGGTATACCATTTTTTTGTTTGTTTGATAATATTAGACTCATTAAAATTTTTTTTACATTTGTTTTTAAAACCATTCAGTTCTTTACTATTACTTACTTCACGGTCATGTAAGTCCATCCTACCCCCTGCACTGAAGCAAAACTTCAGTAGCCTAAACTTCACTGCCACCACCCTGGGACTCACACTTCATTCAGGGCAATGAATTTACAGGAAACTACAGTATTAGTTCATAGGTGCAACAATTTTATGGTTTTTTGTGTTTTTTTTTTTATCCAAACATTTGCCAGACATTCAGGAGAGGTTAAGACATGGTCAGAGGTGAAAGACTTGCGTTCCCTGCGGGCAGGGTATAGTGTAGAAATTGCAGTGGCGAAAATGAGATAGTTGCAAGAGAGCTCATGCAAAAGGCTGCAGGGCCCCAGTTTCAGCATTAGTACGAGAATTCATCTTCATTGTGCCAGAGGGACCAGTGCAATTCCGCAGCTATTTTTGTGGAAAATCTTCAATAAGGAGAAAGGACAACGAGGTTGTCCAACAGAACTTTCTGTGGTGACGGAAATGTTCCATATTGCTGTGGTAGTCACTAACCACGTGCGTCTGTCGAGTGCTTGAAATTGGAAAGAATGTGACTGAAGAACTAAATTTTTAATTTAATTTAATTTTAAATTTAAATAGCACAGCTCTAGATTTCTCTGTTTGCCCCATCTATTCATGAGGTAATGTCCAAAACAACTGTGGCACAGTAGATGCTCAAAGAATGTTTATTTTTCCCTTCAGGAAGTGTGTAGACCCACATGATACTTTCTTTAATCTAGAGAAGAAGACTTTTGTTTTAACTTGCCCTTTCTAGCACCATTGCACGCCTATCTCTTAAATTTCCAGATGGAATCAGGAACTCTTAGAACTCTAAGAAGTAGGAAAGCAATATGCCCCTCTTTGTCATGTGTGTCTCAAAATGAGAAGGAACATAGATAATAAATTTGTATCCATTTTGTTCCCCAGCACAGGAGTTGGTGAGCATGATTTAAGATGCTCTGATACTTTGGCCATTTTAGTATATATTTCCCTCCTTGAAGATAACGCTAAGTTTGAAAAGGGCCACAGAGGTACGCAGGAAAGAAAAGAAGCCCTTGAACCAAGAAATGAGAAACAGGAAGGGAAGCCCATGGAGCCAGGTTTGGAAGAACTGGTTGTGGACCTGGCAGGACATTTGTTGCCGTGCAGCTGGTGGCTCGTTCCGGAGGAAGGCTCTTTCTGAGACAGAGACGGCGACCAGGGATGTGTCTAATATTCGTGTAGGTCGCCCTGCTTTTTTTCCGTGTTGACTGTGATTAGCAGTGTCTTGGATCTGGTATGTACTTTGCGAAAGAAGACTGGAGAGAAACATGGAGAGGACAGATGTGACAGTGATGGGCTGGTGCGTGGGGTGGCTTTGATGTGTCTATACAGCAGGTCAAACCACAAGGTCACATCCTCCTTTTCCAGGCACCTCTTCCAGTACATTGCATAGCCTAGATTGTCACCTGAGGGAACATTGGAAATATCTTAGGTTCTGAAGGTATGTAAATCAGCATGGTCCCATTTTAAGCTCCAAATAGTCGGTCATTTAACTTTTTAGGGCAAATCTTCTCATTAGGTGTTCCTGTTCCTATGTGATCTTACTGGGGTTTTTTTTTTTTTTTTTAGCTGAGCCATCCTGCCACCTGTTGGCAGCTCAATGGCAACTCAACTCAGGCTGGCATCGAACTGCCGTTGCTCAGAGCTCAGCTCACACTCTTGAGCGAGCTCTTAACCAACTGAGCCATTTGGCCGGCCCCTTACTGGGTTTTAAATGTTCATTTATTCTTCACACCGATTCTTCCTCACTTTTCTATTTCATATCATGAGCAATGTGACTCTCAAGCGGTCTTCAATTTGTCAGGGGCGGCAGTGGTGGATTCCCTTAACAACAGGTAATAAATAAGATATGAAGATAAATATAAGCTAAGAATATTCCCAATAAGGGATACCTTTGTTTAACATCTTTTATTGAGCTTAACTAGAATGTAGAGTGAAAAAAAAAATCCTAATACCACCTTTCAGTTTTCTTAGCATATTTTGTATATGCTAAGAACTTAGTTCTACTTATTCGACTCCTCAAAAACCTCCTATAATTATTACATTAAAAGCCTCCACTGTCAGTTGAAATGCATCCTTTGCAACCATGTTCTTTTTGACTCCACATTTTACTTTTTAAAAGCAACGAATGTATTACTTCTGCCAAGAAAATGTAAAGATCCCAATAAGATTTATTTTCCTCCTTTCCCCGAGGGACCTCATCTCAAATTCATTCTTTAATTTACGAATAACTGGATTTAAATCAGTTTAAGCTAATATTTACTCTCTGAAAGAATATGTAATGATTATTAATCTGATTTATTCTCCCCTAGTCCTTTTGAAATTATGACTAAGTAATAGTACACATGAACATGGATAGGTGATATAATTTTAGATTTTATTTTATCGTAACATTTACTAAAGAAACTGATGGAATATGAATCTGGTAATAAAACACACATACAGACTTAGATGTATTCTGTTGTGTGTAAATGAAAGTTCTTAAAATCTTCAAGCAAAGGGAACGTTCTTAATTTGTTCATAATAACAACTTTAGCATTTTAAGATTAAAACGTTTTTATATATGTTTTTGCGGTCGCTCCAAACTTGAGGGTGCATCAGAATTACAGATTGCTGGAGTTGTTGACTTAGCAGGTCTAGGGCTGAGTGCACTTTGAGTTCCCAGGTGACTGATGCTGCTGGTACGGGGACCAAACTTCAGGAGTGACTGTGCTATCACATTGGACCCTCACAAGAACCCAGTGTGGCCTTGAGCAGATATAAGTGAGGAAACTGAGACTTGAAGAAATTCATGATTTTCCCAGGGGCACATAATGAGTGAGTGGTTGAATAGAGAGTAGAATTCATGAAAGGTCTGTCAGGTTTTCTCTTGCTCAGGGCGAGTTCATTTCGCAAAAAAGCCTCTCTTGATTTCAAATGATTGATATTTTTGTCTCATTGTGTGCATAGCCATTTTTGTATGTAGATACACCCTCTGCCTCCATTATTCACATTTAATAAATACATGTTTAAAATTTTTTTCCCTTTTAAAGATATAACTGATTTTTGTGCCTCATGATGTTCTAAAAATGCAGTGTCCTTCTATAGGAATCAAAAAGCTTACATAACTTGTCAAGGCCACCCAAGGTTAACCATGAGGAAAGATGTTGATTTTTTAAATTTTTTACTTACTTATTTATTAGTGCCCTGGCATTTTTTCACTCGTAACTTGTGATGGTTTTCAGAACCATTATTTGTGGGTCTAGTACATGAGGATGGATCGTGAATGCTGCAGGACAAGGAATCTGAAAACCACAGCATCACACCTGCCCTGATTTCAAGGAAATGATCTGTTGCAGCTTCCAAGGGGGACAGATGGTTTGTCCCTCTTTAGCTGGTACCAAGCCACTTACACTCTTGTGTGCAAAGCAGTGGCATCCAGAAGGAACTAGAAGGTGTACTTTCACCCCCTTCCCCACAATTTCTCCCACCAGGTCAGAGTATTATTCAGTGTGTTGGGTGTGTGTGGATATCTTAGACCCAGCGTTGCCCAGGCCTCAGAGCTCACCTTCTCACTGTTGCATATCATTTTTGCTAACTTTCTGAGGAAAACGTACTTTTCTGAGATTGTTTTTCCCAGTTCCCACCTTCCGTTTTCTCTTACCTTCCTCCTTCAGTTCTACTTTGACCTTGGACCCTTGAAATAACTTAATCTAAAAAAAAAAAAAAAAGTAGTTAGAGACAAATGATGGCTGCAGAACAAGTTGAAAATTAGGACTTTGACTATCTTTTATTATTATTTTTTTATTGTTGTCCTTTTTTTTTTTTTTTTTGGTAGGACAAAGAAAGCCTTGACAGATTTTACTTAGTCTTGTCTGACTATTAGTTTAAATCAGTGTGTTTTCACACTGGAAACTAATTCTGTGCTTCAACTACTCCTCCACTCTTCCCACTCTTTTAAGAGCTTATATTAAGCTTTTAATAATTGTGCCAGGCTCTTTGTGGTGTGGTGCTTTATGTACGCTATTTTATTTAGTCCCCACATCAGCCTTATGAGGCATTATTTTAAGAAACCAATTCAGAGAGGTTACGTAAGTTGGTCAAGGCCTCACATTTAGTACATGGTGGCAATGGGATTTGAATTCAGGTCTTTTGGACTCCAAAATTCATGCATTTATGGATCAGTCTGTATTGCCTCTTCTTTGAGACCATGACTTAGGTGGGAATTGTCTTTAATGTAGATTTCTTGAAATAAATTAGCTCCACGAAAAACAAGATTTTGACTTTGAACTTGGCTCCACATTTCCCCTTGTCTGTCACCTTGTCAGTTCTGTTAAAATTATTGTGACGAGAAGAAGGAAAGAATCGTACTGTTTTTGGAGTTATACGCCTCTCCTGAGCACACACAGTTGACAGAATCTTGCCTGTGCTGTGCCTGGGAGTTTTTTTCCTAGCCATTTGGTCTTTAAAAGCGGTGTGTAATGGAGTTTCAATTTGTCTTAAAACCACAGAGTGCTGCCATGATAGAAACACCAATAAACTACAGGGTGTATGTCAGGTTCCTTCTCTTTATTTTGCTCTTGAGATACCCTGGCAGCTTTCAGCAAAAGGCAGCCACCCTAAGTGACCAAGGTGACCCGTTTGTAGAGAGGAAATTGAGAATACCTCCCAAAGCATATCCATTTAAAATCACTTCCTTAGCGTCGCCTGTGTCTTTAAATTTTTTTTATATCTTTCCTTTTTTTCTTATGCGTCTCTTCTTGTTGTATGAATATGTATTTTAATAACATTTCATACAGTAGTTTGAGATTCATTATACCTTTGAAAGTCATTCCTGAACATTACAGTAGAAAAACACAATTCTGGGAATTAAGAGAGCTTGCTTATTTTATCTCAAGGAAGGCACTCATATTACTGAGCTATGCCTCCCTCATTTAAAAAGAAAAGTGAGGGGCCGGCCAAGTGGTGTGGTGGTTGAGAGCTGGTTTGGGATGCCTGCGACCCCGGTTCGGATCCCACATGTGAGGGCCAGTGACACTGCCCTATTAAAAAAAAAAGAAAAGTGAGGTCGACCAGCTGATCTCACTTATAGTTTTCCCACCTAACTGCCTTTCCTGGTTTGATGCAGTGAGAATTCTCCATGTTCAGGAATAATAAACACTGTCCTTCGTGGATCTTGGGGTGGCTGACTTGGTTTGATATAATCTGGTATGTGCTTAGATGGAGTTATTTCAAGTCCCCTAGTTTTACCTCTACACCTGATGCCTTTTCTCATCATTTTTTAAAGCTACCTTTTTGACTTTGATATATGTCATGTTAGCACCTCATAAATCCTTCTAGTGATACCTTTCAATTACTAAGGTGTAAACAGTGCCTCTACCCCATTTTCTCTCTCGCTCTCTGTTGTGTTTATAGGCCTCTTTAATCTGCTCTATTCCATGATATTAATTTAAAACAGCCAGCGAGTAGTACAAGCTTCCTCCTCGCCTGTGATGAGCTGACCTCCTTTTTACCTGTTTCCTTTTCAAAGTCAGCTTGGAAAGTTCAATTTTCATAATCTTCTGAGCAAATACTTCACTTTCCCGATGCTTATAATTTAGCAGCCTTATTATTTACAGGACTTTGTACCAAGAATACACCTCCAACCCTACTATTTTTTTTTCTTCCTGAAAATACCCCTCTTGCTCAGTCAGGATTTTTTTTCTTTTCACTTTGTAGAAAATGGAATTCCTATTTGCATTTTTCCTCATTTCACTCACCTTACTTCTGAAGTTTGTTCTGTCAGTATTTAAGGCATTTAGCCTGGGTATTTCTGGCTTTTATCTATCTATTTATCCATCTATCATCTATCTATTTTATCTATTTTTAATATATGTTTTAGGCAAGTCTTCTCTTGTTTATCTACATGGTGAGGGTCTAGAGATGCCCAATTAAATGATGTCTAATGAACTCTACGTCAGTTTGTGCTTCAAACATTTTTAAGACCTTTTTGATGTTTTCTCTTTAGTTTCTGGCTGTTCCTCAAGTGTCCAAGTTAGTCTGTCTGAAAAGTACTGTTGTCTTGAATGTGGCCTCTTTTGCACAGAAGTTCCATTGATGGCCTTGGACTTACATAGACTTTCTAATACTTTGGTGGATGGTGTTTGTCTTCTTTTAAGGGCTTCATCTCTCTGTCCTTGGTTCTAGACTCTGGCTTTCAAAAAGCAACATGGACAATTTAAAGGGGCTAAGATTTACACAAAAGTCCAAAATATAACTAAAAGATTGATAAGATTAAAGGGGCTAAGATTATTTGACCTGCGAAAGGTCAGGCTATGGACAAATTTAGCTGTGTGCTTTTATAAAAAGCCATGCACTGTCTGTGTAAATCATGGTCTCTTGCACCTTAGGGGCCTGCAGTGAGCTTTGTCACCCAGAGCTCAGAACCCTTGTATTGCTCGTATGCTTTATTCGCAGTCAGGAAACCAGGGCTGTTTCTTATGTTAGGAAGGACTTAGGTTCGATCCATTTAGATTTTTCTCCAGTGATGTCAGACACTGGAGTGAACGACTGGGGAGAAGGTCATTATGGAACTGGCCTCTTGAATCTTACTCCCTAAATGATGTGGATTAAGGGGGATGAATGTAGAACTTTGGAGGCATCTCCCAGATATAAGGATCCTAATTGGATTACTGTGTTCAGTTTTATCTTACTCTTCTAATGGTGACTTGAAAGTCCTTCAGATGGCGCGAGGACAATGACGTGCATCCACTGACTCTCCAAATCCATTTCTGATGTCAGATTGGTGGACAGGCCCAGGTGTAAGGAAGAGTGGAAGGTACAGTGAAAGGAGCACTGTCCTGGGAGTCAGATGTCTGCATGGGGACCCAGCTTTGCAGATACTGTCCTGGGATCAGTGACTCCAAACCTGTTCCTTCATCACTGCTGGTCTCAGTTTTCCATTTTTCTACGCAGGAGCTTGATGAGAAGAATTCTAAGGCCCCGCTTCAGATCAGTCTTACAGGTGGGATGGGGGTTATCATGGGTGGAGGGGAGAGAGGCTACAATAGGGAGGTAAAAGCGATCCGGGAGCTGAGAGATCTGAGGATCATGTGGGAGAAGGCTGAGTGATGGGAGAAAGGGAGGGAAGGAGGACTTCATTTCAGTGAGGAGCTGATAAGAGAGACTTGTTTGTGGCGCCAGCCATCATGGATGATCCCCAGTTTTTTTGAGAAATTGATCACCCCTCTCTTTTTAAAAATTGGATTAATTGGGCAGGATTTGTGACCTGTTCAAGTTCAAGTTTGCTCAAGTTTCTCTTACTGTTTTCTTCATAATTAGGTTAAAATTGTGCCCTTTCTTTGAAGATTGCCAAGAATTCTTTTTGTTATTTCTAAAAGACCCTGCAAAATAAGCAGTGGTAATTATAAAGTGAAGAAACAAAGATTCAAGGTGGTTAAACAGTTTATTCAGGAAATCAGTATGCTGGTGTTAGAATCCAGTGTTTCAACTCTTTCTGTCAGGCGTCTCTGCTTTCAGGTATGTGTGGGTACCTGGAGGCCGTATTATTCAGACCACTGGCGCTTGGCAGACAGGTAGCAGAAGTAATCATACCTCTCAGAAGCAGGTGTCTTCCGTCTTCTTGAGCTCCTGTAGGGATTGGACCCTAAGCCAGACTACCCTAGTCTGTGCACCTGTTGCATAATTCAGTGACCTGAATTCTGCCTCTTACACATAAAATTATAGAAATTAAGGAAATATCCATCCCCCTATGGAAGAGAAATTCTGAGATTTCCTGTGTTTGTGTGTAGAGGGGGTCTTTGGGGGCCCAGAGTACCATTCATGAAATGATAGAATTCATATTTTCTTTGAGTTTCCGGAGTCCTGTATGTGGCAGATAGGAAGTCGGATGCATTGTTATTACTGAGCAGTCTTAACTTTGGGAGGTGGAGGTGGGGAAAACATGGCAATTGATAGTCTGAAATGCTTGTTATGACTTTTGTAAATAGACAGATTTCTTAGATCGCTGCTGCATATAATGTCAGGGACACGTCTCCTTTTCGCCGAAGTGGAGGCCAGCGTGTCTGTTTGCAGGTGACATGTAGGGAGAGCACAGGAGAAACGTCTTGCTCCATGGCCTTGTGTTATTATTTTGTATAGCACCCCGTAGGCGAGGCATTCATTTGCCTTGCTCTCTCGAAACATCTTTAAGATGTTTTGCATAGTGGCTTCTCTCCGTGAAATAAAGCCTCTAGGAACCAGTGCCTCTTTCGTGAAATCATTTGTTTGCACACCACGTAGGCCAATGGCTCCTACCACTTCTGAAGGATGGGAACGCATGTGGAGAGATGGATGATAGTAATTTTCATAGCCTAGGTGATCATTTTATCTCTAGGAAAAAAATAGGACCCGCATGGTGTGCATACTACAGTAGGTAGACGTGCTCCTTGCATGGCATGTGGCTGCTTTCAAAGCCTGCCGTATATCTTTCTGGCTCCTTCCCTCTCTTGATGTGCTCATGTCAGTCCCAGGAGTGTAAAGGGAGGCATCTAGTGCTGGACACGAGTTACAGTGGTGGCTCCCCACTCTCGGGGCTCTAAAATCAGGTGACAGGCATCACTAGCGTGTCTTTGGAAGGAAGGTGTTAGACATTTAATATTCTTAAAGACACAACATTTTTTTGTTTATTAAGACTTTCCCTAATGAGAGGGAAGGAGTGCTTCTAAAGTACAATATGTCTACATACCCCCAAACGTATTTAGACAGTGGGCGGTGGTGTGTATCTGACGCAGATGTGGGAATGTTCCCCTCAAGGACATGTGAGAGTTAAAACTAAAACCCTTACTGGTCATTTTTTTAAGATGAGATGAGGGTATCTGCTCATCATTTTGAAACTGGTAAACAAAGGGAACGAATTGAGTATTTAACTTGCCTTCCTTTATAAATTGTACCTCAGATTAACCAAATAGTTGATGAGGGAGTCTCTCTTTAGAGAAATCGTCTAGCTAACAGGTAAGGGTTACTTTACAACCCCTGGTGAGTTCATGGATCCAAGTGGTAAGCCTCACTGGCTGCTGACACCACGCGGACACCCCCCCTCCCTCCCCCACCCCAGATCGTCTCCTGATGATGTCAGAGCCTATGCAGTATTCTTGCCAAAATGTCCAACTGTGATCTGCTCTGGCCTCTTTCTCTGATGACCAGTTAACAGGAAGCACACAAGACAGGGGGAACAGAGGGAGTTAAACATTATGGAGATATGATTAAAAAATCTAGACTTGGCAACTCCCTGGAGCAAATGACTGTTACATGAACAACCACAAAAAAAATGCAACTGGAGAAAAAAAGAGGTGGAGAGAGAAATCAATAGATTAAAAGGATTTAAGAGCTATGTCAACTAATCCTAATGTCTGGATCTTTTTTGGATACTAATTGATGAAAACTGTAAAAAATTATAATGTATTTGGGGAGAAGATTTATTACCTGAATATTTGATGATATTAAGGAATTCTTGTTCGTATGCGTAAGGAATTAGAACATTGAGGTTTTAAAAAATGAGCCCTGTAAATATTGACAATTATAATGATGTGGCATTTGGGATTTGCTTCAATAATACAGGGTGTGATTGGCCATCGTTACTGAGGCTGGAAGACGAGGACCTGGGGCTCTTTTCTCTCTCCTCGTGTACATATTTGAAATAATCCATCAGAGAATGTTTTCAAGAGAACTTTAGGTAAAGATATGTACTAAGGCTTTGGGTACAATGAAATGGAATTGGGAGAGGAGGAAACGGGATATAAAGTACTTAGTACCATATCTGATGTGTTCTATATATTGACTATTTATTGGCTATAATTATTGCTAAGCCATGCGTGCATCCATTCATTTATTCATTTACTCATTTTAGTTAATGTTTATTGAGCATGTATGAGATGGCAAGCACCAAAATATTTCCATACATCAACCAACACAAATAGAGTCTCTCACACCCAGTGATAGTTTTGGCCTGTATTCCTTCCATAGAGTCTCTGAACTGTAGTGAGTAGCTCCCAGACTGGGGTGGGGTAGGGGCATAAAATGGCACTGTGTGCTATTATTGCTGGATCCATTCAAGTTGAGTCTTTAATATTCTTCCCAGGGTAGCTCTAAGCATCTGCTGGAGTTTAACCTTCCTTTTGAATCATCCAACTCTTATAGATCATGGCTGTCACCTACTTGGTGTCAGAAGGACCATCTCTGATCCCTGGCATGGTTCATCCAAGTAGCTGCCAGCAGAACAGCCAGCCACGGATTTATAGTTGAGCTCCTATGGGGGAGCTTCCACCCACCCACCCCCACCTCCAACCACCACCGTTTCACCTTCAGAACTGTTGTTACACTCGGGAAGATTTTCCAATTACTACATCTAATTACAAGGAAGAATAAATTACTGAAGCAAGTTAAATTATCTTGTGTGTCATAACAGTAATTAACATTCAAATAGGAAACTGCTGCCATTTTTATAAACATCACTAAGTGGAGGCAGCACCCTTTGGAAAGCAGGAAGCATAAGGGTGTTCTCTCCCTGAAGCCTGACATAGGGACAGCCTGAGTGCTCAGAAAGTCTGACTCGGTGAGACTGATGTCATTGGAGAGATTGATTTTTATGTTGCCTTGTTTTTTATCTAAGTCCTTAGAAATAACTACTTTTCTATGCATTAACGTCATCTACTTTCTCCTCGTGGCCCTACATGATTTTCTTGTCTTTCTTCCCAATGTCAAGCAGGTATGGACACCCATTGGGTCACAAGACATTTTGTGGGCTATGCTTTACTTGGAAAGCAGCTCAGTCTTTTCAGATACCATTTTTCAAGAATTCCATGCTCCTTCCTTGCCCATTTAGTACTCTTCTGCCATGAAATGTTTCTTCTTCTCCCACGTGGTCTCTTGATTTTATGCTATGCCTTTCAGATCCTTTATAGAGTGAACACACATTTCTTGCTCACTATAGCTTCTAGAGTAGCATTATCACCTGTAGTAAATACTTTTAAAAAATTTTATTGGGGAATTTGGGGAAGGGAATAGCATTGGGGAACTGGGGAAGGGGAACAGACAAGTTGCTGTCTTTTTGTTCTTCAGTCTAGTTGCAGAGGACGTTGCTTCACTGGCCCATGTTGGTATCCTCATTGCGCTCTTCCCAGATGAAGCAGATCAGTCGCCGGCCTCTGGATGGTCGCTCACTGTGGCTATTGGCAGCTCATGCTGGCTGCCGGCCACTCACGCTGGCAACTGGCCACTCACTGTAGCCTATGGCAGCCCACTGCAGCAGGGGCTGCAGCCTACACCATCGCTGGGGCTCGCACAGCCCAGCTCCAGGTGGAGCTGTTGTTAGCTGCAGAGGGCAGTCACTGGCCCTCATATGTGGGATCCGAACCGGAGCCGCTGGCATCCCAAGCCAGCTCTTAACCAATGCGCCACTCGGCCGGCCCTATTTAGTAGTTTTTAATGGCAGTACTGATGTGATAAACTCAAAGAGTATAGTAGAAATATACAGTAATGGAGTACAAAATGAATAAAAAATGGTATGTAGCTACTTTAATCCTCATTTGGTGCGTAGTGTGTGGGCAGTTAAAACTCAACAAGGTTTGGGAAGATCATTTCAGTCTGCCATTGTTCGTTGGGATTATGAATCGTTTTAATTTATTTAGTAGGCAGCTACTATGTCTAGAATTTATTTAGACAGTTGACATGGCTACTCTGGATTCAACTCTGCCTTTGATAATGAATTGTTATCATTTTTGTTCTTGTTCTTCTGTTGAATTTACAAACTCTTAAATGTTGTAAGTCTTGTGAGTGATGGGATCTAATTTAAGAAAGCAGTGAAGTTGTAACTTGGCTCATAAACCGGAAGTTGCTCTTAATATACCCTTATATTTTTCTATTGATGAGAACAGCACATTAGCAAAGTGTGTAAGGTTTAAATCATCTTTCTTCTTAGTGTCATATGTAGGTGGCTGTGGTGCTATGAAAAGATTTGATCAAGTCATGATTATAAGCATAGATCTTTTGTACCTTCAGGCCAAATATAAGTAACTATGGTTCCTATACTATTAAAATCACAAAATTCTGTTCTTTTTACTTTACATTGAAACAGAAATATATTTCCACCAATTTTGGTTAAATTTGGGAGATTAATAAATTATGTTTGTCTAATATGCTTGTGTTCCTTTTAACTCAAGAGCGGCTAACCTCACTATCTAAGGGGAAGAGCCAGCATTTACCAGCTTCTATGACAAAAGGCCAATATAAGTGTTTTTCTCATTGTTCGACGTGCATGTCATTTCTGTTTTAGAGAACGCATCAGGTTAATTTTAAATGGTGCCTTTTTTCTTTTTTTAATTCTTTCTGCCAAAGAGCCAAGCATGGCCCCCAAATTTGGTTCCCTTTTTAGATTTGGACAGCAATGGGAAGAAGTAGGAATGGCCTTTATTTGCTGGTACTCGTCAGTGTAGTTGAGGGAGACTAATTTTGTTTATTATCTCTAATTTCACAACTCCACACTTTGTACCTGAGATTCAGTGCAGTAAGAATTATGTTTTGGTTACTGGTGAGAGGCTTGTGTTGGGGTCTGGAAGAGGCAATGAAAAGGAAAGGAGGATGCTGGGATGGAATAAAAAATTACATCCTTAGTGATTTTGTGTGACATTAGTTTAGACTAGAAGACTTGTTTCCCACCACTAGCAAGTGCTGCTTTTGAATATGGGGGTTGTCAGAGAAGTCATGACGCATGTTTGCAACAGATGGCGCTAGTTCATTTTTGGAAGTACCAGAGTCATTCACATCTATGCTGTTGCTATGTCTTTTGACAGCTGACAGTTCTAGCTTCATTCTAAAAAAAAAGAAACTTGAGGGCCAGCCGAGTGGTGCAATGGTTAAGCTCTGGCTTGGGAAGCTGCGGCCCCGGTTCGGGTCCCACATATGAGGGCCAGTGACACTGCCCTCAAAAAAAAAAAAACTAACTTGAGCGATTTGGTTGAGTTTTGGAGATTTTACAAGTTGAATATGGAAGACCAAACTGTGCATTTTTGCCATATTTTACTGTTTAACTTCCATAAAGGGAAGAACGCTTGTCAAGCTTGTGAAAAGTTGCATAAAGTTTACGGTGACAATGCTCTACAAGAACGTCAGTGCCAACGATGGTTCATGAAATCCCGTGCTGGTGGTTTTGATCTCAACGACCCTTCTTGGTCAGGGAGCCCACCGAGGTTGATGACGACTGCCAACAAAATAAAGGCGTTGATCGAGTCAAATCCATATTACATTACACGAGAGTTTGCAGAAACATTGAACATCCATCATTCAAGCATTCACGACCACCTGAAGAAGCTGGGATACGTAAGCAAGCTCGATATTTGGGTTCCCCATGAACTCAAAGAAGTTCATTTGATGGTGCATATAAACATCTGCAATATGCTCATTAAATGTGAGGAAAATGATCCTTTTTTGAAGCAACTGATAACTGGTGATGAGAAGTGGATTGTGTATAACAATGTGGTGTGCAAACGGTCTTGGTCCCGACGATGTGATGATTCGCCTCAAATTACATCAAAAGCAGACATTCATCAGAGGAAGGTTATGCTCTCAGTGTGGTGGGATTTTTAAGGTGTCGTGTTTTTCGAGTTCCTACCAAGGAACCAAACAATTCGAATGTGTACTGTCGGCCATTGGACAGTTTGAATGAATCCATCATCCAGAAATGTCCAGAGCTCGTTAATCGTAAAGGAGTTGTGTCCCATCATGACAACGCGAGACCACACACAAGCTTGATCACCCATCAAAAATTACTGGAGCTTGGATGGGATGTGTTGCCACACCCACCATGCTCACCTGACTTTACGCCATCAGACTTCCACTTGTTTTGCTCTCTTCAAAACTCCTTGTGTGCTACAATGTTCAGTTCAGATGAGGCTGTAAATCAGCACCTTGTTCAGTCTTTCACAAATAAGCTCACTGAAAGATGGCAAAAGGTTATCGAACAAAATGGGCAATGTATCATTGATTGATCTTTGTTCTTTATATAAATAAATGATCTTTGAAAAACATAGACAAAATACGCCATGAATTTTCCGACAACCCAATAAATATCTATTCTAAAAGGACTGTAGAATATTTAGTAACTTGGGTCAATACAAATTGCTTTCCCTGGAGAATGTATTTAAGATAGGAAGCTCCTTTGAATAAATTACATTATTTTGAAAAAGTGTTTATTCTATGTTTTATAAAGTACAATACATTTGGAATTCATGGCTAATTTACACATTTCATTTACAATGTATTTAAAAGCCCTCTTCTATGTGTACTAGGTAATTAGTTGATTGATATATTCTCCCACTTCACAATTAAACACACCAATAAATTGCCTTCTATTTTCCAAGAGTATCACCAATAAATATTTGAAACGTTCCCTACAAATGTTGTTTAGCAAAATTGTAAGGGACCAAAGAATACTTTATTTCCCCAAATTTAGTAAATGCTCACACTAGAACACCCCTGTCTTCCTGGATGGTTTAAGATGGAAAGTGTGGGTCACCTCAAGTAGTTAGATATGAATTTTTAAAGGTTTTATCCCTCAGGCAGTGAAAGAATTTTAAAGTTTCGGGTATCTGTACCCTGCAAAGATTACTTATATACAAACAAAACCTTTTATGTTTGTTTATTAAGTGGGAAATTATTATTCTAAATCTCAAAGACTAAAGCAGTTATTTTACTTGAACGGTAAAACTTCTCTCAGGATATTTTTGTTTCATTTTATCTTGTATTATCAGTAGGAACATACTATGTTTATTATCATCATTTATATAAGTATCATCTTGAAACCTTCAATTTTTGGTTCAATTAAGGGATAGTTACTATGTCACAAAATTCTACAACATAGTATTTTGTACTAAATATGATTTTATAAATAAAATTAATGTTTGTGTCTGTTCAATAATATCTCTTCTACATGGGGCATAAGTAAAGCTATTCCTTGAGCCATACTTATACTTAAATTTTTCCCTGTAATACTTTTTGTTTTTAAATTGAGTTATAATTTAGAAACAGTAAAATATATAGGTTTAGGTATAATTTGATGAGGTTTGAACATTGATGGATATTCATGTAACTCACAGTACATAAAATATTTCCATGACCTTAGAAAGTATTAACAATATTTAAAATTTTTAATTTTAAAAGTACTAGAGATCCATGGATTGGTGATCAGAGAAAGCCTTATTTCAGTTCATCAGGTGCTTACAAGATGAAAATATGATGGAGAAAGGCAGGTATATTATAATTAACAACTTGATAAATACTGAGACTCTGTTCTGTTTCATGCACTGTTTTAGCCCCTAGAATAGATGGACTAGTAATAAACAAATACGTACTCTCAAGTGTAAGCAATTTACAACACCCTCCCCTCACCAGAAAAGATTGTGATTCAAAGATTGTAATTAAAGTAAAATGATAAGCAAAAGTGAATCAGTCAAATTAAAACGCAAAGAAAGGGACTACACTATCAATGTCAGATAAATAGAATTCAAACTAAAAAGCATTAAGTGGAATAAACTTTGCATCTTCCATAAAGGAAAGATACCTTTGTTTCAATTATTCTTCAGACTTTGACCAAGATTGATTCTTCGTTGGACATAAGGACCCTTGGTTCTGCTCCACCCATTGCTTAGGAGCTAAGAAGCTGTAAATATTGGACCAAAGTAGCAATCAAAACTTTTAGACAATAAGAATAGAGAACCACAAAACTTATAGAAAGGAAGCAAAATTGCACTTAAAAATTTGTAATTTTAAAATAATGAGTCCTATGCCGTAACCTTAGAAAAATTTATGGTTTTAAAAAAAAGGATTGGGAGTTGCTTTGAAAAATACTATGCATTTTGCATGTAAAAAATTCTGAGACATCTTATAAAGTAGTTAGAGGGCACCAATACCACAAAGAAATCTGTAAAGTTGAAGAATTACAGATCAATTGGTGAGATATACTGTGTTCCTAGATGATAAGACTAAGTATTATAAAGATGGTAGTCCTTCCAAACGAAGTATTTTTGTGGCATGTTTCCCAGCTAATTCTTTAGTGTTTATTTGGAACAATGGGTAAACAAGCTAGTGTACCACACAATACACAGAGAAGCCACAAAAAAGTACAGTTAGCCTATCCATATATGAAAAAATTACACTCATTATTAGTGAAAGAAAGGCAAATTGTGTGATGCCATTTGGCAGAAATTTAACAAGAAATGTTAATGCTCAAATATTAGAAAGAATTTAGTAAGGCAAGCACTCCTGTTACTATGGTTGTTGTGTAAATAGTTTGATATTTTGGGGACAGAGAAATATTTATCAAGTCTAAAATTATTCATTCATAATGATCCTTGTTTGGTGAAACTAGTAAATGTAGTTTTTTTTAATAGCCAGGAAAAAAAAAGTCCAGAAATATGGAAGTGGTTAAATAAATTATGAATAAAAGTAAAGAGAAGTTACAGAGAACCATTAAGCATATTTAATGATGTGGGAAATAACTATGGTGTAATATTAGTTGAATGATACATGTGTAACATAATTCTGATATTTTTAAATGTAATTGGACATATTTCTGTGAGGGAGTAAATGGCTGTATGTTAAATTCTCAATTTTTTTTAAATTTAATTTTTTTTTTTTTTGAGGGCACTGGTCCTCATATGTGGGATCAAACAGGGGCCGCTGGCTTCCCAAGCCAGCGCTTAACCACCACGCCACTTGGCCAGCCCACAAATCCTCAATTTTAGAGTAATGCAAAATATGTTATTTAATTCTTGCCATTGATAATTAGGAAATGTACGTATACCAAAAAGATTTCTTTTCTCAAGTCCCTTTTTTTCTTCTTTATAGAATTCTGCAATTTATGTATTTTGTATAATGATCAGAAAACAAGAAAAAAAAAGGATGCAGGATTTCAGAAGCAAGCTGCCACAAATTCTCGTTGTCACCAAATTTGAAAATCAAAGTCACTTCCATAAGCTGTGAAAAATGAGCTTGTGGGTGCATTTTAAACCTAACGTTTCTTGCCATGTCTTTAGAGCTGGAACTCAAACCTGGGACTCCCATGCTGTGTATTGTACTATTCTTTTTCTTAAATGTCGTTCTTTAACTGTGATCTGGTACAAGCGAGAGCATTCTGATGACAAATCCGAGACTTATTTCTATGTATTTGCTTTTGCAGGAACATGATTGTTTTTAGAGTAAGTTCATCTATTAAGCGCGCCCATTTCGTATATAACATTCCTGGAGGTTTTTCAGAGCAAGAAAGCGGTTTTGCTCTGTACAGACTTTTCATTAATTTTCCTTCTCTCTTGCTCGGCAAATTAACTCTGGCATTTTCCCTTTAGATTTGTTCATTTCTGACCTCGTCTTCCATCCTGTCCATTTGTCCCAGTATCGAGGATAAACGTGCACTTATCCATGACTCCAGTTCCTTGGCAGCTGTCCTCCTCAGAGCTCATGGCTTGCTCTCCAAGTCATTGAATATGTTAGGATTTAAATTTGCCGGGAGGAGGGAGCGTGGAGAAGGACACCCAGCTTTTAGAAAACCCAAGTTCCCTAAGGAATCTGAGTGAAGAGAGGACTTCATCCCTTATTAAAGCAGTGCATGGCAACAGGGAAACCTACAGGTATGCAATTGCATATCACAAATTGAAAATTTAATTGGACCAGAGTATGAAGTAGGTGATATTGGACCCCCCCCTCCTCCCCCAAGAAGAGCCGTTATCAAGTAGAGGACAGAATTAGAGCACAGAGGCCTTTGTGTATTGACGCTGGACTGGTGTCATGTTATACCAAATGCCCCTCCCTCCCTCCCTCCCTCCCTCCCTCCCTCCCTCCCTCCCTCCCTCCCTCCCTCCCTCCCCTGCTTCCTCCCTCCCTCCCTCCCGTCCTTTCTTCCTGACATTTTATTGGGGAGCAGTGTGTTTTTCCAGGACCTATCAGCTCTAAGTCAAGTAGTTGTCTTCAATCCAGTTGCAGGGGGCAGGCGGGAGTGCAGCCCACCATCCCATGCAGGAATCGAACCGGCAACCTCGTTGTTAAAAGCACGCGCTCTAACCAACTGAGCCATCCGGCCTTTCCCAAGCTCTCCTTTCTAAAGATTGTGCGAAGTGTAGTGGCAGCAGCATGGACTTGGCAGTATGATGCGTGTGACTTGGATCTGAGCAGGTGAATTGCTTAACATGATTCCTCCGGGCGCCATGAAATTTTCCTGGGTACAGAAAGGAGACCAGAGACTATAGTTTGTTGTCCTTACAGTACAGACTTTTCAGAGAAACCACAGTGATAAAATACTAGAACCTGTAAACGTTCTCCATCTTTCTTCATGCCAGGACTATGTGATGGGGCAGTAGTTTTGGTCCCTATATAGCGTTTGTATCACCAAACTTTCTTCACAGAGATGGGCTCAGCCTTTTGTGCCACAGTGTAAGGTTGCTTTTCCTGTGTTGTTAAAGAAATATAAATAACAGTATTTTGTGTAATGCTTTTCATTATTTTGAGGCCATCTTAGTCTTCACATGGAGGCAAGATACTGTGACTTGTCCCCTGGAGTTCCTCTTCCCCTTGGGTGGCTGACCCTGGCTGGGGTCCATGCATCTCCCATCTCTATGGGGACGCTTGTGGAATTACATGGAGGTGCTGTGTGTACAAACTATTGATTTGTGAAACATGTACCTCTCACTTTGTGTCAGACACTATTGTAATTGTATCAGATTGATTAACCACACATTCATGAAATTTACTATTAATATCTCCATTTTACAGATGAGGATCTTGGCTCAGAGAGGTAGCTTTGTCAACGTCACGTAGCTACTTGACCTTGGTGGGAAATGAACCCAAGCAGTGTGTGTGGTTTTAGAGCATAATCTCTTTAGCACTCCTGCAGTTATCGTTTGCTTTGCATCTTGTCTCCTTGGAGACAAGGAGAGGAGTGTTGGAATGCCTTGCTCATAAGTGCCTAGAAGACAGACAATCCAATTTAAAAAATGGGCAAAAGGCTCAAGTAGACATTTTTCCAGAGAGGATATACAAATGGCCAATAAACACATGAAAAGAGTCTCAACATCATTAGTCATCAAGGAAATGAACATGAAAACCATAAGGAGGTCCCACTTAACATTCACTAGGATGGTTATAATAAAAAAGAAAAATAACAAGTGTTGGCGAGGATATGGAGAAATTAGAAGGCTTGTACATTGCTCATGTGGGGATGGAAAATGGTGCAACCAGTGTGGAAAACATTTCCTCAAAAAATTAAACATAGAATTACCACATAACTCAGAAATTTCTGTCTTAGGTAATATATACCCAAAATAATTGAAAACCTATACATAATAAATACACGTGCACATAACGTTCATAGCAGCCCTAGTCACAAAAGTCAAAGGGTAGAAATAGCTCAAATGGTCATTAATGGATAAATGGACAAACTAATTGTGTTATATCCACACAATGGACTCTTATACAGCCATAGAAAGGAATGAAGGACTGATAAATGCCACAGCATGGATGAACCTCAAGATCAATATGCTGCGAGAAAGAAGCCAGACACAGAAGCTGTTACAGTTTGTATGATTCCATTTATATGAAATATTCCAAGTAGATAAATCCTGAAGACATGACTCAGATTGGAGGTTGCCAGGGAAGGGGGAAGGGGGAGGGAGAATGGGAAACAAATGTTTGATGGACACAGGGTTTCCTTCTGGGGTGATGAAAATGTTTTAGAACCAGATAGAGGTGGTGGTTGTACAATGCTGTGAATACACTCAGCGCTGCAGAATTGTTCATTTAAAAATGGTTAATTTTTTTTTTGTCATGTGGATTTCACCTCAATAAAAAATAACTGAGAGATCCCATGTCACCTAGGCTACAGCTATTGCCTCAGTAGCCGCATAACACAGTCACGTGTCAGGTGGCAGAGAGCAACCAGGTGAGCACTGTCGCACGGCCACCACGCTGAGTACATCACATGGGCAGGGCACCCAGGCTCTAGCAACCTGCCGCCTCCAAGAATTCACAAAGGGGCAGACACAACCTGCAGGCTCTGTGTTGACTGAACAGACTCTCAGTAAATAAAGGGCTTGTGTTTGGGATAATGCACCTTTTCACCCAGTGAGCAGTGAGAAGGGAGTTCCCAGACTTCCATGCGTGTTCCAGCAGCGCGATGTTGTCTTTCTTCTGATGCGGATGGGTTTCAGTCATGCGTTCGGGTACAGGTGACTCAGGAGAGAGGCATGCTCGTGGAGGAACCCTGCACAAATCTGGGTCTCTTTTTTTTTTTTTTTTTAAGATTTTATCGGGGAATCGGGGAAGGGGAACAGACAAGTTGCTGTCCTTTTGTACTTCAGTCTAGTTGTGGAGGACATCGCTTCACTGGCCCATGTTACTGGCCCATGTTGGTATCATCATTGTGCTCTTCCCGGCTAAGGCAGTCGGTCGCCAGCCATTCAACGGCGGCTCACGGTGGCTCAAGCAACTCACGAAAGCACATGCCGGCCAGCCCCACTGCAGCCTACACCGTCGCAGGGACTCACAGCAGCGCAGCTCCAGGTGGAGCTGTTGTTCACCATCTTAGCTGTAGAGGGTGCAGCGTCATTGGCCCCTCATGTGGGATCTGAACCGGGGCCCTGCTGCTCAGAGCTGGCGTCCCAAGCCAACTCCTTACCAATGCACCACTCAGGCCATCCCCAAATCTGTGCCTTTCTGTCTTCACCAATGTGAAGGGACCAGACCAGCGGGTGGTCCTGTGCACCATGTTTCCAGAAGATTCTCCCAGTTGAGTAAGGCCCTTCGATGTTCCCAGGCTCTTTTCCGAGTCAGCCAGATGCTCTAAATATCACGGCATTCATCCCGACAGTACCCCCAGGGAGTTGAAAGAAAATGGTTCTTTTCTTGAAATTAAATAAATGGAAGGAAGCTTTAGCACAGTGTGAGGGGAAGTGGTGTTTCCCTGAGGTTAGGTAGCTGGTGTGGGTCACAGAGGCTGAGCCTGGTGCCCCAAATCCTTGACCTCAGATGTACCTGTGAGCATAGGTATGCTTCTCTGCAGTCCTCTGAGGTTCCTGAACTTGTCCTTGACTGGGCATTACCTACATTCCAGGTTTTCCCTCAGACTCAGAGTAATGAGTGGAACGTATACTTAAAAATGTGGGCATCATCACATTCCCCAAGTATTTCTTTATTGTGTACTTGGACACATTTTCCATATCCCTCTGGTAAGTAAATTTAATAACCAAACATAACCCACCTTCTCCCCTCCCAAGCCCTTCATTTTCTTTTCCCAACTGTTAACTAAAGTACCTAAAACACCAGGAGGCCTCTTCCGTTTACACTGAGTCTTGCCTGAGAATTGTCCTGGCCTGAGGTCATTACCTAGGAGATTCTTCAAAGTTTCCACCCTTTGGCTTCTCCTTACCCCACCCTTGCCCTCATCAGCATCTTTCCTCCTGCTTTCTAGATCCCGTTCTTGTTTATTCTTTCAGGGACCTCACTCCACCACTTATCCAGTCTCCACTATTTCCTCTTTTCAGCCTTTAAATGTGGTCAAGTCTCTTCTCTTTTAGGAAGGGAGGAAGAAAGGAAGGAAGGAAGGGAGGGAAAAAAATGTAAAAACTCATCTGCCCTGCCCCTCCTTCCACTTCCTCTGCTTATCTTGAACCAATTTCTTCTTTTGCCATCCACACTGTGAAATTGTCTACATTCTTAGTCTTCATTTCCTTGCCTCTCTCGGGCTCACCTGCCCAGTGTAGTCTGGTGGTCAGGTCCATACTCGATGGAAACTGCTCTGGTTGAAGTCACCTCCATTTCTAAATCCACTGAGTGCTGGGTCCTCTCTGTATGTGACTGTGTAGCTGCATGTGTCCTCTGGGTCATCCCCCTCTCCAAACACTTTCCCTGGCTTCAGCGACCCCACACTCTCCTAGGCTTCTTCCTACATCACCCCCTCTTATATTTATGGGCTCCTGTCACCTGTTCCTTTGTTCTCCACACACTCTCTCTGGGTGACCTCGTTCATTCATGTAGATTCATGTACAATCTACGCGGGGCTGATTCCCACATCTAACCTGTGTCTTCATTACCATCGTGTCCCCTCAGCAGCCAGCATTCAGTGTCTGTTGAGTACATGAAGGGCCTGATGGACAGATGTTTTCCTAATAGCACTCATCACTCCCCCAAAGATCTTTAAAAACTATTATTAGTATTATTATTGTTATTAGTCACCCATTCCAGGACTGTAACCGCCATGGGAGCAGAGACATGGTCAGTCTTAGTCCCTGCGAGGAAAGAGTGCCTGGTAGGCACTCATTCCATATGAACACATGAATGAGTGGGTCCCCCAGGAAGAACTCAGTGCTGGGAACAAGTCCTCTGTAAGCCTGGCTTCCTCCGCCACTGACTTCTGCCCCACCCATGTGCGCTCCTCTTGGAGTCATGAGAGCCATGGTTTCTGAACTCTTTTTTTCATCCCAGTCCTACAGATGCTGTTCCTGCCTATGTTAAGTAGAAAGTTAGAATCACTGTGAAGAAATCTTCCTCCCTTCATCCCTCCCCTCCCCTTCCTTTCCCTCTCTCCCCTCCATCCATCCATCCCCCTTCTTTTGTTTTAGAAAGAAGAAGGGATTAAGCATAAAGAATTCTGCTCACTGAGGCTGGGCCGGTTGGACCTTGGAGTCTTCAGCTGTCTAATGCATCCCCTCAACCTCTTGAAAGCAACCTTGTTTTTATATCATCCCCCTTCAAGCCCTTTTCAAAGGGACCTGTTGAGGGAAACCAGCCCAATGGTTGGTGCACATGTAAACTTGGTGATATGAATGGACTCAGCTCCGGTGGGGAGTAGGAGACTGAGCAGGGAACTTGAACTAAACTCTGATGAGTGCCTGCTTCCCTCTGTAGTCTTTTATTAGGGGATCTCTTCTTTAGATCACTGATGCTTGGTGTTCCATTCTTGGAGATTCTGATTTCTGTAGGGCCTTCTATCAGGAGTCTGCCCTGAGGTCCTAAGGTCTGTCTGAAATGTGACCTTCCCTGAGCCCTTTGCAACACGCAGGGAGCACACTCAGTTGTACACAGTGGGCCTGAGAGTGTCTAGGTTTAATACGTATTTTCTTTCCATCTCATTGTCCTTTTTTTTTTTTTAGCTGCCATTGTTCCTTTTATAAAATGACAACAGCTGCATTTATTTATCAATATGCTTACATGTTCCCCTTTAAAGAACATCTAAATTAATAAACACTGAGCAGAGAGAGCTAAATTTGTGTTTTTACCCAGAGCACTCGAATTAAACATAGACTGAAAAAAAAAAATCAACCCGGCCCCTTATGCCTCTTGGAAAACATGATCTTTTTCTGTCTGCTAGGCTGAGCCTTGATGCCTTTATTTTCATGTTCAGAGAAATAAAGGTAAACACAGATCAGAATGGCCTTGTAGTGAATATGCATAAACCTGTAAAAGACATATAAATTGGCTAAAGAGTAATAAAAGTTTTCTATTTCATGAATGCTTAGCAGCGTTATAGAGACATAAACATAGTGTCATATTTTAGTGAGCTGCCGCCTTGCCACTTGATATGCTTAATTATTTTCAAGGTCATTTCTTTTTATACAATCAGGGCAAACTGGAAAATGTCAAGCAGCCTGTAAGTATAGAACGAAACCCTATTTTCATTGTCATTTATGGTCACATATGGTTGTGGTTTTCAGTTTCCGCATTACAACCAATGTGAGTATAAAAGTCACATTAATTTATAATATTAGGACCATGGCACCCATAATCTCTCTAACCATTAATGTTCCGAGGACCTTTCCAAATGAAAGAATCGCAAAAAAATAATTAATGCGTTGTGGGCGTCTGAATATTTAAAGCGTCAGGTTAACAATACAGATGAAGGTGATTAACTATGCAATAGGTAGCTACAATAAGATGAATGTAATTGGGGCATCCAGCTAAAGAGATTATGCATTTAGCCCCTAAGCCTCTTAGGATATGTCTTAAGTAAGCTGTTCGCACCCTACCATTTCAGCTCAGAATATCTTTTCCTTGCATGAAGCAAATACTAGTAACATGAGATCTTCAGTATTGTAATTATACACTTAACTAGCTAGTCTCAGTTGTTCATTATGTAAGTATTTGGTATAGTTCATATCCTCTTATGGGAATCCTGACAGGCCAGTAATCTCTGTACACCTGGAATAACCCTCACATCTTATTGTGCCTGAGCATTGGAGGAGATGCTTAGCTAGGCATCGTAAGTCAGAAACCTGATCTCAAGATTCAGATTTTTGCTGCCACCAGCTGTTAGGAAGTGCTAGTTATTTTTTAATGCTGTCTGAAAACCATGGGCTCCTCAGCATTGTATAAATTTGGATTCAGAGATAACGCAAACAAAAATTACACATCTTTATAAGCAGGAGATAAGAATCTAAAATGACCCAACAGCACTCACACCCACTCTATTAGTTTAAAACGAATTAATGTGCTGTGAGTGGCAGCTGTGTTCAGATCAGTTGGGTACAGTCCTCAGAAATATTTACTTCACTACGTGGCTTCAGCCCAGGCTGTCTCTTGGGCAAATTCCAGCTGTCATTTGTGCCAGGCTCTGACAGATGTGTTTTACCAGACCCCCTCCCCGCCCTTACCCCACCCCCCACCAAATGCTCATTCGTATTAGTGTAACCTAATTCTGGAGTTTTCTCTTGCAATAATTGAAGTAAGACTGTCCCTTCAGTCAGACAACTTGGAGATGTTGCGTCTTCAATTGAAGATCGTTTCTGTCTAGTGTTACCTCCTGTAATGCTTCTTTTTTACTTTGGAAACATTAGATGTGGGCTGAACAGTTAGTTAGTCCCTTTCTAACAGATTCACCGAGGAAAGCTAATTCAGCCCAGCTAGCCAGACACAGTACAGCCTGGTTCTGCCTCACTCACTAGTGCTCGAAACTCACAGCTCTAGCCACACTGCCCTGGTATCTGTTCCTGAAACTCTCCAAGCTCCTCCAGGCTGCACACAGGCTTTTATCTCTGTGATACTCACCTTTTCACACTCCCCTAACGAACACACGCACGCACGGTGATGCTGGCAAACTCTTACTTCCAAAAGGAAGCCATCCTAACCTATATGCACTCAAACTGGCAAACCTCCCATCCCCGACCCAGACTAGCGTAGGTCCCTCATGAACTATGATTCTCCATAATGCTCAGCCATTTTCATCAGAAACACTTATCCCAATTATAATACCTTAGATATTTGTTCACTGTTTTAATTCCACTAAGGATGCAGTAATGTCACTTTGATTCACTAGTGTATCCCCACCGCTTAGCACATGCTTCATGCCTGAAGCACACGCTGCATATTTGGTGAATGAGAGCATATTAGCCTTTCACAATTAGCGTTGATATTTTTGGTCTGAAGGCTGCTGTTGGTGTAACTGGGGAGAAGCAATGTGAGGGCCTAGTTAGACGCCAGAGGAGCCAGAGCTATGTGTTGAAGGGAAAATCAGGATTTGGGACGACATATTCCCGCCTCACAGTCGTTGGAAATATACTCTTTATGGGCAGATCTGTGTATGATTACCTTCTCAGGCTTTGGAAAAAAGCTTTTAGGCCATGCGCTTACTGCCAAGAGTTTCTTGAACGATCATGGTGTTGCAGGCACAGTGCTCGGCTCTGTGGAGGCGTCTACCCCCTGGGGAGCCAGACAAGTAAATGCATGATTCCAACAGTGGACAATGTGCTGGGATGGGGCATGCGCAGGGGGAAGGGGCCATGCAGAGGCCACTGGAATCTGCTGGGGAGGGTTCTGGAGGCAGTGTTTGTCTGAATTGCTGTTTGAAGTCCTGAGGAGATAGTTTTATGAGAGCAGGTGCATCGTGAAAAGGCCGGAACAGCAGGTGGGCAGGTGGGGGCCAACCTGACAACATGGCCCCTGGAGGAAACCAGCTCGGTCTTGCTGATGCTCAGAGGGCCTGCTGGGAGTGGCACAAGGTGAGACTGGGGCATGGGCAGGGGCCAGTCTGAAGCACTTTACTACGTGATCACATGAACTTTGAAGTTTACACTGGAAGCCACTGGGCCCCAGAGAAGAAGAGGCTGTGGCAACCGCAGTGAAAGCCGTCTGTCACGCTTGGCAGCCCGCAGTGAGCTGCCCCAGGTGTGCCCTGCCAGCTGCAGTTGCATTCACGCCGATGAGTCTGCTTTGAGGTGCTGGGGAGCGAGGGCAGGGAATGGGGTTCCCCTAAAGCCACTGCTGGAACACTGGGCTTGTCTGATGTCACTGCCTTGGGTCTCAGCATGCCTGGCAGCAGCTTTCAGGGTGAGAGGAGTAAGCAAACAGCCCCACCTGTGTCTGTCTCTGTCCTGGAGAATACCAGGGGGCTTTGCCCGCCTCCTGGGCTCTTTTAGACTCACCGTCTCCCTTTCATCTTCTAGATTCCTACATAATGCCTTGTCCTAGGCATGATCCGGGTGCTCCCCCAGGGCCTGCCGACAGGAGTCACCCACAGAATCCCTCTTGTAGGGACGTGCGACATGCTGGGAGCAGGTGAGATGGAGGCGAGATGGCAGATAGGCAGCAAGGTGGAGTGTAGATGCAAGATGGAGTGTAGGCAGCAAGATGGAGTGTAGGCAGCAGCGGTCTTCCCCCGCTCTGCATTTTCCCAGACCTTTCCATTCTCCCACTCCTCTGGAAACTCAATTACCTTTACTTCATTATGCAGAGCAATTTAACTCTCAAACATCCTTAGGCTCCGGGCCCACCTTGCAAATCCAGGAGCTCATTAATGTTTCACAGCACTGAAGAACTGGCAGGGGCTTTGAAATTTCAGCCTTCTCTTTCCTTCTCCCTGGGTAGCTCAGAGCAGTGTCGAGATTGATTTTCCCCCTAATACGAGTTTCACACCCTGAAATTTCAACGGCTGAAAGAGCTGCATCCGTGTCGATTGCAAGAATTCTTTTTCTTCCCATCCATAGCAGATACGTAAAGCACCCCATGGAAATCTCTCTATTGGAATTCCAAATAAATGAAAACAGTAGAACAAATAAAGAAGTCCTTCTTCTAAAAGTGAGGGGATAGGACAGTAGGTAGTAGCCAGCATGGATGTGGACGAATGAGTTCTGTCAGTTCAGTATTCAGAGGCGTATCGTTAAGCAGGGGAAGGTGGAGGCAGACAGGACAGGGGTGAGGAGGCTACATCTGGGAGTCAGAGCAGCTCAGGCTGTCACTGGCTCTCCTCTCCTTCCTAACTTGGTGAGCTTAGGTGACTTGCTTCACCTAAGTATGCTCCCTTACTTTAAAAATAAAGGTAATTCCCACCTCATAGGATTGTGGGGAGGTTTGAATCAGTGATGTAGGGAGGGAAAGCGCTTCTCCAGCTAGCCAGCTCTGGATCTGGGGCTCCGGCACTCCTGCTGGCTCTCATGCCCCGCACTGTGTTTCTAGGTCATGGCCTCTGCGTGCCCCACACTCTCGCATCCTTCTCTTCCGGAAGCCAAGCCTGGGGTACATCAGGGACTTGGCACTTGCCATGGCCCTGCCCGGATTGCCTGCTATCCACCCTTTGTTCTCACTAACAGAGCTCTGGGTCTGGGGGCTACCAAGGGCCCATGCCAGTTAAACGTATGCAGCTTCCTGAGCTCCTTCACAGTGGCTGTGGGACAGTGCTCAGAGCAGATGTGACTGGAGGCATACAGGCAGGAGGCTTAGGAAAGCGCTGCTATGGTCTGATCAGGTATGAAGGGACCGGGCTGGGCCGGCTGGGTCTTTGCCCGTCTTATTGCCATCCTCGATCCTTCACCAGCATTCTCGGTTAGCAGTAGAAGAGCCCCCTGGAGGTGCATAATGAAGAAAGCCGCACACCAGGGGCGGCAAAGGGATCATTCTGGGGTGTTGGGCCCCCAGTGGCATTGTGGAGCCCCGTGAGGAAAACAACCCCTCTGTGGGTAAACCATTTTCTTTGGTGTCCTGTTGTAAGCAGCTGAATTTAATCCTATTATACGTGTTCTCCCCACCACCACCACCCCCCGCCTTAAAATTAAAACAAAAGAATTGTATGGTTGGCTCCTTCTCATCATTTCGGGTTCAGTTGAAAATGACCCCCACACGAGGTCTTCCCTGGTCATCCCAGCTAAAGCAGCTCTCCCTTTCACATTCCTGTGACATCACTGCTTCGCTGTCATCAGCACCTCATTAGCATTACCTGAAATTATCTTGTGTATTTATTTGCTCCTCAGAACTGTCCATCTCACTTTCTGCAGAACTGAGCTCTGTGAGAATAAGGACCTAGTTAGTATTTTGTTCACTGTTCTATGTTCACGGAGAACTGTGTCGGATACAAAGTAATTAGCTGCCCAGTAAATATTTCTTAAATGAATATAAAATATATTATCTGGATTAAAGAGCAGCTTTTTTGATTTAGTCAGTCGTGTGTTGAGCAGAGGAAAAATAAAGTGGAATTAATGGTACCGGACTGATTTTTATACCTATGTATTTGCATATTCTGTGCTTGCGTATATATTTATATAATTTAGATCAGTAAATTGAGCACCTGTGTGCTAGGAATTCTGAGTGCCTTCTAGCCTTTCACATTTTTCAATAGTAGTTCATAATATATATATATATATATATATATATATATATATATATATATATATATATATATATAAATTTATACCTTACCCTGCTGCCTTTACTGGGTATTTCTAAAAAAAAAACAAACAAAAGTAAAGCCAATTTCTTCTTTTAACCATTGTATATTTGTTTATCCTAAAGGGCGTGCTCAATGTGAAATTTGAAATGTGTGGTAAACTTTCAAATAGAGCTGCTTTTCTGTCTCAGTGGAAAAATGCTCTTTCACGCCTATCTCAATAGCTGTGTGTCAAAACGTGCTCCTTTGCATGTCAAGGCTCTTTTTCCTTTACTGTGCATTTCAAAGGCCGGCAGTACATAGAATGAAATTTTAGTGTCAGATGCATCACTTACAAACCAACAGAGCTCTTTCATTTTTCCACCAATGATGGAGAAAGAAAGTCGGGGGAATAATGAGTCTGTTTTTACCTTTAAAGCAGCACCATTCAGGATACGATATCTTCACTTAGAAACCAGTCCTCCCCGTGACTGTGGACCAGTGCAGACTTTCATAATTCATTCTGGAAGCTGTGCCTGCCTGGCCAGTGCCCCCTGGCCCTTGACTTATTTAGGGGCCTGTTTACCTCTTTCTTGTCTTGCACCATTCAGCACAACCAGGGGAGAGTCAGCCCTTTAGCTAGAATCACTTCGGCACCTCGGTTTCCTGCAAACTTCAACCTATTGGGATCTCACTGGCAACGTATTTCTTTGGAAGTTTCATCTTCCATCTGAACTGTGGGCCCAGATCCTTAATGCAATGATCAAAGCGTGTGGCTCTGTGACACTTGAGAATTTAGAAGCCCCGTCATATATGGCCTGGTTTACAGGTTCTCAAAACAGTTTCACTGAGATTAATATAGTTACCCCAGCCTCTTGGGTAATTAACCACAACCACAGATTGTAGCAGAATACAAAAAGAAAGGAGACAAAACCTGTGAAAAGAAGGCAAAGCTTATTGTTGCAGCGAGGGGAAGACTCCATCCCTTTAGGATGAGCTGGCCAGGCGACCCTATAACAGCTACAGAGGAACCTCAGGACCGTAAATCTCAGTATAAATATGACATGCCTTTTGCATGTAGCAAAGACTGTGATTAAAAGGCACAACTTTAGACCAAATGCCTCTTCGCATCTGTTTCCTGGATGATTTACGCATGTCTTAGTGATGGAGAGCCTGCCTTGGGAGTGCATGCTTTCACGAGAAAAGGAATTTGCTGCTCTTGTCTCTTAAGCCAGGCTGTAATGGGTTGTGTGGAAAAGTGTGGGCCCTGGGGTGAGAAGGCCATTTGCCTGTTGTCGGTCATTGGGCATGTTATTCACTGCCTCTCTGCCTCAGTTTTCTCATCTGTAAACCGTGGCTAGCCAGAGCTCCCTGAGGTACACTTCGCGGACAAGGCTGAAGTACAAGTTGCAGAGGCAAAAAGGTGGAGACAGGGACTCTGTAGGGTGGGGCTGGGGAGGTGGATGGGCGCTCCAGGTACAACACCTGTGCAGTGTTACTGCGGTGGTGCCTGCGGTGGCGTTTGTCCTTTGTCTCACACCATGTGACTCCTTAGGTTTGCTGGCTTAAGCCCTGAATAGAAATCCCCCGCCGCTCTAAACAGATGTGGGGCTAAGGGTTAAACTTTGCATGGTCTGTGTGTGCACATTTCCTCTTTGTCCTCTTGTCACGTCTGACTCCTTTCTCTGTGACTGGTGCCCACATTGAATCAGTTACCCAAACCAGATGGGTGCCTGAGTGGTTCTAGGCTCTTTTGTGACACCTACTTCCATTGTCCAATCAGCCATTAAATCTGGTTTGTTCTACCTTGTTACCTTTTTAGCGGAGTCAGTTTCTACTGGACCTCCAAATTCAGCTCAAACATGACCCCCTCCCACCCCCCCCACCCCCCACCCCCCGTGTAGAGGTGTCCTGTGGCTGATTCAGGTGTTCCTTTTCTTTGCTCCCCCAAACACCTCATGAATATTCTAGAAAACACTTAGAGCACTATCTTGTAATCATTAATTTTGTTTTCTTGCTAGCCTCTAAGCTCCTTAGGGCAGAGGTTGGGTCTTATTTGACTTTAGATCCCTAACTCCGCACAGTGCCTCGTGGGCATTTACTGTTTATTGAAGGAATCAAAGAAATAGGTCTTTATGAGCCCACTTGGGTCTTAATAGTGATATAGAACCTGTTTTCATGGGAAAATACGTTCTCAACTTCCAAATAACTTAGTTACCAGATTTCCAAAAGTTGTCATTCCAGAAGTTCCTTTGTTAAGTTTAGAGCCTAAACTTGTTAAAAAATTGTGTTCCATGTAGTGGTAAATGGCTTGTCCTTTAACCCTCAACAACATCTCAGTGGCCAGATTTTCTAAGTCCTTTTCATGTTGTTGTTTTATTTTCTTTCACCGTTCTGTGACCTGTTTCTCAGATTCCTGGGACAAGAGGCTGTCTGATGAAAGGGTATTAGCTAAGTGTGCTTGAAATGATAAGCAGGCCCAAGAAAGTCTTTTTGCATGTAATAAACACAAAATAATCAAATTTGGTATTTGAAGTTAAAAGCCAAGGCAACCCTCCCAGACCTTAACAGTAATTTTAAAAATTCTGTCCTTAGAACGGCCATAGCTGAGGGTAGTTAAGTTTTTGTTATATTGTTATTTGGGTTCTTCCTCTCCTGATGACTCTGAAAATCGTGATGGCAGGAAGTGGATCTTACTTACTAATATATTGCCAGAATCTGGCACAATAAATGCTTGATGAAAGATGGATCAGTAAATGAATGAGTATATTTCATTCTCATCTTTGATGTGAAATTATTTCATGATCACATTTTTGGTTGGATGACTATTTTCTTTTTTTTTTTTTTTGAGGAAACAAAAACAGTTGATTTATAGGCATGTCTTAAAATTCCTTTTGTTTTCTTTTTAGTAGAACTATAACTGTTAATCAAACAACAAAATTAGTTGAATGTGCTCAATGTAAATTGTATACATGTATAAATTCTTCCATTTATAATGCTTCTAATGATCAGATCATGATTTTTTTTTTTTTTTAAGATTTTTATTGGGGAATTGGGGGAGGGGAACATCGTTGGGGAATCAGGGAAGGGGAACAGACAGACAAGTTGCTGTCCTTTTGTCCTTCAGTCTAGTTGCGGAGGATGTTGCTTCACTGGCCCATGTTGGTATTGTCATTGCGCTCTTCCCGCATGAGGCAGATCGGTCGCCGGCCTCTGGATGTCGCTCACCGCGGCTATTGGCAGCTCACTCTGGCTGCCGACCACTCACTGTAGCCTATGGCAGCCCACTGCAGCAGGGGTGTTGTTAGCTGTAGAGGGCAGTGTCACTGGCCCTCATATGTGGGATCCGAACTGGGGCCGCTGGCATCCCAAAACCAGCTCTTAACCAATGCACCACTCGGCCGGCCCAGATCATGCTTCTTAATGGATGACTTTTTTCTTTATAGTGAAGGTAGTTTTTGATTACAGTAAAAAAGAGCTTGTTGATGGTTTTGAGTTTTATTTTTTTTAAATCAAAGTATATAGAAACAATCAGTGGACTGTTACTACTGAGTTGCTGTTTTGAACCAAGAAAACTATGGAATGAAAGGATGAAAATTATCTTTATGTTTTTACGTCCTAAGTGAATTGGAATTTGCAAGGGGAAAGCTAATGATCAAGCAATAACCTTTTCCTTTTAAAGGACATACCAGACTAATTGCCAGAATTATTATTAAATTTCTCAGTGCTTTTCCATCTCTTCATCAGGAGCATGGCTTGTTTAGAGTAAAGGAGTTTGGGAGTGAAGAAAACTAATTCATTAATTCATCATTGTCATAAATCAGTTATAATAGTAGGAATAGTAAACAGTAGGAATAATAAAGCAAGAGCTCTTTCTGTGTTATGCTTCATGGTGCAAAATTTGTGGAGCTTTCAGTTTCCTGCATAACTACTTTGATTATTATAGAATGTTACCTATCTTCCGATTGTCCTTAAAAGAAAGGAGAGGGAAACCTTTGGGCCTGAGACTGTATGAAAAGAAAGATTAACTAGGACAGCTGTTGGCTTTAGCTTCAAAGACCATTGTAACACCACTGATGAAGCTATATAGCCTTCAAGTATGTTCTGGGCATCCTGCTGTTAGCCAGAATTGAGATGTGAAGACTGAAGCCTGATTCACTTTACCAATATGAACAGATTCCCCACTGGAGCTGAATGGAGTTGCCTCAGGTAGAACCTTGCTTCCTTGACATCTCATTTTGCCAAAGAACTTGTTTACTGAGTAACTGTTAAGTTGTTAGTGGATATAGAATTAGAGTGGATATGGAATCAGGCCAAATGAAAATCTCAATAATTATAGTGCAAAAACCCAGAAGTTAATAGCAAAATTATAGCTCTTCCCCCCATCTAAATACTTGTTAATTTTGCAAATGCTTTCTATATAACTCCAAAAGAAACACAACTTGGTTGAGAAGAGCAAAAGAAGGGACTTGTGTTCCCTGATCTTTGTAGAAAATTGGATTTCAAATCATCCCAGCAAGGTCATCATGATTTGGGATTGAGTCAGACCATTTTTTGACATTCTTCCTGAAGTCAGGACTGGGAGAAGAAAGAGAAACTGTGGTTTATACTAATGGTTCTCAAACTTTTTGGTTTCAAGATCCCTTTATACTTTTCAAAATTATTGAGGACTCCAAAAGTATGTTTTTATATAGATTATATCTATCAATCCTTTAGCATGTTACCATTAAAACTGAGACATTTATTTAAAATAATAAATCCACTATAATTTAATATACATATTTTTATGAAAAATAACATTTCAAAAACAATAAAAATGAGTGAGAAAAGTGGCATTGTTTTATAGTTTGGCAAGTCTCTTTAATGTCTGGCTTAATAGTCAACTGAGTTCTTTTAACTACTTATGCATTCAGTCTCTTTGATATCACATAATGTGTAGCCTCTGGAAAAATCCTCTGTCCTCTCATGAGATGATGAGAGTGAAAAAAAACAAAACACATATCTATATTATTATGAGATAGTAAGTGCATAGGAAATATTGGTTTCCTTCCTCATCTCCCTACTTTCCTCTGAATGAGCATCTAACACGAGGTGACATTAGCCTAAAGGCATGTGACTCTTGCTTTACCTGGTCACACTAGTGTAGTATGAAAATAGTAACAAAACGGACTCCCCACGCTCTGTCCCGGGACCCAGTTTTAAGTTCCCCAGGTCAGGCCTGAATCCTTGGGGCTGCCAGGTCGAGAGCACCACTGCCCACAGACCCCCTCCGCCCCTCTAGCCTCACCGCCCCGCCGTCCAGGTGCGAGGCATCCGTAGCCGCCTTTTCTCTATTCCAGCTGTGCCCCACCTGCTCGGAGCCCCTCCTATTCCATCACCCAGGTTCTCTTTCTCCTTTCCGTTTCTGATCCAGTAGGCATTGGGCTGATCCTTCACCTCAGGTGAGTATATTTTGCTTCCTAAGCTCCAGAGGAGGTAGCACCGTCTTACGCTTCCAGAAGCAGCAATTGTAGAAAATCCGTTCTTCAGTTATTGTTGTTTCGCCCTCCCCCCCCAACACCCTCTCCCCCCACTCCCCGAGGATGCTGACCTCAGACCTGGGACTCGGGGACCTACTTGAAAAGTCCTCCTTTACTCCTCATGGTCTCTTGACCAACTTCATAAGCATCTACTTTTCCCTTTAGGATGACTACTTTCTCTGGAAGATTCTCAGCCCCTCCCACAGGAAGATTGTCGGCGGGCCTGTCCCCTAGAACGCCAGACATGCTTAGATGTGTCCCAGGCCCTGGGTGTACACAGCCTATCTCTAACAGTGCCTTCGCATGGCACTGAGAACACTCCAGGGTTGAAATGGACCGTCAGGTGATTGTTCTTAGCTAACCACGTGTTTGCTTATCTACTCAAGCGATGTTTGAACCCATCTTCTGGTGGAATGGGGGCACTGTAGGAAAAAGCTGAACAAATTATTTGTTGAGTGTCTATTAATGCTAGGCCCTAGTCTAAGTTCTTTTTAAGTATATTTTCATTCTTCCGGTAGTTGTTCAAGGCGTTTTTTTTATCTCCATTTCACAGATGGGAAAACTGAAAGTCAAAAGTTCAAGTTACTTGTCCATTGCACTATATTTACTAAGTATATAGAGCCAGGATTTTAAACTGCTGGGCCGCAAAGCCCGCACTTCTTCTGCTGTGTCAGAAGACTCACTGTCCAGTAGAAACCCCATCCTGCAGGTAGGAGGACATTTAGGATGTGGGGTCATGGGCCCTTTTTGTCTCCTCAAAGAGGATTTTATGAATATTGACTTCTGTGGACGATCATTGCAATCTGGAGCCACACTTCTGCATAAGACTCCTTCCTCCAGTATCTTTCGGGACAGCGAACCGGGAGCATTATTTTTGAAAAGTCTTTGTTTATTGGGCAGAGCTCTAGGTGGGGAAATAAGACATTGGGGGGTTACCATGGTAATGTGGATAGGGCATTTTGATTCTGTCCCCGTGTCTCCACCTCGACTCTCTTTCAAGGTTGGGTGAGGTCTTTACATTTTTGGATAAAAAGTCTCAGTCTGTCCCTTCCATGGCTGCAGAGGAGAAATCTTTGGTTCGGGTCCTGGGTTTTCCACATGGGTTATTCCTGTACTTCATGCTGACAGAAACATCAGTATGTCCAGAATGAGCAATATAGCAATAAATCATGTCAATCAATAGATGCAAAGCAGGCTCCATCATGCCTTCTTACTAGACCTGCTTACAGGATGAGGATGGCCTATGTCCCTCATGCCGGTGGCAACTTGACTGTAGACAGTGAAATGCTATGGGGAGGGGACCTAGGAAATGACATGCCAGGCTGCCCATGCCTAATTTCAAAAGGCTTCATTGTCAATTCACTTATTCATTTCATCGTCATATTAATTATGAAATGTATGCTGTATCCTCTTATAAATTTAGGGTATGAAAGATTTTGACTAATTGATGTTCTATATTCTAGACTGCATTTTTAGTGCAGTTTTGGGGGTTGTTAAGCTTGGCATGATCATTTTATGAAAGCTGGGGCAAGATGGTGGAATAACTTGGAATGAGTGGTCTTAATTACAAATCTGTAGGAAGATGAATTGAACTCTTCTTCCAAGTTTAATTGTAATTAGTGCTGTCCTCTTGCTGAAATTAAAGCTGAACTTGAGGCTGGTGACTTACTTTTTTTAGTGAAATAATGTGTTTAGCATGAGTGAGCTATAGTAATATATATGTGTGTGTGTATATATCTATATATATCTATATATTTATATATCTATAGATATTTATACATATAGACATACATAAAACCTCGAAATAAGTGAAATGCAATTAACTTCACTTTATTAAATTCATTATTACTAATATTTAAGCTTGATGTGTGAAGATTGTAGCAGAATGGTGATGAGGATCTAATTGCCAAGAAATGTGATATATTTTGAGAAAGAAGGGAGTATTATTATAGGTGTCTTATATGTTATACTTTTCTTTGGGTAACATTTCTTTGGGCATTTGCATTGTATGGGAAATAAGTTTTTTTGGCAAGAAAAGATTTTGATGTTTTCTTCTGAGCCTTAAAAGATATAACATTTGTGTAGCAAATTTATGTTTATGCTAAAAGTTACTATGGCTTTTTCTTCTTTAGAATCAACCCAGTGAAGTGAGTCAGAAACTGAATTTCGTTTTCTGTAGTTTTGGGTGCAAAAGAACAGACAGGTTAAATGGGCTTCCTTATACAGAGAAGTAAATGGTTGATTCAGATTAAAAAATGCAGAGAATCATAAATGTCTCTGGACAAGAAATCTTTAGGTTAAACTGTAGCCAGAAGGAAGACCATCTTTGCATGTCAGGAACTTCCTGTCTTATGAGTGATACTTTCAATGATGCTCCGTAGAATATTGATCTCTATTTTGAAGGCACTCAGGATTTGAAGTGAATTTTAATATTCTCTCTACTTGGCACATTTTGGATTTTGTTTGATGTAGCAGAAAAATTCCTCAACAGGATAATTTTTAAAACATGATTACATTGGATTAAGGCAGGGAACACATTGCTCAACTCAAAAATGCTTCCAGCTTTTGAATTCATTAAAATAATAAAAGCTTTTCTTTATCTGCCTCATTATTTTTAATGCAGCTCTGTCCTAGAAGAGACTTAATCCCTTTGTTGGTGAAAGTAGTTAACATTTCTGTCTGAAATGAAAAAAAAAAAATCCCCTCCTTCCAGTTAATCTGATACCTTTATCTTCAAGGTCATTTGACACATCTTAGTGAAAACAGTAGTGAAACTGAAATTGCTCATCAGTCACTGGGAGCGAGGGGCGTGGCCTGGTATGGAGCAGGATGGAATGCAGGCTCAGTGATGTTTCAGGGACTCCCGAATTCCAATCCCAGCCCCCCTCTTCATTCACTGTGTTTTGGACAAAAAGTCACCTAACCTTTCTGAGTCTCAGCTTCTTCGTATAGAGGATAAGGGCTCTGATTCAGATCTCCAGGGTTCTTTTTAGTGCTGCTTGTTTTTATCATTTAATCAAAATGCAGTAGGAGGTAATTTTTCAATCAGATGTTGCCTATTGTTCATACCTCTTTCTGACCCCACATCCTCATCCATTTCTCTAGTTTCTTTTACAGAAATGCTTCTCAAAGGAGGGGTCTCCACTCCTTAACTCTACTTCTTGGCTTCCCATTTTTTTCTTATACTCATTCCATGACCCTTTAGGCCCCACCACTCCATTCAGGCTCCGGGTCAAGGTAATCACATTGCTAAACCCATGCATTTTTCCCAGGACCCGCCATAGGGTGCAGTTTCTTCACTGCCCACCTGAGGGTACTAGACCAGGCCATCCAGTGCCCTTGGCTGGATAGGCAGTATAGGAACTCTACTGTAGCTCCATCATGATGGCCAGGCGTTATCCCCTTACTTATTACACAAGTAGAGGGCTGATCCCTGGAGGTTCTTGGGCTGGGTACACTCGGAATGGGAATTGTGCCTTTAATGTCAGGTGTCACTAAGTAACCTATCTTTTCAGGAATCTGAATATTGCACCTAGCACTGTGCTTGTTAGCACGCCCTCTGTACCTGCAAGATTTTTCTCCGTCTTTTCTTTCTCCTTCCATCTTTCCTCCATCCTTTCGTCTTGGCCTTGAAATCATAGCGTGGAATTATAACCACAGAGCACGTCCCGATTTACATTGTTTTCAACATGTAATAAAGGCGTATTCTTCGCCGAGGCTGTTTTCCAGCTTTGCTCTCCTGTCTCACTCAATGAGGGCTGCTCCCTTGCTGCACCTGCAGCTCATGATGTGAATCCCGTGAGGCACGGCCTTTCTCCAGCAATAAATCATCGGAGCTGCTGCTATTCCTGGATGCGAGCCTTTCCTTGGCCTGGGAAATTAAGAGAGCAGGGTCCCCCCCTTTCCCTTAGGGTTTGCCAGGCAAAGTTTGTTTACTGTGAAAAATGGACTGTGCAGCTCGAGTTTTAACCCGATCAATGAGGATATGGATTCGGATGGGAGTCAAATGGAATATTGCAAACACACTCGGCATTTCTGCCACCAAGGAAGCAGGGAGGGGGACTCGAATTATTCTTGACCAGATTGTCCTGTGCCGAGCACCATCATCCCTGTGTACAGATGAACAAGGAAACACCTGAGCCTACCTCCAGACACCGCCCAGAACCTTCGGTGGGCCCTTTGTCAGTTCCCTTCAGTGAGTAGATGGGCAGCTGTCAGCTTTCACTGGATCAGGGGCAGCTTGGAGGATGCTTGGAATTTTAAGCAACTTCTTTCTCTTTCCTCTCCCGTCCCCAATCCTTCTCCCCCCATCCTCTAAGAATGAGTTTTTCTGTCTTGCTAGTTACAGGTTATATATATATATATATATATATATATATATATATATTAATATATATATGTAATATATATTATATACACACACATACACACACAGGGGGTGCTAAAATGTATATACATTTTAAGAAAGGAAAACTATATTACAATTGTAATAATATGTACTGATAACAAAAGATGAATACAAGTCACGTTTGACTTCTGCAATTATAGAGGTGCTCAAAGTGGTTACCATCAGCATCCAGACACTTCTTTTTTTTAAAAGATTTTATTGGGGAATTGGGGAACGGGAACAGTGTTGGGGAATTGGGGAAGGGGAACAGCCAAGTAGTTGTCCTTCATTCTTAGTTGTCGAGGGCACAGCCAGCTCAGCTCCCAAGTCCAGTAGCCATCTGGCTGCTCGTCAGTAGCTCAGGGCAGCTCAGTTCAAGGTGCCGTGTTCAATCTTAGTTGCAGGTGGACGTAGCCCCCCCATCCCATGCTGCAGTTGAACCGGCAACCTCCTGTTGTTAGGAGCACGTGCTGAGCCATCCTGCCACTTGTTGGTAGCTCAGTGGCAGCTCAGCTGCAGCTCAGGCGAAGCTCACTGGCCCATGTGGGAATTGAACCAGTGACCTGTTGCTCAGAGCTCGTGCTCTTAACCAGCTGAGCCACTTGGTTGGCCCCAGACACTTCTGATTATGGCAAACTACTGTTTGAGCAACATTGACCAAAGTGTCCACTTTTATACATTTTTTTTGGCACCTCTGGTATATGTGGCTCTGGACAGTAGGGGTGTATAGACTCCATTATCTAGATTCCTCAGCTACTATACTTTTTTTCTATTCTCCCTGCTTTGCAGCCCAGTTCTCCATGCCCTTATTTCCTCTCTAGTCCCTTTTGTTCCGTTTTCCTCAAATCTCACCCTCTGGAATGTTCTCCTTTCACTCATTCATGCCTTACCATGCCTCAAGTCCACGTGCTTGCAGAAGAAAAAGTTTTGCCCCTTGTTTGAAAAGGTTGGCATGTGGTGGGGGAGATGAGGGTTTGTTTGGATGGGGGCTTTTCCTCAAACCCTTGCTATTACTCTGCATAGACTTGCTCTGCTGAGTTCAATCCATAAACATTTTCTGTCTTTTTGGTGCATTTATACTCCTGCAACTTGAATCATTGATACTCAAAAGTCCTGGACACTTCTGGAAACTTTAAGAAACTTCAAGAAAAGGTCAAGTGTGAGCTAATGGAAGCAGCTTTATTACCTGTATTCTTGTGTTCTAAAAGTCCCATGTTTATTCAGTTTATTCAGTTCCCTGGTTCTCCTGCATGGGGCTTCCTTGCCCTAAGGATTTTTCTGGTCAGAGCCCACAGCCTCCTATCTGGTAATGAATGTCCTGGCTCTTGTCTGTTTCTCCCAGCTCTGAAAGCTCCCCGAGGCCAGGGACACCCTCTGTCTTGTTCAGTATTATACCTCCAACAGCTAGCACTTTGCTTAGCACATTGTAAAGACTCAGTCACTATATTTAATAAATAATGATTGAGCCTGGTTTATGAGTACATTATGAGCTTTGAAGTCAGACAGACCTGGGATAAAATCCTGCCACTGCTGTTCTTTAATAGCAGCAAGACTCTTTAACATTCCTAAGCTTCAGTTTCTCATGTGTAACAGATATGATCCTGTAGCATCCTTGCATAGATAATAACAGTTAACATACACTGAGTACTTACTGTGTGCCAGGCATTGTGCTAAGAAGCCTACATGAATTATTTCATTTAACCCTCACAGTTTCTTTGAGGTGAGAACTCTTATTATTACCTGCCTTGTTTCAGATGAAAATCCAGCCTTTAAGAAGTTTAAACTGCTTACCCAAGGTTACAGCTGGGAATTGGCTGAGCTAGAAGTGAACACTCAGCCATCTGACTCAGGAACCTGTGCCTTCATAGGTTGTGGGTTCCCTGAAGGTAGAAACATTTGGTGGCACTAGCAGCTATTTAATAACCACACTTTGGTAATCAGAACAAACGAAGGGCAGGAACGGCACTTTAAAAATTGTCTTTAATCCAGTGGACCTCACTGCCTTTTAACTGTGCACACTCTTGCTCACATTTATTTAATGGATCCCAACAACTCAGTGATTATTCGCCCTAATTAATGTATGATAATTGTGAAAAATAAAAGTTGCTGTTTATTGAGCAGCTACCCATTGCTGAACACTTTATGTACTTTATAACTAATTTTATGACAGCCTTGAATTAGTGTTAATATCCTGCATGTATTTTACAAATAAGAACCTGAGGCTCTGAGAAGTTAATGAACTTGATCCAGGCCATGTGGCAGCGACCATGGCAGAGCTCAGATTGGGTGGAGCGCAGATCTGACTCTTAAGTCAGAGGACCCAGGCTGTTTGGCCGTGTGTGATGCATTCTCGGCGAACCGTCCATAATATTGTTATCCTATAAAGCGAAACAAACCTGCTGCCTGGAGTAACTGCATGTTAACTTCATCCAATTCCTAAAAGGTGTTCATGGTTGAAAATGTTGTGACTGGAGAATGAAGTCACATTTCAGATAATTATTTTATTGATATTTATATTTAAAAACTTAACTTCCAAGGAGTCTGAGATTTTATTAAAGGAGTGAGCCTACCTAAAAATTATTTTGTAATTTTTTTTTTCAGTTCCATGGGCTTTGTTTCCTAAAAGAGAACACTTGTACAACTTTCAGGCATCACACGCCCCATACACACCATACACACACTTTTTCCTACCTCGGTTTACCAGAATAATTGTGTTCTAGAGGCTGACTCCAAACTATTTTCAGGCAGATTAAGTATATATTTTATCATCAGGCCGTGAGAATACTATTTGGCTATAACCACACTCCCATCATGTTTTTAAGAAGCAGTTGTTCCCTCTTTTAATAGATTTGATGAGTTGGTGAAGTTTCAGTCTCTGCACATACTCCCCGTGTCACTCACAACAGAGAGCTCCCTCTGAGGCTCTGTATTTACCACTGAGGGATGCTTAAGTGAGGAGGTGGCCAAGTGGACATTTTGGCAGTTTTGTGCTGCCTAGGGCGCCTGTTTCGTGCTTTCAGAGTTAGCCATGTATGTACACGCAGGGCAAATCCGTGTCCCCGTCTCCAGTGAATGGGAACACAGTGAAGATGGCCACTGTTTTATGTCTTTCTACAGGTTTTCCAAGGGTCTTATTTAGGAAGGTTATCAGTTATGCAGAATCCACCTTTATGGGTGGTTCTATGACATGGTTCCAATTAAAACGAAGTGGATAGATTGCCGATCGGTGTCACCTAAGTAAATTCTGATGTGCTCCTGTGATTAATGGAAACTCTGGAGAAAAGGAAAAGATGAAAGCCAGTTCTTGAAATGTGCTTGGCAAGCCCTAAGGTTGGTCCATTCTTACATAATTAGAGGAATAAAACAGCAGCTCCCCATTATGTATTTGAAAGCAGGAAGTCTGTTTTTACTTTCTTTTAGGGTATAATTAATCACTTTCAGACACAGTATTTTAGAGGTTATGGTGAAATAGAGTTTCATTAAAACCTGTAGCTTAATAATAATGGGTCAATCAAACTGACGACACTGCTGCAAACCTAAAAATGAGCTTCGTGTGCTAAGAACACGTTGCTTTTTTAGTGTTGTCCAGAGAAGAAATTGAATACAGAAGGGGTTAGGCTAGAATTTTAAGGCCGGTTCCATCTCAGGATGTGGCTGCCGCCGAGGGGACACCTCGCACGCAGCTCAGGGCTTGCACTGAGAAATGGCGAGGGCCGCAGCCTCTCTTACCTTCCATACTACTCTTGTGGGCATATCCATCACTGCTTGTCAGCTCTACAGGACCGGCATGGACCCAGCTGAAGAGAGGCCTGCTGGGCTGCAGTAAGTAGCTTAGAAGGACAGTCAGAGGATGGAGATGAGAATCGCCAGCTTTCCTTCCAGCTGAAGCTATAAATCTTTCAGGAGCTTCTAGAAGCAGTTTGTTAACCCTGCTGCTGCCCTGTGAGGAAGGAAATGCCTGACTGGAAAGTGCTAAAAAGCTTTGGCAAAGTTACTTTTCCCGCATTAAATCAAAATTTCAATATCTTGATCAGTGCCCTGCTGTGGGGTTGTGTAGTTGGAGGTTCCTGTGGACGTGTAGATAAAAAAGACTGACTGACTCTCCAGGTGTGGGGTCCAGGACAACTTTGAGGAGTAGAGTGGCCAAGGAGTTTCTTATGGGGTCCTAGTCACAAACAAGCAAAGCCTTGAGATTGTAGACTTGACTCATTTGACCTTTATGGCGATGCACATAGGGCTGCTTTGACTTTTCCTCTTTGGAAATGTGTTATACAGGGATCTTACTTTGGAATGCCATTATATAACCAGGACTTCAAGGAGACTGTTTAAACTCACTAAGAAAGGCAACAGTTTTTAAGCCTTTGGGGAGGATGTATTTCATGCAATAATGAATGACTGACAAATAGTCCCTGTCCTTGAAAAAGGTCCCAAGTCCCTCTACACTATTAGTCTAATTTAAGGATGTGTGTGTATGTGTGTGTGTGTGCACACGCATGCATATATGTGAGTATTAAACATACTACCACTATATATCCTTAGTAAGTATACTATAGTCTAGGCTTACTTTTTGCCCATTAGCCACATGAGTGAGATTTTTTTTTTTGTACTTTGTGGTGGCAGTTATTCCTTATATGACGATTCCATGTGGGTGTTATGTGATTAAAAGGAGCTAGCTGCACAGCCTGTGTAAGTTGCTCAGAACTTCCTGTCCTTGGGTTTATCTCCATGAAGGAGCCACCGAAAATTAGAACTAAGATCACCATCCTCCTCATACCTTGTCTTCACTTCCAACAGTCTTTATGATGCTCTGGCCAATGTGGATGTGTAGATGTTCAGGAAAAGAACGAAATATTTACAAGGAAACTCTACTGAGAGGAGGTTTCTGTTGATACCTCCCTGAAACCTAGGCATGCAGGCATTGACGGAAGATTGAGTGGATCTGGTCTAAGTGTGGGGGAAGAGAGAGCTATCATTTTGATACCAAAAGGAAGAAGGAGAAAGAATATGGTGGCACTCAGGTTTGAAGGTGGCAGTACCTGGGCATTCCCAGCTACTACTTTCCAAGCAATTCTTTCTTTGCTTAAAGGTGAATTCTTCAATGAGAGAATAATGAGGAAGGAAAACTTTGAAAAAGAGGAAAAATAGACATAAGCATAATTTTTCTTCTTTATAAGAAACTTAACTTTGTTCCAATATAAGTCCTTCGTGGCTTCCATCTAAACTGTGCCTCCACTGAATGTAGGATTCAATAACCAGGATTTAAAGAGACACCAGGACTGTATTCTTTGCTGCTGAAACGTAAATGAAAATTTTGAATGTTTTAAAAGTGGTTCATGAATTCTGGAACGTTTAATAAATTTAAACAAAGACGTAAAAAAAAACCCATATATTGACGTTGGCATGTTAATCATTCACTTTGTAAATCTGAGTACATTCAGGAGAGCTGTATTTGTGTAAAGGACTCACCACAGCTTCTAGCAAGCTGTATGTGCTTAATAAACATAAGCCACTGTTGCTGTTTTTAGCTACCACAACTATAAAAAGCAACAGGACAGTAAAATGACAGCAAGTGATTACAGACGCATCCCACCTGGTAGGCTCCTCTCTGTACAGCAAGCTGCCAGGATGCCTCTCGGTCAAGGTTTGCTTAAGAAATTTGCATTCCTTTGAATATCAGTACACAAAGATGAGAATGGGGAAATAATTATTTGTCTCCATTTTAAGATCAGGATTTTTGAGAGCTGTGGCCTGTGACCTTGTCACACGGAATTCAAATCCCAGTGGCTTTCTCACGGAGTGTCCAGTGCTACAGTCTGGACATAGGAACAACTGAGTGCCACACAGAGCACTGGACGGAGCCCTGAGCCCCAGGCCAGACACTTCGGGGTTCTAGTCATTGTTCCCTCAGGTGTTAGCTGCATGGGAGCTGGGAGATTTAGCTTCCTATGAACCTTTCTGAGATTCAGAAAGCCTTGCCATTGTGTGGCTGGGTCTCCTGAAGCCTTCCCCTGAGGTAGCCCCCCGGCAGTACGTCCATACTGTCACGCCTTACACACAAGACAGTGCTGTCGATCTTAAAGATGGTCCTGAATCGCTAAGGAAGGTGCTCTCCACCCTGCTAAGTCCAGGCGCCATGATGCACATTGAAAAAGCATTTTCTTTCAAGTGGTTGGAATTTTTAAAAAATGGATGCCTGAGAGCATAAGCTTTAGTATCACAGCCTGTGTGAGTTGTACAGAACTTCCTGTCCTCGTGTTGATCTCTGGGAAGGAGCCACCGAAGATGAGAAGTAAGATCACTGAGCTCCTCTTAGGAAAATAATCCACTGTGGAACAGCATGTTCAATGAAGATGATGGATCCCTGAGGCGGCCCTCTTCCCACTTCTCAGTTCTCGGTTACAGGAGCTGCCTGTGGCACTAATAACAGCAGTTCGTTTGTTGAACTTATATTGTTTGCTAGAAAATGAGGTAAGTCTTTTTCATGGGTTATATTCTTTCTTAGCCTTACCGAACAATTGTACGAGTCCCATCAATACTTTTCCAGATGAGGTAATTGAAGCTTAGAGAAAAATTTCTTGCCCAAGATGATACATATCAAAAGCAGTAGAGCTGGAATTTGAGGGCCAGACTCTTGGTCCCCAGATCCCACCCCTTACCTGTTTTACTGAGCATTTCAGGAAGAATGTGATCCTTGTACCGTATTGGCCATTGTTGGCATATCGTCTTATTTGGTACCTACGTGCATTTTTCACTCATCCTCTTGAAAAGAGATCTTGGCTTTAGATATTATTTTTATGTGATTAAAGAATGATTTATCTATTCTTTTCTATATTTTATTTGTTTTCTGACCAACCAGTAAGTAATGAAAAAGCTGTCCGGGCTTAATGAAAGGGAGAGCTGCTTTGCTGAGTAATGAACACAGGTAATTCTTCCCTGTTTTTGTGAGGCTTCTCCCCCGTGGCATCTTTAAAAGCCTTGATCAGCTCGTCTTCACTTTCCAGCAAGATTCTTGCTCCCCTCAGAAATTTGAGCAATTCAAATTCGGTTGAACATCAGCTTGAAGAAAACGAAACTGGGGAAATAAACCTATCTTTAGGGTCCACCATTGTCAGCCATTTCAGATTTCCTGTGCCACCATTGGTGCATAGCCAGCATTTTGAATTTAAAGTCATAGATGTGTAATCATAAAATCAGAATTTATTATTTTTGTTTAGCAAATATGTTTCAAATTCAGATACGCTTGTACTTACGGCATGCAGCTTGATTGTTTTCTACTAATGAACAAGGGAATTCCTAGAAAAAGAGAAAGAGGATGCAGAATGCTCCCAATTCATTTTCTTGACTATAGGGAATTGGCAGGTGAAAAATAAGAGCGTGTTTTCAAAGCCCCTCTAACACAGCCTTGAAAATAGTCATTAACGATGTGAGAAATAATCTAAGTAACAATGTTTTAGGTAAGTGTGGGGTGAATTGCGTTCTAATTCTGTTTTTCTCTAGGACCTTGAGCCAATCTCCTGGGTTTTGAAATCGTCCTTTAAGTCACCTGCTTTTGTTAAAAATGTTTTTCAGACATTTTTTTTCTTCTCTTGGGAAAGGTCCTTTATCAACATAAGGTTAAAAGGTTGATTTTAGGCCGGTGGTCTGTGAAACATTAAAGTGTCCCAGGAAGTTTGATCAGATAGTCATAGAACCCCCCAGTCAGTCCTTTGGAGCCCAGTGAGTTTTGACAGTGCTCCTTCCTTATTGATTAGAGCGCCTGCTTTCTGCTGCTCAGGAAATGTTGGTGGAAGGCCCCCTCAGGGTATTCAGGCAATGTGATGGGAGAAGAAAAACCTCTTCCTCTGACTTGCTCAGGCTAAGGGCTCCTAGGTGCTGAGCCCCAGAAGGCCACGTCCGTCTCCTGGGTCCCGTTGTCTCCACCACCCTGCAGCCCTGCAAAGCCCTGGGTTGCTGAGAGGAGACACAGAGGGGTGAGACGTGATGGAACTGAGCACATTAGAAAAGATGTTTACAGAGAGGACTTCAAAGAAATTCAGGCACTATAGGAAGTATTGACACTTTTAAAAAGGAAATAGATTGGGCCGGCCGAGTGGCGCAGTGGTTAAGCCCTGGCTTGGGAAGCCAGCGGCCCTGATTCGGTCCCACATATGAGGGCCAGTGACATTGCCCTCAAAAAAAAACCCAACAAAATAAAAAACGGAAATAGATTTTTTTTTTTTTTTAAAGATTTTATTGGGGAATTGGCGGAGGGGAACAGACAAGTTGCTGTCTTTTTGTTCCTCAGTTTAGTTGCGGAGGATATTGCTTCACTGTTGGTATCGTCATTGCGCTCCTCTTCCCGGATGAGGCAGATCGGTCGCTGGCCTCTGGATGTCGCTCACTGCGGCTATTGGCAGCTCACGCTCGGCTGCCAGCCGCTCACGCTGGCTGCGGGCCACTCACTGTAGCCTATGGCAGCCCACTGCAGCAGGGGCTGCAGCTATGCCATCCCCGGGGACTCACAGCCCAGCTCCAGGTGGAGCTGTTGTTAGCTGTAGAGGGCAGTGTCACTGGCCCTCATGTGGGATCCGAACCGGGGCCGCTGGCATCCCAAAACCAGCACTTAACCAATGCGCCACTCGGCCGGCCCCGGAAATAGATTTTTAATAAATAGTTAATGGGTTACGGTAAAGTGACCTAAACACATTATTTATTTACTTTTTTTTTCAGTTTGGGCTTTATTTTTTTAATCCCAGAAGCTGAATATCATTAAAACAGTTGTTTTGATACGAATGTCTTCCGTAAGTGGTATTTTCTCAGAGTGCAGCTGTTGGGGGTGGAGTGAGGACTGGACAGTGTGTACAATGTGTGTCCAATTCGTAAATTCAGTCTCTTGGGCCATATTCATAGAATGGGGAAAATAAGTAAGGCTCACATGTCATTTCTGTTCCACCTGATTTCATTAATTTGATGAATATCTTTTAAAAATAAAAGTACTTTGCATTTTTAAAGGAATACAGAGGGAAAGAATGAATATATTTTGGGTGGGGTTGGGAGGAGGCATATGAAACCAAATGCATTTTTTTCCCTAAAATTTAGGGTAATAATCATCTATGAGAGAAATTTGTAGACTCACTTCTTTTAAAATGTGCTGCCAGATACCAAGGAACAATCCTCAAACCCAACAATAGAATTATATACAAAATTTAATGGAGGTGTATTCTTAGTTGACCTTAAAATTGAAAAAAACAACAACAATCAACTAAACTTATAATCTACTGCTTTCATCTCAAGGCTGACAGAGAAATATCTGTAAATAAATGTGCTTTCTTGCACTGAACTTCAGTTTCATTCTGTGGCTTGGAGGAAAAATCAATTATGAGCTAAGGCTGTGGTTGCTGAAGTCAGTGAATAATTGTGCCCCGTGTACTTTTACCATCTTTTGATCTGGCCACTATATTTAGGTTGTTATGATATCTAAGGGCAGGGCACACATTTTTGTGATTGGAAAACCAAGTGATACTTTAAAAACTTAATGGACCTTGAAAATTGCTACATACATAAGAAAGTAAAAACACTACATCAGGTATGTAGAAAAATTATCTTCTTTGCTACTTCCTGAGTTTGGCAGTATTTCTGTAGTAAATAATCACTTATCTTCTCCTGGGCATCTGCTGTGTGCAAATCTCCATATATGAGCTTTGAGGAGACATGAAAAACCAGAAATCCATATTAAGATTAAAGCATGCTAATTTCATGGGCTGGAGGGAGCGAGAATGAGGAATGACTGCTAATATGGTCGGCACATGGGTTTCTTTTGGGGCGATGAAAATGTTCTGTAATTAAATAGTAGTGATGGTCATACAGCTTGTGAATATTACTAAAAACCAGTGAATCATACACTTGAAAAGCCTGGATGTTATGGTGTGTGAATTATATCTCAATTTTTAAAAAGGCCATTAATTCTAAAATTTTAGTCAACGTCTGCATATCTCCGTTCGTGTTCTGTATTAGAAAAGAGTAGCTTATCTTTTAATACTTGTTGTAAGGTTTCAAAAGTATAATTTCTTATATTTTACCTACTACTCTTCCTCAATTGGTTACTTCATAGTGATAAAATCTTTCAGTGAACTCTTTTTGCTTTTAGGCAAGTCTGTGCATACTGTTTGGCAGACTTTGCACTGCACAAGTCTGAGGAATTCCTTCCCCCTTGTGCTGTTTAGGGTGGATTCAAACTCATTGTTTGGCATTTAGCACCATGTGCATCTGAGCTTTCGCCTGCCATTACTCAACTTCATTCATTTATAGGCTTATTCAGTCGCATACTTTAGTATTTTATTTGTTCATTGGTTCTTTTGTTGGTTCACTCACTCACTCACACATTCACTGACTCACACATTCACTCACTAAACTGGATTCCTTATCTTGAACTTGCCCGCTGGTTGCTCTGTTCAGCATGTCCCATCTGCAAAGCCTGTCCTCTTCTTCCCATCTTCTTCCTCTAACTCCTAGATACACTCAAGCCCTGCTTATGTCCCGCCTCTTCTGTTCGACTTCCCGTTGCCTTTATAGAGCCAGTGTTTCCTCTCCACACATGCCCAACAGACAACACGAGAGGCATTTACTCAGAGCAAGAGAAGACTCATTTTTCGTGACTGTCCCCATGTGCCATTCTTTCCACTCACAGGTCTGAGCATAAGGGACCAATCTGTGCTTTTGGACCTGATCATGGATATCAAACTGAAAAAGGAAGAGCAACCCCTCACGTGGAAAACTAGATTTGATGCGATTGCAGGAAAGTAACTACAGATCAAGGAAGCTCTGTGTATTTATCAGAGGTGGTCTGAGCTGTGAATTCTATGGAGCGTGTGGTGGATGGTTGTTAACTCCAGTCTGTTGGGACTCTTGAGATGGTACTTTGGAAATAGGCTCCACTCCTCACACATCTGAGGGGAGTTCAGGACACGAACAAGAGAAAAACCAGCCCAGGCGACTCTTACCTGACAACCCCAGGTGCTGTTATCAGTGGATTTGAGTCCCTTTTCTTTCCCCTCATCCTGTTCTCCTTCCTGTTAGCCTAAGTGAAGAGAGGGTCATTTGGGAAAGCTTTCTATTTAGTAATACAATCCTAGAGGCCTTTAAAAACCTGACAAAAAACTTACTTTGAATGATAAATGGCCCATTTGGAGATGGGACTACATGACTCCTAGCAATTCCTTCTACATGTATGAGCTTATGTGTTTCTCTTTTATTTAAAATTGTATTTTGGCTTGAACATGAAAAGAATTTCAACTGTGTATTTCTTTCTACTGTTTCTACATATATTTTTTTGGGTGGTGACAATTGCCACATTCATTCTAATTAAGAAGCTTTAGGGTGACTGATATTGGGATCACTTATTGTCTCTGTATTTTAAGCAAGTTTGTGCACTTTGCCCAATTGGTTTTTTGTGTTGATTAGCATTGACTTGTCATGGAATGTACTCAAGGAATGTTATTGGAAGTTCTGTGGGAGAATTTGACACATGTCCCTGAGATGGCTTATTTTATTTATCACTCTCCATCGTTTCAGTGCATACTGAAGCTGTCCAAATTGGGATAGCCATCCTATAATGTGAACTTTTGGAACTTCCAAAAGTTCACATTATAGGATTTAATCAGCTCATGCAGTATGAATTCATCAAAAACTTTTTGAATTGTCGTGTTAGCAGGCACTCTGTCTTATACTAGATATAGAAGGATGGATGAGGCAAAGGTCCCTACGCTAAGCAGCAGGCAGAGGAGTTATATGGACAGACCTATTTGAAAAGTTTGGATCGAAAAGCTTTCAGGTAGATGGCCGAACCATTGTAGTTCTTCAAATCACAAGGCAGAAGAAAGATTTACGTTCTGAATTTTTATGGGTGTAGCCGAGTTTTAAATAATAGTAATTTTCTTGCACTAAAAGTTTGATTTAGTTTTAAGTCAGAAAAGCTCTTTTACATTTCTAGCTCTTGCTGCCTATTTCAACACTAACCAAGGGATCATGTAATAATAGCAGCCCTTCCAGCACACGTGCCCAATTTTCTTTGTGGTTTGATTGACTATGAACGTTTTCTAGGGGGCATCGTTTTTAGATTGGCTTAACGTGCAAACAAACATCCTTTGAATGTAGCTATTATTTAGTATTCGAGTGGAAATTTAAAATGTGTCATTCAAAGGAAGTGGGAAAAAAAGAGAATTGAGAAACCTTTCGGTTGCATATATGTGTGAAGTAAATGGAAAGTGACATGGTGGTTACTTAAACCTTCTAAAAATCAGAGTTTTCTGTTCTGAGATGCTACATATAGGTAAATAAAATAATGGCCATTTGGGAATAAATCAGTGGTTCTTAGCTTCTTTTGGTTCACAGATTCTTTTGAGAAACTTAAAAACTAAGCACATATACATGCACATACAAAATGCATATAATTTCAAATGGTTCATGGATCCTGAAATGTTTTAGTAAACCTACTAGGATCCACCATTTTTGTAAATAGAATGTGCTAATTTGTCTTATGAAAATTGTAGGTAAATAATTTAAATATTGTGTATAAAATTTATAAGTTATCTAGGCTATAAATTCTGTAGCTGAGCTGAGCACATATACGTTTATTAGATGCTTTATATGAAAAATCACAATTTAAATTATGTGTTAATGGAGTTTAGGTTGGAATCTATTTTTGGAGTACTATTTCTAAAAGAAAACATTTTCAAGTAAAGGCTATTCCTCTTGAGATGTCAGTCAGATGCCACTTCTGGAAGGAAATGTGAGAAAATAAAAATATTTTTCTTAATGTAATACAGCAAGTGACAAAGTGAGCTGACATGCTTAAGAAACCAGACAGGGAAAAAAAAAAAAAAGAAACCAGACAGGAGATGGGGTTTGTAAAGGAAGATTAAAATGTCATTTTATCTGAAAATTTTAGTCATTTCCTCAAGCTGTCTTTGCCTATGTAGGGAAATGGGTTCTTCTGGAAATATCATGCATGTTTAAACAGTTTATCATCACAATAATATCTTCCTTTTGAAGTACTTTTAGCGGATGGACAGCATTGGTTCCATTATGGAGTTTCAACTGAAAACTTAAGTTAGGGTATAATTTTAATTATAATAATAACCGCATCAGTGCCAAGTGCCAACTTAGCTGTGGCTGTTATTACAATAGTGAAATATTTTCAAGCATTATTTTTATAGCAGTTGAGTTTTTTGAAACTATGTTAGTGAAAGAGAAAAAGTTTTAATTTCTTTAAGATGTGTTTTCTCCTGCTGCTCTCAATATAAAGTACTCTTCTCCCCATTAGCAGTTGCCAGTAGTGATGACATGAATCAAGAATCATGGTTTTCGGGACGGCCAAGCAGCTCAGTTGGTTAAGAGCTCGCTCAAGAGTGTGAGCTGAGCTCTGATCAACGGCGGTTCGAGGCCAGCCTGAGCTGAGTTGCCGTTGATCTGCCAACAGGTGGCAGGATGGCTCAGCTAAAAAAAAAAAAAAAAATCATGGTTTTCGATGAAGTAAACAATTGTAGATGATGGGCCTTAAGAGGCTCTTCTTTTCATAGGAATTCTCAACTAAGCAAAACAAAACAAAAATTACTGAAGGGCCAATGAGATAGCATCATTAGACAGCAAGTTTAATAACATCCAGGCCATTAGAAGGAATTTATTTTGCTTTTCTAAAAAATGCCCTTTCTATCATCATTTATTAAAAGTACAGTAGTCTCTACTTACCTGAGGTTCCAGTTTCCAGAGTTTCAGTTACCCATGGTCCAAAAATATGAAATGGAAAATTCAGGAAACAAACAACTCATAGGTTTTAAATTGTGTGCTGTTCTGAGTAGTGGGATGAAATGTCATTGCCATTCTCCTTCATCCCGCCAGGGACAAGGATCATGCCTTTGTCGAGTGTCCCCAAGCTCTATGTAGCCATCTTGGTTACAAGACCAACTGTTGTGGTACCGCAGTGCTTGTGTTCAAGTCACCCTTATTTTACTTTATAATGGCCCCAAAGTGCAAGAGTCGTGATGCAGGCAATTCAAATATGCCAAAGAGAACTGGAAAGTGCTAAGTGAAAAGGTCTGTATAGGGAAAGACACAGTATATAGAAGGTTTGGTACCACCTGAGGTTTTAGGCATCTACTGGGGGTCTTGGACTGTATCTCCCGTGGATAAAGGAGAATTGCATGGAGATTTGCTGTGGAAAACATTCTCACCCTCTCCTGACTTGGTGGAAATTGGATCAATTAACATTTCCAACAACTCCAAGTGTCTAGGATTGGAATGGTTGTGATGTCCAGCTTTTCTCTCAGTCGTGCCAGATGAGTTGATTTACATGACTTGCTTTGGGAGGGTCATCCTTTCTGCATTAAATCAATGTTCATTTGTTCAAACTGTTGAGTTCTGAGAGTTTTTATACATTCTAGACTCTAGTCCTTTATCAGATATACGTTTGGTTTGCAAATAGTTTTTCCTAGTCTGTAATTTGTCTTTTCATCCTCTTCAACACGTTTTTGCAGAGCAAAAGTTTTTAATTTGGTGAGATCCAGTTTATCAATATTTTCTTTTTTTGGATAGTGCTGTTGGTTGTTAGTCGAAGAGCTCTTTGTCTAGTCCCAGATCCCGAAGATTTTATCATTATTTCTGGACTCTCTAGTCTATTTCATTGATCTATGTGTCTCTCCCACTACAAATACCACATAGCCTTGATCACTGTAGCTATGTAATATTTTAAAATCATACTTCTCCTTTTATTCCTTTTTATAATTGTTTTAGCTATTCTAGTTCCTTTGCCTTTCCAAATAAATTTTTGAATAATCTTTTGAATATCTATAAAAATTCTTGCTGGGAATTTGATGGTAATTACATTAAACTTATCAATTTGGGGAGAATTTACATTTTTACTATGTTGAGTCTTCCAATCCATGAACATGGTATGTCTTTTCATTTATTTAGATCTATGATTTCTGTCATCAGCATTTTATAGTTTGCATCATACAAGCCCCATATATGTTTTGTTCGATTTGTAACTAGGTGTTTCATTTTTGAGCAATTATACATAATATTGAATTTAAAATCGGTGTGTCCATGAGTTCTTGCACATACACACACGTGCATGCACACACTTAAGTTTGGTATGCTTATCTTGCATCCTGAAAAGCCTTTATATAATGATATGTGTAGGTGCAAAGGCTCAAAGACCAATCTTTGACTCAAAGCTTCACTCTTTTCCCCTTCTTACTGATGGATTGATTGGGTGGTTGCATGATTCATTCACTCTCTTATCCAGCAAATGTTCACAGTGCAGCCACCATGTACATAGTTGTTTGTTAGGTATTTCTGGGAATCTGGAGTTAAAGAAGACAGGAAGGATCCTTGATCATGTACAGTAGCAGGCAAGCAGGCAATATAGACAACCCACCAATAATACTAATCATGATAAAATCAGCATCTTTCTGGAGATAAAAAGCCGTGTGTGCTGGGAATGCACAGAGGGAGCAAGGAGTAATGACTATAGGATCAGGAACATCTTCATGAAAAAAGTATAGTATGTGGGGAGCAATGTTGATATTAAATTTTAGTGGCTGACAAGTGGAGGGACTGAGGAAATCCTGTGAGAAAAGTCCCAAACCCACGGAAGGGACTTGACATGCTGCTTGTCCTCAGAGCCCAGGGCTCGTTGAGGGGACTGGAAAGGTGAGATAAGCTCTAATTGTGGGGTTTCTTGAATGCTCTTTTAGGAAGTGTGGACTTTACTCTGTAGTAAGCAGGGAGCGATTTAAAGTTTCTAAGCAGGAGAATAACATGAGTATGATAATTTAGGAAGAGAATTCTGCTAATAGTGTCAAAGACAGATTAGAAAGTCATGGGACTCAAGGGAAGGAACCCAACCATCAGGCCACCACACTAATTTAGGCAGGAGCTCTAGAAATGTGGAGTCAATCTCTTTAGAAAGGTCAGAACCATCTGAAGTGCAGTGAGTGGCAGGTGACTACTGCTTTTAATCCAAACTGCATTTTCTTTCCGTGATTAGGAAGAGATTAAAGGTCTTAGATATATAAGAGAGTAAAAATTGGGGTTTTGAAAACAAAAATGCACTGTTCCCACTGACTGTTTCTAGCCTCTTTTTATAGAATAAATATAGGCTGTAATTTTCTTTGAGTGATGCAGTTTTGAATTTTTAAAGGGCAGGTACTCTGTAAAAATCAGTCCATTTGAGCATAAATTGGCTTTCCTACAGGAGGCGGTCATTCTGAAGTATCTGTTTTGTAATTTAACGTTTTCAGAGATGTGGGGGTGAGGGTATTGAATGAATACAGCACTTGTGAATAGGAGCTCAATTTGAGAAAATTCTACCTCGGTTCATAGCATTGAAGATATGGAGGTCTAGGCACTAATTACATGAAAGGGCAGAGAAGCCTAAGTGCTTTCGGTGATAATTTGTCTATATATTAAGCATTAAAGCCTTAATCCTACCAAAGTGGCCTCCCAAAGTGATGAGCTCCATCCGTTCATAAGTGTGATGAAATTTATGGTGCCAGAAAAACCAAAGAACACATACATCACCCTGCAGGTGCTTTTGGAGAACCTATTTTCCTGGGGACACTCTTCCTTTTTCTGCACTTTATCTCATCCTGGAATTATGGCACCACTTCATGGTCTTCGTTTTCTAGTCTCTGTGCCTTTAAATCGGAATTAGAGCTACAGTTGTATACTCGACTTACCAGAACTTTAAATTTTAAAAATACTTGCTATCACTCAGTTGAAGGGCATGCCAAAGAAGTATTTTCTGCTACGGGATCATGATTATTTATATGGCAAGAATTTAATTAGTACATTCTTTGCCTTCCCAGCTAACATGTGCTGTGAAATCATCTCCATTTTCAGTCTTAAAAAAGAGAGAAAGAAATGTGTTCAGAACTTGCTCAACTCTGGTGGAGAAATTACTCATGTGAACAGATCAGCCCTCTCCTGGCAGCCCCGTCCTGTGGCCGCCAGCGAGTCCCTTGACACATTTCCATTTCTTTACGTGCACAAACCCTCCATTCAGGTTTGATTAAACAGCAATATCGTAGCTGCGGATGGCCATTGTTCCCTTTGGTCTCGTTTGAATGGTGAACATGCTGCAGAAGACGCTGTGGGTTGAAAGGTGATAGCACTGCACGTCCAAAGGTTAGTCCCTCAAAAACAGCTGGACCAAACGAGAAAATATGAAACGTCACTTTTGGAAGTCGACATCACCCATGCTCTGCTGTCTTCTTAATTTCCATTGTTACTGCATTTGATACATACATTTCCATTCCTTTTGTCTCAAAGAATGTTTATGTACAAGTCTTCCTTTGTTCTAAAGGTGTTAAGTCAGCAGTTACCTAGCAAAGCTTTCATGGCTGCCTGATTGAGGTGCTTAGAAATATAGGTGCATTAATACATTAGATTTCGCCTTGCATATTGTGCTGAGGGCCCCAGGGAGCAAACATGGGATCAACTTTGGGGCTGAGTCATCGAGACAGAAGGTCGGTGCCTGAGCTCTGCCAAGGTCCCTTGTGTTGATTACGGGATAGGATAGACTTTCGAGTCAGACCTGGGCTTGACTTCAGGGCTGGCTCCACTGCTCACTGGACCATATTGAACGATTTCCTTCATTTCTCTACATTCCAGTTTGCTCATCTGTAAAATGGATATTAAGAATATTTGGGCCAGCCGAGTGGCTCAGTTGGTTAAGAGCTCGCTCAAGAGTGCGAGTTCTGAGCAACAGGGTTGCTGATCTGATTCCCTGTGCAAGCTGAGCTGCCGCTAAGCTGGATGGCTTAGCTAAAAAAAAAAAAAAAAGAATATTTGCCTCACAGCCTTTTTTTTAGATTAAGTAAGATCTTCTATGTAAAGCACTTCACAATGTGTCTGGCACATAGAGAACATTGAGGACATGGTCGGTGTCAGTATTCCTTCTTTCCACAAATCTGGGTTGCCCAGCTACTGTGCTCCAGGGACTGTTCTAGATGCCGGGATAGAAGGTGAACAAAGCCCCTCGTGGAGCTTATGTTCAGGTAACAGGGGGCACCAATAACAATAATAAATAAGCAAAGTATGTAGCATGCTAGAAATTGACCAGAGTTATAGGACAAAAGTGAGCATCATTATAAGGACTGTGAGTGCAGGGTCCTGGAGGAAATTGTATGTGGGATCCGAACCGGGGCCGCTGGCATCCCAAAACCAGCGCTTAACCAATGCGCCACTCGGCCGGCCCGGAAATTACAATTTTAAGTAGGGAGTTGTTTTAGGCCTCACTGAGAAGATGCCATTTGAACACAGACTTGAAGGTATTTCATTGCTAAAATTAATTCTACCAAAAAGGGTTTTGCTTTGTGTCTACGTTTCTGCCCTTACCACACGCAGTACAACTTGATAATACTAACACGTTAATACTTAGTCATAATAAAATTTAACCTTAATATAAATTCTAATAAAGTACATATTCATGCACTTTAGCTACCTTTTCTCCCCCTTGCATGTTGCCCCTCTTCGTGTCTCTGACCTACTGCAGTCAAGTTACGGATTAGACTAGTTTAGAAATTACTTCTGTTTACAACAAAATCAAACAGAACATAGAGAATTGTTCTGTAGATTCCGGATTTCCCTACTGTCTTTTGTCAAATGCTTTCCGGTAGAGTCAGCACTGAAACAGCAGTATTTCTGAAAATACTTGGATTCATGCCTTCTCTGAGAATGAGTTGTAAGCAGTCAGCTGTTCTTTCAAATGGACTGGTTCCACGCTGTACCTGAGAGCACAGGAGAGCTGCACCTTTCACATCCTGGTAGCTCCCTAACCTGTTAGTACTTCCCTGTCCTAGTCATGATCAGGTGATGTTTTCTTGTTCAGTGACAGCATCCACTTTCACGTCTGTCCCCTGTCTTTCTCTATAAAGAATCAAATCCTACCCTGCAACTCTCGCTGAGGTAGTGAAATAACACCTGCCCTGTTGGATTCAGGGCCCCCTCTTCAGAACGTATTTTGAGATGGACCCCCTTATTTCTGAAATGAAATTTATAGATAATATCACCACGTGTACATTTAATTTTAAAATGAAAATAACACTATAATTGTAGTATCAGTAAAAGAGAAAGATAATGTGTACTGCCTTTTCTTACGTAAGTACTTGCTTGTGACTATTCTAGAAGATGTAATGAAATAATCAGATGTTTGAGCCTGTTTGTAATGAGTAAGTTTGGATCGAAGGAAAGTAAAATAACGTTCCATTGAGTATTGGCCAAAGTTCTTTATATTTGAAACTTTGAAATGAAGACCAAATAAGTGTATGCAGACACACAGAGAATCACCATGAATATGGCATCTACAAATGTCGCTTAAGCAGGTGTATCGTTTTGGTACCTTAAACACCATGAGTTGGAGACATGATTTTCCAAAATGGTGAACCACTCACCCTTGGTACAGACTAAGCTAAGTAGAATTCTTCCTCAATTTACATTCAAGGAAGTTGCAAACTTTGAGCATTCAGTATATATTAAAATGTGCATGACCTATTTTGTGTCTATAAGTAAAGTGGAGTGGGGCTCTAAATTTAGATGATGAGAAAATGTTCGTCTATAAGAAAGCATGGTGGTACATTCGAAAGACTTGCAGGATGCAGAATAATACTTTGTTATCCACGATTGTCCTGTCTGGCCCCAACCTACGGAGCCATGGTGATGACTGAAAACACCCGTCATGGCCCCCAGCGGTAGTACCACTCCTGCTGCGAACTTCTGGTCCTCAGCTCCTGCACTGCTCGCGCCCACGGGGTCCTGCCCAAGCTTCAGGGCACCATTGCTCCCTGGCTTCACTTGGCACCCTGCTGCCTCACTTGTGAGTGCTCCCTCAAGCTCTGGGCTCTTCTGCTTCAAGCACTTTCCACATGGCTGGCTGACAGCTTTTGGGGATCCTGCAGTGTTTCCTGGAGGCCTCTAATTCTCCCAATTCCCCAGTCTATTTCTTCAGATGCATCTTACATTCTTCAAAGGTTATTGTGTGTAAAAGGGGTCGCATGGATAGGGAGTTATCACTCCTTTTTCATGTCCTTTCTGATTACAGAACTGTTTTTTGTTGTTGGGGATTAATGGATTGATTGGCTATTTTCCTTCTATTGTCATCTAAGTTTCATGGCCAGATAGGACATGTGTCTGTTCTTCAGGATCCCTGTCATCTCTTCTGATCATGATTGTCATCACTATGCTGTTCTCTTTCTTTTATTCCTCTTACCTTTACCAGAGTATCTTTTATGGTAGATCAGCACTCCATCAGAATATGTCTGTTCTTCTAACTCTTCAGTCAGTCATGGTCTTCAGCTGTACTTTTAAAATAGTTGTGTACTCAGTGATTGCTTCCTTAATATTAATTTTTTAAAAAACTTTGTTTTGTTTTTTGTTTACTCCTTTTTTTGGTCTATCTGTACCAGAAGCAAGAGATATCTGGAAGGTTCTGGCAAGCCCTGGTTTCTTTGTCATACAAACCTATCACACGTCGTATGGTTACCACATTTACCATATAAGAACGTTGGGACTTTGTCTCTAATTTGACATGAAGAGTCAGCACATATTCTTCTTTTTTTTTTTCTTTTTTCTTTTTTTTGGCTGAGCCATCCTGCCACCTGTTGGCAGCTTAGCGGCAGCTCAGCTCGGGCTGGGCATCAAACTGCTGTTGCTCAGAGCTCAGCTCGCATTCTTAAGCATGTTCTTAACCAACTGAGCCACTCGGCCGGCCCATATTCTTCAGATAAGACTAAAATGATTAAAGTTGTAATCTGATGACTTAAATTGTATTTATTATACAAGCATTTTTTTTTGAGAGGAATTGGATGCAGATTCTACTTAAATATATGGAGTACTAAGAAAAATTATTCAAGGTTTTAAATATCTTGTCATCAACATATTTACCAGCTAGAATATAGTTTCATAATTGTTGACACATCAACAATCCATAAGGGAAATATGATCAGATTTTGTTGTCAGTAGATCTCATTCCGTTGCAGTGTCATGGTGGCCTGGCGGGAGGCCAATCAATCTAGGTCTCTCTGAGGATGACTGTAATGTATATTTTAGCCTGAGACATCACATCCATTTGTTTTTCTTTTTAAAATTGTGCTATTTCCATCTCTCTCTAGCACTTATGTCATCTGCCATATATTATAGGTAGTCTTTTGCTTATCCATCCACCCCATTAGACTGAAAGCCTTAGGGATCATCTTATGCATTTTTGTGCACTTAAATGGCCTGCCAGAGTATATTACACTTAATAGGGGATCAATACATGTTAGGAACTTGGCTCCATGCAAACTTCACCTTCTTGTTAGTACACAGCATGTTTGAATTTTGTGCCATGTCTTTAATTACCTTTAAATACTTTTAGATATTGATTCAGTTGATATAATAGCTCTTTTAAAACACTCAGAGAAAAAAAATATTTAAAAACTTTTTAAAAAGAAAAAAGAAGGCGAGGGAAAGACCCCTCAAAGAGTTACAGATATAAGCTGGAAAGAATGTTTTTTTAAAGTCACCTTTGCCAATTTCACATTTAACTGATAGGGTAACAGAAGCCGAGGGGTGTTAGTGAGCTGCTGCAAATCAGTAATTAGTCAGTAACAGCACTGAGACACTGAGACAAGACTACAGGTTGACGTACCTTAGAAAAAGATTATTTTTTGTGTATTAAAACTGCTTTCACAATGATAGTAGTAGGATAATTTGCCATTAATTCAACACCTGTTTATCAACTATTTGTTGTGCAGAAAGTATGATGATATGAATGAAGCCTTAGCAGTGAGGGATATACAAGACAAATGAAAATATTATTCTGGAAAGGATCTTAAATGGAAAGAATGTAAAAAATAAAGAAAACGTAACATATTTGTAAATCTACAGAGTGACAGAGGAAGTGAAAGGGGTGGCCGAGGTGACCAGAATGAAGCATTGATAAGAAGAAAGGCTGGCTGCCGCACGGAAAGCCAGTTACAAGCTTTGGCGCTGGGGGTGCCATTACTTTGATGGTTTTTTTGATAGTTGATAGTTCTTATATAAAATAAAACATTTCTCAGGGAAAAAAAAACAGGGAAAACTTGACAGCATGCATTTCTGTGTGATGGTTTAATTAGGTCTTTTGTACTTAGTATACTATCTATAGAAAACAATAAAAACATATACTATAATTTTAATACCTTTAGTTTTTTTTTAAAAACAGGCTTAATTCACTTTTCTTGTATAAAATTACACTGCTTCAATTTAATTAGGAACAAAAATATAAAGGCGCAAACCGAGCATTGCTACCATAAGGAAAAGTATAATTTTATAACACAGAAGGGCTCCGGCTACTGTCTCAGATGGTTCTTCCTCTGTTCGGGCCCTCAAATGCCTGCATCATGAAATTCTCTTTAATTTGGGATTGTGTTGAACATATTCAGCTCCAATTATCATCTGACAGGTGTTCTGGGACTTCAAAATTTTAGATTTCTTTGGTTCTGAATTCCGTCATTTACTAAAGTTATTCAGTCGGTTTTTAGTGAAAGAAGAGGGTAAGAAAGAATTCATTGTAAAGCACAGCCTCTTATTGCCCCTGTAATCTTTCTCCTTAACTGCCCTTTACTGAGTATGATAGAGATGATGTTCCTTGGAAATCAAAGTAAAAGCCCCCAAAATGCAAAGCATGTTTTCCCTGGTTGGGGTATCCGCTGAGTGTGACCTGGTCACCACACATACCACCATCTTGCATTTGATTACAGAGTTCCAATTATGTTATCAAGTTGGACTTATAAGAATAGCCACCTCAAGTTCAATGAAAAGTTTCAGCTGAGAGTTCAATGAAACATGTCCTTTCGCCAAGTATGTGATTTTTTTGTTTAATGAGTTGGTGCATTTTTGAAAATTACTTGGCAACTGGGGATGTTTCATTAACATGTAATAGGATTAATATTTAGTGAATCATTTTTTGAAATCTATGACAAATGTTTGGAGCCTTAGCAATTTATCATTTGGCAGGCAGTAAGGAGTAGTTTTCAAGATTCTTAGTACCATGGTACATGAATTCACTTCCGTCAGGATGTGTAGAAGCGTGGGGTTGAGATGAACCCTTCTGTATTCTTCATTTTGTGTCCACTTGATTCAATACAATATTGGAAATTCTTCTTCTCTTCTTCCTTTCTGTGGCATCAGTCTTTCCTTCCTAAACATTCCACAAAGTAGGTTTATTTTTGAAATTTGAGAGAATAAAAGGGGGTTTTCCCCTTGAAATTGAAAATGTTTTTGAATATCACTGTAGCTCACCTAAGGTGGCACACGTTACTATAAATTAGGGGTATGCATTGTATTAACTGGAGTTTTATTCGGAACATGGGAAATTTTAATTAGCTTGTGATATTTTGTCTCATTAGAAATCTTTTGAGCTCCTGCCCCGGGTGATGTCCCCAGATGCCATCATTAACGCGGTCTTCTTTATCCCCAAATCACAACATTGGTTACTCATTTTAGAGCCAGTTTCCAGAATACATTCTTCCTACTTCGTATAACACTCATTTTGTCGTTAACTGCCCCAATGGCAAGTTTTTATCATTTATTAAAAGAGTCTGGGATTTGCTGCTATTAATTTTAAGACAAAAATAATCAACAATGTTACTTGTCTGGTAATAAACTGAAAAATAAATATTGAGTCCCAAAAGCACCTTGAATCTCAAGTCAACCTCTATTTATTTTAACAGATATATCTCAATGAATTTTGTGTTCTTTGATTTTTAAAAAATTACAATTAACATGAACCATAATTTGGCAAGCAGTTTTGTCCTTGGCAAAATGGAGGGGGTTCAGAATTCATGGTCATCTGCGATGCGGATGTCACAGCCTAGCAGGAGAGACAAATATGTCAACAGCTCCCCTAGCACATTATTCAGCAGTATGTCGGAGTGTTCTGGAGGCACACAGGAGGGAGAGGCTGGGTTGAGGATAGCGATTTCACAGAAGAAGCCACATTCCAACTTGGCTGGTCTTGACCCATTATTTATAAATCAAAACATGGGCCATCCAGTCAACGTCATGAACCAGGCACTGTGCCAAGTGCTCAGGGAATAGAGATGACCATAACATACCTCCTGCTCTCAAGAAGAGGGATTTGTACAAGACAGACTCATACACAGACGTTTACAATCGAACAAGTGGTGGAGGAAGAGAGAGGGTCAGAAGAGAAGACCCTGCCTTGGACTGGGGAAGAGAGAGCTAGCAAAGACCACACAAGAGGGACCTTTGAGTTTAGGACGCGGGACTAGGAATTTAGGTTGGGGTCTAGTCTCAGGCTTGGGAATATGATCTATAAAAAATTAGGGCATGATCGGGATAGCATTCTGGAAAAGTGGTGTAGTATATAGCAGGACATGTACTTGGAAAGGCAGCCATGTTTGGAACATCTGATGTGTGATGGAGAGTTGTCAAGAGTGAGTGTCTTGGATATAACTACTGTTTAGCTGTAAGACACAGAGACCCAACTACAGTGGTGTACAATACAGGAATTTATACCTCATATAAAAGAAGCCTGGAGGCAAGCGATTTGAGGCTGGAGTAGCAGTTTCAAAAAGTCCATACAGGTCCTGACTCAGTTTGGTTTTGGGGTGTGCTGCATGTGGCTTTTCATCTTTAAGGCCTTGCATGGTTCAAGATGACTGCTGGCGTATCAGCCATTATTTTCACATTGAGGAAAGAAAGAGAAGGTAGAAAAACCAAAGAGCGCATATGCCTCGTGATATTTAAGTAAAACCCCTTCAAGTTTCACACGCACTTCTCTTGAACACACATTAAAAAAATAGCAAACGTCTCTTATTAAAGAAGAAGGGAAAATGGGTGTTGAGAGTAGCCGCTGTTCTCTGTCACCTGGAGGACAGTGTCATTAGATTTGGATTTATAAGGATTTCTTTGGCAGAATATGGAGAATTTGTTGGAGGGCGTGTGAAACCAGCATGATATTAACAGGAACAGTTGCCTTACATAGTGTGTGTAATGTTTTTGTCACTGACATCCTTGGGTAGGCATCGGTGATAGTGCTCGCCTGATTCATATGATCGGCGGGTGAAGCGGGCCCTTTTTCCACATGATACCTGCACATACAACTCCCCAATAGGATTTAACGTAGGTTCCAGGGTGTCTCTCTGAGTCTTCAGTGCATTTGAGATGAAGGATGGAGTTGAGTTATATCTCTTGTGATTTCATTTTTTGGAGGACCCTCTACTTGGAAAAAAATGTCATCACCTGCTTTTAAGGTAATTTTTGCCCTTCGAATAGCCTTCAAGGTAGCACTTATGATGCCTTCTGCAATTTTTTTTTTTTGGTCTAACATTTGAATTTGGAAAAACAAACTAGAAGGAAGAGTTCTTTTCAGCTACTTTCCCCACATAAATTTCTCCTCTATCGTATATTTAAAATCACTGTTGGTAAAATTTTATAGTGCTTTGGACTTATATACTTGGTGACTGATAATATATAGGCATTACTGTTCTTGTACTCCCTTTTCTTTAAAAATTAATTATCAGAATGACACAGTTATTTACCTGCTAGGAATTTATATCATTTGTGATACATTGTGATGTTAATGAGATAGATATATATACATCAATGATCATAACATCATTAGAACTATTAGCTTATAAATTCTTAGCAGAAAGTAATCTTGTCAATGAGAGAATATTCACATGTATTTGACCAGTGATGAGAAATAATTTTATTCCATTTTTTTGTAGGAATAAAGGCACTCAATTTTTAAAGTAGTACTGTTTTGCTTATAAAAGTGAATGCAGCTGCATATGTGACAAAATGGAGTCCTAAGTAGTAGCTTCCCACTTAGCTGCATCAGAATGAGGGTGGGGCAGCCTTCTCTTTTCATCACTGGGTTTGCGGAGCCTGACACATGGATCAGATTTCAGGGTGCACATGAAATTATTTCTGTTGCAAAACGAAAAGTCCTTTAAAAGAAAAATGAGATAGTCAAGTCTTGATGTCAGTCCGGATTTTGCATTCTGTTAACCTGGCTTTCAAATATTTTTGACTTCTGGGGAACCTGCCTCGTATGTCCTGTTTAAGCAGAAGGGGGCAGCAGAGAAATCAGTTGGAAAGCAGACGTCCTGGTTTGCTTTCCTTCCGATAGAAGCAGTGGTGCAATATAAACATACGAAAGGGAAATTAAAATAGAAAATAACGGCTTTTAGTTAAACCAAAAATTATTAGAAAAAATAAAATAACATGATCTGGTAAAGTAGAATAACTTGTCAGTATTACAGATGTTGCAAAGATGTTGAATTATAGTATTTGTGGGTTTTGTTGTTCTCTAAGATCTGATAAGCACATGTACAGTGGATTATTTAATACAGTTCAGCTTTCCATGGGGGAGGTCTCCACAAGATGTCATGTGTGTTTTTAGAAAAGCAGTTGCTCCCATTGGTTTCTGCAGCTTATTTTAATATGTTTGTCCATTGGAGTTAGAGTTTCTAAGGAAAACCATTTCCTTTCCTGTTAAAACAAAGGAATCTTAATACCTTTTGACTAAATTTTGGTTTTAGAGTCAGTTGGTGGTCTAATTTTTTTGTAGTTGTTGTTATTTTATTTTTAACATAGTGCCTGCGTAATTCCCCCCCCCCCCGCCCTCCACGCCTGTATTTGTTGAAAGGAATGAGGTCAGAGCAGGCTGATCGGTTTTATGCTCTTGACCTTTGAAAAATGTATTAGCTAATTAATTGAAGCAATATTATTTTGCTGTAAAGGATGGCTTAAATCATGTTGATGGGACTGGCTAACTAGTTTTATTTACTATATATGAAAGCTATTCTGTTTCTTATTAGTATTGTATACTTCTCTATGATTAAGGACAGTAAGACAACAGCTAAGGGCTTCTCTCTGAAAGCCAGTCTGGCATTTTGATGTATTCTGTGTTTAAGATGAAGAGCAATGTTTAGTGCTTTAACAGGTAACTAGTGCTTCTTTTCACTGCTTTACAGGTGAAAAGAGGGATCATAAAGTTACAAGGTGCCTTTCTCTGCCAGGGCACCCAGGAAGCTAAAGCTGCAGTTCCAGTCTAAACCCATTATGTATTCTATTTTATATATGTTGCAAATGTAACCTATTGATTTCTTTGTTATAGCCTTATTTTATGAGATATGCTGTGAAATAAATGACCTCAATGTGATTTAGAGTGAGACATTAAGTGTTCGTTGTACTCTTAATGGTAAGGATAATGGTAGGAGGGGAGGGGAGAGGAGGGAGAATACCTAAAGTGTGTAGTGGCTCATCTAGCCCATTGCCTCTTTATCCTAGTCCTTTTCATCCTCTCCCTGTCTGGTAGATGTTATTTGGTAAATACTAGTTGTGCAGAAGTAATGAGTTTGATGTCATCTGTGACCCCAGACCATCCCTCTCCACATGATGGGACAATTGTCCAGTGAAAATGTGCTTAGGCCACACTGCTCTTTCCTCTCAGGCATATCTTTCCTCTAGAAGTTGTGCCACAGATCACTGATGCTCTTTCTCTTTTTATGTATGTTTTTTTCTGTTTTATTTTGGGTATTTTCCATTGCTATGTCTTCAAGTTCACTCGTCTTCTCCTTCACCATCTTACCTGCCATGAATCCCATCCAGTGCATTTTTCATCTCAGACATTGTGGTTTTCATATTTAGAAGTTTGATGTGTGTCTTTTTTTATATCTTCCATGCCTCTAACTTTTTAAACATGTGGGATACAATTATAATAACTTTTAATGTCCTTGTCTGTTCATTCTAGCATCTATGTCAGTTCTGGGTCAGTTTCAATCGATTGATTTTTCTCTTCGTCATGTATTTTCCTGCTTTTGTGTATGCCTAATGATATTTGATTGAATGCTAGACATTGTTATGTTACCTTTTTGGGTGCTGGATATTTTTGTATTCCCTAAAATTATTCTTGAGCCCTTTTTTTTTTCTGAGACATAATGAAGTTACTTGGAAACAGTTTGATTTGGGGGAGTCTTGCTTTTCAGATTTGCTAGGTGCAGTATTTAGTCTGGGGTACATTACAGAGGCAAGACTCTCTGAGTCCTTCATCCACTGCCCTATGAATCTTGAGGTTTTCTACTCTGGCTGATGGGAACCGGGCACTATTCCTGTCCTTGTTTAAGCATCTGGTATGGCTACCTCAAATCCTTCCAGTTGGTTCTGCCATCAGGCTACAATTGTGTCCTCATGTGCGTTTGCTGATCAAGTACTCTGCTGAATACTTAAAGATGACAATTGGCAGGTTTTTAGAGTTCTCTCTCTCTGCAGTTCTATCCTCTCTGGCATTCTGACCCGTGAACTCTAACCTTTGTCTCCCTGCACTCTGAACTTCCTCTTCTTTACTCAGAGAATCCTTCAGCCGGTTCTCCCTCCCTGTGCTGTGGCTAGGAAACTGAGTCATTCAGCTAGTGCAGTCTTTTTGTTCATTTTCCATCTCTCAGTGATCCCTGGTCTTTGTTTCCTGATATTCAGTGGCATGGAAATGTAATTTTTCATATACAGTAATACCTTGGTTTGCGAGCATAGTTCATTCCAGAAACAAACTACTCATATTGCAAGACATTGCTCATTTACCATGTTAAAATATATAAAAAGGGCCGGCCGAGTGGCGCAGTGGTTAAGTGCTGGCCTGGGAAGCCAACGGCCCCGGTTTGGTCCCACATATGAGGGCCAGTGACACTGCCCTCAAATAAAAAAATAAAACCAAGAAAAAAATTTTAAAAAATATATATAAAAAATGTTTGCTCATCTTGTGGACCACTTGCAAACCAAGTTACTCGCAATCCAAGGTTTTACTGTATTTTGTCCAGGTTTTTGGTGTTTCATGTGGAAGGGTAAATCTAATGCCATTACCCCATCTTGGCTGGCAACTGAGGTGTCTCTGTCTGAGCTCTTAAAGCTGCCCCTGTCGGAGCCCACGTGAACCTAGTGCTTTCCCTCCTCTTGATGCTGGAGTTCTGTTAAGAACGGTGTGAGTTTAAGCTGCAGGTCCCACCATGCAAAACTGCAGAGCATCCCCCGGCAAAACCGTCACCGTGCTGCGGGGTGGACGTCTCTTCTTTTGGTGGATTCCTGAACAGTTTACAGCGGATGCTAAGATGATGTGCACATCTATGCCTGTTGATGGTGATTCAGCACAAAGTGGACAGTCTGAAAAGAGCGGAATGAGGGGCTCATTTCTAAGCAAATATGTTTATTGTTCCCCACACCCTCCTTTTCAAAAAGGTGCAAGTATGAGATTGTAAGCTGGAGTGCTTTAAAAGTCATTTGGGGGCTGGCTGAGTGGCGCGGTGGTTAAGCGCCGGCTTGGGAAGCCAGCAGCCCCGGTTTGGGTCCCACATGTGAGGGCCAGTGACACTGCCCTCAAAAAAAAAAAAAAGAAAAAAAGTCAGGGGCGGCCAGTCAGCACAGGTGGTTAGAGCGCAGTGCTCACAGCACCAAGGTTGCTGGTTCAGTCCCCACATGAGCCACTGAGCTGTGCCCTCCCCAACTATTGGGTTGTCAGAAAAGTCGTGACGTATTTTTTCTGTTTTTCGTTGGCAAACATGTGTCATGACTTTTCCAACAGTCCAATAGATTGAAACAACTACTTGACTTGGAGTTGGTGGATCCTGGAAAAACACACTATTCCCCAATTTAAAAACCAGTCATGTCTGTACAGATGTTGAAGATACAAGATGAATGCGAAGCCGTGGTCACCTGCCCATAGGAAGCTCGCTGTCTATGGGGGTAACAAACGTACGATAGGAAATTATAATGCTGCGTGGTAAGCTGTGGCTTTCCTATTTAAAACCTTTTGGAGCAAGACATTCTCTTTCACTCCTTGTAGCATTTTAACAGAAGCAGGACAATATCATTCTGGTGCATTTTTGTGCTTTGAATTGCTCAGTGAAAACAAAGTCATGTATTTTACCATCTATTAACAAAGCATCGAAGAGGAAAAAAAAACTTTTAACGTTCCTTTTTACCGAGACTGACTATCTCCCAAGTCACACTCTTTATTAATTTATCTACTTGATAGCCACCTTAATAGAATTTTCTGTTTGTTTATATGATTTTTTCAGATTCGTGGTGGCCTTTATTCTATGTGGCATGTGGGGAACAATTCTAAGCCTTGAATTTTAAGATACGTATTCCCTTTAGCAGCAATTCTAATGGAAAATAGGATTGTCTCTTTTTATTAAATTTCTTCTATTATTAAAAAGAACCGAAAACGTTTGGTCTTCAGTGGCACTTTTACCTATGCTTTAAGTAGCAGAACTGTTTCTGTAAAAATGTATTATCCAAGATAGATTAAATGAAATCGTTTCTTTTGCAGGTATATTTGAAAAAGTACAGTCGTATACCCAGTTTTTAATTTTCTTTGTTTTGTCTTTCAGTATCTAAACAAAATATTCTCAGTGCTTGAGTTTTCAAAGCACACATACTTCACACTATGAAATTTTCAGTAGCTCTGTCTTATGTAGCATGTGAAGGAAGAAAAACTTTACCTATCTGGCTCTGATCCCTCTTTTGGTAGCAATCTATGTGTATCATTATTGCCTTCTTTTAAAGAAACCTAATTATTAACCTAATTTAGGAGATTGTACTAAAGAATTGGTTTGAGGAAAATCAATCCAAATACAATCATAATAGAACCAAAAATTTAACATAGATTTGTTAGAACATTTGGCCATTTAAAAATTTCTTCCAAAATTGACAAATATTGATTCTTTTTTTTATTTTTTATTTAACAACAGTCAATAGAAATCCTAGAGAAAAGAGGTCAAATTTTGGCAGCAACAAGAAACTTGGAGTTGGCTCCTCTTTCTTCCCGGTAATTTGTCCTATCTTTTGAAGAATTAACTCCTCCTAAGTGTAAATTTGGTGGTGCTTATAACATACAGTGCAGCCACAGTGACATAGCAGTGAGCAATTTTCAGTGTGTAAAGAGTAGGCGGACCTTCCTATCCACGGTAAATACCCCTTCTTGAAAACAGCAGAATCCTTTGCAAGGTTAAGCAGAGGGTAGTACAAATAGTGCTCCCAAACTAATTTGTGTGCAATTTGTATAAATTAACCCATCAATAAGAGCTGGACCATAAGCAGCTCCTGAAGGCCCTTCATAAGCAGGGCCTTGTAGAACCATAAACTGAGCAGACCTATTGCTACCTATACTGCTCACCTCACATGGTGAAGTCATGTGGGGAAAAGCCCTTCATTGGTCGACTCCAGACAGCTGGCTGTGACTGTGACACTGCCTAAGGTGGCACAATGCTGGGGGATGCTAAGAGGATGTTTGGGTGACTATTGGGCACTCCTTGTCGAGAAGAGCCCAGAAGGAAGGATCATACAATTTGGTCATGAGCTCTGGAGAGACATGACGGCATGAGTGAAAGCAATCCATTCGATCTAGAGGAGCTTCTGTAGAGGAAAGATAGCTGTGCACCTCGAGGAAACCTGTTTCTGAGTAAAGATATCCAGAAGAAGAGTGTTATGGCAAAGCAAATCATTCTCCAGGCTGTGCTGAATTCTGTTCCCACAGGCATTTCTTGGTTGTGTAGCTTGGAAGGGACTACTGCCTGCCCAGTGTGACTCTTCTCAGCCACTCTGGCCCATGTGAGTTGTCTGTAAGATGATTGGATCCTGAGTCACACCAAGAGGGCATTAAACTTAGTAGACCTTAAGATAGGTGTGAGACTATGGTGACTGTGGGGTCCCTTACAGGGCACCCAGGGTCGAACACCTAGACTCCCTTAACTAAGGGAAACATGTATGTGAGTTGTCCTCTTTGAGGATGAGGTATTAAGGGGAGAATCTGAAAGCCTCAGACACACCGCCATCATATGACTGCCATGCCTGAGCACTGTGCTGTGCTCAGATCCTGTGGGCTGGTCAGGGTCCTTATAAGGCTTAAATGCCATTTCTGTTATATTTTATACGTGTTTCTCTTTGTGAGAAGATTAGTGATTTATTTCATGGGAAATGAAAGAGGAAACAACCGATTTGTATTTGAAAAATACCTAAAATCCTACCATCTCAATTTTCACAATGTAGAACCCTGACATGGAATTATAGTGGTTGAGAACTAGAAGGCACCTAAGAGATGATCTGATTGGACTCTTACCTTACAGATGGAGAAACTGAGTCCCCTGGGGGTTAACTGACTTGCCCAAGGCCACACATCTAGCTAGAGACTCGCCAGGACACAACCTGGCCTCATGATTTCTGGCCTGTGGCCCTTACGCACGGCACATAGTTTGCAGTTTCCATTCACTTGTTGCCAAGATCTGCCACTTCTGAGAGTGTCTACCCTGGAGTTGGGGAATGTGGCAGAATGAGAAACAGCTTGGACGTGTGGCCTGTTGTGGCTGCAGCTAGAGCTCCAATGTACTCAGCAACTCCTTCTCTCCTGCTAAGAATTCTGCCTTTCTGACGGGAGTCCTGGGAGCCTGTAAGGAGAGCATGTGCCCTGAGCCCTTGCCCAACCTCTGCGTCTTCCTCCATGCCCCCAGGTGGCCAACTGCCATCCTCAGTGAGGCAGGCCTCTGCTTTCCACCTGGTCAGGCCCGCCCTGCATCTGCAGCCTCAGGAGGCATTTATTTCAGTGAAACCAACAAACTTGTAGATCAGGACATCTACAATCAGGTCTTTGGTTGTGAGAGCTCAGTCAGAGGCTTCTGTTTATTTTCTGATTAGCTCAATGTATGAGGTTGGGGGTGAGACCTGAATTTTTCAACAACGTAGGTGGATGGCTTTCCTGGAAGCAAACAAGCAAGTAAGGTTTTCTTGACCATACAGTGATTTCAGCTTCAGAGAGAGATTTAAAAAAAAAAAAAAAATTGGGCTGGCCGAGTGGCGCATTGGTTAAGCACTGGTTTTGGGATGCCAGCGGCCCCGGTTCGGATCCCACATGAGGGCCAGTGACACTGCCCTCTACAGCTAACAACAGCTCCACCTGGAGCTGGGCTGTGCGAGCCCCGGTGATGGTGTGGGCTGCAGCCCCTGCTGCAGTGGGCTGCCATAGGCTGCAGTGAGTGGCCCACAGCCAGCGTGAGCGGCTGGCAGCCAGCGTGAGCTGCCAATAGCCGCGATGAGCGACATCCAGAGGCCAGCGACCGATCTGCCTCATCCGGGAAGAGCAATGACGATACCAACAGTGAAGCAACATCCTCCGCAACTAAAACTGAAGAACAAGAAGACGGCAACTTGTCTGTTCCCCTTCCCCGATTCCCCAACGCTGTTCCCCTCCACAAATTCCCCAATAAAATCTTTAAAAAAAAAAAAAAATTATTCTGATTCTCAGGACACATCATGTTTCTTTTTTCTAATAAAACCTGACCATAATGTTAAAAATAAGTTTGTGAGATACCAGTCTTATTTTCCCTTGAGCTGACTTTGAACCTCAAATAAATTGCACACTGCAGAGTGACTTTTGTGCATCCACCCTTTAGAAGGCTGGTACAGTTGAGTGACTAAGAATCCATTTATAAAAAACCGTCTATTCAGGCTGTTTCCAGGGCTGTATCAGTATTTCTTTATCAGGCTCAGAATAATTTTATCTTTGTAGCAATATACAGTACCAGCCTGATAGGCAATAATTCCCTTTCGTAGGCTTTTATTGGGTTGTCAGAAAAGTCATGACATATTTTTTCTCTGTTTTTCGTTGCAAAAATGCGTCATAACGTTTCCGACAACCCAGTATTTAGGATGGATTAGTAATTCTCCTAGTTCATTTATCAGATTTTTAGCAAATATATTTTTTGTAGGAGATGATTAAGAAATGGTCCCTTCCAAGGAGGAGAAAAAACAAATAAAATCACATCAATACACTGAACACAGGTTTATGACATGCACAGAGTGTCATAGCTGCGTAGGACCAACATTACATCCTCCTGGAGCCAAAGAGACTACACGGAAGACAGTACATGAAGAAAGGGGAAGAGCTGATGGGTGGGGACGAGAGGAAAGCGCCTTCTAAGGGGAGGGAAGAGCCCCAAATGGATGCCAGGTCTATCAGCAGACAGCAATGTTCCCAAGCCTTTCTGTTCATGCTGCTTTCTTGACTCTCTTCTCCATGTCATCAAGAGGTTGGGTGACCTACTTCTAAGGTCAGACTTCAACATTGTGACCTTTTGATGTTTTCAACACAGACCTCACTCGGTTGCCACTGAGTAAGTAGCGTGATCCGAAGGTGTTGCTGGCATTCAACAGTTGCATCTGTTTGGTCTCTGAAGAGCCGGTCTTCACATTTCTCTCTTCCCAGCACTCGCCCTGAACTGCACAGATGGGAAGTGGTCTTGATTGACAAATGATAGACTGGGGAAGAAAGCGAAAGGCTGAGACTGAGCATCTCTTGTGTTCAAGCTGAGCTGGGTCCTTTCGAGTTTGTTTTACAGCTGACTAGATTAAGTAGTTTGCACTGTTTTTGTAGTACATTCATGGAATACCTAACAGTTCTTTGTTTGGTTTCTTACTGTGTGTATATAAACCAATACTAAAAGTTTGGCATAGTGTTTTTTCACCTCCTTACATAACCCTTTTGACATGCACAGAATGATGTAACTCTGATCAAGTATGATGTGAATGACATTTTATAAAGTTATTTTGTAGGGTGTCCATTTTGTTTTGCCTCATAGTATGTCAGTAAAATGTAAAATAAAATTCTTTGTATTTGAAAATAAAAAAAGAAGACGAAGCGGGCAGTGACTGTGATGTCAGAGTCAATTGGGGTGAAATTTTAGAGGCCGGCTGAGAGCTCAGTAAAGCAGGGACTTGACAAGAGGGCAATCATTACAGACTTGGTGAGTATTGTTAGCATTAGTTATGGGAGGGCGCAATCTCTCTGTTGAGATGGTTAACTAGGGTTTTTTTCCCGGATAGCTGCATTCATAGCTAACCTGTGTCCCTCCCTGGTACAGCTCTTATGCTTTTTCTTAATTGTAATTGTCAGTTTCTTCTCTGAACTTGAAACTGCTTGAGGTCAGGGACTAGTTTAATTTGTTGCTGCTATTCTAGCCCCCGGCATGGTACTTGTATTCGGTGCTTGGTAAATCCTTGGTAAATCCTTTGGATGGATGCATACACAAGGATTTTCTCTATTGAATCTTCTTTTGCTCCGGAATTTTGTTTCTTGTCAGGAACAAGACTGGCTAGTTCTAAAAGTCAGTTATAATTTTCATTGTCTCACCTAGCTTCACTGGACTTCCATTTTTCCAGAAACTACCCAGTTTTTGATGTGACTGTTTCCTTGGTCACAGCTGTTTAAAGTTCTTATTATTCAGAGATTATACGATGAAGTGGATATATACATTTTTGTTTTTCTTCTTTCACTTTGGCTCTTTGAATCTATGGCTCTGTAATATAAACAGTAATTCCTTCCAAGATTTATTTACTTGGGAGATTTAAAAAAAAAATACTCTTGGGTTTCTGGTCTTGAGTTAAATACACTGAAAATTGCCATAGGCGGTTCCCGTGGCATGGTCACAGCTGGAGGTCTGGTGGGCTTTTGTGAGTGGCATTTGGAAAAATGGTGAATTTGCCAAAGCGTTGGCAATCTTTTGTATTGTTTCCATCTGCTTTCTGTCTAAAGAGACCAGTGTTGGGGTTTTATTTATTTAATGGGCTTTGTTTGAATTAGCTAATTTCCCCACTGTCCTGTCCAAAATTACTGAGGGAAGAGGCGACTATGTATTGTAAGGACTTAAGCATCCATTTCCTGCTTGGTTGGGCAGCAGCAGGGGGGCCATGCTTGTAGCCCCCAAAACTCCCCATATTCTGATCATTGCCGTGATTAAGTTATTGAGAGACTCTCTTGATGAACTTGCTTGGTTCTGGTATGAGGCCATATATTTAAAGAGCCAGCAGCAGTGGGGTATGTTGGCTCTATTTTATGGTTTGTTTTCTAAACAAGGGGAAGATAGATTATTCACATTTCCAAAGTTGTTTCCCTGAGAGGCTGTTGGGTGCCCAGCTGTTGCCTCCTGTCTCCTTCCCATTCACACCAACCCTACCTGAGTATTATGGTTGTCTTCACTTCCAAGCTGAGAACAGCATTTCGGAGAGTTTAAGAGACCTAGCAAGCCCCCGCAGCCGTTAGCAGGAGAGGCTGTTTCAAACCCAGGTCTTCTGAGATGAGCCACTGTCCTCACGTCTCCAGGCGGGCTAGAGGGATTCCATGTGCTGGTACAATGGATAGACTTGACCTCAGTGGAAAAGGGGGACAGCTGTGCTGTGCCAACCCACCAGAGAGGGGACACTGCAGTTCTTCCTGGTAGCCACGGACATCACGCATGAATCGTGACACCTGAGTACGTTAGGACCTGTCACTTTGAGAAATTCTTAGTCTTTTGTTTTCTGTCTGTCAGTGTGATGTAGGGACACGTGACCACTGATTACTGACTCACTTGGGTATAGTTGACAGACGTGGGAGCCAACAATTCGACTTCCCTTGCTGTTTCAAAAACCTGGCTAATTTTTGCCCTCTCATTGTGAAATGGATGAGTGCAGAAAATGGTTTGGGGAAAATCCGTATTAAACCAAAGCAGAAGCAATTTCACCTTCAGTAAATTTAATTCCTGGCTCCGGCTTTAGACCACAGACATCTTAAATGGGGTATTTTGTTGCACACGAGTAACCTCAGGGATTGTATCTGTTGCTGTTGTGGGCTTTTGAGGGGGCTTCTCCCATTGCAAAGGATGCCTAAGTATAATGAAAGGCACAGAGTATCAGGGGTATTTCTGAGTGCTAAACCCACCTGCGGTTTATTAATTTTCCGGATATGGGTTAACGCGGTCCCGTGAATTAGGAAGGTTTCCAGGGCCTCTGAACTCATGTCAGGCAAAGCTGGCACATAAGGGGGCTTAGTCAAGGGCACAGGGAAAAGACTGGGGAAGTGCTTTATCTCACTGCATAACATTTGCAAATTTTATTCAATTAATTTACAGCTGCAGGGCTCATGAGGCTGAAATGAAAGTTTTGTAAAGTTTCCATAGGAAGGCAGCCAAACGCGTTTGATTAGCGGTGGGTGTTTTGGAAGTGAGTTGGCATTAATGCAAGAATAGATTTGAATTTCAGGGGGGGCAGGTTGGCATTGTAATGCCCATTTGCTTAACCATGGAAAGCCCATATTTTCCACCTATCATTTAGGACGTTTCGTGTGTGTGTGTGTGTGTGTGTGTGTGTGTGTGTGTGTGTGTGTATCCTCCAAGCTAACCTCTAACACTGAAATAAATGTATTTTTTTGTAGTTAAATCCCATCAGCCCAGTGTTTTTAAAAACCCTGTTTTATTAGCGGAGGTCAGTGGAAATCTTTGTCCTTCTATGATTTTACAATGTGCTCTTTAATTTTTCTTTTCAAGCTTTGGGCATTTTAAGGTCTTTCTCCCTCCAAAGGATGAGATAGCAGATGTCCCTTTACTTGTAATTCAGGCCTGTCAGTCCTGACAGAAGGGTAACAGATAGGGGCCACAACACGGGTTTTCACATCATAAGAAAAAGACAGGAATCTTCTACATAGGATCAAATTTGTCACTGTTAAATTTTAGTATCTTTTGGAGAAACTTGTTCTGAACCTCAGCAGGAAAATTTCACACTACTGAACAGGATTTGGTAGCCTATGGAAAAAGTCATATTGGAGGCTGTCTCTGCAGAGGGGAGGAAGACCCAAAGATGGCGGAAGGACACAGAGGTGGCTTCAACTCTATCTATAATGTTTTATTTATGGGGAAAAACGTCTCCAGCAAATATGGAAGGTAAATGTGGAGAAATTGGTTGTGTACATGGGAGTTTGTTGTATTATTCTCTTTGCTACTGTTTTTCAGACTGTCTCTAGTGAAAGACATTTTTTTCCTTTCATTTCCAAACCATCATGGACTGATAGGCAGATCTATTGTGTCTTGCCCCATGTGTCACTTGTCACCTAAGTTCAGTGAGACCCAAACCAGCCAGCATCTTCATCAGTGAGACCAGCCCATTCATGGTGCATTTGACAGTCTAAGCCCTGTCAACTTGCTTTAAAAGTTGCCCAATTCTTTTGAGTTCTTATCTCACCATGGACCCATCAGAGTTCCCGGTCTGCAGTATACAGTGAGTAATCCTGCTTTAGTCTCTGTATGCCAGAAATAATAAAAGTGTTTAAATCGTTCTGGAAATATTTATATTTTTAGAATATTTCACATTAGCTCATTTACCCATTTGGCGTTTTTACCCCCAGAGTAGGTCATTCTTTTATGCCACAGATAACGTCTTGATCTTGGAGCTGTGCTAGATGCTCCAAAAAACACAGCCATGAATAGGGTATTGTCTCTGCCTTTGAGAGTTTGTTACATAATGAAGACAGCTCAATTCAGGAATCATTTTTTTTTTTCCGAGCACTTGTTTTGCCTCAGGCTTTATCTTAGTGAATATTCAAAGATGTGCAATTCACAGACTTCTTTCAAGGAATTTCTGTTCTGCAGAGGAGATAGATCCAATATTTTGTGTGCCAGACCAGGTGTATAAAAAATGCTGTGGAAACCCTGATTTGTCATTGGGCAGATTGAAAGGTTTTATAGAGGAGAAGCTTCTTTGAACTGGGTTTTCTTGAAGGATGAAGGGGTTTTTCAAATTGACAAAGGAATGAAGTCAAAGCAACAGCATGAGCAGAGCTGGAGAGATTGGACAGACAGTAGCTTGATAAGAAATGATCATTGACAGCGTTCATTGTGTAATTCTAGAACGCACGCAAGAAGGTGAGGTTAGAAAGTAGGATGGGGCAAGACGTTATAGGGCCTTGAATTTCAGGCTAAGATGTTTGAACTTTTCCTTGTTCACATGAGAAGATTTTAAGGCATGGTCAGATTTGTTTAAGACTCAGGTGGTAGAAAGAGTGGATTTGTAAGGAGAGAGCCTGGTGGAGGGAGTACTATTAGGAGGCTGTTAAAATAGTCTGAGTGAGAGATGATACAGACCTGTCCCTGGGAATCTCAAGGAGGGAACAAATCTAAGGACCATTACTGAGGTGAGTGAAGGAGGGCAATGCAGGGGGAGAGAAAAGCTACATGAGGGTCAGGAGCTCGTCAACATGGATGAGCTGAATCCCAGAGGGACACGCTTTCCTGTGGATGAAGATACAAATAATTTTTATGTCAAGGAGGAGAGAGGATAGAGGATAGAAAGATCACTGTCAATGGTCTCGATATTCTCAAAATAACTGAAGTTATTTTAGGAATGTGAGAAATACATTCAGTGTAAAAACTGAGGACAATGAAAAAATAAATTTGCCTTGGGGAATGTGATATTGAGGACAATGAAAAAATAAATTTGCCTTGGGGAATGTGATAGAACTTTATTTATTATAGCAGCTAGGATCTTTGGCTTGCCGTTTTCTGATATAGACCTTTGGCTCTCACTTTTGAACCCCACAGATTCATTGTTTCTTCAATATTTATTGAAGGCTTACCATGTGAGAAGCACTGGCTTATGAGTTGGCGAAGAAATGTAAGATAACTCTTGCCTTCAGGGATCTTATGGGCTAAATACGGAGGGCAGACACCTTGACACAGCAGTATGTTCAGGGTAGGCGGGCTCACAGGCGAGATGGCTAGACTTGGGGCCATGGAAGGTATTGGAGAAGATGAGCTTTGAGAGTAGTCTTAAGAGATGAGTACATGCTAAATGAAACGAAGTAAGAGGGACCTTCCAAGAAGGAGGGAGTGTAGAGGTTAGAGGGAGAGGTAAGCTGGGGCCAGATTCTTGAAGGCCCAATGTTACATGTGAGAATTTATGGTTGGCTGAGGAAGAACCTTTGAAAAATTTATGTGGAGATATTAACCAAATAAATTTAGGTTTAGGTAGATGGCACTGGCCACGGTGTAGAGAATGGGTTTAAGTTCTACTCTGAAAGGGCAGAGTTAGGGAGACCAGCTGAGAGACTGCAGTGGTTCAAGTCAGAAATGATTGGGATCTGAACTAGATCATTGATATCGAGGACAGACTGAGGAGTTATGCTAGAGATAATTAGAAAGAAAATGGGCAGGACATGGAGATTGATTCAGGTCAGAAGGTGAGAGAGAAGGAAAGAGTGTGAGATGGCATTGGTTCAAGCTTGAATTGCTTAAATGGTGGGACCACCACTGACAGCCTGGGCTACCATGTTGGGGAGAAGGATGATAATTCAGCTTTAGACACCATACGAGGTGCCTGGAGATGTGTAGCAGGTAGCTCAATATAGTAATACCTTGGTTTGTGAGCATAATTTGTTCTGGAAACAAACTACTCATATTGGAAGACACCGCTCATTTACCACATTCAAATGTATTAGAAATGAAGGTTTTACTCTGTGTGTGTGTGTATAATATTTATATATTTTCTTTCTTTTTTTTTTTTGTAGTTAAATATTCATGTGCAGTGGACTAGGGAGAAGTTGAAGCCAAAGAGGACTTTTGGAAGTCATCAATATGTAGGAATAGATATTTTAAAATGATAATGGAGGAGTTTTCACAGACTGAGCTAAGAGAATTTCAAACTTCATCCTGTTTCATTCTGTACTTAAAATTTACTAGCAACCATAAAATGTAGGAAGTAGGGCTGACTTGGGGAAATTGACCTCAAAAGACAAAGGAAGCCAATTTAAGTGTAAGTGGCTGGTTGGTGTTTATCTTTTTTTTCTCTGCTAGGAAGAGTGAAAACATACTGAAGGAGTAAAAGGGGAAAGTGTCTCTGTCCTTGAACAGTTTAGCTGAAGAAATTTCTTAAAAATGTAAACATGAAATAATTTGAGAACAGGAACAATATATTAACATAATTTATGCATAAAATACCATTTTAATTGTACAATTAAATGATTTTTAAAAATTATATAAACCATAGTTTTTTAAAGTATGAAAAGATACAGTCATAAACTAAACTTTTAAGTACTGTGATGATTTAGAGAAAGGTAAAAATCCTGCAAGTAGCATTTAATCAAGGAATTCCCTGCTGGTTTGAAGGATGTGTGGATGGGGGGACTGAGATTTAAGGAGCTCCACTTTGTGCCAGAGGTTGTGCTGGAAGAGGTGGGGACATAGGCAGAGTCTGGTTACATTTTTCAGTTTTTAAAGGATAGTACCCTGTCTTCACTAAACCATTGATGTGAATGTGATACTTAGCCTTCAAGTGGAAGATAGAGTTATACTCCCATTGGAATTATTTTTGTTTCACAAATAGTTTATTTGGCCACCTCTGCCTAGAAGTTTAGTTCTAATCAGAACCAACCCTCGCATCTCAAGAAACAGTGGACAGAGCTTCACATATTACAAGCTTCTTAATCCATAAAAACCAAGAAAATATTACTAGTAACTTATTCACTGAAATAAATTTTAACAGTTCATCTGGTTTCTGGAAGAGATAGAAACTTCATTATCCCTTTGCTTCAGCATAATGATGTAGAGAGTAAGTTCAATGGTAGCTTTTATTGATTGGTTTTATTATGCTCAAAGCCTGTTTCCGCCCATGATAATACCTGTAAGACTGCATGAAAAGACAAAGGTGCATGGAGACTATACATATTCACGGAAGCCCTTGTCAGCCGAGCAGGTGTGCCAGGTGTTGTCATCTCCCTCTGAGGACTCCTGTTCACCTGCTCAGAGGGTCAGTCCGAGGATGCCCAGGAATACAGGAAATAAAAATCCAGAGAAAAGAAGTGGCAGAGCGACCTGTTCCCAGCTCGGTGGGTGGGTGTCCTCTGTCTGGGGAGGGTGGGGACCACCTCAAACTTTGAACCAGACCCCTGGATATGCTTACTGATCTCTTGAGCCAGACTTGTCCAGTCCCTGGGAGCTGCAGGCAGCCTGCGAGGTGGGGAAGCAAAGGTTGTCAGCCGACCTGTGAAACAGTGAGTGTTGACATGGGACTGACACAGGCGGCGCCTGCCCGCGTGGTCCAGCGTGCTGGATGGAGAGGTCCACAGACAAGTGAGTGACTTGTGAGTGGGCTGATTTAGGTGTCACACTGGCAGGCTGTGGCAGCTCACGGTGGACATATGCTTTCTGATTTCTTCAGCAGCAACCTGGCTTTTTCACATAAATGAGCTCTCTCTTAATCAACATTTCTACAGTATCTATTGAGGGTCTACAAAAAGGTTATGCTAATCTAAATATTCACCCCGGTTAAACAGTTAAGAAGGGTGATGTGTAGGTAAACGTAACCTCATGCATCCCACAGATGAATAGAATTTATTATTATTATTTTTTAATTACCCACTGCAGTTTTTCTTTTCTATTGACATGGAGAATTGCCAGCTGCTTATCAGTGCTGGACTGTCCATAAATACTTACTCGGCATTGCTGGTAATGGTTAGTTAATGATTTAATCAGAAAGGGCTGGCTATAGATTTCTGATGTGGTAATGAGAATTGGCATCGAACAAGTTAATTGGAATTGGAAAGAGCTATTAAAAGGCCATGAGCAGGTCTTTCATGAAACTCTTGAACATGCTTCAGCCTGAAGATCTTATTAAATTATGCTAAGGGTGTTGTTTCCTTTCACTTTAAATCACCCATTAGGATCATCTAATCAACTCCCTGAACGTCGCTGCAGATGAAATTATTATTAACATCATAATTGTTGAAATTTATCTTTTCTCTCCAATTGTCAGTGAATCCGTGTTTCATAGACAGTAGTTTTTCTTAGCCCCACTGGGACCCAACCAGAATCAGTGTTAGATTTTCTTTACATCTTTTTGAGTTTAAAACTTTATGATTCTGGATGTTGGTGCTGGTGTTTGGTGCTCAGTTTCAGTAATTGGTCCATTGCCCCTGGACGGATGGTTGCCTGTAAATCAGTTTGTTGCCACAGAGAAGCAGGTGGGTAGATACGTGGTTGAATTTTGCTGTCCCTTTACTAATAACTTAGAGAAAACTGTGTTTCACAACCAGCCATGAGACAGACTTTTTGTGTGAAAATAAATATCAAATTGGATATTACTTTAAGGAAATAACTTGCCTATTACGTCCAAGGGTATTAGTTATAAGAACTATTTTTTGTTGAAGTCTAAAGTATTTAGTTTTGGACCTAGATTCACAATTTAAGTCTCCATCAACACTTTTCCAAGACATTTTACCAAGCATGGTGAATATGGATTCTCTTTCAAATCAAAGAAGAGTTTGAAAAATAGTTTATCAGACATTTCAATAAACATAGAGTTGGTACCACCATGTTTCATTCAAGGTTGTTGGCCAATGAAGGTTTGACAAGAGTTTCTATTAGGATTAGAGCAGGCGAGCTGTTTGGCTTTGTCCTCAACACACCAGTCCCACAAAACCAAATAGATGAAATCTATTAGTTGAAAATTGTTGGAGATTTCTAATATTATTTAAAGGTTGGGAATGATGGGAAGAGGTTGGCAGAAATTCCACTTGTCTTTGCTCAGCGACAAACTGAAAAATAGGTTGTCAGATACCATTTTAATGATTTTGGACTTCTTTTCAGTATTTTAACATGTGTTTATGTGTAAGGTTTATGTGTATGTGTTTATGTTTTAATCAAAGGATTAAAACGTGTGTGTGCACACCCATGTAAACACACCTGTCTTTATATGATAATGTTTCTGAAAGGCTGAGCATAATGAAATTTTTACAATTTAAAAACCATTTTAATAGAACAAGGGTAGCTGAGTGTCTGTGGTTGGTGCTTGTGGATGTTTGTGAACTCTCAGAATATGGTAAGTTCTGGAATGTGCAGGATGCCTGGAAAACAAGTCATTCATACCGGGCTTTTAACTGAGGACTTCCTTAGGTTGACATTGACCAAATATTGAGATATACTTTTGTCATGAAAGAGGCAGATAAATGTGAAGGTCAGTAGTTTGAGAACTAATCCCATCCTCTCACTTGTTGTTGATTCACACCTTCACACTGAATTACAGTGTTTATTTGGGTGTGTTTGTAGATATGGCCCCCTCCCCCATTGCATATTATTTTTGAAGGCATGTATTTGTATCTTATTCATATTTTTGATGTGAACAAATATAAAAAGAAGTCTAATGGTAATTTAGAAATAAGTAGTAGACACAGGAAGGAAAAACAAGATTGCAACAAAAAAGAATAATACTCCAACAAAACTATAAGGATGATGGAAAAGCAAGTAGGCAAAATTTAGTGCTAACTGCTGTCTGTAAAATGCAATAGAAACTGAATGTCTGAATCTACCTAATTTCAATCATAGAAGCATACTTGAAGAAGGATCAATTCTTTTTTTTTTTTTTTTTTTTTTAGCTGAGCCATTCTGCTACCTGTTGGCAGCTCAACGGAAGCTCAGTTCGGGCTGGGCCTCGAACTGCTGTTGCTCAGAGCTCAGCTCGCACTCTTGAGCGAGCTCTTAACTAACTCAGCCACTCCGCCGACCCTAAAAGGGATCAATTCTTGAAGAAAACAAACTAGACTCAGGCTTGTCACTAAGGAAGGTCAATGCAGATGGCTGACAAGTGACCTACTTCCTGGACACCACACATTTCTCTATATCATATTGATATGATGGGTCAGGAGGTGGATGATCAGGTCTGACTTGGGCAGGAAGTAGGAGGGATGCATGACTGACTAGAGAGTGGTACACCCCTCCCAGTGAGAAGTAATGATTGGGAACTGGGGTGGGGCTGGGGTAGAGGTATGGAGTTAAAATTGAAGGTTGAAACATAGGAATGAGGGTTTTGGGACATGTCTGTTTGAGAACACAAAAGACCTGTTGCTCTTCCAGTTAACCCTGGTCAGACCAGTATAGTTTGCATCTGCACATTGGTAACCATGGGGCCCTTCATTACATGGAGGGAACCCTCTACTACATGGAGGGAACCCTCTATTACGTGGAGGGAACCCTATACTACGTGGAGGGAACCCTTTACTATGTGGAGGGAACCTTTACTACATGGAGGGAACCCTTTACTATTGGGTTGTCGGAAAGGTCGTGACATATTTTTTCTATGTTTTTTGTTGCAAAAATGCATCATGACTTTTCCGACAAAACAATACATGGAGGGAACCCTTTACTATGTGGAGGGAACCCTCTACTATTTGGAGGGAACCCTCTACTATGTGGCCTAGGGAAAGCGGAGAAGCGCCCCTGGGAACCCATGGAAGCGGGCTTGAAACCATCTAGACAGTCTGCTGGTTGCCATGCACTTTCTGCCTTTAGCACCCCTTCAGATAGCTGGGCTCACCCAGTGAGGCTACAACAGGGAATCAACCTCATTTATAACCCACCCCCTATTTGTGCTCAGTACTTTACACAAATTAGGAAAACAGTATATTTAAAAGGAGTGGGTTGAAGTGAATTCTGTTTCTGGGGAGAAAATAGAAGGAGGTTTAAGCAATGTTTCTTTGTTTGAAAAATGATCTTTTTCTTATGGTTTATACACTTCCCAAATATTTAAGAACTCCAGAAATGAATACTTTGTAATGGAAGAACATTTAACCAGCCCTTGGGGCAACTTTAAATTGTATAAATCTGCCTAGTACTTATGAAACTCCTTCAATTCCTGGATTATGTATGAGAAAATGGATTGTACACACACAAATCAAAAACTCGGACAAAGCATTCACGCACCAGTAGAGAGCCTATTGTTATCTAGCCTTTGATAAGATGGGCAGATCATTTGGCAGTTATTATAAGCATCTCTTCTCATAAACTACTTGTCATATAATTGGAAGTAGAACTAAAATGATAAACACTTGCAAGAGCCATGAATCATTTTGTTTAACCAAATCTGGTTCTCGTATCTTGTTCCTATATGGTGTTTTCTTAGGCCCGTCGACTCTTATTAACTCACTGGGAGATGGAGGCTAATGATTGCCGTGTATTCTGGTTGGCTCTCTGGTCCTGCTCCAGAGCTCTTGAATTAATCAGAGCATCTAAAAAGCCTGCTCTTAAATACAGTGGACCGAGGTTGCCAGATTTCTTATGTGGAACAAAGGTTACCACTATCTAAAGGATTTAGCCCTCAGGTCATCCTTCTTCCCACTGTCGTCATTTTCTCAGTGTTGAGGCATTGCAGATCTTGCCTCTCTGTTTATTCAGTTATATTTTTGCTGGCAAAATGGCCTGGCCAAGGGGGTAATAAGAGACTGTCCACACAGAGCTTCTGCTAAACCTTCAGGTGCCCTCTGGCAAGGGTAGGGAAGCATTTAGTGTTTCACATTGTCCTTTGTGCTTGCTCAGAATTTGCTGATTGAAGAAAGCAAGCTCTAGACCCTTAGTTAAAAGGAATAAGTGAGAGTGTGTATATATATATATATATATATATATATATATATATATATATATATATATATATATCTCAGCGGCAACCTATCCTACATTCTTTCTAAACATTTTTTGTGTTAAGTTTAAGTTTACACTCTTCCACATAAGGATTTGAAGCTATTTCAGCTTTTTATCTTTAGGGGAAAAATAAATATTTAAAATAACCCCAACCCCCCAAAAAATAAGACTAACCCCACAGTTGTACATTTTAATGAATCACATTTTATCCTAAGTATAGAACCACACACGGCCTGTAATCTAAATTGGCTTTTTATGCTTAAAGTAATACATGATAGAATAACATGCATAATTAGGATAGAATTTTCTATAACATAGATGAGTAAAAACTATGTGTGCTTTTTAACATTTTTCTTTTTTATTAAGTGATTCGAGTTCTGTGATTTTTCCCAGCTTTGCAGGTGATGAACGGTGATAATACAGTGAAGACACCTGTTTTCTTCTGCAGTGTCTTCCACGCCCAATAGGAAGGTTACAGGAATTGTGAAGATTAATGTTCATATAAATATCTCTGGAGATGAGAGATGAAAGTAACATTTGAAGCATCAAATTAATATTCCTGATGCCAGTGCAGAGTTAGCGCCGAGCTAATTATTCACCCCTGTGGGCGCTGTATTTTACTCAGCGAGCTCATGCTTTTCCAAGAACTGTGAGGGTGTCGAGTGAAGCAACAGTCGTACAGAACTTTGTCTAAACCACTCAAGTATGTGTTTAAAAGAGCTGCCTGACAGTGTGCAGTGGAGATGCCAAAGCACCAATCAGCACCATATTCCCCTGACCATTGGGCAAACGGCCACAGCCAAAATGCAAAGCACATTTTCCCAGCGTGAGCCCAGAACTGATTTTAGTTCTTGGCGGACGTCAGGGTTTTGTTCAGAAAGAGAACACCATCCTCTCCGTTTCCCCAGTGCCCGTTTAATGACCAACCCTTAGCTGTCACCAAGGGACTAGAAGAGAACTGTTGTATGTGATTATACGATATTAATTTCTTTCCCCCTAGACCTAGCTTCTCCCCCTTTTAGAACACATCGAGTGCTCATGCAAAAGTTTGTGTGTTGGTCAGTTTTGCCATTCATATATTAATAACTCTTTGTAGAATTTTTCTACGTGTGTTTTCACTTAAATATTTTATTAATCTGCCGTTTATGGTTGGATTTGAAACAGTTTCCCTTTTTATTTGATGGGAAAATAATTTCTTATTCAATGATAGTGGACTGGAAAATGGACCCTATGAAGGCAACTCTTATAAGACCGAGGGAGAAAACGGACTAGATTTGTCAAGTCTCAGATACTGGGAATTAGACAGAAATTTTCTCCCCACCCACATTTCCCCCAATCTCTCTTGTACAAACATCCTCATCCTCCCCCCGCCAAAAAAAAAGTGCTAGTTCCATAATAGTGCCATGGAAACTGAGCAGTTTTGAGGATGAGACAGTGCTGTATGTATGTGTGGCTGGCATTTGGAGTGGGAGCAGGTGGTAAGGGCTGTCCTTGTGTCTACCCCTCTCCTTTGTTACTCGTAACACCTAAGATGAAAGGGTAGTTTTATCCCAGACATCTTGGTTGAATAGTATGAAACCTGTTTGGGTGGGCATAGGAAAGGTATGTAAAATTAACATCGTGATCAGGTGAAATGGAAATATTTTTGGAAGCTGATAACTTCAACGAGCTTCTGTGAAGGTTTTATGAAGATTGGAAATATTCCTCTTGGAAGGTCTTAAGGAAGAGTTTCAGTGACTTGGGGGCAGTTCAAGTGACTCTGGCTAGAAATATGGATGAGTTGGATGCACATCCTTTCTAGAATAATAATTCTCTGCATCTAAAATTTATAAGTAAAGTAGAGATTAGGGACTATAGTGTCAGAAGCTATTATTTATGGACATGGAGAATGTAGCTGAGTACTGATGCCTAATGTTTTAGCTACAATGGTATATGCTTGTCGGAGAAAGAAGTTGCAAAAATAGCCAATTTAAAATAAGATTAAGTGAAAGAAGAGATTTTAAAGAGAAGTGGACATGTTCAATAAACTTTTCTTTCTTCACTTCCTTTGCTTTTCTTGATCTCTCTTTCCCTCTCACATATGAGCTATTTAATGTAAAGTGTGTTAGATTAAGCTGTGCTATTTTATACTGAGCAGGTATTCCTAAGAGAGAGCTTGAAAATGTTCAATTTTTCTTTTCAAATATGAGAATTTATAGGAACTTTTTTTGCCCTTGAGGACCTTTACATGACCTCACCCCATTAAGTTTTAGTTTTGGTTCCACCTGATTTATTAGTTTTGTCTGGGTGTGCACAGAACCTCAATCCCCAGGGGCACTGATCCCAGGCTCAGGGGTGGGAGGTGATGCACAGCCCCGGTGCACTGCGCTGGGGGTCCTGACCAGAAAAGGGTTGTCATCGCTTGTCAGAACTTATCCTTACTGCCTAAGCCACTCATAAACTAATGCGAAATTCACCTGCAGACATCAGTATGTTAAGAGGAATTTTAAGCTGTGTTTAGTTGTTCCCATAGGTTGAAATCTACTTACAAGAAAATCAGTGACAATGCCTCTTAGGCTGTATCTATGATAATTTAAAAAAAAAAAAGTTACATTTATATTATTCCTCTTTTTGTATTCTCCAATAGCCATACCGATTTTATACACACACACATATGTATTTATGTCAAATTAAACCTTGTATCAATGCACAAATGAATATAATTGCCATAACAAAATCTGATTTAAAAAGTGGACGGCACTGAGGAATGTTTGGATGCATTTTTATTTTCCGTGTATTGTTCCAAAGACATAAAAGTACTGAATTACCTTTGCCTTTCCAACACATCCATGCAAACTGCCTGATATTTTTAGATTATAACAATGCAGAAGAGAGGGAAAGAGAGGCGAGCCAGCACGCTGTTGGCACTGCCGTTGTCGTATTCGTCAGCCATCCGAGGGGAGGGGAGGGAAGCCCCTCAGCACCTTGGTGGGAGAAAACCGCATTTCTTTTGAAGAGCTCTTATAAACATGCTTCACACTCCTACTCTATTTCATTTATGCTGTGTTTGAGTCTGTTATTATCCAGCTCAAGAGTTCCAACTCAGAAGTTGATTTGATTCCCAGAGCTGGAGTTCTTGAAGATATTTCATTCATTTTTGTTTGTCCCTGTCACATCGCTGTGTCAGACAGAAGCATTTTACTGCCTTCCTCACTGTACTTTGTTGTAAATGTGCAGCCTCCTTATGTCATTGCTTCTGACATTCAGTGTTGTTTTCATGGCTTTCAGATGGATGTGCATAGCGACAAACTTCAGGAGGTCCTTAAAGTGTATACAGGCGCAAAGTGACCTACGCCCATTTGTTATTGATTACTTGGAAATATGTCTGTAGCCCCCAGTAGTTAGAGGTAAATGAGGACTGAAGGTCTTGTTGCCTGTAAGTTCAGTTCCAGGCAGAGGGTTACAATGAAAGCAAGTCTCAGACTGGCTATGGACATTTATTCTCAAGCAGGCACAAAGCTGTCCTACAACCTGTTCTGTAAACTTTTGCAGCCCCCAGCTCTTTGTCCTTTCAGGTGCTCTAACAAGCATCTCACAAGCACTCATTCCCTCGAAGCAGATGCAGTGGTAATTTAGCTGCAGGATTCAGCTATAGTCTAGTTGTAGTTGGTTGACAAAAATCCACACAAGTTCCATCATACTAATAAATATAGGGGGACTTAAAAAAGATATATTATTGTAGGGTATCTGTATAATTTATTGTCCAAAGCAGAATTCTTTTGAGGACCAAAGAGGTAGCTATTATTAGTTATGCTGGGATAAGTGGTGTAAACTGGGACCAGACCAGGTAAACTGGGATTGGTGGTGATCCCAGCACTGGGCATGCTAGGCTTTCATACCCTGTTTGTGCAAACCAAAGATACCTGTCGACTCTTTTCATCTTGTATCTTAAACACCCATTACTTCACCAAGGAGAAAACCATTTTTATCATCCGTGATGCAAATTGTAACTTAAATTTGACTAGAGACAAAGACATTGGAAGCGTTTTTGTAGTTACTTCTGGCTTTGTGGCATATGAGTAGAGCATGTCAGATACTAACTACTCCTGGAACAATTCCTCATTAGGGTACTTGAGATATGAAGCAATGCCATTAGGATGTACACTGAAATTCACTAAACCCGTAAATCGCCCTGTAGTGCTTCTCTATTGAAGTACTTAAAAGTTACTCCAGACAGTGTAACAGTAACCATTACTGGAGGATAAAATCCAGTGTTTTTTTGTTTTTTTGTTTTGTTTGTTTTTTAAGAGAAAATACAGTATTCTTTAGTATGCACAGGTTGAAAGCCACATCAAGAGGAAAACACAGGTAGATGCAGCATTTAGCAACGATTTGTACTCTTTTGTGTATTCTGCTGGGTACTCTAATCATAAAATATTAATGTGCATCGTTAGGGGTAAAATAATGTGCTTAAAAAATACATGTCGTCACTGATAATTTGTAATTAGTTACTAGATTTTTAAAGGATTTAAATAATTCAACAGTTACCGTATAGGATCGATAATCAGCCTAAAGAATGAATAATGCAGTCAATTAACATTTTTTTCTTAGCACTGATAGAGGAATGACAATTTACCTTTCCTCTATTCTATACACACCTAAGAAGAAAATATATAAAAACTTTAAGGTAACAAACTACATTAAAAAAAATCATATATATATGTGTGTATATATATATATATATATATATATATATATATATATATATGATTCTTATACAAATGCAAAGTGAGCACTTGTCATAAATTCTTTTGCCTGGTGACTGTTGGAATCCACAGGATGGGAAAGCTGATACCCCCCAAATTCCAGCGGTCAAGTGTATATAGGCACTTACAGAAAACTGAAATAAGGATGTAAGATTAGTAAATTGGTTATTATCTTAAAGGACAAAAAAAGCCCTGTAATCTTTGACATCTTTCTGCCACAGAAAAATCATTTGTATCTTTATGGACAAAAATCTACAAGTTGACAAGTAATTTAACAGCCTGGACTCCGATAGATAATAAATAGTAAGCTAAACAAAGGTACCTTATCCTAAATTGTTAAATAGTCCTTGGGTTGGCCTGTTAGACGGTGATCCAGTCTGACATTGAAAGGATGTGAAGTTACCCTTTTGACTTATTCCTAAGTTTTTCATAATTTTTCCCAGCATAGAGGTTAGTGTAGTTTGGCTTTGGTTTATATTGAATTATATGATGCTTAAGCAGATACCAAATTGTGACCTTTGTATATATTTTGTGTGGTTTTGTGTGTGTGTGTTTGGATCAAGGAGTGGGACTCGGGACCCAGTAAGGGGGGAGGCTAATAGTTTTGACTTCTCTGAAATGTAAGTAAGTCTAGCTGTTATGGGTTTGGAACTTTTATTCTGCGTGCAAAGGGAGCTCTTCAAAAACCCAGGAGTTAGGCCAACTTGAGAAAAATATACCTGTTTTAAATTTTTCTTGCAAAGGGAAAGATGTATCAATTCTGACCTGGCACACTAGTCATGAAAAGATAGAAGGTAGGAAAAAAAGAAAATTGTCCTATATTTAACTGTGCTTATAGCTGATTAGTAATATGATCTTATTTTGTAGCTCAAGTAGATACCCACAGAGCAGGATGGGGAAGAAGCAAAAAAAAAAAAAAGCCTGCTTAAATGCAGAAAGGTCCTTAAGACTTTAGGTTTTAGATTTTGAATTCAGATTTTAAGGGTAATCACACTCTTCCCAGGTGGAAACCAACTTAACAATGCTTAGATAGCATTCCTTCTTCATCAGAGCTAGGGTCATAGGAGTGACATGTCTCACATTTTCCTTTCAGTCGATTTCCGTTGTTTTATAGTTGTTCTAATCAGACAAATTGTTAGCTTATTTGCATTGGTGACGGACTTCTTTCAGAATGGTTTTGTTTCTGATTGACACAAACTATCTTTTTGAAGATAGACATGAAATCCACACATGGGCTGTTTTGCCATCCAAGCTTTGATTCTTTCATCCATTCACCAGCTACTATTGACCATCTATTATTTGTGTGATATTATTCTAGATATTGGGGAGATCACACTGAACAACAGAGAAAGAAAAAGTCCTCCCATTATAGAGTTCACATTCTGGTTGGGGAGATAAACAACAAAGTTTCCCTAGTGCGTTGACTTTGAGTTGATGAAAAAGTAAAAGATAAATTTAGGGATCATGGCAACTGAGGTTTCACCTGCAGCACTAATATTCCCAATTGCCTCAAAGAGTCTGAAATGAAGACCTTTTCCCCCCTACGGACTGTGTATTTCTGAACTTGATTTTCCTCCCCTCATGTTACCTCTCCCCTTCTTTCATAATCATGTGTGTCTACAATGCGTCATTAGACATCAAATTCTATGGCTGACAAAGGCCATTTACAATTAATAACAACGTCTTTGATTTTGTGTGAAAGTTTCTTAAATTGTGGTCTTTTATGAGACAGATTTAATCTCCTCGCTCTATTGCTCACATCCCCTAGTGTGTTTCTGGTCGTGGGTTTTGTTTGTTTGGCACGGGAGAACAGAATTGGCAGTAAGGTTATACACCGAGCCTCATCGGCCTCCACTCAGCCCTTCAAATGTGCCTGGAACTCTGCTAGTGACCATGGGGATTGTGACGACATACAAGGCACCGTTTTTGTCTTCCATGAGCCTAAAACTACTTGGAAACTTACATAGTAGTTTTGCAGACTTAGCCACACGAAACAAATAGAAAAAAAAACACACAAATAATCCAGTGCAGTCTACTTGGGAAGTGGGGATGGGAAATAAATTAGGTTTTACATTTATCACATAAGGTGGGGGAAAAAAAGCACAGTCAAAATTCTCTTGAAAATTCCTTAAGTTGTACAAAAAGTACAAACAATATTTTACTTCTTGGTCAGAAGCCAGAAAACTTCTTAAAATCATTCAGACATGGTTTGAACTTGAACGGCCTCTCTCAGACTTGATCAAAACCATCATCTTTTAATGTACGTGTTACAGGATTCCCAGCCGAGCTCAGTAATCGTCAGTGTACATGTGATGTGACTCTTCTCATTGTGGTGACCTTGGGCACACCTCAGAAGGCGGAAACCATTATTGTCCAGATGATCAAGAAGGTTTGTGGAGGGCTTTGTTTCTTTATTGTCTGCCTTCTCTCATTAGAATATAACCTCCATGACCACATGGCATTGTTTGTCCATGGGTGTATCTCTGGTACCTAGAACCATGGTACATACTAGGTGCTTAGAAAAAAAAAATGAGTGATTGAAGAGGAAACCTGAAAGTTATCCCTGATTCTTCCCTTGCTTATCTCCATATCCAGTCAGGCAACGCATCGTGTCATTTCTACCTACTTATTCTCTTTGAATCTGTGTGCTTCTCTCCGTCCCTACCACCAACACCTTACTTCTAGCCACCATTGTACGGGTCACAAAATCAGCCTCCTAACTGGTTCCCATGCTTCCAGTTTTGCCTGCCTTCCTTCAGCTAAGGGTCCTTCTGCAGCAAGTGGATTGAAAAACTGCCTTTCTTTTAACCTTTGATGACTCTCCATTGGCTTCTAAGAAAAGTCAAACTCCTTAACTTGGCATAAAAATAAACCCTTCATGATCTGCCCCTTGCTTACCTCCCCAGTCTTTTGACTATGTCTCTTCGCGTTGCATTCTGTGCTCCTGCCATACTGAAGTTCCCCAGTCCTGCCATGTCTTCTGTCCTTGAGGTACAGTAGTCCCCCCTTATCTGTACATCCAGTGGAAGCCTGAACCCATGGATGGTACCAAACCCTTACACGTTGCAGTAAGAGAATAATAACTAAAACTAAGATAGAATAATTGTAACAGTATAGTGTAGTAAAAGTTATGAATTATGCACATAAGCACTGCACATAAGCACTGCACATAAGTTATGCACATAAGCACTGCAGTGTTGATAGTTGATCTCATAACCAAGATAGCTACTAAGTGACTGGTGGGCTGGTAGCATTTACATTGTAGCATTTACACTGTAGACATGCTGGACAAAGGGATGGCTCATGCCCCTCATGGGACAGCGTGAGATTTCATCATGCTACTCAGAATGGTGTGCAATTTAAGTAACTTCTGAATTGTTTATTTCTGAAATTTTCCATTTAATATTTCGGACCACAGTTGACTGCGATTAACTGAAACCGCTGAAAGCAAAACCACGGATGAGGGGAGCCTACTGTAAATCTTGTAACTCATGCTCCATGCCTGAATCTTGGAACTCATGCCCCTTGCACTCTCCAGCCCCCTTTTTTTCTACGAAGCTTTCCGTGGACTCTCCCGTTTGGATAAGGTGCCACGCTTTTTTATGCTCCTGCAGTGTCCTGACTCTCTTTCCCTGTAATTAGGGTACTTACCCCATGGTGTTCAAATTGCATCTTTACGTATCTGCCTTCTCTGGTGTTTTGTTGTCTTTTTGAAGCCAGGGGCTGTCATAAAGTTCTTGTAACTCTAGAAACTAACATGGATCTGACATATAGCATACATGTGCAATAATATTGAATGAATGAGTGAAGGACTAATTCACTGGGACTTGAATGTGACCTTGAAAGATGGATGAACTTCACAGACACTTAACACTAAAGTGAACGGAATATTATTAGAGGCAAGAAAGCATCCTATTTGCAGGGTAGAGGGGAACCAGGTAAGAAAAAGTTCATTTTGTTATTGTTGTTAGAAATGAACCATGACTGTTTTAGAGAACAGTGGTGACTGCAGGCATCTGGGTCCTGTGTAGCAGTGGAGTCATTCAGTCACTTCATTCCTTTTTTTCTTATGTCTTCTAAGGCTGATATTGGGGTAACAATAGTCCAGTAAGGAGTGTTTTGGGGGAAAAGTGTTTGAATGACTCAGATAAATGTTGCCCAGTTCTTTTACCCTAAGAAAGTTTACATTATCTCAGAGCTTAAAAAAAAAAAGTGTATGTATGTTTGTGTGTGTGTCACCTGCTTGTTTTATGGAGGACACTTTAAAAGAAGCTTGCTGAGATATACTTTTATTGAACATTGGCTGTCATAGCTGTTTACTTGAGCTAATTTTGAAAATTTAAAGAGGAGAAGATACTAATTTTTGTTTTCCATTTCACAAACCATTATTTTATTTTTTAATTTATTTTATTTTTTATTTTTATTTTTTTAGCTGAGCCATCCTGCCACCTGTTGGCAGCTCAACTGCAGCTCAGTTCATGCTGGGCATCGAACTGCTGTTGCCCAGAGCTCAGCTCGCACTCTTGAGAGAGCTTTTAACCAACCGAGCCATTTGACTGGCCCCTATTTTCTTTTTTAAAATGGGATTATCATCACCAGATCAAGAAAGGAACATGACAGCATTTGTTTTAATATGACAGTGAGCCAGCCTTATTTTCTATCTGTTGGGTTGTCGGAACAGTCATGACGCATTTTTGGAACGATAAACTTAGAAAAAATACTTCATGACTTTTCCGATAACTCAATATTTGTGTATGTAGCTAACACATTTTACTTAAGTCTTGAAGGATAAGGGCTACCTTATTCACCTTTATATTCATCTATACCTGCCAAATTAGTCTTTCAGTAAGTGCTGTGTTTCAATAAATGCAGACTTATGCAGCAAAGCATTTGTTTGTTTGTTTGTTTGTTTGTTTACCTCATCCAAAGGGAAAAGAATTGACTAATTCTTCTAGCCTGACCATGGCAAAATTGTAGGATGCTCGTGGAAGCAGTTCAAATAAAGGAGCCAAAAAGGGCAAGAGACTGACATAACTTTGACTTGTTTTTAATGTTTTTGACCAACATCATTAGTGTTCGCAAATTATTGGTTTTTATATTAGTTAATCAATCATACAATAAAGTATAATGGCCCCATTTTGATTTTTTTTTTTAAACCAAGAAGTTACATTGAATCCAGTTTAATGCTGCCCTGAATACAATGGAGTATATTAGAAAGACACTGAAACCTAAGGTAGCATTTCTCTGCCATGGGTGTTTCCATGGGCAATATGTCGCCTGATGGGTAATGGGTGGACAGCACTGAGAATCATGCTTGGCTGAATCTGTAGGAAATGAAGTCCCACCTCTGTAGTTTCTTCACTTTTCTTTGGCTTTTCCTTCCCTCAGTGGGAGTTGTGAATGGAGCAGACAGCAGACTACAGATAGAGCCATTAGTTTGCCTTTTGGCGTCTTTTTTTAATATGGTTTCATTCTTCTTTAACTGAATGAAAAGTAGAAAACTCAAACATTATCATCAGATGTTTGTGCTTGTGTACATGTTTAAATCTGCCAGTGTGTCTCATCTCACTTCTTATGCAAATGATCCAATTGGCCAAGAATAGATGAGATGTTTGCTGGCTGAGATGCTATCACAGCATTTCCAAAAGTAGTTTCCAGGAAAAATGAATCCTACGTGATGGTATGGAAGCAAAGGGTTTTGGAAGTGCTGTCCGGTGTAATCTCTGGAGTGCCCTGATGTACATTTGTATATTAAAGGATGAGAAGTTCTGCTCTACAAAACTTGGTTCACTTTTTTCATCCCAATGTTTCTTAAACTTATATAATTGGAGAACACTTTTCTCATACTCAGCTTGGGCTACTATCATGAATTACCCTAGGCTGGGTAGTGTAAACAACAAATACTAATTTCTTATAGTGCAGGAGACTGAAAGTCCAAAATCTGGGCGCCAGTAGACTCAGTGTCAGGTAAGAGCCCTCTTCTTGGGTTGCAGGTAGCCGCCTTCTTGCTGTGTCCTCACATGGTGGAGAAAGAAGCCATCTCTGTCATGTCCCTTATAAGGGCACGGATCCCATCTATGAGGGCTCCACCCTCACGACCTAATCACTTCCCCAAAGCCCCACCTCCTAACCCCATCGCCTTGGAATTAGGTCTTTGATGGATTTTCCAGAGACACAGGTATTTAGTCCATGGAAGCTGACTTTAGGAAATGCTGCTTTATTTTCATTTTTAGGCCTAACATTTTACTATTATTTTTCTGTTTGTCCTGTCTTATTTTTTTTGTTCCTCTGTTCCTCCTTTCTTGCCTTCTTTGGGTTAAGTGAAAGCATTGTTTGTTGGGTATTATCATTTGGCTCTCTGGCTATACCTCTTTGTAATCTTTTTCAGTGGTTTCTCTGGGGATTACAATACACATACTTCAAGTTTTAGAGTTTACTGAGAGTTAATATTTTACCATTTCATGTAAAATACATAGTATCATATGTATTACCTTTGCGTACTTTAAAAAAGCTCACAATGCAATGTTTTACTTTTTTGTTTACATGGTCATATGTATTTTTAAAGCAATGCGGAGGAGAAAGAAGTCTTATATTTACCCACACGGTTACCGTTTCCATTTCCAGTGCTCTTTATTCTTTCATGAAATTCCAGGTTTCCATCTGGTATCCTTCTCCTTCAGCCTGAAGAATTTGTAGCACTTTTTGGAGTGTGCAGGTCTGCTGGCACGGAATTCTCTTAGCTTTCTTTTATCTGAAAATGCCTATTTTGCTTTCATTCACAAAGAATATTTTTGCTAGATATAGTTATGTATGGGTTGACAGGTTTGTTTGTTTTTTTCCCTTTCAGCACATGTTTTAGTTTTCTTTTGTGGCTGTGCCAAATTACCACAAGCTTAATGGCATAAAACTATAATTATTCTATTTTTCTTCTTACAGTTCTGGAAGTCACAGCCCAGCATTGATCTCAGCAGACTAAAATCAAGCTGCTGATGGGGCCGTGTTTCTTCTGGATTTTCTAGAGGGAGGATCTGCTTTCTTGCTTCTCCATCTTCTAGAGGCCATGCACTTTTGTGACTCATGGCCTCATCATCAAAGCTGCTAGTGTCAGGCTGAGTCCTTATCATTAAATTTCTCTTGTTCTTTTTCTCCTGCCTTCTTTCTCCACATATGAAGACCCTCAGGATGATATTGGGACCAGTTGGATAATCCACGATAATCTCCCCAGCTCAAGGTCAGCTGATAAACACCCTTAATTTTATCTGCAACCTTAGTTCCTTCTTTCCAGGTAATTTATCATAGTGGTTTTGGAGATGAAGACATGGCATTTTGGGGGGACCATTATTCTGCCTCCCATGGCACTTTATTGTTCTGGTGTCTAGCCTCCATATTTTCTGAGAACTTAAAAATAATTTTTATCAGTGTTTCCCTGTGTGTGTGTAATATGTTAGTATTTTCTGGCTGCTTTCAAGGTTTTCTCATTATATTTGTTTTTTACCACCTTATGATACCTAAATATGGTTTTCTTTGGTTTCACCCTATTTGTGGTTTGTTGAACTTCTTGAATGTGTATGTTTATGTCTTTTGCCAAATTTAGAGAAGTTTGGGTCATTATATTTTCAAGTAATTATTTTCTATCATATTTCCTTTCTTTTTGCTCTTTTTCCCCCCAGTTACACCTGTGTTGGACCTTTTGCTATTTTCTCCCAAGGCTCTGAGACTTTAAACTTTTTAAAATCTTAATATCTGTGTTCTTTAGATTGGATGATTTCACTGACTTCTTTTTCCTTTATTTCCAATCTGCTGTTACGCCATCCAATGAATTTTTTATTGCAGATATTGCAGTTTTTGAATTTCCGTTTGATTCTTCTTGCTTTCTTGAAAAAAAGTAATTTTCTGGTGCTATATTTCCTTTTTGTTTATTTATTACAAGCATATAATATGTCCCCTTCTTATGGGCATAGGTATGAAAACTGACTGAAAACACCCTTTTCTAGTTATTGCAGCATCTGGAGCATCGGGGGGTGGCCTCTACTGATCGCAGTTTTTCTTGAGAATAGGTCACCTTCTTTCTTCATTTGTCTAGTAATTGTGGATTATATGTAAAACATTTTAAGTATGTTATAGGCTTCTGGGTTCTGTTATATTCCTCTGAAGAATATTGAATTCTGTTTGTTTCAGGCAGTTATCAGCTTGGCTGAACTCATGCTCCAAACTCTGCTAAACCTGCAGCCTTTTAGTTCCTCTAGTCTTTGCTGGGCTGTTCGGCATTTGCCTGATACATGTGCATTTTAGGGATCAGCCAGAGATTCAGGCAGACTTTATGTAGTAAATTTAGGGTTCCCCCTCTGTGGCTCTTATTGCGATATTTCTTTTTCACTTTCTTTTGTTTCTTCAAGTTTTAGTTGCCCCAGCTGGCCCAGAACTTTCTTCAGCCCCAAAGCCTTAAAAACAATTACTCACCTCGTGTTGTTCAGTTATTTCGAGTGTTGAACACAAATGTAGGAGCTTTAGGAGCTCCTACAGCATCCACTATAATGCTTTACTCCAGCCTTCAAGCACCAGGCTTCTTCAGTACTAACTATTGGGATTAATTACAGTGGATTATAAATAATCAGAACATTTCAATTTAATTTTTAATTTGAAAAATGATATAGCAACACAATTACTTTTTAGAGAAAAACATTCCATACAAAGCTAAAATCCCCCTTTGTCATTTTCCTCAGTCCCCATTTCTTCTCCCCAAACTGTCCTGCCCACCTCCCCAGAGGCAGCCATTGTTAACATTTTTTCATAACATAATTAAAGATTGCACACACACATACATGTACACACACCATTAGAAATATAAATAATTGTTTTGTGCTGTTTTGATAAGTAGCGATATATTGTAAGTAGCATCCTCTTGTATGTGTATGTATAACATTCTTATTTTTACTTATTAATATGCCTTAGATATCTTTCTATGTTTACTTCATATAGATCTACTACATTCGATATTCTGTATTTCATTGTTTCTGCAGATATGTTCATTTGTCCTATTGTAATCTCCTAGGCAACCCTTCAACTAATATTCTTAATTTCAGCAATAAAGCCTCATTGTTTTTGCAGTGTACTTACTTGAAATCTGTGATAATTAGACCAAGAATAAAATTAGAATTTATGGTTACCCATTAATGACTTAAAAGAATATTTTTTCTAACTAAGAGATAAATAGCTTTTAAACACTAGTTTAAAATGTACCAATTACACATAAATTTTTATCTATTTTTCATTATCTAATGAAGCAATCGCTTGTTCTGCTTACTGTGTATGTATTTGAAGGCAATAAAAGGTACATGCCATGAAAATAACTCCACAGTCAGATTTGTCACTAATTAGGACTCAGCCATCGTAAATTTAAACACAGTCATTACCGTCCCGTTTCATCCCATGCCTTCACTTGGTTCTGTTACTTGCTGATCAGAGTTCTGACTGCCTCTTGGTGAGAAGTTACCGGCTTCGAGCCTATCCCTGGCCAGTTAGGGAAAGAGAATACGGGGACCTTCTCTTCTGGTGCTCTGATAGCCTGAAGCTTTTTGTCATTTTAGATGTCATCTGCAAAAGATAAAATGGGAATGGATAAAGGGTGTGTCCGAGAACCTACAACTTAAAACCCATTCTTTCGAAATGGATGCATTTGTAAAGTCTGTTACAGAAATGCCCAGATGGATTTCTGATTTAACACCCAGAAAATATAATCGGACCCAGTACATATCAAATACTGCTTTCTCGTTCTTCCTTGACAGTTGAACTCACATATGGCCTCTTTTGTTATCTTACACAGAGGTAAGCTAAAGGGTATCCGTCCAGCCCTGAGGACAGAGTGGAAAGGAAAGGAAAGGACCTGAGAGGTACCCTGTTCCCATGGTCTTAGGAATTTCGCCAGCTCCCACTCCATGGTTTTCTGTGCCTCGTTGGGCCTCTTGATGACTAAGTCCCTCTTGCCTCATAGCCTTCGAAATAGGTTAGGAAGGGAAGGCTGAGCATCTCTCAAAGCATCTCCCTCTGAGCACAGACACAAGCCCCACATCCGTGGGTATGCCTTGCTGAAGGAGTGGGGTAGGGATGCTGTGAGTCCCGTGTCCTCACAACTGAGGCTACACATGGTGAGAGTGGATAGTGTCTGCGGCAGTACCACTGCCCCCCTAGAATTAGATGGGTTCCAGCCCCGTGCTGACCCCAAGTGGCATTCAGCCTTCGCAGGTGGCTGGAGTAGAGAGAGCAATGCGGCCTCTGACTGGGAAGGAGCTTTGGAGAATGTTGAATTCTTGTTCAGAAGAAGCAATCCTTTGGGGTGGGGTAGACATGAGTTTGAAAGCAGCCCGAAGAAAAGCTTGAGGTGTTATCTTTGGGGATGAAAAATGGCATCTTTCTCATTTATGTTGGCTTTATTTCTTGATGTGAGATTGTATTTATTTGGCTTATTAACATGAAAATAATTACGAAAATAATACATGCATTTCGGAACTTGCCTTATGTTGAATTTCTGGCAACATTTTTGTTCTTAAATGCTTTGCGTGGTTTATTTGCAAAAACAAATACTGGGCTTCATTCTGGTTGAGCAGATCGACATCTGCAGATACACCTGCTTTCAAGATTTTTATCGAATTCTAGGAGCATAATTACCATGACAGCATTCTTTTGTTTTATGTGAAAGGTGGTAGACATTAATGTTGAGTTGAAGATATCTGGCATGAAACTTGCCTTAAACAGAAGAAAATTTTCACAACGATGACAAATTCTCATAGATTGTTTTCTTTTATTACCAATGAAATCTTTTTGATTTTGACTTTTCTGTTTCATAACTTTTCCTTTCATGGCAGAACAAGATGAGACCACTCCAATGTCATGATTAAGGACACAGGGTCCAGAGCCAGACTGACTTGCTGTGTGACTTGGGGCAAGTTACTTACCATCTCTGTGCCTCAGCTCAGTATCTAAAACAATGGGGAGAGAGGGCCGCTGAGTGGCTCAGTTGGTTAAGAGCTCTCTCAAGAGTGCGAGCTGAGCTCTGAGCAACAGCAGTTCGATGCCCAGCCTGAGCTGAGCTGCCAACAGGTGGCAGGATGGCTCAGCTAAAAAGAAACAAAAAACAAAAACCTTTCTTAAAACAGTGGGGCTAGAAATCCAAATGGTGTTCTTCGTAGTTGATTGCCACTATTTTATTTTCGGGAGCTGCCTTGTTTCCTGTTCAAACATACCCCAGCCAGTGATTCTTCTTCCCATGTTGGCTTTGGTTTTGATAGGGAGATCACCTTTTCACTTGCTTTTTAGGCAGAGGCAGTGGGAGGAACCAGACATGGCCCTCTCCCTGCTGGAGCCATGTGTCGTTAATTCTGGATGGATGACTTAGCAAATGTCTGGCTTTATGCCAGCAACACTGGCTCCCCACCAAGAGCCATTTACACTGATTCCATATAAGAATCTCTTTGACTTGTTGCGATTAAGAGTGGCATTTATTATTGTGGTTTTTATTAGTATAACAGTAACAGATCCTTGTGTGGTTCATTACTGTTGACGATGTATGTATGCACATTGTTACACTTTGGGAACTGTGGCTTGGGATTTGATTGGCTGACACACTGAGCCGTCTCATCCATGGTCCTTCAGCTCCCCTCCCAGTCCTATCCCCCTCCTGGGTATCGCAGTGATCCGCAAGCATTTCACGTTGTGGGATTATTACTTTTGATGTTTCTTTTCCAATTGTTTGTATCATCAGAATAGATTTTGTTATGAAAAAAAAATTTATAAAACATAGATTTGAAGGGAGCAAATTGCATCCCTTTAATAAAGGCGGAGCGACGCGGGTTTTTACCACTTGGGTGTTCTTTTTCTGCTGACCTGTAGTTTCATTTCCAACGTCTAGACTTAATAGTCTGCATTTAAGCCCAAGACATATAAACAGAATCATCTGGAACTGATTTTTTCACACTAAACACTTCGCGATTCTGGTTTCCAGGAGGCTCCATCCTCCAACCACACCTCCAGATGAAAATCACTTAATGAACCAAGAAAGGCTTGACTGTTGTTAATCGGCTTTCTAAACAGTCACCCATATTGGAGTCGCTTATGTTGAAAATTGACTAGCCAGTGGCAAACCACAAATTCCTTTTCCCAGACCCTCCACAACTCTCTTGCTCCCCACAAAGAGGGTCTCGCTAAGGACCATTTGCTCCTCTTCCAGCAGTACCAGCTCAGTCACCACCGGAGTGTGTGGCCTTTCGAATATCTGCGGTTCTCTGGCACACACGATGCTGACTGAGCTGGGTCTCTCTTGGGCACAATGCACATAAAGTAACATGCATCACAAGGCCCCAGTTTCTCTTCCTCTGTCTTATGCATGTGCTTTTCATTCCGACCAAATAATAGAACAGCTTTAAATCAAATTATTTATACAGTGAAGTATCTAATGAAAATAGTGCCGCTTGCTCGATTCATGCCCTGGAGCAATTTGTCCTTAGTGATGGTACCCAGCTCTGCTTTCTTTGCAGAGCCCCGTGCCTGGGGGCCACGGGAGGGCATTATGATTGGAGGAGTATCGACTCTTTGTACCAGGGAGCGCAAGTCTGCAGAGGAATGTTAAGATTTAGAATTTGAAGAAACTGTGCAAACCCTGACATGCCAGGTGATAAAACCCACATGTTCTCCGCAGCTCGCCCCTCTCTCTCCCCAACACTCCACCCTGCTAGGCTTTACTCTTTTAGTCCAAGACAGAGGGGAAGAGAAGGAGGGTAGAGGGAGTGTGAGTGATGGAGGAGTGGGGTGAGGAAAGGCTTGGCTTACCTGCCAATCAGATAATCCTAGCTCAAAATAGTGTGCTAATTAAGAACCAAGCTGTTCACCCCACTGGCTGGCTGGTATATACACAAATATGGGGATATATAAAAACAGTCGCTGGGTTGAAGCTTAGTGCATTTTTGCATGGCTGATGGGGTTTAGTTCATTTGATCACTGATGGTAATCGTGATCTTTGTGACATACACAGCTCCCCTCATTCTTCCAGCTTCACCTTAATTGAACTATTTTGTCTTCAAGTGACCTGAAAAGGACCTTGCCAGCTCTTATTCACCAGAACTTTTATTGACTCTCTTTCTCTCCAAAAATGTACTAATTCAAAGGATTATTTCCACTAAAGTAGGAAATTCTGCCATTCTACCCTCCTGTCTCAGACTTTAATTATAAAACCGCTATCACACCAGATAGTGAACCTTAAATATTTTAACCTTTTTCCCAGTGGGGAGGCAACAGCCCACAAAGCAACATATAATTACCCTAGAAGATTTATTTGTCTCTGACCCAGGAAGCCATGAGGCAGTGCTTTCAGATGAGCCACACTGCCCTTCCCACGCTGTGGGAAGCTAATGAGTTAGCATAAATACCTGCAAGGAGGTTAAATACACACAGTGTGGCAGATAACAAAGCAAGGAAGGACTTTAAAACAGGGATCCCTCAGGTGTCCAGAAAATTTTTGCTTGTGAATTTGGAGTTCAGCTCACATTTTATTGAGCGGCTTTAACAGCACTTTTCCCTTTACTTCATAGTGCATGGTCAAAATCATTTATGAGGTGTTCCAATCTGCTCGTATTTATTTAGAAGTTGTGATAATTTTGGACATAAATTGGCTAAAATTGACCTTTTCACTGTTCGTAAAAAATGATTTAAAGAAGAAAAAATAGTAATGTAAAACATATTGCACGACTAACTCTTAACCTCCATGAAAGAAAAATTTTTGGATGCTTTCAAAAATGTTCTGTTTATATCCAAATTGTTGCGAATCGAATTACAAATCAACTGATTCATTAAATTTAAATATCCTAGGACGTCCAAGAAACCACCTTTGTTAGCCCAGTTTGCCTTATTGTCTTTGTACTTGAGATCAATTAAACTGAATTGCTTTAAAAATACAAATCTGTAATGAATTCAGAGTTTTCATCCAGGAACTCAAATTAATAATATTTATCATTAAATTTAGATATTTATATGATGATGAGCTTTATCTCTTTCTGGGTTTTTTTTTCCCATCTTTGCATGTGCTGTTTTCCCTCTGTATGCCCTTTTCTTTGTAGTTGTTAGGAATTTTGTAAAGCAAATTAATGAAAATTATCTCCTGTCCATGAGTTTATAAAACAAAAGCAGATATAAAGGAGCAACAAATAAAATAAAAACTTGGATTAAGGAAGAACAAAAAGGAATAGGTATATGTGCTTGTCATGGAAAATGGGAAGAAAACAGGAGGTTGCTCATGACCTAGGCAGTAAGTTCCCTGAGGCCAAGCCTGCCTTATGGGCCTGGAATCCCCTTTGACACCTAACGCAGTGTTTTACTTCTGATGTCCTCAAGAACTGTTTGTCAGCAGTGGGGGACAGGGAATTAACAGGCTTTGAGAATAGTCTCACTCTTGAGGTGCTAACAACTTCTGGTGTGAATTTGGTGATAACAGTGTTTCAGTATTTAACATTAATTTGGTTTTCCTGGCTGATTTTTGGAACTTGAGTTCCATTCCAAAGTGATGAAACAAATTAAGAGGAATGCATGTTTATACACAGTGAAATCTGAGTAGGGTCTTCTAACAGTACACTTTTAAATAGCCTCAGTATATAAATCTGGGATTACAAAGTAGATAAATTTGGGGGTGATTACTCCCTTCACCCCCAAATGACTTCATTTATTTGCCATAGCATTCTTTTAAACAGTGAGCATGTCAAGTCAATTTAAAGTTTGGTTCTCTTTACCCAACTCATTTTACACATAGCTTTTCTGTAGCACATCAACACGCATCTGAACTCACTTCTTGGAGTTTGGTTCCTAAATCCTGTGAGGAAATACGGGCTCACCTGTGCGTGCTTGTTATTAAATTGATTGAATTGCTTGAAGTTAAGCTGAAGAACCAGAAGGAAGATGCGTCCTTCCGTAAGCTGTGCTTTCGTGGTCCTTTGAACTCAGCGAGGAATGGGTTACCGAGAAGCCCTGAAGAGGATTTACCTTTTCTAGAGAAAAGTGGGTTAGTGTTGTCATATCTTCAGGACTGTATACATATTTATTTACTCTACCTTGTTCCAGGAAGAATTTAAGTTCCAAAAGAAGGTAAAAAACAAACTATAGGTTCAATACTCAGGATGAGAGGTTAAGGAAACCAAATTGAAATCCGAGGCGGGATTAGTATACAGATTGCATGCTGCAAGGGCACAGGTCTCCAAGAGGGAGATGACGCTTTGGGCTGTTAGCTTATGAGGAAAGCCAGCGCCAAGAGGATAACATGAATTATGCAGCAGTCTCAGTGTCTGTGCCAGAACTAAGTTTCATCCTCCCCCTAAGGCTAGGAGGAGGATGGGGCGATCTCAGGAGACCCCTGATAGAATTGTGACATTTTATCAGCTGGTCAACAAATATTCATTGAACCCGAACAATTTGTCAGTGACCATGCTGGACACTGGGGATGTCCAGACCGTGCCCTTAAGGGGGACACAGATAGCGTGTGGGGCTAGCTGAATGAAATAGACGGGGCAGCGGCAATCTGTGTGATCAATTCCACGGAGGGGAGGCAGCCCAGGTGTCTTGACATTGAACCCACGTTGGGAGAGGGAACATTTCCAGGGAGGGTTTCTGGAGGAGTCGATGCCTCAGCTAAATCCGAAAGGAGATGGACTTCTTAACCCCTGGCTAATGTAGAAAATGGTCCAGGTAGAGAGGGCAGGTAGCCTGTCCAAGGTGACAAAGGCAAGAAAGCGTGACACCTCCTGCGAATGGTATGTGGTAGTTCCACATGGCTGGAATAGAGGGCACAGAAGGAGAAAATGTGGAGAAACGAGACAGGGAGAGGATTTGGGCCCATGAGAAAAGACTGCCTTGTGTCATGCTCAGATTGAGGGAACAGGGTGAAGACCTTACCATCTTCATCGAGAAAGAAGATGTGGAGAGTGGGATGGGGCACACACCCGGAGACTAGATGGGCGTTGCCATAGTGATTCAGGTAAGAGATGGCAGAGGCCTGGACTAAGGAGGTGATAGGATGGAGAAAAGAAGGTTAATGCAATTTCTAAGGAGCAAAATGGCAGGTTTGGCCTTGAATAGATGGAGGACAGTGAGGAAGAAGTAGGAGCTGAGATTATGCTTTGGTTTTTGGCATGGCACTGGGCAGAACCATTAACATAGCAGGCCTACCTGCTCTCCTGAGAAGGGCCTGCTTGCAAGGCTGGTCCTGGCTGACACCTGGGAACTTAGATTTAGGGAGGGTTTTCTCTGTATCTGATAATTGAGGCTCACTGTGCCCAAACTGTTTGTGCAAACATTGTGGTTTGTGCTGAATACCTGCTGTCCTCCTGCGAGTCTGAAATTAGAGGCAGCCCGTGTGACCAGCCCCCAGTGAAAACCCAGGGCCCTGGAGCCCTTGGTTGGTAACAGTTCACACGTTATCATAACTCCCTGCTAGAGGAATTAAGCACCTCCGGAGCTTTGCAGACTTGACCTTGGTTGGTTTCCCCCAGACTGTACCTCACACCGTTCCCACTGTTGACTTTGCCTGATATCTTCTCACTGTGACCCATCATAGGTGGCCATGAGTACGACTATATACTGAGGCCTGTGGAACCAAGGCTGTTCTTAAGTTTCTCCCAACACAGTCATCTCTCGATGTCCTGGTTCCTCACAGAACACAGGAATCGCAGGTTTGTGGGTGGGAGCAATAAGTTACACTGTAAATTTTCCAATTTAGCTCTTGTGTTGCTTCATTAGAGCTATTCTGAGCTAGCATTTAATTATCAACTGTACGTTGCCTATTTCCAAATTAACTTACCAGGAAAATCTTTTTTTTTTTTTTTTCCAACATACCTTCATTAATTCATTCATCAAATACTTGCTGAAAACCTTACTGAATGTTTGGAACTGGTTAAACTCTTTCCAGGCCATCAGGAAGCTCAGGAGTACAGTCAGTGTTCAAAGACATCATCCTTTCAGTGGGAAAATAAAGCACTCATCTTTAAAAAATAAAATAGTGGGCCGGCCGAGCAGCGCGGTGGTTAAGCACTGTTTTGGGAAGCCAGCGGCCCCGGTTCGGGTCCCACGTGTGGGGGCCAGTGACACTGCCCTCAAAAAAAACCAAAACAAAACAAAAATAAAATAAAATAATAATCATTTCAGAGATGAAATATTTCAACATGTATATATTTTTGTTATTGGGAAAAAGCAAGAATCTAAGTGTTTCTGTGTTAATTTGTGGGCAAGAGGATTAGTGTATGAAACCTGGAAAATGGTTCTTAATTCCAAATGAACACGACACCTCTCAGGCTCACCATTACTTGGGCATCACTTTCCTCCTCGTCCAGTGTCACAGTGTGTTTAAAGTTGAGACTCAGAGTTTTTGCTGGTCTAGGAGTTATGTGGCGGTCATCACTTTGGAGAGTGCCCTACATTCAGCACCGTGTTTCCAAGCTTCTCCCGATGAACATTTTTTCTTGAAGAGAGGTCAAGTCACCGTCACATGGTGGACTAAAAAGACCCCGAAATCAGTGACCAATGTCTTTCTTTCGGGGAAATATTTTTCAGATGGGTTTTTCCACTGCTGACCAGTGAATGATGATGGTCTTATGTGACCACAAAATTGAAGATGTGAAACATGCATATGTGAATTCATGGTCTTTCCTGATTCTCCGCCTTCATGAGCAGCTCCTGGTTTCACTTGGAGGATTCATCTTTGCCATGTTGAGAAAACTAGGAGGCGTTTTGGCTTGCAGCTGTTGAGATCCTAAAGAAATATCAGCCAGATAAGCTAATTTATCAAATAGAGGCAAAACCAACTCACTTTCTTCATTCAGATTTTTAGATTCTAATATAATGATCTTTTTCCATCTATAAAGAAAAATAATTCAGTCTTTGGTTTGAAAACTGTGAGCAGTAATGGCCCCTTGTTCAGGCAGGGCACATCTTTCTGACAGAGCCATTATGGCAGTCAGTTCAAAAGGCAATATTCAAGCCACTATTTCCAGTTTTTATTAGTTGTGTTGGTTTTTTATATTTTACTAAATTTAACCTTTTTTTTTTTAATTTTTTTTTTTTAATTAGAGGGCGGTATCACTGGCCCTCATGTGCAATCCGAACTGGGGCCGCTGGAGTCCCAAGCCAGTTCTTAACTACTGCTCCACTCGGCCGGCCCTAACTTTTTTTTTTTTACTACCTTATTAACCTTGATGTGGGCTATCATACCACAAATTTGATCCTAAAAGACAATGCATCAGTATGTTTTTTTTTCCCCAATTGATGCGTATTTGCTTAAACACACATAGGGCACCCAACCTCCCACTCATTAAGCATTTAAAAGAATTTAAAATATCTATTTCTAATGAGGGTAGATACCTGAATAAAATCAGGTCCATGTTAGGAATGAAAAAGTAGGAATGGACACTGAGTAAGCGACCAGTAGTCAGTTGGTATTCCCAGTAGCGGTGTGTGTGTGTCACTGCTGCCCCCGCCTGCTGATTGCCTGGCTCAGCAAAGCAACAAGAAGATCAAGTGGGTTTCTGATGTCTTTCTTGGTGGGAACTGACAGGTTATGTCAGAGCTCAGATCTAGGACTCATTCTGCCAATGGAAACAACAACAACACAAGTAACCATTCGTCCCATAGAAATTGTCCCGTGCTCCAACCTAAGAATGAGTGGAGGACCCTAAAAATTTATTAAAAATGAAACAAGAGCCGGTTTGTTTCTTTTCTGCTGTTTCTTATTTCTTACATTGTTAGCTCCAGAAATCAGGAAAGATATTCTGCTACTTTGGGAATGTCATATCATTTCTGTTGTTAAATAGAAGGTGTTCAGGCTCAAGATAGGATTAGGATATGGGACAAATTTATGATATGCCCTCTCACATAAATGTAAAGAACTCTTTCACATGAAATATTTATATTGGCAGATCATGCCAGATATACGGTGTTAAAAAACTTTATATATATATATATATATATATATATATATATATATATATAGAGAGAGAGAGAGAGAGAGAGAGAGAGAGAGAGAGAGAGAGAGAGAGAGAGACAGAGAGACAGAGAGAGAGACAGAGAGACAGAGAGAGACAGACAGACAAAGAGACAGAGAGAGACAGAGACAGACATCCATCTCTGGAGTAGCTCTATTTGTTAACATTACTAAATTTGAAATTATAACTTAAGTATTCTGTACTGTCTTCTCTATTTTAACTTTCATATTAATGCTTAAATGCCTTCTGTTCCAAATAAATGGATTTTGCTTAACAAACATTGCAGTAATTAGGCTCTTACCTGTTTCAGCAAGGGACACATTTTTTTTCTCCATTCGTTCTCCTAATTGAGTTACAAAAGAATGAAATATTATTAGGCCACAGAATAATTATCTTGTTTGCCTTTTTTCTGGAAACTTCTTATAAAAGTTTAAAACTTTTTAAAAGAAGAGGAGTAATTTTTTTTTTCTTCTTAAATCCATCTATCCTGTGACCTCAAGTTTAAAATTACTTCTTAAAACCTCCAGAAGATATTGCTTCTAGTTTTGGTTCTCGAGACTGTGCAACATTCTGATGTGACAAAGATCAGCTCAACATACCTGCTAATCAAATAGGAGTAAAAAGACCCTGAGGCCGGCAGAATAGCAGGAGACGAAACACCTCCAGTTGTTCAAATATTATATCTCTTTACTTTTAAGAACATAGAATTTACTTCTAATTTTAAAATTCTATAATTATAGAATATTTGTAACCATTTTAATTTGAATAGTCCTTTTTTCCCCGCTTATTGACTGTATTTATTATCCCTGTTAGTGTGGGGAATCTAGCAACAGTATAGTAGATTCAGATAGAACATCAGATCCAAAAGGTCTGTCCCCTTTCTCGCCCACTTTTACCACTAGTAAATTTAGAGTCCATTAGAGATGTGGATTTGAGTAGTCCATAGCCACCTTTGTTAACTATAAGAAACATCTATACATTAATTTTATTACACTAAAAGCCCTTTTCTATACCATACCGTTTTGAAAATGTCCAACAATTTTTTTATTGTTTCCTCAATAAAAATGGTTTTGCTTTTGTGAGCTGCTACAGTTGGAGTACTGTAGAACAGTAAAATGTTTTTGTTTAATATATGGCCCTTCAGACGACCAGCTGTTATACTATAAAAAGCTTCCTCAAGCTTCCTCATACTGGCTTTTTAAAAGTAATCTTCCAAGTTTTTGAGAAAGAGTGAAATTTTATTTCCCTAGGAAGAGAAAGGCAGGGCAAAGACCCAATTCTGCCAAAGAGAAATGAATCATTTATTTTTTTCATAAGATAATGCGTTACTTTAGATTATTGAGTGAGGTTTGCTTTTATCATTCATTGTTTCCAACATACATTTTTAATGCAGAAATTCTATTTGAAGAACAGTTGTGCATTAGATAGGCTAGAGGAAAGAAGGGAGGGAAGGAGAGAGGGAGGGAGGAAGACAATGAAACCAAACAACCACCTAAGAAGCCACCTTGTTCTTTTTCATTTTTCCGTGCAACTCAATGCTTTTTGTGCCTAGCTATTACTGGTGGAGTTTATGAAAGAAGAAAGCAGCTAATATTTACTGAGAATTTATTATGTTCCCAGCATTATATTAAGGGCATCATGTCCATTGTTTCATTTAATCATCACAAAAGCCCTGTGAGGTAGATACTGTTGTAATCTCCACTTTGTATTAATAGTTGAGAAAAATCGAGGCAAGAAGAGATGTGACTCTGCTTGCGTTCTTAACCTCTGTGCTCATCTGTTAGGTAAGGAGAAATTGCCAAAGATGGGAGTTTTGAACTCTTTGCAAGAGGCCCTTCAATGTGAATAGGAGTACCTGTTAGGCATGCATTTTGTTTTGATCGATAATGCACGGTTGTCATGGCTTTGCATCTTATCCCTTCCCTGCGTGTATGTAGGATCTTGCTCATGCATCATTGCCCCTCATGTATGTAGGCCTGGTGAGATCACAGATGGGGAGAATGTTTTTGCAGCACGTATCTGTGAAGACTTTGACAGTGGCTGCAAATAGAGCTCCACCGTTTACTTTCTGTGTGAGCTAAATAAATTACCATGCCAAACCTTCGTTTCCTCACCCATCAACCTGCAATACTCAGTGTCACTGCAGTAACAGATGAAATAGATGTTCCCAGAATATTTGTTGAATAAATGAATTTTTTCCCTCTTTACATGTATATATATATATATATATATATATATATATATATATATATATATATATAGTAGGAAACTAAAAATAGATTGTTTGTATCAGCATACTTCATTGCTCATCAAAACATCATTTGGACAAGAGACTTAAATTCTACACAGATTGTCTCTCTAATTGGTTGACCCTTGAAAACTAAGAGTTTGAAATGTGTGGGTCCACTTATACATGGATTTTTCAGTAAATACCTGTACTGTTTTATCTGAGGTTGGGGGTCCCTGGGTGTGAAGAACTGACTGTATGAATTGATCTGTTACCTTTTCATATTCGGGGCTTGAGCACTCATGGAATTTGGCATCCACGGGGGTCCTGGAAGCAATCCTTCGTCCATACCAAGGGATAACTCAAGTTTGGGGGGAGTCAAAAGTTATTCACAGATTTTCAATTTCATGAGGGTCAGTGCCTCTAACCCCCGTGTTGTTTAAGGGTCAACTGTACTATTTTTTTATTGCAGTAAAATAGACTTCACATGAAATTTGCTGTTTTAGCCATTTTTAAATATACAAATCAATGGAATTAATTACCTTCACAATGTTGTGTAACCATCACCACTCTTTTTCTCTTCTTCTTCTTTTTTTTTTTTTTTTTAAGCTGAGCCATCCTGCCACCTGTTGGCAGCTCAATGGCAACTCAGCTCGGGCTGGCATCAAACCACCATTGCTCAGAGCTCAGCTCACACTCTTGAGCGAGCTCTTAACCAACTGAGCCACTAGGCCGGCTCATTCTTCTTTTTCTTTATTATTAGCTTCAGGTGTACAAAACAATGTAATAGTTATACATTTCACTCCTCACAAAGTGATAACTCCCCTCCTCCAATCTGTTGCCCCCTGACATCATGTATATCTGTTACAATTTCATTGACTCTATTTCCTATACTGTACTCCATATCCCATGACTATATATATATATATATATTCAATTGTAATTGACATACAATATTATCACCACTCTTTGCTTCCAAGAATTTTCATCACCACCAACAGAAACTCTGTACCTATAAAGCAATAACTCCTCATACTCTATTTTTCTCCAGCCCCTTGTAACCTCTAACATATTTTCTCTCTATGAATTTTCCCATTCTAGATACTTCATACAAATGGAATCCTACAATAATCATCCTTTTGTGTCTGACATTTCACTACCCATAATGTTTTCAGGAGCCTTCATATCGTAGCATCTATTAGAGCTTCATTCCTTTTTATGGCTGAATAATATTTCATTGTATGTATCTATCACGATGTGTTTATCCACTCATCTGTTGATGGATATTTGTTTTTTTTCCACTTTTTGGCTATTGTGAATAAGGCTGCTATGAACCTTGGTGTACAAATGTATCTTTGAGTCTCTGCTTTCAATTATTTTGGTTGTATACCCCAAAATGGAATTCCTGGACCATATAGTAATTCTGTGTTTAATTTTTTGAGGAACCACCCTGCTATTTTCCATAGCAGCTCCACCATTTTACATTTTTTTTTATTTTTATTTTTTTACCATTTTACATTTTTAGTAACAATGCACAAGCATTCCAATTTCTCCACATCCTACCAACTCTTGTTATTATTTTTTATAATAACTATCCTAAGGAAGTGAAGTGGTTTCTTGTTGTGGTTTTGATTTGCATTTCTATGGAATAGTTATGATGGTAGGCATTGTTTCATGTGCATAATATGGCCATCTATATATCTTCTTTACACCTGTAGGCTTTTTCGGTCCATCCCTCCTTTTCTTCCTCCCCATCTCTAGGAAACCACCAATCATATTGAATGATTTCACTATATAAGTGAAATCATTCAATATGTGCCCTTATATCTGACTGCTTTCACTTAGCATAGTAGTCTTGAGATACACCCATTATTGGGCTGATCAGTAATTTACTACTTTTCATTGCTCAATAGCATTCCATTTGGTAGATGTAACACCTTTTATTTATCCACTCACTTATTGATGGACATTTAGTTTGAATAAAGCTACTATGAACATTCATGTACAAATCTTTGTATGGACATATGTTTTTGTTTCTCTTAGGTAAATACCTAGGGGAATTGTGGCAAGGTTATATGATAAATGCTTATGTTTAACTTTACAAAAAACTGCCAAACCTCTTTCAGGAGTATTTGTATTGCTTTCTGTTCTTACTAGCAGTATGTGAGACTTCCAGTTGCTCCACCTCTTTGCCAACACTTGGCATTGCCAATCTTCTCAATTTTAACCATTATAATGGGTGTAATGGTATATCATTGTGGTTTTAATTTGTATTTCTCTCAATAACTAATGGTAATTGTCTTCTCATGAGTTTCTTTTGCCATTTGTATATATTTTTTGAGAAGTATTTGCTCATATCTTTTGCCTTTTTTAGAGTGTGGTATGTTTTTTTTGTTTTTTTTTTTTAGGGCAGTGTCATTGACCCTCACATGCGGGACCCAAACCGGGGCCGCTGGCCTCCCAAGCCAGCACCCAACCACCACGCCACATGGCCGACCCATCTTTTGCCTTTTTTATATTGCATTGTTTGTCTTCGTATTATTGAATTGTAAGAGTTCTTTATATACTGTAGATACAAGTCTTTATCAGATGTGCATTGTAAACATTTTCTTCCTGTGATTTGCCTTTTTGTTTGGGTAGTTTTTGAAGACCAAAAAATTTTAACTTTGATAAGGTTCACTTTATCAATTTTTTTTCTTTTATGGTTTATGTTTTCCATGTCTTATTTAAGAACTCTTTGCCTATGGAAAGTCACAGAGACTTTCTTTTATAAGTTTTATAATTTAGCTTTGTCATTTAGCTTTATAATCCATTTTTAATTAGTTTTGGCATATGGTATGAGATAAAATTTGTCCATTTTCATGCAGATGGCTAATTGTTCTAATGGAATTTGTTGAAGAGACTTTTCCTCTTCCCTTTGAATTACCTTGTCATCTTTGCTGGGAAGCACTTGATCATATTTGTATGGCTCTATTTCTAGATTCTCTGTTCTGCCTATCCTTTCTCCAGTACCCCATCATCTTGGTTAGTGTAGCTTTTTAGTAAGTCTTAAAGTCAAGTAGAGTATGTCCTCTAACTTTTTCTTTCTTTTTTTAAAAATTAATTTGGCTTTTCTAGGTTGTTTACCTTGTCATATAAATTCTAGAATCAGTTTGTAAGGATTTTTTTTTAAGCTTGCTGCTATTTTAATTGAAATGGCATTAAATACAGATCACGTGGGGGAGATTTGACATCTTCATATTGAATTTGCCAATATATGAACATGGCATTGCTCTTCATTTATTTAGTGGTCTTCTTTAATTTCTCTCAAATGTGCTTTTCTCTTTTGATTGTGATTTAATTTAGTGAACACCTACTCTGGGCCAGACAAAGTACCAAGTACTTTACACTTAATCCCCCATAGTTATCTGCTTGTATTGTTCTCATCATGTTCAGTGGGTAACGGCTACTGAGAGAGGCTAAGTCACTTGTCGAGAGTCACGGAGCTAAAAAATGTTGGAACTGTGATTTAAAAGAGGTCTGCTGACTCCAGAGGCCATGCTCTTAGATTTTAGTAGTCAAGATAACATGTTTGGGAACTACAGATATTTATTTAAAGAAATTCTCAGCAATTGTTGCATGCCTGTTTCCTATCTCCCCAACTGGAAATAAATATACAAGGCATATGCGTGGATAGATCTATCTATGGAAGGATAGGTAGATCTTTGTTTGTTTGTTTGTTTGTTTGTTTGTTTTTTAACTGAGCCATTCTGCCACCTGTTGGCAGCTCAATGGCAGCTCAGCTCTGGCTGGGCATTGAACTGCTGTTGCTCAGAACTCAGCTCGCTCTTGAGTGAGCTCTTAACCAACTGAGCCACTCGGCTGGCCCTGGATAGATAGATCTTTAGTCCACCATCTCAAACTGAGAGTGGACTTGGTTATTGTTAGAAAGTCATGTCAGGATTATTTCTGAAGTGCATTTTGGGTAGCCTGGGTTTTTTTTCTCTCTTGTCTATCTCATCTAGACACCATCAAGCGCAAAGTCTTGTACTACCAGCATTGCATAGGAAATCATAAAAATTCCCCAAGGCTGTCTCATCGCTTGCCATCCCACTGATGTGTTGATCACCCTACACCATTGTCATACCCTGCAGGTGAGGTCTCAGAATGTGGCAGATTTGGATTTCACTTGTTGGAAGTTGTCTGGAACTTTAGTTGTGCCTAATGGTTCTTTCTTCCTTCTTTAAAAAAAGACAAGAAAAATGATTGGACTGTTTTATCACCCCTTTTCAGTCCTCTCTGATCTTGAGAGAGGAAAATGTTGAAAGGCATGGTACAGCTGTTTTCTGTTGCAGTTTATAATCTAATTAAATGTATTTTATCCAGATCATTATGGACTTCATTAGAGCTGGACTTCTTAAAAGGATGATGAGTTAGATTTATGCAGACTTATCTGGGTCTTTTCAGTTTTGTGATCATGCCGGCAGTGCCTGATTAAAAAAAAAAAAATTCAAATCTGCCTATCTGATTTACTTGGTCATTTATATTTGGAATTTCTTGCTTCTAATTTAGCTCACTTTTTTGTGAGCATACTGTTTTCAGAATGATTAATAAGGAAAGTTTGTTGTTTCAGAGAGAGAGTACCATTTGGGAATGATGTGTAGTCTTCTAAATGCATTATTTGAACATCCTGGTATGTGTGGGAAATAAAACATCTAAAGTAATTGGCATAATCTAGGTCAAAGAGAGATGAAATTACATTTTCATGTCTCTTTCATGCTATGTTTTTTGTGCTGGAGAAGAAACTAGTTGTAGATCTTCAATTTAATTGCTAACTTTTTCCAGTGTCAGGGAGAAGTATGTAAGCTAGAAATTGATGTAAAAGGGAAAGTGACTCATGTTTGTCTTAGTTACATAATTTTTACATAAAGATGTGAGAGTATTTTTACTCTCTCTGTGTTTTAGATTATGTTACCCAACTTCTGTGTGACTACCTAATCTGTCTTAAAAAAGAAATTGATATGAAACTGTGCTTTTACAAAAATCTCATCCTTCCAAAGAACTGTACTTGGGATGTCTTCACCTTCATAATTTTATATTATCTGAACCAAGGTGTGTGTGTGGCCTTGAATTTGCCTATCCTTTGGACTCTAATCATATGACCCTGATATCATTCATCTCAGCTTTTCCCCACCGGGATAATTTATCAGTTTAACTGTTGCTGGTCCCACACAATCCTGAATTGTTATTCCATAACAATATTAACATATAATTTGATGTTTAATATTCAGTCGGAACGTTGACCTTTCCCAACATCTTTAAGCCATCAAACCTGCACTTCTCTCTCCGTCTCCCAGTTTGGTTGTACACGCGTGTGGTCCTGCATAGTCACACAAACACTCCATGCAGCCGGCAGAGGATAACAGAAAGCTCTCGGCAGCGTCTCAGGATGCACAATTTTAGTTTGGAAGGGCTTACGAAGACCCAACTTCTTTCCTCCGTACCCTTTAACTCCCGATCTGTCCCAGGAATTCCTTTTGCTTGTTATGACGTCACCATGCACTTTGGACTTGACCCTCAGAACCGCATGTTCATGTGTGTGCTTTTGCTTTCTTCTTCAGCAGTGATGGTTGCTCCCCCAGGCGGACTCCCTGTGGTTATTCCAGGTGAACATCACACCAGGTCTGGCCCAGCCTTGAGACCCTCATGGTTAGCTTGGGCTCCTGTAGCCGCTGCCCTCCTCTTAGTTTACCTGGAAGCCGTCACTTAACAAATATGTCCATTGAGGCTCTTTGAATCTATAGTTGGCTAAGATGATATGTATGAAATTTCTTGTGTGTGTGTGTGTGTGTGTGTGTGTGTGTGTGTGTGTGAGATTGGGCCTCCCTGGCTAGAGATGAGCCTGGGGCTAGGGTTTTTTGATGAACCTCTGAATTGGAGAAAGATATAAAAATTCTGGACCTGATAATGGTCTAATGAAGGCCTACAGCACACCTCTAATCTTTCATTTTGTAGCGAAAAGAACATTGGCTTGTAGTTGATGGCCCTAATCTCAGTGCCTTGTGTGCAAGGATGCCAATTGTTGGATTAATACATTCACAGCTTCCTCTCTGATATGAAGTTGTACTCCTTATTGATATTTCTTCATATCGGTCTTCTTTTTGTTGTCGTTAAATTATATCATATGATATATCTTCCTACCTTTTATATAATACTTTTCATTAAATTTCTAGCTGTTTATTTCTAGTGTCGTAGAAAATGAATGATTTTTTTTTTGGTTTATTTATCTTGCAACCGTGCATCATAGAAATCCTTTTATTAGTTGAAGTATTATTTTTTATTAGAGTTGGATTTTTAAAGGATGTAATCTTATCATCTACAAGTAAACACTATCTGCAAAACAATATTTTAAGAGTTAATGACAGCCATCCTTGTCAGAGTTCTCATTTTAATAAAAATGCCTATAACATTTCACCATTTAGTATTAAGCTTGCTATTGAATTTTGCTCATCTGTCTTTATCATGTTTCAGTAATTTTCATTTTTCCTTCTTAAGTATTTTTAACACACTTATTTATTGACCTAATTTGTTGCATGCATACTGTTCTCTGTAAGGGGGTCTCATTACCTGTTCTGAGACCTTGATTAGAATAGAAAATTCTTCCTCATAAAATTGCATGCCTGGTGGAGAGGGCAGGAAATCAGTTTACTTGATGCAGTTTTTTCAGTGATGTTTTTGCCTGTCTGCTAAACGTGACGCAGAGCCTGTATCATGTCTGCATTAGTTCTGTCTTTATGTAGCTGTGTAACGTCTACCGCAAATAATTCATGTACATGAGCCTTTATCCTATGCACATTTCTCTAAAGGTAAAATGGACATCATGTAATATCTCCGTTTTACACAGAGTTCTAATTTTTACTGTGAAGTGAATACTTATGTATTCATTCAGAACCTGTGGTTTTAGTGTGTATGGACATGGACTTATTTAATCTGTTTCCTATAAATTGGATCATGAATCATTATAATTCACACTAAGAACTGAACCCAAGCAATGAATTTTTTATTGCACAATGAACTGCCTCTAATTTAGAAAAATACACTGTGAATCAATTCAAGTTAGATCTGTGTTTAATTATTTACAAAACGATTGAATTAGAAGAAAATTAGAATACATATTATTTTGCGGAATGATTTATTTCTATTTTTTAAATATAAGGCTTGGATGGGAGAGGCTGCAGAAAGACTTCATTGAGATCTGTGAGGGGAAAAAAAAAAGACCACCAAGAAATTCTGGCCTTTCTCACCAGGAACCACTCGAGGACACTGCAGCGGTGACAGCCCTGAATAGTCCTAAATCGAGTATTCTGACAGGTTTCCCTTTCTCTGGAGATCCCCGAAATCATTGGTGAGAATCATCGCTCAGTCTGCTCTCTGTGTTTTCAGGATTTTAGCCTCTGGCAGAGCTCTAACCCCAGCGTTTCTGAGCAAAAGGGAGGGCCACACTGTGATAGCTTCGGGAAGCTGTCAGGGAAAAATGACCCCCGCAGACAATTATTTCATGTTATCCTTTGCCGCACATATGATACATTATTCATCATTCTCTAAGCATGTTCATTCTAAACGCTGTTTAATCACATTTTGAAGGTAAACAGTGTTTATCAAATTATTACCCGGTCTCCCGCTCCCAGACAGCACTGATTCTTCACCACAGACCTACGCCCCACAGGCGAACATGTGTGTTTATTCTGCCCCATTACCAGTCCACAGGCTGTGAGCCACACCCACGTGCTGTGGGGTTAGGCCTCGTGTTTCAGACCATCCTACAGAGTAAAATAGTGCCCTTGTTTTGATAGCGTTAGTTTTTTCCCAAGATAAGTTTTTTTTGTGTTTTTTTTTAAGATTTTATTGGGGAATTGGCGGAGGGGAACAGCGTTGGGGAATCGGGGAAGGGAAACAGACAAGCTGCTGTCTTCTTGTTCTTCAGTTTAGTTGTGGAGGATGTTGCTTCACTGTTGGTATCGTCATTGCGCTCTTCCCGGATGAGGCAGATTGGCCGCTGGCCTCTGGATGTCGCTCACCGCGGCTCTTGGCAGCTCACTCTTGGCTGCCAGCCGCTCACGCTGGCTGCGGGCCACTCACTGTAGCCTATGGCAGCCCACTGCAGCAGGGGCTGCAGCCCACACCATCACCGGGGCTTGCACAGCCCAGCTCCAGGTGGAGCTGTTGTTAGCTGTAGAGGGCAGTGTCACTGGCCCTCATGTGGGATCCGAACCGGGGCCGCTGGCATCCCAAAACCAGCGCTTAACCAATGCGCCACTCGGCCGGCCCCCAAGATAAGTTTTAATTATACGCAGTAGTAGTTCCTTTTGCTTCTTTTCTGGACATTGTTCAAGCCTTTTGTGTTCAGACGATGTGAGTGTCTTCACCGATTTGCGCTCAGGCTTTTCACAGTCGTGTATGCTCCATGCATATTTGTTTAGTTGAATGCAGCGAAGCTTGGTGAGACTGGTTCATCATGCAGTTTTGTGTGGGTTATCAGAAATTCTTAGGTTCCTTGGTTTCTCTTTGCCTATTTTTGATATTAGTTGTCGTGGGGGAGGCAGTTAGTCCAGGGAGAAGACAGAATGGGCGAATGATGATGATGATGATGATGATGATGATGATGATGATGAATTTGTTTGTGTCTGTGTACTTGTGTGTATACGTTGGCATGTATTTGTATATAGGTAAGACTGAAGATAAAGAAATAATGAGAATGGCTGAAAAGATTGACAGAAAAAAATTTTCACTGTGTTCTGAAAATTGTTTTAGGCCATTTGATTTTTTATTGATCCCTCAGGATACATTTTTTATTCATCACCTATTGAGAGCAGGTATGATACAGAGCCCTGGAGATGACCTGAAAGAATTTAGTCCAATAGAAGAGATAATGGGAAACTATGTGGTCAGGGCTGGATAGAGGTAAACAGAGGGCTTCTGGGTAGGCGGACAAACTAGGGCATCTGTACTAGAACGGAGTTCTGAAGGCTTTGGAGAAGCAAGTCCTGAGCTTAACCTTGAAGACTCAGAGAGAGGTAACTTGCTAGAGAAGAGAGGGAGAGGTGCTCTGTTGGAAGCAAACACACGGGCATGAAGAATACAGGTTTCATTTTTCTTGGAGGGTAGGGGAGAAACCTTGTAAACTTCAGATGTCACACCAGGGTTGGTTCATTAATCATGTTAAACCCTTTCACATGGATAGATAATCAAACAGTACCCACAAAAAGCAAACTGTTGCCATTGGATGTTCTTTGGTTTGGAGCGGGTCTCACTTGAAGCTGCTATGCTCCTTGTTGCTTAATTTAAAATTAGGAGTTTATAGACAGTCTGAGTATATGATTCTTGAATTATGATTAGTTTTCAATAAATTTCCCATGGATCCTCCTCCAGTATTTTCTTGTCATATTAATTTATCTTAATTTTTCTGCATTCTTATCATATGCATATTAATTAGCATTGAAAAATATCAGATATTCAAAGGACGCTCTGCTTAGGGGTAGAGCTGGGAGGGAAATAGTTGGCTGTCCATTGTCCCTTTGGCTGCGCATTACAGAACTTATTATCAGCCTGGGACACATGCCTTAATCTTTCTGATTCTCAGTTTTCTTCAAATATAAAATGAACATACCAACTTTGTGGGGGACAGTGTTACAGAGAAAGTGTTACCTCATAAGGGCTGAAGGAATAGGAGATATTTTTTAGTTTCGTTTTGTTTTGTTTTTTTAAGCTGAGCCATCCTGCCACCTGTTGGCAGCTTAGCGGCAGCTCAGCTCATCCCGGAATCAAACCGGCGACCCTGTTGCTTGGAGCTCGCACTCTTGAGCAAGCTCTTAACCAACTGAGCCACTCGGCTGGCCCTCGCTATTCTTATTAATAGTTTCATGTAGGAATGCAAGTCATCATTAAAGCACATGTATTTGGTCATACCTTTTTTTTTTTTCTAATAAAGATTTTACACCATCTAATTTGAGATAGGTTTAACTCCATCTGAATCCATTGTAAAAGAGACTATGACACCTCTCATTGTATGCCAGAGCCAGAAATTATGATTTTTCTAATACGCCCAGTGTATTGGATTGCTCTAGCTATGAGTGTTTTGCTTTGTCTTTAAGACTAGCTTCTGATAGAGTATAATTATTGCTGAATTACCCACTAGGCAGATTTGGGGCTTATTATGTTCATGTGTCAGCCCCCAGAAACACTGGGATATGTATACAGGCACAATACACATACACTTATCTTTAATAAAAAAAATTCAACTCTGAACAGGTTAACTAGAAATCTACTATTAGAAATGATAGAAAGATGTTATGTTAATTTTTGCATATGCAACCTTTGGTCTTTTGATGTTTCATATTATTTCTATTCTGAAATACCACTGTGAGAGAGGGTCAGGAACCCCACATCTTGCACTGAGTGGGGACTCTAATGATTTTATTGCCCCCTCAGATGATAGGTACCTCATAATTAGGAGGTAGTTCCTAGCATGCAGCTCTTCAACAATTATATGTCAAAGATGGAAAAAGCACAACCATCTGTCTTCCAGTTCTTTGCCATTTGTGCAATATTTAACATAATTTTCAGACAAAAGTCTAAACAGCAATTATCAAGGTGTAGTTGAATCAGTAAAGTATAGACTACAAAATCTTAGCGTTCTATAGAAATTTAGGAATCAGCTAGTAGAGAGGTTGTCAAAATATTTTAGCACAAAATATTTTCATTTTTTTCTAATGAAAAAGGATACAGGAGCCCACTCAGACAGTTTAACAAGAGCATATAGATACTTGTAAGGCGAGTGGAAGGGATGTGGGGAGCCCCTGGAGCCTGGTGCCTCATCCTTGATGGCCCCCCACTCAGCCTGTTAGACCTGGGGAGGTTCAGGGAGGCAGAGTTGGTAACGACTGGTTTAAAACAACCCAGCTGAGAGCTTTGACACCCCGGAGGATATAGACCAATGTGGCTAAACTCAGATTGTTTCTGTCTTTTGGGAGCTGCATTTGGAACTCATTTGGCAAATTCCCATCAGAAAGCAATGTTCAGAGGGCGGTATTGGCTTTATTGGGGTGATTCATCTGAGAGAAGCAAAACATCATGTCAGAACATTCCAGGCCCAAGTTTGTATTTGTGTAAGGGACAAGATAAGCAACAATACTTCTTAGATCTGCCAGCATGAATGAAACACGAGTAATTAGCTTAGGCATAAGCTGGGGTGGTGGGCTGTCAGTGCCAAGAAGTTTCAGTCTTGGTGGTTTTGCTATTTCTTTAGCCTCTCAACCAGACCTAAATAAATCCTCTTCCATTTTAATCTTTGCATGTTAATACTATTTAGATTGTGTGTGTGATGCAGCAATGTCCAAAGCAGCCCCAAAGTAATTGTAAACCAAAACATTAGACCGTTTCCAGTTACTGACCCACTCTGTATTAATGTAAGTTAAGTTTTCTAGTACTGGGAATGAGTTGGGGCTCAGCCACTCTCTTTTCATCCCAAATCTCTTTCCATCTTATGGTAAGATGTTGGCTCTCAGGCCTGGCCTGTGTCTTTGAAATACAACAAAGGTAATTGGCCAAGAGAGGATAAACCCTGTGACCTTGCCTCCATTGTAGCAGGGCCTAATCAATCGAGAACACCCCTATCCACACCTTTTCTTTTGAGGGTTTCTTCTCCCTTTGTTGCCATATAACTGATTTCGTCCTCTTTGACTCAACTCAACTGTCCCCAGTTACTCTTACCATTTTAATCCCACGTGGTTACTAAGCACACATTAGGCGCTTAGTAAAGTGTATTGAGTCAGTCAGGAAATGGAAACATGAGGTTTCTAACCAGTTGCGAAGCATCAGTTATTCCTGTGAGGAATATGGCAATAGCATGGTCATGTTTCAAAGGCTGCCTCAGATCATCCTGGGTATCACACTTCTAATGGAGCCGTGTCTTTCGTGTTCCCCAAAGCCTGTGTTTACCTTGGCCACTTTGGTTTTATACGTTGGCCTTTGTAAACAGACATTTTCTAATACATATTTTGTAGGCAATCGAATGAGTTGGGGTGGGTATATGGCTGCATGTATCTATGTTTACATTGGGGTGAACATACACATAAAACACATATCGGCACATGCATATATATGTAGAGACAAGGGCACCTAAATATGAAGAAATTTGTTCTGCCTGGACAGAGCAACCTATTACAATTTCAAGGGTTATTTTTATAAGTCAACTGAGAAATTTTAAAGTGTCATTATGCATTGCCACTATTATTACCTAGGATGCAAATCTGTATTGAAACTTGCAAATTTCCACAGGCTGTAAGTTTTGCCCCTTTACCTATAACTGTATGTGTTTCTTCACGGTAAGAGAAAGTAAGCAGAGCTAATTGTGGCTTTAAAACATTAATGAACCCCGTGGAGAGTAAATGTCCAATATTTTTTCCTAAGAAAAAAAACTAGCTTCGTTTATGTAAATAACAAGCACTTAAATTGGCCATGTTTTACTTTCCCTCCGTTTCTACTTACAAAATTTCCCTAAAGGTTTTTGTTTTTCAATTTGTAGAAGGCAAAAACTAAATTCACTGCAAATTAAGGCTAAGAAGCTTTGCGCCTAGCGCAAAATCATCTAGCAACAAAAGTGTGAGTCTGAAATGGAAACACAGGTGCCTTAATAATGACAACTGCACAGCTGTCACCATATCACTGCTGATGGAAGGGCGTGGGGGGGGGCAAGTCGGTCTGGCTCTCTACCTGATGAAATGGAAAATTCTTGGAATGTTGACATAGATAAGATGTAGATAACTCTTTTCTGATTTCTAGAGTTTTTAGTATTTATATAGAGAAGTGGTTTGGAAGGTCGAGGGGTGGCTTGGGAGATTTCTCTCCAATGGTTCAGATGAAGGGGTGGGGGAGATGAAGGGGACCATTAAGGGATGGTGAGACACTCAGAGACCAGCAAGACCATCCGTGGGCCTGAAGGCACAAAGGGACAAAACAGTGCTACTGGAGCTGAGTGAGAGCTGGAGCAGCGGAGGTCACGACGTCCAAAGGGAGCCGTCATCACAGAGGGATGGAACCTCTGTGAGAAATGGGGCCTTGGAACCAGATAGAAATAGGAAAGAAATACCCGGACGCCTCTCTCCTCGCACCTGCCAATCGCCGGCTGGTGCCTCCCAGTTACTGGTCCTAACTAGAGGCTACCAGGCAAGGAGCCCAGAGCACACTGCCTCGGTGGTCAGCCCTCCTAGGACACAGATGGAAAGATCCTCCACCTCACTGAGAAGAAAAGCAGTGCAAATGAAAACTATACCAAAGTGTCATTTTTTGCCAGTCATATTGCAAAAGAGCAAGATGTTTGGTAACACCCTGTTATTAGCAAGAGTATAGGGAAGCAGGGTGTGTGTGTGTGTGTGTGTGTGTGTGTGAGACTGAAGGCAAAAATTATAATGCTTGTACCCTTTGACTTAGCGATTACACGTTTAGGCATTTATCCTACAATACTTTAATAAACACATGAAGTTACGTATGAGTAAGGCTAGTCGCTGCAGCCTTATTTGTAATATGAAAAGAATAGAAATAACCTAAATGTCCATCAATAGGGGACTAATTATATAAATTATGTTACATCCATTTAGTGGAATACTATGAAGCCATAAAAAGGAAGGAAGCTCAGCTGGCCAAGTGGCTCAGTTGGTTAAGAGCTCGCTCAAGAGTGCAAGCTCTGAGCAACAGGGTCCTGGTTCGATTCCTGGCCTGAGCTGAGCTGCTGCTAAGCTGCCAACAGGTGCCAGGATGGCTCAGCTTAAAAAAAAAAGAAAAAAAAAAAGAAGAAGGAAGCTCTTTATGTCCTCATAGGAAATGAACTCTTAAGTTACATTGTTGAGAGTACAGAGAAAATTGTTAAGTGTATAGTATACAACTATTTGTGTAACAAAGATAGGGAAAAGAATTTAAAACATATTTCCTTGTATATGCATAAAATAGAAAACCCATGAAATGATGAAATTGGACATCTCTGGAGATGGGGGATGGAGCAGGGAGAATTTTTCATGTTTTTAAACCTTTTTAATTTTGATTCATGCAGATGGATTACTTATATAAAAATAAAGTAAGACTAATCTTATGGACCAGTTAGTTGTAGTCCTATAGATAGCTCTCATCTGAAAGGTTAGTTAGGAGAATCTCAAAATTCTAGTCCCTGACTTGAGACTTCTAATAATTTTACAAGCAAGATCTGAGAGGCTGATTGGCAGGTGCAGTGTGGCATGTGGCTGTGATGGCTTCAGCGAGAAAGCTCTGTCTCCTCAACTCTGTTTCACCTTGGCCAGTGGTATTGCTTCCAGGTATTGTCCCTCTTAAGTCTTTGTTTTCCTCAACGTTCTTGAAATCAATAATGCCTTTTTTATATGTTCTCTATCATTTGGGTTTTCAGCTAGTTCAGCCAGCCCCCATCTATTGGTTTGATATATTGAAACTTGTCTATATCTGAGTCATCCCGCTTTTCACTTATGGTGGATATTGGCTTCAGTTATTTGGAGCTATGTCTTTTGAATATTTATTTTGATAGGGAGCAAATTGTGGATTATCAACAAGTAAACAATTGGATAATCAGAGGATCAAAATAGAGGAACAAATCTGGCTTTCTCAAGACTCTCCTTTTATTTTTTTTCTGGGCAATATTGGCCTGAAATGGAAAGAATTGAATATGGATGAGCGCATGTTGCAAACTGATTTTCATCCATAATTGCTTTGCAGCACAGAAATAAGCAACGAAAGGAGACTGGGAATATAAGCAATCAGAGATGAGATTCTTCCACCTGTCAGATAGAGTGCATAGCACACATGCGTCCACAGAGAAATTGAAATGCTGCTATCGTGTGACAAGAGGTTCCAATTAATGCAATTCGCATGCATCTGTCTGCCCATAGGTCACCGCGTGAAATGATGACAGTGTCCTGATGGTGGAGTCGGTCAGAAGGCTGACGGAGCAAGTGGCTCTGGAGTCGCCCTGTGCCCTTTGCCGTGGGGCCGTGACCTTCATTTCCTTCCATTTACTTCAACTCAGGGACGCAGCTTCCAGGGGACTCTCTGAGCTGGGGGGCTTGTCATAAGATGGTGTGGAAATGCCATTCCAAAAGCATGTATTCCTCAGAGCCATGGCTGTGAAACGAGTTTCACGTAGCAATTTGCCAGGTTCTAATTCCTAACATAAAGATTTAATATTGACCATCTTAATTTTGGCAGGAAGAAGATTTGGACAGTCTGTGGGCCATTTCAGGCCCTAACTTATATCTGAAGCGTTGACTCAGGGCCACCTGGTTCTTAGTTCTGTGCCCTGAGGCGGTGACGGAGGAGGTGGGATGGGAGCGTTTGCACTGCCCAAGACTTGGCTCCTAATTTTATTTTTGAGGCCACAACACTGTGATGCTTCGTCCTCTGTGTGTGTGTGCGCACGCACGTGTGTGTGTGTGTGTCCATACACATGTGTGTGTGTGTTTTCATTTGCTCATGTTGTAAGCAGGAGCTTCATACAAGCTAATTTGTGCAGCAAGGATCAGGCCGTGGGGGATAGAGACCCCTGGGAACTGTGGTATTAGTTTGCAGCATCGGCAGAGTCTAAGGGTTGCTGTAGCCCTTCAGGTCAAGGTCAGGTCCCAGCCAGCACCTGCTTAGACATGCCCCACCCCCTCCCATCATGCCCAGAGCCACAGCCCATGTTCACCGCCCCCTTCTCTGCAGCTTTGTTGTGCGGACGGTCTGCTCTCGCTTACGTGTTTTCTGATGTCATAGGAGACTTTTCTCCTTTCTTAACGAAGAGTGAACTCTTGAGCACATGACACCAGGTTTGATCCTTTCCATTGTCCTTCTTCAGTGTCTGTCACAGAACATACTTATTCATTTTGGGCCATGCTTTTCTATTTTGACTACGGCTTCTGGCCAATTGAGTCACAACCCACTGCCACCTGCTCCACCTGTTCACATTTTTGCTGAAGAAATGTGGAGCTATCTGAATTGCACAGTTTTGCCATGGGAATTGGACTGATGCTGTTTAGTATGAAATAATGCAAATTTCCCCAAAAGTTCAAGATTTACTGGGAAAAAAAGGGGAGGGCCTACCTGGGCCAAGATGTATTTGTAGTATCATCAAACCTTTCTCATGGAGTTAATTTCCATTTGATCCACAAACAAAAATCCACCAGAACACAGTCCATCTATGTACGCCTTCCTACAGGAAAGAAATGAACATCTGGTGAGCCATGTTATTGCGCCAAGAACTGCCTGTGCGAGGTGATTTTCCATGTAATATTTAATAATCATTTAATTATTGCCCAATTCCATGGATTAACTCACACTTAAGTAATCCTCTGAAATATGCATTATTTCTTTCTTTCCATTAAACCTTTTATTTTGAGGTAATTATAGATTCCTATGCATTTGGAATAAGTAATAGAGATCCGTGTCCTTTACCCAGTTTCTTCCCATAGTGACATCCTGCAAAAATAAGAGGACAGTGTAACCTCCAGGACTTACATGGGCACAGTTGAGAAACGAAGCGTTTTCTTTTTCTTACTAGTTCCAGGTGTACAAAACAATGTAATAGACATTTACGCCCTCCCCCACAAAGTGATAACACCTCCCCCAATCTATTGCCCCTCTGACATCATATAGAACTGTTACAATTCCATTGACTCTATTCCCTATGCGGTACTCCACACACCATGACTTTATAGATATTCAATTACAGTTGACATTCATTATTATTCAGCTTCAGCTTCAGGTATACAGGGCAGAGGTGGGCATCTACACCATCCATGAAGTGGTCTCCCTAATAAGACAAGTGCCCATCTGACACCCTATAAAATCTTTACAACATTATTGATTATTTTCCCCAAGCTGTCTTTCATATCCCTGTGGCAATATTGTAGTTACCTATTTATGCTGTCTAATCCCTTCCCCTTCTCCTTTATCCTCACCCCCCTCCCCACTAGCAACCCTCAGTTTTTCCTCTATATCTCTGAGACTATTCCTGTTTTGTTTGCTCGTTTATTCAGTTCTTTAGATTCCATAATATAAGTGAGATCATAAGGTATTTGTCTTTCTCCGTATGCCTTATTTCACTTAGCCTAATGTTCTCTAGGTCCATCCATATCCTTGCGAATGGAAACCAGGCATTTTCATCACAGACCCTCAGGTTGCCCTTTTCTAGCTACATCCACTTTCTTTCTACCCCACCTGCTCCTTACCCCATACAACCACTAATCTGTCCTCCATTTCTTTAATGTTAGCGTTTCAAGAATATTGTATACATGGAAACATACAATATGTAACCTTTTGCATTGGCTGTTTTCACTTAGTGTAGTTCTCTGGCTATTCATCCAGGTTGCTGCGTGTATCAATAGTTTCTTCCTTGTTTATTGCTAAGTAACTGTTCTATGGTCCATCGGATATACCACAGGTTGACCTTTGCCCCGGACATCTGGATTGCTTCCAGTTTGGGGCTATTACAAATCAAGTTGCTGCGAATGTTCGTGTACAGGTTTTTATGGGACATATCTTTTCATTTCTCTGGGATAAATGCTCAGGAGTGCAAGTGCTGGGCTCTGTGGTATTATAGGTGCACGTTTATAGCATGTAACTTGCAGTGATTCTCTAAAGCCTGTGTTATTATTACAGTTTATAGATGAGGAAACTGAAGCCCAGAGTAGGTGGTGGACTTGCCCCAGGGTACATAGCTTGTATGTAGTACAGTTATGACTTGGACTCAGGTCTGCCTGACTCCCCGCATCCATATGTTTTCTAGTCAAGGACTCAGATACAGTAGTACATAGTCCTTACCTGTCACAGTGCTTGCAATGGGCAACTGAGACCGCTGTTGGCACCTGACCTGGGATCACTGAAAATGAGGTGGTGATTTCGTGGCCATCCACTGTATGTGTTTTTTATCTCAAAGAGCAGAAAGCAGATGTCAGTACAGAAGGCACCCGAGTCCCTGATAGACATGATCCAACGAGGACTCCTGGCATTTTAATACAAAGGCAGCAAGAGTTAGGATCCATCTTTGCTGAGATATCGAAGGACTAGAGCGGCTTGCCCAGTGAGTCAAGGGCAGAGGCAGGCCTATATGGCGATAGCTCTCCACCCCTTCCTTCTGGATGCATTTATCCTACAGCTGGGGCAGCCGTCAGTGCTGGGGCAGGCAGCTGGTGACTGACGGGCCTTAGGAAGGCAGATACCATCAATTATTGCTGTGTTTCTGGGAAAGATGGTGAGGTCAGGGGATAGGGGAGTGAGACAATCCCAGGTGTCGGTTGATCAGGTCATGGCAGGTACTGAAACTCGGCTGGTGTTTATGATTATTAGATGCACTGCAGGGAACTGCTGCCCCTTCCTGTAACCTGAAGGGTTGTTTCTGGGTGACATCTTGACAGGAAGCTGTCCTTTGGGACAAGAGTGCTCACTCAGTGTGCCTGACCAACAGTTCATTATTAATACTTGATGCGCTGATAAGTGGAGTGATGTTACTTGGATGTCTATGATGGAGCTACTGGTTTTTTGCCTTTTTGTTTTTCAGTGAAAAGGAGGAGATTTTATAAGCTGTTTGAGAAAATTGCAGCCACACAATTGCACATCGCTGCAAAAGCAAAATATTCTTTTCCATATAACTTTACAGCCTGAGTAATTTATGCCATTACAGGAAATATCCTGTCTGTTTCAGAGATTTTAAACAAAGGCGGGGTGGTTATCACTGCTTTCTGCTGCCTAAATATTGTTTCTGAATTAAAATAACTGATTTTAGTGTAGTCCTAGCAGACTGTGATAAAACTAGAATGCAAATGACCTAATTTTAGGCTCATAGCAGTAAAGCCTTTTGAAATCAGCTTCTCCCATAACTTAACATCTTTTTAACCTGAAATAATGTTTATTTTTCAGAGGTCAATATTATTTGTATTATAGTAACGGATTTTTCCAGTTAACATATCACTCAGTTTCTGATCTCAATACTTAATATATAATAAATACATAATAAGTAAGATTCCAGAGGTTTGGTCTAATTAAACTCTTGCTCCCTCTTTTCTTGGCAATTAGGTAATTTGCAAACCAGGATTGTTTAGTATGATCTATTGCAGTGATTATTATGTCAATGATCTTTTCTTTGTTTATGTCACCCTACATATGAATGAATGAATACATATATATATATATATATATATATATATATATATATATATATATCTCCCCATATGTGAGGACTCTAATAATAGAGTCATAAAATATTATTGCTAGAAGCACATAGGGAATAAAAGGTGAGTTAAACCCCATATTTTATGTTTAAGGAAGTGCCTTACCCGATACCCTGTTTAGTTTTTTCTGGGACCGAGTAGCTTATTTTGCACCAGAGATTTTCCAATAGCTTCTTGGGGGAGCAGCCCCATCCTCTCCCCACAGATACACATTCACGCACCTCCCTAAAAACATAGACACATGCCTTGCTTCTGTCACATCAGATCACTTTTACTTAGGGATTTTATATTTTGGGGTTTATGTAACATACTGTTCGATCTAATGATTTCACTGCAAAAAAAGTTTGAAAACTAAGTCAAGATGCTTAATAAGGCTCCTTAGAGCTCTGTCATCAGTGATGCATAGTGAATGACAAATAGTTTGTTTGTGGGTTTGTGTTCATGATCTTCTGTGTGACAAGTGTGGCAACGATGGAACTGAGAAGAAGCTTATTTTCTAAGAGTGCATTTAGACTACATAAGTGACTTGGCAACTTAGAATACAATGGAGAGTGCTCAAAGTACCTGCTTGACTTCGCGTGTACTATATAGGATTCTGATTTTTACCTGTATGATTAATGCAGATGTGCTTAAAGAAACCATCCTGTCTTCTCTCAAAGACAAACAGAGAAAGTCTAATTTTGTTAGGATGAGTGTGTGTTTCATGGCTCTGTGATTAAACTGTGTGTATTCTGTAGATAAACAAGCAGTTATATTTAGGGCGCTGATTTAAAGGAGAGTACTTGATTCCAGGAGCTCTTTATGATCTCCTGCAGGACTTAGGGAAGGTTAGAAGGGCTACGTGATGTTTTGAAGAAAAGCAACCTTCTTTCTGGGATAAGGTTCGTTTTTTAAAAAATTTTTATTGGGGAATTGGGGAAGGGGAACAGACAAGTTGCTATTGTTTGGTTCTTCAGTCTAGTTGTGGAGGATGTCGCTTCACTGGCCCATGTTGGTATTGTCATTGTGCTCTTCCCGGGTGAGGCATTCGCTCGCTGGCCATTGGACAGCTGCTCATGGCAGCTCACAAAAGCGCATGCCAGCTGCCAGCCAGCCCCACTGCAGCCTCCACCATCGCCGGCAACTCACAGCAGCCCAGCTCCAGGTTGAGCCGTTGTTCACCATCTGAGCTGTAGAGGGCACAGTGTCACTGGCCCTCATGTGGGATCCAAACCGGGGCCCTGCTGCTCAGAGCTGGCATCCCAAGCCAACTCTTAACCAACACACCACTCAGCCGGCTGGGATAGGGCTTCTTTGAGAACACTTGGCTTTCGCATCTGGCTCCTTAGGTCATTGAAAATCCTATTGTTCCCTCTCAGTAATATCACCATGTCTATAAAGTCAGTCTGTCTGTCTCTGTCTCTGTCTCTGTCTCTCTTTCTCTCCCTCTCTCTCACCCTTCTTTTCTCTCCTCCTCTTTCTCACCCTAAATATCTACCTATAATTTAATCATAAATCTACTTGAGGCAGAGGGAGAAGTTATACACACACGCTGTTTGTATCAAGATGGTATGTTGCAAAGTTTAGGGCCCAAGTCCCTCTATCTCAGAATGCACTGAGTCCTAGAAAGCCTGTGTCCTCTCAGTGGTTTAGGCCAGCAGGGTGAGGATGAGGGTGAGGGCCAGCTTGAGCCATGAGCTCCTTGACCTAACATATTCCCTTCATGATTCAATCAGTTAATTCCAGAGAACTCACCTTAACAGTCACTGATACCTCTTTTTTTGTTGTTTTTAGAGGGACATTATGTGTCCCTGTGTTTGGCAATATTTAGACGGGGGGTGGGGGGACACATTCTTTATGATGTGTTATAATCAGGGTAGTCTTTTTGATTTCTATTTTTGTTTTCCTCCTCAGGTATGTCATAATTTCCTTTCTAGATATTGCCGACCAATATAGTCTTTAATGTTTTGTTGTTCAGACAGACAGGTTCTCCTTTCTCTGGAAAAAGATTAAATGCGAACTACAGTATATTGCATACCTGTGCCTGTGGCCTGAAAATCCTCTTGTGTCTCCTCCATAGCCTGCTGCAGAAAGCGGGACCTGATGTGGGATGGTTGAAACACAATTACTGGACTGTGGTATGAGACCTGATTTTTTTCTCTTCACTCCTAGAGGACCTGGCTCAGACATTTGACAGTAAATCTGATGATCTCTGTAGCTGCTTATTGTATCCACTCCCCCAAGTACTGATAGTTACATAATCATTTGAAGGAGTTAATCTGTCAGTATCCTCTGTTTATTTTTACAAAGTGGTCAGTGTTTACCATCCACACAAGTCGGCTTGCAGCAATAGCTAACTGTTAGCTAGCTACTTAGTGTATCCTAAGAACCAGGCACTGGTTTTAAGCACTTTGTCTGTATTAATTCACATGATCCTTAGCACAGTCCTGTGAAGGGGATTCTAGGAGGGTCCTCATTTACCTGATGAAATAACCCAACATAAATAGCTAAAAATTGGAGGGCCAGGATTCAAATTCTCAAGCTTAGCTCCCGAGCACTCTCTCTCTGTCCTCTGTTATCTGCCTCACTCTGTCGACGCCCAGAGCCACTTCATTTTCTAAACGAGACCAGGACCCCAAGTGAAACAATTCAATTCTCAGCATCATCCTATACACTGAAAAGGAAAAAAAAATGTATCCTTTTTTCTTGACAATTCTAAAATAGTAACGACTTTGGAAAATGACAAAGAATGACTTTTTTTCTAGGGAAAACGATGGGGAAAAAATGATTCAGGCAGCTTCACTTGGTCGTTTTCATTCAGTTCTCTCTCTCGTATCTTTGAATTCCATAATCTAGTAACAAGATACATCGATTCATCAGCGAGCGCTGGCTGTAGCGTCTCATTTTCTGTTTTCTAATTGCTCATGTGAAGGGACCGCAGTTACCACCCACAGACACGTATTCCAACGAAGCTTCCCATCAGTGTCTTCAGCATACCATTTCTTGAGGCTCTTCTTGCTGATTAGTAAGAGTTTGCTTTTTCAGCAGATACTTCTTTAATTCCCAGCACTGGTGCCTCTGAGCTGTTTTCAGACACAGGTAACTCCAGGACAAATTCCCAGTGAGCTTGAGGGGAACACACCCCCGCCTGGGTCCTACATGGAGAGGCACACCTGATTGGGAAGGTTACCCGGCTTGGTGGAGAAGCACCGCAGGGTACGTTATGGCTGCTTGAAAAATTCACAGGCAAACCAGTGGCTTCCTTCTTCCTAAATTACATCCTACCATGCTAATGGGACAAAAGGAAACAAAGTTATTCACAGAATTAAAATTTAGATGAGAAAATTTAGAATTAAGGTTGTTATTCTTATTTACTATTGGGGTGTGGGGTCATGCTGGCACTGTGCAGACCTTCCACATGTATGTGTGTGCACGCATTGTTACTTACACTCATCTACAGCTTACAACTTACATTTTTTTTCTCCCAACCATGATTCAAGGTCATCTTTCTATGCTAACAGGTACAGATCCATCGTATCTTTTTTTATCGGTTACATACGCAGTGTAATAGTAATGTAGATAATAATAGTTGCTAACATTTATTGAGCTCATATTCTGTGTTAGGCATTGTCCTAAACCCCTCTCTACAGAGGAGGAACCAAGATTCAGAGAGGTTAAGTAACCTGCGCAAGGTCACACAGCCAGTATGTGGCAGAACGAGGATTTAAACCAGGGCCATGTGACACCGGGACCCCTGTATACACTGTAATTCATGTAACCGATCCCCTGTTAAAAGACACTGGCCTCTCATTTTTCATTGTAACAAATATTTCTATAATGAACATCTTTGTACACAGGTGCCTGTGAAAATAGTTCTCTTCAATATGTACCTTTGAATATTTGAGAGCCAACCTATTTTTTTAAAACGATTTTACTTTGTGTTGATGCATGCAAAGAGGTCTCAGCCGACCTGTAAGAGGGGCTGATGTCTTAAGCATAGCACTGCACCGTCCTGATGATGATGAATTTCAATTCTTTTGTCATTTTATTAGAATTGTATGTGTTTAAAATAAGACCTACCCATCTTTGGCTGTGTTCAGCAGTTACTTGCTCTCAGTTGCTGGAGACCATGTTTTCAACTCTCGGTGTCATTCAAGGCCCAAGAGAGGAAACCCTAATTACGTAGCAATTCGGGGTACTCTCCAGGCATCCAACCTTCACAGAGGCCACAAACAGAATACAGAAATAACCTGGCCCTTACAAAATGAGGGGCTGTTTGTTATCTTATGCTCAATATCACACTGAAATGTGCAGTTTCATTTTTATATTTTCCATTTGAGTGACTTGAGCTTTGCTAAAAAGTGAATAAAAAATAGATAAAGGAAAAACTCCGTTTGTGAAATTTTTACCTGTACTGCTGAGGAAGCAACAGAACTGTAAAGCTGAGATGGCTTTTCATCAATAGAGTGATTAATTACTACATCAGAGCGTGTGGAGGCTAATCAATAATATGATTGATGTGTGAATTATCTGCCGTCTGACACGCATCCCCTGGACCGCTTTCCTTCCTCACACCTACATGACAGATCCTTAGACTAGGTTGGGTGGCTGCTTGTCGAGGCAAGTGTCTCTGTGGTTGTAGGAGCCCAAATCCATGGCCCTCCATCCTCCTGGGTAGGGTGCCAGCTCCCACTTTCTCCCCTCCTGACCACCCATTGCCCTATGGGGCAGCGCGGGTAGATGAGGAATCCACATATACCGTTTCCGACACAGAAGATGAACTCTGAGCATTCTTCATCACAGAAAGACTGGAATTCTGCACCCACATGTGAGGCTCGAAAGCTCCTCTGTGTCCCCTGAACTCCGCTGGTGGCAGCAAGGGAAGCCAAAGGGTCCTCCTGACCTTCACCGGAGGTGACAGAGAGGGGCTTTCATCTGAAGTTGCAGAGACACCCTCCAGTTCTCCTTTTTCTCAGATAATCTGGTGACTACCTTGTGACAGCCACACGTTACTGCCAGTGGCATTGAGTGGTTACCCGTCATCTTTAACACAGCAAATCATGCTCCCTTGGATGGTCTTTTTTTGCGATCAAATTGGCCGCTGACCGAGACAAACCTCTAACGATCTGTACTGACTATTGTATAGACGTGAGTCGGGTGCAGTTAGGCCATGGAAAGGGGGCCGTGGGGGGTTCACACTGTAATGAAAGTTAACGTTCGAGTCAATCAAATATAAAAATTGAAGAAAGTTTTCTCCCCCCCATTAAAAAGTAACATTTCTTTTAATATATAACTTAAAGAACCTGAAAGAGAAACCATTATGCTTTGAGGAGAGTGGAAATGAGAGAGGCAGAAAGTGTTAGGATCATGTGTTTTATAATCAGGCATCTGATTTCAATCCAGATTCTAACCTAGAAAAAACGATTGAAACCCCTGGGCATCATTTTTCTTATCTATAAAATGAGGCTAATTACAATAGTACCACAATGGTGATTAATTACAATATTTATTATATATTACCTGATAATATTTATAATATCATGAAATTATAAGTAATTGTAATAATAGTATCTGTTTTGTAGGCTGTCATAGGAGTCAGTTAACACACGTAAAGCATTTAGAATAGTATCTAGCAAATAGCCCTAACTTCGATAAATGCTAGCTACTGTCATGATTATTATTATTAATGTTCCTATTATTTAATAATTATGATTTTATCAGGCTACTTTCTTGTAATGAGTCAGGAAAGATACAAAAGCATTTAAAAGAGAGTGGTCCCAACTTTGAACGCAGAGCTCGGTTTAGTGCTTGCAGGAGGGGAAACAGAGTTGATAGAACGCGTAGCTTTTGAAACCTAAGTAGTCCAGGAACAGTGCTCTTCATTCTGTGAATTGCCACAGCTCATTAGGGAACTGAGACCCCAGGAAACCTCCCTAATGAGGTTCGTAGTTTCTCGCTGAAAATCACAGTTTCTGAGAAGGCTTTTTACCTAGGGTACTTTTTAAAAGGCACTTATTGTCCTGAAGAAAAGGGAGCCGGTGTGGAGTTTTTGTCTGGCTGTTAGCCTCGAGATAAGTCTTATTGGATTGAGCACTCTGCTATATTCCTGTGGAGCAGTGGCAGAAAATAGATGTCAAAACTGTCACTAGTATAGGATTATGTTCAGATGGGCCTGGGACAGGGACATTGCTCCGATTGGTGGAGGAGGCTGTGAAATCCCTTGGTTCTAAGAACTGAATACTTGTGAAAATGATAGTAAGCTATGCTGGCAGGCCAGTGATGATTCTATAAGCAAGAAGATACGTGCAGTATGTATGAAGAGAAAAATGTTTTAAAATCTCTTTTCTTTCCAATATATGTTGTTAAATTTCTTACCCGCCTCCGAGCTTTACTGAGATATAATTGACTCTTGTTTCATTTCTTCATGTTATTCTGCTATATAAATATTTTCTTTCAAAGATCTGAATGCCAAGAAAGCCAAGATTTTATTTTGAATGGTTTTCTTTATTTTTTAAAATATATATTTATAGTATTTTAGTACTAAAATATATGTATGTATGTTAGTATTTTTAGTGCTAGTATTTATTTGAAATATATATTTAAATATATATACACTTATTTATTAGCGTTTTTTTAGTCGGTACCTTTGTACTAACATTATAGGACTAGAAAAACTTAAACTACTCATTGCCTACCTTTTTGTGTTGGCATTTAAGATACAGCAAATATACCCAGATAATCTAGATACGAATTCTCTCTCTCTCTCTTTTTTTTTTTTTTAAGAGGGCAGTGTCACTGGCCCTCATATGTGGGATCCGAACCCAGGCCGCTGGCATCCGAAGCCAGCTCTTAACCACCATGCCACTCGGCCAGCCAACGATATGAATTCTTGACAACGTAATCAACATAGATGCAAGACTTTCTGAAACAGGGGAGTATCTTTAGTCAAGACCTCTGCTAAGAGAATCCTTTGTGGAAATAATAATGGCAGCTTTTTCTTTTTTTTACCAATGACTGAATTATAGAAGATTCTATGACCAATATTTGAAAATCAAACCTAGCATTTAGAGAAAGCCATCATCTACATTAAAGATACTTTCCTTTTTAGCCTTTCTGCTCCAATATCTTGTTTTGGTGAAACCTATAAGGCCATGACAGAGTATAGAGCAGGGTTTTTCAACCTTGGCACTGTTGACAAAATTCTTTTGTTGTGGGGTCTGTACTGTGTATTGCAGGAGGTTTAGCAGCACCTCCTGGCTTCTACCCACTAGATGCTATTTGCACCCCCACCCCCTAGTCACAACAATCAAAAATGCCTCCAGACATTTCCGAATGTCTACTGGGGCAAAATCACTCCTGACTGGGAACCACTGGAGTAACCACTGGAATAACAGAGAAATACCAAGATCTCAGCAAAAAGTGGGGCTCAGAGGCAGTAGAAAAGCAACCAGGGGTTCAGATTTTCTGAGTCAAGAAAAGAAAAGTGTATATTAAAAAATACAAGAAATTAAGAACGAAAGAAGACATTGGGAAATTATTTGCAACACTTAAGCCAAAGCATTAATACCTTTACTGTACAAAGATCATTAACTAATCGATAAGAAATTGACAAAGATTCATAGAGCTAAATAGGCAACGCACATGAAACAATTTTCACACAGAAATATAATGGCGAGCATGAAATGTTCAAACCACATTCATAAAATTGATAATGTCTTTTGTTATTGTTTCTCTATAGTTCAGTCCAAAAGTCGTTAGATGAGGCAGAGTAGATTAGGTGTCTTGGTTGGGAGGGGATCTGGGTGAGAGGAGAGCCACAAAGGCCCAGGGCAGGGTGTCAGAACTCAGGGGAAGTGAGTAGAAAATTCCTAATTTCACGTTATGGCGGGGCAGAGGCAGAGGCAGAGCAGCAGTGACACAGAAAGGAGGGAAGTAGGATGCACTGTGTTCATTGGAGATATTGGTGGGAACTCATGATAGTCATCAGAGAAAGAGAGAGATGTGGAGAATGAAACACAGATGTAAAGCTCTGTGTATGTGTGTTACACCTACACACACCTCCTAGCTTCATCCACTGAGAGAGCCCGGGAACAGTGAGACCTACTGCCCACCTAGTTCTACATTGGGTTATAAATATCTCCACTTAAAAGCATTCCTTGGAGAAATGGCCGATTCTACAGCTGGGACAGAGAAAGGAGATAAACCCAGAATATCTCTTACTGTTTCATAAGTTAAAGAAGTGCTCAAAGAAAGATGGGAGAGATATATATGGAGGGGGAGGGGCAAGATGGCGGCTGTGAGGAGGGCTCCATGAAATCTCCCCTGGAAATATCCACAATTTGAACTTCTAATACGCTTCAAAGAGACATCTACTCATCACACAGAGCGACTAAGAGTTCCACACAAGGATTGCTGGAAGGTGGGCAGGCCGGGCGAGTAGGGGAAGAAGGCGGCGAGACGCGTGAGGTGCAGCCCGCACCCGCGGCTGCTGAGTCACGGTGAGTGTTGCCCCGGCTCGCTCCCTGCGGCCCGCGGCCCACCTAGAGTTCAGCAAGAGCGCGTTGGTTTGCGGTCTGAGGCAGAAGCTCAGGCCGGGCAAGTGCGGGAGGAGAGAGAGAGAGACGACTGTGCAGAGGTGCGAGCTGCACCCGCGTTCCCCAGGAAGCAGGGTGCAGAGCCCCGCGCGACAGGGCAAGATCAGTCCCTGCACCCTCCCGGTTCAGGGATCAGTCTCTGTGCCCACCGGGTCCCGCGGAGGCGCAGAAGCCTGAAACCCGGGAGCAGGGGAAAACAGAGGACTCGCCCGCGGAGAAGCAGCGCGCGCTGGGCGGAGACGCAGGTCCCGGAGAGACGGAGCGGGGATCGGAGCCGCGCGTGGAAGGTGCGCGCAGTCCCCTGAACCCGGCGGCAGTCCCTCCAGGAGCGCAGCAGGAGAACGGCGGCGCGGGGCGCGCGCCGGCTCCAAGGCAGAGGCCTTAAACCGGAGAGCAGGGAAACACAGGACTCGCCCGCGGAGGCGCAGCGCGCCGGCTGGAGTCACAGATCCCGGAGAGACAGAGCGGGGATCGGAGCCACGCAGCACGGTGCGCGCAGTCCCCTAAATCCCGGCAGACCCTTTGGGAGAGCAGCAGGATTTCCGCGCGGGCGCGCCGGCTCCGAGGCAGAAGCCGGGAACCCGGGAGCAGGGGAAAAAGAGGACTCGCTCGGACAAAGCAGTGCGCCGGGTGGAGACGCAGGTCCCCGAGAGACGCGGAGCGGGGATCTTGGCCACACGGTAGGGTGCGCGCAATTCCTAAATCCGGCAGACCCTTTGGGAGAGCAGCAGGAACTCCGCTGGAGCATAAGAGGCAAAGGCCTTAGCTTGAAACAGTGTTGGAACTGTGGCTTTGTTTATTTTTATGTTTTTATTTTTTTCCCTTTTTCTACTCTTGAACAGAAAGCAAAAAAAACACAACCCAATAACTCACCCACTCCCACAAACTTTGTCCACCGCCAAGACAGTCTTAAACTGACTCCTGAAGGGAGCAATAGGGGCAGACTAGGAAGATATCCTTACCTGCAGGGGGTTGAGAATTTCCACCCAGTAAAGGCAGCAGAGTGAGACTACCCACCCCGCCCCACCTTTAGGCAAGGCTTGGGAGGCAGGGCAGGTTCATCTGCTGAGGCACTAATTAACAGATTCTTAGCAGCAGGCTTTTTGGTAGTGAGGAATTCTTTAATTCTCCACGGCTGTCAGCCAAAAGGGTGCCCAGAGACACTCATTGAGCCTTTGGGGTGCAGCCTGCCTTGGGACAGGCAAAAGCAAAAGGCAGTGACTTTGTAAAAACCACCAATCACACGTCACAACCACACTCCAAGTACAGCAAACCTGCAGTGCCAGGATCACGCTAGGCATCAGGTGGCCTACTGTTCCACAAGGCGCACAGGAATTTTTGTACAGCAGACAATCTGAAGAGAGCTTGGTGGACTTTAGCCTAGACCAGCACGGGTATTTTTGGTTTGTTTGGTTTTATTCTGTTTTGTTTTCCCTTTATTGGCTGCTTATCTTGGTTGTTTTTGGTTTTATTTCTATTTCATTATACTCATAGTGTAGTTTTTAATATAGGCATATATATATAGGTGTATATAGGTGAATATATGTCCATATATATGGGTGTGTAGACAAATATATATATATATTTTTTTTTCTTTTTTCTTTTTCTTTTTCTTTCTTTTCTTGTTCTTTTTTCCCCACCCTCACTTTCTCTCTTATTTTATTCATTCTTCTCACTGCTATACTTTTCCTCTTTTCCTTTTTCTGCAAATTTTATTTTTTAAATTTTTCTTACTTTTTTATTATTTTAGTTTATTTTTATTTTTTATTTTTAGGTATAGCTAATCGGTTTCTCATGTTTATTCTATTTTTATTTTAGGATATTGTATTTTATTTTGTTTCCTCTTCTGTTATTATTGAGGATGTGGTTTTTGTTTTGTGTCGGTTTGGTTTCTTCATTAGTATGATTGATATTTCTGTACAAGTTGACTGTAGTTTGATGGTTGGTTGTTTTTAATTGTGCGAGCATTTGGTTTCCTTTGGTGGCTGCGGAGGTTGTTCTTGTTGATCTGTTATGCTCTAAAATCACTCTGCAGCAGTGGGTCCAAACAAACAGACACAAGAATTATCATACCCGGAGGCCAACTTTAGATAAAACCAGAGCATTTCTGGGTTTGACATACAAGAGTCACACCCAAAAGAAGTTACTACAGGTACTAAGACCCATAGGGTCCAAGTTTCATCAGAGGGTCAATCCTCTCACAGCAGCTCATAAACTGCAGAAGCTGCTGATCCTCACAGCTAATCAATCTGGGAGTCAATCCCACCTACTGACAAACCAAAAGTAATCAAAACTAAAACTTCAACAAGTGAGGGCATACGACACAAAGGAACACCTCAGATACAAGCACAGGAGAATAGGGAGACTGAGTAATTCAAATATAAAGGACACACACCATATAAGTTTACCCAGAAAAGACTGAGAAATCTGGGGGATCTATCTGTTATATTGAAGCAAACACAAAAGTAAGCCAGAATGGGGAGACAAAGAAACATAACACAAATAAAGAACAGAAGAAACTTCCTGAATCAGTGGAAATAGAGGAAATAGAGGTAACCAACCTATCGGAGACAGAGTTCAGAACACTGATTATTAGAATGTTCAAGGAAATTAATGAAAATATAAAGAAGGATAGAGAAATCATGAAAAGCAACCAGCTAGAACTTAAGAACACAATTACTGAATTAAATAACAAACTTGATGGAATCACTAGCAGACTGGATGAAGCAGAAAATCGAATCAGTGACTTAGAAGACAAAATAGCAGAGATCACCCATGCGGTACAACAAAAAGAAAAAAGAATGAAAAACATGGAAAATAGTTTAAGAGAGCTGGGGGACAACATCAGACGCAATAACCTAAGGGTCATTGGAGTACCAGAAGGAGAAGAGAGGGAGCAAGGGATTGAGAATATATTTGAAGTAATAATGTCTGAAAACTTCCCTAACCTGGCAAAGGACATTGAAATACAAAGCCCAGGAAGTGCAGAGAGTTCCAAACAGGATGATTCCAAACAGGCCCACTCCAAGACACATTATAGTGAAAATGGCAAGGGTTAAGGACAAAGACAGAATCCTTAAAGCAGCAAGGGAAAGGCAGCAAGTTACTTACAAGGGTACCCCCATAAGATTATCAGCTGACTTTTCTACAGAAACTTTGCAGGCCAGAAGAGAGTGGCAGGAAGTTTTCAAAGTGATGAAAAATAAAGGCCTACAACCAAGATTGCTGTATCCAGCAAGGTTATCATTTAAAATCGAAGAGGCGAGATAAGGAGCTTTGCAGAAAAAAATAAGTTAAGGGAATTCATTACCACCAAGCCAGCTTTGCAGGAAATGCTAAAAGGGCTTCTTTAAGTAGAAAAGAAAAAACAACCTATGAGAAAGACTACGAACACAAATAAGAAAATGGCAATAAATACACACCTATCAATAATCACATTAAATGTAAATGGATTAAATGCTCCAATAAAAGACATAGGGTGGCTGAATGGATAAGAAAGCAAGACCCCAGTATATGCTGTATACAAGAGACTCACCTCAGATCCAAAGACTCATACAGGCTGAAAGTAAAGGGATGGAGTAAAATATTTCATGCAAATGGTACTGAGAAAAAAGCTGGAGTAGCGATACTTATATCAGATAAAATGGACTTTAAATTGAAGAATATAACAAAGGACAAAGAAGGACACTTCATAGTAATGAAGGGATCGATCCAACAAGAGGACATAACTCTAGTAAACATCTATGCACCTAACATAGGAGCCCCTAAATATATAAAACAGATATTGTCAGACATAAAGACAGAGATCAACAGTAACACTATCATAGTAGGGGACTTCAACACCCCGCTGTCACTAATGGACAGATCCTCCAGACAGAAAATCAATGTGGAAACAGCGACCTTAAATGACACATTAGACCAGCTGGATTTAACAGACATTTTCAGAGCATTTCATCCCAAAGCTACAGAATATACGTTCTTTTCAAGTGCACATGGAACATTTTCTAATGGATAGACCACATGTTAGGCCACAAAACAAGTCTCAATAAATTTAAGAAGATTGAAATCATTTCAACTGTATTCTCTGACCACAATGCTATGAAACTAGAAATCAATTATAAGAAGAAATCCGGGAAGTTGACAAATAAATGGAGGCTAAACAATATGCTATTAAATAGTGAGTGGGTCACAAATGAGATCAAGGAGGAAATCAAAAGATACCTCGAGACAAACGAAAATGAAAACACCACGACCCAAAATCTCTGGGATGCTGTGAAAGCAGTCCCTAAGAGGAAGTTTATAGCAGTGCAGGCCTACCTAAAGAAGGAAGAAAAATCTCAAGTCAACAGGTTATCCTTACACCTAAGGGAACTGGAAAAAGAACAACAAAAAAGAGGCCCAAGGGGAGTACAAGAAAGGAGATAATAAAGACCAGAGCAAGAAATAAACAATATAGAGAACAGAAAAACAATTCAAAAGATCAATGAAACCAAGAGCTGGTTTCTTGAGAAGATAAACAAAATTGACAAACCTCTAGCCAGGCTCATCAAAAAAAAAAGAGAGGACTCAAATTAGCAAAATCAGGAATGAAAGAGGAAATGACTACAGACATCACAGAAATACAAAAAATTCTAAGAAATTACTATGAGCAACTATATGCCAACAAATTTGACAATCTGGATGAAATGGATAATTTTCTAGAAGCATACAACCTTCCAAAGCTAACGCCAGAAGAAACAGAAAATCTAAATACCTGATTACTACCAAGGAAATTGAATCAGTAATTGACAAGCTCCCAAAAAACAAAAGCCCTGGACCAGGCACGGCTTCACAAGTGAATTTTATCAAACATTCAAAAAAGAACTATCACCTATTCTTCTCAAACTATTCCAAAAAATCCAGAAGGAGGAAGGCTCCCAAACTCTTTTTATGAAGCCTCTATCACCTTGATTCCAAAACCAGATAAAGACATCACAAAAAGGAAAACTACAGGCCAATCTCCCTGATGAATATAGATGCAAAAATTCTCAATAAAATATTAGCAAACAGAATTCAGCAATATATTAAGAAGATCATACATCATGATCAAGTGGGATTCATCCCTAGTGCGCATAGGCTGGTTCAACATCCAAGTAAATCAATTAATGTGATACACCACATCAACAAAATGAAGGATAAAGATCACATGGTCATTTCAATAGATGCAGAAAAAGCATTTGACAAAATCCAACAGCCATTTATGTTAAAAACCCTTAGCAAAGTGGGAATACAGGGATCATATCTCAACATAATAAAAGCCATATATGATAAACCTACAGCTAACATCATACTCAATGGGAAAAGCTAAAACCATTCCCCTTAAGATCAGGAACAAGACAAGGCTGTCCACTTTCTCCTCTTTTATTCAACATAGTGCTGGAAGTTCTAGCCACAGCAATCAGACAACAAAAAGAAATAAAGGCATCCAAATTGGCAAGGAAGAAGTAAAATTGTCACTATATGCAGATGACATGATACTGTATATAGAGAACCCCAAAGACTCCATCAAAAAACTATTGGAACTGATAGGCGAATTCAGTAAAGTAGCAGGATATAAAATCAATGTTCAGAAATCAGTGGCATTTGCATATACCAATAATAAACTAATGGAAAGCGAAATTAAGAAAACTGTCCCATTTACAATTGCGTCAAGAACTATAAAATACCTAGGAATAAATTTAACCAAAGAAGTGAAAGATCTGTACTCAGAAAATTATAAGACATTGAAGAAAGAAATCATAGAAGATACAAATAAATGGAAACACCTACCATGCTCATGGATAGGAAGAATTAATATAGTTAAAATGTCCATACTGCCTAAAGCAATATATAGATTCAATGCAATTCCTATCAAACTACCAAGGGCATTTTTCACAGAAATAGAAAATATAATCCTAAAGTTTATATGGAATCATAAAAGACCCAGAATAGCCTCGGCAATTCTGAGGAATAAAAACAAAGTTGGGGGATCACGCTACCAGACATCAAAACCTACTACAAGGCCACAGTAATCAAGACAGTTTGGTATTGGCATAAAAACAGGCACATCGATCAGTGGAACAGAACAGAGAGCCCAGAAATAAATCCAAGCATTTACGGACAGTTAATCTATGACAAGGGAAGCAAGAATTTACACTGGAGTAAAGATAGTCTATTCAATAAATGGTGCTGGGAAAATTGGACTGACACATGCAAAAAAATGAAACTGGATCATCTCCTTACGCCTTATACAAGAACAAATTCAAAATGGATTAAAGACTTAAATGTAAGACCTGAAACCATAAAAATCCTAAATGAAAATATAGGGAGTACATTTGCAGACATTACCCGGAGCAATATTTTTACTGATACATCCCTACGGGCAAGGGAAGTAAAAGAAAAAATGAACATATGGGATTATATCAGACTTAAAAGTTTTTTCACAACAAAGGAAACCATTAATAAAACAAAAAGGAAGCCTACTGAATGGGAGAATATATTTGCCAACGATATATCTGATAAGGGTTGAATATCCCAAATTTATATAACACTCATGACACTCACCACCAAAAAAACAAACAACCCAATTAAAAAATGGGCAGAAGATCTGAAGAGACATTTCTCTAAAGAGGACATACAGATGGCCAACAGGCATATGAAAAAAGTTCAACCTCACTGGCCATTAGGGAAATGCAAATAAAAACCACCATGAGATACCTCCTCACTCGACTCAGAATGGCGATCATCAAGAAATAATAACTCAACAAGTGGTGGCGGGGCTTTGGGGAAAAGTGGACCCTGCTGCACTGTTGGGTGGGACTACAGATTGGTGCAGCCACTATGGAAGTCAGTATGGAGGTATCTCAAAGAACTGGAAATAGAGCTACCGTTTGACCCAGAAATTCCACTCCTAGGTATTTATCCTGAAAAAACCAAGACACTTATTCAAAAAAAGTTATGCACCCTATGTTAATATCAGAACAATTTCAAATAGATAAGACTTGGAAACAACCATAATGCCCGTCAGTAGATGACTGGATTAAGAAACTGTGGTATATTTATACAATGGAGTATTACTCCGCTATAAAGAAAAGAATGAAATCGTGCCATTTGCAATGATATGGATGGACCTAGAGACTATAATGTTGAGTGAAGTAAGTCAGTTAGAGAAGGACAAATACCATATGATCTCACTTATGTATGGAATATGAAAAACTGTATGAATGAGCAAAGTAAACAGAAACTGTCTCATAGATATAGATGAAAAATCAGGGTTGCTAATTTGGAGAGGAATGGGAATGAGGGTGAAGGGGAAGGGATTAGACAGCAAAAATAGGCAACTACAATATTGCTACTGGGATAGGAAAAACAGTTTGGGGGAATATAATTAATAATGTTGTAAATAGTCTGTGGAATGTCAGATGATCATAGGTCTTGTTAGGTAGACCATTTCATGGATGGAGTAGAGGTTTGATCACTGCACTGTATTACTAAAGTGGAGGTGGTATACCTACTGTAATTGAATATATATAGATAGTCACGGGATGTGGATTATACTGTGGAAGAGAGTCAGAGGAAGAGTAATAGATATGTATGATATGGGGGGTGTGGGGGGTGTATTGGGGGGTCGGGGTTTGTCACTTTGGGGGTAAAATGTATAACTATTGCACTGTGTTGTACACCTGAAACTATTGGGGTGGGGGTTGTCACTTTGAGGGGTAAAATGTATAACTATTGCACTGTGTTGTACACCTGAAACTAATTAAAAATAAAATAAAATTTAAAAAAAAAAAAAAAAAAAAAAAAAGAAAGATGGGAGATATAACAAAAGGATATAGGATCCAACTTTAAAGAGACCCTTACTAGCCAAATCTGGGATCATTTGAGCATCAAAATAATAATAAAGATTATAAATCAATTGACTAACATAGAAATTCACAAGTCCATACCGATCCAAATAAATGATTGCTTGAAATCTAATGTTGATGAGGAATGGGATATTTGCATGGTCTCAAAGTAACTCCTCCCCATGTCCAAGTACTTATTAATGACAAAGGGAAAACGAGTAATGTTCACAGTGGCGAAGCCTGGCAGACACCACCTTAACCAGGTGATCAAAGTAAATAGCATCAATAATATGACTGATTGAAATTATGTACCACCTGATAGGATGTAATGAGAAAAACACAGCCTCATTATTGTGATATTCCTGCCAAAGATGCATAACCTGAATCTAATTATAAGGACACATCAAGGAAACCCAGATTGAGGGACATTATACAAAATAACGGGCCTCTAATCTTCAAAAGTGTCCCCGTCATTAAAGTTAAGGAAACTTAAGCTTTGAACTGGATCCATTTGTCATGAAAGTGATTATGAAATGATTGGCAAGCCTTAAATGGAGTCTAAGGATTAGATGGCAGCAATGCATCAGTGTTAATTTCCTAATTTTCTTGGCTGTCTTGTAGGACAGTGTCGACGTTGTGTAGGAAGTACACGATTTGGAGAGGATCGGGCAACTTAACTCTCAAATGGTTCCGAAAAAATAAATTTTACTCTTCTTACAACTCGTGCAACTTTTCTCTAAGTCTAAGATTCTTTCAAAATGTAAAAAAATAAGTAATAATGGAAGTGGTAGTAGTCTTATACCTTGTTGATAAGCCCTCTGGATAGCAAATTAAAGATATGTATCAAAAACTTTACAAATGCTCATATTCTGAGTGACACCTGATAATCTATGTAAACAAAGAAAACAACTGGGGAAAAATACTTGTACAATATTATAGCGTTAAGTGGAAAAGTCATATTACTAAAATGTGCATATAGTGGGTTCTTAACTATTTACAGAAATATCATGAAAAGTGTGGACATTCTCCTCGCCTACCATTCCGAGTGTCAGCCCATCAGGGCAGGATGGCCCTGAACGGCCACACATTGGCTTCACTGCTTTCCCACGATTTCTTTTCAGGATATCATGTATCTCTAATGAACGTCCTTTCAGCTTCCTCTCAGTGGGTCCCCGGCCCCCCACCCACCCCCCACCCCCAGCCCACCCACCCCCCACCCCCACCCCACCCACACTCCACCCTCACCCCCGTCCACAGAGGCTCCGCCTTCTGGCATCTACCCCCAGGACAGGCCTTCTTCCGCTTCCTATGTTGAACTGTGTTTTTCAAACATGTGCTTTTATTCTGTGACTTTAGCATGATGTTCACTCTCCCTTGTGCTGTATAGGCCCCGTGTTGATGCGTTTCTGTTTCTAATCTGTGTCCGCAGGTGGACAGATGGGGCAGCCTGGCGTGAGCAGCCCAGGATGCCCGTTTAGCAGGGTGATTTGTGTGGGCTCCTGGGTACCGCATTTCAGAGCGCTAGCCTTTCGTTAGAAGCTACAACACTCATTCATCAGCGCTGCACCAGAGGAGACTCTCCTCAGATTGCCACGTTTGGGATCTTCTCTTTAGTGTCTAGTAATGTGGCTAAATTCTGTATTTTAATGGGAGATGAGAAGCTATCTGCTGGAGTCCACAAGGCCTGAAACTAGCTACACCCCTCACCCCCAGCTGTTGTTCTCAGTCTAGTTGTGGAGGACACTGCTCTCTGGCCGGTGTTGGTCCTATGATCATTGCACTCTTCCCGGTTGAGGCAGTCCATCGCTGGCAGCCCGTGGCCACTCACAGTCACCGCAGCCCCACTCCAGGTCCAGTGGTTGTTCACAATCTTAGCTGTAGAAAGCGCAGCTTACTGATGCAGCTTACTGGCCCATGTGGCAATTGAACTGGCAGCCCTGTTGTTCAGCGCTCATGCTCTTACCAACTGAGCTATCTGGCTGCCTGAAACTACCTTTTATTGAACATCCACTATAAGTAAATAATCCTCTTAAAATATTCACAGTAGCCTTCCAAAGGATTTGTTACACCATCATTAACCAGGTAGTAAGTGGTACAGTCAGGAGTAAGCCCATGTCTCTTGGTTTCAAGCTCATGCTGTTTCGTGAAACCCCAGTTCCTCCCAAAAGCAATGTTTTCTGATTACCAGGAAATCATCTGGGCTTTGCTCCCCATTTTTTTGTTTAGCACACATACTTTCTGTTCATTATAAAATTCTAACGAAAGCCAAATTTGTCTGATGTCTTTGTATTCTAGGTATTGTGTTGTTTTTCTCTGTATTTCTCTCTCTCTGTTTTTTTCTATTTATAATATTAATAAGATAATATAAGCTGTACACCAGAAGACCTCTTGGGTAGAATTTTCTGTCTAAGGAAGCAAGTGTGTGGGAGTTTCATGCTATACAACAAACAGACAGTACAAGAAAAGCTCCTCATCTCTTTGTAGTACAACCTATGATTTTCGGTGTCATTTTCCTCGTACCCACTCAACCACTTTTACACAGATATTTTTTTGAGGATTTCTGCAGCTAGACATACCCCACAGCCTCATGCCTGGCATGTCCCTCTAGCTTTGTGACTTGTCCCTCATTCATTTTGATCTCAGCCTTGCTGCATTGCTAAGATTCCCACTGTTAAATTGTCCTAATGGAAAAAAAAACACCAAAAACCCACAAATGCAAAGTGAAGGAAGGTTAATATATCAAACCAATAACTATTATATTGTAGTTTAGAAATCTGATAGTAATTGCTGCTACATAATAAAATTATGTATTTGAATCAAAAATGGAGCTCTAGGTGTTGAATGAGAGATTTTTGACATGGCAGTTTTCTTGTACTGAAAGCACACACTGAGAGCCTGTGAAATGTAATCTGTCTTCTTGGCACATTTGAAAAACAGTCCTGAATTCTACGGTTTCCTTGTGGAAATGTAATTCCTGTACCTATTTGTTCCTTCCAGATATTAAGCATGCTCTTTTGGTGCGGAAGAGTGAAGACAGTGCTTAGGAGAAATGGATGGCGGAGTGTTTTTTTCTTGATGTGAATTAAAAAACAGTCAACTTCTCAGGTCCTGGATCTCTCAGCCACTGACCTTAAATGGACCCCAGGACTTTCGCTAGCACGCGTCAGGGGTGGGTGGGGGATATCCATGTATATAGCGATCAAAGATCAGAACACCGGTGACAGAATCTATTTTCTTTCTGCGTCTTCCCTGCCGTGTGGTGGTTCCATGAAGGAAATAACTCCAGTGCTAGATGACGGGGTGGGGAGGGGCAGGGGCATGGGGAGGGTGGCGGTTGGTAAAATGGCCTTTCCACAGATTCCAACGTTTCCTGACTGGAGTTTGCATTTGCCACATAGGAACATATGTGTGTGTTATGGATAGAGATAGAGGTGATTACAAAAACTGTGAAAGCCTCCTGGAAGGTGAAATGACAAACTGCAAAGGTTCCTTGCCAAAGGGAAATGTGGCAATGGCAGTGCCACCTGTTGTTTAAACCAGAGAATAGCTTCTGGTTCTATTGGACAAGCATGAGGAGTATGTACCCGTGAGCTTTTATCTCCTTCTCCCCTCCCAGGCAAACTCTGACTCCTTATTTATAATCTCATACATTTGTTATGAAGTGGGCCATCCACTGTGCGTTTTCGCAGTGTAGAGGAAAATAATTTATGTTGAAAACACACACTGGGTCCTTGCTTACATGGCTTGTGATTTTTCAACACTTTCTTACACACCGTGGAGCTTAGGGCTCTCCATTTGGGTACTTTCCCCTCATGAAAACAAAACAAAAACAAAAGAGGGATTTCTCTTCTTTGTAGCTGTTAATGTTGTATGAAAAAGTAGGCAAGTGCTTGAGATTAGCGTCATTGTCACGCTCTGTCTTCCACTAGGCGATTCCTCTTCCGTTGGCGATAGCCAATGCCAGTTGTTTTTATTGCTGTCCCTGCGTGGACTAGTTTGGGGATCTGATGAGTTGCTGTGTTTCTGGGTGTTCAGTCCTTCTGCAGGGAGAGGAGGGAAACTGGGGGGACATGAAGTCTATGTAGCGGAGCATCCTTGAACGTGGCCGGAGGAGCTTCTGACAGATGATGTGTGATCTTGTAGGCTTCAGTGAGTCTGGGAGCTACCAAACCACTTTAATTGCTGGAGACCAATGGCCCCTGTAGGAATCACCATGGCTTAATTCTATGGCGTTCACAGTTAAAGAGCTCTGTGTTTAGAAGGCAACACAGGGCCAAGTGAAGGGACTTACTGGATTCCAGCCTTGGAGGCTGATGCTGGTTGTTTAGACCATTTCTCAAGATTCTGAATTCTTGGGGGCTTGCACTAGGGCCTTGGCGAGTCGGGTTTCCCCACCCACAGCACAAGCAGTGGCCTAGGTGTCTTTCTCAGCACTCCCTTTTTCTTACATCCTTTTTAACATTCCCCATACACCTGGGCCAAACCCATGGCCCTCACTTCCTGACCCGGCTGAACTATTACGGGTAAACTTTAAGTTGTCACATTGAGAATAGACACCAACCAGTGGGGTTCTTACTGGCATTTTCAGTTCAAGGCAGCCAGAGTTCAGGCAGAGTAGTAAAAGAAAATGTAGACATGGCTTGAAGTAATTTGTGGGGGCCAGAAGATACCTGAGGGCTGGTTCTCAGCCTTGGGCAAGTTCTTAGGGTCTTGATTTCCCCACCTACAAAATGGGAAATGAGGTCAGATCAGATCAGAAGGTTTTGAGGTTTCTCGTTCCTCTCAATATGTGTATGTATTTGGAATTTGTCTTGCTAATATGCCCATTGATATCTAAATCTATAATCCTACTTAAAGTGCAGATTTCTAGTCCAAATGCAGACTTTCCTTCCCCCAGATCAAATGTGATGATGGAGTGACCTCGCCAACCCTCTTCTGGCCTTATGATTCTGGGAGAAAGTTATAATCCATGTTCTTTCCATGACAGAAATTCCTCAAAGTTTTCCTAGCAGACTCACAGATAAACTAGGATAAACATAGCTTTCCTTGGGGAAGCACCATATTTCCTTAACCCTTTCCAGCCTAATATTTTTGATCATCAATATATAATATCCAAGTAGATGACACAAATTTCATATCCATAAAGAACAAACATATCATAATGAATATCAGGTGCCTTCTAAAGGCTATGTTTTGGAACAATTATTTTAGACCTCTACACCTTCAGCATGGATACATTTTTTTTTTTAATCTAAGAAAATTTTATGATGGCTATTTGAAGAGAGGGATATTAGCTTTCCTCCATCTCCCATTCTCTTTCCTGTTTGGATTTTCTTTTTCATAGCTACTCATTCTATGAATCAGCAAAGATAATTCAGTTAACTGATTGCCAAAAATGCACTCAGATTTCTCCTGCAAGAACTCATTTTTAAGCAAATCAAAATATAGCAATACCTTGGTTTGCAAGCATAATTCGTTCCAGAAACAAACTACTCGTATTGCAAGACATTGCTCCTTTACCACGTTAAAGTGTATTAGAAATGTTTGCTCGTCTTGTGGAACACTCGCAAACCATGGTACTCGCAATCCAAGGTTTTACTGTATTAGAAAATGAAGGAAACAGAGGGGGAGTTTATTAAATTATGTGTAGGCTCTCTTCCTGATATCACTGGGCTCTGGAACATGTCGTGCTGTTGAGCTGCTTGCTTTCGTGGACTTTTCTACCCAGAGACAAAAGCTGAGCACAGCTCTTCTTGGTGAGAACCTCATGCTGGAGTTTGAGGTCCTTACTTCTCTGTATGGAGAGGCTTCATCACTGGCGTGAGTTCTGGTAATAAACTGGTGAGGGCGAGGAGAGAATGAGAGTAGGGGTAATTTTTTTAAGGTCCATTTTTATACACTGTATGCATTTTTACTACAACCACATTGTTGCTCCAAATGGAAAATAGGATTCTGCATTCTGTTTCCCATCAGAAATCCAGAAAAAGGACAGAAGCGTCTTACAATATCCACAGATACCACTTCCATTGTTATTTTTAAAATTCTTCTTATTAGTTCAAGCTCTTATTTTTATTGGGGATACTGCCAAAGGGAGCTGTATAATATACATGGTCTTATATGAGATATCACCTCCCAATAGCTTCTTCCCCTTCGTTCTAGCCATTTTTCTTGGGGGTCACAGCAGTATTCTGACAGTATTTTTAATGTTGTTTTCCTTTTGAGATCCCTGCTGTCTTCAGAATTGGAAGTAGCGATCTAACTTGGAATCTAATATTTTATCCACTATATGATATCTATAAACCAGTATTATCTTCTGCTTTGTTACCTTATCATGTATGTGTGTGTTTGTATAATATATTTACCCATATACTGTTATCTAGGTTCCAATTCAAAATATGTATTCATAAATATTTTTATGATGTCAGAAAGTATGAAAATTCTGAGTTTAAATGAAAATGCATCAAAGTTAGGATTGTAGAATCTTCCCAGAAATGGAAAGGACACTTACGAGCAGGTTCATGAAGTCCTCTAACTTCTGGCTGTTTTGCACCGAAAGCAGCCCAGACAGATCACCTGGACTTTCTGTGTATTGATATTTCCGCCATTGCAAGGTCCCACAGAGCATTTATAACTTGGTTTCTACAGCCTGAAGTATTGTGGTCATCATGACAGATGCTGTGGTTAAGTGCTTTGAGGGTGATATCACCTTGCAGCCCAAAGTCACATGTTCCTACAGATTTTGTTAGTAGGCGTCAGGTGATTCACACCAACCCTGTTTTTCCTTAGATTTCATTCAGCTAAGAAGATGAAACTAAATGACTTGCCCAAGCTGATACCCGCATCAAGCGCCTTGGCTGGTACTTGAAGTTGGGTCTCCAACTCCAGAGTCTAAACTCTCCCCCAGGAATCCACCATCTCAGCTGGAAAAGCTGCAGTTCTGTCCCAGAGGACTTGCCCACGCTCTGCAGGCCCAAACAGAATCAGGTCCTGCGGTTTAATATCTTCACAGGGATGCTGAGGGCAAAGGAGAGTCTCTTATTTTCAAAACAAATGACTTTGGCATTGGTAAGAAAAGAAACCTCGGAAATTGGCAGCACCTGGCTTTGTGTGCAAACACTGCTGCTTTGTTCCCCTGCGCTGCCGCTCCTCCTTAAACAGCTCCCTCCCCGTGGTGTGGAGAAAGGAAAGGAAAACTTCAGAGGTGCAGCCACTCCCCAGGCCCTGTCCTTGCCAGAGCTGCTAGTATTTACTTCTCAAAAATTTGAAAAACAGCAGCGGCATTCACACCGCCCTTACACCCTCCAGGACCCCTGTAGATCTCCCAGCACAGAAACGTTAAGGGTGAGGGAAGAGGGAGGGCAGCCCCTTCCCAGAAACTCAGGCCAGGCCAGTCCTCAGCTCGGAGGAGTGCAGGTGGCTGTCAGTGAGGCCCACCTCCATCCATTTCTTATTTCTGTGGCGTTCTGGGAAGCACGAAGGGCCCTCAGACCGCACACAGGCACCGGAACTGATGTGTGCCTGCCCAGGCTCCAGGCGTCCCTGGGTGACAGGTGATTTCCACGCTTCCCCGGACACTACCATGGACAAGCCACTTTGCCACCTTCCCCTCTTGCCCTATTTACACGTAAAGAAAGGCGGAGAGAAGTAGAGGGCTTCATTGCTGTCACAGCTGCAGTACTCTTGATACCCGTTCTGGGCCCCTAAAGTCCTAGGACAGCAGTCATTCAGTGGTGTCACTTGGCTGTAAGCTCCTTTTATCACCATGTTGTAAGCTCTGCCATCACTTTGTTATAATTCGTGGCAGCAACTGTGACTTGTATTTTTTGCTTTTTTTGCTTCCCTCATACCTGGGGAATAACGTGTTCATTGATGACTCATTTTTCAAAATTTCAGTTTGGTTCTGTTCTAATGAATATAATCCAATTTCTCACTTCTGAGCACAGATTGCCCTGGAGTGTATTTCTTGTCTTACCCTTCTGCCTTTCCTTCCATTCTTTCTTTAAAAAATGTATTGTGGGGAGAACACTAAATATGAAATCCACCCTCCTAACAGACTTTGAAGCCACAATACGGTACTGTTATCTACAAGCACAATGTTGTACAGCAGATTTCTAGAACATACACTTCCATAACTGGAATTTTCTATCCTTGGATTAGCCAGTCTCCTCTCCCCCTTTTCCAGCGCCTGACGGCCGCCATGCTATTTGCTTTTCTGAGTTTGACTGCTTTAGGCACCTCATGTAAGTGGAGTCACGCAGTGTCTGTCCTTCTGTGGCGGTCTCATTTTACTTAGCATTATGTCCTCAAGGTTCACCTAAGTTGTTGCTTATTGCATGCGTTCCTTCTTTTTAAGGCCGAATAATACCCCATTGTGTGTACATACCATATCTTAGTAGTCCATCCACCCTTCCATGGACCTTTAGATGGCTTCCACATCTTGGTTCCTGCGAGTAATGCCGCAGTGAACATGGAAGGCATGCCGATATCGCTTCAGGGTCCAGGTTTCTGTTCTTCAGCATAAAAACACGGAAGTGGAATCTTTCATTCTTTTCTTATCTCTTTTCCTTCTTCTAACGCTTCCATCTCTTCCCCCATGGAAATCCCAAAGTGCTAGATACACGAATCTGGCTTATTAAGGAGCTTCAGGTCCTTAGGGTGTTTACTGATTTATTTAGGTATTTACTGCTACCAGTTGTTCTGTGTTTAATCCTCCTTTTGTGAACCTGAAAGAGACTTTGGGTACCTCTGTGGTTTTCCCATCATAGTTTAGTTATTTAAACTAGTCTAGTCCAGTTTAAGGATCATATGTGATTCATATCTCTTTCTCCCCAGCACAGATGAGATTTAAAACTCCAGGAGCGTAGAGGGGAGGGCATCTGGGGTGTCCATTCCATGCTCTGTGCCCCTCTAATTGTGTACTCTGGCCCCTGAGTGGTGGTGGGCCAGAGGACAGTGGCGCAGGACAAATGCCTTTTTCCCTCATGGGAAAGGTGCCGCTTTTCTCTGTGGCTTCTAACAAGGTCTTTGTGGCAGGTATCCGACTCTTACAACATGCACGTGTGGGCAATTTGGAGGGGCCTGTCCCCCTTCTGCCCCCCACCATTGTGGAGGCGCTGGATGTGGCAGCTTTGGCCCTAGGCCACCTCTGGGGTGGCAAGATGGCCGAACCTCAGCTACCTTCTGTGGCGTCTGCTGTCCCACGAGATGACATCTTTAGGACAGAACAACTGATGGTTATAGCCCTGCATCCTTATCTGCCCCTCCCCCCATTGTCTTGTTATTGTTGGCAGCTTCTCCAACAGTCTTTTCAGACTATGGGGAATGTAGCCGTCTGTCCTCAGCTTTGGGCCTTACCCTCAGCCCTGGACCCATAGGAAAAGCGCCCCTCAGCCACGTCTCAGCACTAAGTTGATCGCAGGAGGGGGGTGCAGAGGAAAAGCCTCCCTGGTTTTGCTCTGGGTCAGGAAAGAGCCATTCAGTTCTCCGTCAGCCCTTTTTCCCTCAAGCTCGTGGCTGTCTGTTCTGTTGGGGAATTTCATGATGTTAACTGCTTTTACGTTCCAGAGGTTCTGCATCCCCTTTATCTTGTTCATTGTCAAGTCATCAGTAGCCCTGCTGTGTGTGTTTATTGTGCTCACGTGGGGTCTACATGGAGGGTTCCTTCATAGACAAGTCACTTCCATGTTCTCTGTGCTTTATCCGTGTTCTGCGGGGGCAGGAAAGATGGTGTTTTGTTATGTGAGACAGGACAGTGTTTGCCACCTGTCACCCATTTTAGCAACTGTTGAGTCACATTGGGAAGGTTGTAGCTGAATTCAGTTTACTTTTGATTTTTTTTTTTTTTTTTAGCTGAGCCATCCTGCCACCTGTTGGCAGCTCATCGGCAGCTCAGCTTGGGCTGGGCATCGAACCGCTGTTGCTCAGAGCTCAGCTCGCACTCTTGAGTGTAATTTTTTTTTTTTTAAAGATAGTTTGAAAACAAACCTCAGTGACGACCTGTTGTCTTTTGGTAATGACCAAACTTGAACGAGCCCCAATAATGACAGAAGCTAGCTACTTTTCCATGGTTCCCTAACTCTTTTACTCACAGGAAATCCTCTAAGAGTAAGCCAGAATTTTGAGTGGGTTGCTTATCATGTCCCAGTTTTCCCACACGTTTCATAAACATGTGGGGAAAGGCAGATATGAGGGAAGGACTTTTTACATTATCTGCCAGGATTTCTCTCTGGGAGGAGGGGCAGAAAGGGGCACACCGGTGGGAGTGCTAGGCACCCCTCAGCTGCCCCTTGCCACACAGTTATCCCTGCTCCTGCCCAGCCTCACCCTGTAGCAGCACCCCCTCCCTCCCCCTCCCCTCTTTCTAGTCACTTAGAAAGTAGAACGGCAAGGCTAGTTTGCCCAACAAGGTATATTTTTACTCCACCAATTTTCAAATTTACCTCAGGAGACCACTGCATGTATTTAGATTTCTGTTTTGCTGTCAGGGCATGTTTGTGCTTTTAATACAAACATCCAAAGCACACATCTTTATTTTTTAAACCAATCTTTTTAAACCGACACTGTAGTAGAATTGATTCCCACATGCACGTTCAGTATCCCCCTTTTCTCTTTTCCGCTCACCCTCTAAATAGCTAGTTGTCTTTAGAGTACACGAACCCCACTCGTTAGAGAGCTTGGGAATAGGTAGGTTCTCAGATGCCACATCCAGCATGGAGGCCAGCTCGGCATGGCGGCAAACTGCAGAGAAACGTCTTTCAACACCAAGAGGTATGCGCTCCGCCCTCTAACCAGGCCTGCGTCCTTGGGCTGGTTCTGACACCCCAAATTCAAGGCTGACCTCAGGAACTGTTGGAAACAACCACTGACTAGTGGTTTGAGGAAGTTGGCTTCCCCCCACCTCTCCTTTCTTTGGAGTTTTCCTAGGATTCTCTGTTTGTGAAAGAATTCTGTTATAAGCAGATACTTATGTTATACTTTTCTAATATCATTTTAAAGGTGCCTCTTTACATCCTTAAACCATGGCCATATTGGCTATTTGCAGAAAACTGGACCTGTTGCCCAAGTCCCACTTTATTCCATCCAATGAGGAGTGGAGCCCACCTGGCAGTGTCCTCACGTCTCCTAGCTTCAGGGCAGCCCCTCATAGAGATGGGTGACCACCCCTATTGTAGATGAGCAAACCAAAATTGTCCAAGGTCAGACAGCTAGTTGGTTGAGAGACCTGGATTCAAATCCAGTTCCAAGCATAGTGTTCTCTCTGCCACGTGTGATTGGTTCCCAGCTCTAAGCATTTGCGTCACCACCATGAGAAAGATTTATACTTTATCCACTGAGTCTCAGGGTGGTGGGACTATTCTGAGCCTGCTCTCTCAGGCTAAGTAAGAAATGGTAAAAAGATAGGAAGAGCTCACATTTATGAAGCCTTTCTTTCCTTTCTCATCTCATATTCTTAATGTATCTTTCCTCCCTTTGAATGTTTTGATTATTGTCCCCTTCTTTTATTTCTGGTAACATCTGTCACCATCTGGGTCTCCCCAGGGAATAGTGTTTACTGGCTCCTCCTTTTATGGGTTGTCCCCACCTCAACTTAACTCAATGGTCCACCCCTCTCCGGGCCCCAAACCCCTCATAACCCTTTGTGTATTCTTGGGCTCCCAAAAATAGAGTCTCCTGCGTGAGAAAGCTGGATGAAAGCCTAGAAAGGTTATTTTGTTTAAATTCTTTCCTTGAAGTTGCTTTGGTGGAGGAGCCAGGCTGGAAATCATACTAGAACAGTTGTGTTTCATAGTTACAGTGTAATCGGGAGATTGTAATTCATGGCCATTAAATTGCTTTCTTTGAAGTATAAGAAAAACCAGAGCAACTTTTATGGCCTCCTAACCCACAGGATTATTACAGTACACATGAATTAAAGGCAAGTGTGTTGTGAACTCTCCCAGGTACCATGGCTGGCAGAATGCCATCTTCACCCTCTTGCTCATTAATTGGTTGGCTTTCAACTGAAAACTGGGGTGAGGGGGTATGATCATCTTAGAAGGCTTTTTCTTCTTTCTCATCTTTGCATTTTTGTAAAACAGATCAGGGATGAGGAGACATTATGGTGGCTCAACTGCAAACAAGAATTGTTCTTTCTCTGCGGGATCTCTTCAGGAAAGGGCAGTAGAACAAGAATTACTAGATACCCGGGGCAGGCTAAGTGGCGCGTTGGTTAAGAGCTGGTTTGGAACGCCAGCTCTGAGCAGCAGGGCCCGGGTTTGGATCCCACATGAGGGCCAGTGATGCTGCGCCCTCTACAGCTAAGATGGAGAACAACAGCTCAACCTGGAGCTGGGCTGGTGTGAGTCACCGCCGGTGTAGGCTGCAGTGGGGCTGGTCGGCAGCTGGCATTCACTTTTGTGAGCAGCCGTGAGCAGTCGTCCAGTGGCCTCATCCAGGAAGAGCACAATGAGAATACCAACATGGGCCAGTGAAGTGATGTCCTCCACAAATAGACTGAAGAACAAAAGAACAGCAACTTGTCTTTTCCACTCCCCCAATTCCCCAATAAAATCTTAGAAAAAACCAAAAGGCATTACTAGACACCCAGCACTTCCCAGATGCCAGCACCATGCTGGCATCGTGCATACTTGTATTCATGGAGGCCTCACAGCCATCCTGTGTAGTGAATACCAGCGTTCCCGTTTTGCAGATAGGAATGAGACAGGCTTGAGACATTCAAGGAAGTCCGTGATCACTCGGTGGGTGGTAGTGCCTGAATTCTAGCCCAGGTCTGAGCCAAACCTTGTGCTCCTACCCCCACCTTATGTTTCTCCCCAGAACTCATGCCTCAGGCTGTAGGAAAATCAGTAACCCTACGAGAGCCCCGTGTTGGTCCTCATATCCCTGGTGTAATCCATGGCACAATAAGTCACTGAGATTTACACTGTTGTAACTGTTTGTAAGGGGATTTCATAGGAAAACTGTGGGGAAACGAGCAGCAAACATGTATGTTAGTACTTAGTGACCGTATATGTGATATTTATATAATAAACAAATGCTTCATATCTTTTTGTCTACTGTTAAGAGATGCTTCATATAGGTATCATTAGAAAAACAGGAACGTTGGTTTTATATTGCCAGGAAAGGTGCATTTCTTAAAAGGGCAATGGTTTTTTCATTAAACTTTTTGGTGATAGCTGAGCTGATTTTAAAACTGGCAGGGCTCATGGATCCTTCAGAGCGGAATGTAAAGTTACGCTCCGCTTGTTCTGAGAGGAGGTAACCCACAGGAAATAAAACTCTGTGAACTTAACGTTGTGCATATTTCTTAGTAATACATTCTGTCACCTGTATGTATTGCCTGGAATATTTTCGATACGGTCTTCGTCTAGACAATTGTGGTGAGGTCATTACAGGTTCCACCACGCCACCAGATGGCGCTGTGGTAGCACGGATCCACGCCTGCTGCCCCCACCATGGGTTTGGGAAGCACAGAACTTAGTGTTCTGTTGGGATACCCCCAACACCCAATGACATGTGAATTAGAGCCCCAGAATAGAATAGAGTCTGTTCCCATCTCTGGCACCAGTGCTGCTTCTGTGAGTCTGCACATCCTCACCTGGTGTTCCTTTGCCCCTTGACCATCTTTTGCTCTCTCTCCTCCAGCCTCTCTCATCCTAAGGGCTGCCCACTCCTCACTGTAACTCCACTCTTCTCTTCTTTACTCTTCACACATCGTTGCCCTACCAGCACACGTGCATTGTGCAGTGGCAAACGGAGGTGTTTCTGGGTGAGAGCCATACCAACGACGGGCGGCTTATTTTGCAAGCTGATCCTCTCTTGGTCTTTAGATTGCAGTCTTTCCTCACACCTGGCATGGTCTCAGTGGGTTCACCTTGCTATTTCCCTACCATTAATGTGGTGCTTTCTCAAAAAACGATGAGTTTGGTTCTAGCAAATTCAATCAGAAGGATAGGGACGCTGGCATGGGGGTGTAGAATTGGGGAGGAGTCCAAAAATGCCGTCATCTTCTTGGGCATCACTCAGAACCAGAGGTGAAGGGAACTGCCCGATCCTCTGTCTAAATCCTTCATTTCTTGGAAGCGAGGGAAGAGAGAGTCAGAGAACCCAGGTCTCTCTCTGGCCGATGTAGTGCTCTGCTTTGAGTAGCTGCCAGCTCCGAAGAGGGAGAGCTTTGAGACAAAGAAAGGAACCATCTGTGGATATTATTTATTGTAGGGTCTGCAGCTCTGAAGATTACCAGTTCAGAGAAGTGACCTCTGTTTGACTATCATTTGTAGTTCAAAAGAGGATCATGAAAAACATTTGAAACATTTAAACTATGTTCAATCTTTCCCATAAAGTATTTGTCATTGCTATGTGGGATTATTAAGTATATTGTTTCTGTCTTCAAACCACATGTTTCAAACCAGGCGTGTTTCTTGGATTTGTGACAAGAGTGGTTAATGGAAAAACTCCACATCTTCAAAACATGACTTCCTCATAGCCTTTGGTTTCTAGAATGAGGCTAGACACTGTCCCTTCCTAGGACCTAGAGCAAATAGAAACTTTCCAAACATCTCCACCTGATAAGGTTGAAGATGGGTATGGCAAGAAGAGGAGGTGCTTATGGGAATCAAACTTGGAGGTGCGCAGACATGCTTGGATTTGCCTGGCGTATTTTTTCCCTTTGGTGCAATTCATCTTCTATGGAAATAAAACTTCCTCACTAGTCAGAAGCGACACTTTCCAAGATGTCATTTAATTCACACTAACATTGACAGTGAAGTCAGGTGAATAGGTTGGAACTGGCCAAGTATGATCCTACCTATGGCTCTGTCTGGTGACCCTGGGAGTGTCATTTGCATCTACCTTGCTCCCCTCTGTTGAAGGTGCAGGGCAGTGGCCCCATTCCATAAGACGTGGATGAAGCAGTGTAAATATTGTGTTTCTTGGTGGGCTTTTCCTTGCTACTACAGGACGTCAAACGTTAAGTCAAATCTTACTCAGGTGTGAAATGAATTACTCTCTATTGAAGTTTTCTAGACATTCAATATATGTAGAATATTATTCCAAAGAAAAGCGAGCTTGTTGTTTTCCAACACTGTGTAAACCAATTAGGAAATTAACAACTCCTCACTGATAGTGTCGCATCAGACATGTTCTTGGCCTTCCAGAATCTTCCAGTTTGCTAGACAGGATGAACTCAGTGAATGCCTGATGATCAGTGTGAGCCTGTAGGATCTGTTATCTTGATTAGTGAATACTCTAGAAAGGAAACTCCTTAGTAACTGTTTTAGCCACATTGCAAACTGTAGTTTAAATGTGTGTATGGTGGTGTCCAGGGGAGGGAGAAACGGGGGCGGGGGGAGTCCATTGGACCCAACTTGGGTCCAAAGTAGGTTTTCTATCATTTTCAGTTTGGGAGCATGGTGGATGCTATGGGCCATTCTAGAGGGAAATGGACCCTGGGAGCCCCTTACAGACCACAGCCCCTCCTGCTCCGCAGGGAGGGAAGGAAAAGAGGTAATTTCCCATCTCTATCTTCACATCTTGGTTTTTTTTCTTCTTCTCTGTTCTTTTTTCACCTCTCCCTTTTGCTCCTCTCTTCTTCCCACCTCTTCTGGGAAGAGTAGGAAGCACTGACATTTATCGGTGTCCCACCAGTGTCACCAGCTGGCTGGCTTGAGGGTAGGAAACAGGGAGGGGCAGAGGAGACAAGGTAGCTGTTTGTGTGTGTTTGTCTACACCCTGGCAGGCACAATGCCTTCATTAGAAAAGCAAGCACTGAGATTAGATTTATATATCTGATCGTTATCAAGAATCTTTACTGTGGGGAATTAAGCAAGAGAAAATGTCTTCCGTCAGCTATTGCTGAGTGTAAATGGGAGTCAGGAACAGTCACAGCTTCTCTTACTGAACTCTCTTAACAGCCTTGTGAGGTGGGTGTAATTATTCATATTTCCACTGGAGAGAAAAGAGCTAGGATTCCAAACATGAAGTGAACTGGCCTTCACATTCCCGGGTGCTTAGCAGATAGTGGACAGATACTTGCTACATGTAAAGTAAGGAACACAGGTGACAACACCAGGACTTAAATCCAGGTTGGATAACCTCAAGTCCAGGGCTCTTCCTGCTTTGTTTTCCTGTTCTTTCTGAAGGGGCTTCAGTGAGCCTGAGTTATCAGTGGTGTCCTCTGCCACTTACTCAACAGTTAATGTCTGATGATGAAAGAAGAAGAATATGTAAGCTTCATTACCCTTTATCTGTCTCTTTTACTTTAATTAGCCTATAATGGTTTAGACATCTCTATCCTTAACCTCTCTCTCTTCCTCTCTCTTTTTTTTTTTTGCTCATCCTTATGTTTTCTATACTGGGAAGTGACTTAGTTGTTAAAAATATAGATTCTGGGTCCAGACTTCTTGAGTTTAAATCTAGGCTCTGCCACTTATTAGCTGTGTGACCTTGGGCAAGCTATTTATGCTCTGGATGTCTCAGAATCATTAACTTCAAAAAACGGGGATAATGATAGAGCCTACATCATAGGGTTATTGGGACAATCATATGAGAATGTATGTACAGCACTTAAAAAACAATTCCTGGTAGAGAATAAGCACTCCATACATGTAGCTGACACAGGGTTGTTCATAGTATGATTATCCCATGGTTTCCTACCCTTAGAAATTAACTTTTTGACAACAGTGTGTCATTATCACAGTCTCTCTCTTTTTTTTTAGATTTCTTGAGTAAGCTCTGTATATTGTTATTTTTAAAATTTTCATACTGTTTCCTCTCTTTTGTTTTGATTTCATGTTTGGCTATTTATTTGTTTTTATTGTAAAATACACATTCCATGAAATTTACTAGTTTAAGTATTTTGAAATGTACAATTCAGTGGCCTTAATTACATTCACAATGTAGCGTAATCACCACCAATGTTTATTTCCAAAACTTTTTCATTGTTCCCCAGTAGAGCTACCCCATTAAGCAATAATCCTCCATCCCCCTCTCCTCTCGGCCCTGGTAACCTCTAATCTACTTTCTGTCTCCAAATTTAACTATCCTAAGGACCTCATATAAGTGGAATCCATTCTTTTGTGTCTGGTTTCTGCACTTGGCATGTCTTCAAGGCCCATCCATATTGTAGCGTGTATCAGAGCTTCATTTCTTTTTATGGTTGAAGAACAGTCCATCATATGTATAGACCACATTTTTTTTCCATTTATTTATCCATTGACATTTGGGTTGTCTCCGTTCCTTGGCTATAGTGAATAATGCTGCGATGAACATGGGGGCACAAGTATGTGTTTGAGTCCCTGCTTTCAGTTCTTTTAGGTATATACCTAGAAGTGCAATTGTTGGCTCAGATGGTCATTTTACATTTAGTTCTTCGAGGAACTGCTAAGCTGTTTCCACAGCAGCTCTGCACCATTTTCCACTCTCACCAGAAGTGCGCAAAGGTTTTAGTTTCTCCACATCCTCGCCCACCCTTGGTAGTTTTCATTTTTTTGATAAAAGCCATCCTAAAGGGTATGAAGCAGTATCCCATTATGGTTGTCACATAGTCTCTTACTAGAAATACAGCTATTCAATAAAATGATGCAAATTTATATTAAGAATTGAAGACATCAAACTGTATTTCAGGCATGAATTCCTAGTTAGGTCACTGACTTAGAATCATGTATTCAACAAGAATCATGTCTTGATAGGAGCTTCGGGTTTCAAAACCCTGGGAGTTAGAAAATGAACTTTTGTTGTATTTTCTATCAAGGGGTTAATGATCTCCATGCCCTCCCACAGGATGGTTAAGAGATGGGTGGGAGGTCGCCCCAGCGGGCTGGTAGCAGGAAGATAACTCCTTGTCTTCATGTCTCTTTGGATGAAATGCTGGGAGCCAAGCCTGTGACTGTACATTTCGGAATTCACTTGCTCACAGGTGTTGGCAGCGCTGGCCCGGCTCCAGCACGGCGCTTTCCCTGGAGGAATGCCACACTGTGCATTTCCTTGTCTACACACTGTGTTATTGTCAAACCTTTCAGCCGGGATCACAGAGAGGTTGGTGTGTCTGGGCATTGCCACAATAGTGCCTACGCATGACCTCTCCCATCTGAGCGCCTGCCAGAGAAAGCTGTTACCCCTTCAGGGCACCTTAGGGCTGGAAGATGCACCTGAGAGTGGCTGTCCCACTCCCAGCACTTCTGATCACCCCCTCACTTGCAAGACCTCCACCTCCGCCTTACCTTGTACTTCCTCCTGTCCTCACATACTCCCAGCTGCCTGGAGTTGCATCTTGTTTCCTGATACTGCTGTATGCTCTGAGGTCAGGGGACAGGTGGGGACCATGACTGTGGGCTGTAGCCCTTGTCCCTGCAGCGTCATTTGCATAGCCCAGCCACCTGCACGGGGTCCCCTGCCACATCGTATCATGGCCTGCACCAGCCCACACCTCATTTTTTCTCAGGGTAAGTAATCCTTTCACTGCTGATTCGCAGCCAAGGTTAAAGCAATCACACGAGAGGAAAGTGCATCGCCAACCAAAAATGTTAGTTTTTGATATCAATCCAAAGCTTCTTGAGGAGAGAGCGGGGGTCATCTGTGTCTTACAGCACAAAGTGTGCTCAGAGAAGAGGCAGTTAAGCTCCAGCCAAAAGAATGATGCTCGGTCCTGATGTCACAGGAAGTCAGTTCTCCAGGGACCCATCCCCCAGGGACATTCCCCGCTGCCTTTGATTAGCACTCAGGTGACTCAATTGCTCTGAGCTGTCTGATAACAAATCAGTCTGTGTTCCTCATTCAGTTCCCTTTGCTTTTCCATATTCGGCATTGGGAAATAAATGCATCAAGTGTCTCATTGTGCAGGGCCAGTGTGTCACTTCTTTGATTAAATCCGTGTCCTGAACTGAGTTCAGAAGCCCTCAGAGAACGCTGTGCTGACCGTGACTGTGCACATCCCCCGAAACAGATGCTCATGTAGCCTCAGCGCCAATTCATAAATCAGAATTTTGCTGGAATGTAGGTCGTGTCAGGGCTTCAGCATGGGGGGCAGGGGGAGACTCCATCGTCCAAAGCACAGAGGCATCTTGCTAAACAATGAGGAAGGTGTGGGAGGAAGCTTAAACTGGGGGCTGATAAATAGCTCTTTTCTGTCCACTCTGTTCCCCTTCCACAGGCTTGGAGCTTTTTGTGTCTCTGGAGGTATCCCGAGTTTGGATCGGGGTGCTGGAAGCCAGCCAGCCCTAGCTCTGCATGCTGTCTTTATTTGGTTGGGTTCTTGAATCCTGGGCTTGGCTGTATGTGTTGAACTTTATATTTCACACTCGGAGGTAGAGGTCTTGTGTCTTCTGACTGTCAACATCTGTCGGATGTGGCCTGAATCCCTACTGTGTGCCTAGCACTCTTCTCAGCTCTGGATATGCATTAGGTAACCAGGTAGACAAGGCCCTGCTCTCATGGGTGTGTCTGTCTGTTCCAATCTCTGGTGGTTAGATCACAGTGTTTAAGGTAATGCCCATATCATGAAATTCTATTCTATGCAAACTTGTTATTGTTGCATATGGAAGCGGTCCATTCATCACCATACACGACACCCCGAATCCCAGCCAACTGGTTGGCAGGTGTGGGCCATTGAGCGCGAGGGTCTGGGGAAGTTGGGAGCTGCTCTGAAGAGCTTGTCATCCATCAACCAACAGGTTCCATTAAGCATCCTCGCTCTGCGGAGCAGCGTATAGAAATCGCTTTGGGATTCAGATGCTGTCAGTGCTCTTTGTTAGGGGGCCACAGTGTGTGTTCTTTTCAGTCAGAGAAGATGGCTTGTGTGTATGTATTTGTAGAATAAAACAAGAACATCGATTAAACATTCATTGCTTCGAGCATTGCTAACTGGCAGAAAGACATTAGGTGTTGGAAAACTAGACATTGCAATGGCTATACATCTCAGTCCAAAAGCTACAGTGTACAAGAAATAACACTTACAGGTTATTCTATAAATCTGCCTAATTTCTGGCTCTGGTTCATCTTTCCACCGGTGGGGTGGCAACCTGAATCTCCCTGTCGCGGTGGCTGGAGTCTCTCTGCCAACCACCTCTTCTGGCCTGGCTCCTCCTTGATGCTTCGCTGCCACTCAGCAGACTCGGGAGTCCTACGTAAAGTGGCACGCAGCTCTGTCTACCCAGGTCCTCCGCCTGGCCAAGTTGTGCTGCCAGGGGGGGCTCTGCGCCCACGAATCAGGGGCCAAACCCTGCTCCTGCAGACCCCCAGGCCTCCCTGGTCTCCCTACTACCTCTCCTGTGACATGGGGCAGGAAGAAAGAAAGAGGCAATGCAGAGAGAAGAATACACAGTAATGTCCCTAAATATCACCCACCCCACAGTTCACGTTTGTACAATCGGTTAATATTTCCCACACGTATTATTGGCATAAATGATCTAGTTAGTCCCGATCACAGCCATGATTTCATTACCATTCTCACTGTTGTTCAGGTTAAACACGTGTCAGACGAGCGGAAGCCATAGAGACAATATGGGCATGAATGGTAGAGCCAGACTGGACCTTGTTGTTTTACTCCATTGCAGTGATCACAGCGCTTCCCAGGCTGTCCCGAGGTTTATGAAGTCACCTCTAATATGTGGCATTAACAATCGTGACAGTTTGTGTAGAAAGTGGGCATTAGAAACATCCAGGTAAATGACGTGTCCTGTTTTATTTATCTGTTTGCATGTTAAAAGAACTTAATTTTTATTAAAGGTCAGGTTTTACCTGTGTCCATTTTACAGTATCTTTTTCCTTTCTAAAAATGTCTGCATCTTTCCTTTATCGCACTCCTTATCACCTAGTATTAGGAGCTGCTTGTGGATAAATGGAAGTGATAGGTGAATGAAACATGTGTTCTTACCTGAGTGCATACCACCTACTTTATGACCTGGACTCAGGTCCTCCCTGTTTCTGAAATGAGGCCAAAAACGCCTCATGGAAATGTAACTCCTGCCCCAAATGCAGAAGTAGCTAAAGCCTGGGTTGTGATGGTACCAAGATGGCCTGGAGAAGGCGCCTATTCCAGAGGCCAAGGTCAGAGAAGGAGCGGTCATCCACAGCGTGACCTTGAGAGAGCGTGACCTTCCCACATGTCCTCTCATCAGTCACAACAGTAGCCCCAGCTGCCAGGCGCCTGCCCACTGCTGTGCACCTACCCCGAGTCCCAGCTCCCTCTCAGCAGCTCGTTGGGCCCATCTGTGACGCCTGAAATACCCAGGAGACATCTGGGGAAGGGTGTAAATAATGATAATCACAGAGCAGTTCCTAAAGTATAGGCTTAGTGGGGGCAGATTTTCCCCAGGCTTAGGATTGGACTGCAATTTCCACTTTCAAATTGCTACTTATGTGACCGGGGAGGTAGAAGTGTAAAGAAAACTATTCTAATATTTTTATTTTTGTAACAGCAAGAGCAGCCAGGAGAAGAGAGAGAGAGAGAGAGAGAGAGAGAGAGAGAGAGAGAGAGAGAGAGAGAGAGAGAGAGAGAGAGAGAGAGAGATGATGGGCCAACTAGAACAGACAAATCCCTTTGGATTCCTTTTCACGCTTTAGAAGTAAACTATTTTTTAAGTATCTGAAGTGATTAAATATGTGGGACTTTTTTTCGTTCAGAGTGAGCCTCTGGCAGGAATATCAGATACTGACTTTAATGTCTGTTCTTTTATATTGTGGTAAAATATACATAACATAGAATTTCCCACTTTAACAATTTTTAAACATATAATCCTGTGGCATTAAGTGCCTTCACAAGGTTCTGTAGCCATCACCCCCTTCTACCTGCAGAACTTTTGCCACTTTCCCACTGAAACCCGGTCCCCATTAAACAGTAACTCCCTGCCTCCCCATCCTCCCAGCCTTGGCAGCCAGGCAGCCACCATTCTTCTTTCTTTCTGTGAATATGACTACTCCAGGTCCCTCATAGAAATGGAATCATACTGTCTGTGTTTGAACCAACTTTTAAAATGTGCTTTCTTCTTTTAAGTGTTAGTATTGCTAATGTTTTTAGTGTATTTACTTGCATTCTTTCTAGACTGCCTGTTAGAGAGACGGCAGAGCCCATAGAGCCAGGTGCTACCCACTTAGGTGCAAACCCTGACTGCCTCTCCTGGGCGATGATGCAGCTTTGGGCAAGTGGGTGAACTTCTCTGTGCCTCAGTTTCCTCCACTGTCACAGGGGGGGTGGGAATGTCACCCATCTCATGAAGTCGTCGTGAGAAGTGAGTTAATAAGATGCTTCAGTGTCCGGCACGGGATAAGCACTCATCGATGTTAAGTAGCAGGAGCAGCAGCCACCATTATTCATCAGGACTTAATGGGAAACTGAGCCAGGGATAGGTCATACAGACTAGAGAGTAGCCCAGGACTCCGCCAGCCTCACGACTGCCATTCTAGAGCCATGCTTATTACACTGCATGGCTTCCCTTGTTGAAATGATTTGGAAGAACACGGCGTTAGAGCCAGCCAGCCTCCAACATGGCCGCCAATGATTCCCACCTCCAGACACTCACCTGCGTGTGTATTCCTCTGCCTCCTTGGACCACATATAATTGGTGACCAATAGGATACGGCGGAAATGATGGTATGTCATTTCTGAGGTTAGGTTATAAAAGACATTGGCTTGTCTTTTAGCTGTTCTCTATCCCTGTGGGGCCGCTCGCTTGAACCTCTCTGTTGTAGCAGCACTCTGGAGAGGCCACACGGTGAGTGACTGATGCCTCCGGCTAAGAGCCAGTGAGAAACTGAGGTCTGCCCACAGCCACACGAGTGAGCTTGGGAAAGCAGCCTCCAGCTTTGCCCATCCTTATGTGATTGTGACCCCTGCTGACGGCTTGACTACAACCTCATCGGCCACCACCAAGCAAAGTCACTTCCGGATCCCAGAGCCCAAAACTGTATGAGATAACGTTTGTTCCTTTAAGCTGCTAATGTGTTATGCAACAATAGATACCAACTATCCATGACCTACCTCTTAATCTCTCTGTAGATCTGTCATGACATAACTTTTAGCTGTGATTCTATTCCTCGCACCCCTTGCACTGTTGATGGCCTAAGATGTGAAGAATTCCTATTTGGGCTTGTCCTTGCTCATGCAGATTGCGAGCATCTTGAAGGTAGGGTCATCCTCAGAGCTCTTCATAACACGTGGCAGGTGGAGGGGACTCTGTAAATGATGCGAGGAGTGCATACATTTTATCCACAAAGAAAAGAAGGCATTTTTGTTAAAGTATCTACATATTCAGGTCTGTTTTATGAGGTTGAGAGGAATGTTTGGTACTCATATCTGATTAGTTATCTAATTTTTTTCTCTTGTTTGCATCCTTGATAAATTTAAATAATATTTGATGTTTCCTAACTTGACCTATGATCATGACTATGATCATTGTACTTCCTGTTCAGTCAACCTAACAGTTTCTTGTAAACAGCACTATTCAGTTTGGAAAGAGGCTGCTGCAGATACCAAAGAATTAGCAGTCACCTGTAAGGTGACTTATGGTTCTGTAGCTCAGAAATTTGATACAAATCCTAGTGGGCTAAAAATCAAGGCGTTGGCAGGGCTATGTTTCTCTCTGATGACTTCAGAAAACGATGTTTTCTTGCCTTTTCCAGCTTCTAACGTGACTCTCATTCCTTGGTTTATGGCCCCATTCCTCCATAACAATGAAGAATTTGAGTTTCGGGAAATATCCTGCTTACTGAGAATGTGATGGAGTGTTAGAATGTGAATTACAAATCTACTCCCAGTCTGTGTTGCATATTTCCTTTCTTTGAAGAAAGGTTTCATTTGAAACCATGGCAGATCCAGAATTTTCATTTAAAGTCCAGATAGCTGGATGACCAAGTCGAATTAGGACTAGGGAAGAGTTTTTCTTATTACTTTTCTTACTTAGAAAAAGGCAAAATGCAACAAATATAGGAGAAACACCTCCCAACATAAGTAATAATTTAGAGTTGTGATGTAGTACAGAAAAGATGGTTTCCTTACATCTTTTCAGAGATCACTTTTATTTGGCATGTACAATTTTTTTTTATTGAGTTTTTATACCTTAAGGCAGAGCATCTATAGGACTTGAGTTTTCTACCTTTATTGTACATGTTAAGTTTGTACTGAGTAAGTTCAGTAAGGTAGAGAAAGACTATAAACCACCTTCATCCCCACAAACCCTACCTATCACACCTAACTGACCTGTAAGATGGGGGTGTGGGGGGACCACTTGTCATTGGAAATCAGTCATGCAAGATGGAGAATGTTTCTCTTAGACCTTTTCAAGTCAAGACATCCAGGAGGCCTAGGCAGTGTTATTTTCCTCCCTGTATCCTGCTCACCAGTTATCTGGAATTTAATGAATCGGCAGTAGTTCACTGCATGTCTACTGCACAGCTGGCCCCTCAGTAGGCATTGGATGTGCTCAATAAGCTAGATGTGTGTTATTGGCTGCACAGTTTGCCTGTAAGCAAATAGAGCCTTGAGGTAGAAATGGTATCCTCAAGGCGTGAGAAAAATTCACAGTGAAATTAGAGATGAAAGAGGGGCATAAAGTGCTGGTGGAAATGTGGAGGAAGATTGATCTTAGAGGCCTGGCATCCCTGCTGGCATTTAAGTTGGGTCCTAAAAGGTGAGTAGGATTTTTTTTTTTTAAGAGGAGAAGGGGGACAGGCCATTCCAGGCTGGAGAAACCAGTCATCATAAGCATTCTGTGAATTTTAAGACAGGTACTAATTACGTGAATAGTCTGAAGTCCTGGAATCAGAAAGTTAGAAATGACCTGCATGGTTACAGCTCACCACTCCCATCCAGGTGATGCTGCCTAAGTTAGAATGTTGTCAGTTCTCAGTAATAGAAAAACAAGCTCAAAACAATTTAAACTGTGACATAAAGGGAATTTATTGGTGCACAAATCTCAAAAATATAGTTAGGTATTGTTACAGATATAGTTTGATAAAGGTTCTTGGTAGCAAAATGGCTGCTGAGTGTCAGCCTCACATGGACATACCCCACAATCTGGAAGAGGAAATAACTTCCTTTCCCCCCAACGCTCAAACAAAAGTCTTTGGGTTCATCCTGATTGGCCCAATTTAGGGCACATACCCAGCCACCCTTCCCAACTAGGCTGTATGGCCAGAGGAACACCATTTGCTGATTCATTTAGACTCTGGTTATTACCTGTCAGGGTGGCAAGGGGGCCAGGAGTTGGCTGGTTGGGTTAGGCCATCAGGGCCCACTGCTAAACTGGGCTTAAAAGGCGATTTTTCATATCAAATAGCCACTTCCATTGGGAGGGTTGCTGGTGGGAATAAGGGGAAATGGATGCTATGGCAGCAGCCCACGTACAGAAGCCTGGGCGGATGGTTAAATTTCAAGTGGGCAGGTGCCACTCACTCACGAGAGGGTCCTTACTGAACACCTGCCTCATTGCCAACCACAATGCTTTGGAACTTTAATGGCCTCTAAGTATAAATGAATTTTTTGAGGTATAAAAGCCTTCGTAATTTATAGTTGAAAACAATTGAGACTCGGTGAGCAAATGACTTGACCGAGGCTCCATGCCTAGAAAATGGCCAAACCAGGGGTGGAACCAGCAACCTCTGTTTCTAGAGGTTAAGCTCTTTTTCTACTATATCATGATACCATGTTTGGGGGGAAGTGATTGTTAGGGCTGGTGTGTGTGTGTGTGTGTGTGTGTGTGTGTGTGTGTGTGTGTAATTTGGTTTAGTATGTTACGTTTATTTAATAATGGAAAGCCAAACCTGCCTGAGAGTAACCCTGTGCATTACTCTATTTGGAGCAGAGGTTCTCAGACCCAGCACATCGCTGGAGTACTTTGAAGACCCATTATGAAAATACAGTCTCCTGACCTCTTTGCCAGCTCGACTGGGTTAGAATCTGGGACCTTGGAAATTGTATTTTTATTTTTTTTTTAAGTTTCAGAAGTGATCCTCTAGCACAAATGTGTTTGGGAACCGCTATATTAGAACATAGCCAGTCTCTTCTTTCTTCCCTATTTCAAGTCTTCACACATTTATGATGGCGGTTGCATCTCCCTTGGCCATTTTCTCCTGTAGATTTTTGTGTGATGGTTAAGAGCTTGGGCTTTGGAATCAGAAAGACTGAGTTCAAATCCCCTCTCCATTGTTTATAACTCATACACCTTGGACAAGTTTCTTAATAAGCCTAAGGCTTAGTTGCCTTATTTGTAAAGTGGGAATAATATTGCAACCTATATTTACAAAAGCTTTTGTGAGGAATGAGTTAAGAAAGTATACGGGGCATTGTTAGCTTGATACTGGCACATATGAAGGATTCCATAGATACGACTTGTTATTAATAATTGTTAAACTTCCCTGATTGCTTCAGCTCTTTTTAATAATGTGTTTTCTGGATTCCTACCTTTTGCCCCTAATTTTTTGGTGCATCGTAATTTTTCTCTAAAGTGTGATTCCCTACACTTTCTAACAGGGTGGCGGGGTGGGAGGGTATAGGGTGGAAGCGCCCTGTGGAAAGTTCGCAAACTTAATTGTCTGACCTTCGCATGTCAGCATGGAACTCTAGATGTCTGACCATGTCAGTGAGCAGTAAGACTGCCACCTCCTGGCGTCTGCATGCAGAGTTCCTCTGGCTATTAAACATCTTGGAATTTCTCCTCCTTGTTTAAATTCTTTGCTCTTGGGAAATGTATCAGTGGCTATTAAACGTCTTGGAATTTCTCCTCCTGTTTAAGTTCTTTGCTCTTGGGAAATGTATCAGTGGATGATTCCAGGAACATCTGGATTCTTCAAGATTTTTTTGGACATTCTTCAACTTGGTGTCAGGCCTAGGCTGTGTTTGGCGGCACGCATACGAGAGTTGGTTTCCTCCTAAAAGTGGGTTGTGTCCAAGAGCACGGCGATCCGTGTCACCTAACCTGAATCTGTCACCACATCCCTGTTCAACCCCGAGTGATGACTGATGTGAAATGAGGCGTACATTCCAGCAGACTCAACTTGCCCCACAACGTGTGCCCCAGCATTTACATAAAACGCAAGCCTGTTTATTTAATTCTATTTACTTTGGTTTCTTGATCCCCAAATACATGTTTATTTGCTGTGTCCATCTGAGCCAGTTGTCTTTAAAATACCCACGGGCAAGGCGTGACTATTTTAAGCTGGATAAGGTAGCGTGCAGCCTGTTCCAAGGCGCGCAGGCTTTCTATTCGATGGAGATGCTTTCCTGCCAGCCTCGCTGGTGGGTGTGGGTGGGTCACCTTTATGCTGGGAGAACTGAGAGTGGAGAAATGGAGAGTTTCTGCTTTCCTTTGATGGTATACAGGGTGGGCTGTTCGGGGGCAGTAAAGCTTTCACTGAAGACCATGAAAATGCCCAAATGCTAGGTGTTTCAGTCAGCTAATTGAGGCATTTACTGCTGGCCTTAACATTTCATATAATTTTGTTTATGGTATCATAATAGTATAAGAGCAGTGGGGCTCACCATGGGGCTGTGTAAGGAGTCTATAAAACTTGGCCCAGCTACAGGAATAACAGCATAGTTTCCTGTAGCAGAAATGTATGTGGAGGTGGCCATCTTGGATTCAAATGCCAGAAAACAAACTCAGATATTTACAGAAAATGGAAAATTTCCAAGCTCCAGCTTCCCTTAGCTCCCTTCATTCTTCTAATGACAAGAAGAAAAAAACTGTTGTAATGAGAAAATTTCTTCAAAACATCTTTTAATAGACTCCTCACCATCCCCAAATTCAACTTCAAAGTAAATGATCAGTCCTACCTGAGATCTACCGAATAAGAAACTCTGGGTTTAATAAGTCACCTCCAGGTGGCTCTGCTGCTCACTCAAGTTTGAGAGCCCCAGTCCTAGAGGGGTGGAGGGACCAGAGCCCAGGTGGGTGGACACATCTTGCACAGTGGGGGGTGGGGGTGGGGCACTTCTGCAGGGTTCAGGTACAAATGGATTCATGGTGGGTGGTTGTGAACTTGATGGAGTTTGTTCCTGATTGCCTAATTTTTCTTTTGGAAATTGGAAGCAGCTGGGCTTAGACCCTGGGCTAAGAGTCGGGTTACTTGAGTCCATTCAAATGTCATACACATTTGGGCTTTAGAAACGTTGTCTTCTAGTTGAATTAGAATATGATTCATTTGAAAATACGCCTTTATTCTTTCCCTCATTCCATTCTTTTCTTCTTCTGATCCTTTTTCATCAGGAGCAAGCGGCTTTACTTACTGGTTTCTGATTGCTTCGAACCCAAACTGTCTCATCATCCCATGTGTTTGGAGACTCAGTCTTTATATGTTTGGGGCTTTTGGTTTGTGATTTCACTGGGGTTTTTACATCACTGTCTTAATCAGTGGATACTTGGGGGAGGTTGCTGAAATCACATCGTTCCAAACCAGAACAAAACAGGACAATTAGAGCAGGGATCCACCATCCCCATGTGAGAGGTTTACAGATGTTAGATTTTATTAACACCTCCCACACAGAAGGTTTGAAACGAATAACAGAAACAGCACATATATTTTAAGAAGAAAAATTAAACAATTTAAAAATCTGCTGTAGGCATCTGGTCCAGGGTCCCAGAGGCCCATGTTTGCTGGAAGTTTGATCTCTTCAGATGTGTTTCTTAGCTGGTCCTGAAAAAAGGCGGTTGTCCTTTCATTTTATGATTTCAGTATCGCGAAGGATGGCCATTCAGGAGCAGCTTTTTGGCACTTCTGGCTCTTCTAGAAAAATACTGAGCCTGCTGTAATTAGCCAGGAATTTTCTCTTCCTATTTTCTTTCCTTTTGATGAAAATGCATTTGTATTAATTCTACATAGAGGCACACAATCCCCCAAGGGTGAAAGGGTCTGAAAAGTTACACCTGGGGACAGAGTCCTGCGGGCTGTGGCAACAGGATAAGTAAGGGAAGCGTACTTATCCTGCCCCTTAGCTCCTCGGTGTCAACGCTCTCAGCTGGTAACAGGGCAGCGAGCTTGGCCTTGGACATTGTCTGCCATCGTGCAGAGTCCTCGTGCTTTAAAGATTCATGTGAGAAATGCTGGAGCCCATCTCTCAGGGCAGTAGGGAAACCCTACTTCTAAATCCTATAACCCTCCTCAAAGGAAATCCAGCCAGTCTACCCGCGCTGAGCTTCTGCTCATCCTTTGGAGGAAATAAAATTTCTTAATATTGTGACAACAGTTTATATGGACCATGCATATTTTTCTGTAGTACCTGGATTTTATTTTTTTTTTGGTTATGGGGGATGTAAATTAAATATGAATTAAGTTGGCTTAGGAGGGAATTAATTTTAAAAAGTTGTTATTATATATTGAGGTTTCTGTGACACAGTATTTAGCTTCTAACATAACAGTGAAAGTATTATTTATGTCAGCCCTCAGACTGTTTCATATTTGATCAGAAACGGAGGCAATAAATGCCACTTTTATTTAAATCTAAATGTGATCTTATCATAACTGTAATTAAAGCTCCGACTGCCTTTAAGGATGGTAATTCAGTATTACCCCCCCAAAAAATGTTCAGGGGAAATATGCCTGGATTAGGTAGGAGAGTCCCAGCTCTGCAAACCTCCCATGAAGAAGGCACCTTCTCAGCGACTATGGATGTGTCCAAAGCCGGACTCGAGGGAGGACTGCGAGGGGCCCACCCCAGCCTCCCTGGAAGACTTGTGCATGGAAGCAATAGATCCTTTTAGTGGGAGGGAAAAAAATAAAGAGAGAAAAATAATATCGAATTCTTTCTTTATGCAACAAGTCCTATACAATCATTTTCCATGTTAAAGGACCCTTTCTTACTTTCAGTCGAACCCTAAACAATTTTATTGGAGCCAGAATGTACACATGCTTTTAATAGTAACACTAAAGGATCTTTCTCAGAAATGTCTGGCGTTTCCATTTCTTTCTTTGCGTGTGTTATGGCAGGGTAGATTGGGCTTTTTTCTTTCAGATCTGAAAATCTTTCTTGTTTTTTTTTTTTTTTTTGCTCAGTACTTTGAGCATTTGTGTTTATAAATGTTTGGCTTCTGACAGCTGTGTGGGGTTGAACTGTGTAAGGGAACCCTTAAATTGCAACTGCCTTGCAAGTGTTTATTTCCTTAAAACATTTCTAATGTAAATGTATATGTATAGAGAAAGGATTTTGAAAGGTTCTCCTTGGTTAGGTTTAATCTGTCCTGACAGATTATTGAAGTCCTGTGATGATTATGTCCTGGGTGTTTGTCCAGCCTGGCTCCCACAGAGGGCTCCTAGGTGGGTAGTTAACCAAGGGACATCTAGTGGCAGCACCAGGGTACTCATGGTTTGGCCTCTCAGAGTGGGCAGAGCCTCTGGACACTGGCCTGGCCCAGTGGGCATCCCCCCAGCACTGTGGGTACTGTTGGCACTACCTGTTGTCTCAGTATGTCTCAGAATCTCAATATTTATTTGGCTACATATTCATTCTGTACTCAAACGTGTATCGAGCACTTGCAATATACCAGATGATGTAGGTGTGAGAGATGGAGAGCTGAGCCAGACAGATAAGATTTTTGCCTTCTGAGAGCTTAATTTTTAGTATAATTACAGTGGGATGGTATAGATTAGGGCTTGTCAGGCTTTTCTATAAAGAACCAGACAGTAAATATTTTAGGCTTTCTGGGCCTTTCTGGTCTTTGTTATAACTGTTGTACTCTGCCCTTGAGCACAAAAGCAGCCATAGACAATATGGAATGGAATGGGCGGAGCTGAGTATCAACAAAACTTTATTTACAAAGCAGGTGGCTGATGCACCGTGTGCTGTAGTTTATCCAGGTAATGCCAGCAATCCCATGGAGCAGTGTGCATGTCACACTGTCTGGGCGGAGATTTTGTTTTCCAGACCATAAGGCATCTGTGCAGTCAGCATCAGGCAGCCATAATTCTAAGTGCATTTCTCAGCATTTGCTGGTTGTTGCAAAATTGCTGGCTGCTGCATTTGTCATGTTCTTGGAATTATTTTCTCTGCCTTGGGTTTAGTGGGTTTTCCCAGAATCCTCAGTGAGGAAGTATCACCCTGATTTGTTCTCCGTGTCATGTGCGTATGATAAGCAGAAAGGAAATGGGCAAACCCAGGCCTAAACCCTGAGCTTGGAATGAAGCATTTCAGTGCTGCTCCCCTTGACACTTGGTAGAGTGGAACAGGGTAGCTGCAGATATTCCTGCAGCGGAAAGACTCAAATTTACTCCATGTGTAACATTTTAGCGAATGCTGGACACTGTGGGTGATACGAGACTTGGGTCTTGCCCTTGGGGGGGTTCACGGTCACAGGAGTCACATAGATGAAGTAAACCCCTGCCTTTCTCCCCCAGAGGTGTCTGCCCACCTGTCACATGTATGCAGGGACCGTGAGAATGACCGACACCCAGGCCCTGTCCTAGAGGAGGTCACAAAACAACAAACAGTAAACAATGCACAGTCAAAAGCAATCAAATGCTACAGCTGGTGACAGAGACCACACTGCTTGCAGTAGGCCAGCTAGGCTCCGAAATGCTGGACCACGCTCACTGCCCGCCCAGGGGATTTAGAATAGACAGGAAAAAGGAGCTAGTCCTGCTTCCCTCCCCACCACTCACTTTTTTCCGATTCCTAGTCACTCAGGGAGTAGAAAGCTACACTCCATAAAATGGCTCTTTAATTTTGAAAACGCATAGAAAACCTGTAGGATTCAGTCAACTCTGTGAGAGACTAAAATGATCAATAGCAGCCATTGTCCTAATTTTTTATAGGACCACTTAGTCAACTCTCAGTTTATTGCAATTCTGCTTAATTTCTACTAACATTTAAATGCCAGCACCCACAGGAAAACTTTTTTGAGCACCTGCCATTATATTGGATGCCACAAGAAACATGAAGATGGATAAAACATGATTCTTGTCCTAGAGGGTCTTGGAAATTAGTGAGGGAGAGAAAATGCATGCTGACATAAATAATAAAACTGGAAATGGATAAAGGAACATATAAAGGGACCGCATTTCTCTGGACTTACAAGAGGTAACTTCATTGTTCACAGAATCAGTTTTTTGAGCACATGCATTGAGCCAGACGTCTGCTGTCCAACAGGTATAAATGATTTGGTGACAAGGCGCACAGGCACTGGGACAGGACTGCCTGGGCTTAGACGCGGCTTTTCCTCTTACTGGCTGTGTGACACGAGGAAGTGCTGACCTCTCTGCCTCTGATTTCCTCATCTGTAAAATGGGGGTAATATTAGTATAGTATACGCTGGGTAGGGTTTTGGTGAGGATTCAATGAACATTTATACAGAGAGAGACTGAAAGCCAGCCCACACTATAAAAGTTGTGTGATTCCTGAGTTACCTTCAGAGATAGTAATAATGAGAGAACAAAGAAATAAAGGAATAATTACAAATGATTCTAAGTACAGGACAAATGGAAGAAAGTGTTATCATTCAATGGGAAGAAAATTAGAGAGGGAGCTACTTTCCATTTGGGGGTCAGGGATGGCCCCCCTACAAGGTGACATTTAAGCTGCCTTGAAGGAGTGAGCCTGCAGAAGGGGCGGTGGCCATGAGCGCTGGGCCAAGCCGAGGCTCCTGGGCTCTTTGAAGAAGTTTGGATTGTATTCCAAAGTCATGGAAAGCCACTGAGGGGTTTGAAATATGAGCACGACTGAATCTAATTCGTGTCGATTCTGATACTATGTAAAGAATGGATCCAAGTGGTCAGGAGTATAAGCTGAGTACAAGGCTGTTCTAACAGCCCAGGAGATAGATGTAGATGGCGGCTCTGACAAGGAGGTTAGCATGGCACTGGAAGGAAGCCAGTAGATTCAAGATACTTTCTGGAGGCAGAGTCATCAAGACTGATGGACTGGATGTCATGGGTGAGAAAGAGAAAGCAGAAGGTTTGAGGCCTCGGGTTTCTGGCCTGAGCATGTGGTTGATAAGATGGGAATGAGCAGGCTGGCCGAGTGGCGTGGTGGTTAAGCGCTGGCCTGGAAGCCAGCGGCCCCGGTTCGGGTCCCACATATGAGGGCCAGTGACACTGCCCTAAAAAAAAAAAAAAAAAAAAAGATGGGAATGAGCAAGGGAAGAATAGGCTTGAGGGAAGAACTTTGTCATGTTAAATTTGAAAAATGTCATCTAAAGGGAGACTTATGCTCACTGAAAAACAGTTCTGTAGCAATTTTAGTGTGGAGCCACTCAACCTGTGTGGGCAGTGAGGTGCTTTGTGTGACATTTGTGGTGGTTGTGGTGTCATCATTTATTTATTGAGTGTCCACTTTGTGCCAGGCATGGTGACAGGTGGGAATGCATTCTGTTGATTAAGGCTTGTAACAAATGGATACAACTGTAAGTCAGCAGCTCCAAGGAGATAGACATTTCTTTCTCACCAGGGCTAGATTCCTTCCAGAGTGTTTATCCATCACTCCTTAGAGGCTTGTCATCTTAGACTCTATCCAAGGACAAGGGGAACAGAGCCTGGGGGCCCAGCCCATAGTCTCAAGGCCCAGAAGCAGCTCCCAGTGCTTTCCCTTACATTCCATGGGTGAAAGCTTAGTCTTGTGGCCAAGCCTGATCCAGGAGGTCCCTGGAAATGTAGTTCCGATGTTGGTGAACAACCAGCAATCTCCAGCATATCTGTAAGCCGAGGCGTCATTCTGTCCATTTGCAGGTGAGGACATTGAACTTTGAGAGGTGACTTAACCTGATTTGCGCACCATCATGAGGTTGTCAGTGAGAGGGCTCAGAGTCTAACTGTTGTGTCCGATTCCAAAACCTGCTCTTTCACCACCGTACGGCCAAGGATGACGTCAGCCTTGGCACAGAACCCTTTGGCATCGATTGTGGGACTTCGTGGATATTAACTTGCACATGGGTTAGAAGCTCGTCTCCAACCACCAAACTTCCCTAGCTGGCTGAAGAGTCTTCATGACCTGGTAACAGAATGAAAATATAGCATCAACCGAATGAACCAAAATCTGAGCTCCTTGAGCACTGTTTCCTAGATATAGGGGGGATGACAAGAAAACAATCTGATGTCTAGTGCTAATTAAAACCTCTGAGGACAGTGCCCAAAGTTAGAACGCACTCGGACCAGAGGCCCTGCTCACTTGGTACTATCGAAGTGAGGGGTCAGTGGAGCTGTGAGGCATCTTGAGATCCACAGTCATGAAGGAGAAAGGGGTTCGGTGACAGCAGGCGACCCCGCCGAGAAAGACAGCAACATGTTCGCTCAGACATCCCTGCAGCTGGCCTTTGGAGTTTGAATTGCTTTTAATCACTTACCTGCTATGTCACTGTGGATAAGTTCCTTAATCTTCCTAAGCATGAGATCCCTCACCTGTAAAGTGGGGTTAATTAAACCTGCTTTGCAGCATTGTTTGAAGTGGTGGTGATCGTGTAACAACGGGCCTAGTACAGCGGAGAGGCAGGTAGTGCTTCCGGAAGAATGACGCGGGCTCATCGGACTACACAGAGTGTGTGCTCTGTGACTAGACAGTGTCAACTAAAATCATTCAAGAGCCGGTTTGGGTGCAACTAGGTGTCCACATGGCACATTAGCGTTTGATTTTTAGAGATACTTGGTTTTCACACATTCTTTGAGAGGTCGTAAAATCTTCCCTTAACGCTACTGGCATTCTGACAGAGTAGAGACTTAGAGGGGTGACCAAAAGTAAGCCACCTTGCTCTTTCCTTCAAGTAATCTGAATTTAAAAAAAAACAAACAAACAACACAAACAAACACAAAAGAATGCTGTTGGTATATATTCAGGGGTTTCCGTGTGCGTCTGATAGACACTGTTTGTTTCCAACAGGGGCAACCATCCCTATTCCTGGCCTTTGAGTTTCCTCAAAACCCTTTGCCCTTTGAAGGGGGTGTGTGCTCTTAGGTAAATGAATGCCATTGGTTTCTGGGTTCGTGCTGACTGAGTTACAACAGGAGGACAAATTTAGCATGAAAAACAGGGTCAGACAAATACCCTGTGAGACTCAGCTGAGTCAGACAAGAGAGCGTTTGCTTAGTGTTTTCTTCCCGCGCAGTAGAGAGGGACCTGCCAAGGCCTGGAAAGCACGTGTCCTCTAAGCGCTGGCAGACTGTCATCATCACTGCTATTGAGGGAAGAAGTTGCTGTAGTCATTATATCATTAATGATGATCGTATTAATACCGGCTACCTTTTGTTATGTTCCACTGGGTAGTCATTAATTAATTATTGTGATTAATTCCATAGTGACTCTGTGTTCATTTTAATTCATCCAAGAAATTCATCAATTTCTTAGTTGAAATAAGACGTCTAGCAGAGTTATTTTTCTTTTATTTTGTCTCCCCTTCTGACTTAGCAAAGAGAATTCACAAGTACTTATCTTTTGGAGAACAGAGTGAACAGTTTCAATACTATTACCAGGGTATACCTTATTCACTGAGAAAATGGTCAGAATTGTGCATTTTTTAGAGGTTGCTTTCCCAGACACAGTAGCAATTCCTGAAGTCTGGAAGTCAGAGTTTTATGCTGTAGAGCATTGTCAGCTTCTCACATGATGAGGGGTAGGAGAAAGGAACATTTCCACAGTAGCCTGGAAGTACCTTCCACCGTCACATGGACTTAAGCGTCCATTCGCAAATAGTGAGAGAAAGAGACAGGCCTGAGAAGGCCAGAATTTATAACTTGGAGGGACATGGCCACACAGAATTATTAGTTGGAATGTAGGAAATGTGTGTTTTGTGTCTACCATCTACACTTGTGACAGAGGTATAGTTAGGGGTGTTTTGTAGGCGAGAAAACTCAGTTTCAAGGAAGTTGAATCACTTGAACAAGGTTACAAGATGAAAAGATGTCAGAGCCAGGATGTAAACCCACGTGCATCTGAATTCGAATCCCACGCCCTCTGCTTTGCCTCACAGTGGTTTATAACACTTATCGGTAACAGAATTTATTGGGCCATTAACTCTTTAACTTCCTGTTTTGTATAGTGTCCTTTTTCAATGTAATGCAAATTCTGAATCATTTCGTTGAAATGCAAAGTTCTAACCATTCCTTCTTAAAAAAAGGAGTTTGGGCCTTGAAAAATGATTGCCATTTCAACTGTCTGATAAAGAGCATTTCAGGCGGAAGACACAGGCTGGACAAAGGCACAGAGGAGAGAAAGTGGCAGGTGTAGCCACGAACTGAAGAGTAGTTCAATTTGGTATCAGAAGGTGAGGGTGTCATCATGACAAAACTGTGAACACCTAGGCTGCGAGCTGGTACACAGAGGGAGGCCATTTTTGAAAAGGGGAATTCAAGGTGCTCAGAGCCGTGTTCTGAGATTGTTCTGACAGCAGTGTTTAGATTGAAGTCGTGTTGAGATAAACTGAGGGAAAGGTCGGTGATGTCATCCATATAAGCTGTTAGGGAGCTCGCAATCTGGGTTTTCATTTATTTGGTTCAGGAGCCATCAACTGTCACAGATAATACTCAGAGGTATAACTGAATACTGCCAAGGAGGAAAGTTTTTGGGAAGTTAAAGAACACCTTGAAGCCAACAAGATAAATGCTCAAAAATTCAATATTTCATAGAAGTGGTGAGTAAGCCATGGGCATGTGACAACATTAATTCATGCCACTCTCCTGCCTGTCACCTGACACCAACCATTCCACTGACACCTGATTCCTCCAATGGGATGATGAATTTACTTTGCATTGGATGCTCTGCTGTGACCCCTCTGTTTAGGTCTTTGATCTCTGTTGCTTTAATAAAGAAGAAACCCATAAGCCATGCCTGCCCCTGCTCTGAGGGCCCCAGGAAGCCTGTGGCATACAGTAAGCAGCCCAGTTGCGAGCCCTCCAGATAAACCAAGTCTCTGTAACAGATGCTTCATTTTTTTTTTGGCCCAACACACTTTGCATGAGGTATGGAGGCACCAGATGTGGTCACAGACCAACCTTCCTTGCTTCTTAGAATGTACAACAGGTACTCAGGGACACCTCCAGGCTTCCCTAAATGCCTGGGGTATTGACGTTTCCCAGGCAACTAGTTCTGCATCCATCAACAGGTATTGATCACCAGTTATGTGCCTGCCATTGTCATAGGAGTTGATGGAGAAAGTGCCACATGTGCAAATGCTATTTAGAATATTGAACTTCTTTCTAGTTTATTTATCTGGTAACTTGTTCATAATTTTAAAGACAAGCAAACAAAAAAGATTTTCAGAAACAGTCAGATTTGAAATGGATATATTCCAACCAGACGGAGAAATATATAAAAAACTGTAATAATACAGATAATAGAATAGTAGAATACCGAATAAGAATTGTGGTGGGATAAAAACCTTTCAGCCTCCTCCTTCTCTCAGAAAATCATCCATCACCCTACAACTACTAGGAGAACGAGGAATTGAAACACACATTTTACTTTTGATAAGACCAGGTATCACCTATAAAATTGGTCCAACAATGAAGACAGACAGCCATTGGGGGTCTAATGGCTGTGTTAACGGGGCAGAGCTAGGCGAGATCTAAGTGCTGACAGCAGTCGCTGTGGAGAAGCAAGCAGATTTCCTGCAGAACTCTGGAAGGGCTCAGAGAGGAACGAAGCCAGGAGGATGAGTTGATATGGGCAGCTTGAAAGAGAAGGAGTATTTGAAAGACCACATAAGGTCCTCCCCTCTACTCCCTGAAGCTGGGGTGGTGCTCCCTCATATTCACAGTTACAGTTCCTGAAACCAGACCCCAGACCTCAGGCATAGCAGAGGCTGGGGGTGAGGAAGAAACAGAGGCTATAAGTTTTCTGAAAGTCTGTCTCCCCCAGGGCACAATCTTTAGCAGCCAGGTTCAGACTCTCATTGATTACAACAGAATTTAAACAGAAATCTATGCCTAGAAAAAAGATTGGAAGGAAATACTCTAGAATTTTAGTCCCACTTGGACAACTCTTGGTGATTTGTTTCTCTTTTTTCCCCTCTTGTTTTACATTTGATTTAATGTGTGCATATTATTTTCATGCTAAAAATGGCAAAATAATGCAGAAAACTAATAATTGTGATGAAGAAGGAAGAGGAGAAAATGGTTGGTTATCAAGGTCTAGTGAATACGCTCCCGAAAAATCATCTTTGTTGGAAATGAATAAACTTCCTTCTTTAGAGCAGTTTTAAAATTGCGTGGAAAGTATGGTGGGTTCTCATCTAGTCACTGTCCCCACAACAAGCACAGCCTCCGCCGACTGCTGACATCCCACGCCACACTCATACACTTGGTACAATCAATGACCATCCATTTGACACATCATCAGCATTCACTCTTGGTAGGGTACATTCAGTGGGTTTGTATAGATGTATAATGACATGTAGCCACCAGAATGGTGTCATTCAGAGTCTTTTCACTGCTCTGTGCTCTGCCTAATCATCCTCCCCTCCCCGTTAACCCTTGCAAATCAATGATGTTTTTGCTGTCTCCATAGTTTTATAACATAGTTGAAATCATAAAGTATGTAACCTTTTCAAATTGGCCTCTTCATTTAGTAAATAAATGCATTTAAGCTTCCTGCATGTCTTTTCATGGCTTGATAGCTCCTGTCTTTTTAGCACTGAATAATATTTTACTGCCTAATGGACCACAGCTTATGTATCCATTCACCTAATGAGGGATATCTTGGTTGTTTCCAGGTTTGGGCAATCATGAATAAAGGTCTATTTTATATAATTCCATTTTCTCTCTTTTCTTAGCATATCAATTACACTTTTTTTAAACATTTTTTTTTTTAGTGGGTGCCCTAGAGTTTGCAATGTACATTTACAACTAATCAAAGTCCATTTTCAAATAACTCTCTACCACTTCATGGGTAGTGCAAGTACCTTATAGTAACACAATAATCCTAATTTCTCTGTGTTTCCCTTCTATAGTTGCTGTCTTTCATTTCACTGATATGTAAGCATATATTATTGAATACATTGTTGCTATTTTTATTTTGAACAAATTTTTGTCTGTTAGACCAAATAAAATAAGAACAGTGAAAGTTTTCCTTTTACATTCACTTCCCTGTGAAAGTAAAAGGAAGTATCCTTCCCTGATACTCTTCCTTTCTTTATGTCCATCAAAGTTTTTGACCTATATCATTTTCCTTTTCTCTGAAGAACTTCTTTTAACATTTCTTGCAAGACAGGTCTAACTGGTAACAAATTCCCCCAAGTTTTGTTTGAGAAAGGCTTTATTTCTCCTTCGCTTTTGAAGGACAGTTTCACAGGGTACAGAATTCCATGTTGGTGATTTTTTTTTCTCAGAACATTTAAAATATTTCACTCTGCTCTCTTCCTGCTTATAGGTTTCAGGAGAACTTGGATGAAATTCTTATCCTTGCTCCTCTATAGATAAGATAGCCTCTCCGCCCCCAGCTTTGCTTAAGATTTTTTATTTCTCTTTGATTTTTTTCAAGTTTAAATCTGATATGTCTAGGTGTAATATTTTTGTTTTGTTTAGTTTTGTTTTCGGTGGCGGAGGGTGGGGCGGTGGTTGTTTTCTTTGGCATTTATCCTATTTAATGTTTTCTGTGTTTCTTGGAGCTTTGGTTTAATGTCTGACATTAATATGGGGAAAATTCTCAATTAGGATTGCTTCAAATATTGATTGTTTGTTTCTTTTCTTTCTGGAATGCCAATTACACATGTGCTGCTCCTTTTATAGTTGTCCCACAGTTCTTGGATATTCTGTTCTGTTTTTCTCTAGTCTTTTTTCTCTTTGCTTTCCCATTTTGGAAATTTCAACTATCATATTCTCAAGGTCAGAGATTTTTTTCCTCAGCTGTGTCCAGTCTACTAAGGAGCCCATCAAAGTCATTCTTCATTTCTGCTGCATTGTTTTTTCAATCATTAACATTTCTGTTTGATTCTTTCTTAGAACTTTCATCCCTCTGCTTACATTATACATCTGTTCTTGCATGTTGTCTACTTTTTTACATTGAATCCCTTATCATATTAATCAGTATTTTTAAATTCCTGTCTGGTACCTCCAATGTTGCTGCTATATCTGACTCTGATTCTGATGCTGTTCAATCCTTTTTGCCTTTTAGTATAACTTGTAATTTTTTGTTGAAAAGTGGACATGATGTAGTAGGTCAAAGGACCTGGTGTAAGTAGCCTTTAATAACATAATGGTAAGGGGTGATGGACTGAGAAGCATTCACTCTTCCTACAGTTAGGCCTCAGTCTTTTGGTGAGCTTGTGCCCTGGACTGTGAATTTCACCAGTGCTTCTCAGTATTTCCCTCTTCTTAGAGGGGACAGGATGGCTAACATGGGCTGGAGCTGGGTATTTCCCTTCCCCCAGGTCACTTAGGCTCTGGTAAAACCCCAGCAGTGTGGCTCTGGTAAAATAGTTTCTCCTGGGACCAGGCCTTGTAAGGAAGAATAAATTCTCTGACATTTTTTTGGAAATGGTTCCTTTTGCTCTCCCTTTGCTGAAAGCATAGAGGATTTTCCTCTTGTATTTATTGTGAGAGTCTGGTAGAGCTCTTAGAGAAAAAGCTCACAAAGTGGGGGAGCAGGGGGTGACCTGGTCCCCTGGAGTTGTCAGCTCTCAGCTTTGCCCACACTTGAGACCCCAGCAGGTCATAAATTTCAGTTCAGACTTTCCTCCCTGCTCCTGTAAGTTGTGATTCTCAGTATTTCTCCCTCCAGCTTGGAAGCAGCAGTCTGTCCTGTGACGTCATTTCCCTGATGGTTCGAAGAATTGTTGGTTTTTCAGTTTGTTCATCTTCTTACGTGTTGTTAGACTGGAGCGGCGATTCCTAAACTCCTCACATGCTGAACTAGAAACTGGGTATCTCATCCTGTTGGAAAAACTGGACATTTTTATTTTCCTGAACATAATATTAGCACAGAAATTGCCTGGCAATCCAGCGGTTTCTAGTTTCATAAGAATTTATTTAAAAAAAAAAAAAAAAAGGACCTCATGTCTTACCTGACAAACTCCCCTTGACTTTTCAGAGTTCAAGTAAAATCCCAATTCCAACAGTATCTGAAACTTTAGCCTTTTGGGTTTTGTCACATATTTAAAATATTATACCAGAAGTAAGCTCAAGAGACGCATTATCATGTATTAAGGGCTACTGTAATTTTTCCTTTATGGATGTTTCTAGAAACACAGAGATGATTGGTTTTGCAGCTGTTGAGGTCAAGATTCTGTGTCCTTGTTTTCTCTTTACTGTTCAGCGCAAGCAAATGTGCTGGGTTCTGTCTCTCCTCCCCTCCACCTCATCTGGTTGACATGTTGATAGGAGCTTGGCCAGGCTGCCTGGCAACTGAACTGAAAGCCATATGGCTCATTCAATCAGAGAGGATATTCAGGAATAAAATAGCCATGTGGACAGCCCTGCAGAAGGTCTTCAATCATAGAGGCATTGAACTTGAGAGGGAGCATAGTGATCACCGAGCCCTGCCCCTTGTTTCTCAGTTCTGGAATCAACATTAGCAAAATTGTAGCTCTGACAATGTCAGGATTCTCTAATCATTTCATGGATAGTAATCTTTCAAGATAAGTGGGAAAGTGAGATGAAGAACCTGAAGCAGCGAAGAATTAAGCCACTTGCTTAAAGTCCCAAGGGCAGTGGTAAAAACAGTGCAGGAAGTAAGATTTGTTACCTTCAGTCTTTGGATCGCACCATGAAGTCAATTGTTTTTAAACATATTTTTTCTGTACCGCCAACCCTTTCTTTAGTTAAGTGCTGGGAAATCTCATATGTAAAGCAGATGAAAGAATGCCGGTCCATGTGGGAGGCTGTGTGGTGTGATGTAGTATTTAGGAGTGAGACTGAAGCCAGACTTCCAGAGGGGCATTGTCTGTAAAGGGTGGATTACCATTGGACCTACCTCAAAGGGCTGCCATGAAGATCAACTAGAACCATGCCCAGCTGTAGCAAACGTAAGGATCATCCATTCTTTCATTTGGTCCTTCAAAAATTCTACGAATTTCCTAGAATACCTTACTATATTCTAGGCCCTGTTTTAAGCACGGGGTTATGTGTCAGTGAACAAAACAGAAATCCTTGCTTTCATGTAGCTTACCTTCTCATAATAAATATTAATGATAGGAAAATGCGTTTAGGAGATAAGGGGCCTCTCCTAATGACACCTCGTCACTCCACTTGTTTCCACGGGTCCCCGAGAGCACAGTGTGAAAACCACTGGGGCACGCCATGCATCCAGACCACTGTTCAGCGCGGAGTGGAAAAAGTGGGAGTTACATGAGGGCATTGAAATTTTCCATTACTGACAAACTCTCCCAGAAATAGCAGGTAGGAGAGAAGGATGACTCCTGGGGGTGAGGGTCCAGTTTGGAGAGGTAATTAGATCCTCGTCTGCTTTTCCTTCCTTCTCCATCTTGAATGCTTGCAGCTGTGTGTGTCTTACGCAAGCTGATACTTTGGAGTAAAAGGGTGAGAAGGAAATTTAGATCCCAAATGCTGACAAGATAAAATGCATTGTCTACAGACTCATTTCCACTAAAAATATAGTTATCATTGAGATATCTTCTCATAGTCCCTGGATGTGGGGAACGTGGAAAACTTAAGAAAATTGTTTGGTCAAAAATTGTGTCCCTAAATCAGGGTTGCCTCAGTTTATATTGGAAGAATGAGCATGCGCAGCTCTGCTGAGAGGGCTACAAAAGAAACCTCCTGTTGTGATGCCTGAGAGAGCATTAAGAGTAGACAATGAGGATGGCGCGGGAGCCGGGGCCGGGCTCCTCCTCGTCTGTGTCTCACACGCTCCTGGACGCGGTGCTCCAGAACCTCTACGACTTGGGAGAGACGGAAGATGAAGCAGAACAGAAAAGGGTCAGAAAGAAGAGGGAAAACAAGAAGGGAGTTGTGGGGCCTCCAGTAGCCTTGACGGCAGAGCCAGCTGCCCTGCCTGGCTCTCTTGTAAGAGGCCAGAGGAAGGGCGCTTTGAGCTTCTTCATGGAGCTCAGAAAAGAGCTGCAATGTGCCCCTGCTGTGACCCCCACCGGAGCCCCTACAGAACCACAGGGCCCTCATGCTGCAGCGTCTCCCAACAGGGAGCATGTGGAAGTGGTGGAATTCCACAGCAGAAACAAGAAACGAAAACTGAAGCCAGGTGAAGACGAGAACGCAAAGACCAAAACTAGTATCCTTGAGAAAGATGTGGATATACAAGAATTTAACTTAGAAAAGGCCCGGCTGGAGGTCCACCGGTTTGGGATCACAGGTTACGGAAAAGGAAAGGAGAGAGTCCTGGAACGGGAACGCGCCATCATGCTGGGTGCTCAGCCTCTCAAAAACAGTTATGTGAATTACAAGGTTTTGCAGGAGCAAATTAAAGAAAAAAAGCTAGCGAAGGAAGAAGAAAAGAGAATGGCCCAGGACACCAATATTTTCAAGAAAAAGAAAAGGAAGGGCCAGGAAGACAGGAAATCCAAAAAGAAGAAATCGGCTCCCAGCATTTTGTCAAGTGGACGGGTTGGACAGGTTGGAAAATTCAAAAATGGGACATTGATTCTGAGCCAAGTTGATATAAAGAAAATAAATTCTTCCCGAGTGGCTAAATGAAGTGCTTTGTAAAGAGAAGAATGGGAAAGTGCCTTTACCGAAACTGGACCCCTGCAAGACTTCCAGATTATTCTTATTTATTTCATATTTCATAGACTGCTTTTTTATAGTAGGGGAAAAATCAAATGGAAATGATAAAATTTCTGGTTGCCAAAGCGTCTGTTTAATAGTGATAACCACTCTGGGCCAGCTGTAGAGTGACTAGTAAGTAGACCTATCAAAAAGAATGCTTACCATTCCCCAGCAGGGCTCACACTAGGTGCACTTGGTGCATTTGCTTGTAATAAGATTTTTGATAAATTTACTGATTTGTAAGTCCTGGTAGTTTTAAATTGCCATTTAATTTTCTAAAAATGAGTTAATATTTGTATATCATGGAAGAACTAAGAATGTGATAATTTGTCATTTTGTGGGAAAGCAGTTTCAATTTTCAGTCTACTCAGTGTATAAAATCCACTTCATACGAAGTTATGTAAATAAAATACAACTTTTGTGATATATGTGACCAACTGTTAACTAACAGAGCAGAGTTAGCTCATACTCTGGTGCCTGCATTGAAGCGAAAGTTACCTCCTTTAGAGTAATTACCTTGGGCAGCTAAACATAAACTTTTTAATGATAACACCTTTGCTGAAAGTGTCTGGAACTTCTCAAAGCTTGTGCCACATTAAATAAAAAAGTCTTCAATGATAGTAAAAAAAAAAAAAAAAAAAAAAAAAAAAAAAAGAGTAGACAATGAACCCTGTTTTCTGATTATCTTCAATTCTTTTCAGATACCTACAAACATTTAAACCTTATCTAACTCTGCCTTCCCTCAGTAATTTTCCAAGACATCTGATAGAATTTCAACAAACTGAGTTGATTTGGGGGTCAAAGAGAGTTAGATTTCATTTCTTTTGAATGTTGTCATTTTAAAGGGCTAAATACCACCCGGGATCTTTGGCATCGTGCAGAATATGTCCCAAAACAGTTGTAAATTTCCAAATGTAAAAATGTCATATCACATATCATTCTCCCTTTCTCTTGCCCTGAAGAAAATGTAAAGTATAGTTGAAAAAGTTATCCAGATATATAATGACTCTATAAATTCAGGATTAAAGTGATTTATCAAGCTCATTTCTGGCTTTTCTTTAGACTGATTCATTCGCTTCTATCATCAACATTATCAGTTGGTTTTCATGTCAGTTTCATTTTCAGGCAGAAAAAAAAAGCTTGCCACTTATACCTAAGTTTCTGCTTTCATTGCCAAGAGCCAAGATAACAAAGCCTAGGAATCATGGTCATTAGCTAATGGGCCTTTTCCTGTGGATGTGAACCTTGCAACAGGGAGGATTCAAATATTTTTCTCAATCAAATTACGGATGATTGCACATCACCTACCCTTGGCATCAAGCATAGTCAAATATTCAAGTGTTCAATCCATGAGCTCTGTGTGGCTCACTCAGTTTCCTAAATCACTACTGATTTTCCTTTGGACTCAGATTTTATCTGCATTCATTTGTTTTAATTTTTTTCCAAAAGTTAACCTGTCTAGTGCACTCAAATAAATGTGTAGATGTTACTCATTTTTTTCTGTGCATATTATATACTTCATTGTTCCAAGAAAGGAGCCATCGGACAGAGAAGAAAGTGGTACATCTTGGTACAAGATGGACAGGCAGAAAATTGTAGACATTGGTGTATCATATAAGAACATAGTAAATAATGGGAAATCAAACAAGAAACCTTTCTTATCTGTCAAGCAGGAAGGCATTTTAGAGGCCATCTAGTTGATCACCTCTACTCAACTCTTTCACCTCTCGTTTTATAAATGGGGAAACTGAGATGAAATGACGTATCTCCCTAAAGTCACACAATGGAGTCAGGACTGAAACCCAGGTTTTCTGATTCCTGTATCTGTGTTCTTCTTACCGTGTCACACTAGCTTCTGAGATGCCGGCTCATCTTCATCAGAATGCTTTGGTCAGGAGCAGTCTGGAAGCATGGAATGTCAGAGCCAGATTGGATGTTTTAGTTCATCTAGCATCATTCCTCACTCAGTGTTACCTCTTTATCACCCCGATAGGTTGTTACCTGGCTCCTGCTTAAATACTGTTCATGAGATGGACCACTCTGTCCATCTCCCAGTTCTTGTCCTTGGTGTATTAGTCACTGTACTAGATGCTAGAGATATAAAGTGAAATACAATGTGCTTCCTCCCCGCTGGGAGCCACTTTATAGCTTAGCAGGGGAAACCGACAAGCAAGTGAGCAATTAGGGTTCCGTAGGACAAGTGCTATGCAGGGTGTACTTTGCTATGGAAGAGAATCTACATTAGACTGAAAGGTGAGGACACACTTCCTAAAGGAGGAGCTTCCTGAAGGAGCTGAATTTGGGGGTAGGAGATGGATGAAGCAAGGGTAAAGGACATTTCAGACAAAGGAAAGCACCTATGGAAAGGCACAGAATCATCCGTCAACACAGTACTTTCGGGAACAGTACAATCTGTGGCTGAAGTCAGGGAGATTATGGAGTGACAGGAGAGAGGGGGAGGAAAGAAGGCAGGAGCCGGGTTGCCAAGGGCCTTCCTTGATGAGCAGCCTGCATCATGTGTGATTGTGTTGTCACAGCCCTATTTGATGGCCTTTATCCCTTTTTCAGATGCTTTCCAATTTAGCTTGTCCTGCTTTGGAAACAGGATCAGAAACACCTGGATTCAAATTCTGATACCTCTCTTAGGTCTCTCTGAGTCCCAGTGTCCTCTCTGTAAAATTAGGGTGGTAGTAACTTCTCCCAACTTTTGTGGAGACAGAGGAATGTGCAAAGGTAACTCGTAGAGTTCCTGACTCACTATAGCTACTAAAAAATGTTGCTTTCCCTTGTTTTCCTAAAGGCCCTGTGATAATTACATCCCACATCCCTACCTTGGCTGTTGTGGACTCTAACATTATTAGACTGACATTTTCTTGCAAGGATCCTGTCACTATTACCTAACCACACAAGTCTACCTTTTGGAGTGAAATTAAGTCCAAAGTAAAGATTTGCCCCATTACTTCCTAAAACTTGAGAGAGAAAGTAATTAGGAAGGTATGTTATGACTTTTCCAGATATCCTGCTTTTAGCAGACTGAGAGTTAGAAGATGAGGACCTCTGAAAGAAAGACATCGGTCCCCCCCAAAGGTCAAAGGAGCTGGTGGATTGGATTGAAGTATGTGAAGGAGACAGTATCAGTGTGTCAGATCTATTTTGTTTGAAGAAGGGTTTTGAGCGCCCCCAGATTAGTAGCAATATATCTGGAGCAGAGGGCGTGCATTAGCTAAAAAGCCAGTGTAAGAAATATGGCCGCCCTAGGAAAAATCCCCAGTGCAAAAGAAAGAGTTGAATTATTGGCAGTAAAAGGGTAGCTCAAGTTTGATCAGAAAAGGTACGTCCAGAGACAAGTTGGAGGGTGCAGACTGGCCACTCCTGGATCCCTTCCAAGGATCTTTCCCAAGAGCCAGAAGAGAAATGTGGAAGAGGAAGTGAGTTTAGTGAAGCGATAGGAAAAGGAAAGAAGGAAGATTTAATTATGGAAACAAATGAAGGAGAGGGTGATATGTAGGCTTTGTGTGTGTGTGTGTGTGTGTGTGTGTGTGTGTGTGTGTGTGTGTCAGCATAATGGCTTCCTTCTTTCCTTCTTTTTGGGAGGGAGGGGCGAGGGGGGAGTGCTAAATAGCCTGGTCTAAATTATTACCATGGTAAAATGATGAGGTCAAGTCACAGTGAGATGAACTTCTGTGAATAATACTCAATTTCATGAAAAAACAAACAAACTTGCCTGTAATTGCCAGTCTTTTCTTTATCTTTCAATTTAATTCCTTTTCATTATTTTTTTCCATACCAATTCTTTTGAAAGTAATTGGCTAGTGCTGCAGATCAACACATACTCATTCGCTTTGGTGTATTTTGTCTCCCCTGCGTCTTCATCCCTGGCGTTATCCTGAGCATTAGTTTCTGTTTCAGCAAGATGAGAAATAAACTAATAACATATATACCAGGATGGTGATCCTTTTTCTAGGGAGGTGGTTCTGCTGAAGAGGTGACAATCAAATATGTTAAAAAGGCAATTAGGAGGGTAGCTGCATTGCCTTAAAATGGGTGTGCAGTGTTTAAATGGTGACATAGTGAGACACAAAGCTTTGCTCGACAGAATGTAATTATCACTGGACTACGCTTGAGATGGGAAGGCCAAGAAGGGACATCAAAAGGTCAGTTCTTACCACCATCTGCGAAGCCTTCCCAGGTGTACCAGAGAGGGGGAGTAGCAAAGAAGAAGGGTGGGTGGGTGAGGGAGAGCCATGCAGAGAGAGAGAGAGAGGGGTACCTGTGAACCACAGTGGTTTGTAGGGACTGGGGAACAAGCAGGTAGAACTAATACCATCAAAAATAACACTCTGTCTGTCTAGCTTGTGGTAGGCCCTCCCACATCACAGCTGCCATTTTCTCTTACTTGTCTCAACTCAGATCAGTGAGTTGTCAGTTTATCTGCGGATCTGTCCACTGCTAGTCTTAGGGGCTTCCATGGTTTTTACCTGTGAATGTCTCAGATGTTTACTGAGCATCTGAACATGTGCCAGGCCTGGAAGAGGAGGCAGTGAGGAATCAGTTATATGTGTTCTTCATGGCCATTTATCTATTCAAAAAATATTTATGGAGGGCCTACTGTGTGTCACATTCATTAGTGCAAGTGTAGGAAATAGCATGATTTAGTTATGTAACCTTCTGATAATGAACAGTTGGATTATTGGCAGTTTTTTTGCATTTACAAACAATGTTGCTATGGATCTTCTTCTCTTACATGCCTCCTGAAGCCCATTTGCAAGAGGGTCTCTTAGGGAATGAAAATGAATGAATTATAGCTACATGCATCCACATATGTGAATCTTAAGAACGTTAAGGTTGAGCCAAAAAAGAAAAAAAAAACACAAAAATAAACATGAACAATTTGCAAAATAGTAAATGCAGTTGGATTCCATGTATAAGAAACCAAAACCATGAAAAACTAAACAATATGCTGTTTAGGCATACATGCATATGGGATAAGACTATTATAAAAACAAGGGAATAAGAAACACAAAATCAAGATAGCAATCACCTCTGAAAGATGAAGAGGGAATGAGATGGGAGGGAGTACAAAGTATATTGTACTGTTCTACCAATACTCAACGATACAATAATTTCTGTTTATTCAGTGGGTGGTAGTTAAAGAACTTAAACACACATTATAAATATTCTCAGATATAATATATTTATATTAAGTATTATGTTTCTGTTATAAATATATATTTAATTTCTCACTTAAAATATTTTTGGAGATATGGATCATGACTTCGAGGAATTTATGGGGTTTTTTGAAAAAGAAAAGACATATAAGCAAGAGATGTGACCCTGTGGTTGTTAGTTGCTGACAGTCTAGAGGTAGAGATTGATTGTTACATAATCAGCATCAATTCAAAATAGAAAGTGGTAAGTGCTATAGTTACTATACAAATAAAGTGCTATAAGAGCATATAAAAATAAAATTAATAGGATCTAGGAAAGCTTTTAGAAGCTGGTGTCATTTTAGCTGGATCTTGAAGGAGGAATAAAACTATGAACCACACAGATAGTGTCCAAAGTATTTTTTTAAAGAGGAAGCACTATGAACAAAGATATAAAACCACATGGTATATAGGACATGACTGATGAATGACAAAGAGGCCAATGGCACCGGAATGTACAATGGATGTTGGGTACAGTGGAAGGTAGGATGAGGAGAGGTTATGGGAGCCCCTTTCCTGTCATGCTAAAGAACTTTGTCTTTATCCTGCAGCCAAAAGAGTGAATTGGAGAAAGATGGGTGTAAGGGGACAGTGGAGGGGCAGAGAACCTACCTAGGAAAGTTACAAGCAAGACAGGTAACACCAGTGGAAATGAAAAGGGAGAGATGAATGTGAGAGGCGACACAGATGTAGGAACTGATTGGCAATTGAATTTGGAATGGTCTACCACTCCTTCATTTACCTTTTTGCCTTGGTTCTACATGGACTCCAGTGTCTGTCTCGCCTTGATAATCATCCTTGATTCATAACTGCCACGTAGTAAGCCAAACTCAGTAAAGGGGTTTCCAACTGCATTTTAGCTAGCATCTTCAAAACACTTGCCTGGGAAAGATGAGCAATGTTTGGCCACTACAATTGTTTATATCAGGATGTAAAGACTAAGGAGAAATCTACTTTTCTTAATTACAGAGTTGATCCATGAGCACACTGACCACTCACCTATAGTTTGATAACATCAGTGAGTATGATGTATCTGCCCCAAGTTTCTTTTCATTTAAAAGTATTATATCCTTAAGGGGAGCGGGGGCATGGTAGATGAGGATAAAGGGGGTCAAATACATGGTGGTGGAAAGATAACTGACTCTGGGGGGCAAACTCACAATGTGATATATAGATGATGTATTACAGAATTGTACACCTGAAATCTGTGTAATTTTACTAACACTTGTTACCCCAATAATTAAAAAAAATTAAAATAAATAAAAAATAAAAATATTATATTCATTGGCTATTTTATGTTTAATTATTCAGGGTACAGAGACTTACTGTGCTCAAAAAAAGTTAAACAGAAAATCCTTTTTTCATTTCAACAAAAAACATGGTTGAAAAATCTTTCAGAAGTCCTGTTGTGCTTTAGTAGGTACAATTTATGAACCACATTTTAATCTTAGTGGGTGTGGAACTTCCAGGCCTCATTCGTGATGCATAGTACTGTGTTTGAAGAATAGACAAAGACCAATCACAGAACGCACTTCGGAAAGTATAAGCAGTGTTTTTTGTTGTTGTTGTTGCTGCTGTTCATTTTTAAAAACATGAACCCTACTTGTAAGCTGGCTTTTTGTTTTCTTTTGAGATTTGCTTTCCCCACCTTCTCTCTTAGTTACATCCTGGAAAATATTTTTAGTTAATTTAAAGCTTTCGTATAGTTGGCGTCCAGAGTATCAGTGTGCAGACGTGTTTCTCAATGTAGTAAATTTAAACATGGAAGGAAAAAAAGAGAAACTCACCTTGCTTTGTTTTTCTTTCCTGACACATTGATAATAGTTTATATTATGACTGAAGATGTCTAACTATGTTGAATTCTTCCTTGAAGAAATAACACTTTACCTAAAGTGTTTTGGTTTTTTTAAATCACTTTCTGGGATGTTTGGGGATTTCATGATTACATGCCTACCAAGCTCCTTTGTTTTAGATTCTTACAGCCTCCTGCTCCGCCTCTTAATTGCTACCTCCTCTGTCTGATAACTACCTTTCTGTTAGGAACCTAGTGCCTTCCTAAACCTGAAGACATCTAGTCTTCACTTTGATACACGATCTAGGTACGCAAGGACCCCTGCATAAGTCAAGGTAGTTGGATGTGTTCAGAGGCTTTTCTGGGGACAAAACCCTCTGTGTCTGAGGGCACCTGGGAAACTCAGGCTCATCATTTTCGAAAACATTCTTACAGCTATGTGTGGTCTGTGCTTCATCTGCCTTTAGCTTAGCAAAAACCTGGTCTGTCTACACTATGGTGTAAGCATGTTAGTGCATGTGACTTTCAGTGGGAGCGAAGGGGTACCTTTCACTGATCATAACAGGAGCCTCTGGGGAGCTGGTGTCACAAAGTCCTCAAGGTAGTTTGTTAGAACGGTGGTACCACTACCAGTACCTGCCATTTGCCCGTCAGCTGCCTCTCTATGCATTTGCTTCTAAAGATCACCTTTCTGATTTACTGGACTCAACTATCATCAGGCAGCCACAGAGTCATCGTATCTCTTTTCTATTCTTGTCAATCTTTTATCGTTTTTCAGAGAAATTAAGATACATACTGGCAGTCAGTAATTCTCATCTATTTCCCGTGGGTCGTTGTAACATTTTTGTTGTTTTTGCTTCATCCTCTTCTTTTTATGCCTTATTGTCTTCTATTTCATTTTTGTTCCATTTTCCAAAGCGTCCCTTGCATTTTGGATTTTTAGACGTATCTTTTATTGACAATGTTTTGGCTTATTTTTCCCCTTCAAATAGGCTTTACAAGAATAATCTTTACCTAGGGGTATTTCTGTGTTATTTTCTTGAAGCCAGCATCTCTCTTGCTGCCATTGATAACTTACAATTTTTTTTTTTTTTAGGAACAGATTAATTCTTATTTGGACTACTCTACTTTTCATTGCCTCTGAATTCAAAGCTGGAAACCTCACATATGCAAATTCAATTATGCTTGCTGTAATTATCAAACTCCGATTCCTTTAGCAAGTATGTTCTGTTTTGCATGTAGATGTTGGGGGAAATGAGGAGAGTGTGAGCAAAATAAGGCTGGAGGGAAAGAGGGTCGCTTAAATTTTTTAGTAAACGTAACTAATGAAATCTGTGTGTAACCCAAGAGAAGGCGAACCTGACTCTCTTGTCTGTGATAGCGAGCAGTAGAGTGACTGTTGAATCTCACACATGAGGAAATTCAGATGTTTCTCCTTCATGGAGGCGCTGCTGAGAGTGATCATTAGAGGCAGTGAAAAGGAAGGAGGGAGTTTTAATGGCCAGACCACAGGCAACATAATCTGACTTTTTTTTTAAATTTATAATCTGACTTTTAATAGTTAGGGTTTGTCTTTAGTCATGAAAAACATTTTTAAAAAGGTAACTGAAGAGTATATTGTGCATCATGATACAATGACCCCTGAGTGGATAATTCACTGTCAGGTATTTGTATAACCAAGGAATGCAATGGGCTCGTGGCCCCCAAGGACCCTGGCTGGTGCTCTAGGAGATCACCCCATCCTTGGCCTTGAGGATAGAAGTGTGATGCAGAAACACCATGAGCCTGTTTTTCTTCAGTTCCTGTAGTTTCTGTATATGTTTTTAGTCTTTCTTTAGTTCTTATATGTTAAGTAGTCTCAAAGGGCAGTGCTCTCAATGAAAAATATCCAATGAAGATTCCAGAGCATTCAATACCTGTCTGTATGATTTGTCAAGCTAATGATGGATGACTCTGAAATCCATTTGCAGCTTCTCTGCCCAAACTATGCGCATAAGTGCTTTCACTTGGCGATTTAGAGCAAGCGATGTGGTAGGTGGGGGGGAATGGGAACTTAGGTTTTAAAATAGCTGATTTAAATTCAGTTCCAAGGGAAATTACACTGCTTCACTTAGTATTGAAAGAAGATGTGGGGAACATAGATGTGTATTAAGTCACCTCCAGGAATAACCAGAGCTGGCAAGACCGTTGACTTGGCACAAGCCATGTATTTCTCATTCCGTCAGGGTTGTAGTGGGGGCTTTGAGTGACTTATGAGAGTCTGTTCTGACGATGATTGATTCAGAGTGTGGTGAAAACAAAGAACTGAGTGAGGTGGTGAATGCCAAGAGTCAAGAAGAACAACCCACTCTGTTTACTCGCTGTTTAGTGCAAGAGAGTCCAGGAGGCAGAGGCGTGGTCAGAAAGTCAGGGCCTCGCGTTGCTATGGTGACACCAACAACCTGTACTCCGATACCAGTTATGTAGATTGTGACTTATGTTCTTCCAGGAACCTGGAAGTATCCATAGCGATGTTGTATTTCATTAGTTTCAAGGTGCATAGTTTTTTCTCTCACAATTTTACATCTCTGAAATTGGAATCTGTTTTACAATGGATAGCCTGATGTAGTTTGTTCATGGTTTTTCTTAGTGGTATGTAATGTAAAGGGTACATCTTATGACTTACTGAGTGTGTCTTATCCTTGATGAACTCTGGTATTAATAATGATTTTACTACTATTTCCTAAGCTTCCTATGTGCCAGGACCCATCCCAAGGCCTACATGTATTATTTAATCCTCCCAATTCCTGGTTTATAGCCTTCTGGTAAATTCCGGTCCTTTATTTCTGGGCTCTGCCTAATCAAAACGAATTGGCTTATAGTGTAGAAATTCAGGAACACGCACAAGCATACGCCAGCTAGTACACTCCACCTCACATAAAAGTACGAATTCCCTGATGTTTTTAAATGCAGTCAGATGGGAATACAGAAAGCATTCACGAAACAAGAGAAAACATTCATTTTTATTTTGTGTAGAGATGGGAGGAGGGCTGGGGTACTAGGGAAGGGTTCTTTCAATCCCATCTCTGATCGTCCATGTATGAGTGCCTGCAAATACTGTGCCATTCATTCACATGCCACAGTGTCAGGGCATCATCTTCTCTTTCTTCCTTTAGCCACTTGCTCTTTTGCAGCTGATTTATCTTTCCAGCCTGCACTGGGGAGAGAACATCCCCCTCTTGGTGGCACTAATTTGGTAATGGTGGCTGGCTGCAGTTAGACAATGAGAGAGTGGAAAATCTGAAGGCCACCTATTTTACTTTCCGTCTCCCAGCTGGTCTCCAGTAATCCCCAGCAGCCCTTCACGTGGATGAGCAGAGAGGAAGCCTCCCAGCAACCTCACGTGTCCCTAAACTGACCTGGCAGATGAGAGTGCTGCCTGCATTATTGCAGCTTGCATTTTGACAGAGTGACTTAGAAAGAAATATGGCCGATGGGAAAATAATCTTTGGCTGAGGAAGGCTAAAATTTATCAGAATTAGGAAGCAGTGTGACAGTTTTTGCATCTTTATTTCACTTCGATCACTAGGAAAAATGGTGAAAGAGGCAGTTTTTCCTCCCACCTTCCTGGTGCCCAGCACTGTGCCTGGTATATAATGGGCCCTTGTAAATGAATGAACAAATCTCTATTTCTACAGGCCACAGAGCACAATGGTGTGTTCCAGACCTTTCCATGCACTTAACCCCCTCTCCCAATGTGTCCTGTGTGTCATTCGTTCAGGCCCAAGTTCTCTGCTCAGAAGGTTATTCTAACAAACTAAATGTTGTTGGTGTGGGAGAGGGAGTGAGCATGTGGCCTTAGAATCATGTACCGATTCCTCTTCACCTCCCTTTCCTCATCCTAAAATGAAGCTCCCTTGTGAGAGGGCTGGAGAACTAGAAGAGAAGATGAAGGAGAGCGCTTCACAGCGTAGCCCCATACAAATATGCCAGATGCTCCTCTCTCAGGCAATCCATGCAGGTTCTGGCGAGGGCTTTGCTGTGTCAGAAAACAGTGGGTTCCGGGATGTGATTTGTTCAGGGGGCCTCAGCAAGTAGTAGAGACAAGCTTTGGGGGCAGGGGCTGGGATCACCCCCACTCAGGCAGCTCTCCTCTAAAGCTTCTCCATCTCATGCAGTGGACCCTTGTTGTATCTCTCCTTTCTGGTTCTTCAGAGAACAAATTAAATCACCGTATTGTAGTCATTTCTCCTAGGTTTCTTTCTTTTTTTTTTTTAGCTGAGCCATTTTGCCACCTGTTGGCAGCTCAACGGCAACTCAGCTCGGGCTGGGCATCGAACCGCCATTGCCTAGAGCTCAGCTCGCACTCTTGAGCGAGCTCTTAACCAACTGAGCCACTCGGCCAGCTCTGGTTATTTCTGTCTTGAACTTCACTATGTGTTTTTGTCTCCTCTCCACTTCTGACAGCATGGAGCGAGAACAGGACACGTTTTTAAGGTTTGGAAGTCATTTTAGACCAAGGAAGAAGTGTGATGGGTGTTTTTGTTCCACGTGCTGTGGCAAATCCCCATGTCCCTGTTCCTTTTACTTCTCAGTGTTTAGTTTTGTAATGTTTGCTATTGTTAGATATCACCACCTGCAACTTTTGAAAGTCCAAAAAGTCTGTGTAGGTATTAAGTTTATGCCAGTTTTCTTCAATCTAAGGAAAAAACATTTTAGAATTTATAATTAAGTTGACATTTTCCCATGATGGCACATAAGGAATAAGAAGTTTGAGTTAAATTTGTGACTCCAGATTCCAAGTACAGTAATACCTTGGTTTGTGAGCATAATTCACTCTGGAAATAAACTACCTGTGTTGCAAGACATCGTTTGTTTACCATATTAACACATATTAGAAATGTTTGCTCGTCTTGCAGAACACTCGCAAACCACATTACTCGCAATCCAAGGTTTTCCTTTGGCATCCCCTCTTAGGGGTCCTTCCCTGCCCTGCCCTGGCTGAGCTAATGACCCCTGTGCTGGGTGCTGGTGCACTGGTAACTGCATGTGATTTACCAGCTAATATGGCTGCGTCCCCTGCCGGTCTCAGGGTCAGCAAGGGCAGGGTTCTTACACCTTCCTCCATCTCCAGAACCTGGTGTGTGTGGGTCACTGAATGAGTGTTTATTGTAGGAAGGAGTGAAGGGGGCAGAGAGAGGAAGAAGGGAATAGAAAAGGACATTAAGATTTTTGGGGGGATGTGAGGGGCTGCATAATGACGACTGCCTAGGTGTAGTAACAATTCTATATAGAAGTCACAAAGGCTACCAAAGTAACTGCTTGTAAATGTACTCAGTCCATATTCATTCATTCATTCAATCATTCATTCATTCAGCAATCATTTTTCGGCACACTCAGTGTGTCAGACTAATCTGAGTCACGAGGGGAAATAAAGAATAAAGTATAAGGGCCAGCCAAGTGGTTAAGAGCTGGCTCCAGAGTGCGAGCTGAGCTCTGAGCAACAGCAGTTCGATGCCTGGCCCGAGCTGAGCTGCCGCTAAGCTGCCAACAGGTGGCAGGATGGCTCAGCAAAAAAAAAAAAAACGAATAAAGTATAATTTCTACCCCCTTGCAACTGAAAGATAATGACACACCTGTAATACCCTGTGCTGGATGTGGGAGTGGCTATTTGGACAAGTACTTCAGGAGCCCAAGCCAAAAGGTCCCCCTCCCCTACTGGGCAGGTGCGAAGCCCTCACACAGTGAGGGCTTTTCAGCTGGACCTCAGAGGATCAGTGGGCTTTTGGTAGATGAAAAGGGGAGGGGGGTGTTCTAGGCAGAGAGACTGGCCTGCCCACACCCCTCACCCCCTACCCCCCCCGCAGAGACGAGAAGGTGGGAACGGGAAATTCAGGGAACAACACGAGAAGGAAGAGACTGGAAGATTAGCTCAGGACCAGACCCACATGCAGCCGGCAGCTGCTCTCCTTGGGCCACGGCTTGTGTATCCTTTTAAATCCATAGTCCTCTATTGCCTTCTTACTCAGGGCGCCCACTAGCTGCCAAGAAGACTTTACTTTTCAGCAACTCACATTACAAAAGAAAAGCTATATTTTAATCTGCTTTCCTAAATTTCCTCCTCTCTGCATATCTGGTGAGCTGTGAATGGAATGGGGATGAGGGGACCCCCTTTAGGAATCTCTGTGGGTCACCGTGTTTGATCCAGTCGCCACCAGGAATCTGGTCAGGAAAGAGGCTGGGATTAGTAACCATGCATGTATTCATTATGGTGATTAATTTAAAGTGGTACCAGAAGAAAGGACAAATGATCGAATCGTGTCCGTGTACTGACACCCCAGCAGTCTGTTTTGAGTCCCTGGCTATCTGTAAGAGTGGCTGGAGGAAGTGGGGGAGGACTATTTGTGAGCTAGCTCTAGAGAAAGGGGTGGGCAGGGGAGGCGAGAAGCCATGTTTATCTTCTCTTCCTTCTGTGTTTCTGAAGGTAAAGGAGATCACCTTGAGAGATCACAAGAGAAACTGCTGGACCTCAGAGCCTCATTTCTTGCCTCTGGGCTGTATAGTCAGAGTTGGGACCGGCTCTGGTCTGACCGGTGTTTTCTTCCCTGGTTCCTGCCCACAGGGGCCACCAGGCAGTGTGTCCAGGGGTTGGGCAACCACACAAGGATCTTCCATGGAGGGCTCCCCAATCTATGGCCGCCACCTGCCAGAAACACCCCTGCGCAGCCCCACACAGCTTGCGCGTGAGTCAGGCATACTTCATGCTGTGTAATGTGAAATACGGGCATGTGCAGTTTCTCTCCCTGAAATGTCAAGTACGATCAGTATGACAAACCCGTGCCTGCCAAAACCCCTCCTGGAAAGAATATTTTCACCTTCTTTTCTACACAGCAAGAGTAACCTCAGCCCACACTCGAGTTCCTCTTTCCTTTGGGGATTACTTTAAGCAGTCGGTTGGCATTCATTTTTATCTTTCACCTGGAACGTTTTCCTGTAGTTTTCTTTTCTCCATTAACGGTGGAAAAACACAGACGACTGGAACCAGACTCAGTCAGGCGATGCACACCTCCTAGCGTATTTTTTTAAGGAATTTAGAACAGAGCTAAGAGAAAATACATTGAAGATGACTTGCACTGCCCAGGGGCGGATATTTGCTCCAATTATATGGAAAGAGAATAATGAAAGTAGATTTATCGTGGAAGAGAAAGTTTTTGGAGGTTCAAGCTGAACAAAGGAATCTTTAAGTATGCATTATGAGAGAAAGTTCAGTCCATTGTGATAATCGACTTCGCGGAGAGGAACACGATGAAATGAAATTTTTAACAGAAAGGACTCTTACAGCAGAGCTAGGGAAACCTACAACAATATCCTGTAATAAATTATTTAAGGATATCATAGCAGTTCTGAGCCTGAGGATGTGGGAGGAGAGCTAAACAATGGAAACCATGTTTCAAAGCTCTCCACTTTTATACATATTTGACAGGCATCTCTAGTAAGTGCTTTTTTCATCAGATGACTTCTAAGGAGGAGGTGAAGTGCCAGGTAATACCCTCAAGGAAAGAGCAATGGTCCGATTTGTGAATAGCGTGCCTGTTTTGCTCTGTGTTATCAAGGACAATTGTTTAATAAGATATAATATGCTCAGCTGTGAGTGAAGCCCTTAGACAAATGAAAATGTGGGTGGGTTTTAGAAAGCAAACATGCTCTCTAAAAGGGTTTCATCCTATGAATCCTCGTTTGCCAACATTTGGTTGTTTGACCTTGAAATGATATAAAATACACGTGATTTTACGATTGCTGTTCCCTCGCTTGTGATATCGGTCTTGACATTGGTTTTAGCCTTGGCAAATTGTCGAGTATTTTGCGTGTCTAGAGTGCACTATTTGTGACCACAGCTCGAAATAGGACAGACACCGCTACAGTTCTGGAAACAGGCAGGACTGGGATGTAGCAGGGTCTAGAAGGACACATTTCCAAGAATATTGTTACATGGGATGTGATAAAATTTTCTTAAGATTACTTTATTTTTTACTTGGCTTGTATTTTAATGTATATTTGCAAAATCTTCAATAATATTCATATACTAGAAAGACAACATGTACATTTTCCCATTTAACAAGGGGTGTACATGGTTTAATTTGCTTTAAATTAGTTTTGTATGAGAAAGGCGTTATTGATCAATACAAATTTTGAAATGAATATTTTTGGTTTGGGCCTTCGAGAGCATGACACCTTCATGGCCTGATATTTACCATTCTTATTACTTGCTCTTTAAGAAACGGGCTCAATTCGATTTTATGATTTCCATGTTCCATTTCTAAGTGACGAGGTAGCAGAGGAGGCTTTAGGTGACGAGGTGCAAGCATGCTTCAAATAATATAGTGGAGACTTTAATAGTTTCCATGGCATCTGCTAAAAATAAGAATACATACTCATTAGATGGTCTCTTTCTAACATTTTCTAAATACTAGAGACATTTTAAGGTGCTCTATAAGAAACTCAACCAGATAAAAGTCTTTAGTATATGAAGCATCTTGAGTCAAATTTATAGGTTATCATTTTTTATGGTTCTCCATAACTTGTTTTCCAACATCCTTGTTTGCTGTCTTCAGCGAGTGGTCTGTTAGGTTTGCAAATGAAAGAGCCTGTAACTGAGCTACTTTGGAAAACTATGATGTCAGACCACCGGGAGGCTAGCAGGGGGGCAGAAGTGTCTTGGGGACACAAGCCTTTTCATTTGGCCCACGCCTTTTCGCTGGCACGTCATGGAGGCCCTCCAGCTACTTCCTGATAGAGGGAAAATATATTGCACTAATTGTTTTATTTATTTATTGTTTGTTTGTTTTTTAAGTAGAAATTGAAACAGATGCCATAACCATCCTTACCAATCATACTGTTTGTTGTAAACCTTCTCGAAACACTTTTGTGAATCCTGGGACTTGTGATTTTGTCATTTGGGAAATGCTGCTTTTTCAGCCCTGAACTGACCTCCCTCCCATTATTCTCAGGGTGTGGAGATGGCAAAACCTTTGTCTTCAGGAAAAGATGCGATTAAATGAGTGAGCAGAGGAGGGAGTGGATAGTGGGAGGGGTCTGATTTGAGTCATGAAAGATGGATGAATGTTTGCCATGCAGATAGGAGAGACCAGGAGGTGAAATTTTGAATCTCTTAAGGTTTATGAGAAGATTCTGAAAAAATAATTTTCTATGTAATGAAATGTCATATTCCATGGGAGGAGAATAACATACCCTGGCTAAAATACCTACCGTGCTTTTAAAGTTAGAGAGTTATTAGTTCTTGGAACAGGGGGGGAGCATTTATTTTGTATGAAAACCTCTGCTTTGGGTGTCCATGCCTGCCAACTCTTCCTGCTGCCTTTCCTTCTATCCATGGAGCTTAATAAAACCAAATGCAGTAAGCTCCTTTTGGAAATTGACCTTCAGTCCCTCTAGTTAACAAACTCTATGTCAAACGTTTTGTGTCCTGGACATTCAATTAATACTCACTCTTTAAATAGAGAAGTTACAAAATGAGATGGAGATGGTCTTTGAGGAAACTTTATATTTCTGTTCAGAAACTGAGTTCCCTTTTGGTCAAATGTGTTTTTAAATTTATATATTGTTTGAAATTGGAAGCATTCTTTGAAGTAGGCTAGAAGCCAGCTAAAGCTACATGCGCGCAGACCGGGTTCTTTGTAAAGAATCAGTAATTGGGGGAGGGGGCTAGGAAGTGGATGGCTTTTTCTGTGACAGTGTAGAATTACTCTCCTGAATGGGTGGTAAGTTTCCTTATGGCTGTTCAACTTGGCGATTAAAAGGTAATAATATGTTGGTGATTTCCCCTTGTGTCTCAAATAATTTAGTACTACCATAAAAGGCTTCTAGTTCAGAAAATTTGAGGGGAAAAAATGTGAAATTTAAACACATATATAAAACAAGTCTCTGAGGTAGTCCCTTTGTGTTTTGATTCCTACAGGAAAATTTTGAACCTCAGAACACAAGTGTTAGGTTCTGGGCCTAGAACCTGAACCAGATGACATAGGAATTTGGTTCAGAGAATAGTTTTAATTTCACTTTAGTTGTTTTTACAAAATATAGAGGTTCACTTGTACTAGCTCACTAGATTTTTATCATCTAGAAAGGCTACAATATTATGAAGGCTTTTGATTATTTCAAAGGAAAAAATTACGAAGAGAAAACCTAACTTTACATTCAATAATTATAAAATAATTTAAATGTATGTTTTAATTTCATATCATGGGAAATATTTTTAAAGTAATACTCAAGCTTAGTTTTTAGAAATAAGTTTTTAACCTAATTGCTTTTTTATTAAAATACAGTCAACCCTCCTAATCTGAAAGGGGTACATTCCAAGACCCCCAGTGGATGCCTGAGACCATGGAGAGTAGGCAACCCTATACATACCACTTTTTATGTACAGACACACCTATGATAAAGTTTAATGCTTTTCTCATCTAATGAACTTGCCACACACTGTGACTAACTTTTGCAGTTTGAGGTGTGACAGCAAAACTAGCACAGGTTTCTTTTTCCTTCTTCACAATTTCAGGGAGAGAAGATTTGTTCTTACCGTAGATTTTAGCAGCCTCAGCATACAATCTTTTTTCTTTCCTTATTAAGTCAAGAATTTTTTTCATTTAAAGGAAGCACTTGATGGCTTCTCTTGGCATATCCCCATTGCCAGCATCACTACTCTTGCACTTTGGGGCCGTCGTTAAGTAAGTAAGGGTGAACACAAGCACTGCAATTCCTCGGCAATCGATCTGATTGCCAAGATGGCTCCTAACTGACTAACGGTGGGGATGCTGTGATGATTCCCATCCCGGGTGGGACAGCGCAGGACTTCGTCACACTACCCAGAACAATATGAAATTTAAAACATGAAATATTTATTTCTGGAATTTTGCATTTAATATTTTTGGACTGCAGTTGACTGCGGGTAACTGAAACCATGAAACCTCGGATAAGGGGGAACTACTATACTTGCATTAATATACTTTTCTTTCTTTTTTTGAACATTTTATTGGGGAATTGGGGGAGGGGAACAGCATTAGGGAACCAGGGAAAGGGAGCAGACAAGTTGCTTTCCTCTTGTTCTTCAGTCTAGTTGTGGAAGACGTTGCTTCACTGGCCCATGTTGGTATCATCATTGCATTCTTCCCAGGTGAAGCAGATCAGTCACCGGCCTCTGGATGGCCGCTCACAGCAGTTCTTGGCAGCTCACACCGGCTGCCAGCCGCTCACGCTGGCTGCCGGCCACTCACTGTTGCCTATGGCAGCCCACTGCAGCAGGGGCTGCAGCTATGCCGTCCCGGGGACTCACAGCCCAGCACCAGGTGGAGCTGTTCACCATCTTAGCTGTAGAGGGCAGTGTCACTGGCCCTCATGTGTGGGATCCAAACCGGGGACCCTGGCGTCCCAAGCCAGCTGTTAACCACTGCACCACTCAGCCAGCCCAGTATACTTTTCTTAATATGTCTTTATGTAAAGTATTCATTCATTAATTGTTTAACCTGTGAAATTTTCTAAGAAAACTGTTTATACAAAGACAGCACTTTGAAAAAATGTTTAAACGTTTGTTTCTGGGCTATATTTCTTTTATTTCTTGGCATAAAGAGAAATGCCTTTCACATTTTCACTTGAGTACATATGAATATATTATCTATTCTTTCATTTAAAAAAGAAAAAAAAACCAAGAGCTACCTTGATTCACTATCTCTGTCCGTTACATATATGTCAAAAATACTTCCTATAACAGTTTTCTTAAGTCAGATAGTGCTGAATGGAACCAACATTTTTGATAAAAGTGGGAGTAGGCAAAAAGTTAAATTTTTAATTCACTAGCTTGGGAACACTAACACACAACTCCTCTCAGGGTAATACAAATGGGGAACTTGTCTAGAATTTGTTAAATAAAACTTTAAAACATCCTACACATGCAGAGTGGAGCAGGATGAGAGATGAAGATGACAGATGGATAATAGTGAAAACAAGAAAAGAAAAACAAGGAAAGAAAGTGAAGAATAAAAAGAAAATATGTAAGAGAAATGAAAGAGAAAGAGAGAAACATGGGGACTATCGTTCATTCATTCATTTTACAAATATTTATTTTGTCCCAAATGTATAAGGCCCTAGGGATTTTAAGCAGAGAATCAAATGAATCCTTGTACTCTTCTGATAGATAAGTCTGTCATCCCATCCAGTGGGCTGTTGGAAAAGAGGATGGAACAACATGAACTAGCATAGAGAGAAAGAATAGGCAGATATGAGCAGGGACATATGACGACTGGATGCCGAAGGACTAGAGAGACGGAGGGTTTACTTCTCCTCACTCCTGTTCATGGCACAGAGCGACATCCATGTCCCCTCTTCCACACCTAGAGTACCTGTGATTTGTTTCTGGCCTCGCCTCTGCTCCTTTTCTGGATATTGATGCTCTGGGCATGCTAAGGACCACACCATGCAACCATCCATCAGCAAACATGCTTATTAGTGTCTTCCATGTGCCAGGCCTTGTGGTAGGCATGGCAGCACGTGGTAACTGAAAACGAACATGGCCTTCTGAGTATTTTACAACCCGGTTGGGTGTGGTGTCAGGGAAATGAGTCAAGAACGATCCAGTGTGATAAATGCTGCTAAAGAGATAAGTAACAAGTTGGCTAAGTCTGAGAATTAGGTCAAGTTTTCTAAGGGAAGAGATGGCCACATTGACATTCCCCTTGTTAGCTCTTCCTTTTGGAAAATTCCACCAGAGTAACCCTATTGTAGAAAAACCTTGTATTTGCTTCACAGTTCAGAAAAACCATTTTCAATTTGCATTTGATTCAAGAGTTCACAAGCCAGTTAGATCTGCTGGACTTGGTTTTTCACTGGCAGGTTGCTTCAGGCAGAGTCCTGATGACACTTTAAAAATACATGTTAAAAATTCATCTCCACCTCCACCCACCCCCGAGATGCATACCCATTTTTTTTTAAAGTTTCGAAAAGAAAACACAGGATTTTTTGTCCTGCGTTTTTACTATCCATTTCATACATAAATATGTATAGGCAGTACATTGTTTCAACTTAATATAAAACAGATGCCCTTACAGCAATTTCACTAGTATGTGTTTAAAATATGTGTATATACACCAATTTATTTCCTGATGGGAAACTGCAGCTTTATCCGATTTTTTGGAGGAAAAAATGCCAAATCATGATCGGTTGTAGTAGATTTCATATACAAGCTCTTTGGAGCAACAGAGTAATCTCAGAGGACTGAGCGCTTTTTTGTACTTTATGTTCTTTCCTATAAACCTGATTTGGAGAAGTTCATTGTTGCTGCTTTCCCCTTTACAGAGACTTTATAACAACAAACAAGTCCGCATCCATTTATAGTCACTGGTGCATCTCAAGTCTATAGCGGCCTCTTCTGCTTCCTTCTTGACAGACTTCATTCTGTTTCGTCCGAAGTGCCTGTCTCCAGCCGTAACTGCTCCCCGAACTCCAGCTCATTCTGTCGTGGCCTGGGTGTGTCTCACAGGCCATTTCAGATTGAACATAACTAAAAACTGAACCATTGGACTTCCTCCCAGTTCCTTGCAACAAACCTGTTCCTTTCACAGTCTTCTTTTTGAAAAAAAAATGTGTACGCACGCTGAATAAACAGTTTCGTTTGGCATATGCAAGGGATAGAGGGGCGCTCAGGGCATGTTTTAGGAATTGCTGTCTGGGCACCAGCAGTCGCCATCATGGACTCCATCCGGCCTTCGTCCAGGGCATCAGCCTCTGGTTTTGCCCCCCAAGAACCACGGTGCTGTGTCGTGCGTGGCCGTGTTCTCTCAAGTTCCTCTCTGGACCTGTTGAACTGGCTGTCATGTACAGAGGCCATCTAGCCTCCTGCTGCGTCTCTGTCCTGCCTTGTGACTCAGTCCCCAAGGAGTTTGTCTCCTTGGCCACAGACCAGGCTGGCATGGTTTCTGTCTCTCTGAGAATTGTGCAAAAACGCACAGGACGGCAGTTTTCATCCTCTGAGTAAATGGCAGTCATAATCTTGTTCAGGTCTGTATACCAGCATTATCCTTGATTCTTCATTCCTCAGAAGCAGCCCATCCATCAACCTGATAGCCCACCAATCAATGACAGTACCTCCACTCTCCCCACTTCTGCTCCCAACATCCGCGTCACCATCGTCTCTTGCCTGGGCTGTTGCACTGGCCGCCTGGCTGTCTCCTCTCCTTCCACCCTAGTCTTTCTATAACCCGTTCTCTACACAACAGCCAGAGTCATCCTTTCAAAATAGAAATCAGATCCATTCACTCCTTGGCTCAGAATCAACCCAGTGGCTTTCCGTCTCGTTCAGAATAAAATCCAAACATGGCTACAAGCTCCTATATGATCTAGACTTCTCTGCTCTCATATCTCACCCGCCTTCTTACCTGCCCTGCTTCAGCCATGCTTGCCTTCCTTCCCCAAGGACATTCCCACCTCAGGGCCTTTGCGCTTGCTCTTTCTCCTGCCATGAACTTTCATCACCGAGATGTGCACGTGTTCCTGCCAGGTCTCTGCTGAAATGTCACCTCTCCTAAGCACTCTGGCCTCTGTCTCTTTACCTTATTTCTTTCTTAGCATTTATCCACATGTGACATTCTTCTATCATTGACTTTTATCTGCCCCTCCCGCTAGCACTTAAGCTCCACTCAGGCAGGAATGTTGTCTTTTTCTTCACTGCTGCATCCCCAGCACCTGCCTCTGAGGCAGTGATGTGTGCCCTGCACCTAGATGTCCTGATTGGAAGTCCAGTGCTCTTCCCATGATGCCTTGTGGCTTTCTTCCGTGGGATTTAAGTGCCTGAGCGCCGTGACTACATCTTTTATTTCTTTTGCCCCATCTCCCCATGGGATTCACAACCATGCCATCCACTCGGTGAGGGGTGCCAGGCGCCTTGTAAATGCTCTGGCTTGACTCAGTGACTGCCTGTGCTCACTAGGCGCTGTCATCACTTGAGTCACTCAGGGTGCATTTCACTCTTTGTAGGATGACAAGACAGGTTGCTGTTACTCCTCAGATACACAGGGGCATTTGGAAACTGCAGACAGTCTGAGTGAAAAACCTGACGTGGAGGAATCTAGTTCTCAATAAACAGATTATTTGTGTTCTGAATTTTGAACATTTTTTTTTTTATTTTAAAGATTTTATTGAGGAATTGGGGGAGAGGAACAGCACTGGGGAATCGGGGAAGGGGAACAGACAAGTTGCTGTCCTTTTGTTCTTTAGTCTAGTTGTGGAGGACGCTGCTTCACTGACCCATGTTGGTATTATGATCATTGCATTCTTCCCGGGTGAGGCAGATCAGTCGCTGGCCATTAGACTGCCGCTCATGGTGGCTCACGGCAGCTCTCACTGGCTGCCAGCCACTCACGCTGGCTGCCAGCCAGCCACAGTATCTCATGGCAGCCCACTGCAGCAGGGGCTGCAGCCTACGCTGTCGCCAGCTACTCAAGGCAGCCCAGCTCCAGGTCAAGCTGTTGTTCACAATCTTAGCTTTAGAGGGCGCAGCGTCACTGGCCCTTATGTGGGATCCAAACCAGCGGTCCTGATGCTCAGAGCTCATGCTTCCAAGCCAACACTTAACCCACTGAGCCACTTGGCCAGCCGTGAATTTTGAACATTTTATGTAGCTGTGTAACTTTGAGGGAGAGGATTAGACTGAAACTCACAAGCCCTGAATAAGCATGACATTTTTTACAGGATGTTGGTATTTCTGTACTTAACCACCCAACATGCTTAAGGAAAGGGGGTCCCTGGTATGTTGTTTTGCAAACGACAAAGCATCCATGGTTGGCGTGGATTTTTCCAACACAACTACTAAAAGGCCCCTACATTGTATTCTGAAAAGTTTTGTTCTCTTGCCTGTGAAGTTTCTTAGGTGACTCTGGTAATCCTGATTGTCCTCCTTGTTTTCCCAGGTGATCTGCAATTCGTTCACCATCTGTAATGCAGAAATGCAGGAAGTCGGCGTTGGCCTATATCCTAGGTATGGCGGATGGTGTTTCCTTCACCCAAGAAACAACTGTAATTCCTACCCAGCTCCCCAGCCTTTTGGAGGTGTTTAGAAAGACTATTGCAGCAGTTCAAGAGCCAGGCTTGCAACCTAATGATAAATTACAAGAAAATGGAAAAGGTTAAGTGTAAAGAAAACAATTGTATAACCTCTCATTACATGCTGTGCTATCAACAAAGAGGCCAACCTCAGACCTAAATTCTTGTTCTCAGGAGCTTTGGGGTAGACGCTGGGGACTGTGGGTGCTAATAAAGTGGCAGGATGGGATTTGGTTATAACCCCACCCATCCCCGCCTAGTCCTGCTTATTCTCCACCCTCCTGAGCTGAATGAAGCAAGTGGTTATTTCACTGGACTTGCTGGACTGTACCATGGGGTTCATTTTGTCCTTTGGCTTAGCGTTCTCTGAGCCCCATTGCTCCAGGAGGCAAGAAAACTTTCGGGGTTTGGCCTTCTGAAGTGGTATCTCTTCACGCATGGCTGTCACGCAAGTGATTCCAGAGTCACTCCTAGTTTCATTTTGTTTTCAGGCCAAATACAAATATAGTCTTTCTTATAATTAATTGTGAATCTGAGAATTCCATTTCTTTTCTTACTCCTCACAAGTGTCATAAACTACAGGTTTATTGGTATTGGTTCCCAAAAGGCAATGACATAGAATGACTCAGCTCATGAGCTCTGAGTTCTGATCACCTGGTTCAAATTCTGTCACCACTTAACTAGTCCTGTGTCCTTGGGCAAGTCATTTAACTTCCATGTATCGGTTTCTTAGTCTATAAATGATCCTCATAAGATTATCATGATGATTAAATTTGATAAACATGCTCAGGTACTAAGAAAGCACTCAATACGTGGTCATTGCTCAGTTACAGTTATTCTAACTGTTGTCAAATATGGTGGCAACTTCAATCCACTGCCTTTTATCCCATGGTAATCACAGGACTGGGCCGCCGCCCAGAATGCATCACGACCTAGTTAGCAGGATCACCTGAGCTTTCTATTGAAGAGGCAGTACTCCTAATTATTCTGCAGTGTAGCTGCAGATGTTTGAGCAGAGGTGGCAGCTCCCCCGAAGGAGCTGAACAAATGAGATCCTGCCTGTGAAAGGTCAGTGGTGTCTCAGCCCCAGTGACTGCCGCTGTATCCCATTATCTCAGGGTTGATTTCCTCGCAAGGTAGTTTTGTTTTTTTTTCTTTCCCCCAGCTTCATGTTGGGTTGCCTTCCTGCTTGGCATCTAATAAGACAACTACCTCCCCATACCGACCCCCAAAAAGGACTTAAAAACTTTTTATGAACAACTTCCCCAATTAGCCTCCATCTTGGGGAACATTTCAGTTCGTAAGAAATGGGCTAGGGACAATTTTGTGAATGCCCCCAGCAGACTCAATCCCTGGCGCACTGAGCTGGCCTCCTCCCTGCAAGCTAAAGTGTCTTTTGCCCATTGTAGTCATGAAATTTAGACGTTTGGCTCTGTCTACTAAGCCATGATGCTCTCTCTCTTCTTGTTCTTTCCTCCAGTATGTCTTTGCTCAATCACAGCTGTGACCCCAACTGTTCAATTGTGTTCAACGGGCCCCACCTCCTGCTGCGTGCAGTCCGAGACATCGAGGCCGGAGAGGAGGTAAGGAGCCCGTGTTTGCCACTCCTCTTCCATCAGAGACCCTCCATGCATGGCCCTTCCCTAAAACCAGTTGTCCCCCAGGGACGGGTTTTCACTGTCCTGCCAAGAAGAAGATGCATAATACCTCTACCCAGCATTACTTTTCCCAGATTACAGATGGGCTAACTTTTTCTTTTAATCATATCTATTTTCCTGAATGATGACAGTTCCTGTTGTATGTATATGAAAGAGGTGTGTGTGTGTGTGTGTGTGTGTGTGTGTGTGTGAGTGTATGTGTTTTGTGCATATGACAGTGCAGTGGCCTTTCACATTTCTGCAAGTGGGCACCTTTCCATGGGCAGAAGGGCAGCCCAGTTTGTGAATGAGACCGTAAGACCACTCACCACATTTCTAAAGGAGACTCATATTTACCTCTGTATTAAGAAAGCAAACAAGCTTTACTTTTTTGGTTGTCATTGGGCCTTTACAAACCTGTCTGCATTTCTCGTGATTTTTGTGAGGGGCATAGAGGGTAGGGAGCATGACCTACAGCAGTGACTTGGCCTTGACCTTTCCAGGTTAGCGCACTGGCAAGCCAGCCTCCTTTGATGAGTAACCTTCTCAGAAGTCCAAGGTCACACAAGGCAGCTGCAAATGGGCTGCTCCACGGCGGCACAGCGTTCGCACAATTACTACCCTGAATTCTGCGGTATAGATTTTATGCTTCTTAGAACCCAGTTGCCTTCTACCTTCCAGTTTGCTAAAGTGGATGTTTATTGCAATGAAACAAAGTACCATATGCTTTTATTGCATTTATGCAGCACTCAGCCAATAAAACCTAAACTCAGAGGCACCATATTTTATGTAGACAAGGATCTGGCACTGACAAGACTCCCTCCAAACTGATTTTCAACTAAATAATCTGTCACTTATACAGCCACTTACTGAATTCCCAGTTTTCAATACTAGGTACAAGGGATGTCTGTCAACAATATGGGGAACTTAGATTTTTTTTTCTGGGGCCATATGTGACTTCAAGGCAGGTAGGAAAGGGAACCACTATCCACCTTTAGCCACATTAGTTTGGGAGCCGAGAGATGGCTGCTGCCGCTGTCATGATGATGGGATGGTGATGTTGATGGTAATATTTTACTACATTAAAAAAAACAACAGGTAACTTGATAAGCCAACAGAAAAGTGATTAGAAACCATTGGCGTTTTCAGAAACAACAAAGAAATTTTCTTTTTTTTTTAAAGATTTTATTGGGGAATTGGAGGAGGGGAATAGCGCTGGGGAATCGGGGAAAGGGAACAGACAAGTTGCTGTCTTTGTTCTTCAGTGTAGTTGCGGAGGATGTTGCTTCACTGGCCCATGTTGGTATCGTCATTGCGCTCTTCCCGGATGAGGCAGATCGGTCGCCGGCCTCTGGATGGTCGCTCACTGCGGCTATTGGCAGCTCATGCTGGCTGCCGGCCACTCACTGTAGCCTATGGCAGCCCACTGCAGCAGGGGCTGCAGCCTACACTGTCGCCGGGGCTCACACAGCCCAGCTCCAGGTGGAGCTGTTGTTAGCTGTAGAGGGCAGTGTCACTGGCCCTCATGTGGGATCTGAACCGGGGCTGCTGGCATCCCAAAACCAGCTCTTAACCAATGCGCCACTCGGCCGGCCCCAAAGAAATTTTCTTAAATCTTGTTTTCTAGGTTTGACTCAATATGATTCTCGTGGTTTTCATTTAGTTGAAAACACACCTTGTCTTTTGGTGCTTAGTTCACTTTTTCATGTCCTTCTCTTTCCTTCTGTGGGGCAACAAATAAACCCTTCCTCTCACCTGACACAAAATAGTTCCATCCAGCGACAGGCCCCGCAAATACCGGTGTTCCCCCGACGGTCCTTGTCAAAGCAGCTTCTCAGCGAAGAGAGGATTCTTCCCACAAATCCTTCTCATACAAGCTTGTTCAGAAAAATACCGCTTTTTCCCTACCATTACATGTGCCTTGGTGCATGACGCTCTCTCTGCCCACCATTTTTACCTGCCTTAATGTTACCCACCCTTCAGGGCCTCTCAAATATCATTCCTTCTGTAAAGCTTTTCCTGGGTTTCCAGCATAAAGGAATATCTTTGCGAGCACTCACTGACAGTGGTTATTAACATTCCTGTGGCGTTTCTCTAGCCCTTTTGCTGACTTCTCTGTTCAGCTACGAGCTTCCTGAGGGCAGGCAGCTGCATCTGACTCATGTGTCTTCTTCAGCGCTAAGCACTGTGGCTTGCACCCAGGAGGCATTCAATAACTCTTTGCTGAATGGACTCCCTGTTAAACTGAGCAGACTGGACCCACCAGCCGTGTTTCTCCTTGGGGGCGCTGTTGGCGTTCTGGATGGAACAGCTGTCGTTGTGTAGGTCTGTCATCTCACTGAAGAAGGCCCTGCCCAGTCAGTGCCGGTAGCCACCCTCAGCACCTCAAATGCACCCAGTTAAAACCAGCCCCTTGGGGCAGAGGGACCCGAGAGGGAGAGCCATAACCAAAGACCTTTGGAGATTGATTAAGTGGCGTAATTCCTTTTTATCATGCGAAGATTTGCTTTAGTTCAATTGGATAAGGAAGTAAATTTAGAAACTGGGGTTATTTCACAACATCGGCTTTGCGTTTTAGCTTTATTGCTCATTAGGGCCCCTCTAGTTTTAGTATGTGCTGTTGGGGATAAAAGTCCAGAATGTAGGCTCCATAAGGGAAGACTCCACCATGCCTATAATATCGTAGATTTGCAGCCTGCATTTTTTGGGTGAGTGAATGAGGCTCGCTGAGGACAAAACCTGGGGTGGAACAGCCTCTACCTCCAACTGGAAACTACCACCGATCCTGCAGTGTGTCCTCTGGGCCCTGGGAAGGAAGTCATAGGAAAGCCAGTCCACTGCCAGGGTCAGGTGGGAGCATTTCAGCCCTCAGACAAGGAGAGCTGGAAGATTGCATGGTGTTCCACGATACCAGAAGGCGCCGTGGACATTTCCTACCCTTTGTCTCTCTCCACGTAAAAGCACCCTTTGGACCACTTTTGGACCATTTCCCTTTAAACCAGCACATTGTGTAACACTTTGCTATTTAAGGATTTTTCATTGTAATGCCGAGTTTTTGCGGATGTTGTAAGTTTGTTTTGTTTTGGTTGGTGGTAGTGGTGGTTTTTTGGGTGGGATTTTTTGTTTGTTTGTTTTTGTTTGTTTTTGTTTTTTTGGCTTTGGGGTGTTTTTTTTTGTCTCCTCCTACAGACAGACTTTTATATTATGATGTAAGTCATGGCTCACATGGCTAGGTTGCTGATGGCTGCCTCTTCAGAGTTTTGCTAATCTACCAAATACGTGTTATCATCTCAGTCTCTGGAAACATAAATCAAGGAAGAAAACTGGGCAGTCTAGGCCACCCTCATGAGAATTCCTGGTGGGAAGAGGTTGGCGCAGTTACAAACCATGCCACTGGCGGCCGACATTCTTTGGCTCCATGTCAGTTGGGAGAAATGTGCTGTGCAGACATGGAGGTTATTGGTATCCCTAATGTCATTGTTAATCTGAAGTGTTTGGGGCGTAGGACAGTCTGTTTCTCTTCTCAGCCATCTTCTATTTGCTGAGTCCTGTGACAAACTCACCGTGCACTCGCTGTGGCCCTGTACGGAGGTGGGTATTGGAAATACAAAGGGGAGTAAGACTCAGCCTTGCCTTCCGGAGTGCAAGGTGTGACTGAGACAGAACAGAACAGAAAACAATAATAGAATAGGAGAAGTGTTATATAATAGTGTGAAGGCGCACAGGGCTTTACAGAAGCTCAGAGCAGAGCCACCCAGGCAGCGGTAAGGGGCAGGGATAGGAAGTGCTCCAAGAAGCCCCAGAGAAGTCACTCCCAGACCCTTAAAGCACCCATAGAGGTGAGGTTGGCTAGGATGGGGAAGGCGTGCTAGACAAAGACACGGAGGCCAGAGCCAGAATGGTGACGTCAGGGAACAGGAAGCGGTTCACATCAGCAGAGTGAGGGGATCAGATGTGACCGGGAGAGGAGGGAATGTGCAGAGCCTGACCCAGAACCCGTGGGAGCCTTCTGCACGGACTCGCGCCAGCGGAAGGTTCCATCACGGTGCCTGCTGCACAGGAGGCACTCAGGAAATACCTGTGGAAGGGAGGGGCACAGGCACGAGGAGTGCTATTCAAGGTCTCATCAGAGGAGCTGCATGAGCAGATTTGCCGTGTGTGGGCAAGGCTGGGAGAAGCAGGGTCAGGCTGATGCCATAATCCAGGCTAGAGGCAGCCTGAAGTCAGGGTAAATTCGGGTGGTGGCTTGTGATGGGGGATCTGAAGAGTCTAAGATTTAGGCACTAAAATTAGCAGGATTTAATAATTGACTGGCTACGAGGGTGTAACAAAGAGACAAGAATAACGCTCAGGTTTGACTTGAAAAAGAAGTCAGATTTTTCAAAGTCTTTTTTTCAGTTCAGAGCCAGTATAAAAAATTTATGATTGTGACAAGTAATTCCAGAAATGTAAACAAAATCTATCTTTAATTTGGTCTTATTAGCCACTCAATTCTACATAATTAAAGATGGGTTTCATGAAAAAGAAGTTCATTTTGCCTTGCAATTTTCAAGTAAGCAATATATTCAATATCCAGCAAATATCTTTCATAGTACTCTAATGTTGGAAATGATTTATTGCATTTTCCATAGGAGCTGTTCTGAATTGCCAAAGCAGTGGTCAGTGGCATTAATATTTTAATGCGATTTAGTTCTATTCCATTAAAGCATCCAATGACCAATGGCAGAGTTTCATATATATGTTCCCTCTAAATGAGACCTACATTTAGTGAGCAGCTTCCCCATTAAAACTGGTGAGTCGGGGGCCGGCCCAGTGGCGTGGTGGTTAATTGCTGGCTTGGGAAGCCAGTGGCTCTGGTTCAGGTCCCACATATGAGGGCCAGTGACACTGCCCTCCAAAAAAACCAAAATAAAACAAAAACTGGTGAGTCGGTGAGTCTTTAATAAAGGTTTCCATCTTTGGATGATAAAATCATTTAGCTGTGATTACCAGTTAGTAATCTGGCTCTGTTTGTTTCCGCCCAAAAGAAAATATGAATAACAATGGCTTGCTGTTGAGAGCTCCAGCTTTGATACATTGTATTTTGTGAACTTCAGTGTCATGAAACAGGCACAAAAAGGAGGGTGGGGCAGTCTTCCTTGGAAGAGGCGTAGCTGAGCCAAGCCTGAGACAGCAAGTTCTGAATAAGCCAAGAGTGGAGAAAGGGCACTGGCTAGTTAAGGCAGAGATGCATGGTACACGTTGGCATCGTGTGCTGTTTCAGAGGTGAAGCAGTATGAATAGCTGTGACAGACTGTGGTGTGGACAGAGGGGTGTTGAGACCAGAAAGGCAGACAGAAAAGCAGTTGGGGGCCCTTGTGAGAAACCACCAGCAATCTTCATGTGGAGAGATGACATGATGTGCTGTGAGCTGTAGCATGGGCTCTCTCAAAGCAGTTTAGAAGGTGCAAGGTAGACTGAAGGCAGCAGGGAGGCCAGTTAGAAAGCCATTGTGTAGTCCCGGTAATGGTTACAGGCAGTTACAGGACAGAGATCGGGGGCTATAAGAATCTGTTTATTGGGGTTAAATGAAATAACTAGTCTCCTGTTCCCCATTCGCTGCCTGGCGTGATCACTTGTGAATTAAGTCTTAGGTTAGTCAAGCGTATTTCTCTAGTGTGGCAGGTCCCAGGTTCCTTGGCTTCCCACTGGGCACATTGTAATCACCCAGTAACTACTGCCAATGGATCCGATCCAATAGCTGGCGCTGCCTAAGAGCCACTGGGCTGGGTTGAGAATCATGGGCCTAGAGTTAGCCCAAGAGGGAACACAGATCAGCTCATTTTGCCATCTCACCTCATTTAAGGAAACTGAGGCCCTGAGAGCCTGATAATAGGAGATAAGTGGATATACTGCCTCAAGCTTCCTAATAGGCTGTTATAAAAAGTGTGCTTAGGTGTTGGTGATTTGGGATTTGGGATATAGTGTTCTCTATACACAAGAGGAACTTGCCTGATAAGGTGGCCCTTGGCACCTGAGAGGCAGCCCTGGCTGCAGATCATGAAGCGAAAGAAAGACTTAGGGTATTAAAAAGCAGCTGTGGTTTCAGCCGAAGGAGCCCATTTGTCACGGAACGTTGCTTAGCACGGGCTTGAGTATTTCAGGTTTGGTGGTGCTGAGGCAGCTCCTTTAGAAGCTAGTGCCCCCTTCAATCCCCCAGAAGTATGAGAAGCAGCTGTGTTATTATAAGAAGAGCGTCGGGCTTCATCAGAGGTGTGGGTGCAAACTCCAGATGGATCCAAGGCCTGTGCTGATTTTCACTGTCTCATGCCACCTCTCTAGGTGAGTGCCCCGCACACAGCAATGCCACTGTCAGCATTTCTTAAGGACAGATCCTCCCTGTGTTTGTGTGCGGAACAGCGTGCTTTGGATGCCTAACATATGCAGGATGTAGCTAGATGAGACAGGGCCTTCTGTCGCCCTGGTGACGGCCATGCTGGAGTTGACGGCTCTGGCCAGACCAAGCCGCCCTCCCCACTGACTGCTTTTGTGAGGCTCTCCTAAAGCTGCATTTTCTGTCAGAGAGGATGGTCTCCTGTGCCCAGCCTTGCCTTCCAACAAGTAAGGTCCTGCTGTAGAGCCCTGAGATGCTTTCTTCTAAGCCTAAGAAAAACCACACGGAGCTTTTCGCTCTGGGGAGATTTTGTCATCTCCCTCAGTGGATAATCCTGCTTTCTTTCTCGCCTACAATGTCCCATTTTTCCCCCCACTACCTATACCCCCATAATTACTTCCTACATGGAAAAGCAACTAAAGGAGTAATTTATACAGCATGTCACAACTGATGCATGTTACAGAGTAAGGAAAACTGGAGAAGGGTAAGGGAGTTAGGAGCATTGGGCGGGGTGGGAAAAGGTTCTTTTAAATAGGGCCGTCAGGTTAGACCTCAGTGAGAAGTGGGATTGGGCTGAAACTCAGAAGAGACGAGGAGGGCCACCTTAGCGGGCTGGGGGAAGGACCGAGGGAGCAGCGCCCCCATAGGCCTAGAGGTGGGAGTGTGAACACCGACGGAGGCCGGGTTGGCTGGGCACGGAGAAGGGATGAGCTCAGAGGGATCTGCGCTGGACCACCGGAAGCCGCTGCTTCTCTCGCTACCTGTTGTGGCGGACAACCTCTTTTCCTAATCCACTGCAGACTAATATTTCGTGTGACATTTAATGAATGGATTACTAGAAAAATGACATTTAAAAAACGAAAGTGAAATCACACTGTTTTCTTATTAGAGGCACAGAAAGTTGGTCATACCAAGGTACTATCAAGTTTCTAAATGTTAACTTGGCATTTCTTTACTTATTTCATGGTAGACTGGTAGCCTGAGGGACTAGCAGCTGTCCGGGACCCCCACTTTGAGCTGTGGGAGTCTGTGGTAAGGATGTGGCCTTGACTCTAAGCCAGGGGTCGGCAAACTTTTGAGATGGAAGAGCCCCCAGGGGTCAGCAAACTGTGGCTTGTGAACCGTGGCTCTGAAGTAAAATTGAAAATGAAAATAAAACTAGCATAGTTTCATTTATAAAATTTTTACAGGATATTATTCACAGTGGTGATTATGGAAAAATATATTTATGGCTCTTGAATTGTTGTGAGGGACAGGATTGGCTTTTCCAGGGGTTGGCAAACTTTTGAGACAGAACGTACCCAAAGAGCCGCATGTGGCTCGCGAGCTGCAGTTTGCTGATTCCTGGGCTAAGCAATGGGGAGCCATAGGAGCACCCCAAACAGGGAAGATCTATGTGCTCCAGCCTCCATTTGCAGAGCGTCCTCCAGAGGATGGAGAGCAGGGGGCCCAGGGAGAAGCAGGGAGACCCATTGTGACACTCGCATTTTACAGGCAACGGATGATGGTTGCCGAGACCCAGGATGGTAGCTCAGAAAAGGTATAGAAAGTGCTTGGTTCTGGGTATATTTTTAAGGTTGAGTGCCCAGAATTTTCTGGAGGATTGGATGGGGGATGTGAAAGAAAGAGAAGTCAAGGACGACTCCGAGGTTTCAGGTTGGATAACGCACAAGATGAATTACAGTCAACTGAGATTGGCAAGGCTCCAACTGAGATGGAACAGGTTGGGGGTGGGGAAATAAGGAATTTAATTTCATACATTTTCAATTAGACTTTCAGTACCTAGGAGACCTAGTCCAGTGAGAAATGTGTAAACATCATGATGTTACCTAAAGACGTATATCATGAAGTAGAATCTTAGGGGCTGGAGAGAAACCTGAGGGGTCCCTGCAGGGTGCCTTCTGACCTGTGACATTTCACCATCTAAGGCCGGCTGCAGGTACTGTACTTGAAAGGGTCCAAGGAAGTCAATTTAAGAGCCTCCATTAGTGATTGCATGCTGACATTAAAGTCTCCCTATTTGGAAATGAGTCCCCCCTTTCTTGTTGCTGTTATAATCTAGTGGCAAGTAAGAGACCAGTCTCCTAATTATAAATATACCGAATCTGGTTGACCCTAAATTCCATAGGAATTTATAGAATCGATTAAGATTTAAGAGCAATCTGGCCACATCATCTGCCACCCACTTGGTTGCCAGGATTATTTTGGCTTCTCTCATTACCAGTGGTTATAGATTTTATTACCAAACCTTAGTAACACCGAACAAATAACAGCTCTCAACACTTCACCATCTAGCCAATAAAAGGTAAGATGTAAAAGTGTCTAGAGGTAATGAGCCCAGTTCTTTAAACATACAATGTATATGTGCTCACCACATAACAAAGGCTGGAAGGTCACGCATTAAAAATCTTACATGTGATTATTTGGATGGAGACACTATAAGTCATGTCTTCTCTCTTACACTTTTTGGTGTGTATACAAACACATTTTACTTGAATAATTAGCAATAGTAATAGCCATTGTTACACAATAGCCACATGGCCCTGCTTCTCTCTGGCCCCACAGCTCACCATCTGCTACCTGGACATGCTGATGACCAGCGAGGAACGCCAGAAGCAGCTGCGGGACCAGTACTGCTTTGAATGTGACTGTCTCCGATGCCAAACCCAGGATAAGGTACGTTGTATGGAACCAGCCTGAACCGCCTCCCAGGTAATAGCCCAATGACCTTTCAGAGAACTCTGTTTTTAATTCATCCATCCCAAAGTAGATGACCCTCAGTGCACAGCAGAAAACAGAAGTCATACAATCACGCATAGTGCTGCGTGTATTTTATTTGCTGGAACTTCTGTCACCAACCAAGCAATACCAGGGTTAGTCTCAGGTGAGGATCCGGGGAGCTTGCAGTCTAGAGGGGCTGTAGGCATTAAACATGTAATGAAAAGGACATGGAAGGTCAGAGTTGTTAGAAAGAGCAGTAATAACGGGGTTAGGAGACAGTCATTGGTGACAGCTATTGCTCTGTGATAAACATACCAAGCTGTATCTAGTTTTTTATTTCCTTAAAATTTATTCTGTAAGCCTTTTTGCTTCAACACTTTATCAGATAGCAATCGCTTCTCTAGCAACTTTTCCTCCCTGAGAAAGGAAGAGGAGCCAAAGTAAACGTCATAATGATAATGAATGGACTTTTCTCATAGTACTCATACACCTTCCTCACACTGAAGCTATTTACTTTTAGTTTGCACACCATCCGCTTATCTGATGGAGTCTTACTTTTGTAGACTGTTTTACATCTGTTGAAATTCTTTTGTGGTCATTATCTCACTTGAACTCAATAATTATAAAGTAGGAAACAACTGAGGTTCAGAGAGACACTTCTGGGATAAGATGAAGGAAAGAGTGGCAGAACCAAGTCCCGAACGCAGACCTTTTGACTAAATCTAGTGTTCTTTCCACTATATCACAGTTGCGTGTGACCTCTGGTGCCAACGTTATGGAGAGAGGCTGTTGGTTTCACTGCAGGAGGAAGGACCCTGAGCTCGTGCTAATGATGTAGGAATCAGTGAACCTTAGTTCTTCATTAAAATCACTTTTAGAAATAGGTGAATTAAATGGGAAAAGTTAAATCCACTGCCAAGAGCTTTGCAGGACTCAATCAGTCCGCTTTCGTGCTAGCCTTTTGCCACTCCTAAGCATAACAGGAATCCCAGGGGATCCCCTGGGATTTCTCTCCAGACTGTAATCTGGAATGGCAGGCAGCAAGCTAGCTTCCCAACCACATCCTTGGTTGGGACTTGGAAGGCTTTTGGATTTAGTGCTTCTGACATGACATCATTATGGCAGACCCTCAAAAATGTCGTAATTGCTTATATTTTATTAAAATTGGGGTCATGTTCACTTTTGCTTTATTGTTATAATTGAGCTCTGGCTGACTAGACTAGTCTATTAGGAAATAACAGATAACCCTACTAAAACTGATTTTAGTAGATGCGGTGTTATTTGTCTCAAGAATCCTGGAGAAGAAGTCCAAGATGGGAGCTGCTTCGCCCAGATCTAATCACAGACCCAGAATCCTTCTGTCTCCCTCCTTAGCCATCCCTAGTGTGCACTTTTGTCCCCATGGTCCCAGGATGATGGCTGCCCACCCGCACTCAGTATGTCCAAGCTCTAGACATGACAAGAAGAGGTAATAAAAAGCAAAGAGCAGACAGAAACCCTCCTGGGGACTTCTACCTACATCTCATTGTTCAGAACTGTGTCACATGACCCCTTTTAGCTGTGAAAGAGGTGAGGAAACTGCATTTAGCTTTTCGGCCTTTATACTAGAGAAAGACAAGGGAGAAGAAGGTTGTGAATGGCTTTTGGTCAGCTGATCTAGCGTCTACTGTATCCATTGAGACCATTTTATTTCCTCCTTGGAGCTAAAAGTTTGTTTAATATTGTATTAGGATTCTTCAGAGAAACAGAACCAACAGGATATAGGTAGGTGTGTGTGTGTACAGCCCTATTACCTCATATATGGGGGTAATATGGTGGGGAGAGGGGTGAGAGAGAGAGAGAAAGAAAGAGAGAAATTGGTTTGTTGTAAGGATTTGGTTCATGGGATTGTGGAGGCTGAGAAGTCCCAAATCTGCGGTCAGTAAGCTGGGGACCCAGGAGACCCAATGGTGAATGAGTAGTTCCAGCCTGACCCAGGAAAAGCCAGTGTTTTAATCTGAGTCTCAGGGCAGGGAAGAAGGTCTGTCCCAGCCGGAAGGCAGGCAGGCAGGAGGAGTTCGCCTTCCCGGGAGTGTCAGCCCTTTGTTCTATTCAGGCCTTTCCCTGACTGGGGGAGACCCACCCATTGGGGAGGCTAATCTGCTTATTCAGTCTAGGATTCAAATGTTCACCTCTTCCAGAAGCACCCTCAGACACATACCCAGAAGAATGTGTGAGCAAATATCTGGACACCCTGTGTTCCAGTCAAGTTGACACATAACATTAATCACAAATACTGTGTTAGAGAGAGGCCAAATGGTTAATCTCTGCTAGATTCTAGTCCTTCAGTACCTAACAAACGGAATCATCTTGGGCAAGTCATTCAGCCTTCTTGATTTGTTACATCATCTATAATAAAAGGGACTCATACAACTCAGTAGCCAAAAAAAGAAAAAAAAATTGATTAAAATCTGGGCAAAAGATCTGAGTAGATATTTTACCAAAGAAGACATACAGATGGCCAGCAAGTACATGAAAAGATGCTCAACATCACTCATCATCATGGAAATGCAAATTAAAACCACCATGAGGTATCACCTCAAACCTGTTACATGGCTATTATCAAAAAGATGGGAAGTAACAAGTGTTGGTGAGGATGTGGAGAAAAGGGAACCCTTGTGTACTACTGGTGGGATTGCCAATTGCTGCAGCCACTATGGAAAATGTATGGAGGCTCTTCAAAAAATTAAAAGTAGAATTACCATATGATCCAACAATTCCACTTCTGGCTATTTATTTGAAGAAAATGAAAACACTAACTTGAAAAGATATCTGCACGCCCATGTTCATTACAGCATTATCTACAATAGCGAAGACAGGGAGGCAACCTAATGTCCATCCATGGATGAATGGATAAATAAAATGTGACATACAGTTGACCCTTGAACAATGTGGGGGGTTAGGGTTACCAACTCCCTGTACTGTCAAAAATTTGCCTATAACTTTTGACTCCCCAAAACTTAACTACAAAATAACCTGCTATTGACAGACAGCCTTGCTGTTAACATAAATAGCTGATTAACATGTATTTTGTATGTTATATGTAGCATATATGGTATTCTTACAACAAAGCAAGCTAGAGAAAAGAAAATGTTAAGAAAATCATAAGGAAAAGAAAATACATCTACAGTATTTATTGAAAAAAATCTGCATCTAAGTGGACCCACAAGATCAAACCCATGTTGTTTAAGTGTCAGCACTGTGTGTGTGTGTGTGTGTGTGATATTATTCAATCATTAAAAAGAAGGACATCTTGCCATTTGCAATAACGTGGCTGAATGGACCTTGAGTACATTATACTAATTGAGTCAGACAGGAAAGAGAAATACTATATGTATATAAAATACAAAGGACTTAGGCGAGATGGTCTGAAGGCCCCTGAAAAGCTTGACTCTCTCATGTTGCTCTGAAATGTTTCCTAGTGGACATGAGTAGGGCATGTATTTAGATGAGAATGTAAACTTGATTTCAATTAGTTCACCAATGATATTTTCAAGTTTCTATTTATATGAGGATTTTATTCTGTGTAGTGATATAAACATCCCTTCTGAAATCTCGATGCTGTTGATTTGCTCTGAAAAAATAATAGAGGTAAATTCAATTTAGTGCATTCCCAAAAGATCATAAACTCAAAATTAGTTCAGTTAAAATTAAATTTACTTCAATTCCTAGATTTCAAGTTTTCAGGCTTCTTTTTTTGCTTTTCTTGGAACCTAGAAAATTCATCTCAACAGGTTTCAGCATCAAGCAGTATTTATTACGGGCCTACATCTACATGTTTCTGGATTCCCCTGGTATCATGTTTCAGGAACCCAAGAGGCCTCTTAAAAGTGGGTGTAATTTGCATGCATGGAGTTAGTTGTCGTGTATAATCAACAGCAGCTTAATTTGGGGAAGAAATAAAATTTACCTTCTAAAGGAGGTTTTGTGATGCTTCGGCTTCTCCTGTGGCTTTCCCAAGTCAAAATCCAAGAAAATAGGAAGCAGAACAGAGCAAATGGAATTGATCATTTCCATAAATTTGTGGATAGTATACTGTGTTTGCTTATCTGCCACGTGTGTGTGTGTGTGTGTGTGTGTGTGTGTATATATTTACTTGCCATGACCCTTTTTCTTTCCTAAAACCTGTTACCTTTGCTCCTTCTTTTAAAACACAGTATTTAGCATTATCTTTAGTCATCAGCGTAGATTTCAAACTCTTAATTTGGACTCAGTGTCCTCCAAAGTTGTGACCCTACAATCCAACTACCTTTTGTTTCTTTTTTCCTTCTCTTTGCTCTTCTCAACTTGTGTTATCTAATTATATGCTCTCCCCGCCACGCCCCCCCCCCCAAATAAAAGATTCTGAAGTGGCTTACAGACACACATTCACACATATTCCCATGTATATTTTGCAATGGCAATAAATTTCATATTGAGTTGTGAAATAAGAGTGACAAGAAATTAGATGAAAGCAGGTTAGTACCTGGAATACATACCATATGATCCTATGTAGTGACAAGAAATAAAGCACAAGTTGACTCTACGTTTCCCAGCAGCCAAAGCTAACAGACTGATTTTTACACACATGTTCCTGAGCCGAAGTATAGTTTTTTCTGGCACCAAGAGACCTGAGGCGCTCACAAGGGTCCCACTGAGAATGAATGGTCAGCATTCTTATCACAACTCCACCATCACTTAAATACCTGATTTTTATAATATTCCTCAACGCGGCTGCTTGACCTAGTTTCAGATTATAACTTAATGAAAGAAGTAACAAGCAGGGTAAAAACTTATGTAATCGAGGTTCTTGTCTCCTTGGTGGTTTGCTTCATTCCAAGAATAACAGTACGACTATATATCGGGTTGTCGGAAAAGTCATGATGCCTTTTTGCAATGGAAAACGTGGAAAAAATATGTCATGACTTTTCTGACAACCCAATAGAAGAAAGCCAAGGCCCCATATCCTTCAGGCAATCTTTTGTTAATGTTATTTCTTGCAGTCTTGTAAATATTTTATTTTAATTCTTATGAAAATGATACATATGTACACTTTGAAAACTCAGAGCACTGGAACCCAGCTGAAAACATGAGCCCATGGTCCTGCTGCTCCTGTCCGAGGCCCGCTCCTCAAAAGTCAGCCCCTTTCAGCTCCCCACATTTATTCCATGTTTCCAAAAACTAATGCCCCCTTAAACCATGTCCTAGGGATGTTTGTTTTGCTATCGGGTTGATGTAGTGACTATTCTTTATTTCCAGGATTTCAAATTCGCTTTTTTTCCCCATGTCACTTGGTTTATGTTTGATTTCTATCTGTTTCTGGCTCATGACTTCTGACTCCCTTCTGATGCATGCCACCCTGTTATTTAGCTATTAATGAGCATTCGAACCATACTCGTTTGAGGTCTGGGTAAGCCCATGCCATAGTTTATTTCACTGGAGTGAAATCATGGCCAATTGTTGGGTTTTTGTTGGTTGCATCTCATGCTACGTCTTGGAATTTTGTACGGCAGGTTCACGTTTCAGGTCATTTTGGTTTGGGTCCTTTCTCTCCTCTATGCTCATCCCCTCTGTCTGGCAGCTTTGTGCTTGCCTCTTCCAGAAGACCCCTCAGGACCCAGGTTAGGACCAGGACTCAATGTGGAGCTTTTGCACCACAGGATGGAGAGGCTCCTGCAGGGCCGGTTACTGAGGCAATGGGCCCACAGCTCCGTAGAAATAGCTCTCGGGAAGAGATCGCGAGCCTTGTATTTTTAGCCTCTTTTTATAAACGAGGGAGCCTTGCCGCATCTCCTGGCTTTCAGCTTTAAAGTTGACGGTACTCACCGTTCTTAGGTGAAGCATTTTTTTGGTCCCTCTTGCCTCCTTCCAGACCTGAGGCCCTGGCATCCGCTTTGTATGTTGCCTTGCCTTTCTGTTCTATTTTTGGCCCAGGGAGATGTTTATCCTGTTTTTGACTTAGTAAGGCTATTTTTGGTTTCTTTTTCTATTTTACTTGTCATTACTGTGGATTTGGAGTGGAGGGGAACACTTCAAAGTCTGAACTTAAAACATCTTGATTGGAAGTCTGTCGTTCGCTTGCCAAGTCCACAGGTAGGAATTCACGTCTTTGGAGGGAAGGGGAAATGTGAGGACAAACGATGATGTAAATAATTCTCCTGAGCGCTTCCAGGCACGTGCGTACCTTCTACGCAGCCTTGGTCCCTCTGTGACACAGGGATCCATGTCTTAGCATTAGGCCTTCTATAGAGAGCGAGTTGAGTAGACTTATTCTGAACACAGTTAAGAAATGGCTCTGAAGGGGGGAAGCCCGAATAAGCTTCTCATTGCCTGGTGCTCCAACTGTGAGTCCACTTCCTCTCATTTTCTTCTATTGAAGCAAAGCGATGTTATTGTCTTTGGTGATGATGCCCGCTTCTTGTGTAACATGGAATGCCCTGGCTTTGGGCCCTTCGGACGCCCTTCACCGCATCTGTGAGCTAGGCAGACCTGAGGCAGCCCCGCATCCTACGCACAACTGGCTGGGATTGTGTGAGAGCCTCCTGGGTCCCCACGTGGGCTGCCCTCAGCTGGATTATTCCCGAGGTCTGGGAGCTGCGGGGGAAGGAGTCGGGGAGGAGCCGAAGCAAGCAAGGAACGCTCGGGTTAGAGCTGAATGCAAAGGAAAGGAGTTCTCTGCCCAAGAAAATGTTTCTGTGGTAACTCGAGTCTGTTTGAAATATGAACAATTACTTAAAGGCCATTAGTAAACCAAGATTCTTTTCTGCTTCCTTCCCCTATTTTGATAAATTAATTGTAAGCAGAAACACCTGGTGGTGGGATGGTGAGCCCAACTCGCTATGAACTGTTTCCTATTTCAGGTTGTAACAATCGAAGGAGAATGTTTCCTGTTTCTAGAATTTTCATTGTAACTGAATTACCTTATCTTCAGGAAGATTAGGGAGATTTGGTGGAGGATTGGAGAACTATGGTGTGTGTGTGGTGTATGATGTATGTGTGCGTGTGGTGTGTTGGGGGGGGTGTGTGTGTGTGTCTGTGTCTGTGTGTGTGATACTGAGTTTTTACTCAGTCCATTCGGAACACTGCTGCGTGTTACCTATGTCTTGCTTCTCCAAACAGCCAGAGGCAGGTTTCCTGGGAGTGGATGCAGGGCTGGCTGTCATTAATGGTAACGTGAGGGGAGGAACTCGTTGACTTCGTGTTACATAATCCCATCTGCAGTGTTACTGTGAAATGCCCATGGGTCTTCCAGGCACAGCATGCTGGGCCACAGAGCCAGCTCGGAATAAACAGGAGCTGCTGTGGTCGCCTTGGCCCGAGCTGTTCACCACGTTGCAGGGTGCAGGGCTCCTACACTCCCCTTCTCATCACCCCCACACACACACACAACCACCCCGGAGAACAGCCGGCTGTGCTCCCCAAGTCTCCTCATGTCGCTCTGGTTTGTCCAAAAGCCCACCCCAGGGGTAAGAAGGGGACTTTTCCAGTTTGTGGTGACATGAATCCCATCTCCCAGCCTTTCCTGTTCTTGCACTAAACTTCTTTTCTTCTGGCTTTTGGCTGACGAGAAACTCCAGCTCAGGGAACTGCTTCCGTGGTGGCAGCTACTGTGACACAGAAGCTGCCTTTGGAACAGGCACAGTACCTGGCCCATACATGATACACAGATTTCAGGAAGCCCTGTAGGCTTAGGGGAGCCCCCTCTGGGAATATGAGAGACGACAGTGGCAGGCCCCCTGCTGAGTGTTTATAAGCCTCATCTCATCTCATCTCCAGGGCCTACAAGGGCGGGGTTTGCCCTTATCCCCACTTTGCAGATGAGGAAACTGGAGTTTTCAACTCCAGAAGCTGTGTTTTTAACCACTCCACTGCGCTCTCTCTGTATTTTACAAATACCGGATATACATTTCTGTCTTTTAAATGTTGAAGTGTAATTTGCATTCAGTAAAATTTGTTCTTTTTTAGCATCAGAGCTTTGGCAAATGTGTGCAGGCTGCAGCCACCAGCGCTACCGAGCTATACAGCAGCCCCATCTCCCCACATTCCCTCACAGCACTTTGCCGTCAACCCCTGCCCGCCCCCCACTTCCAGACCCTGCTAACCCCTGATCTGCTTTCTTTCACTATAACTTTACCTTTTCCAGAATGTCATATGAATTGACTTAAACAGCCATTTGATTCTGTCTTCCTTTGCCTAGCATAACGCACTTGACATTCAGCCATGTTATTTTTCCATGCATGTATAAATATATAATCTCAGTATTTGGTTCGCTTTTGTTTGCCAAGCAGTATTGTATTATGTGGCTGACCCACAGATTGTTTATCCATTCATCAGCTGAAGGACATCCGGGTTCTGTTCCAGTTTGGGGCGGTTATCAATAAAGCCACTGTAAACACTCACATACAGGTTTTTGTGTGAATATAGATTTTCATCTCATTTGGGTAAATACCTAGGAGTAGGATTTCTGGGCTGTATGGTAAATATGTTAAACTTTATAAGCCAAACTGTTTCCCAGGAAACTGTACCATTTTCAGTCCCCACCAGCAATGAATGAGAGTTCCAGCTACGTACACCTTTACCACCCCTTGATTTTGTCAGTTTTGCTTTTCTTTTCATTTTTAATCATTCCAGTAGATGTATAGTGATATAGTGTACTGTTTTAATTAGCATTCCGTTAATGGCTAATGATGTATTTTTTTCATGTGCTTATTTGCCACCTGTATCTTATTTCATGATATATTTATTCAAATATTTTGCCAATTTTTAAAATTAGCTATTTTCTTCATATTGAGTTCTGAGAACTCTTTGTTCTATATATGTACAATCTTTTATCAGATATGTGCTACATAAATATTTTCTCTCAGTCTGCAGCTTGTCTTTTCATTCTCTTGACAGAGTCTTTTGAAGAGCAGAAGTTTTAAATTTTAATGCACTTTTTCATATATTTCTTTTATGGAGCAGTCTTTTGATGCCCTATCTAAGAAATCTTTGCCTAATCCAAGAGAATAAAGATTTTCCTTCTATGTTTTCTGTTAGAAGTTTTATAGTTTTAGGTTTTTACATTTAGGCCTTTGATCCATTTTTGTGTATGGTACAAGGTTCATTGTTTTTTGCATGTGGGTGTCCCATTATTCTAGTACCATTTGTTGAATACATATCTTATTGAAGGCAGTAGGATATTATAGAAAGAGTACAGAATTAGAGAGAGAAGTTGGGTTCTAGTCCTGGAGTATCTGCTTGTGACACTGGTGACGCCAGCCAGAGATCCAAACTGAGTGGTGAGCAACTGGGCAGCTGATACAATGGAGAGAGCAGAGATGCTTTGGCTTCAGATAATCCTGGGTTCTGCTGCTTACTAACCATTTCATGCTGGCAAGCTTCCCCCATCCTAGTCTTAATTTTCTCTTCTGTAAAATGAAAATAATCTATAGCTGGCACTGCTGCTTTGACATTCAATTAGATGATGTAAGTATAGCTTGGGAGATGGTAGACACTCAATAATGGTAGCCATTATTGTTATTGAACGACCTGAGGAAATGATCTATATGGAACGTTCCAGCAATTCTAGCTTCCCCAGTTCCCATGATTTGCTGACCAGGGTCCCAGAATTGTTCATATAATCTTCTTCATAGCTTTTTAAGTTCTCCTGCTCCAACTTTTAGTCATCTCCACTTTCCTCCCCTTTTTTGTTCTTGGCACCCACTATGGGGTTCCAGTAGTCACTATGTTGGGGTGGTTGTTGCTTTTCACTCTTGTGTTCTCCTTGGGCACCCCCTCTCCCTAGGCTGGACCTTCCCTCCTGAGAAGTGAGCTAGCCTTTGTCCAGATTTGGAGGTCCTTTCACTGCCCTTCATCACTACTCATGTTGCCCTGTTCACGTCCCTAGTTCTGACATTGCTCACAGTGAGGGGTGTGTGGAGGGCTGTATGTAGGGGAGAGAGGTATGTGGGGGGTACCAGGGAGGGGCTTTCAGGCTCAGTGAGAAGGCAGCAAAGATAGCGTGAGTGGCACTGTACAAACATGCCAGGTCATTCGTCCCCTTCCCCCAGACTCCTGGACAAAGTAGGTGTCATCCTGGACTCTCTATTTTCTCAAGTTCTCCCCCAAATGAGATGATTCCTCTTTTAGGGTGTTCCAGTTAGGAACTGTTTTCCTTTTCTGAGCAAGACCACTCTTGGAATCTTTTGCTCACAACAAAACACAAACAATGAAACACCAAGGCGTCCCTTGCCATTTATCCCTTGTTCATTACAGGGCGGGAAGGGCCACCTGTACTCCATCAGCCCTAAGCTTAACAAATGTTTCTTCCATGGTCACAACAGCTTCAGGGCTCCCAGCTGGGTGGAGAGCAGCTCTCCCTGCAGTGACTGGACAGCAGAGAGCTCTGCTGAAAGCCTGTAGCTACTAGCCCTTCAGTGTCGGGAGGAAGGATGTCGGGAAATCAGGAGTGGGAAGATGGGGTACTCTAATCCCCTTAATTGTCTCACTCTGTGTAGAAATTAAGGACACATTGCGCCATTTATAAATAACTTTGGTTTATTTTACTTGCAAAACACATTTCCCCCTTATTTATTTGCTGGGCTCAACAGTGAACTTGAAGGCTGCCACTTTTGGGCCACAATACCTGCCCCAAACCCTTAAAATACGACATGCTTGATTTCACAAACTTTGGATTCCTACAGCTTTCTGCCCCACGAACTTCCACTGATACCTCATTGTTGAAATATGGGAAGAAGCCAACTTAATAGTGGATTTCCTGGTAACTCTTTGGGGGTCACTATTTGCCTGGCTGTAGTCAGCCCCCTGCAGTGACATTGCCTCTTGGAGGAATTGGTGCCACTGGTGACAACCCAGAGAATATATTAATATAATGCAGCTCTGTGAATGGGGGATGGTGTTTACAATGTGTGGTTCCACATTTCATAGTCTCTGCTCTGAAAAGTAGCTGTTGAGTTCCAGGTAAATATGGCTGATGAGCGATGCGTATGTCCACATTCTCTCTCCAAAACCTGCTGAAGTGCTGGTCGGATTGGGCTCTACCTGTACGCTATTGATTGCATACCTGCAGAGCCCAAAAGGTGGACCTGAGAGAGCACACTTTTTATTTAGATCCATAAACACATACCACAGAGGCTAAGTGGTATGTCAGAAGCAGCCAATTAAATTTGAATACCTGGAAGAAACAGTAGGTATCTGGTTCAATACCTTCATTTTACAGAGAGGAGAAACCTTTATTTTACAGAGAGGAGCAATGACTTGTACTAATCAAGTGACATTGGAGTGTCAGGCCTAGAAAACCCAGTTGTCCTAATTCTGGGGCAATGCTCTTTTGATGACCCACCGTAAGTACTGCACCTGTGTGTGCAGGCAGAGGGAAAAAGGTAAAAGAGCAAATTGGCCTGGAAGCTCCCCTTTGACTATTTTTCCTGTAAAAGCACTTCCATTTGTTTATTCCTCATTGTAAAGTGCTTAATATGTTATCTTTTTTTTTTTTAGCTGAGCCATCCTGCCACCTGTTGGCAGCTCAACGGCAACTCAGCTCGGGCTGGCATCGAACCGCCGTTGCTCGGAGCTCAGTTAATATGTTATCTTTATCCAGTTTCTCTAGCTCTTTGGATAATAGAACTATAGAAATAAAACCGGAGAATGTATATATTTTTTAGGTTGGTTTTGCCACTGGGTAACATAGCACATTTCAATTATAACGTTCCAAGACCCTGGACTGACCTTCGCTAATGCTTCCAACTTGGGAGCGTGAGACTAGGTCGACGTATTGAGTTGTCAGAAAAATGATGACGTATTTTTTCTGTTTTTTGTTGCAAAAATGCGTCATGACTTTTCCGACAACCCAATAGTAAGAAGAGACGAAACTGTAAGCTACTGCGGGCGTCCAAGAGTCCCGACTCACACACCCGACAAGGACTGTGACGGAGCAAGTCTTTTAAGTTTCTGACCTAAGCATTACCCCTCACGACATCAGGCGCCTGCTAGCGCCCAGGACATAAGTGGACCGAAGTCTCCCTTTTTGGCTTATTACTCATCCACAATTCCCATTTACCTCCAGTTGTTCAGCAAATCTGCTTGAACGTTTCCTTCCCTCCCTCTTTTTTCACCTTCCTTCCTTCCTTCCTTCCTTCCTTCCTTCCTTCCTTCCTTCCTCCCTCCTTCCCTCCCTCCCTCCCTTCCTTCCTTCCTCCCTTCCTTCCTTCCTTCCTTCCTTTCTTCCTTCCTTCTTCACGTATTTAGGGAGGTGAGTGTTTCAAATATGGGAATCCTTCCTGTCCATAGCTTAGATTCTAGATACACAGTGCAGTTCCGGGTGACAGTTCTCTCCACAGAAGCCTGTGTGAGATGCAGTGGGAGCCGAGGAAGAAAATTATCTCCGAGTCAGTCAGGGCAGAGCTCCCAGAAGGCACCTTACACCTGAGTATGGGCAGGCCTTCTCAGCCAGAGAGGTGCACAGGTTGTTTCAGAGTGGGGAACACACCCTGTGAAACAGTCCAGAGGGTTGGAGAGTAGGGGGTATCGGGGCACTAACTGCATATGGTTCAGAGTTCCTGCAGGATAAAGGCTGGTAGGGTTAGGGATGGGGGCGAGGGTGAAGTATGCCCTGCAGAAAGCCTGGATTTTCCTCATGGAGGGGTGGGAAGCCATGGGAGAAAGTGACAGTTGGCTTTTGACCAGCAGCAGCCAGAAGAATAAAATGGCCTGTGTGGAAACAAGAGTCAGAAACTATTCCACAAGGAAGGGGAATCGGAAATTCTAAACCAAGCCAGGAAACTGGCATGGGCCTCACACCATCACACCCAGAAGAAGGGCTTTTTTGGGAGCTGCTTTCCCATATCTGTGATGGCAGCCTTCCCCCCACCCCCACCCCCCACTCCCCCACCCCCACAAAGAATGAGATGTTTTTGGGCCCAATGAATACCTGGGGATATGGCAAATGGCTCACTTCAAATACTCATCTGCTTACAGACTGCTTCTGGGTGCACCAATTCAAGATTAGCATGTTTACCATCCGTACTGAGTATTAATTGCTGAGGAGAGAGTGTGCTGGTTCCCTGAACTGACTGTACTTCTCAGTAATTAGAATAATGTATTGCTTCCATGGCAGACATCAGCCACATCTTCTGTTTTCTTTCCTTTCAGCCTTTATTGCGAAGTCATTTTTAGTCCCTGGGAGCAGTGCAAAGTAGAGAGAGATGGGACTTTTTCTGTCTCTTGTTTTGATATGTAAATTGAATCCTGGGATTATTAAAGCATTGATAATGCTTTCCTGTCTATAAAGTTAAAATTTGAATGCCGCAGCAAAAAGCCCATAAAAACAGCTGTCTCTGCATTTGTCATTACCCCCCTCCCGCTGTATGCAATAAATTAACTTATCCTTAATTTAGAGTCATCTTGCTAGTTTCAGAATTTAGTCAATCTTGGCATTTTTTCAATACCTTCTTATGCTAATTTCTTTATTTGTCATGTCTCTTAAAATGGAACACATAAAGTCACAGCCAATTAATAAATTATGTTTTCTACAACTGGAATAAAAACATGTTAATTATTTCTAAACAATTAGGCGGCATTCAACACGGGGATCTCCTCGGTGGAGATAACAGTCAGCCTCAGAAGATGAGAAGGGTTAGCCAGGCTGCAATTATGTCAGTGAATATCCACTTTTCACAACCACTTCCTGTTATGAATAAGGTCAGTTAAAATAACTGTAAAAAATGTGACTACAAATCTCCTTAGTTTCATATCATTGCCTTTCAACTTAGCAAAGACCCAGAGCTGTGTTCCTCATGAGTTTTTTTCTGGCAGTGCAGTTCCCAATGTCTGGCAGCCCCATAATTTGAAAAGGGTCCAGGGGAACCTCTAATATGCTCAGAGAAGCATCAGAGAAAAATAAGACTCATAAAGAAACATGAACGGAATAGGAACATCAGCCTGCGAGAGAAGAGGGGTGCTGTAATCCAGGGGTGAACTGCACTTTTTAGTCCTCACTAACATGGGGTAAACAGACTTAAGCTTGCAGGTATGTAGATGAGATGTACTGACCTTCAGAACTTTTTCTTTTAAGGACTTGGTGGCGTTTCCTCTGTGAGAGTCTTTCCCATCTGTCTGAATTCCCAAAACACTTCCTATTAACTTTGTTCTCAGGTTCTGGAATCCTTCAATTTGGATAAATCCCTGGGTTAAGTTAGCTACTTCGGGATTTTAAAAAAAATCACACATTCTACCATTAAAATACAATTTTACCCTATAAGGTTAGATTTTTTTTTTTAATCTCCCACTCTGGGTTTGGGCATTTTTACCTTTCTCTGCTGATGTGACAGAGGGTCAGCAAGCGTTTGCGTACTATTACATATGCGTAGGATGAAACAAAGACCCTGTTAACTAACGGCAGGTCCCTGAGACGCAAGCCCAATACAGGCAAATGTGAGGAAAGGGGTTAGCCTACTAGCTTTGTGCTTAACTTCTTCCATTATTGGGCTGGTCTACGTGGCATGATATTCTGTTGGTCTCTACAGCCTTTCTGTAAAAAGGCTGCTTTAAACTGTGACGGGCATAGAGGCACAAATGTAAGTAAGGCTTCTCCCAGATCCTGTAGCATGAATGCCCCCAAAGGGAACACATTCTTATACAGGAAGTAAAGTTTACTTCTTGACTTCAGTCCTAATATTTTTGTTTGTTTATTGTTGTTTTGTATTCTGGTGGTTTTTAAGCAACGTAGAGTGGCAAAAAGAGAAGTGAGGCTCATAAAAATGAAAGAAACGTGGCAGACTGTTTTGTTCTCCACCCCCAAATAAGTGGAAAACAGCAAAATTATTACAGGGTGTCTTGGGTTTCAGACTTTTCTTGGGTGGTTTCAAGGCTTGAACAAGACACTCCTGTCAAGTTTATTTAGCATACCCCTCAATCTTAGTGCTAGGAGCCTACTGTAGATGTTATCTGGACTTTTCTGAGGTAATCTAATACCACTATATAGTTTGGAAAAAATAAACTGTTTCCCTAATGCTATTGGTTTAGTATCTAGTTACCAAGGATACACCCAGTGAAGAGCAGAAGGATTTTTAATGTGAATAACAGAGCTTCACAGGATTGCTTATACCCTTTTTGCATTTGTCATTTCAGACCATAAAGATTGAACAGACAGGTATAAATGTAAAATCACTAATATTGTCAATTATGGGCATTTAATGGATATAAGTCTCAGTTTCTTGTCTTCTAGCATGAGAATGCTGCTGTATTTGCAATTAGATTCACAATTAGAAGGGTAGAGAAGCCTACCCTTTCCATGAAGCAAGTACTCTTGAAAACAATTTGTCCCTTTATTGATTGAGCCTTTCATGCTACCAGAAGCTCCTCTCGATCATTTTCACCCAGAAAATTACTACTCCTGCCAGCCAGCCTCTCAATTAAGTATGCTTTGCTATGAGATGTAACATTTAGATTTTTATTAATTTAAACATTCTGTGTCAACAGAAGGTAGATCACTATTAACTGTGCAGTGCAGTGTCTCACACAATATATACATGTCATAGAAAAGTAACTAACTTCCTCATCCTAGCGCCAAACAGATGTGTGGCTAAGTAAGAACCGCTACCCGATGGGACTCGCGTGCAGTTATTTATCTATTTTAAGTCATTAAATTGTTGACTCGGAGACCTCACTGCATGTTTTCCAAACTTTGTTCCCTTTTTCATCTCTCCATTTCCCCCTCTTCTACCTCTGGTTGAAAATACATTGAGAATCATCATCCAAAATTATCAATTCCTTTTGGACGTATTGTAACTGCAAGGTGTAGATGGGCCCTCTTTCAAAGGAGAGAACGGTTTGATGATGAAGAGAGTTGAGACTACATAAGATATGCAGGGATTTTTGCTGTTGAAAACCTGGTGAAAAGCAGCTGTTGGGGCGGCAGGCGCTGGGTTAATACACCAGTGCGTGCCAACCAGCACACCAGGATGAGTTTAGGTCAAGAGCTCATGGCTGACACCAGCCCATTGTCAGCATTTTTCTTTCCTTCCCGTAAAACCATAATCCTATAAGGTATTTCTTCAGCACCATTCTCTCTTGCCTGGACTGCTGTGAGAGTGTCCTAAGCGGTCTGGCAGTTTCCACCCTGGAGTTGAGTTTTTACACAGAAGCCGGAAGGCTATTTTCAGAAGGGACCCCTTCAGCACCTTCCCAGTGAAAGGGAGATCCAACCTCACTAACAGGCCAACAGCCCCTGTGTGGCCTGGTTCCCGCTCATCTTTCCAGGCTCAGCTCAGCCTCTTGGCTGGAACACGCCAGCCTCTTCCCTGCCCTGGGGCCTTCTTCTTGGCTTCTCTTGGCCTGAAACCGTCCGCCTGTAGCTCTGTGCTGGCCTGACTCTCCGTCATCCTTCAGCTCTCGGCTTCAACCTCACCTCCTCAGTCAGCCTCAACTGCCCTATGAAATCAGTGCCTGTCTCCTGTTACTTTCAACTCCCTCTTTGGCTCCATTATAGCACAAGCAATTATTACTCTTATTGTTTGTATTTGCCTATTTGCTTCCTTGTGAAAAGGTAAGAATGACCTTATCAGTCCTGCTTTCTGTTGTCTTCAATGCCCAATACAGTACTTAAATCATTATTACACTTAACAAATTTGTGTTGCAAAATGAGTAAGTCAATAGACTGTTATTTGTCTAGCATTGAGTTATCTTCTATAGGATCTGCCAAGTAACTGTATTACTTGAAGCTTCGAAATGACTTTTCCTCATAAAACAATTTCAGAATAGTCTAAACAGGAGGCTATCAGGAAGAATTAATCTCACCTTCCTTTTTTCCAACACATTTTAGCTTTGAACATGACTCAGCTCCCACACCAAGTCTTACAAACTCGCCTGTAAGCCACCCAGTGGAAAGACAGGATGTATAGCCCCACTGGTGACCTTGGAGGAACCGAAGTCCACGGCCCTGGGATTCTTCCCTCTTCCAAGAAAGCACACATACCCAGACTTCCCTTACATGGGCTGGTGTGTACCTACATACGTGAGTTTTCCAATCTGACCAGGAGCATAAATATTATGCACATTACCTTGTTGGGTAGCTGTGTATTTTTATAGTTAATAAAGTGTAAGCTAGTCATTTCATAGTGGCCAGAGCCCAGGACTGGGAGAGGCCCTTGAGACCCATGTCCAGGGCAACCTCCTCCTCAGCGTCCCTGCTGGGGGGTGTCCTGACCCCACGGAAACATTTTCAGTGGAGATCTCAGCACACCCCCTTGGATGGAATAGACCATTCCACTCGCGGGCAATCGTGATTGTGAAGGTAATTAATCTCATGAACTAAAAACTGTCTCTTTTCACTTACATCCGAGTCAGAGCTCTGTCCCACAGAGCAACAAAGGGTAAATAGGTTTTTTTTTTGTTTTGTTTTTAAAGATTTTATTGGGGAATTGGCGGAGGGGAACAGCGTTGGGGAATCGGGGAAGGGGAACAGACAAGTTGCCATCTTCTTGTTCTTCAGTTTAGTTGCGGAGGATGTTGCTTCACTGTTGGTATCGTCATTGCGCTCTTCCCGGATGAGGCAGATCGGTCGCTGGCCTCTGGATGTCGCTCACCGCGGCTATTGGCAGCTCACGCTTGGCTGCCAGCCGCTCACGCCGGCTGCGGGCCACTCACTGCAGCCTATGGCAGCCCACTGCAGCAGGGGCTGCAGCCTACACCATCACCGGGGCTCGCACAGCCCAGCTCCAGGTGGAGCTGTTGTTAGCTGTAGAGGGCAGTGTCACTAGCCCTCATGTGGGATCCGAACCGGGGCCGCTGGCATCCCAAAACCAGCGCTTAACCAATGCGCCACTCGGCCGGCCCGGTAAATAGGTTTTTAATGCCACCTGCCAGTCCTCAAATGCTTGAATATGTGAGGCAGAGAGCACTCAGACTTTCGAGTTCTACAACTGGGCGCTCACATTCACCTCTCTTTCCAGCCACTTGAACTTGAGGATGTTACTTTACCTTTCTCAGCTGCAGTTGTGTCATCTATAAATTCGGGACTGAAGTGGTTTTTACCTTATCCTTTGTTGAAATGATTTCATGAGATAAAGCGCTTAAAGTCATTAGTACAATAAACCCTTGATAGATGGTGTTGGTGTTATACCTACAGCCAGCCAGCTCTCTGAAACTCAGCCTGTAAAATGGGGGAAATGAGGTGGGCACCTGCCATGCATGAGTGACCTAGGAAGAACTCAGCCTCCGCCCAGACCCTGTGCTCTCTCCTGCCCCTCTGTACCCTTCTGCTGTCCCCTCCTGCTTATCCATTCTTGGCTAAGACTTCTGTAGCCTTCAAGCTCAGGCATGGTCTCCTCCAGGACACGGTCCCTACACCCTGGTGGGCCAAGGGCCCTGCCTCTGTGCCCCCATAGCTCCAGGGTTTATCTCCTTCTTATCACATGTAATATTTAGAAATGATATGTTTATGTGGTTCTTCCAACCATTATACGATAAGCCCCTCAAGGCTAAGGCCACGTCTCATCTATATCTTTGCTGTTCCAATGCTTAGCCCTAGTGTACATTTGGGAAATGTTGGCAAGTATTGAACTAAAGACAGTCTGAAGGGCACACTGTTACTTGCAGTGCCGTGGACTTGGTCACTTTTTGTGTCAATTATAAGTCAAAAGCAGAGAACATAGGAGATGCAATTGTCGATTGAGTAGACAAGGAAGAAAAGCCTGATCCACTAAGCACTTGCAGCAAATCTTCACAGTGCTGGCATGTGAGGTGACAATGTGATACCCGAGATTAGAAGCGATGACTAAGGCAGCAAAGACCTTGGTGGTGCATTCGAATAACCAAAAATACAGGTACCTGCCCATCTGTGTGAGATCCTGCTATCATTCCCCTACATGGAATCTGGGCCTCTGTATTTTCAAAAGCGCTCCAGTAATTCTAAGTACATACCCATGGCCTCAGACCCTGCCAGCCCAGAGGAGACCCAGTGCTGGAAGAACAACAGGTCTGAGATGGAAGGACAATCAGAGACCGCAGGATCCCTTAAACCACATTCCTGGCGTGGATGTGGGTGTAGGGGGTGTGGACATATCGGTGTGTTGTGCATTTTTGGTCGTGTCTGGAAGGAAGTCAACTCTCTGAAGCCCCCTGGAATGAATCAAAGCCTCTGATACGTAAAAAAAAAAAAAATAGGCATATCCGTAATAGTTCTGCCCCCATTGGGGATCAAAACAGGTTTTCTCTGAAGTTAAACAATCTGAAGTTCTCTCCACTCCTGCACAGACGAAGAGGAATTTTCATATTTGTTTACTTCCAGAAAAGAAATCTTTGGCATATTCTAATTGATAATGGACACTAACTAACATTGGAATCTTACTTTCAAGTAATCTAGAAAGTTAGACAGTAAAACAGAGATGTTGAAGGACCACAGCCGCGTCTATATACTTTGGAGTCACCGAGTGTGACTCAAAGAGAATAAAAACTGATCAAGAAGTAACGATGTCCTAATCCTGTGGCTGGCATCGTAGCATTTCCTGGGGCAAGAAGCATGAGCAGAGAGAATTACGCCGTCTCGTACACCCTAAGTGCTATCTGGACACCCAAAATTTCATAAGGACCTCATCAGACATCAATACACAGATCATATCGATACATGTGCTATTCGGGGCAGATTTGGGATTTGATGTCGCCGCAATGCCAGGTCCTCGAAAAGATGTCCATGACTGAGGTGGCTCAGTGAGCAGCTCTCCACGAGCAGGAGCAATCTGCCTGTATACGCGAGTCCATGTTTCCAGTTCTCCCCACGATCTCCAGCGTGCCCCCCGTGAAATCACTTGCCCTTCCCATTCCTCCTTCTCTTCCTGTGACGCGGGGACACCTCTGATCCTCATCTGGTAATGTTTATGAAGCGCCATCAGACCTTTGTCTGGAAGGCACTGTTAACAGTAACGCATACTTGGTTTATGAGATGGTTACAAGAGAATGGAGGTGGGGGCAGGGTGCCAAGCATGGCCAGTGCTTTCATCTCTGACATTAGAAAGAGGTCCCCTGGCCGAGGGCCAGATTGGAGTTTCCTGGAATATAAAATGCAGACGTGTGCTTTCTGTTGGTGGGGCGCCAGGGGGAAAGCTTGCCATGCATTCAGTTAGCACTTCACTTCCACGGGTGCAGAATTGCCAGGAAGGGCGTCCAAGTCCTGGACATGAGGTGGGGCAAAAAAAAGAGCCAAATCATGGAATTGGGTCACCCCATCTCCCATCCCCCCTCCCAGACCTTAGCAGGAGTGGTTTCCCTGCCAGGCCCTCAGCCCATGAGTGATTCCTCCCTGGAATGACCCACCCCCAAGAGCAGAGCTCTGTCTGCATTGACCAATTCATAGACTACAGAACTGTTTTTGAATAATTGGAGACAAATGCAATTCTGGGCTCTCTCTCTCTTTGAAAATCTGAGCTATTAAAGATCATTCTTCTCAAACTGGGACATACTCCTTTTGAACTTCTTTGCTTACTTGGCACTTGGTCAGAGGATCTCGGTGCTGCTTTGCAAGGTGTTAGTAAGAACTGGTGCATTTGTTCAAGCCAGCTCTGAAAACTTGGGGAAGATCAGAAATTGTGTTAACTAATGTTAAGGGAAAGACTCTGACGTCACATTAAATAACTTCTTTGGGTTATGCATATGATTACCTCCTATAAAAGTACGTCTGCACCTCTGACCTGGGACATGTGGTCTGAAATGGTTAGGGTGGAACCCAGCTGAACTATTCCCCTGGTTTGGGACCACAGATTAAATAATGTGATATGCTTGCTTTAGCAGATACGCAAATAGCATGTTCTTCCACTGTGTTTGAAACGTTGCCCACCATAATCATTATACATACAAACGTTAGAATAAATGTGTGGATTAAATAATCATCGTCAAATTCTTGGGTTGGCAGAGCACAGTGCTGGGTTGAATATCATCTTTGTTCCATTCTCTGCATACTCTCTTGTGTGTTCTGACTGGTGTATTTTACATGTGGGAAAACTCGGCTTGAGATGGAATGAAAGTATTTGCAATTCGTTGCACAACCACCAATTTCAGTCTCTCCTGTCGGAATTTCAGGTCTCCATGCACAGCAAATGCCATACACATAGGTGACTAATGGGTTGGAATGATCAGTTTCCATCTCCATGGTAACCTTAATCAAGTTCCCACCTGGGGAAGCTTAGCCAGGAGGCGGCACAGGAGGCCTCCAGGTCTCGCAGCTGGCCAGTGGCAGAGCTGGACCTGGGGCTCCAGCCTGTTTCCATGTCTGTGGTGCCACCCGTCATACACCTCCCGTGTGCCAGGAGCATGGAACCCACACCATGCTGTTGTTCACCGCATATTTAAGTGTCTCTGGAGAAACCACATCAAGTATATCCTAATACCTTCACTATCGGAACATTGTCCCCTTCTACCCAACTTGATGTGTTCTGCTGCCGTTTCAAGCATTTTCCGCCCTGTCTGCAGGGGAGAGTGAAAGCTACTGTACCTAAAGAAGGAAATAAGAGACGTGGAGGTGTGGCAGATTGGAGAGCAGGGCTAGGGGTGGGTCTCCATGCAAACAAAGCCTGCCCTGAAATTTGCGGGGTGGGGGAGGGGGCGCTCTATCTGAATGTGTTGCCATTAGAAAAATTTCGCCTATGAAATCCTTGCATTTTGCCCAGTCTCCAACCTCCCACCATGTGGTGTTTACACAACGAGATTGGCAGGACTCTGCCAGGAGTTGGGAATATGAGTTTACAGCCACACAAGCCATCCATTTGATAGCCTGTGTACAAATGTGAAAAGAATTTGCTTGAAGGTGGTTTTGCAAGCTGAGCCAGCAGCCTTCTGCTTCATATAATCCCCATTAGAGATTCTCAGGAACAGATCTTTCCAGTATGGGAGGAGGGTGCAAGGCAGCATCTTCTTAAATGTCTTCGTGTAATGTGCAGCTTCCTTTCTGTATCAGCCAGTTGTGCTAGGTTCCCACAAAATGCTGCACGAAAGGCAGATTTTCAGCCTGCACCACGGGCATGGGAGGCTGTCAACTGCCCCAAGGGTGCGGCTGCCAGCCATTTTTTATTTCCTCTACATTGACCTGATTTTATATAAGCAAATGAGCTTATTTCTCCAAGAAAGAGTTTTCGTCACTGGGAGAGGAATACCCAGCAAGAGGAGGGGAAGGCGTTGAGGCTGCAGCTGGAAGACGCCTTTGTGGTTCTAGATGTTCTGACTTCACACACCTGAGACTGTTGTCAGTTTCCTGGAAGCCGTGAAGAGGTCATTTCCCTTCCCCCTGGCAGTTCTGTGTATGTGGACATTCAGCCTTGAACTTGCACTTGGTTGCAGTGTATGGCCTTGTGGAAATTTGTGGTGGCAGTAGAGTCCTGTTTCTGCCTGAGAAACGAAGCTCGGTGGGCCTTGGCAACCGCTGCAGTGGGCACATCAGGCGAAGTGGCAGTTCAGTGGGGCAGTGTTGCCAGAGGCTCTGGACGCTTCACAGGGCCCTTCATTCAACGTTGGCGTCTCCTTGGACTGGGCCTGGTGCTGTCGGTTGCCCAGCGGCTCCTCAGCTGGATTCAAGGCGGCGGCGACATGGCTGAGTGGCTGGAGAAGGCTCTCCAGTGTCAGTCAGAAAGGGACATCTATTCTGGGATCAGCCAGCTCGGGGTGGGGGAGGGGAGGAGGCCGGCACTTCCGGTTCCGAGAGGACACAGTTTGCTACCCTGCTGCATCGTCCTTCCTCATGTCACGTGTGGGCCCTGAGAGCTCTCCATTTTGTGGAGTAGATTAAATAAGTTACCTCGCCAAGGTTATAGTTGTCATCTATGGACTGGGAACAGCACCCAGTGATGTCCTGTTCACCTGCATCACCGTTGTCCCCATTGCTGCTGCCACAAGGGAACCCACTGGAATGTGCACAAAGGGACCATGCCTGCAGAAGGTGGGCATTTGGTCTGGTTCTTAGCGGGCGGAGAGGAGTTTGCCTGAATGACGAAGTGGAAGACGAGCCTCCCAGGCAGAGATGGGGAGCTCGGCATAGTCAGTTCTTGATTAGCTTGATTTGCTCCCTTCTCCATTAGGATAACACGATTGGGTTGTTGGAAAAGTCATGACACATATTTGCAACGAAAAACATAGAAAAAAATACGTCATGACTTTACCGACAACTCAAAATTTCCCTCTCTTCCACCAAACAAAGCAGACTGTCGTCAGGCTCCTGGTGGCCCCCTGTTTCTTAAGGTGGGCACTGAAAACTCAGCCACCGTGCCATTCACGACATCAGTGCTTCTAGAAGGTGCAAAGGAAAAGATCAGAAAGTGCGTCTACTCAGCATTATCATCACTGAAGAAACGTAGCTTGAGGGAGGTTAAATATCTTGGGTGGGTGACACAGCTATGGAGCAGGGATTGAAATCCACATTTTCTGACTCTAAATCCAGTGGTTGCTTGTTAATTACTAATTAGAACATCCTACAAATTGAATGTGCTTCAAGCTGAGACTGTCCCTCCTTTTTCCTTCTCTCCCCAGTCCATAAGGCCCATCAACTGATTCATGCTTGATATGATAATAGGGAAGGCACTATTTTTAACCACTATTTTTCCACTTTATGAAAGAAACTCTTTCCCCCTTAAGTGATATCTGAATGGCTTTCAGTTGTTTTTGCCAAGGGGTGGAAATTGGTTCCAGAAGAGATGTTTCCTGTGACTCGTAAAAATTTTGAATGATGTTGTATATTAATCTAGCAGTCCCAGTATATTATCCAGGAACCAGAGTACCTCATTCAAAGGTACTGCCAATTAAACTTTGTTTCCTTCATGATTCTGAATTTCAGAACATCCCAATCTCTCTCCTAAAGTGCCCACACTATATTAGAACCTCATTCTGCTTTACAAACAAAACAAAAAACTAAAAAAAAACAAAAAAAAAAACAAGAAAAAACCACCTATCTTTCTTTTAAAACACTAGAATTATTGAATTACTAGAAAAGTTTCTGTGTTCTGTAATTTTATTTACTGTCCCATCCTCATTTCTCTGCAACCCAATCTAATTAGAGTTTGCATGAGGATTAGATAACAGGAAGTACTGGAAAGCAGATTGCAGTTCTTCTTTGCCTTTTAATGTGAACCATCTGAAATTAGCCCTGTGCAAGAGTTTCAACATCAAACACTTGAGAGCCAAGTGAACACATCTGTTTCAGTGCTCCAGATGCCAAGTACATCTGGACAGCTGCATCTGATAGCTGAGCCTGGTCACTCTCCCGAGGACATGCTCAGCCCTTCTTGCTGGATTCCACCCTGACCCTATTGAAGAAACTTGGGTTTTGAATTCCCTGTAACCGCTGGCCCCTGGCAGGTATGCCTCCTACTCTGAAACCCAAAGGAAGCATTTGGGCCAATTGAATGTAATTGTGTTGAGTGGCACCCTTTTATGTAGTAGTGAGATTAGCTCATATCATCTGGTTCCTATTTTTTACAGTTATGGGAATGATGCTAGAGTATGGATTTATCAGCTATGTATGAGGGAACTTAGAGGGCCTCACTGATTCATCCCGGCTTAGATGGGGCAGGGAACTGCGGGCCAAGTGAGCAGCGGGAGGCTCGGGGGCAGGGGGGAAGTTGGAGGGAGAAGCTGGGAGAGGGAACAGAGCCCACTCCCAGACAACCGGATGCTGCTGTCAGAGAACACGGGTCTTCAGCTACGGTGGGTCTCCTTGTGCTGGGAGATCACATTTAGGTTCTAGACCAGTATCTGGGCATTTGTCATACTGACACTACAGTGAGAACATATCCTTTCCAATATAATCATGATGTGTGATAATAGAAAGACGTCAAGGCAGAAGTATGGTGTGAAAAGAGCAATCTTCTATTTCTTTGGTTGACATTCTCCTTCTTGTGGAATTACAATATTTTATTCTTCTAATACTGTTACCCATGGATTGTAGAAGATCACTCATCTCTCTTTATTCATTTGCTCTGTCACCAAACATTTACTGAATAGCTTACCATGCTGGCACTGATCAGGTCATGGTCCCTCAAAGAGTTCTGAGGTTAGTTGGGGAGACAGTAAAATAGCCCATTGATGACAGCTTGGTGCCAAGAGAGAGGTAGGTAGGGTGGTTATGGTGGCCGAGGAGGGTCAGGCTAACTCAGAGGGCAGAATTAGAGATTTCCTGGTAAAATACATTTGAGGCTGGATCCTAAAGAGACAAATGGGAAGAAAGCCAAAAAAAGCAAATCGAAGGTGGTGACCCAATGAAACAGCAAGGAGCTGCAGTCCAGGTCCTGACAGAATCCAAGGGGGAAGGATTCCAGTTGGAGGAGAAGGTGTAGCGGCAGCAAGAATGAGCCAGGATGGGTCAGATTCAGGTGGGGGCTGTGAGAGGAAAGGATGGGGGTGAAGAGAGGGAAATAGCTATTGAGAACAGTGGGTTTGCACCGGGCCACTGGTGGGGGCAGGGGGGAGAAATGTCAAAGAGAGGAGAAATTCAGGAGACTCATTCTTATGCAAATCCTGAGAACAACTGGCACAGACCTTCCTTAAATTACTATTTCCATGTTTTGTTTTGTTTTTAAGATTTTATTGGGGAATTGAGGGAGGGGAACATACAAGTTGCTGTTCTTTTGTTCTTCAGTCTAGTTGTGGAGGACATCACTTCACTGGCCCATGTTGGTATTATCATTGCACTCTTCTTGGGTGAGGCAGTTGCTCGCCGGCCATTGGATGGCTGCTCACGTTAGCTCACGGCACCTCAGGAAGGCGCACACCAGCTGACGGCCAGCCCCCACTGCAGCCTGTGCTGTTGCCGGCGACTCACAGCAGTCCAGCTCCAGGTGGAGCTGTTGTTCACCACCTTAGCTGTTGAAGGCGCAATGTCACTGGTCCTCATGTGGGATCTGAACCGGCGGCCCTGCTGCTCAGAGCTTGTGTCCTAAGTCAACTCTTAACCAATGTGCTACTTGGCTGGCCCTATTTCCATGTTTTTATTGTTTAAAATGAAGATAAGCTTTTTAAGGACTTTTCTAGAGTTGTGCATAGGAGTGGCTGCCAGAGTTAGAGCTAAGCTGGCCCTCCTTCAGCCCCTAAAGTGGTCGGTGGAAGGAAGGTTAGTGGTCCTCCAGACCCACATCGCATTTCACAGGTGGGAAAGCTGAAGCCCAGGGACATACCGCCATCAGGCCAGAGGCAGCACTGGTACAGAAACCAACATGTCCTCAGTTCTCTTCCTCACTTCCCAGCAGAGTGAGCTTTCTCAGGCATCCCCCTGCTTATAGTCTGAAGTCTTTTTACCCCTCGTAGAACACTCAGCAATAGAGCAATAGTGCATTCAATTTTTAAAATACAGAGGGTGCCAACAAAATATATACACATTTTAAGAAAGAAAAAAAACTATTAAAATTTTAATACTGAATATATACTGATAACAAAAGATGAGTACAAGTCATGTTTTACTTCTGCAATTCCAAGAGGTACTCAAAGTGGTTACCATCAGCATCCAGACACTTCTGATTATGGCAGACTACTGCTTGAGCAACGTTGACCAAAGTGTCCATTTGTAGACATTTTTTTGGTACCCCTGTGTATATATATGTGTAATATGAATGTTTTCTACCTACTGAGAATAAATTTCAGGACTCACCTACTTAAGGCCCTTTTACATAGTAAAGCTGAAATTCAAAAAAGAAAATTTTTTCCTTAAGTAACTTTGTCTTAAATGATATGTTTGGATAAGAAATAATGAAATGAGGACATAAATATACCAATTTCATGCCTCCGGGACTACGCAAAGGAACACACTAATTCTTACATTTGCAAACTGAAAAAAATAGATTTAAATTGTGTTTCCCCAGGTAGTTTCTCTTTATGTACATATATCATATATATATATATTAGTTTTCTCTTCCAGATACACACACACACACACACACACACACACACACACACACACACCCCTGAATCACTTGAATGGTCTCCCCCTACCTGGTGTGGGAGAAAGGAGACAGGCGCTATTTGTAGGGATCATGATAAGAGAAGCCACAGAACAGAACAGGGAGTGTGGGGAGATAGGAGTGGGAGTGAGATAAATTGGGAGCCTGAGAGAGGAAACTTCCACCATAGTAGAACCCTCCAGGTGTCTGACGAGTTTCTTACCCTTTGATTAGCCACTTTATGCAGCTGTCCAGTAGAACTTTCTGTGATTACAGAACTGTATCCAGTATGGTAGCCACAGCCACATGTAGCTATTGACTCTTGAAGTGTGGACACATAGGAAAAATACAGGACCTGTTCACTAAACATGATAATAAATGGTAACTCGTACTTTATTTTGTTTTGAATTGCTTTTTAAATTGTTGGGAATTTTTATTGATTGATTGACTTTTAGTTTTTGCAGGAATCAAAGTTGGTTCACATGTATGGGTATAACTGTACTCACTTCCTTTTTCTTGGCCTTATTTTGAATTGATAACACCATATTGATTAAAGTGTTATCTGTAGGTCTGCTAACAAATGATTCCTACTCTTGCCCCTCTTCCCCTTCCTGTCTTCTAGATATAGAGATAGAGATATATCTATCAGCTATACAGATATACATATCAGCTTTATTAAAATATAATTCATATACCATACAATTCAGTCAGTTAAAATGTACAATTTAACAGCTTTTAGTGTATTCACAGAATTTTGGAACCATCACCACAATCAATTCTAGAACATTTCCTGCACCCCAAAAAGAAACCACATACTCATTCGCAGTCACTCCCCAATTCTCTCCAACCGCCTCATTCCCTCAGCCCTAGCCAACTACAAATCTACTTTCTGTCTCTCTGGATTTGCCTGTTGTGAACATTTCATATCAGTGGGATGTTTTCACAGTCCAGCCATGTTTTTAGAAGGCACCAGCGCTCCATTTCTTTTTATTGCCAACTGCTATTCTATTGGATGGGTGTGCCACATTTTAGTCATTTGTCAGTTGATGGACATTTGGGTTGTATCCACTTTTTTGTTGCTGTGAATAAAGCTGCTGTGAACATTTATGCACAAGTTTGTATGTGAACATATATTTTCATTTCTCTTGGTTATATACCTAAGGAGCAGAATTGTTAAATGGTGTGGTAAATCTATGTTTAACCTTTGGAGAAGCTGCCAGACTGTTTTCCAAAGTGGCTACACCATTTTACATTCCTATCGGTAATGTATGAGAGTTCCAATTTTTCCACATCCTCACCAACACTTGTTATTATCTATCGTTTTGATTTTAGCCATTCTGGTGGGTGTGAAGTGATATCTCATTGTGGTTTTGATTTGCATTTCCCTAATGGCTAATGATGTTGGGAATCTTCCACGTGCTTATTGGACATTTGTATATTTTGTTTGGAGAAATGTCGACTCAGATCCTGTGCCCTGCAATTTTTTTAATCGAGTAATTTGTCTTCCTTTCTGTTCTTTTAATTTGACCTGGTCAGGATGCTGATATGCTCACTGGTGATGAGCAAGTATGGAAGGAAGTTCAAGAATCCTTGAAAAAAATTGAAGAACTGAAGGCCCATTGGAGTATCCTTTTTACCTGTGGATTGAGTTGTACTCTTGGGACATTGGTCGGAGTCTGGTGTTAATGACGCCAAGGTCAAGGTTTGACCTCCCCAGTGAGGTTCATAGTCAGAGGCTGCATTCCTGACCCCAGCCAGCAATGTGGGTACTGGCCAGGTAAGACCAAGGCGAGGTCACTGTGAATACCTTGCCATCTTTGGGTAATAATCCAGTGCATAGTCCAGGCATAGTAGTAGGACAATGAGTAGTAGCCTCTTTATGTGTAAAAGGTAACACATTTCTGGGTTTCCTTCTTCCGATAACCTACAGCTCTAGGAAAGAGGAGCTTAGAATCCTTGCAGTTTAATGTCATTGACTCAGATCTAGAAACTTCAGATTAAACCAGCCATGACTACAATGGCCACGGGAATGGAGGCACAGTAAATTTTCTTGGCATAAGTACCGTTGACCCTTGAACAACATGGGTCTTAGAGGCACAGGCCTACCACACAGTCAAAAATCCACGTATAGTTTAGGTCAGCCCTTTGCATACACAGATTCCCAGCCATGAATGGAAAATACTAGTAGGATCACGAGTGGGTCCAAGTTCAGCATAAGGAGAGGTCATCTGAGAAGGCCCAGCTGATGTTTGTGTGAGAGGGTCCCCAGTCAGAGACAGGATTTGCACAGGCAGAGGTGACAGGGGGGCCACAGCCCATGGCGGTGTTTACATGAGCAAAAGTGTGACAGGGAAACCACAGGTAAGAAGAAAGAGACCAAGACTGATAAAAAAAAGATTGTGGAAGGTCATTCAGAGGCCTTGAGTAAATGATATCCCAGGCGTGGAGAAAAATCTGCAAATGACATTTCTAATCTACAATATTCCTTAAAGAATTGCAAAGGAGAGGAGAGGTAGTTAGACAAATATTCCTATTTTTAAAGATGAAATAATTTCTGAAATGAATGTCCCAGAGAGGTTTTGTTTGTTTGTTTTGATTTAGTGCTTTTGACAAAGAATCTAGAATGGGTTGCGAAAGGAATGGAAAAGGAAGCTGTGTCCACTAGGATGGGTTCACTGAGAGCAAGTGAGCCGTACAGCTATGGCTTTCTTTGGTGAGGTTTGTAGATTTCAGAAAGAGATTGGATAAAAAGTAGTCAAGATGTTTATGCTAGATGCTACTCGCATGACCAGATGTCTTACTAAATGGTTGAATAACTACACTGAAAAAATGATGCTAGGGCCAGCCGAGTGGCGCGGTGGTTAAGCGCTGGCTTGGAAGCCAGCAGCCCCGGTTCAAGTCCCACATATGAGGGCCAGTGACACTGCCCTCAAAAAAAAATAAATAAATACAAAATGATGCTAATTGGATCACCGCCACTCTAAGTGCTCTGCTCCTATCTCATTCCTCTTTTACCTTTGATTCTGTAACTTAAATGAAAATATAGAGCACAGGCTCATCAAATTCCCAAAGGTGTATAGAGGGGGAGAAGGCAAAGGTCGGACGACAGGATCAAGAGTTCAAAAGATCCCTGAAGGCTTGAAAGGTTCCCGAGTCTAAAAAGATAAAACTCAACAAGAGCGTAGAGAAAAATCTTCTATTTGGGTTCAAAAGTTTAAGCATATAAATATGCATAAAGATTAGCAGCAGAACACGTGAAAGAATTGTGGGGTTTTAGTAAACAGCGAAATTTAATAAAATTTAAGAGTATGATATAAGTCCCCCCCACAAAGATCACTGTGATCTTGGTCAACATTAATAGAATTAGAGAATAGAAAATGAGAAAGGTGATAGTATTAGTCTCATATCTGGAATTTTCTATTCAGTTTGGGGTAAGAGGTATATAGAAAAACTGAAATAAGTTTTGAGAAGTGGAACCAGGATCCGAATGGAAGGTGACACCCTGTCTATAAACAGGATGGGGGGTATCAGGAAAATAGTCAAATATGGGAGCAAGGGAACCATTCTTGGGCCCAAAGAGCTGTTACCCTGCAGACAAGTAGACTTGTTCTGGGTGGTCCCAGCAGTGGAATTAGGACCCGTGGAGGACCCAGCTACATTCAGTCTCCACTGGACAAGGCTTTCCTGAAAACAGGCTCTGTCATGTGCTTTGCCAGTTATAACCCACCTTCGGTCCGTGCAGGATGAAAAAGACACAACCCTACCCTCACATGTCATAAATACGTAAATTAATATGTATTTTGTTAAAATGCAGGCACAGCTTGTTTTATTGCACTTTGCTTTATTGTATTTCACAGATGTTGCATTTTTTTTTGCAAATTGAGGGCAGGACCCTCCACCAGCAAAAAAATTACTATGCACTTTCTTGCCTTCATTTGGAAGGGACCCTGAAATACCTCCCAGACCTGCCTGTATATCTCTGAGGGGCATCGATGGCAGGGCAGTCAGCTCTGGAAGGTTAAAGAAGGTGTCACAAAGGTGAGAACTGAATTGTGACTGGGAGGATTAGTAGGAGGTCACCAGGCAAGCCCAGTGAGGAAGGGGCTGGAGGCTATCAGAGGGAGGAGCCAGTTGAGAAGCACATAACGTGAATCAGTGGCTGCTAAGAACTTACCCGTTGTTCAGTATGCGGGGATGTGGAAAGGCCTTGAATGCCGTGCACAGGAGATAGACTATAGGTGAGAGGAGACCGTGGGGGGGATTTTCAACCTGAGAGGATTATGATTAAGTGAGAAAATGGCCAGTGGTCTGACAGCCTTTGAGTCTCCAGGGGCCGATGAATTCCCAAGGGCATTCACTTTGTTCCCTCTTTCTCTTTCCCTCTAATCCTCTTATGGTCATTTAGAAGTTTTCAGGAAAAGAGGTATCTGTTCTGTCTATTGACTGTCCCTTCTCCGGGGGTGAGGTCAAGAGCTTACCTCCTCACTGGAGCAGAATAACTTGGAATGAACCCCAAGCAAACGCCAGTGAGTGAATCTGTGAGCAAGTGCTTGCGGAAAAGCCTCTTAGTTAAAATTATTCCATTTGTTTGCTCGCTGGGGTGTTTTACAGGAAAGGTTTGCCTGTTCTGCCAGGAGCTGGTTGTCAGCGTTGCAAAGGGAAATTTGCATTGCGGTCCCTTCCAGCTCGCTGAGGGGATAGAGCAGGTGTATTCCAATCAGGGGCCAAAGCATAGCTCATCTGGCTTTTACTTCTAAGGCTTGTCACTTCAAACCTCTTTAGAATGAGTTGGAGCGTATCTCAGCGACTAGGCAAATCATAATGGAGGTCAAACAATGCGACGTTAGAATAAGGTGCAATGTCTTCCTACAGAAATGTCTAGCGTTGTGCAAGAGCCAGTCATTCTCCCTGACAGCCCGTCAACTATCTAATCCTGGACTGAAAAGCCACAGAGGTTAGCCCGGCCATCTGTTACAAAATCAGCGCAGTTGCCTAAGGTACCGCCTCTCCCAACCTCTGGGGGAGACAGTCAGCAGACTTGAAACACACATATCAGACGAATATAAAAGAAATCCGCCAGCTTCTTTTTCTTCAATAAGCATACCTCTTCTGAGACCAGAGTCAGCTCCTCTGAGGCCGCACTCATCCTAAAATTAGAGAGTGCAACATACGAGGAGTGTGACACAGAGGCCCTCAGCCATACGAGCTTGTGCTTGAAAGTCTAACCAAGGAAGCCATGCCTTTGGCATAAGGGGTTATGCCCCCAGGAGGCCCCCACTGAAAGGAAACTACATTTCCTGGGAGGGTTAATTCAGATATTAGCCCCTACTTGCATAAGGAGCTTGATTGGCTTATCAAGGGTTTGTTAATGTTTCAGAAAGCAGTGCCCTGAGAGTATGGATGCTAGAGGAGGGAGATTTTGCTGGAGGAAGGAATAAGGAGCCTTGACACACGCTCTGTTCAGGGCTTTGAGCTGGGGGGACTTGGAGCAGGAAAGCCCTGGATAGTGGGGAGGGGTGTGGGTGGATGGGATCAAACTCAGTCCACTGAACCATTTACCTTAAGCTTAGTCACGCTCAGGGGTCATGACACAGTCAAGGAAGGAGAAAGGCACTGATGTTTGGGTAGTGTGTATTCTGTGTGTGCCACTAAAGTGTTCCCACTGTGTCACTGGCACCCGGAACTCTGCCTGGCTCACGATACAGCACAAAAATAATGGTTTAGATTGTTACATACAGTGCCTTATTTAATTCTCACAGTGACAGTAGGTGTCTTTATTTCTGGCCTACCTCAAAGCACTCAGGTAACTTAAATGCTTAGAGATGCAAATCTGACACTAGCTTAGATTCAAGTCCAGCTTTCTGGACAGCCAAAGGCTATGCCATTTCTGCTGCATCTGAAATCTGCAAACCTTTCACCCTAGAGGAATTCCAGCATATGAAAGCAGATGAATTTGAAGCTACACAGGTCGAAAGTTGAAGAGGGGTGGGAAAGGGGCCAGCCCCATCCCAGCATCCTCCTTGGCTGCCACCTCACCTAACACAGCAGCACAGGAAAGAAACCGTGTGATGTTTCCTGCATTTTTGCTTCAGCTGTGCCTCCAAGGTCAATTCACTTCAAAGGAATTCGAGGCATGCTCCATACCCCATGCCCTCAGTCCTTTAACCGCCCCTAGAAGAAGACAGGGAATAGCAGTTTCCAAAAGTGAGGTCACACCAAGGCTCCTTGTGAGTAAGTTATGGACAAATAATCAGAAAGTCACACGTCCTCAGAATGGATATTGGATGTTCTCCCATCCTTTTAAAAGCATCATTTCCCCCATCCATAATTTATGTGCATAAGCCATATGTATGATCAATATTACCTTCTATTTTGGAGAGTTTAAAATAAGCACACTTTTTTCCAGTTAAATATAGGCTTGGGTGACTTGTGCTGTATAATCAAAAACCTTAAATGGGAGATCCAGTGGACATGAATTTCAGATAGCTTCCCCTAGTATATGCCCGTGGGTTGTATGTTTGGTTTCACGTATGACCAAGGTTCAAATGGCACAGAAGCAAGAATGAACTCCTCCTTTTATTTTATTATTATTTTTTTAAACTTTTATTTCTAAGATGGCTGTTGGTGTTTTTTTAGCCGAGCCATCCTGCCACCTATTGGCAGCTCAGCAGCAGCTCAGCTCGGGCCGGGAATCCAACCTGCAACCCTGTTGCTCAGAGCTCACACTCTTGAGCAAGCTCTTAACTAACTGAGCCACTCAGCCGGCCCTGAGCTCCTCATTTTAAAAAAGGAGTCTTCTTTCATTTAAGATCAGTGTTGAACCAGAAGCTCACAGAGTAAACAATTGGAAACGGAACTAACTTCATCTTTAGTTTGGTTTAGTAAAGAGCAGCATTCATTTCACAGCCGGGCATAGACGGAAAACATTTAGGACCAGAGAGAAGGAATAGTGCGTTGGCATCTTAATCCCCCAAAGCACAGGCTTGGTGAGAAGGTGGTTTGTTGCTATAAACAGAATTTGCTTCTCTGAGATGCCACTTACATGTTTTTGTCTCTCAAGTGTGTGTTCAGGCAGCTCATCTGTGCAAAACAACGGGTTCTTCCTTCCCTCCTGTGCTTGGGGGCTCTCCAGCCTCTTAGAGAATCCTGTTTCCCATTTGTGCTCTTCATGGTGAAGACAATGGATCCTTAACTAGGGTTAATAACAGAGTGGGAACAGGTCCTGGCCATGTGCCAGAAGATCATAAGCAGCAACTCGGCACGGCTTCCTGATATCAACATCTACCAGCTGAAGGTGCTCGACTGCGCCATGGACGCCTGCATCAATCTCGGCCTGCTGGAGGAGGCGCTGTTCTACGGCATTCGGACCATGGAGCCATACAGGTCAGGCCCAGGGAGGGGGCTGAGCTAAGGCCATGGTACAGGGCTGACCTTGGGAAGTGGTTCTGATTACGGCTTTTTATCGAGTGTTCCCACCTGCTCCAGTCAATGTGTAAAGCCAGACTTTGTTATATTCACTCCTTTGAGCGTTCCTTGCTGCCTTCATTCATCGTTTGCAAAGCTCCTTCTGCGTGGCAGGCACTGTGGGGATGCACAAGCTAATAAGAGGCTGTCTCGAGGTGGAGACGACCGTTGCCATACGGGATGCCGCTGGCAGTGACAGAAGCAAGCACAGGGTTCTGGGAGAACTTCTGAGAGAAGTGCACAGTTCAGACCCAGCTGGGGGAGGCTGTGTCATGGCCTCTGCTGGTCCCGGTAAGGATGGCCGGTGTGGGGCCCCAGTCTGGCTGACAGGAATGATGGTCTCTTCCATTTGTCAGGGCTTTCTGGGTTCCAGGGTGCCTGCGCTCCAATCATTTGACCTCATGACCTCCTTCTAACCCAAGCAGGAGAGCCGGGAGACAGCCCTGCCCAAACATGTCACTGAGTCAGCTGAAGGAACTGTTGGTGATTCATTCTTTCTTGTCTGGCCTCAGCACCTTCAGACCAGTGGCTGTCTCGTCCCTCGATGTTCTTGTAACTAAGAGGAGCTTTGGTGAAGTTTGGTGCTGACAGCGTGATGCAGGGGGCTAACAACATAAGTTTGGTAGTCAAGACAGATCAGTCCACGGGAAAGGGCACAGAGACATGTCCCATCATCTGAGGTTGGAATAACCATTTCCAGCACAGAACAAGGCTACTTATGGCTGGGAAGGTTCCGAAAGCATCTGGGCCCTGGGGAGGGTAGAGGAGGTCCATGGAGAACAGGGGCGTTGAGGGTAGCTTTGAAGACCATGCAGACATGACGTCAGCCCTAAGGGGCTAGGTAGAGTCCAGGTCTAAAGATATGCTTTGTGGGACAACAGGTGAGGGGGTGGGGAAGGGCTCTATGTGAAAAAGTGGGGGGGGGCAGAGCCCAGGGTACTGCATGTCCCCTTTTGAGGAAGAGCCTCAGGAGACAACTGGGTTGGGGGGTGGGGGGTTACCAGAATCAATATGATAAGAACAGAAGCAAGTCTCGGGTCCAGGATATCAGTTCAGGTAAAGGTAGGAAGCTGGAAATGAGACACTTGGCCAGGAAGCCAGGCATGGGCCAGGAACGTGGTGCAGGTGGAGAGGAAGCAGAGGTTCGCAGAGACCCCACCAGCCAGGCGGGCGGCACAGGTTTGTAGGCCCGTGGTGGCACCAGGGTGCCCTTGAGGGTGTTTTCAGAACTTACGGAGGTGGTTTCTTCCACTGCTTGTGGTTGAACAGCTTGGGACCCCAGACTGTGAGTCAGCTTTAATCAAACTTCTAGGAGATTGCCTCGAGGGCTGAGACTGTAGACTTTCCCATGAGCGTGAAGCGTGTTTTCAGTATGATGAGTCTGCGGCTTCTCAGAAAATATGAACTGAGCACAGAGAGATAAGGCTTCGTGCTCTGAGCCCAGTGTTGCAATGAGAGGCAGGTGGGGGATGGTTGGGGTTACCTCTCTCAGCTCCAGGGCTGGGTGAGTGACGGACTCCAGCCAGGAGATGCAGGCCGAGAAAGCCCTCCTCTCGCCAGGCCTCCCAATGGCCCCCAGCCCCACACCGCTGGCCCGTGCTGGGCATGTGGCAGCCCTACCTGCCCCAGTCTCACCTTCCATTAACGCCCAGCTGCCCTCTGAACACAGACCACCGCATCATAAAGAGGGCCACACACCTTTGAGGCTGCTGCTTCTGCAGTTGTTTGAGTCCCCTCTTCCCCACACCCACCAAGCACGGCTTCTTTGAAGGCCCAACTTACCTACCTCTTAATTAAATGGACGTTTTACCGACTTAAACTTGAGTCGAACGAAGAGGCCTTTCTTATAAGCGTGGCCACAGGATATACTGCACATTGTGGCGAGCCTCCCTCGTTGCTCTTCCCTGGAGCTTGTTAGGGGGCTGCTGTGCGGTGTTCTGGTGTTCTGTGGTTCAGGAATTCCGGTCTGCATTGATCCACTTCAAATGAGTGAGATCTGAACCGTTCGCTTTCAAAGGTGCAGCAGAGAAAGGGCTGTAAGTATAATAGTCCAGAACCAACAAAGAGATATGAGAGGGGTGGATGCTGTCACACTTTACTTTTTTTCCCCTTTAGCTCAGTCAAAAGTAAAAATAAGGAACGATTGTAAGCCCTTGAACAATCTAAAATGTGAGGCAGGAACATGGAAGTTGGCAGTGGTTTTTGTCCCCCAAGTGTGCGTGAGGGAATTCTCACGGTGGACCCTCAGCCGTCTACATGGCCTCCCTGCAGAATGTTCTGGGTGGCCTTCTTGTTCACCTGTAGCCAAGGACACGGACAGTTAACTAGGCCGAGTTACCAAGGTGACTGGATTGCCGTCAGCCTGAACAGTTTCCCAATGTTAATATACTGTTAGCAACCATCAGATTGAGGTCAAGTCTCTAGTGGTGATTTTGTCCTTCCTGGACTTTGGCTCAGTTTTAACTGTTGACCTTAGAGGAGACGGTGTCTGCGTTCCATTTTTATCCAAATTGCTACATTGCCCTCAGCTCCCTTCTTGCTACTCTGTCATTTCTTTTTACTCAGTAGACGTTCTTTTCATGATGCAACACAAAATTAAGTTCCGTATGTTTCATGAAGCAAATTGGAATTAATTCACATGCAACAAATTTATCTTAACACATAAAATTTCTTCTGAGAGTATCTCTGTATGTATTTGTGATTATACACATAGTCACCTGTCCTTTAGCATTATAAACATTAAGCAGAATGAAAAGAATTGAAAAGTATTTCATAATTTGTTTTAAATCTACCCCAGTTTTTTGTTTTGTTTTGTTTTGTTTGTTTTTTCACTGAGCCATCCTGCCACCTGTTGGCAGCTCAGCGGCAGCTCAGCTCGGGCCAGGAATCCAATCGGCAACCCTGTTGCTCGGAGCTCAGCCCGTACTCTTGAGTGAGCTCTTAACCAACGGAGCCACTCGGCCAGCCTGGTATTTCATAAATTTTATTTAAAAATTTCATTCAGTCAAATCTTCACCATAAGATGAATTAGGTTCAAAAGTTAGTTTGCCAGCGGTCGTTGAGCACTTGGAAAGCATTTTCCTATTGAAAAATGTGTAACAGATTATGATGAGGTTGCCAGACTAGCCCATAGTAGCATCCATGTATGCTATGAATTTGAAAAAGAAAAAAAAATAAAGAGAATGAAATCCATAAACATAATTGAACATAGTTTTAAAATTGATTTCAATTATGTGGAATACAAATGAAACTTGATTTTCTCTAGGAACCAGAGATTGATTTGGAGATAGCCTTTTTAAGTCTTTGAAGGGAACTTGCAATAGATTCACACATGCTCTGTTAACCTAATTTTTGTTGTAAGAATAAGTACTTCCAGGAAAAGACATCTTCCAAAGATAAAAATCACCCTTATTGCTTCAAACTCTTGTCCCACTCCCTAAAGTTAACCGCGGTGGTAAGTTGCTGGCTAGCATGTTCAGTGTACGTCCATGTAGTTCCATTCGTGACACACTTCCATGATCCTTTAAAGCCCCCGTTCGTTTTTACTCCATTTTCCCAGCTGTTCTTGCACCTTCAGAGACTCTCCTTGACCCTCAAACTGTTCACACGGGCTCTCCACTTTTTCCTCCTTTTCTTTCTTTCTGTCTCCTCTTCTTTTTTGTCTGTTTTGAGGACAGACTCAGTCCCAACTGTGATCTGTTAAATATGCCCAGTGAAGAAGGCTAAAAGGAAAGAAGCCAAGACGTTTCCTTAGTGGGCTGAGAGAGGAGACAAATGGGATCACTCTCTAGCCCGTGTTCTGTAACATGCTTTTTGCACTTTACAACAAAGGGTGGACCTCTGTCCAGACCAGTTCCTGAATAGCTACCTCATTCTTTGTAACAGATGCCTGGCACTTCAGCTCATGAGTACACACCATAATGTGTCTATCAGACCTTGTTGTTTGCATTTGTCTTCACCACAGTGCTATGGTTCTCACCCACCCACTTGCGTCTCTGTGTACTGATATGACTGAATCCAGAGGGGAAATCCGGATGATAAATTTCTAATTGCTAACTTGCCACATCAAAAGTTACGCTCATTTGAAATGTAGATGGCTATCACTAAATTGCATGCCCCGTCCACAAAATGTCTGCTTTTCTCAGGAGAATTGGGAATGGATGACATGATGTTTATCATATCTGATCTCAATTCTTTCAAAGGATAGAAGGGCCTTCTCCTTGTCCTTGATCAAAGCCTGCTCTTACAGGGTGTGTTTTGCTGGTATTGATTTTTGTGGTCCACAAATAGCATGTCTGTGGTGATGGGGATGACATTTTTGTGAGTTACCTGGGAAAGAGGCAGAAGAACAAGAATGATGAAGGGCCCTAAAGTAGTGTGAGTGTGTGCATGATGGCACCATAACCAGAGCCAGAGGAGAGCTTTCTGTGCTTTGTTGTAGGGATAAAAAAAATTAAAAAAAACGGTGGAAAGGGTGGAAGTGGAACGCAGCTGGTGGTTTGTGTACATGACATGTTTACAACTCGGATATTTGTAACTCAGAGATAGCCAGTGATTACATAGCAGCCGTATCAGTTTTCATTTTGCCAGTAATTTTTCAGCTTTTCCCTCAGAGGCTTTGGCAGATGCGCTGATAAAATGTAAGGTTTCATCACAGCAGTACCTTCCACTGCTATGTTCAAGCTGGCTTCTCCTCTGAAGACGTACAGTTGCTCCTTTGTGGGGTTTTGTCATCCATCTGTGTGACTACCCAGCGCAGGCGCCAGCAGAGCTTACAGTGCCTGGGAGAGTGTGGGGTGCAGTCACTCACCCAGCACCTCCTCAGGCCTGCCTCCCAGGGCCCCTCATCTCTCTGTGTCACACAGGTGTTAGGTTGCTCAGGGCAGGTCCCCTGTCCGTGCCTGGGGGTGAGGCTCCTGGGCTGTCATATCTGGTGTAGAACTTGCCTCAGTCACCCTCACAGAGTGTGGGGCCTAGAGAATAAATCAGACCCACCCCTCCCCCCCCAGGAGGGGAACCGAGTATATGTGTTTAGTCATTCCATGTTCTGCTTACCTTCATTGTTGTTTGTCCACCTTCCATCTGGAGCTTTATGGAATTATTTCACCCCGCAGACGAACAAATGTTTCAGTTCCTGCTTACCGATGTGGACAAGAATCCCTTGGACACATAATCATTTTTTCTACATTGTAATTTTCAATTAAAAGATCTGGTGGCCAAACCCCTAGACAAGATTTTGAGCTCTTTGTGTGTCTGTGAAAAATTACCTGGCTTATCGAACCAAGGCCCCGTCTGCCGGGCCGCCAGTTCTGTGGACTTCTAGATGCGCACCCATCGTCCACACTTGGTGCATCGTGTGCTTTCTGCATGTCCCCCTGGAGGCACAGCTTGTGCATTGTTTGAATGGGACCATCTCAAGCTCCCAACTTGGGCACATACTATTCCAACAAAAATATTTATTGAGACCCCCTACATGCACCGTGGTAAACAAATATTGGTAAACAAAACAGAGATGACAAAACAAATGGAGCCCTAGCGCTGGTGGGCTGTCCTCAGCAGCCAGCTAAGTGTCACCTCTGGGTCTCTCCGGAAAACCAGGCATTTGAGAAGCTGAGGAGGGATCCTGGGGCCCGGTCAGGCCCGGCCATAAGGAACAGGCTTTACTAATGCTGGAGTAGGAGACCCTTCAGAGGGCCAGGCACTCATCTCTCTTGGGCATGACTGCTTGATTTCAAGATTTCATTCTACTGTTACAACCTCATGTAGAGGCATTGGGGTCTCTGGGTTCCTAAAGCCCTCCAGACATAAACCTTTAAAATCCCCAGTTGGTTCTACCATGCCCTACTCTGACCAAAAGGGATCTTCTTCCAGTTCTGCAGGGTGGATATCTGAGCTCCAGGTGCCAGCAATTCAGCTTCTTCTGAGGCCGCTCTCCATGGCTTACAGATGGCTGCTGCTGCCTTGCTATGTCCTCACGTGGCTTCTCCTTCATGCACATGCATATCTCTCTGTCCAAATCTTTTCTTCTTGTAAGGACACCTATCGTATAAGATTAGGGTGCACCCTAAGGACCTCATTTCACTGATTTCCTCTTTACAAGCCCTATCTCCAGATACGGTCACATTCTGAGCTACTGCAGGTTAAGGCTTTAACATATGAATTTTGGAGGGACACAGCTTACCCCATAACATTGCCTAAGTCCAGCCCACCCAGCCATGGCCTCCATTCTTCATTCCTGGGGAATCCAAGTCTGGGGATGACTCCCCGGCATTGATTTTTCATGAATTTGGACCCACTGGAAGTCAACTGTCTGGCCTGGAGTTTCTTCCACCCTGGGCTTGCCCTCCAGCTCAGGGGCCCTCAGTGTACCCCAAAGCCAGTGCAAGCAGGTCAGGTCTCCAGGAGCGATTCGGGAAAACCTCAGTGCTCTGCTCATGACCACCCTAGAACTAGTATTAGTGGAGACTGGTTGGTCGCCAGAGGATGCTTTCTCCCAGAAGCCAGCATTCCAGGGGACACTGATGGGGGAATATAATTTGACATGGCTCTGTCCCATGCAGCTATTTTGATACAGCCTTAAAATTAAATCCTGAAACACTTAGCTACCTTAATTATAAAATAATATCTAGCATAGAGGTTCTTCCCTGAGAGATAATCTGCCTACCACACTTTCAGGTTCCTCATCCCCATCTATAACTGACAAGGTGGTTAAGTATCAACAAAAATTGTGCAACTATGTGCAATGGCATTTTTTTTTTAATTTTTTTTTCGTAACAGTATGTTTTTTCCAGGACCCATCAGCTGCAAATCAAGTCATTGTCCTTCAATCTAGTTGTGGAGGACGCAGCTGAGCTCCAAGTCCAGGCCCCGTTTTCAATTACTTGTAGGGGGCATAATCCACCATCCCATGTGGGAGTTGAACCGGCAACCTTGTTGTTAAGAGCGCGTACTCTAACCAACTGAGCCATCTGGCTGCCCATTGGCAGCTCACTGGCCCGTGTGGGAATCGAATCGGCAACCTTGTTGTTCAGAGTACACACCCTAACCAACTGAGCCACGTGGCCACCCCATGCAATGGCACTTTTGAGTGCCTCAGGACTGTGGGGGGTGGTGCTGAGAAAGCCTGTAGTATGAAGTTAGGCAGCTGGACATTCTAGCCAGAGTGATCTGTGACATAGAACACCACTTTCATTTTATGTTTCAGATCTACCCTTACCTCCCATCCTCTCTTGAGGCAAGGGTACCAGTTCCTCTTTTCCCAAACCCCATGGCCATGGCTCACTGTATCCATTCCCACAATCCTCCCTGCCTCTTGAGCTCTAGGCTAAGCCTAGGAAGCATATACCTTTTCTCTGTCATCATCCAACAGTGAATCTCAGAGCTTCTCATTTCAAAGCAGGACTAATAATCCTGCGTTACTGCCACCTTCCAATGAATTGACCCCAGACTAAGAACTAGAGTGGGGTCCCCATGGCTAGAGGCATCCCCTTTGGCCCATGGCCCATTCGTGGGATGTAGTTACCCTTGCACATAAACGATACTGTCCTTTTGGTGGTAATAACATCTTTGAACAGAACCCCATGTATATACCACTTGCATAAAGCTTTTAACCAAAAAAATGGGTTCTGTCTAGTCACCCAGCTGCCAGCTTTGGCTACCTCCTTGGTTTTTTGTTGTTGTTTTGAAAAGCTTTGTTAAAGGCCCCTCCAGATTCATATTCACTCATCTACTAGGAAAAACCTGCGCAAACAGAGGTCCAGGGTCTGGTACCAAGTTCCTGGCCAGCACCCTTGCCTGTGGCCATGCCATCTGACTCACCTGACTCACGCTCTACTGCCCTCTGCTGGAAGCTGAAGGACCCTCCCTGAGCCCCTTCAACATAATTAGGAGTCCTCAACCCTTTCTTTTACCTTTTTTTTTTTTTTTTTTTGAGGGCAGCGTCACTGGCCCTCATATGTGGGACCCGAACCGGGGCTGCTGGCTTCCCAAGCCAGCGCTTAACCACCGCGCCACCTGGCCAGCCCCCTTAAAAGATCCATCCGACACCACTTTTCTCCATTTGTCTTGCACCAAACCCTGCTCCCTCTTCCCCTCCAAGCCCCTCCTTCAGCACGCCAGCTTCCAGGGAAGGGCCATTTCTCTGAGAGGTGCCAGCCTCCCGTGGCAACACTCAGTCGGCCGGAAAAGGCTTAGAGCAGGAGAAAGCCTCTGGCATCTGCCTCCCACCTTTGGGTAGCTCCCTAGTTAAATTTCTCCTCCAAGAAAACCTGACGGGACCTGAGCCCTGTGCCTCTCATGGTGGCGGTGTCACAGGAAACCAAAAGTCCCCACCTGTAGCTTTCCCTGACCTCACAGATGCTCACGCTCCATTTAAGTCTTCCTTTTCCTCAGCTCTGGTGCTGATGGCAGGATCTGCCTTCAAAGTCCACCTGTCTTCCTGTCTGGGCCTTGGAAATCTTTCCTCCTGGCTCATCCACTTTCTCTCTGCCCCTTGCGAACCCTCTGTTGCTTCCTGTCTTTACCTGAGATAAGACTACCAATACCCTTTTGTCCCCAAATCCCGCAGCCATTGGACCAATCCCGTCCATTCCCACACCCACACCCGCCTTCACTCACCAGACGCCAGGCCACAGAAAATAACCTTTCCTCCTTTGCATCTGCCTGATTCCCATTAAACAACCTCCCTGTGAGCAAGACGAAAGCCACACTCCTCCCTGAGAAAAGGTCACCCGCACAGGGTGCCATTTAGTCTTCTGTGTTCACTTTATTGGGTAATTGGGGAGGGGAACAGTGTGTTTTTCCAGGACCCATCAGCTCCAAGTCAAGTTGTTGTCCTTTAATCTTAGTTGTGAAGGGCCCGCTCAGCTCCAAATCCAGTTGCCACTTTCAATCTAGTTGCGGGGGTGGGGGGTGGGGGGAAGAGGGGGTGCGTAGTCCACCATTCCATGTGGGAGTCGAACCGGCGACCCTGTTGCTCAGAGCTCACGCTCTAACCAACTGAGCCACTTTGGTTGGCCCTGGCTCACTTGTTTTTTTTTCTTTTTTACTTTCACAAGCCATCTCTGAACACTTTGATTTTCCTGATAGAAAACCTTCAGTTTCTTATTATAGCAAATTGTATTCCAAGCAGCTGGCTATCAAATCCTGGGGAATCTTTTGGGATGCAACAACTTCCTCCTGTGGAGTCAATCTCTTGCTTGGTTGGCCCGGCAGCTACATTTCCCCCTGTAGGGAGCCGACACAAAATCCGGCATCCTGGGAAATGAGAAATGATGGATGTGAGCTTGGAATGCTCAAAAAGGACTGATTGAAACCAATTTTAATTTCTTACACGTTTTGTGATTAAAGAAAAAAATGACCAGACCATTCACATGCCATTTATCTGTGTATTTTGAGTGCAGTCCATACTGAGCTTTCAGAAATTCTCCAAGGATAGGTGAATGGACCTTCAATTAAATGGCACAGATAAAACTGATGTGTCAAACCTCATCAATTTGATCACTTACAGAGAACAGTGATAGGATTTATAAGGAACCGTAAAGGGTCCTTGAAATAAATGAAAGATGGGGTGTAAATGGCCCCCAAAATAATAGTTCCCAGTTTTTGAGATAACTAAGTTATTTTGAGCACAAAAATACCCTTTAGGTTAGAGAGTACAAAGCTCATGAAAGCATACTGACGGGGGGGGGGGAGGGCAGAGGGGGAATGTGCAATATCCTTATTGCTAAATGTGTCCAAGCAAGTGGCCCAGCCGAGTGCTAGGACCCTGGAGCCAGAGAGCAGCAGCCGCAGCCCTAGAGCAGGGAGGAAGCGGAGGCAGTGCCCACTGTGCAGTGAACGTAGATGGAAATCACTCTTACCGCACAAAGGACACCAATCATACTATCCCACTGCCCTTCAGAATTAAAGAGGGACAAATGCCTCCCAGGGTGAGAGAAATCAGGCGAACAACCATAAAAGCATCCGCCAGCCACTCGTTAGCACTGCCTTTGGAGAGGCTTAGGTGGAAGGACTTGGAACTCTCCCCACCTTTCAACTTGCCCGCGCTGGAAAGGAATTGCTGTTATTTATTAAGAGCCGACTGTGGACCAAGCAACTTGCTTGCACATCTGATAATGAGGAGGGAGTTAACCCGCCCTGTCTCTGCCAGAGGACCAGACACGTGACGTGCCCACTCCGTGCAGAGCTGGGCTTCACACTCAGACCCCAGGTTCCCTTATTTTATTGCTATTATAATTTACCAAAAAAAAAAAAAAAAAAAAAGGGCGTTTGAGTCAGGTTGAACCCACATTTACTTGGTTATAAAGGTCCAGGCGGTTACTACACTGAAGGGCTAAGTGGTGTTAACCCCTCCTTCCTGCTCTACATGAATCTATCCAGTTAGAATTTAAATTACATTTAAATTAATTTAAACGTGTGCTATCTTTGGAATGCTTTTGAATTTATATTTAATTTAAATGTTTCATGGCTAGAAATACTACATTAAGGCTGACAGGCCGCTGGAGGAATTGCAGAAAGAAAACCTAAAATGCTTGACATTTTAAACGAAGTTAGAAACGGACCTTCAGAAATATCCAAAAGAGACCAGAGGCAGCCTAAACAATCTCTTTTGTGCAAAATTATCCAATGATATTAATTTATGTTTTACTAGCTTTTTGCACATTTTATTTATTTACTTATTGAGACTTGTGCGTTCCTCTCAGAGTTTTGGAAACATTTCCATGACAAGTAATAAATCGGGAACAACAACAAAAAATGATGGTAAATTTATTACGATCAGCAAATAATTTGTCAAATTAATCTTTCAATGAACTGACTTGCTTTCAAATGAAGTTAAGCTGGTTTCTTTCCTGCAGAATTTCTTAGAGCTTTTAGCATCTGATATCCACTTTGAGTCTCCAAAAGAGCCATTTAGAATAAGATGACATTGGTAGGCTCCATAGCTCAGGGGTTAGAGCTCTGGTCTTGTAGAGTAAGGTGACATTTCCCACACTCAAGTAACTTTCAAAACCACACACCATGAAGGAGTTAGTTTCACTTTGGGGGCAGTTACTCCAGCGCCAAAGGCTGGGCCATCCATGAGCTTCTGGGCTCTATATTTAAAAGCTGCATTAATTAGATTTAAAACTTTTAAAAAAATCTGTATATCATTTTTAAAATAAAAAGCACCCTCCCCAACTCTTAGGCCTACTTCTTTGTAGCAACTTTTTAAAAACATTTCTGTTTTCAGTACTTCCAATAGTTATTTTTATACCTCTAAATAATAGTATTAGATTTGTATTTCTTATATATATCAACTAACAAAATTATCCATTCCTAACTATAAAAAAAATAAAGATTTAGCTTATATATCCTTTTTTCTCTCTCCCTCATCTCCCTTTCCATTAAAAAATAATAACGATCATTTAATTCTTTTCGTGGCTACCAGTGAAACTTCAAACAATATACTGAAATTTTTATATCTTATTCCATCAACTTTAGACAGTGTCCCTTCATTTTCCACTATATTAGATGGAATTTAGTACTCTCCTCTTTGATGGACAAGTTGAATATAAAATTCTCAATTCAAAATCATTTTCAATGACAATTTTAAAAGCATGTTAAACTGTCTTCTAAGATCTATTCTTTCTGATGCCAGTTGGATGTGGGTTCCTTTCTTTGTCACTCATTTTATCTCGCTTTAAGTTTTTAGTCTCTGCTCTGCTCTTTGATATTCTAAAAGTTCACGTTGATATGTCTCGGCATAAGTATTGTTTTATTCATGCCAGACCCTTTCACTGTAAAGACTCTTGTCTTACTTTATCTCTGGGAAAATTTTTCTTTACTTTTCCCTTTTTAATTCCACATTCCCTATTTTCTCTCTTCTTTAGTTGTGAAAGTCCTGGTCCTTAGATGCTAAACTTACGTGTGTCCAGTGTCTTGGGACTTTTGCTTGATGTTGTGAGACTTAACCCTTGACTCCATCTTCCAAACCTTTAATAGAATTTTTATATCTCAGCAAATTTCTGGTTTTTAAATTTATAAGAACTCTTTCTTGTTTTAGAATGGTCACTTTCTCACAGCTCCTGAGTCTGTTTTTTGTTTGTTTGTTTGTTTGTTTGTTTGTTTGATACCACATCTTCTCCAATCTAAGAATAATTGGTCTTTTTAAAAATTCTCTTCCATTTCTGAATGACCATATCTTTCAAGTTCATTTTTTTCCTGTTTATTTATTCTGGTCTTTTCCTTGCTGTAATGTTTTTGTTGAATTTTAGATGGTTTTTGGTTGTCCATTCTTTTTATTTTTTAAACAACTTTATGGAGGTATAAGTCACATACCACATAATTTACCTTTTTAAAGTTTACAGTTCAGGGAGTTTCAGTATATTCCCAGAGTTCTGCATCTATCAACACAATCAGTTTTAGAATATTTTTATGATCTCCCCCTAAGAGAACCACTAAGGGCACAGCCCTTTAGCTGTCAACCCCTAATCTTTTATCCATCCCCACTGCTCCCCTGCCCTAGGCAACCACTGTCCATTTGAAAATGAGGAATTAGAAAGGCTGGCTTGTTCCCCTGGGGATTTCAAAATATAAGTCTGTAAGGAGGCAATGGTTGGGAAGGAGGAAAAGGCGGAGGCTGAGACGCAATTCGAGACGGGGTAGAACCCAGTCCCAAAAAGCCAGGTGCGGGAGTCAGAACCTTGGAGAGCCCTGAGAGGGGCTGGTGTCACCAGTGGGCAGTCATGCCTATCCCTGCTGACCTGCTTCGCTCCTGTATTCAGGATTCAGAGAACATTCCATGCAGATGGCGACGCAGTGCCACTAGGCTTCAGGTTTCATAAGGATCATGTCCGTCTTGTTCACACCTGCACCTAGATACTGTTCGGTCCACACTAGGTCCTCTCTGTTTGTAGAATAAGTCAGTGTCATACATTTATATAATGCCTCACAATTCGCAAAGCACTTTTATATGCTTGTGTCTCATCTGAGACAGGCGGCTGTGCAAACATGGATTCGCTATGGAGCTGATGAGACTTAAACAGTAGGCCTTCCACTTCCATGAGCCCCATCCAACACCCTGCTTGCAGTTCTGTATTTGTCAAATTTGCATTTTGTTTTTCTTAAATTATATTTTCTTATGTCAGGCATCAGCAAACCTGAACTTAGATCCACCTTTCTAGATAGCAGCAGACGTTACTAGCCTAAGTTTAGAACTGTGAGAGCTCTGCCTCGGAGACTTGAGTGCCCTGACCAAGGTCACATGTCTAAGTGGCAGAACATTTCATACCTAAATGAGTTCTCCCACGACTTGTCCTACTTACCCCCCTTTCCCCGCCAAAAACAAAGGATGGTACAGCTTCCAGTGATGCCTGGAGGTGGAGGTTTCTATTCCCCGGTAAACTCACAGGCTGCCTCTCTGTCCAACACAAACCAAGCAAGGACAGACACACACCCCTCCCCCACCTACAGATTGACATTTTAGTTATGAAATACCTTTGAAAGTATTTTGTCTGAAGAAAAACACTGAATCCTCCTTTCCACTTTTGTTTTGGAATGAGACTTTTAATCTCATGGTGTCTCAGGGTCCTAAAATAAAATGTAAGACCTAAGGGGAATGGAAGAAAACATCGGAGATCATATTTTTCAACTAATTTGATGATCCTCCCAGGTGGGCCAGCCAGCCTTCTACTCTGCAGAGGTGAATCGAACACTCTGTTGTGCTGTGCTGCTGACTTCCTTCTTTGAAAATTAACTCACCCTCCATGCTTTTCAGCTTCTCAGTGAGGTATAGTTCCTGCTTGCCTTTCCCCAGACACAAGTCTATGTGTTTTGAGTAGGAATCTGAGTGGGCAGTGCCTGGAGACGGTCTCCGTCTGTTGGAGGATTGCACTGAATTCCCCAGAGATAGACCAGAAATCTCCCGAGGTCTCAGGTCTGAGTATCTGAAGGCCTGTCAGCCCCCAGGCTCTTGTGGAACTGGGCTCTGGAAGTTTTGTTCTTCCGCTGGCTTCTTCATTCTGAAGCTATTGATCTAGTAGCAATTTAAGAGGACCAGACTCTCTTGGGTATTGACATGGCATGATCATAAGAGGCAAAGGTAACAGAGACTTCCTTATTTCTGTGCATTTCCCTCCATGCCCACACCCTCCCCCACCACCTCTCAGGACTGAGAATCGCCTAGACTGGCTGCCGATTACTGCTTGTGCCATGGTTAGGGTACTTTCTTCCCAGCTGGTAAGCAGTCACTGCCCCAAACCTCTCTGAGCGACTCGGGGCTCTCCCACAATCTAGGAGCCGAAAAGAGTGGGCACGCTACGGGTGATGTCTGGGACCCTGTTCCATTGCTCTGGCTGGCATCTCTTCCACTGGGTCAGTGACTGGGCCATATTATATGTTATTCAATCATTTGAAAACTCACAGCTCCTCCTAGCAGCGTCTGATCACTTGGGGGAGCAGGGATGGATGATAGGCTCTTATTTGATGCCCCCAGCTCCTTGGCAAATCCAAAGCAAAGTTGTCCTTTTTAAGGAGGTCTTCAGCAGGATCCTCTCAAGGCACGCTTCTCTTTTGGCTGTGCATTGTCAAGGCTTCATCAGCATGGCTGACAGTAAAGACATGAAAACGAAGCCCGCGAGCCATCCCTGATGGGATGGCTTGGGACATTGTGAGCACAGCACTAGTCCCCCCGGCTGTGAGTGAAGGAAAGCCCTCTGAGTGCCACTTCCTTATAAGAACATGTGTACAAAGCAAGGAATATGCCACAGTGAGGCCAGCTCTCATCTGTCAGCGGCTTATAATGTTTAAGATAGTCCACTGACTGGAAATCCACAGCACGGCGAGGAGCTGGGCAACAGACGGAACATGTAAAACCCGCTGCCTCAGAGCTGTGCGCCTTAGGTGGCCTTTGGCTGAGCCTGGAATAAACCTTCATAAACACAGACTCCTTTCTCAAGAGGGTGCTCTGCAAGTAAAGCCCGTGCCCTCTGGCAGCCCTGAGCACGAGTGTGTGCATGGCCAGCCCGGTAGCCAAGAGCAGGGAACCCCAGGAATACAGGCTGAGCCTCACTTTGACCTAAGCTCAGCTTAAGCCAGGCTATCATAGCTTTGGTACATCCCACCTCATCCCCTTACAGTTCCTGCTCCTGTTTGTATCTCACCCAGACTGCAGCATCCTTATCCCCTGGCCACAGCAGTATTTAAAACTAACCAAACTGGCCAGACTTTGTTTTTCCCGAAAGGTGTTTTCCCAGTGGCTAGGGACTTCTGCGAGGGTCACACCCTGCAGGGTGGCTCCTGTTTGGCACGAGGGAGCCTGAACACAGAGACTCAGGTGGTGTGCTACCAAGGCACGTCCTAGGTGACATGTGGAAGACCCAAACCATTGCGAACAGGGTGCTATCTATGCCTAACAAGCATCCACCTACAGTTATGGCCAGGGACAGAAAAGAAAAGAACAAGATAAAAACTTGAGGTCTGCCACTTCTCTTAAAGGTTAATGCAGGAATTGGTGTCATTGATTCCTGGTGCTGGGTAAGTGTGTGGAGCAAATGTATTTGGTTTCTCCCTCTCATTTGGCTCCTCCCTCTCATTTGGTTCCTCCCTCTCATTTGGTTTCTCCCTCTCGTTTGGTTCCTCCCTCTCGTTTGGCTCCTCCCTCTCATTTGGCTCCTCCCTCATTTGGCTCCTCCCTCATTTGGCTCCTCCCTCTCACTTGGCTCCTCCCTCATTTGGCTCCTCCCTCTTATTTCGTTCCTCCCTCTCATTTGGTTCCTCCTCCTTATTTGGTTCCATGCCTCTCACACCCTTCCCTAGCTCCCACCAGTGGAGGATCCTCTAGCTCTTAGGGGTTCAGCTCACTCTGGTCTCCCTATAGCCCTTTCTAAACCCACTCTTCCATCCTTCTGTCCCGCTGAGGCTCTTGACTGGCAAGCTGGCTTTCCCCGGGGCATCTGTATTTTAACAGGTATCAAAGCCTTAAGCTAAAATGTTGACGCTCTGATGATCACAACATAGTCCCCAGGCCCCAACCAGAGCCGTGATCCATGGACCTATCTCGTCCCTTGAAATCTGTGCATATTCACTTACCTGCTTGTGTTTAAAACCCACCTGGGTTTTGACTTTTTTCAATTCCCAAACTTGCAGAGAAGACTAGACATCACTCCAATGGGAAAGCAAGTGTTAACCACCCTCATGATTTCCGCCCGAAAGCAGCATAAATGCTGACAAGCCAAGTGGGCAAAAAGAGAGCAGGAAAAGGAGGGAGAAAGAGCATCCCGATAACGTCGAGAGGGAATGAGACACCTGAGCCTCCTGAGTGGCATTGGATTGTTCAGATGGTCTCGCTTTGGGGCACTGACATCTCTATTTTTTTCTGACGATGCCATATAGTGCGGAGACTGCTTTAAAGGCCTCCTAGATGGCTCTTGAGGCTGTCCCAAAGCTGGGGTGTTAGACTACCAAGCTAGTGCAGAATTAAGAAATGCCATATGGGGGCTGGCCGAGTGGCGCAGAGGTTAAGCGCTGGCCTGGGAAGCCAGCGGCCCCGGTTCGGTCCCACATATGAGGGCCAGTGACACTGCCCTAAAAAAAAAAAAAAAAAAAAAAAAATGCCATATGGTATTAACCATGAAAAACTCGACAGTGAAAAGGAAGCTTGAAGGGAAAAGGAATTCCATATTTATTAACCATCTTCTCTGTGCCAGGCCATAACTAAAAGGCTTTAGATGTATCTCATTTGATCCTTACAATAATACCCTTGTCAATCAGATAAGTACTAGACTTATCAGGGCGATCACTTCATAATGTATTTAAATGTCTAATTATTATCCTGTACACCTGAAACTACTATAATATTATATGTCAAGTGTCACTGAAAAATAAATCTTTAAAAATTGATATTATTATCCCTATTTTACCAATGAGAATACTGACACTCAGAGAAGTTAAGAAACTTGCCCTAGGAGCCTGAATTTGAACCCTAGACAAACCGACTCCAAGTCTCATTCATTTTCTACCATGTCACTCTTCTTTTGATAAAATTAATAGCTGTCCTCATTGACCTCTGAGTTCACCGTGTCATATAGTGGAAACGGCCCCCATTCCTACAATGTGGGATTCCCCCCCCAGAGACTCCCTGTGTGATGGATGGATGCTCATTTTTGTTCATTTGCTGGATGGCCCCTCTACACCTTTGTGTGCATGCTACCCAATAAATGCTACTGTCATTGAGCAGGAAAGAAATATAACCCCATGTACTAAAAGACTTTGTCCAGAGCCAAGATAGAGGCTGCGTCTAAGTGACATTAGGACGTCCCCCTTTGCCCTCCTGCTCATGGGCTGAAAGGGTGATGACTCAGCCTGTGCCTGGGTCCCTTGAGCTGGAAAATCAGCTCCTTCGCGGCTGTTCAAAACTGAAATGAGATTGGCTAGGATGTCTACCGTAATTTGCTTTCTAAATTTGCAGCATCCCAGCCTGCCAGTACAGTGTTCCTCAGAGGACATAAAAGATCCTCTATCTTTAACAGAACACCATTAAGAACGCGTATGAATCCTGGCAATTAAAGAACAGAAAAGCCAGTGGGAGGCTGGGGCTCAGAAACCGGGTTTGGCTGCCACCGACCTCCTTCCCTGTGGTGCAATGAGCAGTTCTGCCACAGTTCCAACAGGGGGCAGTGTGTGAGTGCCTGGCTGCTGGGCTGGACCGTTTTTACTCTCCAATGCGGTGACGAAGGTCAGCCACTCCCCGTGGACTGTCAGCACGTCCATCCACGGCTCACAGAAGTGCAAGCACAGCTTCCCCCTGGGGTGTGTGAGAGGTCAAAAAAAAACCATTTAAATGCATCAGAAATGTGGCTGAAGATGTCAGAGGCTCCGAAGAGCATTCCTTTAGGAGGAAGCTTAGCCTGGGTCAGGCAGCTGGGGCTAAAGGCAGCTTTAGGACCAAAGCCCCAGGGACGAGACCCCATCTACTGCCTTGCCCTCTAGTCTCATTTCCCCAAAGAGTATTAATAAGTGTAGGTGACGAAAGGGCTCTTTTGTGACAGGAGGGCTCTGTGATCGAATGAACTTGAGAAACAGTGGGTTAAATCAGCTATCGCAGGACCTCCCAGAGCTCTACAGTACACGTCATAGATAACAGGCGTATCCTGCACATTTTAGTGTTTCTAAAATTGGCGTAACTCTTAGAACCGGCGTCAGAAGCAGGACCAGGGCGAGGCAGGTGAGGCGTGTAAGGTGCAAGGAAGCACTCACCTTAGGGTCATGCAGGTGGGACCCCGAGAATGAGTGTGCCTGGTGCCTCCCTTGCCTCTCCCTGCCTGGCACCTGGCCAAGCGGCAGCTGAGGTGGACCCTCCTGCATAAGGTGCAGAGACGCCCCAGTCTCTGGAGACACCTGATCCTCTCAGGGCCCCTCGGGTGAGATCTTAGAATAGGGAGCCCACCAAGATTAAAGTGTAACTTAGAATCTTTCATTGCCTCTTAAAACGCCTTTTGAAAGGCTAAGGATGGGAGAGAAGAAAGGAGTAAGGGAGGGAGGAGGGAGGGGGGAGGGAGGAAGGAAGGAAGGAAGGAAGGAAGGAAGGAAGGAAGGAAGGAAGGAAGGAAGGAAGGAAGGAAGGAAGACATGAAGGAAGGAAATGATTATTAATTGCACTGGGGAAACCTGACAAACACCTCTTTGACCAAGTAGTCAAGCTAGCATCGTCAGTGATATCACATGTCTGCTCTGACATTTTTTACAAAAACCTATAACCCCTTGTGGTCATGGAAAAGACACAAGGAAAACCCAGGTCGGGGTGCTGTACCGTGAACTTGACCAGCGCTCTTCAAAGCTGTCAAGGAAAGATTCAGAAATTGCCACAGGCCAGGGGAAAGGACATGACAGCTGAATGCAGTGTTGTCCCTGCATTGGCTTCTGGTGAAAACACTGGGAAAGTCCACATCCAGCCTGGAGTTGAATTAATAGTAATACACCGGCATTGGTTTCTTAGTTTTGACAAATGTTCCTTGGTAATGTAAGAGCTTATCAACAGGGCAAACTGGTCGAAGGTTTATGGGAACCTCCTGTACTGTCTCTGCAGCTTTTCTGAAAATCGAAAATAATCCCTAAACAAACTGTATATAAAAAGAAAAGATTGGGGGGGGGGGGTGACCAATTAGCTCAGTTAGTTAGAGCGTGGTGCTGATAACACCAAGGTTGCTGGTTCAATCCCTGCATGAGCCACTGTGAGCTGTGCCAGCCCTAAATTAATCAACTATTCCATTGTAGCATGAAAAAATTAAATTGAAAAAGTAGTTTAAAAAATAAAATAAATAAAAAGAAAAGACTGTTATGAAGTGGCATAATAAAAGCTAATTTTCTGTCATATCCCAGGCAGCGTAGTCAAAGGTAATAGAAATTCTAGGAACGGGTCACAGAAGCTTCAAAGTGAGAAGATGGAGGATAGTTTTTAGAATGAAAGAACCTTCTCTCTGCCTCCAAGCACCTGCCCCAAACTTCCAGCTGCCATTTACATGAGGTCGATACTTTCCCCGTGACATGATATTCAGTGAAGGAAATTATTTTAATTAAAACAAAAGGCACATGAAACTCTAAAATTCCTTTATAGGATTCAGAATTGTGTTGTGTATCCCAAAGATGCAAGAGATCGAGATCATGAAAAGTTTTTTTTTTTTAATTTTATTTTATTTTATTTTTAATTAGTTTCAGGTGTACAACACAGTGTAATAGTTATACATTTTACCCCTCAAAGTGACAAACCCCCCACCCCCAATACACCACCCCACACCCCCCCATATCATATATATCTATTACTCTTCCTCTGACTCTCTTCCACAGTATAATCCACATCCCGTGACTATCTATATATATTCAATTACAGTAGGTATACCACCTCCACTTTAGTAATACAGTGCAGTGATCAAACCTCTACTCCATCCATGAAATGGTCTCCCTAACAAGACCTATGATCATCTGACATTCCACAGAATATTTACAACATTATTAATTATATTCCCCAAACTGTTTTTCCTATCCCAGTAGCAATATTGTAGTTGCCTATTTTTGCTGTCTAATCCCTTCCCCTTCTCCCTCATTCCCATTCCTCTCCAAATTAGCAACCCTGATTTTTCCTCTATATCTATGAGACAGTTTCTGTTTACTTTGCTCATTCATACAGTTTTTCAGATTCCACATATGAGTGAGATCATATGGTATTTGTCCTTCTCTGACTGACTTACTTCACTCAACATTATAGTCTCTAGGTCCATCCATATCATTGCAAATGGCACGATTTCATTCTTCTTTATAGCGGAGTAATACTCCATTGTATAAATATACCACAGTTTCTTAATCCAGTCATCTACTGACGGGCATTTTGGTTGTTTCCAAGCCTTAGCTATTGTAAATTGTGCTGCTATGAACATCGGGGTGCATAACTTTTTTTGAATAAGTGTCTTGGTTTTTTCAGGATAAATACCTAGGAGTGGAATTGCTGGGTCAAAAGGTAGCTCTATTTCCAGTTCTTTGAGATACCTCCATACTGACTTCCATAGAGGCTGCACCAATCTGCAGTCCCACCAACAGTGCAGCAGGGTCCCCTTATCCCCACAGCCCCGCCAGCACTTGTTGTTTGTTGATTTGTTGATGATAGCCATTCTGACTGGAGTGAGGTGGTATCTCATGGTGGTTTTTATTTGCATTTCCCTAATGACCAGTGAGGTTGAACTTTTTTTCATATGCCTGTTGGCCATCTGTATGTCCTCTTTAGAGAAATGTCTCTTCATATCTTCTGCCCATTTTTTAATTGGGTTGTTTGTTTTTTTGGTGTTGAGTTTCATGAGTGTTTTATAAATTTTGGATATTAACCCCTTATCAGATATATCATTGGCAAATATATTCTCCCATTCAGTAGGCTTCCTTTTTGTTTTATTAATGGTTTCCTTTGTTGTGAAAAAACTTTTAAGTCTGATATAATCCCATATGTTCATTTTTCATGAAAAGTTTTTAAAAGGCAACTTATCATTATGATATTTAACATAACTGCCAGAGGTCAAAAATGACTCAGAAAACCTTTAGATGCTGAAGGCAAAGAATGATTAGATGATACTGAAGAAGAAAGTCTTACGTACCTATATAGGTAGATATGGGCTCTTATGTGAATAAAACTGTATACCTGTAATCAGGTGTTTCTTTCCATCTCGTCCCCAAACTGCTACTAAATCAGCGGGAGCTTGTAATTGGTGATATCTTAGAATCCCAAAATAAAGCAGGGTGGAATATGTTTTCTCCACACTTAACTGCCTAGGGCACACTTGGGGAAAAGCGCTCTACACTATTTACTGCCTATCCATTCGGTACAGAATAAATTCTCAGCCTGAAGGCTGTCAAGATTGTACCTGTTAAATATGGGGATGCATGTGCTACACACACATATATTTTATTGAGAGTTTCTGAACCCACAAGTGTACCCTATGTCAGTGAGCCCTGAAGAGTGAGACCAACCCGCTTGGCTGGTTGTTGGGCCAGGCGCTGGGTTAGGTGAGACCTATGGATCGTTTTCAGCGTCTTTGAATGTGGCAAGGATGCCTCAGACCTGCCCATTCCTTAGAGCGTAAGCCTGAAAAGCATGGCCATCTCTGTATAATAGGTGGCAAAAGCCTTTCTCCCTCCTGCAAGGAAAGCAGTGAGCTCTAGGTAACTCACATCATCACTGAGAGAAGAACATGCTATTCCTTTAACACCAGCTTGGGTGATGTCTGGCAAGATTTCCAATTCAGAGGTCCCTAATTGTAAACCAAGCGTCTTCTCCTTCGCGCGCACACACACACACACACACACACACACACACACACACACACGTTTATAAACCTTGACCTTCCCCAAAACAACACCATTTTATATATATAGTATTTTGTTTTTTTAATTTTTATTGGGTAACAGTGTGTTTTTTCCCAGGACCCATCAGTTCCAAATAAAGTTGTTGTCCTTCTATCTTAGTTGTGGAGGGCACAGCTCAGCTCCAAGTCTAGTCGCCATTTTCAATCTAGTTGTGGCGGGGGTGGGGGATGGGGGAGAGGAGGTCTAGCCCACCATCCCATGCAGAAATTGAACCGGCAATCTTGTTGATCAGAGCTCGTGCTGTAACCAACTGAGCCACCTGGCTGCCCCCGCTAGGAACAGCACCATTTTGCTGATGGCCAGTTTGAAGGTTGCTTGCCCACAAAGCCTTGCTGAGCAGTGTTTTCTGTCCTCTGGCCAGGGAGGGGTTAAAGTGTCATTTCAGCCGTTCCCCTCACAAGGACTTTATTAATACAATCCCCTGCCCCAGACTTGACCTTCAATCACTGGTAAACAAGAAAACATTGAAAACAACTTCAACCAAATGAAAAATACTCTGTCGGACTGGGTCCAAACGTTGGCAGCCCCTGTATGAATGATACAGTCACGCCGGGCTGTGTGACAGGTGTGTTTCCGGTCGATGGGAGCTTCAGGTTGTTAATGGCTCTTCTGGGAGAAGGCTGTAAAGGCAGAGTTGGCCCCGGCTGTGGCAGAATAACAAATGAGAGAAAGTCACTGAGGCACATGCTTTCCCCCAAAATAACCATGGAGGGAGTGTCTGAGAGGACCCAGAGCCTTTGCAAGATAGATGTCTTCCCCAGTTAACATAACCTCCCCTCACCCGGGTGACGATGAGGGATAGCCTCTTGCTCAGCGTATGTGATGGCAAGGGTTTCATCACTGTATCCAGAGCAGCTATGTTTTAGCCAATTCATCATCTGAGGTCCTATGCTTAGCTCTTTTGTGAAAGACAATCATTTATTAGCTCAATCAGGCAGTGAACTGTCATGATAGGAAAACAATAACCGAGGGTGGGCTCAGGCTAAATGTTGGGAAGCGTGTCATTCACACCGACATATGGACCCAGACTTCTGAAGTTCAAGGACTGTTTACTCAGGATTAGCCCAAGTTTGGTTAAGAAAAGTGTGGAATTTGGATGGGGTTGTTGATACTGCTGTTTGTGGGGAGAGAAACCCATCCAATGCCTGTGGTGGAAAGTGGGAGGTAGGGCAGGGGCTGTGCTGGGTGGCCACCCACTGAGAACCTAGGTCTTGGCTCAGTACAGGCATGGGGGGCAGGAGTGGGGGACATTTGGAGAGGAAGAAGGAAACCTGTGTGTCTCTTCAAGTTTAAAGACAGGTATCGCCTATCTCACTCAAATGAGAGATGAATGAACTGCATACAGCGTATGCCGTTGAAGTAAACTGTGTATCTGATCAGTGGCTGGATGTTGCCAGAAAAATCGTCATCTCTCATCTTTCTAGTTTCTTTCTACTTTCTATGGTAGTCTGGGCAATATTTGCAGATTTCTCTCTCACAAATTTACTGGCCCAGAAAATTCCCCAGAGGAGCATTCGCTATAGGCTTGCAGAAGATAAAAGACGAGTTGGTGCCCAGGCCACACGGGCACAGCTCACTCATGCACAGCTGTTAGGGGCATCGTTCACTCGCTCTCAGTTTAGCCTCATGCTAGGCTATGCATCCTCTTTTTCTTTTTTCAACAGTTTCACTGAGATGTAACTCATACTACACAGTTCACCCATTTAAAGAGTACAACTCAATGGCTTTTGGTATATGTATAAAAGTATGCAACCATCTTTTTTATGCAATCAATTTTAGACATTTCCATCACCCTAAAAGAACTCCGATACTAGCAGTCACCCCCTAACCACTCGCTCTCCCACCCCCAGGTAGGTAGTCATCTACTTTCTGCCTCTCTGGCTTTGCCTATTCTGGACATTTGATGTACAAGGAATCTACAATATGTGGCCTTTTGTGACTAACACTTTCATGTAGCATATGTTCACGGTTCACCCATGTTGTAGCATGTGCTAGCCTTTCATTTCTTTTAATTGACCAACAATACTCCATTGTATGGATATACTAGATTTTATCCATTCGTCAGTTGATTTTCATTTTGAGCTCTTTCCCCTTTTTTTTTTGAGAGGGCAGTGTCACTGGCCCTCATATATGGGATCCGAACTGGGGCCACTAGCGTCCCAAGCCAGCTCCAACCACCATACCACTCGGCCAGCCCTTTTTTTTTTTTTTTAGCTGAGCCATCCTGCCACCTGTTGGCAGAGCTCAAGTGCAGCTCAGCTTGGGCTGGGCATCAAACTGCTGTTGCTCAGAGCTCAGTTCGCACTCTTGAGCGAGCTCTTAACCAACTGAGCCACTCGGTCCGCCCTTCTTTCCACTTTTTGACTAAGACAAATACTGCTATGAACATGTCCACACACATTTTTATATAGACATATGTTTTTCTTTCGATGTATATCTAGGAGCGGAATTGCTAGATCATATGGGATCCCTGTGTTTCCCATTTTGAAGAGCTGCCAGTCTGTTTTCCAAAGTGGGTGTGTAATTACACCAGGACTGTATGCGGGTTCTGATTTCTCCACATCCTTGCCAATACTTGTTACCTGATTCCAGGCATCCTGGTAAGGGTGCACTGGTGTCTCGCTGTGTTTTTGATTTGAGTTATCTGCCATTTGTGTTTCTTCTGTAGAGTAATGTCTATTCAGATCCTTTGCCCATATTTTAATTCAGTTATTTGTCTTTATATTATTGAGTTGTAATAGTTCTTTACACTATATTCTAGAGACAGGTGCCTCACCACATCTATGATTTGTGAGTATTTTCTTCTATTCTGTGGGTTATCTCTTCACCTTTATTTGAAGCACAAAAGTCTTTCATTTTAATGATGTCCAATGTATATCTGTTTTCTTTTGTTGCTTGTGCTTTTTGTGGCATATTTAAGAAACCATTGCCTAATACAAAGCCATGGAGATGTATGCCTATGTTTTCTTCTAAGGTTTTTATAGCTTTAGCTCTTGCATTTAGGTCTTCAACCAAGTTTTTATATATGGACTGAGGTAGGGGTCCAGCCCTACATTATGTGGATATCCAGATGTTGTATATCATCTTTGAAAAGAGTTTTGAAAAAACAGGAGCCTTTTCTGGACGCTGGGTTGCATTAGGGACCAGCTGCTTTGAACAACTATGTCCCACAGTGAAGAGACAGGTGTCATAGAACATGGAGACTCTTATCTTCAGAGAAAACAAAGATAAGAAGGAGTAGCTGGAGTAGACAGAGCTATAGCTGGCATCTTAAGCTCTGCTCCGAGCCCCCACCCTCTTGCTTACTAAACAGGCAGCCTTGGCCCAAACGTTTCCCCCCTATTCATGGCTCAGTGATCCCATCCTTGAAAGGGGAGCTAATTGGAATATAAACTCAGGAGAGCAGGAACTTCCTCTAGTTCGTTTAATCATGTATCCCAAGGGCCTAGAGCAGTGCCCAGCACACAGTAGGCTCTCAATAAACACTTGTTGATTGAATAACTAATAGCCCCATGATATAATCTCCCAGGATTATAATAAGGATAGGCATTTTTAAGTTCAAGTATTTTATAAAATGCTACAGAAATGTGTGATTTCCTTTCATTTTAGAGGAAAGAGAGATCTGGGTGGCTGTAGTAACCCAGCAACCCTGCAATGAGGTGCATATATATTTCCTGGAAAGCGTAATTTCATTTTCAAGGTACTAAAGAACCAGCGATCCTTTAATAAAGTTCATTTAAAAAAGAATTTTGAGGTCATAAAATGCTATCACCCTCCTCTAGATTGTCCCACTTTACTCTGGAGAGAATTGCATCCCTCCTGGCTGTCCTTAAGTGCAAGTAATATTGGGGTGTGGGAGCAGGGGTAGAGAAAAACTGTCTTGTCTTTTAGCTCCTTAATAGCTGGATGAGAACTGGGAATTTGTAATAGTCTTTATTCATTTCTTTCTGTTCCATATTCCTTTCATCTTTTTTTCCTTTAGAAATCAAAAAGCGGTACTTTCATATCCCTGAAAATGACTGAATGTAGGATTTAACCTCTCTTTCCTTGTATCTGCCTACTGAGGGTCTTTGGGCACAGTTCTGATGCAGAGCAACCCCAACGCCCCTAGTTAGAGGGGACCCAGCACCCACAGAAGCAGGAGAGCACCAACCAAGAGACAGAAGCCTGGGTTCCCAACCCGAGTCTTCACTAATTAGCTCTGTAACCAGACAAGTCACTTCACATCTCTGGGCCCCAGTTTCTTACTTGGTAAATGAGAGCATTAAGCCAGATGCTCCCCTGTGGCCCGTTTAGCTCTTAAATTGCATAGTGCCATGGTGCGTCCATTCAAACAGCATTTATCAAGTGCCAGCCACATCCCAGGACGCTCTTAGGTGATACGGTGGGGAGGGCAACAGGCATCCTTCTTTGGAGGATCCTATCCCAGGATATCTATCACGCTACCTGTGAGTGTGTGCATCCACCTGGTTTCACCGTGCAAAGCAAAACAGAAGCAAAGTATAGGGAATATCAGTGGGAGGGTTTCACCGATCGGGAAGAAGTGAGTCTTGATGTAGGCCTTGGAAAGCCTGGGGTTTGGGTTGAGTGAGAAGTCAAACACACAGGTCACCCAGATTGGGAAAGGCCTGGTGAGGCAGCAGGCAGGTGAGCAGGGCAGAGAGCCCTGGGCTAGCAATCATGAGTTGAGGGCTCCTATCACAGTGTGTCCTCAGGTGTCACCTCATGTGTCTGATTCTCAGGGTCCCTCTCGGTTATGTTGCTCACTGGAAGGAAGTAAAGATGGCTGACAGAGTCAGACGGGCCTGGGAGAGCATCAGAGGTCCAGATTGCTGCACCGTAAAGCTGCACGACCCTGAATATGGTATTTACTCTCGCTGGCCTCAGGTTTCTCATCTGCAGATCCCAGTAGTAACCTTCAAAGGTCCCTGTGAGGACATTGTGAGAGGACCGATGAGCATACATATGAGAGCTCACCAGATGTCGGGGGTGGTGGTGATATTATTAAAGCTCTTTTGTGAGTGAAGCTGAATTAAAAGAAGAGGTTTTAAGGAAGCAACGTGATGAAATAGGGCATTTAAAAACCTAGTGAAACAGACAATGCAATATTATTCAGCCTTCAAAAAGAAGGAAATCTTGTCACATGCTACAACTTGGATGAAACTTGAGGACATTATGCTGAGTGAAATAAGATATCCACAAAAAGACAAATACTGTATGATTCCACTGAGACGAGGTACCTAAAGTAGTCAAACTCACAGAAACAAAAAGTAGAATGCTGGCTGCCAGGGTTTGGGGGAGGGAAAATAGGGGGCTGTCCAGCGGGTACAGAATCTCAGTGCTGGGAAATGAAAAAGCTCCGGCGAGCTTTTGCACGGCAGTGGGAATCTACTTAACAAGACTGACCTGTCTGGAGGAGCAAATACAGGGTGCATCTTCCTTCATTTTGATTTAACAAATATTCAAGTAACTACGCTATATAAACACAGCGGGAGGTGCTAGAGGTAGGAGCAGAGATACAAAGATAACTAAGCCAGAGGAGGAGGTTCCCACTTTCAGGGGGAGAGTAGCTTAGGTTAAAAAAAAAAAAAAAAAGAAAACTCGACAGTTTTATAGAGAGATCTCAATGCTAGTCCCAGATATGTCATTGCTGGGGCGGTGCCCTTAGGCAACCTACTTCCTCCAAACTAAATTTCTGTAGATGTAAAATCACGGTAGTTCATGTCTATCTCACAGACTGGAAGAGGAATTAAATGAAAATGTATTTCGAACAACGAGCACGTGTCCAGCATGTTCCGTCCATGCCCTTGTCATCTTGTCATTCTTGCGCTTCTCATCAACTCTTCCCTCAGACAGGCTCGCAGTCTCATCGGAGTGGAAAGGGAGGCACGTCCACAGCAAGAGCCACAAAGGCGTTCAGGAAAATGGACAGAGGGCCAAGTATGGCCCCATCCCGCCTTATTAGCCCTTTCTCGTCTGGAGATAAGGGAGCAGGCCAGGTGAGGGGCCACTGTTATGGACTGAATGTGTGTGTCCCCCCAAGTTGCAAATGTGGAATCCCCACCCCCCAATGTGATGCTGTTTGGAGTCAGAGCCTAGGGAGGTGATTAGGTTTAGATGAGGTCATGGGCCAGGTCCTCATGTTGGGATTGTAAGAAGAGACCAGAAAGCTGGCTCGCTCACTCTCTGCCCTATGAGGACAGAAGAGGGCAGTCTGCAAGGCAGGAAATGCGTTCACACTGGGAACTGAATCTGCTCGCACCTTCCTCTTGGACTTCCCGGCCTCCAGAACTGTGAGAAATAACTGTTGTTGAAGCCACCTAATTTATAATAGTATTCTGTTAGAGCAGCCCAGCAGGCTAACGCAGCCCCTTATGGATCTCACCCCAGTGACTTACCCGTGGTGCAAGCTCCCTCTAGATATGAGGCCGGGAGAGGCCAGGACCACTGAAGAAGGACTTAACACACAAGCAGAAGATGTGACACCCTCTAGAAGAGGTTGCTGGGAGCTGCTGGGTTCCCTAGTCTAGGAGGAAGTAGGGAAATGGACAAAGCTCCCATGTGTGACGGCTAACAGCGCTGGCACTGGGAGATGGAGGAATTTCTTACTTGAATGTCTGTCTTGAGGCCAAGCTGTATTCTCCTGTCTCTGGGGAGGCTCTGATGCGGTATTCCCTAAGGGTGATGTATCCAGGTCCCTGCTGATCGCTTAGGGAGTCTTCGTTTTCAAAAGTTACTCAGTTCATCCTCGCCTTGCTTCAAAAAGTGACGCCTTCCTTGTGTTTGTCCTTTCAGCCATCCATCCACCCATTAGTTTGTACAGCAGACCTTTAGTGGGTGCCCAGTATGGAAGAGGTGCTGTGCTGTGAACCAGCCCATCTTTCACTCCATTGGCCTAAATGGTGACGGGTATGTTGATCCGCTGCCAACTGCGTGGAGCGCACAGTAAGTGAGGCGGCGTCTCGGAGCCAGGCCCGGGCGAGGCCATGCTCTCTGTCTTTACCTCCTCCGGGGGGCGTGGCTCAAGTGGCCTGGGCCCTGGTGCTTTCAGACACCATTCACAAGTTGGCTGTGATGAAAGGGGGAAGAACCCACAACTCCTCATAGTCATGAGTGGGAGAGGAAGGTGACGCATAACAAAAGTGTGACCCTGGGCCTTTGGGTTCCTGAGTGCGAAGAGCTGATGGCTTGCTGTCACTGTAGTTGGTTTTGGTACAGTGCCTTTTTATCCTAGAGCAAGGCTGGTACGGGATCAGGAACGTTCTTCCAATTTCCCTTCCTCATTTGGCATCTTGCTTCTTTGCCCGTCCTCTGTTCAGCAGGATGAGAGAATTTCCTGTCTCATAGGCACCTTTGAAAGGTCACCCAACAACTGAAATGAGTGACTTGGAGAAAAATCAGATAGAGTCAACAAAGAAGTAGGGACAGGGAGAGCTTCTTGAATGAACATCTATGAAAACTGTCCATATGGTGAATTTGATAAATCCCGCTGAGACTGTTGATATGAGTGGGAGCTTTGCCTGGACAAAGCAGGTGGTCCAGGAAATTGCAGTAGTGTGCCGAGTTTAGATGTCTGAGTTTTAAAGGAATCATCTTCTACTCCCCTTTCTTCATTGCCTTTCTGAGGTGTGCTTCTCCAGACACAGATGCCAACAGCCTGAGAGAAAGGGGTGCATGTGCATGCGTGTGTGTGTGAGAGAGAGAGAGAGTGTGTGTATGTGTGTGTGAGAGTATGTGCGTGTATGCACATATGTATGCATGCGTGTGTGTGTGTGCATGTATATGTGCATGAGTGTGTGTGTGTGTGTGTGAGAGAGAGAGAGAGAAAGAGAGAGAGAGAGAGACAGACAGACAGACAGACAGACAGACAGACAGACTCTGTGAGCAAGGGAGGGAGAGTGCTAGCACATAAAAGCTTAGAGATGGGGTGGGGAGGGAGGGAGAGAGGGAAAAAATGGATTTTAAAATTGTCCTGAAGTAGATGGAAAAGAACAAAGCTATGAGTCAGGTCCTCTAAATGCCATGCATTGCCTCGCGTGTTCCCTCCTGCCCTTACTTATCCAGCCCCATTCTTCTAAAGCCAATGGCCTCTGTCACTCTCTGTTCCACCCCAAAGAACCCGGGGCTCAGGTGCCTATGGGATGGTGGACAGGGAATGTCATTAGGGGGCCGAGAAGGAAACCCCTGCTCTCAGTGCCTGCGCCCTTCACATCGCCCACCCTGGACTGACAGGGACTGGACCAGGGAACGTGTGTCAGCGTCGCGTTCTGTTTCTGAAGCACTCACCGTGACTTAGCTCTGTTCTGGCAGAGAATTGAAGACAGCCATTCACTGGAAGATTTTTTTTTTTAATGGATTTGATGCCACATGTGTAAAAATGTCTTTTGGTTGAGGAGTAAAAGTCAAGGGCAAGTGGGTGGGTAAGGGAGCCACACTGTTGGGGCCCTGGGTGGCGGGGCACGAGAGGTCAGCAGATCGCCCTAGAGATCCACTGGTGAGTCCTTGTCCTCAGCTGGGGAAGTGAGCGTCATGCAGAGGATGTCACAACACTAGAGTGTCAGCAGCGACCCGGCTGAGCCCCTGGGACTAGAGCAGCAGCTGACTGTGGCTCTTTCCACGCAGACGAAGCGGACTTCTCGTAGTAGAGGTCGCCTTGGATTGGGTTGTGCTGGCCCTGCAGTGAGTGGCTCAGCTGAATGTTGGTTGCATCGTGTCAGTCTTCCGTGGCGAAAGGTGTCTGGGGTCCTGTTTCTCTCAGCTCCGTGACAGCCAAGAGCACGCAGTCCACTCCCCTTGGGCTGTCCTGATAGAGCCCGGAGCTGTGGCCCGAGGTGCACTCTCAGGTGTGGCCCGTGGGAGTTGCCACGGCTCTCTGCACTGACACTGACAGTTTTCTTCTGAAAAGGTGCTCAGTTGTCATCCATTGGCAGAAAATGTTGGATTTCTTGGAACAGATATACAGTAAAACCTTGGATGGTGAGTAATGTGGTTTGCAAGTGTTTCGCAAGATGAGCAAACATTTCTAATACATTTTAACTTGGTAAACGAGCCATGTCTTACAATACGAGTAGTTTGTTTCTGGAATGAATTATGCTTGCAAACCAAGGTGTGACTGTATTTAGGAGAGGCTGACTGCAGAGAGGAGTTCCCGGACATTCTGTGCTGCCTCTTTCAATTTTACTGGTCTCACTGACTGACCCCACAGCCCTGGCTTTGACCAGAATATGTGTGAGGTGCCCTGGCCCATCTCCTTCCACAAAGCTGTGCTCCTCTTTTAAAGGAATGGTGGCCCACAGTTTACTCACCCAGAGAATGTAGACATTGGGCGGCAGCCACTGTAGACACATGGAGGGCAGCTTAGGTGAATGGGACAGTCACAGGATTGGGAATCCCCAAACCCAAGTAGGTCCAAGGCCTCCATTCTGTGGTTTACCAGAAGGCTGTGGGCACAAAATGTCTGAGTTCGTGAAAACAGGGAATCTGGTTCCCACCTCGGGGCTGATGCGATGAGACAGTGGCCGCGGAAGGGCTTTGTAGACTATCAATGCTGCAGAAATGACCTTTTCTCATGGTCCGTGTCTATGAAGGGTGTTCTCATGCCATCGAGCAGGAGAGCAGCCAACAGGAGCTGCTGCAGGCACAGAGGAGCTCGTGCCAGCATGAGCGACAGTGGGATGTGAGCACTTCCGTGGGTGCGATGCTCAAGTTCTAATATGCATCAGACCTGCTAGGCCTCAGCCCGCTACAGCCCTCAGCTGGTCTGGGATCCATGTGTGATCAGTTCCCCAGCTATCCTGGTGCAGGTTAGCCCTAAGCTACACCTCGAGAAAAATTAGAATGCACCACTGGGGGTGGGTGACCATGGAGCCCGGGTGCATGGGGTGGGGGAGGGCACAACGCAGTCACGTGATGTCCGCGTCACCCCTGGGTGGGAGGCGGGGGTGCTGCATGCTGAATTAACAGGCAGCTCTTCTGTCTCTGCTGCCATGGTGTCCCATTGTTAACCAGAGTGTCCTACATGTATCCCTGCTCTTTTTCTGGTTGGGATGTTGGCTTCTTGGGATTGTGGGTAACAGGCAGTGCTGGGACCTCAGATTTCTGTTGCCAACGTTTGAATCTATTTGTAACTTTATTTTATTTTATTTAATTAATTTATTTATTTATTTATTTTTTGAGGGCAGTGTCACTGGCCCTCATATGTGGGACCAAACCAGGGCCATCTATTTGTAACTTTACAGGGAAGGCCGGAGCACATCTCAAACCAGAGCTTCAGCCCCTGGCGAGCCAGTGGGATTTCATAGCCATACACACGGAGCTGGTGTCCCTGCACGCCTTGCAGGGGAGGCTTGGGGGATGGCGGGGGTCACGGATGTAAAGTGTCTTCTATTTCTTACACTGAAGAGCCCACTGTTGGTAGTTGCTTGGTTTCCCTTGAAGCTGTTTTCCTAGGAGCTGCGGAGCGGGATCGAGACCATTGTCCAGCTCTGGCCTTCTCCAGCCTGGTGACTTCTGTGAGCTTAGCTCACCCTTGGTTCATCTCAAGCTCTAACCAGATGCCCTTTTGTGAGGAGGCTGCCTCAGGAGCCTCAGTGAAGAGTGTGTGTGAGATGGAATCCATGGTGTAAGGTCTTCCCCGAGGGTCTGGGAGCTGAGGGAGACATACCTGCTAGGAGTTCCAAAATTCCGCCAGCTGGAAGGTTTGATGTCTTCCTCCTTGGAGCTCCTACCATGTTTCCCCGAAAATAAGACAGGGTCTTATATTAATTTTTGCTCCAAAAGACACATTTTATTCATTTATTCATGTACAAAAATTTACATTTATTGAATACAGTCATGTGTGGCTGATGATCTTAACTGGGGCTTATTTTGGGGTAGGGCTTATATTATGAGCACCCTGAAAATCATGCTAGGGCTTATTTTCTGGTTAGGTCTTATTTTATAGGAAACACAGTAGCAGAGCTGGCACAAGCCAAAAGACACCTAATTCTTTAGAAAGAACAGTTCCTTGGCAATGTCAGTCACACAGCATAGGGGCTCACACTGTCATTTAAATAAAGTCCTGTGGCAGCATCCATTTCACAGGTCCCTGGGGTGGCACATGTTCGGAAGGACAGGCTTTAAAACACGTATGTGGGGTAACAGCAGACTTCTCTCTTTGCCCCCAATTAAATAAGAGGATCAAGAAAGAAGGACTCTTGTTTCAAAAAACTGAGCCCTATCTGTCTCACACTTGGAGCTGCTTGGCAAATTTTCCACCTTTCTGATATTTCTATGAAGACAGTGGCTTGGATAATTGGATGTGGCTATAAATGACATTATTAAATTGCTTCTGTTCAAAGCAGGGGGATACCAGAAATGTGAGAGCTTTCCCTCAGAGCTGCAGTTCAAGCCGTATTTAACAGTTCACTTAAGGACCGGCCGAGTGGCTTAGTTGGTTAAGAGCTTGCTCAAGAGTGCGAGCTGAGCTCTGAGCAACAGCAGTTCGATGCCAGCCTGAGCTGAGCTGCCGCTGAGTTGCCAACAGGTGGCAGGATGGCTCAGCTAAAAAAAAAACTAAAAAAAAACAACAGTTCACTTAATAGTCATGTTTTGCTCCTTTGTTAGACGGTAAGCACACAAAAATTGACTTGTGTTCCTTTTTGTAGCTCCTACAGTCTGAAAGGACAGCACTTGGCCTTCTGTTTATCTTCCCTTTTTTCTGATTATAAAAAGTTATGTTGTCATACTGTTTTGTTTTTTTAAAATGTACTAGGTGAACCAATGAGGAAACCACAATCCCATCATCTAAAAGCAACCACAGCTCCTATTTAAGCTCATTTCACACCAGTGACACATGGGAAAGAGCAGTCCCGGTGCTTAACCCCCTGGTGACATCTAGACTCTGAATGTGGCTTTTGTCACGAGGACAGCGCCTCCCCTGGTCCTACTTCTTCGTGGTTTCTAGAACCTCCCCCAGGTTCTTGGTCTTATTTGGAGGCCTTCTGGGGAGCTGCTAGAAATCACACTAAACTCCTTGGCATGCACGGCCATCACACTCCCACTCCAAGTCTTCAGCTTTGCTGTAAAGGTCAAGTACAATAGATTACTTAAACTTGAGCCTGCCCTTCTGAATTGTAGTCTGTTATCTGTTTTCAGATAATTATTATTCGTGTACTTCTCCCAAAAGGGAATAGCTTCCTTTCTTGCCCGTCTATAAGGTGTGATTCTTCTGCCTGGGCAACCTCCCTCATTCAAAGGCTGGATTCCTTGAACTCTCACCTGAAGGCCGGGTGCCAAGCTTGCACCGGGAGGAGGGAGGCTTGCCGCTCAGGCTGGGTGTTGACCCCTGTAAGCATTATTTAAGGGAACCTTTTCACCTGAGAAGCAGCCACCTTCCCCTTCCCCCTTCCCCCAGCTGCGTCTCCCCGGCTCCCTCACGTCAGATCCTCTGGCTTGCCCACTGAGTGGGGTTCACTCACAGCAAAAAGAGATGCTCATTATTGCATCCTGATAAGTGGTGCAGGCTTCTCTCTCTCCCTGCCCTTGGGGTGAGCGCCTCTTTCTTTGTTATTTCTACTCCCCGGTGAGTTTCTCATTCATGTCACATGAGTGGGAATGTTCTCCATCGGGTACCTCCAACCAAGCGATGGTTTCCAGACCTGACGCCACACATGTTTCCCCGGAAAGCACACCTTCCTCACTCAGGGTCGAATGGGGCTGTAGGGGAGGTTGACATAACAACATCCAAACCTGTAGAGAATTTTTATAATGATTTATTTGAGCCAAACGATCGCCACGCCTGGAAGCAAAATCTCAACAGACCGAGGTAAATGCTTTAAAGAAATGACAGTTTACACCTTCTTTTATGGCTTTGGAATTAAGGAGGAAATCAAGATTACCTGAAGGTGAGAGAAAACAAGGTGGGAATGGATAGTTAAGCTTATGTGCTCTCTTGAGGGTGATCACACTTTAGAAGGAGGGGTTTGAAAAGAGACATTTCAAAGGTGTGTTCACTTAGATGCACAGAAACAATGGACAGGGCTTGCTTGAGGCAAAGATAAACCTTTTACTAAAGAAGTGATATGCCTGGGGCCGGACTGCCCACCATGACCTGCCCAGGAGGAATTTGTGGTCAGATCACCCTGTGAGGTGACTTTCCATAGAAACCCTTTTTGGTCATAAAGGACAGTGATGGTTCAACACACACACACATACACACACACACACACACTCCACGGAGCAAAGTAAAAATGTATGCAGGGGTGTGTCCATGCACTGCCTCATCCATTCATCAAACAGCAACCCAGGTACCTGGTGTGGGGAGGGGCAGGTATTACAAACCAGGGGAACAGCTCCTGCATGAGGACGGCACTGAAATAGCACAGGCCCCACTGAGCACAAGCCTCCTCATCATTGCAGCGGCTAAAGCAACCACAGACTCAGAAATAGAGAGAATGTTAGAATTCAAAGGAACTGTGAAAGTTCCTAATCCGTTCTTAGGATTTCCTGGAGGAGAGGAAAGATCCACTGGGGTAAATGACATGCCCACACACATGCCTAATGGATATGGCCTGCAGCCGATACCTGCCCGTGGGCTGCCCCATGTCCCAAGGGTCAAGCCAATCCCCAGCCCTGAACACAGCCATCACCTGCTCCTAGAAGCCATCCCATCTCCCTGTAAATGGAAAATCAATGTTGAGCAACCTGCACCGAAGAGGGGCATTTTCTAAGCTAGTATAATGTCATGGGGAGAACAGGGGTTTTGGAGTCGGCCAACCCACATTCAGCTTCTCCTATGTACTAGCTGGGTGGTCTCGGGCAGTGTAGTACCGAACCTCTCAGAGCCTCAGCTTTCGTCATTTTTTAAATGAAGATACTGACCTTCAGGAATTCATCAGAAATATTAACGCAGCAATGTCCGTACAGCGCCTGTAGCACACGTCACCTAACTTTTAACGTTCAAGAAATGACGGTAATTAGTCGTTCGTGATTAGACAGGTGTTCAATCCTCACCGATTTGTGTTTCGGAAGAGAACTTTCTCCAGACATTGCTTGCTCTTTATCTCTTGGAGGATACCCAGGCTGCAAATATAACTGTGTCTGCAAAGGCAAAATGACAGGAACCAGCCCAATTGTTCCGAAAACCTCTGATCAGACAAGTTTTCCAAATTCTGAAGATTCTAAGCCCCAGTCCTTTCAAGAAATAATGTTAAAAGTATAGTGTTAAGAAACGCAAGACTTTCAACATTTCAGATCTGTCTGGGAGTACAGATACTAAAAGCATAACACATATTTAATGGAATCTGTCTTTTTGATGATAATTACAGCATTCTGAAGGAGGCTTTACACGCATCTGCCTACGTGAACTGCTGCTTCAAAATTACTTGCTTCAAGGGGGCATTCAGTCTCTTGCTCAACTTTCAAGTTAGATAACTACTGTTTAAATTGATGGCAGGTGTTTGATCTATAAATAAGAGTTGTGCTTTGCACCTTAGCTCTCTGTTTACCTGCCGCACAGGGTTCCTTTGCACCACACCAGGAAACTGGAAGGGCCTAGAAGTATGCATCAGAGATATGCCTGGATGTGACAGCTGACATGCAGCTGACTTCACTCTTGTAAATCCTGAGAGGGACCAGTTCTCTTGTCAGAGACAGGAGGCCCCGTTCAATAGGAAGATGCACCAGTGAGCCCGAAGGGAGGTAAGAAAATAAGATCCGGAAGGACAGTGAGCACCAGGGACTTTGGCCAGACTATGTGATAACCTCCATCGCTGCTAAAATACCTTCCCCAGGTGGTTGTTGTTTGGTTTTGGTTTTGGCTTTCAGTCAGCCTGGATGTGGCAGCCGCATTTTCGCAGGCTCCCAGGCCACGCCCTCTGCAGCACAGTGCTGCCCTCATCTCTCCGTTATCCACTGAGGAATTCTGGGAAGAACTGCCCCTTCCTCCAGGTCCCGGTTCAGTTCAGTCATTCAAACTGCAGCACCGCGGCGCTGCTCCGGGCTTATGCCGGCTAGATGCATCAGCTCTGACGGCTTTCCTTTCTCTCACCTCCTCACAGCTACAACTGCTGCCCGCGTCCATCCACAAACACCACCTCCGTGCTCCCAAACACAGCCGGCCATCAGCCGCCCAGTTCACAGGGCTGAGCCGGTCCTGAGTCAGGCCCCTCACCTGGCAGGAGTGGGGCACAGCGTTTGGTGAATAACAGGGAGGTGTGCTTCCTGACGGCTCCCAGATCGCAGCCTTGTCCGCTCCAATCCTATCTGTACAGGATCTGGAAATGGAGTAAGGAGGGGTGGGGGCATCTGCCGAATGGTGTCTTAGAGCACCACAGCTGGGGGGCGCTGCTCCCCAGGGGAGAGGGCTGCTGGTGCAGTCAGCTCCTCTCACACTTGAGCTCCAGAAAGCATTCAGGACTCAGCTCTGTGTTCTCACAACACAAGTTCTCTCAACTACCGCCTCTCCCAGCCTGTTAAGAGGACAGTCCTCTGCTGGGCACCCAGCGGGGAGAGGGTGTTGGCTCAGAAGAGCTGCTCCCACTCTGGGGCTGTGCTGTCCTGGCATAAACCCACGGGGCAGGAATCAGGAGAGGCAGAGCCGCCCTCTGCCCAGGCAGCAGGGCCAACTGGGAAACTCAGTGAAATCGGCTCCTGCTGCCGAAATGGATAGCGCCCAAAGGGGGTGGCTGCCCTAGGCTTGTGCCCTCTGGGACCAGAATCTTGGCTCCAGTCATAAGTTGGGCACCCCCATAACAGTTGCCTAGAGAGTCTCTTTATTTGGGGAACTTATGACAATGAGAGACTTCACCATCTATAATGAAGACTCGCTATGGCTTACTCCAAATGCTTATAAGAATAGTCAAGGGTATAGAGGGTGTACAGACAAGGATATAGAGTGCTCAGTTCCTTGTCACTGAGGGGTCATCCGTGAGTGCTGTGGCTCAGGGAGCGGCCTCTCCTGGCCTGGGTGGCTCCTCAGTGTCCCATTGTCCTGTCAGTCAGCTTTTCCTGAGCAGCCATGGCTGCTGTGTCTCGTTTCCTAACCACAGCTTGAGTTTGTAGTCTTGACTTGGTACTCCTAAGCATGGCATCCTGAGTATTTGGTGTCTGTGGGACTAGCTGCCACCCCAAGGACATCACCAGCAGGTGTACAGAGAAGGGGTCCTTTAAGCCTTGGTGCACAAATTTAGGAGAACTCTACTCCCACCTCCTTTTGAACCCACTGGACTCAGGAAGAAAGGGCCTGTGCTGCTTCCTCTGTAGACTGGGACTCGCAAAGCTGGGATGGGAGCAGCTCAATCCAGCTACCGGGTCCCTGAGAGACACATGCAAATCCCTGAAAAGCTGCATGCAGCACTGTGTGTCAGTGCAGGCTCGATAGAGAGGGTTGGAGAAAGAAAAGAGAAGCGAAGAGCAAGGTGGCAGATGGTCCTGCAGAGTTTGTTTGTTTTTTTTCCATTTTTTGCCTGGCAGACGACATCATCATCATCCAGGTACCAAATGGTCACCAACGCTGAGGTGCACCCTTGTAATGAATCTAGTAGCGAATGGCCACAGCCAGAGGCAGCATGGAGCTCCAAGTGGTTTGGAGACTTCATGGGAAGTCTTATTTTGACCCCAGCCTGGCTTTTATAAAGCACAGCCTGATTTCTTTCCTTATGAAAAGCTCTGTACTGGGGTGGGACAGCATCCCCAAGAAGAGGCTTAGGCATGCTGCAACCTGGATGGATGGGGACGGACACACACACACACACACACACCCCAACACTTCAGGAACCTTGGGTTGTTAAAAGGCCAACATGTGCTTGAGGAAGGGAGCAAGTGGCCAGCCCCACCATCCTCCACACGCCCCGCCCCTTGTCCACCGGCTCTCAGCAGCCTGTTCTTCCCTGATAAAGTGAAAGTGCTCCAGGTGTACAGTGCAGTGATCAAGCCTCTACTCCATCCATGAAGTGGTCTCCCTAACAAGACATGTGACCATCTGACACCCCACAAAATATTGACAACATTATTATATTCCCCGAACTGTCTTTCATATCCCTGTGGCAATATTGTAGTTACCTATTTATGCTGTCTACTCCCTTCCCCTTCTCCCTCTTCCTCAACCCCCTCCCAACTGAAGCTAATTAAAAAAAATGTTTATTTCACAATTTAAAAAAACGTATCTAAACAAGAACAAAAAAAAGAAAAAAAAAGAAAGTGCTCCAAGGCTAAACTTGTATCCTTTCAAATTCTCACCAAGACCGTCTAGTTTGTATCTTTGCTGGACACTTGTATGATTGCGTTACCTTGTTCCCCTTTTTCCTTTTGAAGCATCCTGGAAACAGGTTGAAGGTGTGTGTGTTTCTGTCTGTCTGTGTGTCTGTGAGCATGTGTGCATACGTGTGATGGGGGTGGGGACACGTGCTCATACTGGTGTCCAGCTTTGAGAAACAAAGAAACAAGCATGGCATCTTTTGGGTCTGATTTTTTAAAAGAAAAGAACCACCCCAGCCAAGAACCTTTATCTGTTTAATGTACCAGAACTCAACTGCAGGAAACCCGTTTCTGAATTAGCATAGCACGAAAATGTGCCATGCAGCTGCCTGGGAACGGCCAGTTTATTATCGCTGGGGGCCGTCCTGGGTTATGATCTGGAAGAATTTGAATCATCCTTTACATTTTTTTCTGTTCTCATTTTGATTTTGGCAGTGGTAGAAGAGCCAACTCCCAAGAGATTCAATTATTTCCCTACAAAATTCTCTTGGAATCATAACGACTATTAAAAATTGAAGGCACCCATATCTCATGCTAGTCAGCCTAACTGGTAATTAAAGTGCAATTAAATTTTTCACAGTGTAGATTGTGTCTGTTGTTGTTTTTTTTTTTTTCAGGGAAATTACAAACTCCAAGCCCTCGAGAGTTATGGGATTAATCTGTAGACATTTAATAATTCAGCTTTGATCAGATGCAGCCACTGATGGGTCTCTGAGAGGGAAGGGGGGATTGCAAAGTATTGTTTTGTTATTAATGGTGCATTTTAATTTTGTTTGGCTTCTTAGAGACCAGAGAGTAACTACCAGTCCATGAGCGAAAGGCCATTTGTGAGCTCGCTGTTGCTGCTCTCACTAATGCATGCCAGTGGTTATACCTCTGCTGCGGCTTGCGTCCCTCACGTAGCCTCGTGCAATTTAGGGGGCATTCCTGAGTTGTCATTGGTGAACACGGTGTCAACATTTGGCTAGAGGTTGGGAGGCTTAATTGGTTGACCCTTAATTGGCTGGCCTTTGCCAAATGTTTTCTCTCTCTACCCCTCTCTTCCTTGCCCTTCTACCTTTTTATTTTTCTTGGTTGGTAAAAAATGTCTTTGCATTTGCAGAGCTGTGCTAATAAGTTATTTCTTGACTTTTGATCGGAGGCCAGTGGCCCCACAGAGACCTGGTCAGCTCTTAGGCCCCTGTGCCGAGGAGATGACCCTGGGCAGAAGCAGAGGTGAGAGCTGCCCACTTCCCCAGCAGCCCTGAAGCCTGCGCCACAGGGTACCAGGTGGGACCAGGGACCTGACGTGGGCAGTGACAGCGTGACACACCTCACTGTCAATTGGTAGCAGAGGCCTGGACCTTAATAAGATCCATTTATAACTTTTGGGAAATCATGCTGTAGTTTTTTCTTTTTCTTTTTTTTTTCCCCCACCCATTTTGAAAATTCATCTGGAGATACCACATGTCCCAAATTGTCAGGGTATGTACATTTAGGGCTGTATTAATGCCAACATAGCACAGCAGGTAAGAGTTTAGGTGTTGAAGTCACATAAGTCTGTGCTGCAGCTTCATTGCTGTCAGGTCTCTTGGTGTAGACATGGGATTTTTAGCTTTCCTGAGCCTCAGTTTTCCCATCTCTAAAGTGGGTTTATTAACGGACCTGCCTCAGAAGATTGAAATAAGGATTAAAGGAGATAAGTCTTAGCAAAATGCATGGCACAAAGTAAGCACTCAACAGTTATGAGCTGCTACGGTTTCTATTACTGATCTGTGGCGTGGAGCAGCAGCATGCTTCCTTTGGGTAGATTTTTAACTCTACCTCCCCACTTGCAGTAATTTTACAATACTTCCTAATACTTCTGTGGGTGAGAATTCTTCCTCTTCTCTTTCCCTTCCTTTGATCTTTTTTTGACTAGCAAAGAAGTTGACCAACTTGAAAGACTCTGTGTCATTCATCACCATCTTCCCAGCAGCTAACCTGTTCTAGGGAACATAATGGGCACACAGTATGTAATAGATGGCTACAGGGAGGGAAGGCATGTCCAAAACCAGTTGGATGAGGGGGTAGGAAAGAAGAGAACCATTCTCGTTTCTTTATCTTCCGACCTCAAATCCTGTGCTGCATACCCAGAAGCAGAAGTAAAGGACTTGGGAGTATAAATTATGTTCAAGTCCTCGCTGCAGATTCTTCAAGTAATGCACCCAAGCCTGGGTTCTGAAGGCATATTCGTCAGGTGAGACGGCAGCTACTGAATCTCATATTAGTTCACGGCATAATGACACGATGCATCATCACCCCGAATTGAGAACAGTACACAATTTTCCTTGGGTTGCCCGGAGCCACTAAGAGGGGTGAACACTGAATATTGATTTTCAGATGGTGACTAATAGATGATAAAAAGCAACATATTTTTCAGTTCTATCTTATCCTTTGCCCATGCCACAAATTTTGGCAGTAAATGAAAATCAATCTTTATTGGCCCAAAACAGATACATTATAAGAGCAGAATGTAGGCAGGAAAGGTCAGGACATGAGCGAGCAGGTGGCTATTCCTTTATGCCTTGTACGTCAGTAAATGTTTAACCAGCTCAGAAAAGAGACAAAACTGATTTGGGACGTTGAGTACTGAGTACTCTTCTAATGATTTTATTATTAAAATAATATGGGAAGATTCTGATAAGTTTAATCTAATAACAATTTGATCATTTTAATCCCGTCTTCGCGCTTGGCTTCTGCCGTTTTACCTGGCTCACCTACTCTCCAACTTGTTGCCTGTGATGAAAGCATAATGATAAGCTTGCTTCTGTCTTATATGCTGAAGACTTGATTATGAAGCAGCCTGATTCCTCCCTTCTCAGCTCTGTGTTAGACACTGGACGAGTCTACAGGTATGAGAAGCTTCTTGACAGGAAACCTATTATTTTTTCTTGTGTCCAGAATCTTAGATAAACAGTTCATCCCTGCAGTTACCTGGGCCTCAACCCTGTGGATTTGTGACTCAGACTAGAAGCCTAAACTTTTTTGACGTTTCAATATAAAATGAGTCCTGCCTCTTAGGATTCAGTTCAACATTTTAAGACAGTTCAGTCTAGCATTATACGCTTTTACGTATATCGTGTTATGTGGATAAATGTGAGTGTGTTTTTTAATAGGATGAACTAGATCATATCGTCCCATGTAACTGAAAAGGCCCGAGTGTCTGGCCTCAGGCAAAGCTGGATCCAGGGCTCACAGGCTATAATGAGACATTATCTGTCCATCTCTTCGTCTGTTTCCCTTGCGTGTTGACTTCATAATCAGGCACAGCAAACTTTTAACAACTTTTTAAACTGACGGCTTTGTGTGACTTGGTCATTTTTCTATCAATCTTTGTTAACTAGAGACATAATGCATTAGTTCACTTCCTTAAGAATCCTCACCTAATTCTAGTACTTGCAGAGGGTATCTCCATAATTGTTCTTTGCTTATGTAAGAACCATTGAGCCTCCGCGTGTCCACGTGTTGTGTCTGTGTTATCTTTCTTCTATTGTCACCGCACTCAGAGCAAGGCCTGTAGAAGCCCACTTTCCATAGCCATCAGGAATCTTTGTGCTGATGTAACCATAGGACATGTGTGATTGACAGTCGGCCATTTTCAAACTGTGAAATTGGCAAGTTCACAGCGTTCAGCCCAGACGTCAGGTTTGGAGTGGTCTTTTGCAGCAGCCCCAGCAATTTTACATCTTGCAAACCTTTGCATAAATTGGTGTTGTTTTGCTATTTGATGGTTTGTTACCAGCATCTCTGCTGTGCCTCAGCGTGATGTATACACAGCTGGAGGCAAATGACAGAGTGTGTGAGCGTATGGCAAGTCATTCATAACTGAGTCCGGGCCCAAGATGACCATCTTTCATGTCACAGTTGGAGGTTCTGACATACCGTTCCGGAATTTCACCATTAAATTAGATCCTGTGACTCGGATAATGAGCAAAGCCAGGACACATTTGTATAAGCTACGGAGCTGTCCTGCCAGCCCTGCGAGACTTGAACATTCATGCTTTGGAACTCATTTCTGCCACTCTTGGGGGTGGGGAAGGTGGAGGGTCCATAAATCCCCATAGGCCGATCGTCCTGTGTGCCAAGGCAGTTACAGATGATAGAATTTCCAAGCCAGAGAGGCCTTAACGATGATCTAGCTGCAGCCCCCCGCTTTACAGAGAACTATGTCCAGTCTCAGTGAGTAACGACATTTGCCCGGAGTCACAGCTAAGCCAGGGACCACGGCTCCCATGTCCTCTCATTCCGTCACGTCAGAGAGCAGTGCTTGCCTTCCAGTACTCATTCCCCACCCTCTTCAGACCTTGGCATTTGTTGTTTTAAAAGAAATGACAGAATTTTAGGTCACAGACAGACCCATGAGGGAATGGTGGAAACTGGAACCACTTTAGAAGTCAGACGACAGCCTAAAGCCACTGACATGGGCTAGCTGAAGCATGACTGAGTTTTATCTCCAGGGTAGCATCCTTCTGCTTTGGGGACACAGAGGAAGGGAAGGATGGGAGAGAGGGAGGGAGGGAGGAGGGAGGGCCAAGCCCTAAGATTCTGCAAATGGTGTTGTTACATTTTGGAACATGATTCGAAGTAACATTATTCCAAGGGGTTTTGGGGTGTTTTTTTTGCCACTCATTTGGTTCCTTCATGCGTCATCGTGTTCATGTACATTCTTTTCTAGAGTCTTATCATCTTTTTTCCAACTTGAGACTTATTTAAAATCCTGATTCCATCACTCTGCACGAGAAGAAGGGTAACTAACTTTACTGGTTCATTTTACATGCCTTCAGCCCATTAAATCTTTGCAACAACCCTCTAAGATAGGAATCATTATCCCCATTTTATAGATGAGGAAATGTAGAGTCCAGTGGATGGAGTAACATGGACAAGATTATAGAACTCTTCGTTCTTCCTCTGGGCTTCTTAGCAGCTTCAGGTTTGATAAACATGTCTAAAATATCTTCATCCAGATCATGGCTAAAAATGTTGAATGCATACGGGCCAAGAATGGCCCGCTTCCAGCGCCCTCCAGGCAGGAGAGAGCCGTTCATCAGCTTCCTCTGGGAATAGTTTTCAATCTCTTAGTAATCCACCTTGTCAAACCCGATACCCTGTTTATTGACATTATTATTGTTTTTGAAAATGCTTTTACATGTCAGAGCCTCAAACACATTTTTTTAAAGTTTCGCTATTTTAAACATTTGTAATTGGTCCTGGTAGAATATGTAGCACACCCAGACAAAAATAAACTCCTGTAAGATCGAATTCTCTAAGTGGGGCTGTTTATTTGGTTTGTCCACCAGCAACTTGACTTTAAAAGCCAAATTGGACCCAGCGAGTTCTGGCACCCCTCCAGAAGAGGGCTTTTTTTCAACTCAGGATTTGATGCGATGAACAAAGAATTTGCTGAGAACCATTAAGCCCCGTGTTCTGTAATGAGAACTGTGTAACATGCATTCTACACAACATGCACAGCTAACCAAAATATGTGCTGTTCTATTAGCTGTCTCAGGTTCTGTTTCTTTCCCCACTGGGCAGGTGGTGCTAATGCTTAGCCACAGTGTCCGAGAAAAGAGTCTCTATCATCAGTCAGCCCAAATCCCTCTACGTCCTGGGCACCTGCCCTGAGTGTCTCTCATTTTCCCGTGGGTGGTACTGGCTTGTCCACTACTTGTCTTAGAGTGCTTATCACTAATTACAAAATAGTCCTAGTCTTTTCTTATCTTTAAAACGCAGCTTTCATCAGGTATTCTCCATAGATTTCAGTTTCTCAGCCAGCATGCTGTACACAAGCACATCATTGCTTCTTTGCGTGGGCACGAGAGGGTGGTACACCGTCTCTCACCAGAGGCCTCTGAGTGTACACTGTTACTACCCTTCACTCATTAGCTTCTCAAATCTTTACGTATTTATCGAGTGTCTCCATGTGCCAAGCACAATTGGATGTAGTATTGCTTTTTAAAAAATGCGTATGTGAGTCCAGCCCCCAGGCAGCTTAAACCCTAGCATGAGAGGCATACCTTAATGACATAATGCTAAAAATGGCGCATACAGTCGTGAACTGTATTACGAGCTATGAAGGAAAGATGCACTGTTCTGAGCACTTAATATGAAGGACTTGACATGGTCTGAAGTGCAAAGGGGTGGCGATTGGGAAAGGAACACTGTTCTGAGAGGATGATATGAATGAGCCAAGGGGCTGGGCCAGCCTCAGGGAAACGCTCGCACACAGGCCGGTGTAGTCAGAGGTGAGCGATAGTGAGAAATGGGTCAGGACAGTGGCCCCGGATGAGGCTGGTAAGGTGGGCACGTGCCTTAGGCCAACTGCTGCCTGGTGGGTGTCTCAGGGTTTTTCTTATTAAGCGCAGATGCCACCTCGGGGTGTCAGGGAGGTGATGCCACCTGCTCAGAGAGTTGGTGTGAATTCCTGCGGGCAGATGGCCAGGTGCCCCCCCGGAGCTGGAGATGCCACAGGAAGCTTCCCCTGTGGCAGACATCACAGAGAACTTAATAATCCAGGCCGGATGGAGGCTCTCTCTGCCAGCACTGCAGCCACAATGTCAGGACAACAATGGGCCACGCAGCTTACTCCCAGGATTAACGTCTTCTACGCTTTACAACCAAGCACAAGCACACTCACTTCATAAATCACTCATCATTCAGCCTGTTTCAGGGCAACGAAATCCACTTCTTGTTATGAATGTCCCAGACTCCATGCATGCAAACCCATAAAGCTTTCATTTGATTAGAAAGGAGAGGGACTTCTAGAGTGGAAGCTAGTCCTTCCCACTTGTGATAACACTCACTGGTGATTCTGGGAGTGAGCTTTTTGCAGACCCTTCGTGGGAACTAGTTTGAGGCCCTAAACAGTTGAGGGTGGATCTGGGCATAGGAATCAGAGCTGACAGGACTGGGTCTTCAGACGTGATTGGCAGGGTGGGCCCTCCTGCTGAGCCATGGTGGCCCCCTTCCCCTGCTGCCTCCCCATCCATGGTGATCTGCCTGCTGTGTACCTTGCAAACCCATGTCAGAGGAGCATGGCCTGTTGGACTCTCCTGTCACACTGTCCGCACCTGATCTGATTGAGAAGATTTCTCAGAGCTCTGAGCCCTCCCACCCCCAGGAATGCTTGCTGTTTCTCAGAGAAGGAGCAGGAAAGGGCTGGGGGCTCCTCTGTGAAGAGTGTGGAGGGTACGAGGAGGGACGAAGGAGGGGAAGAATGTGTGTCAGATGGATGACACAGGCTGTGAAAAAGAACAGTAGCCGAGACATAGAAACAACCTAAGTGGCCATGGACAGATAAATAAAGAAAATGTGGTATATCTATGCAATGGAGTACTACACAGCCCTAAAAAAGAAGGAAACCCTGCCATTTGTGACAACATGCTGGACCTTGAGGGATTTACATTAAGTCAAATAACTCAGAGAAAGACAAAGATTGGATGATTTTACTCATATGAGAGAACTTTAAAAAAAAAGAAAGAAACTCATAGGAAAAAAGATCAGATCTGTGTCAGGACATGATGGAGACACTGAGACAGTCTGAGGGGAGTGAGAGAGCAAAGAACTTAAGGGCTGACTGTATTCCTGAGGAGGGGATGAAAGAGAACTGGCAGAAGGAAGAAAGTAGGGAGTAAAGGCAGAAGGGATGATCCGAAGAGATTCAAACAATGTGAGTGGGAAATGAAGCTTTGCGTGGTCATCTAACAAAGGAAAACAGGAGATATGGGAAATACAGCAGCGGCTGAGTAAGGATGCCTGCCCTGCTCTTATTCAGCCTCATGTGGGACAAGCCCCACCTGGGGAACACACCTGGGGACCAGGAATAGATTAGCCCAAGACCCCTGCAATTTCCCTCTCTCTTCTTTGCTCTGGATTAGCCCAAGACCCCTGCAATTTCCCTTTCTCTTCTTTGCTCTGGAGTGGGCAGCCTGAGAAGCTGGATGACTTAGGGGTGTGTGTGTATTTTGGGGCGTGTGTTGAGTAGTTAGGGCTCCTCACTGCTGGCTGGACCTTCTCTGGCTTACAGTAGACACTGTTTCCGCTGTGGAGAGGGCAGTAGGGCTGAGGGATGGCCACCAAGCACAACACAGGCTCCACTCAGTGATGTACTAGGCCGGCTGCTGAGTGGTGGGGCGGGGATGGGAACTGGGGGCCGCCATGCTCACCTGTGACAGCTTGATGTGAGAACCCTCTTTGGTGTCTCGGAATTCCATATAGGCAGTAACAGCTGAGAGTTGTAAATTTTTTTAAAAGCAGGGGTGTTTCTACTTTCCAGACATTGATTCACTTATATTGGGAAACACTGGACATTTTACCTAATCTTCATCTGGTTTCTGTGCCCCAAGCTACTAGTCTCAGATACTGGCATCCTTGAACGCATATTATGAAAAGCCTTACAGCTTTTGAAAATAGATTTCCCTAGAACACATAGGATTCTGACAATCTCTTGGTCCAGCTTTCTGTTGGAACCCAGAAGCTTTTGAGGGCATACGTGTTGACACAGTTTTTGAAAACCTGCCAGTAGGGGGCGTTTGCCGTGGACCAGAAATCTCTTTAGAATTGGCCCTTTCCTCTAATGATGCTAGCAGCCATTTGAAGGAAAGCCCTGTTCAAAGGAAAAATTTGTGGCAAATTCCCTCATATTATTTATCCTGCAATTTGGTGCTTGAATAGAAAGTTCCTTGTAGTGACTGTTTTGAAAACTTTTCACTCATCCTACCAAAGAAGCAATTTCCTCCATCGTCCGATTCCTGAGTACACTAGCTGGTACAGATACATCTCCTGTCTTTCCAAATTCATTGTTATTTCTTATGGGCTTTGCACCTTAAATGATGACCTTTCATTTTTAACAGACAGATCAGAATAGGGATGCCTTGTATAGAGAGAGGAAGAGCGAAAGAAAGGAAGAAACACTGACACTCCTGACTTTTCCAGATATTTGCTGCATGTTTGAAACATGGAGCAGTGATCTCGCTGGAGTAACAGAACTCCCTGCCCACGTGGAGACTCTGGCTGGCCGTGGGGTGTCTACACTGTGCTCCCTTCCAATTCAGATGTCGGGAGTTTTGTCCCCATCAAATCTTATTGATCTGGCCTCACTGGTTTTGAATTTATGGTAATTTAGAGAAGGCATGGACTGATATTCACATTTCCAGTATCTATGGGAGGGGGAAAAATGTTTCCTAAGCAAATGATGAATACATAGGAGATTCTAGGGGAGATACTAACCCATTTAGGATGCCTTTAAAACATGCTATTCCAAATAAACGTTGTTAATCATAGACGATTCCTCACTGTTTGGTCAAGTTTTTGGCAGAATCTCTGTTTGGCAGTTCTATAAGCCAGTGCTCTCTGTTACTGTACAGGCTTATAGAAAAAATCAATCTCTGTTTTACTAAGAAACCCAGAGATTTCATTAAATAAGATGTTTCACCATCTCAATTAGTCCTCACTGAAAGGTTCTACTATATTTTCTTTTTGATAAAAATGTTGAAACAAGAGAATCTTTGCTTATTGGATATAATACCAACTTCCAGATAATTCCACCATCTAAGTCCTGAAAAGAAAATCAGAGTTTCCAACTCAAGAAGTATGTTTGCGTCACATCAAGGCATTCCTATATATACCCTTGACCTTTATATTTTTACATAGCACTCCTGTCATTGTGACTGTGGAGGTAAGTTTTGCCAGGAAGACAGAAGTGTGGCCTGTGGCTGCTGTTTTGGAGATTGTGTGGCTTTAGAGAAAACATTAACTGGATGCTAAGACAGGGTGGCCAGAAAAGGAGTCTCTGAGATTATTAAAGCTGAAATGTGAAGGCTGAGAATGGCATTTGGGGAGAGGAAGAGCATGGAGGGTTCAGTGCTTGGCTGTTCCTCTCCAGGCATGTGTCTGGCCCTGCGATGGGAGAAGTCTTGGTTGACCAGATAACTGAGGAGATACCAAGGTAGATGACTAGAGCACATGGGCCAGTGATGTGTGATGAGGTTATAAGGTGGTTGGGAAATTTCTTGGTAAGATGGCATTGTTAGATCATGCTTCAAGCTACAAGAGACAGCCAGCGGCCCCGGTTCAGGTCCCACATATGAGGGCCAGTGACACTGCCCTAAAATAAATAAATAAATAAATAAATAAATAAATAAATAAATAAATAAATAAGCTACAAGAGACAAAATATTTAAAAGATAAAGTCAGGCTCAAAGCCAAATACACATCTCTGTGGATCAGAAAAAGAAGTGAAATGCAAAGCAGGGACACAACTGAAGCCACTGGCTGCCTGGCTCTGGGACAAAGCCGTTAGAACAGATGGTAATTTGGCTCCTGCAATGTACTGGGAACTAAATGTGTACTCTGTGAAGTGGGAAGTGGAGTCAGGCTCATTGCTTAAAACCAGAGCGATTTATAAGTGAGAGAGGGCATTTACTTATGACAGAAAGCTAATAAAAGTGGGTGCTGACCAGTGCCTGGAGCGATGGCTTCTATGAAGCTTGTATATCTACAGAGGAGCAGGACCCCAGACATAGGGTCCTGACCAGGACCTAAGCCAGACCACCCGCTGGCTCTGTGAATGGATTTGCATCACCCCTGTGACTGAGGGTAGGATCCTGGAGCCATCATGTAAGATTCCCTCGAAGATGGGGACTGGGCGCTTGTGGGGACATGGTGCAAATAAAGATGGGGACAGAGACAGCTGAGGGGAATGTTCCACTGAAAATGAACTTGCACACCAAAATCCCAGAACACCTGAGCAAATATAACATTAAAAGAGAGAACCCATGAAATCTACATTTAGAGGAGAAATTCACTCCATATAGAAATAAAATTATAGAATAAAAGTTTTATATATTTTTTGAATCCTTAAAGAGAAAAATAATATCTACCAGGTTGGGCGGGAGGAGGCAGCCATAAATGAAACAGAATAGGAGAATAGGAACAGAACCAATTAGAAATCTTAGAAATGAAAATTATAGTCACTGAAATAAAAAAAATAGGTAGATACATTGAATTTCAAGATAGTACTTAGGAAATTGCTCAGAATGAAGCTCAGAGAGGAAAAAGAAATGTTTAAGAAATATGAAAAAGCTACTAAGAGGCATGAAGGATATTTGGAGACTGCATGATAAACTTCTAATAAGAGGTTCTACACAAAAGAATAAAGCAAATGGCCAGCAAAATTTTAATTTGCCAGAATTTTAAAAAGACATGAGTCCTCAAGGCTGGCCAAGTGGCTCAGTTGGTAAAGAGCTCGCTCAAGAGTGTGAGATGAGCTCTGAGCAACAACAGTTCGATGCCCAGTCCGAGCTGAGCTGCTGCTGAGCTGCCAACAGGTGGCAGGATGGCTCAGCTAAAAAAAAACAAAAAAAAAAAAAACCCATGAGTCCTCAAATTCAAAGCATATTCCCAAGAACTGAATAGGGTCAATAAAAGAAATCCAAACATCAAGGACTAAGGACCTTCAAGCCTGGGTTCAATTAGGGTGACAGGACAGCTCTCGGCAGCCATTGGCACCAGAACACATGGAGCCATAGCGTCAATGTGCTGAGAAAAATAATCGTCAAAAAAGAATTCTGTCTGTAGCTAAACTATCTTTCAAGAGTAAGAAAGAAAGAAAGTCATTTTCACAAGTAGAATGTTACTAAAAGAATTGTTAAACAGTGTTTATTACAAGAAGAAAAGTAATCCCAGAGGGAGGGTGGAGAATGCATGGAACAATGGTGAATATAGAAATAATTGAAATGTTAGTAAATATAATTAATAATGACTACAAAAGTTTTTCCCATGTTTCGATTGAAAGGTGAAAGTAAACTTCAGGGTAACAATGACAAGAAGGAGGTTATAAATCCACATATACCCATAAATATAAATGGATTAAGATTAAATTTAAATGTTAAAAGACAGAGATTATCTCCCATGCTTCATTTCTTATGATAAAAACCAAATTACTGAAGCCTGAAGCCTGGCCTGCAGATAATTTTGATAGACTCACTCTGCTCCCCATTAGCCTGATACCCCAAAGAGGAAAAACAAATGAAATGTCAAAAATCCATACTGACTGGGCTGGCCGAGTGGCTCAGTTGGTTAACAGCTCGCTCAAGAGTGCGAGCTGAGCTCTGAGCAACAGCAGTTCGATGCCCAGCCCGAGCTGAGTTGCTGCTGAGCTGCCAACAGGTGGCAGGATGGCTCAGCTAAAAAAAAAAAAAAAAATCCATGCTGACTGAGAAGTGAAGAGAAAAAGAAATTTATTCTCTCTCCAAATGACCAGGGTCTTGCCATTGGTTGTCATCATTAACAAGTCGTTGTTCGTAGTTTACTGTGGCATGAAGAATGAGGCATGTTAATTTACCAAACCTGACTACAAAAAGAGCCCCTGTCTGCTAACAGCATATAGGGCCATAAAAAGATTACAAGTTAGAGACAGATCAGTTTTGCACTGCACTAGTTGTGTGACTTCGCATAGTTCTTTAACCTCCGAGAGCTAGTTTTCTCATACGTAAAATGGGAATAATAATGTTTACGTGGCATTTGTTCTAAGGATTAATTGAGGTAACACTTATCCAGAAAGCACCCAGCACCTAGAAGAGTGCTTGGCTAATTGTAGGTAATCAGTATATATTGCTGGAGAGGGAGGGAGGTGGCGGGAAGGGAGGAAGGGGAGAGGGAGAGAGAGAGGGTAGGGGAAAAGGAAGGGAAAGTTGTAGAGGAGTGCGCATAGCTCTCCTTTATCCATATTTGAGAGCAAGCTAAGAACAATGATGACATAAACAGAATTCCATAGAGCAGCCCCAAAGGGAAGACATTTACATATGCCACTAACACACCTATAGATGTTTACGATTAGAATGTTCCAAAAAACATCTAATCAGGTGGTTCTGTGTCATTGGGCCTCGCAGTCACTAATCAGGCAGAATGAGAGGAGAGCTGATGATGGAGGAGGGAGTGGCTCAGAAAAAAGGGAGGCAGACAGTAACTTGGGAGAGAAATAAGAAGGAGGAGGAGGCGAGGGGTGGGAGACTGATCGAGGCGGGGGGCGGGGAGGGGGGAGCTGGCCATCCAGCACAAGCTGCTCAGTGTCATTTCTTCAGTGGGTTTCAAACACGTGTGACCCCTGGGTAGCCAGCAATCTGGCTGGAGGTTAAAAAAAGACCAGGATTTCTATTTATTACTTTGAATTTCTCCAGAGCCAGTGTCCACTGATGCTCATATCAGCCGGCACACTTTCTGCTTCCCTCCCTCCCTCTCCCTCTCCCTCTCCATGTCTTTCCTAAAAGACAGATAAACTCATTAACTACAAAAAATGATCGTCCGTCTGGCAGAGCCCTGCTCCACAGCCTTGCTCAAGAAAAACACAGGCAGCCATCGGCACTAAACCTTGGTTACCGACAGACACAGTGTCACGACGATGCCCCAGAGTTTGGGACTCCTGCCGTTCCCATATGCTACTCCTCAGTGTCACCGAGCCAGCTGGGTGAGCTGATCCATTGCATTAAAAAGTGCTGCAAGTAGTACTTCAGTGCCTGCAAGGGATGGGAGAGGCCTCTCGCTGGGCTTGCAGCCCTTTTCGACTGGGTGAAATAACAGGTTCCCTTTTCCCAACTGATTTCATTTCCCTCAAGCAAAATGCTCCAAGCAGTATAATAAGGGCATGTTTGTGGATGAGGAAGAACGTGACCAGTTGGAGGAAAATGGCTGAGCTCTTAGATGCTGGGGAGGAATTGTTTGTCTGGTCGTGACATGGCTCTTTTAATGGCATCACTTACTGAAGACACAGAGCCTGGTTAATAAGCTCCTCTTCTTTCATCCCATCTCCCCTGCTTCCTTTCTTATGGCAAAGACCAAATTCACATCCATAATTACAGCAAGGGTTCATGTGTGTCACCCATCTTTATTTTCCCTGGGTTGTTTTTTTTTTTTTTAAAGATTTTATTGGGGAAATTGGGGGAGGGGAACAGCGTTGGGGAACTGGGGAAGGGGAACAGACAAGTTGCTGTCCTTTTGTTCTTTAGTCTAGTTGTGGAGGACGTTGCTTCATTGGCCCATGTTGGTATCCTCATTGCACTCTTTCCGGATGAGGCAGATCGGTCGCCGGCCTCTGGACGGCCACTCACAGGGGCTCTTGGCAGCTCACACCAGCTGCCGGCCACTCACACTGGCTGCCGGCCACTCACTGTAGTCTATGGCAGCCCAGGGCTGCAGCTATGCCAACCCGGGGACTCACAGCAGCCCAGCTCCAGGTGGAGCTGTTATTCACCATCTTAGCTGTAGAGGGCAGTGTCACTGGCCCTCATATGTGGGATCCGAACCAGGGCCGCTGGCGTCCCAAGCCAGCGCTTAACCAGTGTGCCACTCGGCCGGCCCATGGGTTTTTAATGCAATACTTTTTTGACTGAAAAAAAAATTTTTTACTCAGGAATAGAGACTGAATTCAGCAAAAAAAAAAAAAAAAAAAAAAAATCATTATTTCATAATGGAAACAAACAGACTTGATAGTTACATGAACAGAGAGCTACCAGAGTCTCAGATTCGAATTCAGCCCTGTCGCTAAGCTTCCAATTTTGGTTGATCTATACAGATGCTCAGCTGTCTGTCCCTGACACTGGTGACTGTCCCTTGCTTGGGCCTGACCCATGTGTGGATAAGATGGATGAGGTGGGAGCTGTCCTGTGTTGCCCCACTTGTCATCAAGGCTCTTCAGCTGACCCGGTGGGTTGGGCAATGCGCCATCCCTTCCTCCCTGCAAATCAGCATTATCTGTGAAACCCTCATTCCATACCCGGGGCATTCTGGACTTTCAATCAGTTCTTTGAATACTTAGTGTTGTTTTTTTCCCAGGGACCTTTGCATGTACTGTTCTTCTGCCCAGAATAGTCTTCATGAGTCTTATTTTGACTCCTCTAGCAGCCGCTAACTAAAATGCCTTCCCTTCTGGGATCTTTTCCCAACCCCCCAGTTTAGAGTAAGTCCCCCTGCTATATTGACCCCTCTAGAAGCCTCCCCAGTACTCACCAGACTTGTTAATACTTGTCAAGTCTTGTCAGTTCCTGGTGCCTCCACAGTGACTAAGCTTCATGAGGACAGGAACCACTGCTTGCCTTACTTCCACTTTATAGTGCCTGGCCCATAATGGGTGCTCAGTAAATGCTGAATGTATATGTGAATGAATGAATGAATAAATGCATGAATGAATGAACAAACAAATGTGAATGGATTCTTCTGTGTGTCTTCCCCAAGGGTGAATGTGACATTAAAGATAGAGATTTTCCTTTGATTAGAATATAATCCAGTCAGACAGTTCAAACTCCTGAACAGAGAAATCCATGAACCCAGCAATGTTTGCAATGTTTTGAGGGTGACTAAGAGAAGTCAGCTGTCAGTGTTGAATGGAGTGAAAAAATGTTGGAAATAGGTAAAGTGGAGAGCTTGTGAAATTCTCTTTACTTTAGACCTCACTTGTCTGGTACCAGTATTTAGTTTAAAGGAAATTTCCAGAACACCGACCATACAGTTCTGCTCAAATAGAAATAGAAGTAGTATTCTATAGCAGCCAACACAAAGGATTTGGGATCGCTCCCTGTTTGCATTACCCCAGTCGTTTGTTCTCTCTCCATTGAATTCAATAACCAAATATTGACTACAGCTTTTTCATTGGTCTAAACTTTCTTTTTAGTGGATTCTTGCTCGCCCATATCTTGCCATCTTGTAAACCACTGATCATTACAGGTCTGTGCTAGCTTGCCATTCCTGCCCTGCCAGGTTGGTTGGAAAGGCCCTCATCACCTCCATAACAGCTTTCCATGTATAGATGAGGGTACTGATGTGGACATTAGCCTCGTTAGGTAGCTGCCTGTGAAACTATCTCTAAAAGGAATTACGTCCTAATAGGCATTCAGTTCCTAAAAGATGGTGCCTGGCCATGCTGCATGACGCAGAGCACGTCTGTGGACCCAGGGCCACTTTTCTAGGCTATTCTATCATCTTCCAAAGGAAAGGGTTGACGTAGGTGGTCTCTGAGGCCTTCTGCTCTGAACAGTCTATTACTCATTTTAACAACTATAAGCAAAGCACCTCCCACCCCTTCACTCTAATAGGCATGTGCCAAGAATGTTGTCTGGCCATCTCAGTTTGTGAAAGATTGGCAGGAGAGGAATGTAGATGACAGAGCTCACAGTAGTAAATCTTTTCCAATACCAGCAGCTTAGAAAGGAGAAGAAACGCCTACAAGGTGCCTGCACCCTTCCCCTCTTCCTGTTCACTGTGGTGGGGTCTGGTCAGATGGTGGGTGGTTTCAAGCCCTTCCAAGCATCTTGCATTTGCTCTCCAGGACTAAGCAATGGACATTTCAGTAGCGAGGTTAAAGGTGTGACTAGCCCATTGCTCATCTCTGACTGTACCATGCCTGGTTGTCAGCTACCACACACGTGACCCTCAGCTCACCAGGGTTTTTAAAGCCCTAGGAGATATTTATGCCAAAAAAATACTTGCCCTGCCCACTGATGAAAATTCATCACTTTGTTACATTGTTTTGAATTTTATCCATTAGAAATTCTTCTGAATTAATAAGAATTTCTCCTTCCAAATGCAAACACCTCTATGAAATTATCAATCATTAACAAGTATAATTTAATCCAATAAGAGTGCTTTCTTTTAGCATTTTGATAAGATCAGGCTCTTCTCAAGGAAGCTTGGGCATTTTGATTGGGCAAAGCTGGATCTTTTTTGGGGGGAAAAGGAGGGGGGCACACTGGAGAGGCAGCATTTGTGAGGCACCCCCTGAGAAGACCATTGGCGTGTCCTACAGCCTAAATGAAAGAGAAAAGTTTCTAGGACAGAGGAGAGATGAAAAGAGAGTGAAGACAAATGGTGCTTACTTCAAAACTTTGATGTAAGTTGGTCCAGCCCTAGGACTGGGCTTGATGAATTGATTGTGGAAGACACTGCCCCCACAGGAGCTTTGGGGGTCTAAAATATTGGTAGCTGCACATCAACCAAGGCTGCATAGCCAGAGACCCTTTTCCTTTCTAGTGAAAATAGCTGTAATTTGCAGAAGTGCTAAAAATCCACTTCCAACTGTAAAAATACTGAACTATCCAGCACATAGCAAGGCAGCCATTCTTCCCTGTGATATGATGTGTGATCTTGAAAAGTAATGAAAATGGAATAAGGCACCATAAAGATATTGCTCTAATGAACACAATTCTGTTTGCCACTCTTTTTTCCTGCTAGCAAATTGTATTACTTTATCAAGTTTGCTAGAACATCAATAATGTCTTCAGAGAATAGCTTGTGGGAGCTGAGTTACGCCATGACAGGATCTTTGAAGACAATATAATTTGGCACTTCTCAATTTCCTTTGATTTTGCACAGAGAAAATGGAAGACTGTGATAAATATTTTCCACAAATGGCATCTTAAATGGAAACACAGCTGGTGGCAACAGTATTCTGCTATTTATTTGGATGCTGGATTCCAGGTTTTCTATGTGAAATGACCATGCTGACAGATTCATTGGTTTCACATTTTTCTAACACTTTTTTTTTTTCTTTTTCAGTTAAGTGATAAATCTGGTTCACCTGTAGGTTGCTGGTGAGAGCTGGATGTTTGTGCTCAATGGAGTCAGAGTTGTGTGTTAGGGATTATTGCAATTGACTGGAAATGTTTTGGTTGCACTATAAAAAGTTAACAAAGGGCACAGAGCTAATCTAAGGCAAAGCTAGTAAGATTGGTGAGGGTTAGTGAGGCAGTGAGGTAGACGGGAAAGAGTAAATTCAGGAAACAGTTGCTGGATTCTGAACTCAGCTGCCCCATTTACTAGTTATATCACTTTGGGCAAATTACACAGCCTCTTTGAAGCTTGGGGATGTACCTCCATACTTCTGTGTAATCAAGATAATAAACCACACAGTTATAATTAGTTACCAGCGAAATAGTGGAGATGAAATTGCTTTGTTGTATCTACGGAGTTGTTAGTATAATCTTTGTTGCCTTGGTAGCCTGCCCATCTTTCCGTAGCCTTCTTTACATTCTCCATGCTCTGTCACAGCCATTGGCTCCACCACCACCACCAGTCTTAATGCAGTGCTTGTTCTTACAGAGCTTTGTTCTCTGTAATAAGATGAGCCCTTGCAGCTTCTGCTTGGGTCACTTGGAACACTTGTTCTCTAGATGCTCATTCTTAGCACACCCCCTCTCAGAAGCCAGCTGCCATGTTTGGAGAAGCCTCATGGAGAGGCCACTTAAGTATTCCGGTCAGCAGTCCCTGCCTGAGCTTATTCTTCAGCCACCAGCTCAGGTGCCAGAAAGAGATGAAGAAACCATTTTCCTACCTTAGTATATAATCCAATAGGTTCTCCAACTCCAAGTTGCTCTAGCCTCCAGCTATTTGGAGACACTTCTAGCCGTTCAAATCATCCAGCGGAGGCCCCACATATTATAGAGCAGAGATCTCCCCACTGCACCCTTTCTTTTTTTTTTTTGAGGGCAGTGTCACTGGCCCTCATATGTGGGACCCGAACTGGCGCTGCTGGCTTCCCAAGCCAGCGCTTAACCACCGCACCACTTGGCCGGCCCCACTGCATCCTTTCTTAATGTCTGATGCACAACATACATGAGCAGAAGAAAATGGTTGTTGTTTTATGCCATTGCATTTTGGAATGGTTTATTACATAGCAGTAGATAACTGGAATGACCCTTTGCCACTCCTTGACACTTAGATACCCTTCTGATATTACTTCCATTCTTGCTTTGCCAGGGTACAGTAGAAACCTGGGAACACGGAAATGTGATAAGTGAACATGCCAAGAGCTAGGGGGAGAACTAGGGTTCCCTCATTCTGGCCTTGACTACTGTCTCAATTACTGTACTTCTATAAAAATGCTTGAAATTATGTGGTGCGAATCCTCCAATTTTCTTCTTCTTTTTCAAAATTGTGTGAACTATTCCAGCTCCTTTGCCTTTCCATGTACATTTTAGAATAACCTTGTCTATAGCTACAAAAACTTTTGCTAGGATTCTTGTAGGAATTCTGTTTAACTTACAGATCAATTTGAGGAGAATTGAGTCTTCTAATTCACAAACACAGTATCTCTCTCTATTTAGATCTTTGATTTCTTTCATCAGTGTTTTGTAATTTTCAGCATGTAGATACTGTACATGGTATTTTTAGATTTATACCTAAGTAATTTTTACAGTGATCTTTAATTTTGGTTTTCATGTGTTCATTGCTAATACTTAGATATATGATTAATTTTGGTGTGTTGAATTTGTATCCTGTTACTACTGAATTCATGTGTTAGTTCTAGAAATGCTTTTGTAATTTTCCTTTTTGTTTTCCCACATAGGCAACCATGTCATCTGCAAATAGGGACAGTTTATTTCTTCCTTTTTAAATCTCTTTTCTTTTCTTGCCTTATTGCACTGACAAGTACTTCCACTGCTACATTAAAGAAGAATAATGACAGTGAACATCCTTGCCTGTTTTTTTTTAAAGATTTTATTGGGGAATTGGGGGAGTGGAACAGCATTGGGGGAATCAGGGAAGGGGAACAGACAAGTTGCTGTCTTTTTGTTCTTCAGTCTAGTTACGGAGGACATTGCTTCACTGGCCCATGTTGGCATTGTCACTGCGCTCTTCCTGGATGAGGCAGATCGGTCGCCGGCCTCTGGATGGTCGCTCACCGCGGCTATTGGCAGCTCACACTGGCTGCCAGCCACTCACGCTGGCTGCCGGCCACTCACTGTAGCCTATGGCAGCCCACTGCAGCAGGGGCTGCAGCCTACACCGTCGCCTGGGCTCGCCAGCCCAGCTCCAGGTGGCGCTGTTGTTAGCTGTAGAGGGCAGTGTCACTGGCCCTCATATGTGGGATCCGAACGGGGGCCGCTGGCGTCCCGAACCAGCTCTTAATCAACACGCCACTCGGCCTCCCCAACATCCTTGCCTTTTAACCAATTTAGTGAGAACATTTTCAGTCTTGGTGTCTGTCAATGGACACAGTGTATAAATCGCCCTTGACTCATTGCTTTTTGAGTCTCCTTATGAGATAGATCTATAATCGGACAGCAGGTTGATGTGCTCAGCTTATAGCCAGTTCTCATCATCTAATGGATTTTCATCCCTTGAGTACTGGTAGACCTAAATGGCATCCTCTTTTATCCTAGCTCTCTAAAACATGAAACAGATGAAGTACATTGAAAACTAAACACCCCACAATGTACTCCTGTCAAGGCTCCTCGTATCTTCGCTTCCACTTACCATATGTTAATTAGGGCACCTGATCTTGTCAGTATTATTGTGACATATGTCATCTTCCACTCTTGCCTCTTAACCCCTCTCTCTTCCCTGTCCTCCCGCCCCCCACACACACACACATACACTAGAAGCTACAGTGTGAACATGGATAAAGATCTGAATTAGTTAAGGAGAGAGAGGGATCTGTGATGAATGACTGTAGCTGCTACAGAAGCCGGCCCCTCACATGACATGGACAGTTGCACACACTCCTGCTTGGTCCAGATTTCCATCTCTGGTCCATGATGCCAACAGTGGGCAGGGACCTTTCCGTCGCTTTCACGCAGAGAGGCTTAGCCAGATAGTGTGTCACTGTGCATCACACTCAGCAAAGCTGCCGTTAAGAACTTTCTAGCCTCGGGCTAGGAGTAGTACTTTTAGGTTGGTTATTAGTAGTAATTTTAAGATGTATTGCGATTTTTAAAAATCTATATTTGTGTAGTGATAGGCATTTTAAAAATAAATTGGGAGACACGGGATGTGGATTATACGGTGGAAGGGAGTCAAACGAATTGTAATAGATAGTATGATATGGGGGGAGAGGCGTGGGGGGGCAGAATTGGGGGGGTCACTTTGAGGGGTAAAAAGTATAACTATTGCACTGTGTTGTACACCTGAAGCTAATTAAAATAAATAAATTTTTTTACAAAATTGGGAGAGTTGTATCAGAGGTAACTTTTCAGATGCCATTTTAATTATAAGCACCCTGGTTACTGTTGTTTACTCTCTTCCTTCAATGGGCAAAATCGAAAACAGATAATGAATTGTTCTCTCCGAAGAAAAGTTTTGCTAGAGGTTTCTGGGAGCTATCAAGCTAAATCCAAACAATTTGCTACTTCTGCACTGTGTTTGAATTCTTAATTCATTTCCCTTTTGACAATGGAAAAATAAACAGGTTCCCAAAGAAGAGGAACTCTTCTTTTTGTGAACATTTACTCTTCCCTGATCTTCCCCTTCTTCCTTCCTTTGTAAAAATCCTCTGTGTACAGTATTCACGTCTGTGTAGAATGTCTGCACTACGGAAAACTGTCAAAATCTTACAAATTGATAAGCATGAAAAATGATTAGTCATGGCTGCAGTGACTCTTCTAGAAACAAGATTAAAGGAACTAGAGTAATTTGACCTCTAAATAAGGATTTGATGATATAATTAAGTATATAAAATGCATATATATTTCTGTAATCTAGACGGAGTGATAAATATTTGGATTCGGAGAGAGGTAGAGAACCACGTAGCTTTCAGATAGTATGAAAGGAGGATCCATGAGCAAAGAAAGATTTGCATGCACACACATTAGGAAGATGTATTTTCTCTTATAAACAGTTTGTGGAATGCAGGGGAACCATTAAGAAGCACATAACTTTTATTTTTTTAATTATATACTTTAACGTAAAAAGGCCAGGTAGTTTTTGTTATCACATGATGAAATACCATGTCTAAAAGAAGACTTCATTTTTGTTTTAGAAAAATTTGGGTATTATACAAAGATTTTGGAGTCAGACAAGCACTGGTATAGATTCCACCCACATTACATACTAGCTGTGTGATCCTAAATAAATTATTACTGTGTGTGTGTGTGTGTGTGTGTGTGTATACGTGTGTGTACGCCGTAGTTTCCTAATTTGTAAAATAGAGGATAATAGTAACTACCGTGTAAATTGTTTTGCTAGTTAGAGAGAATGCAACAAAGGTTCCTTGCTTCTGGTCAGGTTATACGACATGCTTATTGTGTGACGGGTCCTTTTGTATCATGAAAGCCCCGCCCATGGGAAGGAGGCAGGACTTCTGTCCTTGTGTCCAGCACTGCACTTGCATAGCTAGCAAATTACACTGGATTTGATTTATGGTTATCCTGAGATCAAGTCATAGTTCCAGCATTTTCTAGCAAGTTTCCTAATTTCTCTGGGTTTCATTTTCCTCAATGATGATAATAGTGCCTGCCTCATAAGGTTGTTTAATTTTTTAACAGCTTTATTGAAGTATAATTTACATGCCATAAAATTCATCCATTTTAAATGTACAGCCATATGAGTAGAAAGTTTTACAGTTGTGCAATAAGCACCACAATCCATTTTTCAGATATTTCTATCATCTCCAATGGTCCCCTTGTGCCTGTTTGCAGTTGGTTCCTACTTTCACACCCAGCCCCAGGCAAACACATACCTGCTTTCTGTCTAGATAGTTTCGCTTTTGCTAGAAATTTCACATAAATTGAATCATACAATATGTGATTGTATTTGTCTCGTTTCTTCCATTTAGCATGTTTTTGAGGTTCATCCACATTGCAGCATGTATCAGCACTTTGTTCCCTTTTACTGCAGATTAGTATTGCATTGTATGAACACACCACATTTTATTTATCTATTCACCAGTTGGTTACTTGGGCTATTTCCACTTTTTTGGCTATTTTGTATAATACTGCTATGACCATTCACATATAAGCCCTGGTGTGAACATGATTTCATTTCCCCTGGGTGGAAGGTATTCAAGGACTGCTTTAGTCCTTTCAGGCTGCGGTCACAGACCGGGTAGCCGATAAATAAATAAAAACATTTATTTTTCATAGTTCTAGAAGCTGGAAGTGCAGAACCATGGTGCCAGCATGGTTGGGCGAGGGCCCCTTCCTGGCTCACAGCGGGCTCCTTCTCACTGTACCCCCCCCCATGTCAGAAGGAGCTGGGGATCTCTGTGGGCCTCTCAGTACAAACACTGATCTTATTCAGGGGCGCCCCTTCTAATACCATCATCTTTGGGGGTTAGCATTTTAACATGAATTTGGGGTAGACACAAACATTCGGATCATAGCAAAGATAAATGGTAAGTATCTTTTTAACCCTTTTTTAATTTGAGCTATAACTCACCTACTGTACATTTTAAATGTACGATTCAGTGGTTTTTAGTATATCCACAGAGTTGTACAACTATTGCCACTCTCTATTCCAGAACATTTTTATCACCCAAAACAAGCCCTAGATGCATTAGCAGTCACCCCCAGTCCTCTTATCACTGTTGTCTCATCCCCTGAAAACCACTGATCTACTTTCTGTCTCTATGGATTTGTCTATTCTGCACATTTCAATAAATGGAATCACATAATATACAGAATAATATCTGCCAGACTGTCTGCCAAAGTCACTGTCCCTTTTCACATTTCGATCAACAGTGTTATCAGGGTTCCAACTTCTCCACATTGTCACCAACACTTGCTACTCAACGTCTTTTATTATAGCATAGTGGGTGTAACATAGCTCACTATGGTTTCATTTGCATTTACCTAATGACTAATGATGCTGAACATCTCGTTTTGTGCTTATTAGCCATTTAAGTATCTTCTTTGAAGAAATGTCAATTCAAATTCTTTGTCCATTTCAACTGGGTTATTTGTCCTCTGTTTAACTTTTTAAGAAACTACCAAAATATTTTCCCAAGTGCTGGTGCCATTTTACATTCCCACTAGCAGTAATATGGGGGTTCCAGTTCCTCCGTATCCTTGCCAACATAAAAAAATACTATTGTCAGTCCCTTCCAGTTTAGCCATTCTAGTGGGTTTATAGTGATTTTCATTGTAAAACATTTCCCTAATGACTAATTATTTTAAGTATCTTTTTATGTACTGACTTGCTGTTCATATATCTTCTTTGATGAAATGCCTAGTCTAGTGTTGTTTTTTTTATCTTATTGAGTTGTAAGTGTTCTTTATATATGTTGGGTAGAATTCTTAAATGTGTATTTTATCAATAATTTCACCCATCTGTAGCTTGTTTGTCATGATCTTAATAGTATCTCTTATAGAGCAAATGCTTTCATTTTTTAATGAAATCTAGTTTGTCAATTTTTATTTTTATGGATCATGTTTTTGGTGTCATATATAAGAAATTTTTGTCTAATACAAAATCATAAAGATTTTCTCCTATGTCTTTTTCTAAAAGTTTTATTCTTTTATATTTTATATTTAGATTGATAATCCATATTGAGTTAATGGATTCAATGGATGTTTATATAAGGTGTGATGTTCAAGTCAAGATTCATTTTTTCTTTCTATAAATAGTTGAAAAAACTACTCTTACTCCATTTAATTGTTTTTGTGTCTTTGTCCAAAATAAATTGGCCATATTTATATAGTTCTATTTTTGGAATGTCTGCTGTGTTCCATTTATCTCTTTGTTAATACCACACTGCCTCAATTACAATGGTTTTATAATTAAATCTTAAAATCGGGTTACGGGAGTCCTTCAATTTCACTTTTCAGAATTGTTTAGACTAGTCTAGTGTCTTTGAATTTCTATATACATTTTAAAACCAGCTTACCTATATCTACAAATATCATCTTGGGATTTTTATTGCACTATAGATCAATTTGAGGAGAATTGACATCTTTAGTACATTTACCTTCACGTTTGAAGGATAGTTTCCCTAAATATAGATTGTTTTTTGGTTGACAGTTTGTTTCTTTCAGCATTGTTATTCTCCTGTCTTCTGTCGCCATTGTTTTGTGGTAAGAAGCCAGCTGTTTTCCTATATGTGATGAGTTATTTTTCTCTTGCTGCTTTCAAGATTTTCTCTTGGACTTTGAGCAGGTTGACTGTGATGCATGTAGGTAAGATTTTCTTTGCATTTATCTTACTTAAAGAGAGTTGAGCTTTTGGATCTACAGGCTAATGTTTTGATGTTAAATAATTTGGGAAGGTTTTGGACGTTATTTCTTCAACTATTTTTTCTGTCTCTTTCTCTTTCCACTCTCATTCTGGGGTAGCCATTGCATATACATTGAAACACCTGGTTTTGTCCATAAGTACTTCAGGATTCTGTTCATTTTCCTTCAATTACTTTTCTCTCTGTTCTGAAGATTTGATATTTCTATTGCTCTGTCTCCCACTTTACTGACTGTTTCTCCTGCCATAATTAATCTGCTGTTGAATCCTTCTTGTGAACTTTTTATTTCAACTCTAGAACTTACATTTTGTTTTTTATAGTATTTATTTCTCCATCAAGAATCTCCCCTCTTTTTATATTTTTACTATTTTTCTTTAATTCTTTGAACATAATTTACTTTGATTCCTTCAAAAATATGTATAATAGCTACTCTAATGATATTGTCTTGTAAACCTAACATCTGGGCCCACTTAGAGTCAGTGTCTTTTGACAGCTTTGTTCCTACGTATGGTTTCTACTCTCCGGTTTTGGGGATTTTTTACATATATTTTCTTTTGCTGCTGTAACAAATTATCACAAATTGAGCTCGAAACAATACAAATATATCTTACAGTTCTGTTAGAAGCATAATACAAGTCTCATTGGGCTAAAAATCAAGGTGCCATTAGTGCTGCACTCCTTCCTGGCGGGTTTGTGGGAGAACATGTTTCCTTGCCTTTTCCAGATTTTAGAGGCTGCTCCACGCCTTGGTTCATGGTTCCCCTTCCTGAATCTTCAAAGCCACTAACATAACATCTCTGACTTTGCTCCCATCATCACATAACTTTTTCCAACCACAGCTGGAAATGGGTCTCTGCTTTTAAGGATTCACGTGACTAGATTGGACCCACCTGGAAAATCCAGGGTACTCTCCCCATCTCAAGGTTTTTCACCCTCAATCATATCTGCAGAATTCTTTCTGCCGTGTAAGGTAACATTCATACGTTGTGGATTTCTTTGGGGGCCATTTTTTTCTCCCTACCACAGCATGTCTAATGATTTCTTTAATTGAAAACTGAACATTTAAAATAATGTATTAACTCTGCATTCTGTTTTATTGTTCTGAAGATCATTGGGGGTTATTTTGCTGCGTGTTGTTTTTGTAACTGGCCTGGATGTAAACTGTGGAGTGTGCAGTGCAGCTTGTTAATGATCTCTTTGCTTATTTTCTTTTTATTTTATGTTTCCTAGCCCAGCTTCCTAGGGCTCTTCACTGTGTCTGCATGGCTTACTGTCAGCCAGTGATGTGGACAGAGGTGTTGCTCAAGCATCCTGAACCTCTAAGGCGTCCACCTTCCGCTGTGTGGGGGAGGCTGTATCCATTCAAAGTGGTAGCCAGTTCTCAAGGCTCCCGTGGCTTTGACGTTTTGCCAGGTCCTTGCAATATCCCAGTTTCCCAGGTGATTTAGAGAGTTCCTCTGTGCCGTTCCGTGGCTCATTCAGGGAGGGATGGTGGATAGGAATAGCACCAGGCAAACAGACCATACTCTCCTATTTTACTTACCCTAAGCTCTAGCTGATTTTCAAGAATAAACACTTCTTAATTTGTTGTCTACCTTCAATCAATTTCTCATGTCCTGAAGCGGTTGCTTGTGGCAATTTTGTCCAGTTTTATACTTGTGTTTTTCAGAGAAGACTTTCTGATCACTTCCCATCATCACTACCCAAGTTTACTTGCATAAATAAGGTTGTTTTAGAATACATTGAGCTAAGCTTCCCTGCTGGTCTAGTGGTTAGGATTCGGCACTCTCATAAAATACATTGAGCTAAAACAAATACAGTCCTCAGTGTGTGATATGTAGCAAGAGCTCTAACACTATTTATTATAATTATCATTATTCTTATTAGTTACAGAGACAACTAGACAGTCCCATTTCCAATACATATGCATAGTTTTCCACTGTAGATATTTTTTTGAATGAGTTTCTCTCTCCAGCCTCTTCCTTTTAAAAATTTCTTTACTATAGACCAGCAGTCAGCAAACATTTTCTGTAAAGGATCAGGTAGTAAATATTTCACGTTTTCCAAGCTATACAGTCAACTACTGAATTCTGCTGATGTAGCATGAAAGCAGCCTATATAATATGTAAGAAAGAGGTATGACAGTGTCAGTAAAACTTTATGAAACCATGCTGCAGGTGCGATTAGGCCCTTGAGCCAGAGTTTGCTAACCCCTGCAATAGACTCACTTTTTCATAATTCTGCATCTAAGCAGTGCCAGCTACTCCTTCCCACCAGGCTACATTTTTCTTTGAAAATCACAGGAGAAGAGAACATCCCTGCTTCCTAGGATCGCATCCCAGCACCTGTGCTCTGCGAGCCTAAGACTTCAAGGCCTGTGGGCTTTTGAGTACTTAGCACCTGTATCAACTGACTTCAATAAAATTACCAGTCACACTTCTGGAATATATGTCAACGACAGCACTATTAGGTATAGACACACTGTATTATAGACGGAGACACACGACTTGGTGAGCTGATTGATGGCAAACTATTGCCATCTTCTATTGAAAACTAGTTTGTGCAGCTTTTTATTTGTTTTCCATTTTTATAAATTTCAGTTTTTCCTCCCAAACAAGGGGAAGTTATGTATATTTTTAAAACCACACTGCCCCCTTCTTGATTTAACACTCAGTCTTTTGAGATCATTAAATCCCTACATTATCTATTAACCTAATTGTTCTTTAGATACTGACTTTGCTACCTAGAAATTAAAACAGAACATTCAATCAATTTTAAGACTATTTTACTATTAAATATATCATACATTCTGAAGGGTATATAAATCACACATGAACTGTTAAAAGAATCATAAATATACACGTAACCACTTCATGTTCTTCCTTAGTATAGGACCTTAGAATACTTGGATCGTGTTTTCCTCCCTAGTAAAGTACATGTTATGATTAGTGTATATTTTTTTTTATTTATTAGTTTCAGGTGTACAACACAAGGCAATAGTTATACTCTTTACCCCCCAAAGTAAAAACCCCCCTCCCCCAGTTCACCACCCCACTCCCCCCCATATAATATATATCCATCAAAACTCCCCTGACTCCCCTCCACAGTATACTCCACATCCCGTGACCATCCACATATTCGGTTGCAGTTGACATACAACACTATACAACATCAGCTTCAGGTGTAGAGTGCAGTGATCAAGCCTCTACTCCATCCATGAAGTGGTCTCCCTAACAAGACATGTGACTATCTGACACACCACAACATTTTTACAACATTATTATATTCCCCGAACTGTGTTTCATATCCCTGTGGCAATATTGTAGTTGTCTATTTATGCTGTCTAATCCCTTCCCCTTCCCCACCAACCCCACCCCCCTCCCAATAGAAACCCTCAGTTTTTCCTCTGCATCTACGAGTCTGTTTACTTTGATTGTTCACTCAGCTCTTCAGACTCCACACACAAGTGAGATCACATAGTACCTGTCCTTCTCCGACTGACTTATTTCTCGCAACATAATAGTCTCTTCACATTATCAATTACATTCCCAGAACTGCCCCCATATCCTTGCAGCAACATTGTAGTCCCACATACACTGTCCAAAACCATCCCCCTCTCCCTCTTCCCCACTCCCAGCCAGCAACCATCAGTTTTTCCTTTATATCTGCTTGATACTTCAATCTTCTTAAATTGTCTTTCTGGGTTAGCTTGTTTACCCCTTTCTTTTATTTAAAAAAGCCCTTTTAACATTTCTTGCAATGCTGGCTTGGTGGAATGAATTCCTTAAGCTTCTTCTTTTCTGAGAAGCTCTTTATTTCTCCTTCAATTTTAAGTGATAGCCGTGTTGGGTAGAGCAATCTTGGTTGTAGGCCTTTATTTTGGGTCACTTTGAGTATCTCCTGCCACTCCCTTCTGGCCTGCAGAGTTTCTGTAGACAAGTCAGCTGTTAGTCTAACAGGAGTTCCTTTGTATGTAACCTGCTGTCTTTCTCTTGCAGCCTCTAGGATTCTGTCTCTGTCTTTAACCTTTGCCATTTTAACTATGATGTGTCTTGGTGTGGACCTGTTTGGGTTCAGCTTGTTTGGAACCCTCTGCACTTCCTGGGCATGTATGTTGATTTCCTTCACCAGGATAGGGAAGTTTTCAGTCATTATTTTTTCAAATACATTTTCGACCCCTTGCTTCTTCTCTTCTCCTTTTGGTATCCCTATGATTCAAAGGTGGTTGTGCTTCACCTTGTCCCATAGGGCTCTTAAACTATTTTCATTGTTTTTTATTCTTTGGTCTTTTTGCTGTGCCAACTGGGTGAGTTCTGCTATTTTATCTTCCAAAGCGCTGATCCGCTCCTCTGCTTCATCTACTCTACTGGTGATTCCTTCGAGTGTGTTCTTCATTTCGGTTATTGTATTCTTTAGTTCTAACAGGTTGTTTTTTATGGTTTCCCTATCCTTCTTTATGTCCTTGCTAAGTTCCTTAAACATTTTTATCATCAGTGTTCTAAACTCTGTCTCTGAAAGGTTGGATCCCTCTGTTTCATTTGGTTCCATTTCTGGAGGTTTCTTCTGATCTTTTACTTGTGACATGTTTCTTTGTTTCCCCATTCTGGCTGTCGCTCTGGGATTGCTTTGATGTACTAGATAGATCACCAGGAGAGCCCTGGCTGGATCACGCAGGCACACAGCTCACGGCCCAACACTCCCAGGAAAACTCCCAGTCTCAGCCTGTCCCAATCAGCCTCTTGCAGATCAGGCCGAGCAGCCCGACAACCAATCACCAGCCTGGCAACTCTGCAAGCAAGTGCGGAGAGCAGGGACCCAAGGCGGCTTGCACACTCCCGCGTCTCAGTGAGCAGCTCTTGGAGCCGGATCACTCCCACTAGGCATTTCCCTGGCAACGCAGCACAAGCCGAGCGGAGGGTGGGGATCCGAGGCGGCTCACACACTCCCGGGTCTCAGTGAGCAGCCTGTTGGAGCTGGAGGGCACCCTCCCTGCGTTTCCCTGGCAACACAGTATAAGCCGGGCAGAGGGTGGGGATCCAAGGCCGCAGGCGTGCGCATGCAAGCATGCACGCACGCACGCACACACACACGTACTTCTGTGCCAATTCCACCAGACCAATTAGGTCTCGGACCTGATCCTTCGTGGGAGGGCCCAAGCCCAACAAAATGGCGCCCTCCCTACACCACTCGTGTGCAGGCTCCACACCACGGGAACTACAGTCCAAAAACCTCCAGCCTTTGCACCAAAGATGCCCAGTTCAGTCCGTCCCCGCAGGCTCCCGGCTCACACAGCCACTCCCTCCACCAGGAACCAGGTAAGTGCTCACCGGCGAGCAAGCCCGGGCGCCGGCCCCACTGATTCTCCAGCCGCTCTCAGCCTCACCGAGCTGAGCAAAGAGAGTCCTCACTAATTTACTGCCGGCTATCTTAGAACTCCTCTTCCCGGCAAAGGAGCTCTGGGCTGGTGAGCTTGGAGTGCAGCCGGAGGGTCTCTCCCCCAACCAGGGAAGCTTCCCACGGCTGGGACCTCCCTCACGGGGCTCGCCCTCTCTCGTCTCCGCCCGTCCTACCAGACCCGACGCAGCCTCCTCTTTAAGTTCTTCGTTTAGTGGTTCTGTTCATCTAGTGCTCTGGGGACCTCCAGGGTTGAATGCTGTATAATTTGCTTGTAATTTTGGTGTGATCCTGGGAGGCAGTTAGCACAGCGTCTGTCTATTGCTCCATTTTTCTGTATATTTTCAACCATGCTTTTAACCCCCAAATTATTATTTTATTTGTCAATATTTGTAGACTTGCCCATATTAAGCATTCTCTTTTTTCTTCATTCCTTCTTATACTGTTGACCTTCCATCTTGGCTCACTTTCTTTCTACCAGAAGTACATTTCAAGGAAGTACATCCTTTAGAAACTCCTTTTGTTATGATCTGGTGATAGATTCTCAATTTTTCTTTGTCCCAACATGTCTTCATCTCATCCTCATTTTTAAAAATTAAGCCTTCAGTTTTTTAGAGCAGTTCTAGATCCACAGCAAAATTAAGTAGAAGGTACAGAGATTTCCCATATCCCCTGTGTCCAGACACATGCATGGCATCCCCCATTATCAACACTCCCCACCAGAGTGGAATACTTGTTACAATCGATGAAGCTACACTGACACGTCATAGTCACCCAAAGTCCATCGTTTATTAGGGTTCACTTTTGGTGTTGTTCATTTCATGTGGTTCATTTCATGGGTTTGGACAGATGTATAATGACATGTATCCATCATTATGGCATCGCATAGAGTATTTTCACTGCCCTAAAAATCCTCTGCTCTGCCTCTTCATCCCTTCCTCACTCCCTAAACCCTGGCTACCACTAATCTTTTCATTGTCTCCACATTCTGCCTTTTCTAGAATGTCATATAGTTGGAATGTAGCCTTTTCAGATTGGCTTCCACCATATCTTTTTATGGTTTGACAAGTCATCTCTTTTTAGCGCTGAATAATATTCTATTATGTGGAGGTACCATGGTTTATTTATCCATTCACCTATGGAAGGACATCTTGCTTACTTCTAGGTTTGGGCCCTTATAGATAAAGCTGCTCTCAGTATCAGTGTGTGGGTTTTTGTGTGGATCTTACCAAGGAGCACGGTTTTTGGATCCTATGATTTAGTTTGTTCAGTATGTTTCGTTTTATGAGAATGAGAAACCACCAAATTGTTTTCCAAAGTGTCTGCACCATTTTGCCTCCCCACCAGCAATAAAAGAGAGTTCTTGTTCCACATCCTCGTCAGCATTTGGTGTTGTCAGTGTTCTGGGTTTGGGCTATTTAATAAGTGTGTAATGGTATTTCATTATTGTTTTAATTCACATTTCCCTGATGATGTGATGTGGAGCATCTTTCCAGGTGCTTATTTGCCATCTGTATACTTTCTGTGGTGAGGTACCTGGTCAGGTTTTTAGCCCATTTTTTAAATTGGTTTAATTTTTTTTCTTATTGTTGAGTTTGAAGAGTTCTTTGTATATTTAGGATAACAATCCTTTACAGATTCCTCTTTTGCAAATACTTTCTCCCAGTTTGTGGCTTATCTTCCCATTTTCTTGATGTTGTCTTTTGTACACCAGAAGATTTTAATTTTAACGAAGTCCAGCTTATCAGTCATTTCTTTCATGGATCATGTCTTTGAAGTTGTATCTAAAAAAGGTATCACCATACCCAAGATCATCTAGGTTTTCTCCTATGTTATCTTCTAGGAGTTTTATAGTTTGCATTTTATGTTTAGGTCTGTGATCCATTTTTAGTTCATTTTTCTGAAGGATATAAGATCTGTGTCTAGATTCATTTTTTTGCATGAGGATGTCCAGTTGTTCTAGAACCATTTGTTGAAAAACTGTCTTTACTCCATTGTATTGCCTTTGTTCCTTTGTCAAAGAACAGTGGACTATATTTATGTGGGACTTTCAGAATTCTCTATTCCGTTCTGTTGATTCATTTGTCTGTTCACTCACCAACACCATAGTGTCTTGATTACTATAACTTTATAGTAAGTCTTTAAGTCAGGTAGTGTCAGTCCTCCAACTTTGTTATTCTTCATTATTATGTTGGCTCTTTGGGGGTCTTTTGGCTCTCCATATAAACTTTAGGATCAATTTGTTGACATCCACAAAATAACTTGCTAGGGTTTTGATTGGGACTGCATTGAATCTATAGATCAAGTTGGGAAGAACTTGTCAATATTGTCAATATTGTCAATATTGAGTCTTCCTATCAGTGAACATAGATATTTCTCCATTTATTTAGTTCTTTGAGTTTATTTATCAGAGTTTTATAATTTTTCTTATAAAGATCTTGTACATAACTTGTTAGATTTATATCTAAGTATTTTCATTGGTGGGGAGAGTGCTGCCAATGTCTCATTTTTTAACAGCTTGATTGAGATATAATTCACATGCCGTACAATTTACCCATTTAAAGTGTACAATTCAGTGTGGTGTTTTGTACATTCAAAGATATATGCAACCATCACCACAGTCAATTTTAGCACATTTCCATCACCTCTAAAAGTAACTCTGAACCCTTCAGTTCTCCATCCTGATACTTTTTTTTTTTTTTTTACTGAAAGGCAAGTTTTTGTTGTTGTTGTTGTTGTTGTTTTTAATTTTATTTTAATTAGATTCAGGTGTACAACACAGTGTAATAGTTATACTTTTTACCCCTCAAAGTGACAACCCCCTCCCCCAATTCTCCCCCTTTCTCCTCCCCCCAATATCATACTATCTATTACAATTGCTTTGCCTCCCTTCCACCATATAATCCACATCCCGTGACTGTCTATATATTCAATTACAGTTGGCATACAATATTATACAACATCAATTTCAGGTATACAGTGCAGTGATCAAGCCTCTACTCCATTCCATCCTGATTCTTGAAAGTTATTTTTGAGGATATGAAATACGAGACTAAGAATTATTTTTCCTAGACACATTGAAGATTTCTTTCTACTGGCTTGTGGCTTCTACTGGCAGCCTTACTGTGACTCTTTTGAATGTAATCTGTCTCCTGTGATTGGCAAGGAGGAAGGATTCCATTTTTGACCCCACAATGTTAGATAGACGCTCGTGTTTTTCTGCCCGCCCCCCACCCCCAGCTCCAACAAGCAGGTAAAGCCAGAGTCTATAGAATACCAGCATCTCAGCAATTTTACCATTCTACTTATTTCTCAGGGGTCCCTCTTCACTCCGATTTTGGCCTGACATTTCTTGACTATCTTACCAACAGTTTATTATTTTTAAAAATAGTTTATCTAGCATTCTGCATTGTTTTCAGTGAGGGGATCAGTGTGGCTACCATGCCTGCCATGGTACCAGAAACAGCATGCAATTTTCATGAATTTGAACTAACAGGCTCAAATAAATAAAACAATTTATGCAACTCGATTTTAAAAGCTCTGCTCAGGTTTCATCCTGGCGAATGATCCCAAAATGATATGACCATGTGGGTATCAGATATTTAGGGGCTTCTGAGTAGACGTCCAGAACGTCAGAGATATCTTTTATTACCCATATTAGAGGATAAGGAGACCTTATGCAGGACAATTGCAACTTTTGTAATGAAAATCTCACTGCCATTTTTTTCTCGAGGACTTAATAACTGAGTTATGGAGGTAGTATTCAGTCATGCCAGCCAGCCTTTTGGAAATCTTTCAAAATATTATTAAATATTTCATATCCTGACAAAAGAAGGCTGCAAGATGTGAGACAGGCAAAAGCAGACAAAGGATGACACTGTCACCATTAGGACTAGTGAAAAGGAAGTTACGTGCAGACAATGGCGTATTGTCCCACCTGCCTGGGAGACTCTGACCAGTTCTTGCCACCGTGTCACAGGCAGGGCCAGCTGTATGGACAGGCCCAGGAGGTCCCCCTGCTGCCAGCCAAACTGCCTGTGTGCCAAGCAGGGCACAAGCAGGTCTGCCAAGGGAGTGAGGAAATGCATGCACGAGTCCAGTGTTCAATGAAAGTAATTAAAACTTGATTTGAAAGTGACACGTATGATATGGGCAATGTCTTCTCAGTTCGGTTTTAAAAAGAAAGATAAAAACCCAAACTTTGAGGTTCAAAATTGAACCCTTAACCCTACCTGCAACGTAAGTCTTTTCTTAACAAGGCAGCTCCTGGCCACTCATCTGGTATCTTCTGTCGCCCCCGGGCTTCTCTCTGTGTTGCTGTACATTCAACTTGTATTGGGTCTTTTAGGTGTTAGAAAATAACCATTTTGATGGTCTTAGGCTACTTTTCTTTAACTTTGCAACAAAATCAGGTGATATTCTCCCCCCATTGTTTATCTCAATTTGGATGTAATGATGCATTGCAACTAATTGCTGTACATTCACTAGCCCTGGAAACTTCGTAATACTCATTTGTGTTTATATGTAGCTGTGTTCATTTCCAAATGTTCCCCCTTCTCTTTTCTTACATCAGGTTGACTGTGAGGTGAAGCAGTCACACAGCTAACTCAGACCTGGAAGACCCAGGCCTTGAACCCAAATCCCCCATCTTCTCCATTCTCATTTAGCCACTGTAAGAGCTGCTTCTGCACCTGCATCATGTGAACTTTAAAACAAACAGAAAACTCCTCTGTTCTTATTTTCCAATTTAGAGAGTCTTCCTAACAATGGATCACGTGCAAATAAACGAAACATTCTCAAACTTCGCAGAGTGAGAAAGTCCTGCCTTTGGAGCAAAAGACCAATTTAGTGGAAAGAAGTAGGAATTCTTTGTATAATAAGGTGATCTTGCTAATAAAATGAACCCAAGGAAAGTCTCACTGCAATGAGATAAAATCTCACTGTAACATCACCCTGTTGTAACATGCGGTGGAGCCGTAAGAGGCGTTATGAATGCTATTTTCTTATACTTAGGTGACAGGACATGGTGCCAGGTGGCAGATCTGTTTCTCAGTGAGGTGGGGCCGATAACACAGATGAAGCAGGAGTTGAAGGTCGAGCCTAGGCTGGAACCCAAGTCTTTCCCTTTTGGAGATAAGTGAGAATTCACCTTCTGGTCTTCCAGTCCCTGATAGAGCCTAGCAGTGGAAGTGATGGAGAATTCATCAGCCTACCTGGGGAGCAGCACTGCCCCCAGACTGACTGTCTGAATTAATGAAGGTCATGGTAAGAAATAGTTCTCCTTGATCTGAAGTGGTTTCTTAGGCAGGGTCTGTGCTTTCTTTGGTTTTGTTTCCCAAAGTGAGGATCTCTTTTTTAAAAAAACTAAAAGCAACAAAAATGTGTCATATTATACAAATAAAACTACTCTGCCACAAAGGCATAAATAACTTCTGTACCACGGGCAGTTTAACTTAAACCCTCAGGAACGTCAGCTGACTCGATCTGCTTTTCTTGCTTCTTTGTTCCAGTTACCCCTGGGATATGACACGGAGTTTCTACACTTGATTTAAGACCTAAAACCAAGCTTCTTAATGTTGAATGTTAGCTTCTGCTACATCGGCTGTTATGGTAGCTATAAAGTTAGTGCCTATCTGACGTCTTGAAACAGCATACCATTGCATACCGCTCATTGTGTGTATCATTTTATTTATGTATAAAGCTTAGAATTCAGTAAAATGCAAAGCATTCTGAAACTTGAAGCAGTTAGCTACCAGAGCCCATAACTTAGGAAGTTGAAAATGTAAAATTAAGCCTGGTGTCCCACTTTTTTAATTATGATAAATCTCAAACATACCCCCAAAATAGAGAGAATAATATAAGGAACTTTCATATGTCCATCATCCAGATTCAATAATTGTCAAGAAGTTACAACACTTTTTTTTTGTTTCTTAGCTTCTCCCTCCTTTTTCCTTTGTTGAATTCTTATTCTTTTTTGCGATTTTTCACATTTCTGTGACTTGCTATCTTTTCATTAATTTTGAAAATTCTTAGCCATTATGCCTCATATATTGCTTCTGCCCCATTCTTTCCCTTCTTTCATTGAAATTCTAGTTAACATATATGAGAACCATGTCTCTCTTTATTTTCCATTTCATTATCTCTCCATGTTTTACAACTGATAATTCTTTAGCTATGCCTTCCAGTTCACTAATTCTTTCTATGGCTGGGACGAATCTGGTGTTAAACTATTGAGTTCTTCATTTCAGTTCTTTATTTTTCAGTTCTAGAATTTTCTTTGGTTATTTTTCATATAGATATATTTTTTAAATTTTCTGCTAAAATTCTTTTCTATTATTTAAGACTCAAACATATTATAGTTATTTTAAATGAAGTCTGTATATAAGAACCTCAATATTTGAGTACCTATAGGTCTGTTTCATTGTGTTTTTCTCTTGGTTTCCAGACACTCCTTGTTTTTTTGTATGCCTACTCATAATTTTACTGAATGCAGGACATTTGTTAGAAAAATTGGGAAGATAATTTGAGGTTCAGGATGATGCCATGTTCTTTTAGAGAGAATGTACTTTTGCTTTTGGTAGTCAAGGTAGAAACCAATCACCTTAATCCAGTTAGAGTTTGAGCTGATTCAGTCTCTGTGAGGGCTGCTCTGTTCCTAGATTGTAGCCCTTTGGGAGTCCAAAATGAATGCCAGGGGTGTTTACTAGGGCTCCTTCTCATCCTTGTTGAACCCTGAACTCCAGTATCTACTATTGTCTCCATATGTTTGAAACTGCCAAAACCTCTCAGCTCAGCTGTTTAGCCTGTCTGCCTTTACTTTCAAATCAGCAGGAAAAAGTGGCAACAAATGTCAAGGTCACCTTCTTGAGCTTCTGTTCTTTCTGTGATCCTGACTCTTCAAGACCCGTCGGCCTTAGTGGCCCTGTGATACTGTCAAACAGATTTTTAAAAATATTTTGTCTAACTCTTCTCATTCCTAGCAAGGAGTTTGGTCTGAAACAAGCTAATTCACCATTGCTGGAAAAAGAAATTCTGCTGAAGAAATCTAAATCAAATCTCTAGCATTCCATCATTGTATCCATGCATACTTCAGTTTGTATCCCTGAAAAAACTGTGGACACTTTTTTACATACCCACAATGCATTTCGTGTTCAGATTTCCTAGATTGTCTCATAAATATCTTTTTATACTTGTTGTGTTTGAGTGGAGATGAACAAGGTATTCACGTTATGTTTATTTGTTGTATCTCTCAAGTCTCTTCCAATCTAGAGTGTTCTCGTCCCCACCATCATTTTCTTTTCATGTCATTGACCTGTTGAAGCTCCTGCATCAAAGTCCTATAGAACTTCCCAAATCTCGGATTTAGCTGGTCACTTTCATTTGTTCCTCTATCACTTGTTTTTTCTATAAAATGGCATTTAACTTTATGGGCTTAATTAAATTCCATATCCCCCTCCTCCTCTTCCCCCTTCCTCTACCTCATCCTTCTCCTCTTTCTCAAGGATGCTTTCTAGATTGTACAAAATAATTCCTATTGCATCAAATCAGGTAGCATGTAATGTCTGATTGTCCCACCTTAGTGACATTAAGATTGATCATTGAGTTCAGATGGTAACAGCCTATATAATTTGTTCTAAAATTCTCCCTCATTTTTTGATCTTCTGGTTTCATTTAGTGATACTTTTTTTTACTGGATCAATTACTTCTTCAGGAGTTACAAAATGATGATTTTCTAATTCCATCACCATTTCACATTTATCAGTTAAAATTTGTACACTAGAGGGCTGACCGAGTAGCGCATTCGTTGAGAGCTGGTTTTGGGATGCCAGCGACCCCGGTTCGGATCCCACATATGAGGGCCAGTGACACTGCCCTCTAAAAAAAAAGAATTTTGTACACTAGAGCTATTTGGTTACTCTGAAATATAGTTTATACAGGCAAGTTAAGCTCCCTTTTTAAATTCAGTAATGTATTTTACATCACTTCTAAAAAAAAAAAAACCAGTCCTGAACAATCAACAATTTTCCTACACTATAAATGCCCAAACTGCTCCCTGGAACGAAGCAATGGGATTGGTCATTGCATCGTGCAGGAAAACCTCAGCGGGACCAACAGCACAGGTCCTGCAATCAGACATTTGCTTCCTGACATCCTTTTAACTCAAAACAATCCAGTTCCCTGACTCCCAGACTCCTTGTAAAATATGGCAGCAAGATCTTGGTGCTGATGGGTCTGAGTGAAAGCTCGTAGGTGGGCTGCTGCTTTTCTCTGCTTATTTAAACACATCCTTTCCTCTGCATTTATTTACCCCAGAAACACCAAAGGCGATTTTCGCACCCCAGGCCCAACATTCTGGAGCCTGTGCTAGCTAGCATTTGCACCTATGAAAGGAAAACCTGTAACCCCCAAACAAGCTGCCCGCCTTGTCAAATGACTTTGTTATTATATAGTTTGCTTGCTCTTTTTGTGGCAGCATTTCTATTTCTGAATCTGGGAGTCAGCTCTCGCGCTGATGGACCCCAGGAAGTCTCCATGTCCCATCAACTGCATAACTTTTTTCTTACTTCTTTTCTGTCCTCATTACCCCCATCCTGCCTATGTCTCTGTGCCCTAAGGCCTCTTGTCCAGTTTCCTTTGTTTCCTGTCCTGATGAAATACTCTCGGCTCCATTCAGCAGTGCCCAGCCACCTCACAGGCAGAAATCTGAACGTCCTAGCTTTGCATTTATGTCTGCACAGCCCAGCCTCAAACACTCTCCTCCTCCGCCGGCCAGACCAGCGTGCTCACTGGCCCTTTGTATCCAGTCTCCTGTGCCGGCCAGAGGTGCCCATACCTTGCTGTGCCCCAGTGTTTGTCCCAGGTCCCATCACGTCTTCCGTCCTGAACCACCTCAAGCTGTGCCACTCCGAGAGCCCTTGCACATCACTGCGCTCTTGGCTGCTCCTGGAGCGCCCACTCTGTCATGGCCCAGAAGCTGTGACCTCTGTCTGTGATGTCATGGACCTCATGTCTGCAAGTACACTGTATCCTAGCCACGGGCAGGGACTCACCTGGGACTTCTCTGTGTCCCTTACAGCTCTGAGCACAGAACCTGGCATCTCGTAGGGACACCTTCACCTCACCCTCTCACCCAAGCCCGTTTTTGTCTCCGTGGCCCTCGGGCACCCCTGATGCCTTCTCTGGTTCAAGTTCTCAGACTGGCCTTGAGTTTTGACAGTCGTGTGGCTGACTTGCAGGCCCTCCTCTCTCCTCATCACTGTCACACACACACGGTAAAGTTGATGAAAGCCCCTGCCCTTAGTGGGGAACGTCTCCCAGCAGGAGCGAGCATCTCCAGTTTTCCTTGGGGTGCTCTTCCAGCAAGTACTCATGATTCTTATTCCATATGTCAGCTGGGAGGGCTCCAGGGACAGTCCAGGCACACCCCCAGCACCCCTGCAGGGCTGTGAGAGTGCTCTGTAAATATTTATATGGAAGTCCCCCTCTCACACACTTCCTCCCCACCCTCTCCTTATTAAACTCCATTGCGTTTTGTAATATCTTTAAGGCACCAGCGCAGAAACCCACCATGACACAATTAGGCCCCGCCTTCTCTGCCATCACGGAACTGAAGATTTTCTTTCCTTCTGCTAACTGACAGGACAGACCTCCACTTAGTGGAGTGATTACTAGTATAAAATTACTTTTTGGCCTTTGGATTTAATTATGCCACATTTATAGCAATAAAATAAAATCTCAAATGCAGGTGTGCTTTTCACAGAAAGTGTCCAGGGCAATTAGCTGCTGATAATGGTGTCCTTAAGCCTTTTGTCTAGAGATCTTAAAATCTTTTCCACACAAGCAGATAATGATGTTCATTCTACAAGGGGTGAGGTGAACTGATTGATCTCTTGACATACTGAGGCGATGAAGAGAAATCCAGGACCAGGTGTCTCCTTTGTTCCTCCCCCAACCCGTCCCTTTCAGCTCTTTCAAAAAAGAATGGCCCACCTTCTATTGATTTGAATACCTCCGTCTCAAATACTGCTTTCCACTTTTTCAAGAGCATGAAGGAAAAGTTTCCATATCACATTCCACGGTGGGGGTGGGGGGTGTGAAGAGCTGAGATTCAAGGAGAGAGAATGGCTAAGTGCACACTCACCAGAGGACATACGTGTCTCTCCTGGCAGATCTACCTCATTTCTGTCACACAGCAGGGCGTGGTTGTGGGTTCCGTGAGTTCGTAAATTACAACCAGTCAGAAGAGAGCTTGGTCCATGGCAAGCCCTACCTACGTCATGACTCGTAGGATCATCTTATGATATCCACGGGCAGACCCCTCTGATCCCTGGAGCGCACCCTTGCCGGTGCTAACGGTTTGGATGCACTACTCAGCCAAGCCTTCCCCAGTCCTGGGGAGCCAGCTGCAGTCCTGTTAACTTCCTCCAGGAAACCTTCGTTGGTCCAGCCAACCATCAGCCACCTCTCTCTCTTTATAACTCCTATTTCGTTTTCTTAGTTCAATGCCACACAGTTGAATTGAGCATGACCATGCACTAAGGTGGCCTCATGGGGCACTAAATCACACTCTGTTTTGTAATATGTTTAAACTGTTGTATGAATGTTTGTCATGTGTGTAATGAAAGTATTGGGCCTTAAGGGAAAAGTTCATATAGATACAGTCATGTGTCCCCAAGCTCCAGGAATGATCCCATATATACAGCAGGAGCTCAGAGGGTCTAAGAATAGCTGATGTGGTGGGGGCAAAAGAGGCCAAACCATACACCTTTTGTTGAATCTAATATAATAAATTCATCTTCGATCAAACTGAAGTAATATCAGGGCTGAAACATAGCCCTACGTTTCCAGTCCGTGGTCCACAACACCCCGCTCGATTCTGCTGTACGTAGAAGAGGTCACGTAGGTAGAGTTCCTCCCACGTGCAGGACATCACGGCAGATGCAGACGGGGTGTCTGAATAAAAAGCTCTAGAATCCAGGGAGGTGATCAAATAAATATACAAGGGCCTGTGAGACAGGCGGACTGTGAGGAACTCCATGACTGAGGTTCACAGGGCTCTGCAGGTACAAGGAGGGTGTGGTGCCATCCAGATGGGGAGCCATGAAAGCTTCCACTCATTTACTGAACAAATAGATGTGGAGGGGCCATCTTGTGTTCCAAGGCTGCCCGAGGTACTGGAGCTTCAAGGGAGGACTCAGAGCATAAGAGGAGCACCCGGTCTTCCCCCCGACTTTTGACCCCCAATATAATTCAGAGGTCGGAACTTGTCTCTCGTCTTTACTGCTCTTTAGGGAGGCATTCCAGTCCAGTCTTGTCTTTTTCCTAATGCAGAAGCATTCTGGGAGCAGGATGTGATAATGTGCCCACTCCCTCAGGACGGCACTGTCCCCGATGGGGGAGCCCATTTCTCCTCAGGAGCGCATTCACATCACAGTCAGTGTTTGCTCCCACCTTCATCGTCTCCTGAGGCAGCGCCGGCTGCAGGTGAGAGCTCCTGACACGATCTGCCTTTGGTCTCTTCCAGGCTTTTCTACCCCGGAAGCCACCCCGTCAGAGGTGTGCAGGTCATGAAGGTTGGCAAGTTGCAGCTACATCAGGGCATGTTTCCCCAGGCGATGAAGAACCTGAGACTGGTGAGTGCCGCATCTCGTGTGACCTGCCTGGGACACCTGTCTCTGGCTGTTGCCAAGTCTCTTCCTTGTGATTTATAGCAACTCCACACGCACGTGTCGGCATGCTCGTATGCACACACACCCGCCCATAAGGGTTTAACAGCAGGCTCTGAGAAAAATAACTGATTTGGGATGTTGTTTGCCAATGTCTGTGGTGTAAACACGCCCGCCATCATTGATTTTAAACCGCCGATGTTAAATCAACCAGTTCACAAAACTCATGACAATTTAATAACCAGCTCTCTCTAACGGTGAACAGGCCACCCTTCCCCATGCCCCGCCCACTGACCACAGGACACTGCCCATATTCCCTGCTTGTCAGGCCGGCCCCTTGCACCTCTGCAGCCTCCACCCTGCTGCAGTCCTCCTGCCCTCTCCACACAGCAGCCAGTGTGCGCTGGGACCAGACACCCCGAACTGCTCACACTTGGGTCTTCGCAAAGCTATTTTCTCTGCCTTATATGACCCTACCCCCACCCCCTGGGCCTGGCAGAACTCTACTGATCCTTCAAGGCTAGGCTCCAATACCATTTTTCTCCTTGTTCTCCTACCACGCCTTGTTCACTGGGCCACCAGAGCACTTACCGCACAGTAGGGGGAATACCTGACACCCCCACCTCCCCCAGCACACTGGGACGTCTTTGTGGTATCTTTGTAACCAGCTTCCCGCCATGCAAGAAACCTAGAACTTAGGAAGGATTCATGGTTGAAGGAAGGTGGGATGGTCAATACAGAGCTAGCAGTAAGCGCAGAGAAGCTAAATGGGAGAATTGGGTCGGTGTTGGATATATGGTTAAAGAGTGACATTTACCTGTCGCCCTCTCCCTGAGTCTCCTCTGCCTCTGGGGGCCCAGGGCTCTCTTTCCACCCTGGCAGAGCTCCCTCTCACCCAAACCATGGTTCCCAAAAGGAGAGCTCACATGCTCCTCTGGTTCAGGCTCTGGCTTTTATGCAGAGACCTGATGGATAGGGTTTCATAAGCAGCACCTGACGCTTTAATGGCCCATGATGCCCTTATCTGCAAAAGACCTACAGGGGAGACATCTGAGTCCTGTATCTAAATCTCTCAAGGAGTGTCCAGAGGCTGGCTGGTCCCATTGCATGGGCACTTACCCGTATTTAGATGAGAAAAATGACAAATGAGATCCCCTAATGCTAGTCTTTGTTGACTGCTAGCCATGTTGCCTTTTCCTGATCTCTAACTGAGATCAGCCATGGTCAACAGGAAGCACAGTAAGATCCCAGAAGTCAGGTGACTCTTGTCCTTTTCACCTTGTCTGACATCATTACCCAGATTGATGGGAGAACACCTAGCCTTCTCTTCCAGCCTTAAGGAAAACTTGGCTTTCTTGTCAGGCAAATAGTTGTCAGCCAGTCAAATAAGTTAGGCAGAAAATACATACTGAGGGTCCCCTGTGTGAAAGTTTCGACAGAAACATAACACGGAGGAAATCTCCCAAGTATAGGATGTACCCAACCCAGGGCCACCAGCAAGCAGGTGTTTTATAAGTGGTCAGATTATTCCGTTAGGATTCTAGGGGACTGGAAAGTCTATTCCTGATCATCCATACGTGACCTGACCTGGTCCTCATGACAGATGACAGCCATAGGAGGTCAGTAGGCCAGGCACTTTCATTTCCATTTGAAAATTAAAGAAGCTAAGGGCTTGGAAACATTCAAGAGCTTGTCTAAAGTCAAACCAAGACCAGGTCTAGTTTGTTCCTTTTCATTCGACACATCTTGATAAAAATGCTTCTATTAATCTGAGTGAGACCCAGTGTTATCCTTATAATTTAGTGGGGGAGACAGATATGAACAAGCCATTAAATCCAGGCTGGAATCCAAGGCTCTGTTCTTCCTCTAGACTGGCCCAGTTAAATGGATGAGGCTCCCTAGTAAGACTCAGTGTGCAGAAATCCCTTCAGATCTCCTGGGCTTCAGATCTCAGAAGCTAACTCAGAGAGTGTGTGGGAGCGAAATCAGAGGAGATGTGGATCTCTTCCATTCTTCGTGTGAGGTTTTAATATTGTCATGGCATGTGTAACTCTTAAAGGAGACATCTAATACCCTCACCTGCAAAGACAAACCCAGACAGACATCTAGATATGCATTACAGGGTAACATGGGTGGGGCGGATGGTGCTAGACATCACCAGCCCTTCTCATGACACTCTTCTTGCCCTTTTACACTGCTCCTGCCCAGTTCCATTCTGACGTCCTCACGTCCACCTTGTCAGGTTGTCTCGCATCTTCCAGAAGCTCCCCTTGAGACCCATTTTAGCATCTTTTGTTCCTGGTACCAAAGAGAAGCCCAAACATGGACACTGATAGTTGCCAAATGAAAAGTCTTGGAGCAGCATCTGAAAGTCTTCCCTGAGAATGGGGGTTAAGTCATGGCGTTACTCCAAACTTCCTGTTTGGCTCTGGAAAAGTCACTTTGTCTCTTGCTGGGTTCTGATGATCAACCAAAATGCAAATGTGCATCCCTGGCAGTGTTGCTTAGTAGAAAGAGCACTTGGATTTGGAGTGAGTAGGTTCAGATTTGATTCCCACCCTTTACTGGTTTTATGAGTTGAGGCAAGTTGTTTAATCTCTTTGAATATAATTCTCTTATTTTTAAAATGAAGATACTCCCTACCCGACAGAGTTGTTTTGAGAAGTAAATGAGGACACGTGTGAGAGTGTGTTTTGCCAAGTCCCAAGCATTTTGAGACTCTAAAGGGTTATTATTTTATAGGAACTCGTGTTCTGACCACTCCCCAACTAACTGGTCCCTTTAGCCCTGTGTTTGTAGTTTGGGGTTCTATGGTAGTTCCCCTTTTGAGCAATTATGTCATGTAACTGCTTCCTAACAGTTCACATGAGTATATTCTGTTTCCAAAAGGCAAGTGGGAATTCCTCGAGGGACCTTGACGAATGTACCTTTTGTAGCTCCTGGTGCCATCTAACATAGACACACATGCCCCAAATGCAGCAAGTTCTGGCAAATCCATGCTTGAATGAATGGATGTTTGTTTGTTTGTTTGTTTTTGAGGGCAGTGTCACTGGCCCTCATATGTGGGACCGAACCGGGGCCGCTGGCTGAATGGATGTTTTAATGAAGAGAGGACTTTCAAAGTCTCGCGCTCGCCCCGTTTTTTCAGCTGTATTTAGTTAATAAGCCAGGTCTTTTCAGGACCTTTGTGGACCATTTGCTAGCAGAGGGATGGCCTGCACACATCCATCTCTTCATAAGCTCTTATGATTTATAAGTCTAGAAGCAGATCAGTTTGGTTCTTCAGAAAGCCTTTGTTCTCGAGCTTCCTCAAAGCTCTGGGAACCCAGAGAGGGGAGAGTGAAAATACACTCTTTGCCTTTTCAAACTAATATTCTCATTAGACTGGTGCCTCCCTGCCCCCCAAATATTTTTCTTATCTTAGAAACTCTGGAAATAATGGGATGAAATTGCTGGAATCAGGATTTCAAAGGCTGAGTATGGGACAGAAGTCAGGAAAACTTCAGAATCAGAAATTTGTTACAGATTCAATTAGGCCCCAGCCTCCTGCAGGAAAGGAATCCACTTAGCCTCGCTCTGATTTGGTTTAGGCTTCCATCTCCACCGGGCTCAGCCGAAATCCTTGTGATTGCTGCCACAGGGCTGTCCTGGGGTTTCTTCACAGCGCTTCCCGCCTGCTTCCTCCTGTCTCGAATCGACTCTCATTTCTTTCCATTTGTTTCTTGGAAGAATTTTATTAGTCACTAATTTGACTTCTTGGACCTCAAGGGGAACCATCCTTCTCAGGGCTATCTTGTCAGTAAGCCCATTTCTTTTCTGTGAGCTCCCTCACCCTGGGCCCGACTGGCAGCTTTGTTAGCAGTGCTTTATTAGCTGAAGTCAGGTTGGAAAACATCAGACTTCTTTCCCTTCAATAACCATATTTTATTTGGATGTTAGATTTCTTACATTACACTGTAATGGTTTTTTACCCTTCTCGTTGCATTTTGTTGAAGCATTTTGCATGTTGAGGATCTTTTTATCTTTTCTGGGCCTGAACACAAAATGCAGGCCACACATCCCAGACCTTACTCCTCTCGTTCCTGTAGTTATTAGCTAATCCAGCACTTCCAGGGAAAGCTCAGGGCACAACCACTCTGGCCTCTATCTACTCCAGCCTGCACCCTGATTTCCAGCCCTCCCCTCAAAATGGCTGGTGTGGAGTATGCAATTCTGTTGTTCCCAGTCCCTAATCTCTACAGTGATTCTTAAGCTTTTTGGTCATGTTCTTGTTTAGGAATCTGATGGGAACCACTGACTCACCAAATAAAAATGTACACTCAACATTTTGCATTTGGCTGGGAATGGGGACTTTGGGGACCACCTGAAGCTTCTCCATGGACTCTCAAGTGCCCACAGCCTCTAGGTTAAAAAGCTCCCCACTTGGTGTGTACATCATGCCTTAGTATAGGGGAGGTGAGCGGGGGAGGGAGGAGGAGAACAGGGCATGCTGAAGTGAGGTTCCATAATCGTCAATAATGCCTATGAAGAGTTGTTTGGACGTCCCTGGCTCTGATACTTAGGAATGTCCCCTACTGACCCCCAAATGAAGAATATTAGTTTCAAGAGTATGTTTCTGAAGGAAAAAAAGGAAAAGATAATTAAGAGAATGGTCAGTAAAATGAAAGCGTAGTGAGTAAGCCACATTAGAAGAAATAAGCAGAAATTTACCCAGCAGTAAGTGTAAGCCCAGCAGTAGGAAGGAGGCAAGTGGGAAGCTGGACTTAACACCTCCACCTGGCAGTAACAAGGTGTCATCCCCCATTCTTCTGTTGGAACAATGTCAGAGGAAGGTTTAAATAAAATTCAGAATCTCAACAGGATACCCAGAATGTTCAAGTTTCAACTGAAAATCACTGATTGTACCATGAACCAGGAAGGCCTAAATTTTCATGGGGAAAAAAAAAAAGACAATCAATATATGCCAACTCCAAGGTAACAGAGATGTTAGAATTATCTGACAAATATTTTAAAGCAGCTGTCATAAAAATGTTCCAATGAACAATTACAAACACCCTCAAAACAAATGAAAATATCAAAACTTTTAGCAAAGAAATAGAAGATATAAAGGAGAAGCAAATAAAAATTTAAGAGCTGATAAATATAATTACCAACAGAAACAGATTGGAGCTTAGCAGCAAAAAGGAGAAGGCAGAGGAATGATTAATAAACATGAAGATAGAGCAATAGAAGTGACCTAATCTGAAAAACAGAGAGAAAATTAGTCTTTAAAAAAGGCAAAATTTAACAGAGCCTCAGGGACCTATGGGACCAATAACAAAAGATATAACACTGGAGTCCCAGAAGGAGAAGAGAGAGGATAGGGTGGGAAAAATACTTGAAGAATAATGAAGGCATCCAAATTGAAAAGGAAGAAGTAAAGTTATTTCTGTTCACAGATAATATAGTTTTATATGTAGAAACCCCTAAAGATTCCACACAAAACAAAAAACTGTTAAAACTAATAAATCCAGCAAAGTAGCAGGATATAAAATCAACATGCAAAAGTCAGATGCGTTTCTATATACTGATAGTGAACAATCCAAAAAGCAAATTAAGGAACAGTTCAATTTACAATAGCATCTAACAAATGAAATACTTAGGAATTAACTTAACCAAGGAGATGACTTATGAGTATACACTGAAAACTATAAAACATTGATGAAAAATTAAAGAAAACATAAATAGAATAACATCCATGTTCATGATTAGAAGGCTTAATATTGTTAAGCTGTTATACTGTCTAAAGCAATCTACAGATAGAGTACAGCCTCTATGAAAATCCCAATGATGTTTTTTCAGAAATAGAAAAACCCATCCTAAAATTTATATGAAACCTCCAGGGACCCCAACAGTCAAAACAATCTTGAAAAAGAAGAAAAATGTTGGAAGACTCATTTCTTGATTTCAAAATTTACTACACAGTTACAGTAATCAAAGCAGTATGTAGCATAAAGAAGGCCAGACAGACCAATGGAATCGAATAGAGAGCCCAGAAATAAACCTCACATGTATGATAAAATGATTTTTGACAAAGGTACCAAGGCCATTCAATGGGGAAAGGACAGTCTCTTCAACAAATGGCATTGGGAAAACTGAATATCCACATGCAAAGGGGTGAATTTGGTCCTTTACCTAGCATCATATTTAAAAAGTAACTCAGGATAGTCAAGACATAAATATGAGCTAAAATTATGAAATTCATAGAAGAAAGCATAGAGCAAAAGCTTCATGACATTGGATTTCGCAATTTCTTGGGTATGACACCAAGACACAGGCAACAATAACCAAAAATAGACAAATTGGACTTCATTAAAATTAAAAAACTTCTGTGCATCAATGAACCTATTAACAATAAAAAGCCAACCCACAGAATGGGACAGAATATTTGCAGATCATGTATGTGGTAAGGGATTAATATCCAGAATATATAGAGAACTCCTAAAACTCAACAACAAAAACAACTGAATTCAAAAATGGGCAAAGAGGGACTGACCGAGTGACTCAGTTGGCTAAGAGCTCGCTCAAAAGTGCGAGCTGAGCTCTGAGCAACAGCAGTTCAATGCCCAGCCCAAACTGAGCTGCTGCTGAGCTGCCAACAGGTGGCAGGATGGCTCAAAAAACAAAAAAAAGTGGGCAAAGGACTTGAATAGACAGTTCTCCAAAAAACATATGTAAATGGTCAAAAAGTAAACGAAAAGATGGTTCACAGCACTAACCACTGGGGGAATGCAAATCAAAACAGCAATGGGATGGGATGGCACTTTTCATATATTAGGATGACAATTATCAAAAAAAAAAGAGGGGGTGAGGAGAGAAGAAGAAAAACAGAAAACAACAAGTGTCAGTGAACAAAGTGGAAACCTGTACATTATCAGCAGAAATGAAAATTTGTGCAGCTACTGTGGAAAATAGTACAGTAGTTCCTCAAAAAAAAAAAAATGAAACATAGAATTGCCATTTGATCCAGCAATTCCACTTCTGCTCAAGTCTCTGCTTTCAGTACTTTTATGTAGATATTTTAGCAGATATTTGTATATCAGTGTTCACAGCAGCATTATTTATAATTGCCAAAAGGGAGAAACAGTTCAAATGTCCATGGATGGAAGAATAGATAAACAAAATGTGGGAGATATATCTATATCTATATATTTCTATCTCTCTATATATCTATTATAGAATCTATATATAATAGATTATATATGTATATTATTCAGCCTTAAAAAGGAAAGAAATGCTTGTACATGCTACAACATGGATGAACATATACAAAGTGAAATAAGCCGGACATAAAAGGACAAATATTATATGGTTCCACTTACATGAGGTACCTAGAGTAGTTGAAAACACAGAGACAGAATATAGAATAGTAGTGACCAGGTCTGGAGGGAGGGGGTAAGAGGAGTTATTGTTTAGTAGATACAGTTTCAGTGTGAGATGATGCAAAAGTTCTAGAAATGGATGGTGGTGATGGTTGCACAACTATATGAATGTATTTAATGTGACTGAACCTAAAAATGATTACAGTGGTAAATTTCATGATCTTATGTATATTTTACTACAATAAAACATGTTTATAAAAGAAATAATCATAGAAAACTCCCAGAATTTGGCAAAAGACATAAACTGCAAATTCAAGACATTGAGTGAAGCCTAAATAGGTAAAATACAAAGAATCCACACTAAGACTAAGACTCATCATAGTCAAATTTCTGAAAACTAAAGACAAGGAAAATACCTTAAAAGTGACAAAAAAAAAAAAAAAAGAAAGTTTCCTGGCCTATAGAGAAAAACAAAATTAAATTTCAATGATTCCTCTCATTAGAAACCATGGAGGCCAGACAAAAATGACACATTTTTCAAGGACTGCAAGAAAAGAACCGTTAATCCAAAAACCTATACTCAGCAAAACTATCCTTCAGTAATGACATCTCAGATGAAAGTAAACTAAGCAAGCTTGTCACAGCAGACCTCTTCTAAAGGGATGGCTAAAAGAATTCTCTAAACAGAAAGGAAATGATTTAAACAAAAAAGGGAATCTTGGAACATCAGAAAGGAAGAAAAAACATGGTAAACAAAAATATGGGCAAGTTAAATGCACTTTCGTTCCCCTCTTGAGGTTTCTAGCTTATGTTTGACAGTTGAAGCAAAAATTATAATACTCTCTGACATGGCTCTAAATGTATAGAGTGGAAATATTTAGGACAATTATATTCCAAATAGGGGAGGGTAAAAGACATAAAGGGAAGTAAGGTTTCTTGAACTGGTAAAATGACAACACCAGTACAGTGTGATAAGTTATGTATATATAATGTAACACGTAGAGCAACCACTCTAAAAGCCATACAAAGGGCTGCACTCAAGAACACTACAGGATGGAATTCTTAAAAAAAAAAAAATTTAAGTAACCCACAGGAAATGCAAGAAAAAGAAAATAAAAACAACAACCCAAAAACAGTATAAACAGAGAACAAAAATACGATGGCATACTTAAACCTTCATATGTTAATAATATATTAATTATGTAAGTGGTCTATGTATACTTAAATTGTCTAATTAACTAAATGAAAGAGATTAATAGACTAGGTTTTCTAAATGACCCAACTCTGCCAACTATAAAAAAGCCACTGAAAATACAATGGTGTAGGCAGTTTGAAAGTAAAAGGTTGAAAAACGATGTATCATGAAAACATAAACGAAAGCTGGAGTGGCTATATTAATATCAGATAAAGTAGACCTAAGCGCAAAGAACATTTTACTAGAGAGGGACATTTTATAATGAAAAAAAAAGGTCAGTCTACCAGGAAGACACAGCAATCTTAAATATCTATGCACCGAACAACCCAGTTGCAAAATATGGGAAACAAAAACTGATAGAACCATAAGGAGAATTAGACTATAAGCTTGTGGGTACAACTGTAGCTGGGGACATCACCACCCCTCCGTCAGCAACTGACAGAACAATTAGACAGAAAACCAGCGAGGGGACTGTAGCAGCCCCATCAGCCAACAGGATCTAATTAACATTTATAAACCCCTCCCCGCAACAACAGCAGAATACATGTTCAAGTGCCCATAGAACAAACACCCAAAGAGACCACATTCGGGCCGTAAAGGAAGAGTCAATAAATGCAAAAGGATTCAGGTCAATTTTCTGACCACAGTGGAATTCAATTAGAAATCAATAACAATATTTGGAAACAAAACCAAATGGACACCTCCCAGCTCTGTGTCTGGGACTTGGTTTGGCCCCTAGAATTTCTCGAGTCCAATCTCATTGTTTAGTTGAGGAAACTGAGGCTCAGGGAAGGGACATGAATTTTTTCAGGGCCTCTTAGGTGCTCAGCAAATATTCACTGGATTGACTAAACACAGCAACACAACAGCAGCTCTTTGACTAGATCAGCTCCTACCACTGGGAGACGGCACACACCTGAGTGCCCCGCATCTGTAACCCCTCAGACGCCCCTGGGCTGCGCCGCGCTGGGCCCCCCACCTCTGGACAGCCCCCGCACCTTACATCTTTGGTCACACTCTGTCCCGGCCCTGCCAGAGCTCTTCCCCGAGTAAGGCTGAGTCTTAACGCCTCACAGCTGCTCCTGCGGTAGTTAGTGAATGAGGGCGGAGAAGTTTGCTTTAAGGACATTCTGCCTTTCAGGAGGACAGGTCCTGCCAGCCGATCCTACTCCACTACGAGAATTATGTATTCAAGGTGTTGAGCAGCAGAGCAAGCAGGGTCCACAGGGGTGCTGCTTCAGAGGGGCCATCAAAGGATGTGGACCCTTCAGGTGCCTGGGGGGGCGGGGCTTGTGGTGGCTCTGGGGCTGCTGACCGCAGTTAGCTTCTTACATTCCCTGTTTTGGGCGCCCCCGCCTACCTCCCCCTCTCTCTCCCCCTCCAGCACTCCACTTTCATCCCGAGATGGGCAGAGCAAGGAAACGTGCCTGCATTTCCCCCTCCTGTGATCTGATTCCAGCGGGTCTTATCGTGCACACATTTCTTTTCCATCTGACTTTATATCCATATTTAAATCATTGCTTGGGGTAGTCATTTATTGGATTGCCTTGGGCTCATGGTGGAGAGTATATATGAGATCCTTGATAAGCTTAATATATTTGTTATTAAAAATTAATAAGAACGCTAGATTGTTTGCAACTTGAAATCACGATTTGATTTAATTCATTTTATTTCATATGCAACCACAATTCTAAAATTACTTAAAAAAGAAAAAAAAGACGTGATGAGATTGAAATCTGTTCTGGGACCCTGGCTTTATTCCTGAGTGAACCAAGCCTGTCATGTGGCAGCCAATCTGCATTGCCATTCCTCCTGTGACATTTAGAGTCAGCACAGGGCTGCAGTGAGCCCCTCGGAGACTTCAAATGAGCCCTCTGTGGGAGATTATGCGCAGGCTCTTTTTAAATGCTACCATTAAAAAAATAAAATTTAATGGAAAGAGATAAGCTTTTCCCAGCACACGCCGGCTCCAATTTTATATTTCCTTAATCTGTTTTATATACTGCTGCAGGAAATTAAACCAAAATTGTCCTCTCTGACGTGTGCACAGGCGGCAATGGGGAGGGGCTGACGGAAGGGAGACAGAGCGGGGAAACAGTTGCTCTGGTTCGTCAGAAATTTGTTGTAAATCTCTCCATTGGGGCGGGGGAAGCTTTCCTCATCTTCCCACCGGATGCAGAGCTGTGGCTGCCATGCAGAGGCAGCCTGGGCCCAGGGCCACACAGGGCTCTTATAACACTGAGAACTGTGGCCCCAGTGGCATCCAGGCTGTGTCCAGGACAAGGATCAAATAAATGTCCTCCATCCCTGGGTCTGGCTTTCACCTTACTGTCTGCTCACCATGACCTGTCACTCCCACTCACCCACAAGACAGTCACCGATGTATTTTGTATATTACTGAATCCTACTTCTTTTTCCCTTCTTTCTCTCCTTTTCTCTTTGACCCTTTCCATCACTCAGAGAAAATGACAATGTTGACTTGTCAGTCATATCTGCATTTAGCTTTACCTTCCAGATAAATGATGTGGATTTTTTTTTTTCAGTCTTTGCAAATAGGTCCTCAGCCTCTAGCTATGCTCACTTCCTCCCAGCTTCTGGCCACCTGTTTGGATAAGATCTTCTAGGCTTAATATCTCAGATCCTACACACACACACACACACACACACACACACACACACACACACACACACACACCCCCAAGGGGTTGCCTCCTGCCTGCCTTTGCTTCCACTACTGTTCTCACCACCAGACAAGAAAGGACAGACTACCGCCAGCAGCTCCTTACCTAGGAAGCCCAGTGGCACCTCAGCGTATCTCAGGAGGCACCTCCAGGAAGCCTTCCAGCCCCTCCCTGGGCCCCTGCAGGCTGTTCACAGTGCCATCTTGGAATGAGTGGATTCTGGGTTGTGTCCTGAGAACTGGGTGCTCACCCTGGGCCCGCCTCTCAGGCCAATCATGAGGACGTTGGACCAGGGGGTCTCTATGGCCCTTCCTTAGGGAGCAGGCTGGCAGGTGTGGAGTTGAGGTGGGGAGGCCAGGCTGCCCTCCCCCTGGCTGTGCTCTGCAGGACTGGAAGCCGCCTGCTGATGTTTGGGCACCTGTCCTGTTGGGGGATGCGCAGGCCTGTCCCTTTAATGACGAGGAAGACTGTGCATCAGGCCCAATTAACTTTGGCCCTTGAGGAAGATGGGAAGTGGGGAGAAGGTGAAACTTAGGACTGGAAGGAAGATGGGAACCTGTAATATGTTTGAAAACATGCAAACCAACCTTCCCTTGTCAGAGTGACACAAAGATCGCTTTGTCATGTAGTCTCTGAGTCACATCACTGAGAAGCCAGATCATTCCCCAGGTGAGGGACCTGGAGAAATACAACCAGGGGGACAGAAAGAAGTGAGTCTGGAGTTCTCCTGAGAAATGACGAGGCCAGGCCCTCACCCAGCACAGGGCGCCTGCGAGGGGCAGGGGCGGCCTGGCCTGTCTCTAGGCTACCCGTGGGGGCGGTGAGCAGTGTGGGACATCATTGCTCTTCTGCAAAGAGTTTTTCAGGCAGTGCTTCTGGCCTGTCATCTTCCTCGGCCAGGTCACACGTACATCTGGCCCTCTGTTGAGTAGAAGGGAAGAGAACATCTAAGACAGCTTTCAAGTGAGAGAATTTCCCGTGACGGACTTGGAGCCTCCCTCTGACCTGTCCTTATTGTCGTGCTCCCATGCGGGTGGGTCTCTGCCTCAGACATCAGATGTCCGGGACCCAGGGCAGTGCCCCTCACTCAGGGGCGGGGGTGGGGCGAAGAAGACATGAGCCATTTGTTCCCCGAATGGCATCAGACATCTGTTTTTCATCTTCAGCCCAGAAAGATCTCACAGAGCTTGGCTGCCTGCGGGGTGTGGGCCGCTCCTAACTCCCCCTCTCCGCTCCCAGACACCCCACCCTGGAGTTTGCTTGCAGATACCGTACACCCACAGGGCACGTCCACTCGAGACGAAGTATCGCCACCACCCAGAGTTGCAGACCTAGCCACCCTCTGGGTTTTCCCGCTGGGATGCGGGGTGCGGAGCCTGAGTCTGAGTGCAGGATTCTAATCGGTGTCCCTGAACAGGGCCTGACATGGTGGGTCTTTCTTTCCCTTTCTCTTTTTCTTTCTGTCTCTCTCAGAGCAAAATCTAGACCCTGTCTGCCTGCCTGTTTTCCTTAATTCTAGCCTAAAGGGAACATTTTCAAAGAGGCAAAAGTGAAGCCAGGGACCCAGGCTGAAAAACACTCATCGACCTGAACACCTCGCTGCCTTGGGCCCCAGGTTTCTCCTGTGGAGAATGAGGGGCTCGCATCACAACCACCAAGACACTTCTCAGCTCGAAAGTCTCTGTGACTCTGGAGATATCCAGACCCAGAAACCCCACCTCAAGGAATTTGTCTTCAGCAAACTTTCAGCAAATGCAAAAGTGTCCTCTGCTGAAGATGACATCACATCAACACATTGGAAGGGATCTAAATTTCTAAAAGTAGCTTAGTGAACGATGGTCTATAGACATGACGGAGTGAATTGTACACAGCCATCAAAATGCTAATCACGTGGGCATTAATTACCATTGACTAATAACTAGCTGTTGTATTTGTTGAGAGCTCACTGCCCCAGTTGTCCTCTGCCCTGAGGGCACATTGGAATCTTCTGGGCCCAGGCCTCACCCCCAGAGGGCGGGTTTCATGGGATCATGTGCAAGGTCTGGGCCCTGGTGTCTCTTTCGAAGCTCCTCAGTTGACACAAAGTACCAGGTACTTTTCAGGGGCTCAGTAGATTTATCGTGCTCACAGATTTTGGGCATCAGGAATTCAGACAGACCAAATTGGAATGACTTGCATCTCCCCACTCTGTCTGGGGTTGCAGTTGGGCAGACTGGAAGCTGGCTGGTGGCTGGAAGCATCAGGAAACTTCTCTATGCACATTTCTAGTGTACAGGCTAGACTGACTTCAAAGGTGGACTCGGCTTTGAAGTCCATATGGCCTGGGCTTCCTCACAACACGGAAGCCATGAACCAGGCAGAGGCTGCACGGCCTGTCCAACCTGACCTTGCCAGTCAATAGCATTACGTCCATTGTACACTATGGTTGAAGCAGTCACAAGCCCGCCCACATTTCAGAAACACTTTGCAGGTAGAATTGACAGGTTTTAGTGATGGACGGAACATAGAGATTGAAGGCAGGGATTGTCAAAATACCAATGCTATACCATCATATGCCATAAAAAGAATATAAAAAATTATATGTACATCATAATCACAGTGTACGTAGATACGAATTGAATGCAGTGTGCAAACATGAACATTTATTTTAAGGTAGTATTTCATCCTTAATGTTACGTAATTATTTTCGTAACGCTTCTGAAACCTGTGTAACCACCTACCGAACCTATCCACTAACAGTCCCTGATGATGGTGGGTGGACAGCAGGCCCCAGCATGACTCGAGTCTCAAGTCTGCTTTCCAAGCCCTGCATTTAAAAATCACCGTTGTGCCTCCCCATTCTGGCTTGGAGAACCACAGGGCTGCCACACTGGTCCTTTGGGGTTCCCAGGCCCTGCTGTCTTGGGGGAAAGGTGAGGACCGCACAGGGCCTACGCTGGGCTCTAATCTGTCTTCTTTCTTTTCCCTTTAGGCTTTTGATATTATGAGAGTGACACACGGCAGAGAGCACAGCCTCATTGAGGATTTGATCCTACTCTTAGAAGAATGCGACGCCAACATAAGAGCATCCTAAGTGAGGCCAGTCAGGTGGAAAGATGGCTTCTGCCTCGACTGAATGCCTTACTGAGATCACACCTTCTACACTCAGTTTGCTGTCTGACCCCCACCCCCGCTCTGTGTTTATGTAGGTAAATAGGCAGACATACACAGTTTGCCAACCACAAGAATCATTAGTTATAGAGAAGCACGCTTGTAATAAATACTGCAAAATTTGGTTGAAATTTCCATCTGGTAATTGTTTTCTTTGCTTATCCATTGGTAATTTTAATGTTTAAGATCTCCACACTTAAGGTAGAAAATCCTATTAAAAGCATTACAGAATAACTATTAACATTCTCCTTGGATTTTTGTAGGGATAAGTGCATAAAGAAAATCAATGTTTTCACATTTGCTTCCAAGCAAAAACTTATTGTCCATTTTGCCCAGAAGCAGAATTGTCAGATGTTGTCTTTATTATTTGTGTGAAATGATATCTGTGTCCGCTATTCACTTCCAAACACATTTCCAACATGAGAAGTTTTATCCTGAACCCTAGGAAAAAATCATTTTAGGTGTTATTAGAAAAGGCAAGGAAATCTTCATGGAAAAAAAGAAACAAAAAATGGTTTTTGAATGCCTCATTCATGTAACTCTCTGATGCTGAGCATTTTATAAAGCCTTGGTGTGTGTCATGCTTTTCTTCCTTGAATTTTTTTCTGGTTCCCTGCATCTGGGGTTCGACCATGCGCTATGCATAGCATGGGCACCATTACCCTACAGGAAGCAGGGTTGTAGCATTCCAGCTCAACTCAGGCTGGCTTGCTTTCCTTTTTCCTCTCTATTATTCCTAATTCTGTGGCCTGCTTTTCCACCTTCTGCTTTAGACAAATACAGAAAAACCTTTTCCTCTGAAAAGGAAAAAAAAAAAAGGTAAATTGTTTTCTGGCTCAGTGATCCTTGTGAGCAGTTTTGTCCCTCCTGCTCAGGTGACACGGGTCATCACCGAAGCCCTTTGATTCCTGCAGCTGACAGGTTCTTAGAGAGCCCCGCTGTTATCCGCACCTGATTTTACAAGCAAGGGAATGATGCAGGGGGTGATGGCAGAATCCAAAGCTGCAGCAGTGGGTGGCAGGTCCCCTGGCCATGTGGCTGCTGCCTGCATTGTCAAAATGACACATGGGTGTCTGGTCGAGCCAGAAGGAACCAGCCTCGTTGTGCAGCCGAGAAAGCTGACGATTGGAAATGGGGGTCCACTGGCTGAACACCTGGCGCCCACTCTGATCACTGAAACACATGGCATCCTGCAGGCTGGCGAGTTTCCATGAAGAGTCACCGGTATGTGTCTGCCCCAGCCACCATCTCTCAAGGGTCAAGCACATCCCTAAGGGTCATGGTGTCTCAGGTAACCACAGGGGCACAAGCTAGGTGTTCTGAAGCCCTTTATAAGTAAGGAGGTTGAGGCCTGGCTTCAGGGGCTCCGGGATCCCTCCTTATTTACCAAGGGACCCTAAGAAATTGGCTTCATCTCGGTCTTTTTGAGAGTCCCGTTCTACCCAGTTCAACAAATATATATTGAGTGGTTACTGTGTTTTTAGGAAAAAGGGAATCAAAGACTGAATAAGATATGTCCTGTATCCTCAAAATACACATTATCTAGTATAGTATTTGTATCAATGAGGTGTTACTGCATAACAAACACGACCCCAAACTAACAAGAATGAATTCCATTCGTGATTTGGTACATCAGCAATTTGGGCGGCAGAGCTCTCCTGGCTTGGCCCAGGCTCCACATATCTATCCCTGCCCTTGCAAATCCCTTTGCGAGGGCGTGGAAATGTGGACAGGAAAAAATTGTGGCCGTCTATGCAATTACCATAGCAACCCTTCAGCTATCATGTCGTTAGGGAACATTTAGTGAATTTCACGCAACCCATAGACCTTAGTTTGGCTCCTGTCGGCTGGGCACACCCATGGTCTGCTGGTGGGTCAGGTGGGGAAAGGAGGGGGTTGGGCCATGGAGCTCAATGGGTAGCCCCGCCTTGTTCCCATGGCAGCAGGGCCCCCCGGGAACAGGAAGTAGACAAGCCCCTATGTGCAAGCCCTTCTCAAATCTGCTTGTGTCACAGTTGCCAATATCCCCCCATAATCAAGGTGGATGAAGACTCCTCTTCATCGGAGGGGCTACAGAATCCTGTTGTGAGGGCATGGATATGTGTGGAGGGAGGTGCTGTGGCCATGCCTGCAATTCACTGTAGCAGCCAGTAAGCGATTTTGGTGTTAGGGAACATTGAGTGAATTTGGTAAATGCCATAGACCTTCTTTTTAGAAGAATGTATACATACTCATACAAATAATTTGCTTTTAGAATCAGGGATTCTTGGACTCCCTGTGTCCCACCAGTAGACTACCTGGGGTCCTTCATCTAATGAAAACTAGACTTGCTACCTTTCCAAAACACTGAATTGCATTGGCTCCTCATTTTAAATTCGTTAGGAAAAGATAAGTCATGACAGAAGGTGGGGGAGGTCATACACACCAGTTGAGCAGAGTTCACTGGTAGAACCCTCCATTTGCCAATTTTCTGAATGAAATTTATCAGCCCATGATGATCCTGGATTAAGAAATCTGCTGTCATGCCTCCTAGAAAAAGCGTGATGGGCTTTTAAATCCCTCTCAGCCGGCTTGCCGTTTTCTGAGGGAAGGGCCCTTAGGAGAAAAAGGGGCCCTGCATGCATCAACTTTTAATAGAAAGCAAATATTTAGGCAATGGTAAATATTTACTGACAAACTTTACAGCAGAATAATCTTGGAGACGAGGGAAGGGGATGGAGAACATAATTTAAAATTCATGTCACCAGTGGCTGACGATTTATTGCTGCCCCAGCCGCCATGACTGCTATTTCATTAATCCACAGTCATTGCAGCGGCAGGCTTTTTTCACATCAGTAACTTGACGCCATTAGTTGCTCCTCTGGGATGAGAACACATTTAAACTGAAAATGAACACGCTGGGCATAATTTATAGCCATGCCATGTGAATGCTAACAGTGCAGGGGAGAAAGGCTGCCCAGCAAGCCTGCTGATGAGAGGAGCTGAGTGCAGGGCTGGCAGAGAGGGTGGCCAGAACCCCGCTGAAGCCAGCCAGACCGCCACAAGCCACAAAGACCTTTCAGTCCAGCTCCACTGCGGGGATAAAAGGGAAATCCCATACAAGGGAGCTGTCCCCTGAGTTATGTCCTGAAGATTCTTTTCTGGCCCACTCAGGAAGTGAGGTGATACTCAGAGGAGCCCACTGGGAGGAGATTCTGGGTATTGTCTGTGGAGCATCCGAACACCCTAGGATGAGCAATCACTGGCGGAAGCTTCTGGAAAACACTGCAGCCTTCCTTTGCCTGAGGTCTGGGTTGAGAAGGCCCAGCAACACCACCCCAGCCTGGGACGCCCCCGAAACCTCTGTCAGGTTGGTATGCACTGAGATGCCGTTGGTGCCCAGCCAACATATTCAAAGTCAATACGAAACATCAGAGTCCAGTTCTCTGCCCTTCATATTTAGCTCACCACCATCATCATCCTTCCGCTTTTCAGCACAGAAACTGTCACTAACCCTCCCTTTTCCCTTTACCAAGGGAATGAACTCCGTCTATTCCTCCTCTGAAGTGATTTTTAAAGTTTCCGCCATTTGTCTTTCTTATCCATTCTTCAGCCACTGCAAAGACCTCCTCACTGCCTTTGCCTGCTCTCCCTCCCTACCCCGTCCTCCATCATAGAGGCCCGTCATCTCCCCCAAATACCTATTTCCTCATTTCCTCTTGTAACTCCTCCCTCAAAAATTTACAGCAGCCCCCTGTACCCTGCCATCCCCCCCCCACTGCCCTCAATTACTGTTAGACTCAAAGTTTATTCTTTGGACCACCACTGCTGGTCTCAAACCACTGAATCTTGGACTCAGCCAACCCCCGCCCAAGCCTTCCATGCCAGCTATCCCAACCCCCCATCTCCTGATTTGTGGCCTCATCTTTATCAGTTCCTTGTTTGGTTCATACTAACTAAATTCCCTTTCTGCTTCACCTACCTAAATCTTATCCATTCTCAAAGGTCTTGCTCAAGTCTCTTTCTTCTTTTTCCTGTCTTAAAAAAAAACAAACCCTCAAATATGTGCTAGCCTCGAACCATAATTATTCTTTTTGTTGTTCTAGTTATACCAGCTTTGGCTGTTGGGATCTTTTTCAATTTGGATCCTACATCCGATGTGCTCTTACCGTTTTGGAAATTTTTTTTTTTTTTACTTTGGGGCACCTGGAACTAGTCATTCTCCATGGAGCCCTGATGTCTCTCAATCAGGAATGGCATTTAGAAACCCCAATCTGGTCACAATGTTTGCTTCTTGCTACTAGGGCATCATTGCTTTCTAGGCGTTTTGAAAATCATGAGTTCATCCTGATACCAGCAATTAAAATGCAACATACCCATTGTTCTTCATTTCCTTCCTTCCATACTTGTACGTACCTCCTACACACAAAATGATTTTCAAATTACTACTATATCCACTGCCAACAGCAAACCTAAGTAAAATTTAAGATTCTTTTCTAGAGGTTTTTGTTCTTTGGCAAAAAAAAAAAAGAAAAAAAAAGTTGTATTGTCAGAATACTATGTTCAAAAGTTACTTGAATTGTTCTTTTCTGTGTGATTCTGTAATCAATTTGACATCCAATTAGGTTTATTTGTTTCTATTGTTATTCAACTTTAGGTTTATTTGCCCAATTATTAATTTATGCCAGTATACAAATATCAATATAAATGTTACTATTACAAATAGTGTCATAATGAAGAATCTTATGTATATGTTTTGGTGTGTTGATGGAGATGTATCTCCAAGGTAATTTTCTGGAAGTGGTATTGCTGCATCAATGCAATTACATATGCATTACATAAATGCATATGTAATTTTATTAGGTATCACCAGAGTTACCTTGAAAAGGGTTGTTTATGCCTATTTCCTTGCAGACTTGCCAACAGAGTGGGTTGTTCAGCTTCTGATTTTTTTGCTAAGTAAATAGATGAGAAACAGTATCTCAATATAGTTTAAATTGTCATTTCTCTTACTAGCGAAGTTGGATGTCTTCAAATATTTAAAGACCTTTTGTCTATCTTATTGTGAACTATTTTGCTTGCCATTTTTCAATCAGGTGTTTTTTTTTAGGTCATTTTTTCCCTTTATCTTTAGTTTTCTATATATTACGGAGATTTTCTCTTTGTAATAGTTTCCTCAATTTGACATTTGTGTTTTGACTGCTTTAATTTGTTGTCTTGAGTTCCCTTGGATCACATGTTCAAAAACATTTCATACAGACTCTATTTCATGAGAAACCAGGATTTGGTTAAATTTTTTTTTTTTTTCAGCTGAGCCATCCTGCTACCTGTTGGCAGCTCAGTGGCAGCTCAACTCAGGCTGGGCATCGAACTGCTGTTGCTCAGAGCTCAGCTCACACTCTTGAGCGAGCTCTTAACCAACTGAGCCACTCGGCCTGCCCCTCTTAAGTGATTCTTGATTCTTAACAGTTTATGAGTTAAGTTGGCATTTACAAATTCATTCTTGTACATCCATCCAATGGTCCTTTCGTCTATAGCCAGCACCTCGTCTGGTCAAGCTTCTTTACCTAGTGGAGTGAATTTATTCCTAAGCTGTCTGGGGCCTTAGTGTTCTTGCCTTTTGGGATTGCTTCAATCTTCCATTAAACTAGATATACAACTACTCAGATGCACTTCAGAGAATCCCCTGAGTCCAAATATGGTCCTTCTTTTCCCTGTTGGATGGCAGCTATTCATTATTGGGATCAATCAGTCCAGCCACCCCAGTAATCTGCTGCTTCTCAGGCTGAGTCAGTGGCAGGAAGGGCCCAAAATGGCCATGAGGTTTCCATAATAACGGAGCCGTGGTTGGAGTCCCTGGAGGAATCATTCCTTCCTTATAAACAAAGTCATTTACACCAGCAGATCTAAGGTCACAGGGATAGTAAGCAAAAATCCAGAAAATTCATTATTAACTGGAAATGTATAATAAGGAGTCTCCCAAATTGGGCTTCACATGAATACTTCGTTAGAAAGCTACTGGATGATGTTATTTTTCTAATTTTATCTTCTTCTCTCTCTCTCTCTCTCTCTCTCTCTCTCTCTCTCTCTCTCTCTCTCTCTCTTTGCTCTCTTTCTCTCTCTCTCCCTCTCCTATTTTTCCATTTCTTATATTTTTGCTTTACTTTATGAAAGATTTCCCCCATTTTACCTCTCAAAATTTAATAGGACTTTTTCACTTCCACTAACATCATTTTCAATATTCAAGATCTCTTGATTTATCTTTCAATGTTCTTCCTAAATAGCATCCTATCCTTGTTTGATGGATTCAGCATCCTATCTCTCTAAGGAAGCTAATGATGAAAGCTTACTTTTTTCCTCTGTGCATAATTTGTTTCTACCAAATTACCCTTTTTTTTGTTTGCATTCGTCTCTTTTATACTATATTTTCCTTAACATATCTGGTGACTATTGGCTAACTGCTCACAATTTAAAGTAGGATTATAAAAACTGAAGACTTTATGGCTTCTAATTATGGAATGCTGAGTTTTGTGATACAACTCTCCCATCAAAAACAACAGAAAATGCTGGAAAGAAAAAAATAACTTTTAAAACACTGCAGAGATTAAAAGACATCTGGGAACTCCAGACTAATTTTTGGATGAAAACCTCTCCCAGAGAGGTTAATGAACTATTAGATATCAGAGCCAAAGCTGCTTGTTCACTAAAGGCATTTGTCAGTGCCACGTACTTGAACTTCACAGGCTTTATGGGTAAAAGGGGACAGAAGTCAAAGCTCACAAAATCCCTGAGGAGGTAAGACTTAAAAAAGGTTCTGTCCCATTGAACTGGGACAAAAGGCTAAACACTTATCGTAAGGCGAAATAGGCTCAGGGATGTCTTGGTGCTGAAAAAGAACAACAGATGAAAAAGGAAAGGTCAGGGAGGCAAAAAGAAGACCTATAACACGAGTGACTAAAGAGAATACCTTATGTGAATTTTCAATCCCAGCAGGCAAAGCGCGAGTTGACCAAGGAGTCTTAAAGTTGTGAACTGACTTAAAGTTTTATCGGCTTTTAACGTCCCCAAATCTCTTGGAGGAAAAAATGAAAAACCTCACTGGAGAAGAATATATTCATCCTAGGCCCCTGGGAAAACTCACAGATCATTTTTCAAGGTCAATGAATGGCCATCAGCAACTCAAGAACAAACACAACATGAGCTACGTGTAGTAGGAAAATATAATAACAACAGCAAGAAACTTACTCCAATTCCTAGTACTGGAAATACCACATATGTATTTTAAAACAGTTACATTTACTATTTAAATTAATAAATTATAGTGTTTTTTTAAACTGGATAAGGAATTATAGAAAGTGAAATAATATGTTTAAAAGAGAATCATACAAGTTCTAGAGATGAAAGCTACAGTAACTGACATGAAAACTGCAGAACTCAAAATACAGAGCAAGCACAAAATTAGAGATCAACAACAACAAAAAGTCTATGTTTTGAAAAGCTTGACAAATCTCTGACAAAATGAATGAAGAAAAACAAAGACATAAATATCAGGAATAAAAAGGGACCATTACTCCAGATACCTCAGCATTTAAATAATTGATAAGAGGGTATGAACAACTCTGCCAAAATTTTTGAAAAGATACGTAGAGTGAAAAAATTCCTAGAAAAATATAACTTACCAATATTGACTCAAGAAGAAAAATTTTAAAAATCTAAAAACTCATGTAACCCATAATGAAAAACAATGAACAATTTTTGTGTACTCTTTAATATTCTTTCCACAAAGAAAATGACATGCTGAGTTGGTTTCACCTAGTGCATTGCACTAAAGCATTTAAGGAAGATCAAATTTAACCCTTCACAATTTTTTTCTAGGGAAGAGAATAGTAAGGAATATTTCTCAACTCATTTACTTGTTTCACCTAAATCTGACAGTGCAGAATAGGAAAGTGTAGACCAATTTCACTCAAGAACATGGTGTAAGAATCCTAAACAAACATTAGTAAACTGAGGTTAGTAGTACATCACATATTGCTAATCCAAAATTGGCAACATATAAAAGAGGATAATACATCTGGTAACCCACAACATTAGCACATGACACAGATATTGTGACCCTCTTAGTATGTGCAGAAAAAACATTTGAAAACATTCAACATCTTTTCATGATTAAATAAAAGCTTAGCAAAATAAGAATAGAAGAAGTAAAATAAAATAAAAAATAAAAGAAGTAGAAACTTCTTAAAGGGTAAAGAATATCTACCAAATCCTACAGCAAGCTTCATACGTAATAGAAAACATTGAAAGTTTGCCTTTACTACTTGGTAAGTCCTGGAGATCTTTTAAAGCACAGGATAGTGAATATGGACAACAATATTGTGTTGATAATCATTAGACTTGCTAAGAGATTAGATCTATTTTTTATTATTTAAGTATAGTTGTTATGTAATATTAGTTTCAGGTGTACAATATAGTGATTTGACATTTATGTACCTTACAATGTCACCACAACCCTAAGTCTAGTAATCATGTCACCTTGCAAACTAATCACTATAGTTTCCATCATTATTTTCACCCATCCCCCCACATTTTACCCCTTTGGCAACCATGAGTTTGATGTCTGTTTCTATGAGCCTGTTTTTGTTTTGTTTTGTTTGTTCATTTGTTTTGTTTTTTTGGTTCCACATTTAAGTGAGACCCTATGGTATTTGTCTTTCCCTGTCTGACTTATTATTTTACTTCATACACTCTAGGTTATCCATGTTGTTGCAAATGGCAAGATTTCATTCCTTTTTATTGCTGATATATATCTCATATCTTCTTTATCCATTCATCTATCGATGGACACCTAGGTTGCTTCCATGTCTTGGCTATTGTAAATAATACTGCAATAAACACGGAAGTGAGGATACCTTTTCAAATTGGTGTTTTCATTTTCTTTAGATAGATACCGAGAAGCTGAATTTCTGTGTTGTATGGCTGCTCTATTTTTAGTTTTCTGAGGAATCACCATATTGTTTTCCATAGTGGCTGCACAAATTTGCAATCCCACCAACAGTGCACAAGGGTTCCCTTTTCTCCACATGCTTGTTGTTTGTTGATGTTTTTTGATAATAACCATTCTGTCTGGGATGAGATGGTGTCTCATTGCGGTCTGGATTTGTACTCCCCTAACGATTAGCCACGCTACCTTTTGTTTGACCAGACTTGACATGTAAACTGCCTTTTATAGATGGAATCAGAATAAAAATCCTTTGCTGGACCACATAAGGATTTGGGGTTAAAAAGAAGACAAGTACCATCAAAATCAACCTGAGAAGTTGGGCTGGGTTGAGTAGTGTGAGCAGAGACTGGGGATATTTCTTGGGGAGGTTCTGCTCTGAGGCCATGCAGGCCCAGCTCAGGGCACGTGGGGGGGGGGTACCCTCACCTTGACCCTTCACCATCTCTGAGGCACAGTGAAATTTGCTTCAGACACAATGGCTGGTACCTTTTTACTATCGGGGACAATTTGACAGTAATTTCCAAGAGGTGCCATCGTTTAGTTCAATGTGTTTCACGGGTCACATGATCTCTGATTACTAAGGTGACACTTAGAACAATTTTATGGCAAATTGAGTCCCAAATTACAGCCCCTGGAGGCGTCCACATTAAGAATGGGCTGTAAGAGTGCAGCAGGGAGCCTGAACCCCGTTACATTGCAATCAAATACAGTTACTAATGTACCACTTCAGGAAAACCGAGAGCAATGCATTTTGAAGACACATGCTCTGATCTTCTCCTTTCAGAAAAGGGAATGCTCCAATTACTATAGACACCCCTGGATTACAGAATAATGAAAACAGAATTATTTTTGCATGAACTCGAATTTCCCTGTAGCTGAGTTAAGAAGCATGACCCACTATAAGTGATTTAAAATTATTTTTTTTCTTTTTTATTTATTTATTTTTTTTTTCTTTTTTTGAGGGCAGTGTCACTGGCCCTCATATGTGGGACCGAACCGGGGCCACTGGCTTCCCAAGCCAGTGCTTAACCACCGCGCCACTCGGCCAGCCCTTATTTTTTCTTCTTTTTTTAAGAAAAGGATCAGCCACTCTGATTGTTTCATTTCTCCTGTAGGCATTTCACTTCTCAGCGGTGAGAAACAGTGCCTGTAGGATAGCAGGGTCTGAGGAAGTCCAACTGGGTAATTACTAAGCAAAACCTATAACAATAACAAGCATCACCCACCGAATACTTCACATCCTGAGAGGTTTCAGGGTTTGTATGCACCTGTGCATAGCAATGTGCTGGCATTTGTAAGATGCTAGTGAGGCAGGTGGTAGGTTTCCTACCCTTTGAGAATCTACGATTGAAACCAGATATTGAGGTTGCTGTTCACGTGGCTGAACATGCATTTGCAATCATGAATGTGAAATAAAAATAAGAATTGGATAGAAAGTTGATTGTGTCCTGTCAAGCAACCTTACCCAGGGAGTGAGGTCATTTTTTCATACATGAAATATTGGACAATTACTGGATTCTTGCGAGGTTTGGGGGAACATTGACTCATCACATTTCAAGTATGTGAAAAACGTGTTCTGGGACTTCCCTCTCTGGGTTTTGTACCTTCTGTATGTAGAGTATGCATTTGTAACCAATATAAAAGATTAAATATTATCCACGTCTTTTCTAATCTGGCTTTCTTTTAAAGACTTCAGATGCCCTATTGTGTGACTACTGAAACCTATTCACCCACTGAACATACATGTGTCCTGTGCAAGGTGTTGGGGAAACAGACACCATTGTGCACAGTTGAGAATTTATTGTCTAGCCCTGGAGCGTGCAAGACAATAATGTGTGCTCTGTCACCAAGCACCCACCTCCTGGGTGCTCAAGACAAGGGAGGGCCTTCTAGAGATTCTCTGTTGCTAATCCCCAGAAGATACAGAGTCTTTGACTTGCAAGAGAGAGATGGGGAAATGAAGGAATTCATTGTTAGGGGCTGAATTGTGTCCTTTCCCCCTCAGTTCATATGTTGGAGTCCTAACACCCACACCCAGTACCTCAGAAGGTGACTGTATTTGGAGATAGGGCTGTTATAGTGGTGATTAAGGTAAAATGTCATGCGGGTGGGTGCTTATCCAATCCATCTGGTGTGCTTATAAGAAGAGGAAATTTAGACTTCCGGTAAAATGGCACAATAGACAGACGCTGTGCTAACTGCCTCCCAGGATCACACCAAAATTACGAGCAAATTATACAGCATTCAACCCTGGAGGTCCCCGGAGCACTAGATGAACAGAACCACTAAACGAAGAACTTAAAGAGGAAGCCACGTCGGGTCTGGTAGGACGGACGGAGACGAGAGAGGGCGAGCCCCGTGATGGAGGTCCCAGCCGTGGGAAGCTTCTCTGGCTGAGGGAGAGACCCTCCAGCCGCACCCCAAGCTCACCACCCCAGAGTTCCTTTGCCGGGAAGAGGAGTTCTAAGACAGCCGGCAGTAAATTAGTGAGGACTCTCTTTGCTCAGCTCGGTGAGGCTGAGAGCGGCTGGAGAATCAGTGGGGCCCGTGCCTGGGCTTGCTCGCCGGTGAGCACTTACCTGGTTCCTGGTGGAGGGAGTGGCTGTGTGAGCCGGGAGCCTGCGGGGATGGACTGAACTGGGCATCTTTGGTGCAAAGGCTGGAGGTTTTTGGACTGTAGTTCCCGTGGTGCGGAGCCTGCACGCGAGTGGTGTAGGGAGGGTGCCATTTTGTCGGGCTTGGGCCCTCCCACGAAGGATCAGGTCCGAGACCTCATTGGTCTGGTGGGATTGGTGCAGAAGTACGTGCGTGCATGCGTGCGTGCGGCCTTGGATCCCCACCCTCTGCCCGGCTTATACTGCGTTGCCAGGGAAACGCAGGGCGGGTGCCCTCCGGCTCCAACAGGCTGCTCACTGAGACGCGGGAGTGCGCAAGCCACCTCGGGTCCCGCTCTCCGCACTGCACTTGCAGAGTTGCCAGGCTGGTGATTGGTTGTCGGGCTGCTCAGCCTGATCTGCGAGCGGCTGATTGGGACAGGCTGAGACTGGGAGTTTTCCTGGGAGTGTTGGGCCATGAGCTGTGTGCCTGCGTGATCCAGCCAGGGCTCTCCTGGTGATCTATCTAATACATCAAAGCAATCCCAGAGCAACAGCCAGAATGGGGAAACAAAGAAACATGTCACAAGTAAAAGATCAGAAGAAACCTCCAGAAATGGAACCAAATGAAACAGAGGGATCCAACCTTTCAGAGACAGAGTTTAGAACACTGATGATAAAAATGTTTAAGGAACTTAGCGAGGACATAAAGAAGGATAGGGAAACCATAAAAAACAACCTGTTAGAACTAAAGAATACAATAACCGAAATGAAGGACACACTCGAAGGAATCACCAGTAGAGTAGATGAAGCAGAGGAGTGGATCAGCGCTTTGGAAGATAAAATAGCAGAACTCACCCAGTTGGCACAGCAAAAAGACCAAAGAATAAAAAACAATGAAAATAGTTTAAGAGCCCTATGGGACAAGGTGAAGCACAACCACCTTCGAATCATAGGGATACCAGAACGAGAAGAGAAGAAGCAAGGGGTCGAAAATGTATTTGAAAAAATAATGACTGAAAACTTCCCTACCCTGGTGAAAGAAATCAACATACATGCCCAGGAAGTGCAGAGGGTTCCAAACAAGCTGAACCCAAACAGATCCACACCAAGACACATCATAGTTAAAATGGCAAAGGTTAAAGACAGAGACAGAATCCTAGAGGCTGCAAGAGAAAGACAGCAGGTTACATACAAAGGAACTCCCGTTAGACTAACAGCTGACTTGTCTACAGAAACTCTGCAGGCCAGAAGGGAGTGGCAGGAGATACTCAAAGTGACCCAAAATAAAGGCCTACAACCAAGATTGCTCTACCCAACACGGCTATCACTTAAAATTAAAGGAGAAATAAAGAGCTTCTCAGAAAAGAAGAAGCTTAAGGAATTCATTACCACCAAGCCAGCATTGCAAGAAATGTTAAAAGGGCTTTTTTAAACAAAAGAAAGCGGTAAACAAGCTAACCCAGAGAGACAATTTAAGAAGATTGAAGTATCAAGCAGATATAAAGGAAAAACTGATGGTTGCTGGCTGGGAGGGAGTGGGGAAGAGGGAGATGGGGAAGGTTTTGGACAGTGTAGGTGGGATTACAATGTTGCCGCAGGGATATGGGGGCAGTTCTGGGAATGTAATTGATAATGTTGTGAAGAGACTATTATGTTGCGAGAAATAAGTCAGTCGGAGAAGGACAGGTACCATGTGATCTCACTTGTGTGTGGAGTCTGAAGAGCTGAGTGAACGATCAAAGTAAACAGACTCGTAGATGTAGAGGAAAAACTGAGGGTTGCTAGTTGGGAGGGGGGTGGGGTTGGTGGGGAAGGGGAAGGGATTAGACAGCATAAATAGACAACTACAATATTGCCACAGGGATGTGAAACACAGTTCGGGGAATATAATAATGTTGTAAAAATGTTGTGGCATGTCAGATAGTCACATGTCTTGTTAGGGAGACCACTGCATGGATGGAGTAGAGGCTTGATCACTGCACTCTACACCTGAAGCTGATGTTGTATAGTATTGTATGTCAACTGCAACTGAATATGTGGATGGTCATGGGATGTGGAGTATACTGTGGAGGGGAGTCAGGGGAGTTGTGATGGATGTGTGTGATATGCGGGGGGAGTGGGGTGGCGAACTGGGGGAGGGGGTTTTCACTTTGGGGGGTAAAGAGTATAACTATTGCATTGTGTTGTACACCTGAAACTAATAAATAAAAAAAAAAAAAGAAGAGGAAATTTAGACACAAAGAAGCACCAGGGGGCCGGGCGACTGGACCATTGGTTAAGAGTTGGCTTGTGAGGACAAGCTCTGAGCAGCAGGGCTGCTGGTTTGGATCCTACATGGGCCAGTGATGCTGCGCCCTCTACAGCTAAGATGGTGAACAACAGCTCAACCTGGAGCTGGGCTGCCGTGAGTTGCCGGCAGCCAGCGTGAGTTGCCATGAGCGGCCATCCAATGACCAGCAACCAACTGCCTCACATGGGAAGAGAGCAATGATCACAATACCAACATGGGCCAATGAAGTGACCTCCTCCGCAACTAGACTGAAGAACAAAAGGACAGCAACTCATTTGTTCCTCTTCCCTGATTCCCCAACTCTGTTCCCTCCCCCAATTCTCCAATAAAATCTTTCAAACAACAAAAGAAGCACCAGGGACATGCAAGCACAGAAAAAACACTATGCGAAAAGGGAGCAAGAAGGTGGCTGTTTGCAAGCCAGGGAGAGAGGCCTTAAAGGAAACCAACCTGCCGACACCTTGATCTTGGACTTCCAGCCTCTTGAACTGTGAGAAAATACATTTCTGTTCTTTGAACCACCCATTCTATGGTATTTTGTTATTGCATCTGAATATAGTAACCATTATTTCTACTAGGATTTTTTTTAAAAAATAATCTCAAACTTCTAGAAAAGTTGCAAGTACAGGATAAAAAAATTTTTTCTTCTTGAACTATTTGAGAATAAGTTGCTGACATGCCAGAAAGTTCCTCAGAGTTTTCTATAAATGAGGCAAGGATTCTAAATAAGCTGGAGAGATTAGCATCTTAGAAAAAGAAGAGATTACTGAAAGCTCCCCCTGAGAAAATGAAAATGCAGGTGTTCCCTGGGAGATGTGGGATGTAGTGAAAATGTCCTGGAGACATCTTGGGTCCCATCTCTACCATAAGCTTTGTGACCTTGGCGGAATCACCTCTGCACCCAGTGACAACTGGACTAAATAAATAAATAGCCTGTGAGTTGGCTGCCAACACAAGCATTTTGTGATTTTCTGTCTGAGAGGCATTTTCTCTATCATGAGGTCCAAGGGCAAAAACAGTCTAGCCCTGCCAACCAGGGCTGAGCACCTTTGCCTACCATTTGCACCCCCAAGCTTGCCACCCCTGCTTTCTAACAGAATATCTGGTCTCCGCCCCTCCAATCGGCCTCCTACCCTCCAGCCAAGCGAAGCTCCTGGCAGCCCTGTTTCTTCGTGCCTCTGTGCTCATCCTACTTCCTCTGTTTCAGATGCTTGTCTTTCTTCCCCCTGCAGATGTCCCTGGAAACTTCCTGCTCCTTCTTTTCCATCTTTTGAAGCATTTCCTCCTCTGTGCTACTTGAGCACCTATTCATTCCCCTGAAAAGGCATCACATCAAGATCATTGCTTCTTGATCTTCCTTCCACAAGACTCCAAATCTCTGGAGTAAAGGGACTGGGCTTCTTTCCTTCTCTGTAGCCTCAGCTATTGACACCATGCTTGGCTCATAGTAGGTCATCACTGGATAAATGTGCCTTAAGAACTGGGGCCAGACACTAGGTTGGGCTGGATAGAGAATGATCCTGCCCTTGGGGAGTTCCCAGGATAATAGGGGGAGGAAGATAACAGCCAAACAGGCAATCACAGTATGAGGGACAGTGCTCATTACAGTGGTAGAGATAAGCTTGAGGTGGGCGCCTTTCAGAATCAGAAAGCCTTCCATTAAGCTGGGGTTGCCTTACACTTGGACTTGGCCAAGACCGTCTGGCAGGGGCAGGCATCGAAGTGTTTGCTAGGCTACCCACTCCATAAGGGTTTGGACCATGTCTGCCTCGTTCACGGATGTCTCCCCAGCTTCTAGCATAGCTGACACATTGTGGTAACCAATAAATATTTGTGCAATGAAGCATGAATGAACCAACAGCCAAACCCTCCTTCCTGCTTTGTTCAAACTCTGTCCTCACCTTCCCTCTCACTTTCTGACTCATCATTGTCCAAAGGAGTGAGCTAATGCTTACCTCAATAGGGGTGCTGCTGAAGATCAAAGACAATAATAAATATGAAAGCATTTAGCATAGTGTAAAGCTCCCTATAAACATGAGTTACTGCTCGCTGCTTCTTCCCTCCGAGGGGGAATATGGGGTGAATCTCTGCTGGGCTGACCTCGTTGGGGTTCAGGTGCCTTTAGGTCCTATTTATGATCCTGTCAATGCAAAAAAGGGCTCATGCATTCCCAATTTACCATTCTTTGGATGTTTCGGAGGTTTTAATAAGGGCCTTAGAGATTCCTTCCTTTGCAACTAGAAAATTCAGGTGCAGTAATTAGGGCTCCCACAGTCACTGCTCCTTTGGAGGCTCCTAATGAGGGTTTTTCTTTTTTTCTTACCGGGGTATTCCAAAGGGAGCTCTTATTAGAGGAAAAGGAGGCCCCCAGTTATGGTGGGAGGTAGCCTGGTTAGTCAGGATTCTCCAGAGAAACAGAAGGATGAGTGTACGTATGGGAAGGATGCTGATTTGCTGCACACAAACCGGATCATGTAGGAGTATGGGGGGGCAGGGGGCTGAATCATGCTTAAATAATGGGGGGAGAGGGCTGTCACTGACCTGGAGTCTGAGATGGGTCAGGAGGCTGCAAAGAGGCACATCCTGGGGCAAGTTCCTCATCTGGTCTGTGCCCGAGTGACTTACAATGTGCCTTCAGGAAAAGAAAGACTCTCTGCCTTCCCTTCAAGATTCCCCTGAGCTGAAAAGTTCTGTCACTCGTCACCGTCACCGGTAGGAGCACAGCTACCTGGAGACAGGAGAGATGAGCTGACCTCCAGAGGTGGCGTGAGAGCCCTGGGAGCTCCCTTCTCTGAGCTGGTGCAGCACCAATAATTATTTAAAGTGCTTATTCAGGCATTTTGCAACACGCCCTCTGCCTTCCTATTAAAATCACGTGATGCTGAGTAAATTGGAAGGAGGAAAGGGGGAGGTGGGTAAATGAAAATATTCTCTATCCCGGGATCCCCTGACATGTCCACAGAGAGAAAAGGGACCAGTTAAGAAATGGGGGTGTTGGTAAAGTCAGTTCAGGATTTTCAGGTGTCCAAAAAGAAAACTCTTGAGGGCAGGAGCGCAGGGGCTGAGAGAATGAAGATGGTGAAATGCGTCTCCTCTCAGCCTCTGACCTCTTTCTCACCTCCAGCCTCCTCTCTACTTCTTAGAAATCGGGGACACTCAACTGGTTGGCTACCCCCTCAAGGGCGGTCTATCTTCTAGAACTAAATGTTTTCTTTCTCCTCTAGAGTTAAAAAACATTCTCAGAGAAGTCAGCGGTCCCAGGCAGTGTCTTCTTACTGCCAGTCCTACTGTGATCCTGCCAAGCGCAGCGACTGAGGCTTTGCTCTGCCAGGGAGCCTACACTTCTGAGGAGGCATTCACCCCATGTGTGAGAGGGGCTGGACATTTTAGAGTGCCCAGCGGGCTTTAGGAAGACTGTCCTTGTTACGATGATATCCCGGCTGCCTGACCTGCCCTATGCCCTCAGGACACAGAGCAATGGCCCCTAGTTGGAGCTTGAGCTCACTCACCATCCATCACCTCTCGCATCTTCCTATCATTTGCACACCTCAGGGGCCACGTAAGGTAAGTTCTGTGAAATACCAATCTCAGCGACCCCACTGGGGCTGAGGTGGGGACTCGTGTGTGTGCCTATGTCTTCTGTAAACATGGGCCTTGTCTCTCCAGGGAGCCCGCACCTTCCTGGAGTGTAGGAATTGCCTTCCCTTCTGACAGGCATGTGTGAGTACAGATGTGGTCTAAACCCATAATTCACCATTTCTCAGAGAAATAGTATTAACCAAGACTGTTGTCATCTGCATCATTTCGGCATGGAAAATGGCGGCTACAGGCTAGGGCAGGAGCGGTGGCCTCGCAGCTCTGCCACCCACCACCAGGGGACAGGGTGTGACAAGCCCAGTGTGTGGTGAGTGGGTCCCGGAGCAGCTGTAGAATAAAGACTGTTATATTATTTAGTGGGTAATGTACTTTAAATTATTCGATATAAACAGTGCAGTGTGTGTGAGCTTCCAATGCAGCTAAGAGTCTGGAACCCACTGTCAGGGAGTAACCAATTCATAGCATCTAATCAGGAACCTGCAGAACTTACTACAATAAACACTTTAAATCACATTAGCTCATTCAAGCCAGGAGGCTCATGGATTAACTCTAAGGCATTTAGGAATGATTTTTTTTTTTTTCTCGGTGAAGCAAGAAGATTGGAAAGCTTGGAAAATATTCTAAGCTCCGCCCCACCCACCCCACCCGTTGCCTAGGGTGGCTCTAGGAGTCCCGCAGTCCAGGGTCTTGTTCCCTTTGGAGCTGGGCCCTCGGTCTAAAGCCTCATTTGGCCATGTGCCCCCTACGCTTACTGGCTGCTCCTGCCATCAGAGCTAGCGCCCTGTGAGCCCTTCATGTGAGGATCTTCTGAGGCCTGAGGACACAGCAGGGCTTCCCAGAGCTCTTGGGGACAGATGGCGTGACCCCTGGGGACTTGTCGACTAACCATGTTGCCCATGTGGCAGAACCCCACCTGGGACTTCTTATTAACCCCACGCCTGGGAGCCAGGCTTAGGGAGTGAGGGGGACATGTAGCCCCGTCTACTTCTAATGGGTGGAGGCCACTGCCATGTACAAACGAATGGACAAGTGCTGCAGAAGGCGAGTTGTCCAGGAGCGGTCTGTGGGAGGCGTACAGGCCCACTGGAAGCATCTTTGTTCTAATTATTAAAATAAAGGTCTGTCACTCGCCTGCTTCCCCTCTGGTGAGTGCTTGGCAGATTCTTGCATTCTTCTGCGTACAGTCTTCTTTCATCCTCAGAATGAGCCTGGGGACCAGGCAGAGAGAGGAGACTTCACTTCTGCAGATCTGAATCTGAGCCTGGAGATACTCAGCAGCTCCCTCCAAGTCAACTCCACGGTGCAGTCCTCCCACCAGCGCCCAGGGCCCGTGACTCCTCAGCCAGGAGTCAAGCTGCAAGTCAGAATCTTCAGGGAATCTTTCCCCAAATGGATATAAAACCCCCTTTCTGAGAGCGATCACCCAGACCCTCTGTATCATAACATTTATTCTGGGCTAGACCCTGAGGGCCATAGAAAACCTATCCTGGGAAGAGTTGCTGTATCTGCTACCCCAAAATACGCCACTTCAGCCTAAGGATTATTTTGAGCTAAAGGCACTTGAAAAACAGCAGAGTCAAGAAGAATGCTCTGACCTCCTCTTTTCTTTCTGAAAATAGGAGATAAAACTCCCATGGGAAAGATGTCCTCCCCTTTCTAGGAGGAAAGAACCATTCTTTTCATCAAGGATAGGGAGGTAAGGCCGAGGGAAATGTGTTCCAACAGACCTTGTTAAAATAGCTCATCTTCCTTTGGCCTCCCCTGGATTTTAGTCACTTTCCCACACTTGCCTCTCTTTGTTTAACCTAGTATAAAAATACTTAGTTTTGGCCACTTCTTTGGGTCTTCTGTCCTTACGAAGGAAAAAATTTACATTAAACAGATTTATATACTTTTCTCCTGTAAATCTGTCTTTTGTCAATTCAATCCTCAGGCCCAGCGGAAGACCCTAAGAGGGCAGAGGTAATGTCTGCCTCCCCCATACCTCCGGAAGCTTAGTATTTAGGGACAAATACACACATCCTACATTATGATACAAAGCTTGTATGCTAAGACCTTGGTGCATCTTACAGCAGGAGACCGGCCCAACTTTGGAACTCCTTAATACGTATTTGTGGAATACACAAATAAGCAAGTCAATGAAATAAGAAGTTTAGAGAGGAAGAGATGAGTCTACCTGGGGCCAGTGAAGGCTTCATTAATCAGGGTGGGCAATTTAAAACATGGCCAACCTCAGTGTGCACAAAATGCATTATAATGTGTGTTTTTTTCCTACCTCTTGTTATAGCTGTTTTACTTCTAGGAATTTATCAGAAGGGACTTATCAGGGAGGTAGAAAAGAGATTTATGTTCAATATGTTTATTGTAGTGTAATTTATCCCAGCAAAACAAGTGGAAACAATTGTAAGGTCCAATTGCAGGGAATAAATGCAGCCTAAGTAATGGTCTGTGTACCTGATGGAATATTCTGTGTCCACTAAAAGTCACTTGTAGGAGCACATGTGCTGTGTGGGGCCATAAATGTGCATGGTGGGATTATTAAGGGGAAGGAAGCCTACTCTAAAAGGGGTATGTCCAGGATAATCCACTCTTAGTAAAAGGACGTGTCTATAAAATGGCAACTGTGGTTCACTCCAGAGTGTGATGAAAGGTCATTTTTATTTTCTAGTTCCAGCTTTTCAAAAGTCAGGTGAACACACGAAAAAGGCCTTTTTCTTGCCAGGTCTTCAGGGACCGTGGGGTTTGTGGATCTCCAGGGTCTGGCAGGATGCTTTTATTTTGAATATTTTTCTGAGCACATGTAAAGTGATGTAATGTACCCATCTGGACCCGGGACCACTGGGGAGGAAAGGGGAGGAAAGGCAATTTGGGCTGAGCAAGGGCAATTTAACAATTTAAAAATGAAAAACAAACGAATGACACACTGTTTACCCGGAGTGCAGGTGAACCCCAAACACTAGTAGCTTCCTTGGGTGGCCTCTGGGTCACCTCCCCTTCTGGGAAGTCTGGGCAGCGCGAGGCAGACAGTCTGCTCCTTGTCCCTAAGCCCCTCAGCCACCTGGATTCTTCTCAAACCCTTAGCAAATGCAGGGAGGAGACTGCTGAGCAAGGGCTGCAAGGTCTCAGCTGAGTGGCGTTGGGATGGTGCTAGGGACCTCCCTTCTTCCCCAGCAGATGGCACCTAGGGCTAGGGCGAGGGGCTAGGCCTGCCTGGGGCTCCATGGAAGCAGAAATAAAGTGATCTGCAAGGTGTCCTATACTTGTCCTCTCTCCCTCCCTCCCCGTTTCCTTGTCCTCCCAGCCTCAAGCCTAAGAAGACTTTTCTGGAGGTGAGGCCTGGCCACTGGCCCCAATCAGAGGAAAAGGGGCACAGGATGGGGGTTGGCGGGAGATGCCTTCACCCTACACTGAGGGGCAGTATGTTTGCCTGCTTGTAATGAGGTTTCTGTTTGCCAGCAATCTTGCCAACTTACACGAGTTCTTGAAGCCTGGGGTCTGTTTTATTCAGCAGCAGTCAGCGGTGTCTGGGACAAAGGTGTCGCTTGGTAAAGCTTTGTTCAGTGATTGCTTTCTAAAGGTTGACTAGGAACCTGAGGGCTTCAGCATGGCGCTGTTTCATCTCTTGGAGAGAAAAATGCTTTAGGAGGCTTGAAGGCCAAAGTTAGTGATCAGTGGTTGGGGGGGTCAAGACGATGTGTATAGTACACCAAGGGCATGGGTTTGACCCAGGGTGGGCCTGGTGCCCCTACTCCACTGTGAATTAGGGACTTCATCCGGACTGGGCATTTGCAAATGCCCATCCTGAGTCCTTTGGTTAAGGGAACCTGAAGTTTCATCAGACTCCTGTGCAGGTTTTATCTGTGCCCTCTTTTTCTCTCAAAGGTGATTCATTCATTCATTCAACTAATATGCTTTGAGTATCCACGTTCCATGCTCTGTTCTCAATGCTGGGAATATAGAAGAACAAGACACCCACAGGTACTATGAGCATACCAGCCACTGAGCAGCCAGTGCGTTTATGCTCCAAGTCTTCTGTATGTTTATAAGGGTTTTCTAGAAACAATGGCTTCCATGGGAAGAGCAGGTAGAAACATCAGACACTGCGGGCCCTAAATGAGACATGGAGGCACTTCTCCATGTAGGTGGGGAGAGAGTTAACCTGCCATTGCTGGAACACGATGCCACCTTGCTTTGATTTCAATGTCCTTTCAGTGCCTGGAGGTGTCTGGGAGTGTGCTATGGTGCCATGATGGACAGAATGTTAATACCCTCCCAGAGGCAAAAACACAGGATGGAAAGGATAGAAAGAATAAAAGTAATATTAATAACAATTTGAGAGTTTGATGGTTTAAGGGACAAATACAACCACAATTGTATATCTGGACGGTTTTTCCCTAAGGGAGGAGTGAGGGGGTTAGAACCAATTCTAGGCGCTGCCTGTCCGTTCCCTCTTCTCCCAGGAGAGTGGTCAGTCAGGGAGCGCCTCCACTTGTTCTTCCATTGATGGCATTATTTCTAGAAAAGCCTTATGGCTTCTTAAGAACAATGTGGGGTCTGCTAGAGTGGCCCAAGAAGGTTTGGCCAAGGATCTGGGAAGCAGATAAGTGGGAGGCCAGGAGGTGTGCATGTCCACGCCAGCTCAGCAGTGTAGGAGATGGATTCAGAGCAGGGCAGGCCAGGAATAGAGTGTGGATTTGCTCTGAGTGGCTGGCTGCTCTCTCTGGGGAGTGTGGAGTGCCCAGTTGATTGGATGGATGTGGTACCAACATTTTGGAAAGTGCCTCGTTGCTGCTCAGGGGAAAATATCTGCGGTGGAGGGGGAGAGATGGTCTTTCAGGGTGTGTGTGGGGTACCCTAAGGCACCTTTCTCCAGTTTCTGATCTGTTTTTGCTTTCTTACTTCAGTGTGCCCAGTTACAGTTGAGACAAGTGCCATGGTAACCAGGGGCCATGTGTCCAGGCCCCAGCAATCGGCAGTGACTGAGAATGCCCCTATCCTGTGGGGGCCCCAGAGACAGTGGACTGAGGGAGAGTCACTTGGCCCACAAAAATATCACCACATCAACACCAAGCTTCTCCACACTTCTCATGTGTGACCCCCAGCCCAGCACCTGACTCTCAGGGATGCAGAACAATGCTCGGGGCTCTGTGACTCAGCACCCCGCTTCTGAACTTATTGGAGGCCAGCCTTGCATGGGACCAGATAGGCTTTATCTAGGAAGTTCCTAGGGGCCTGGGAGCAACCCCTCAGCCAAGGTGTTGCTCTAGTGAGAAGCACCCCAGACTGTGAACTGTCCCCCTCCCGCACAGAAAGATAAATTGGAGAAAGAGGAGTTCACAACTCTAAGTAGAATAAAAGTGAACATTTAATGTCACCATAGTTTGATTCTTTTTAAACACCAGATTCTTTTTTGACAACATATTACACCTCATATGCCAGCAAACAATGTCTTCACACTGGAAATGGCACACAGCTTAATGGATACATGTCACCAGTTTGTGAGAACTATCACTTTCCTTTCCAGACTGTTCTCCAGGTAACCTGCTCATATGTATCATGATCAAGCCAACAGCTAACTTTTATATAAAGGCCCAGACACAAAACCCAGCCTGTTTGCAAACAAACTGTTGGGACCTGCCCATGGACAGAATGGTTGAATGTCTGACTTAAACCAATGAACTTTATTAAAAATTCTTACCAGCAAACACTTGTAAGCTAAGAACTTAATTTTCAAAATGGCCACCAACGTGTTAGCCAGTTAAACAGTGAATTTCAAACAATGACATTAAATACTACCATTGAAATCTGAAACAGGGTTTCATGAATTTGTGGATTTTCTGTTTCTGACACAATAAATGCACTTGGGCAGGCCTCGTCTCCTATTTTCATATGGGCCCATTTCTACAGATAAGCATATTTATATATACATACATACATGACTAGAGCTGAAGGGACCACAAACATCACTGAGCACAACGCCCTCATTTTACAGATTAGAAAATGGAGTTCTAGAGACGTTAGGTAGGACTATTGTCACAACCGGAACTAGAACTCGGGTTTTCTGTCCTATGCTCGCCCGCCATGTCACAGACCTTCAGTGCACATGCATCCGCCCTCGTGCACGCACACACACGTCAGTACATAGGTGCGATGGGTGCTCACCTGTGCACACACCTGGTGCAACAGCTTCTCATGAGAGGAGTCCGAAATGCTGGACTCGAGTCCCGATTCTGCTATGAAACTACTCTGTGAACTTGGGCCAATGTGACTGCTGACTTCGGTTTCGTCATCTACAGATGGGTACCCCCAGCTCCTTCCTACACAGAGCTCTAATGTCTTCAAAGCACTTCCCATCAGTCATACCATTTTCTCTTTATACTATCCCAGAAGGGCAGCTATTATGACCTGCCATCTCCCACGGGGAGCCGGAGGCCCAGCAAAGCGAAGCAACTTGCCCAAGTTTGCATAGCAAGCGAGGAAGCCAGGCCTGGAATCCCTGTTTCCTCACTCCCAGCTCAAGGCTTTTTCTCCTAGATTTAGCTGCCTCTCAAATGAGACTACTGACCCCAGCCCCTCCCTGCCCCTGGAGATCCAGTGAGGGGACAGATGCCTTAAGTATTATGGGTTGTAAGACTCACTAAAGTGCTTTGGTTTCTCCAGAAACAAAAACAAACAGGTACTATATCTATCCAAGGTAAGGAACTCTAGTTGCTTTTCCAAACCCCCTTCAGGAACACCAGGCAGGTGGGAGAGGGATCTTAGGGAAATGTAGGAACCTAATACTGTTCCCATTTTTCTCCAAGTTGAGCCTTGAACCAGCAGGCAGAGGCCATAGAGGCTGACAGCCAAGCCCATTATCATCAAATTCAAAACGAAGGGACATTTTCCCCTTTAGCCATAGAGACAGCTTAGATCTCGAATTCAGCCCTATACTTTGAGGACTGGACCCTGACCTCTATACCCCTGATTTATTTATCTTTTCTCCCCCACTGGCCCATGTCTTCACTGACAGACTTCACTCGAGTGAGGGACAGACCCACCACATGTACACATCAGCCTTCCTACCACAATGTACACATAAATTATAAACCACAAGCGATGCTATGAAACAACATCCTGAGTTTACAAATATGTTATAACTTCTTCACACATTGAATGTGACAATGTGAGATGTTGGTTAGTAGTATGGCGGATGAAAAAAAATGAAAAAATGACCCTTTTTAGTTCTGAAGGTAAGTTCTGTGTCTACATAGAAGACATAAGTATTTGGGCACTCACCCTAACACTCAGGGACATGGGGCACAGCTCGGTTTTGAGAATAGTCTTTGTCTGTAATGAAGACTTGACACCACCCCAAGCACAACCCTATGTCCACTGTTGTGACATCACCTCTGGTTCTGAATAGGCCACCCAAAAGCAGACTGTGTTGGTTCAGGGGTGCATAGGTTAGCGCCTAAGATTTTTCAAAAAACTTTTTTTTGAGAAGATGAACTTGAGTTTTGAAAGCTTCTCCTAGTTTGGAAGTACATTTTAATCTGGAAATGACAAGCAGTTTGTAAGAGGAAAAACATGTAGTTTGTTGGGAAGATTGCTAAGGGACACAATTTATGGGTTTTTAAGCATAGATGTTGGCAGGTGTTTGCTAGAAGAGAAGAAAAAGATACTATAATCCAGAGAAACGCTATATTTCTACCACCTGTGCCCTGACTAGATCTCCCCCTCAAGTGTCAGACCATTTATTGGCAGAGTCAGTGAAGCTGACAGTCAGGTTTGCTTCTTTGGGGCCCGAGAGAAGTGGGCTGCACTGGCCTTTGTGGGCTTACATGGTAGCAGCATTGAAGAGCGTCCGTCTGTCCTGGGTCGCCCCACGCAGGCTCCAGAGACAGAGGGACAGCCAGTTTCGTCAGCCTCAACGAGTCGCGAACAGTACTTTTAACGTGTTTCTTACTGGCAGGGTTTCAGGATGTGAAATACATTGCCTTTAAAAGAGAGGAAATCTCTTAGCATCTGCCCCAAGAGTGGGCCAGTCAATATCCCAGTACAAAAGAGCAATGAGTAAATTCATGAATTCTCCTGGTTTCAATTTTGAAATCAACTCTTCTTTAGTAATTTCTCTTACCATCTCAAATCCTTCTTAGAATCAGGAACTTAAAAGCATTCACTACACTGTTAATTTGAAAGCCTTGATTACAGATCAGTTCTGGCTGATGACATAGGCAGCTGTGTGTAGAACCAGGTTAACTGTGTGAGCTCCTGCAGGCCTTACATTCTAACCCAAGGAGCCTGGGTAGGATGTCTGCTTTCAAAAACTAACACCGGATGAGAGCTTGTGGCTGAACCCAAATTCATGATTAGCACCAGAATCGAAGCCCCAAGAAGGGAAATCTGAGAACCAGCACAAGGGGTGTGTGTGTGTGTGTGTGTGAGGTTTGGTATTTGTGGCTACAGTGAAGCCACCGCCACCTTCCACGAACACGGACTTCAAGGCTAAGGCTAATTATGACAAACTGGGCTGGATTCCTGCCTACCATGTCTCCCACTCTGGGCTGCATGGCTTTTTAATCCCAGCTTCTATCGCCTCCCCAGCTTGGGGTCCCATGTATGAGATCCCCGCCTGTGTGGGACCGACCACTGCATTTACATCTCAAGTTCCCCATGTTCAGAATAGCAATTAGAGGTAAACCAAGAGATGGGTTTCCAATTTCAGATGAAAGTTAGTGACAGCTCCCCCATGACGTGGCGGGGAATTCAAGGACAAGGAGATCAAAGGGTGAGGCTCTTAGGTGGCGACCGAAAGCGCAGGATAACGCAAACTATCGCCTGTCGCAGCATGAAACGCCATCATGAAATGCAATACGGATTTACTCCGGGAAATATAATAACATCGCTGTCTCCTGTTTTTGGATGAGTTTTGTTCTGCTAAGGCTTCTACCTCACACTAAACCAATTGGAGAGGGGGGCAGATTTCAGACAAGGAGTTAAGGCTTCCATGTCTAAATGGTAATTTCAAATCAACCTTCCTATCTCATCCTTTCCTTTGTGGATGATGACATGGAAATGGGTTCTCTGACATTCTCTTTGCCTTTTGGGGTCATCTGTCACCAAAACTGAAAAGAGACCTGAGCCTGCCTCACGCTGACCATGGAAGGAGGCTGAATTCTTCAGTGGTGGGGATGGTTTCAGCCTAAGGACCAACTCTTAGGGAGGGCCAGGAGCAAGCACATCACAGAATAACATTCACGATTGTTTCACATGGTTAATCAGCAATTGGTATGTTAATAGGTTCTGCAGTTTATTTCGGTTTAAAAAAAAAGAAAGTGCCAGAACAGACAACCTACACGTAGATCGGGCTGCACCACAGTCTGCAGTCCGCAAAGTGGCATCTTGTGGCATCTTGGGGAAGCCACGCTGACCTGGCAAGATGGCTCCTGGCTTCATTCTACCCTTTTAGTGTCTCATAAAGTTCCTACAAATGGGTAAAAGCAGGTTTAGGCAGGGGGCCAGCTGAGGCCACTCCCCTAGGAAAGATTCTACTGATGAGATTTTAAATCTTTGCAGATGCTTCCTTTTAGTTTCACTCCCAGAACAACGGCCCCAGGGCCCCCAGTTGGCCTGCTAAGGAAGTCTGCTCAGCATGGTGGCCTCGGGGGAGGGGAAGATGTGCCCAGGGCAAAAGCTAAGTCTACTGATTGCTAATCAAGTGAATTTTTGTCCCACAAAGGCAAGAATACTCACCTTGGGCAACCCCCAAACTCAAGACTTTTCAAGAAGTAGTGTATTTCAGACCAACAAAGGGATGCCAAAGGGAAACCTCAAATTCGAAACGCTGGGACTCCTTGGGGTCTAGACACTTCCATAACGTTGCTGTATTCACACGCGGGCTGAGACCAGATGTGCACCCGAGACTCGGCTGGCCCTGCAGAAGGGGGTTCAGGATGAGGAGGTGCGAAAGCCCTGCTCCCCAAGGAGACAAATGCACCTGATCAACTAGATGGTCCATTCCGGAGTAACCTCTCATCACATTTTGGCCCATTTGGCTCTTGGATGTATTTCCTCCGTGTGTTCTTCTGCACAGGAGCGGGCTTGTATAGCCCACAAACCGGACTGGTCAGCCATGGGGCCTCCTGTCTATGGGACTGACTTCCCAACCAAAGTGAATGGGGGCCCCTGTGCCCTGTTCTGTTCTGACCAGGAAAGGTGGGGTACCATGACGCTCATGAGACTTTGGTTCCTATTGACTGAATTCGGTGGAGTTGTGATGGCCATTTAGCCAGCAGTGTAGGGGCCACCTATGCCCAGGGATGCACCGACCGAAAAAATGAAAAGTGTCTTCTTCCTTGGGGATTCCTGGTGCTGAGAAGATGGTTAGCGGGGACTGCCGAACTAGGAAATAGGCTCGTGAGAGAGGCTGCATTTGAGAGCAGAAATGAACAGTAAAACCCTGAACACCGCCTGATCAGTGGGCTGGCCGCAGGGGCCTGGGAGAGGGCCCTTCCCTAGAATGTAGGAGATACCCCTGCTGCCCCCAGCTGGTATCAGACAATCTCTCAACCACTCTGTGCCTTGGGTTTCCATCACTAACATGGGTATAATGAGCCCTAAGTGATTTGTGACAAGGATGAACATGATAACGGGGAGCCAAGACCTGCAGACCCACATGCACAAAACGCCCCTGCAGGGGTGTGTGGTACGTGACAGGGAACCTCCCTCTGCCTTCAGGTGCCAAGACTAGAGGCAAGAGTAGTCCTCTCCTGTGATGGAGGCTTTGGGACACAGGAGCACTGGAACTTCATCTGAGCAACACTCTTCACAAGAGAAAACCTGTGCAATCCCAGCATCCCTTCTTGTTCTAAACCAATACTCACCTCTGAGCTCATACATGCCTGAGGAGGTCTCTAAACTGGGAACAAACGCCCACTCTCTTAAATTCACAAAACTAGAGAACAAAAATCATGGCTCTGGTGAATTTGTTCAAGCTGTCAATCCAGAGTCTTTGGAATAAAAATGAATATGAAAAATGTTTCGAGGGTCTTGAAAGCCCTGGATATGTGGGGAAAGGAACCCATCTATGTGTCAGGACTTGGAGGGGAAACTGAATACGGAACAAAGGACACTCGGGGCCCTGGTCACAAAGGCTCCTAGTGCCTTAAAGAGGCAGCTCCTTTCTCCTCTCCTGTTCTCTCAAGCTCACGTGCATTTGCTCCAGGGTTAACCAGCTGATGCAGCCCAGGGAGAAGTGACAGCGAGCGCCATCTGCTGCTCCAACCTCCTCTGGACACACTGGCTTGTGCCTGTGAAGTCTCCATGTTTTGTTAGAGTGGCCTTACCAGGAGAACCTTAAAAGATGGTTAACATTTATTCATATGCAATACTGCTTAGGAAATCCCGCTACAAACACAACTTAGGAAGAGCAAGTCAGAAATAGGAGAAAACACCAAGAGGACACGAGCTGTAAATAACATTTCAACAATGTGTTTGATTTTCCTTTTTGTTTGTTTCGTTGTTTGCATCTCGACTAGCACCATATGTACACAAGGAAGTATGAACATACATGTTTGGATAATAATAAAGGTTTGCAAGGCACTTGATCAGTCATTCTGGGTAATTCTCGTTGTTTTGCTTCAGCTTTCAACAGCCATCCCACGTCGCCCCCTCGCCCGTTCTCGCAAAACCAGGAGAAGGGTGAGGTCTCTTTTGCCAGCAGTTCCTATGTACAAACATATTCTTGAAAGTTCCTCAAAGTGCTTTTTCAGTCTCACGGGGTTTCCACATCCCTTGGGCTTTCCATCGTTTTCTCCTCCCATGCGTGTTGGGTGTTTGCACCTTTCCTACAGAAAACAAAAGAAAAACCGCCTTCCGCTCAACGTCACTCCACACTTGCCACCAACCTTCAACCTCATTCTGTGGTCTCTGAGCGCCGCCAGCACCGGGTGGGGGGGTGGGGATCTGGTGGTACGTGTGACTGGCTGTGGGCTCGCAGGGAGCGAGGGGCCTGGCAGGCCGGGCCGGCTGTCTTCACCGGCGCCTGGAGGTGATGTCAAAGCAGGTGATCATCATGAGGTGGGCCTTGCAGAAGTTGACGCGGCTCTCCAGGCGCTCCGTTACGCACTCGAGCGCTTCCAGGTACTCCAGAGAATCCAGCTCCCAAACCTGCTCCAGATCAACTGCAAAGAAGGACACACTGATGGAGCCGCGAGCGAGTGGGACAAGGGGATCTGACTGGGACCCGCGCCCAGCCTGCTACGCCTGCACCTGCCTGTCCCTTGGAAGGGCTTGGTGTCCCCTCCTGCCTGTCGCTCTGCCTCTCTCAGGTTCACAATGGAATGCTGTTAACTACTTGCCATTATACAGGGGGCCCAGCATGGGGAGCAAGGCGTGGATTGCAGCCAGGATGACAAGGAAGGCTCTGGAATCCAAGGCCACTGGGCTTCCAGGTGGGCGCCACCTAACCTCGCTGGCACAGCTTCCTGAAACGTAAAATGGAAGTCCTAACTCCTACTTTGCCTGCCCACCCTAGGTGGAGTTGCCAAGAAGAATAAGACAAAAACGAGGTAACAAATGTGAACGTGGTTTGAGAACATGCTGTAGAGACACAACGGGTGGTCCTTGAGGCTGACTTCTTTTTACAGGAGAGTTCACTGGCATCCAGAGGGCCGGCCGAGTGGCTCAGTTGGTTAAGAGCTCGCTCAAGAGTGTGAGCTGAGCTCTGAGCAACAGCGGTTCGATGCCCAGCCCGAGCTGTGTTGCCGCTGAGCTGCCAACAGGTGGCAGGAAGGCTCAGCTAAAAAAACCGAAAAAAAAACCCAACAAAACAAAAATCCACCCTGTCATAACCACATCAGGCTACATGACCAGACCACCTCTAAAGGGGCATCAGAATTAAAAAATAAAAATACAAGGGATGCCAGCACATATTTTCCATGCTAACACCCGGCTTATGACCCACCCCCAGGCAGCGGTGTGTACGCAGCCTCATTGATATATTTTTGGGACATTCTTGATTCCATTCATCTTAAGGAACCGGTCCATCTTTCTCCTTCACATGACCTTTTCTCAACATCAAAAACCACTGATTCCTGACATGCACAAAGGCAAGAAGGAGATGAGTCTCTCTTGGGCAACAATGTGACTTTGTTAGATGAAGACAATTCTCAAGCCTGCCTTAGGCATAAACAGCTTTCAAAAAATAAAAATTTAACGATAACAGTAAAAATGAAGGGGTGCTGCCCAAATGGCCGCCCTGGGATCTTGAAGTGCCTGGGGATTCATGAAAGAAGGAAAAGGGCATCCACAGGTGGGAGAGAAATGGCCTCAGGGTCCCTGCGAGAGCCATGGTCAGACGCTGGCTAACTCCTCCTTCCTGTCTTGTCTGCTCACAGTGCCTCGGATAGCAATGCCCTGGAGAGCTGGGGTCTATGTCTTTGCCCAGATTTCTAACAGGGGACCTAAGTCGGTGTGTCATGCAAGTATGCATGCAGGATGTGTCTCCTGTTGAGAACATCTATTCAGTTGAACTCTGGGATGATGATAATAATAATAAGTGCCAGCTCTCCTCATGGACCAAGCAGTGGAATGTGCAGTTGACCGATAGTCACTGGCTCGCTCCTCACAACAGCCCTATCCAGTAGGCGCCATTACGCGTCCTATTTTACAGTTCAGGAATTCAAGGCTCAGAGAGGTTACGTGTCTTACCCAAGGTTCCACAGCTAGTCTGTGGAAAAGCCAACATCCAAAGCGAGTCTGCATGACCGTGGTGACCATGGCCGCAAATGATAGAGCTCAACATGGCAGGCTGCTCGGTAAGAGTGCTGTGTTCTTTCATTTGCTCCTCACAAGAACCCAGTGAGGTACGTGGGGGGGAGGGGTTGGGGGGGTTATGACCTCATTCTTACAGAAAGGAAACTGCTGGAAGGCAGATTTTTGTAAGTGGCAGGGCCCAGCTAGGAGGCTGACAGTCTGTCACTTTCACCCAGTATCATTTTCACCCAATATTTCCTAAACCTAAGCCTCCAGACCCTGCCTGCCATGCACCCTGCACTGGCCAGGAAACACTGACAGAGGGTGATGGGGTGTTTCAGGGCCAGTTGTGAAAAGAGGGAGGCGCAGGGAAGGCGGAGGGGCTGGAGAGAAGAGGCGGCGAGTGCCAGACTGGAAAGGGAGGGAAAGGAATTTCAATGGCAATAATGCATCTTACTCCACGTACTAAGCCTTCCCACATTGGGTCCCTGATATCAGTGTAATAGTTGGGACCAGACTGGAGCTTTATTCTGTGGTAAATGGAATGGTAAGGAACAAATAAATATGAGGCAATTGAATCCGTCTTTCAAAGACAGCAAAATTGTTCTGAATTGTTATTGAATGGTTACTGTCATCCTAGGCTTTCTATTAAACGGAAATAACCCTGTGATGCTATTTTTTTGTTCACTCAGAAATGTTTCTCTTGCTTTCTGGATCCTCAGTGAGGCTTTTTTAGGATCGTGCCTTCTCTCCGGTAAAGACCTCTATCAATTATTGTCTATTTCAGGCTAAATATGCATTGTGATTTTGTGGCTTGGGAGCAGATTTGTAATATAGCCTTCATGCCTGGGTGATCTTACGCCACATGCAGGGGAAGATCTCATTTGCAAGTTCTTTAGACTGAGCTGCATGAGGGTCTTACAAGAACAATACGCACCACCCCCTTGCTGCCCCCACCAATCCCATCTGCCCCCCAGGAGGCAGGAAGCGGGGTTGCACGCTCAGGGAGAGTGTCTCCATTTGATGGGCCTCGGAGGCCCTGGGATTCAGACACAAGACACTGTCTGTGTCCATTTTCCCCTGGCTCGCGGGCCAGGCTGTTTAGCTGGGGAACCCAGTCGTCATGGTGACGGACATGAACCTCGGGCCTTACATTCGCTGAGCCATTTGTTGGGATCCAGCATCAGATACTGTTTGGTCATCTCCAGCTCCTTCATCAGCCACTCGTACTTGGCTCGCACCTCGGAAATTCTCTGCTGGCGGTGCTCCAGAATCTTCAGCTTGGCGTTGAAGCACATGACCTCCTGGCAGGCAGAGGAGAAGGAGAAATGGGTAGTGGAGAGAAGGGGGAAGAACCTTCAGCTCAAACCCTGCCCGCATGCCCTCTTCTAGAAAAGGCTGCTTAGGGCACAGTCAGTGGAAAAGGGGCTGGTGACTGGGAAGTTTGGGAGGGACTTGGGCCGTCCCAGCCACTCAGACAACCCAACCACAGGGTAGGACTATCATGGCATTTCTCAGGTTGAGAAGGCAGCTGGGGTTCCTAGCAGGAGCCCGAAAAGCCCCTGAGACCACCAGCTCCCCGCAGCCTCTGAGCCTTGGAGATATTTCAGGCAGGGAAACACGGAGCTCCGTGAAGTCCTGTGCGGAAGTCCGCTGCTGGGACAGAGCCACTGCCTCCCACCCACACCGGAAGCCTGCTGCACAGTCACCCTGGGTCTGCGGCCCCTCTTCAGGGCACTGCCCCCATCCCTGCCCTGAGGACTGCCCGGGGAACCGCCACCCTGTGGGGCAGAGGTGGCTCACCTTGCTATTGCCCCCTCGTCGCCGCTGCAGCCGCTCCACGTCATCGATTTCATAGACTTTAATCTCAAAAGGTTCCCCGAGGCCCCTCTGGGTGCTGCGCAAGGGGCCGTCCACCCAGCGGACCCCTGTGCTGTTGGCGGGTTTCCTCACGGGGGAGGGGGTATCGAGGGACAGCGCTGGGATGAGCCTCCTTCTCTGAGAACCTAAGAAGGGGTTGATCTTTTTGAATTTCAATTTTTAAAATATATGTTCTCTTGAAGCAAATGGCTGGGCCATGACAGGCACCCCGGGGTCCCTGGCACAGTTGTCACTGAAACACGCCCACCTCCTGCTGCACACCTCAATCTTTATACGCCATTAAACGCATTTAGGCTTTACCTCCAGAGGCTCAGGGAGTTTCTGCTTCACCTTTAGAACCACCCCCAGTCTCCACCTGTGAAACGCGCACACGCACACTCACACATGCGCACACGCACCCAATCACGTGGTCTAGAACTGTGAACCGTACTGGCCACACCCTCAGCATGGCTATGTGCTTGGATGAGATTAAAGAGATGTTCCTGTTGGGGAAAAATGGTCCCAGTGCTGGTCCTGTACTAACAGGGCTTCCAGAAAACACTACTTATTTACTGATAACAAGAATACTATAGAAAACACTGATCATGTGCCCGGCCCTACTCAACAGGCTTTCCACGTGGTAACAAGACAGCCAGCTACCCCGCCATACCTGCTCTCGTCTTCCTAGGTAGGAGGGACCCCGGGCTGTAGCAGAGCCCACGGCCCCCTGGAATAGAGGCCGTGCCCGTGTGTGGTACGTGTGACTTACTCTCCCCCCAGCACTATGCTAGCACCTCTCACCATGGTGGTCAGAGCAGTCAGTGCCCTTTCTCCGCCACTCTCCCTCCATCCTCCTCTCCTCCGCTCCCCCTAATTCCAGCAGGTTCTGCCTGTCCAGTGCTGAGCCAGCGTGGCCTGATGGCCCTTCCAGAAAGAAAGACGTACAGAATTTTTTCCAACTTCGAGAGCTCTACTGACGGCTAGGGAGAGTGTAAAGTATCACAACCTCAGCTGGAGAAAGGAAGCCAGAATTTTCTGATGTAAAATAAGGGGGTCAAGACACTGGGCTGCCTTCGCACTGTCTCTCCCAGGGAGTCAGGGCCATGCAAGGCAGCACCTGCAGCTCTCCACGGTGGTGGCATCCGGCAGCACATGGCTGGTCAGGACATGAGGGGGACAGTGAGTGAGGGACGCTGAGCGCAGAGTTAATTTTCTCTGCAAAGTATACTGTGTCCTCTAGGCATCTTGGTTTCATGACAAATCTCTCCCTTTAGAGTCCAGATCTTTATTTTATGTATACACACACACACACACACACACACACACACACACTCTCACACATATACACGCACTGATTTATGAAACCAGGAAACATCAACCACTAGAACAAAATAAATGTGTGTCTCAGCGTCCAAAACATTTACAATTGAAATGAACCAGCGAACAGTTTTGTTCTAAATCGGTCTGATCCAGCTGGTTGGCTCTGAGCCAACCGTTCTGATTTGTGGGCCTCAGCTCCGGCCTTAGTCAGGGAGCATTGCTGCAGAACCTCTGGGGACACCGAGGCATGGCCAGCATCAGCAGAGGGTGTTCAGTTCTCAGGCTGACGAAGGGGTGCAGGGAGCAGAGAGTCTGAGCATCCTGCAGGAGAAGACGGAGGCCCTAGCCACCCAGCAGCCCTCATTCCTCTGGGCTGCCAGCACCTGTGAAGTGCCCCCTGTCATGCTCTCTTCTCTGGGTTTGGTAATGTGTCCTCAGACCCCAGCGAGGGTGACTGGTCCTCTTCCTCCCCTCCCCGGATGCTGAGAACACGTCAAGAAGCACCCCTCTGAAAGCTGTCCTAATGCAATAAGTCTCAGTGCTTGGGCTCCAGTTGGGGGCACAGGTCAGGCATTTCTGGGTGACTCTTCTAAGGACCTGCTTGCATGAGACACAGGGGAGGGACTGAGAAGTGTCATGGGATGATGGGTGGTGTATTAGTGATCTATTGCTGTGCAACAAATTACCCCCAAACCTAGCAGCTAGAAACAACAAACATTGATTCTCTCACACATTGCTGTGGGGCAGGAATCGGGAAGCAACTTAGCTGGGTGGTTCTGGCGCGGGGTCCCTCAAGAGCTGCAGTCAAGCTGTCAGACGGGGCTGCCGTCCTCTGAGACCTAGACAGGCTGGAGCACCCACTTCTAAGCTCACTCATGTGGCTGTGGGGAGCCTTCAATTCATTGACTCAGGGGCCTCTCCAGATGGCTGTTTATGGCATGGCAGCTGACTGCCTGCAGAGCAAGGGAGGGCACCCAGGACAGAAGCAGCAGGGTCTTTTATAACCTAATCTTGAAACTGACATCCCATCACTTCCGCCTTATTCTACTGTACACAGAGACCAGCCCTGCTACAGTACGGGAGGGGACTATACAGGGTGTGGATACCACGAGGCAGGGACCCTTGGGGACCACGTCTGGCTACCCCACATGGGATCTGATCAGATGGGAAAATACCCGGAACAAGGGCCACCCCCTCTTTCCCTCTGATACCCGCTCGGGCATCATATGGGAGTAGAGCTCACCCTGATGGGGGGAAAGGAAGGAAAACAAGCCCGAATAGACACTGGGCTACCATAGCTTAACAGAAATACCCCAAAGGCTAGCTAATTCCTGTCATCATTTTTCCATGCTACCTTGCAACCTTCTCAACTTCACCACATCAATCCCTGCCAAGCGGAGAGGTGAGTGTTTAATGTCGAATGAGCTGTAGCCTAGGATTTGGCTACAAATTTGAATTTGGCTACAGTCAATTAATTCCATGAATGAGTTGATATCATCCATGTCTCATGCTGACCACTGAGGAGCTCGCCTACCCTCTGTCGGGTCCTCCACAGGTGCACTGCGAGCCTTGCTTAGAGTAGGATGGGGAAATCTGAGGCCTGGGGCAGGGGCGCATGGTCAGACGAGAGGAAATGGAGTTTAACGCTGTGGAGGAACTTTCAGAGGGAGAGACGATGTCCTCACATTGCTCGAAAAGGCACAGGAAGCCATGGTGCCCACAAGCTACGCCATCACTGGGAGAAGGCTGATCACAGGACCTCGGTCTGGGTCCTCACATAGATATGATTTCTTTGGCTTTCTGCATGCTCCACCATCTCCACCTCTCGACAGATGCTTCTGGCTTTCTGCCTGAGCCCAGTCTCGGCCAGTGAGCACTTCCTTCCAGCTGCTGAAAGGTCAGGGGGCATCCGTGGTAAGGAAGCTATGGGAAAGCATGTCAGCCAGGCACTAATGGTATGGGGCCCCATTGGACACCATCTGTCTGACTGGGGTCATCCTGAAGCAGCCTTCTGATGCCACTGGGTCAGGATTCCTTCTCTTTTTGATCACTCCCTGCTCATCAGTCCAGCATTCAATCCACATGGACACAAGTCAAGTGTGTAAAAATACTCTTCAGCTGATAACTGCCCACATACTTTTGCTGCATGGAATGGCCCCGATTTGACCTGAGAAAGTCAATGCTGGTATTTTAATGAAACTTCCAGCCAGGTCCCCTTTCCCTACACAGAGGCTGAAATCACCCTCACCCAGGCGTGGCTGCCGGCTGCAAGCATTAAGAGGGGCCACTGACCAGTCAGCCCTTCTCACTCTATCCTCCGCAGCACTGGTGGCCCAGGTGACAAGCCTGACATTGGGCTTTCCATGTGAAACATCACTGAGTCCGGACAGAAATGCCCACACTGAGTTTGAAGACGCTGCTCTTAGGTCCAATCTCAGGAAATATGGGCATCTGAGTGCTGAGGCCTCACAGCAGTGCTCAGGGAATGTGCTTCTGTCCATCCTCAAACTCCCGCCCCTGAGGACCCATCATCATCAGCTTTCCCTCCACCATTCACTGTCTTCGTTCTGAGTCAAGGTATGGACACCAGGAAGATGGAGAATTGGAAAGCATAATGCACTTGTGTTCAAAGGAACCACAGACATCAGAGATACAAGGGAGAGAGAAAAGTATCAATCTGTGTGGTTTTATGGACCGACAAGAGGCAGTGCCGCACGCTCCCAGCACCCCCGCCCCATGAATGACTGTACTGGCTGCAATGCCTGTTAGAGCTTTAACTGGACAGGAAACAGTTCTCAAGCTGGAGACGAGATGGAGCAGGTGCCCCGGGCCATAGGCTTCTCCGCTAGGCAGACCCATAGCCTTACAGTGAATCTGAAAAATTCTTATCGCCTAGAGATTGTCGCCGTTGTAACATCATAATGCAATGCATTACTCACGTGTTTGTGTAAACCAACCTACCGTCCTGCCAGCCATATAAAAGTATAGCACATACAAGTATGTACAGTACACAATACTCTATAATGATAATGAGCGGCTGTGTTACTGGTTTATGTATTTACTGTACTTAGTTTACTGTTATCTTAGAGGGTACTTTTTCTACTTATAAAAATAATACTGTGCTGTAAAACAATACACAGCTTCTGCCAGCAGTAGCTTCACACATCTCATGTTTATTGTGTCTCTCCTGATGGCATCATTTTCTCTCATGCTTGATTAATTTCGTGTTGTTTTGCAGTAACATGCCATACAGGTTTGTAGCCTAGGATCAGTAGGCTACACCACATAGCCTAGATGTGTCCTAGGCTGTACATTTAGGATTATATAAGGGCACACTCTATGATGTTTGCACAGCGACCAAATCGCCCATTGACACAGAACATATCCCTGTCATTCAGGGGCACATGACTGTACGATCATTCTTATTATAGCTACCAGATGTTCAAGGTATAACCTGATCAGGGCTTACATTTTCTAACTGTCATTATACCCATTAAGAATATTGCCTTCAATGGGTGATGGTTAGCGCAGTTAGTTAAAGAATGGTGCTGAGAACACCAAAGTTACTGGTTTGATCCCCACATGGGCCACTGTGAGCTGTGCCCTCCCTAAATGCCATTGTAGCACAAAAGCAATGCGTAACCAATGTAACCAGTGACCATGGTTGTTCCTCAATAAAAAAAAAAAAAAAAGAATATTGCCTTCGATGATATAATCTCCTTCCGTTGCCCACAGGCCACACTCTTGCTGTCCTGAGCTTGGTCCCATCACTGCCTCAGAGGTGATGTATCCTCTGTACCCTCGGCCTAAGCATCCTCAGGGCTGAGCTCAGAGTTTCCTCAAAGCCTTCTTCTGGTGCTCTGGGCCCTCCCTTTGTCTAAATGCTTCCTCCACGTACATCTCACTCCTTTGCTCCAGACTTGTCAATGCAGCCCGGCTCATGGTTGTCTGTTCTGCACTTTTTGCCCTTTGTCTCCAATCAGATCACAGACTTTTTACAGTGGCCTGTCTTCTCTGCTGCCTGCCCACCCCGACCACCACACATGAACCATCCTTATCGCCAAGCTCTAAACACAAAGAAGAGGCCTGATCAATATTTAACTGAAAAATCTCACTGACTATGGATTGTCTTATGGGAAGGAAGTTGTGTTACCACCAATATCCTTTATATTATTTGAATTGTTTCACATAATGTAGGCATCAGAGAGGCCATTGTGGTTTTCTACCGACCCCCTCACTTTACTTTTAGGTGAGAAAATTACAGCCCAGAAAGGAAAGTTATTCCTTAAAAGTCACACAGCCCGAAGCCCCAAGTCTCCTGCTTTCTACCTCAGTCTTCTTACTGCTCCATGTTATAGCCAATGGAAAAACCCCAATTACACGCACTCTCCACCAACAGGGACCTCCAGGAAAGGTGAACTGCAGTGAGGTTTGGTTGTTTCTACTGTCACAGGCACTACAAAGCACTCAGAGAGTTCAAGGTCATCTTTCTAGTAACATAGTTCCAGTTCATATTTACTAAGGAAGTAAACAAAGCATTAAAACTTTCCGAATCCAAAAGCGATCTCTGATAAAAGATAACTGCCTATCTCCTTTGCAGTTCCAAACATCTCTAGCAATTTTCAAATCCAGCCATTGAGCCAGGAATTTCCTGGGAGGAGTTTTATGGCTTTTACTCTTAAAGAAGTTGCTTTTGATTTATGCTGATCGCGTCTGACAGCCAGCATTTCTCTTAACAATAATAATAAATAAGCGAGACAAGGTCACCTAACCTGAAAGGAGCATATCTCCACGGCCATATCCATTATGGAGCCCTGGATCTACAGCAGCTGCTTACCGAGGTCCAATGCCCTCCGTCCTCTATAGTAAATCCTAGGCTGGTGATTTATTTTACACTGTTTTCCTTTATTAGTCTCACCTAACATGGGACCCTCAGAGGACAGCATCTATCAAAGAAGCGGGCACCAGTGCAAGGACATGTGCTGTCCCCTCTCCAGGCAATGCCTCGTAACAGCCAAACCAAAAAAAAGGGCAAGTCTTGAAAAAAAGAGATATTGAAAGAACAAAATGGATTGGTAGATTCAAGCCACTATACTGGAGCACGTGACAGCACTCATGGCCACATGGCAAAGCCCCACAACAACCTGGACTTTCACGACCAAGACTGGTGCCGGTGCCCGTGAGTGTGTGTGTGTGTGTGTGTGTGTGTGCACGCATGTGCATTTCAGGCCCTGTGGTGCGTGTGCATACAGAATGGTCCGTGAGTGTGTTTGAGGCAGGGGTGGGGGGTTAATGGAGGAAGGGCCTCCCCCCTTGCACTTTCAATGAGACAAAGTGTGATGCTTCCCATTTCCAGAGAGACAGGCTGCGAAGGTCTTGGGGGCCACCAGCCCCACATTGCAGCTTCTGCGGCCACTAGGTCATGAGGGAACTCTGACCCGATCCCTCAGGGAGCTCTAAGCAGCTATAACCTTGGTCCTTGAGCAGACAAACCTGGGCATAGGGTGAGGGAAACCCATGGGGGAAACAGGTAGTTTGACCCCCACAGTGGGTGAGTGTGGAGTGGGTGCTCCTGATTGCCCCCAGCATCCCACATTTTCACCAGGCTGATGACAGAAGGGCATTCACAGCCTTGTGGTCTATGGAGGCCCAACTAGTAGGCCCGACTTTTACAGTGGACCCCTAAGTAGCTATGTCCCCAGCTGAGGCCTACAGGGTGACAGGCTGTGTGGAAAGGAGAGGCCAAGAGTCAGTTCCACGGGCCTGGCCACCCGCAGGACAGGGCAGCGGCGGGGTTCAGGCTGCGGTGTCCCGCCCCTTGCCCTGTCCCCGCCAGCGCCCTCGTGCCCAGGCGCCTACCTGAGTTGGAGCGTTTCTTTGGGGTCTTGAGGCTGCGGCACCTCCCGCCCACGGAGCTGCTGTTCTCGCTCATGGAGTCCTGGGCGGAGGACGCGCTGCCCGTGGCCTCGCTGTCGCGCATCATGCTCTCGTAGCCGCTGCTGCCGCCGCTGTGGTAGAACAGCGCAGTCTTGCCCATGGCGGGCGGGAGCTCCCCGCTCAGCACGCTGCTGTTGTCGCTGCCGTGGCCGCTGCTGCAGCGGTGAGGCTTCCGCGGCGGCGTCACCTTGCTGTAGGGCGACGGCAGCAAGGGCACGGCCGCCGGCTTGTCGTCCGGACCCCCCGCGCGCTCCTCGTCGGGCCCGGCCCGCGGCGGCAAGGCCCGGGGCCCCGCGCTGCCCTGCAGCAGCTCCGAGATGCGCCCGTTCACCGCGCGCAGCGGCAGCTTGGCGGCCAGGCTGGAGCCCCGGCTCCGGCTCAGGGACTGCGTGGACCAGGCCATGTGCTTCCCGCTGCTCGGGGCCGGGGTGGCGCTCTGGCCCACCGACTGCGGCAGGGACTTGGTGGAGAAGCTGAGCGTCTTGGTGGTGGAGGTGGACAGGCTGCGAGCCTTGGGGCTGGCCAGGAGCAGCTTGCTGACAGCAGAGATCTTGGACTGGCTGGCCTTGGGGGAGGCCCCCGCCGACTGCGACTGTGGGGGCCCAGGGTTGGTGGGCGAGGCCCCGGCGCTGCGGCCCGGGCTCCTCCCAGCGCGGGGCATGGTGCTGTCCTTGCCCGCGTGCAGCCGGGAGCTCATGGAAGACAGGCTCTCCGCCCGCTCCAGCGAGAGGCATTCATAGTGGCTGACGGTGGTCCTGCCCAGAGAGTTGGTCCTGCTGGCCAGCTGCTCCAGCTTGGCACTGAAGAGCTTGCTGCTGCTGCTGGCATCCTTCATCTTGCCGCTAGGCTCATCCGGGAAGCTGGCTAAGAAGGGCGTGGGCTGGTTCGAGGGGCTGCTGGTGCTGCTGCAGGCACTGTGCTGGGGGCTGGCCCGGTTCTTCTGGTCCAAGCTGGACTTTCGGATAGGGGGCAGAGGCGGGGTCCCTTTGGGGCGAGCCAGGACGCAGTGCTTGGGTGACGCCACCTTCCTCTCCAGGGTTGCCTTGGAGAGCTGGGTGCCCAAAGCAGTACCGATGCCGTTAGTCTCGGGGGCGCAGTGGTAGAAGATGCCATCTAGCTCCTCCTGTCGGCTGGCTTTCTGAGAAGCCCTGGGAAGGCTGCTGGACTTCAGGCTTTTGTTGGGATATGCAGGGCTCTGGGCAGTCACGCTGGGCAGAGCCATCTCACAGCCATCCACAACCCTCCTGAAGTTGTCGGTGCCGGGAGATGCAGACACCTCACCGCTGCTGCTGCTCAGCCTGTCCCCTGGGCTGGCCTTCCTGTCCTGTTCCCGCTCTGCTCTGGCCTCAGGCTTGGCAGGGCCTGTCGCGGTCTCATACTTCATCTCTTCTTCACTGGGAGAAGCATTCTCTCTCTTTACCTCCTCTTCTCGTTTTAGCCAGGGGTCCTCAAATGTCATCTCTTTCTTTGCACTGGTTTCCTTGCTCTCCTGGGACGGGGCTGCTTTGGAGGCCGAGCCGACAGCGGCAACGGATGCCTCAGGTTCTTGGACATGCCGGGGGCTCATGGCAATGCAGGGGTACACCGTAATGTTGGTCTTCATGGGGATGTACCCTTCGCAGCTGCTCAGGTTTGCCGTGTTGGAGATGGTGACCATGGCTTTGCCCAGGGTGGAGATCTTACAGCCTTTCATGGGCGTGGCTTTGTTGAAAGACTCTTCCCCCATTTCAGACAAGATGAGCACATTATCAGGGCCTGCCTTCGGCTTCTCCCGGCACACCACGGGGGCGTTCTGGAGGCTGCCTATGAACTCCGAGGCCGGGGGGTCTGCCATCGCTTCCCCATGCCCGAAACACGTCTGGGCTATGAAGCTGTGGCACGACTGCTCACCATCGCTGCCTGTGCTCATCTCGCTCAGCCAGGAGCTGATGGAGGAACGCCTGCTCCCTGCCTCCCGGCCCTTCTCGTCCAGGTTCAGCTTCGGGAGGGGCAGGAACTGCGTGATGCTGACCTCGGAGACCGGAGCCATGCTGGAGTAGCACTCCAGGTCCTCGCTGATGCTGCCGATGATGCTGACGGGCCGGGAGCCTGAGGCCAGGGCCTGCACGGAGCAGTCGCTGTTAAAGCTGATGATGCTGGTGGGCCGGCCGCTGTCCAGGACCCCGCTGATGGTCAGCTCCTCCACCAGCGTGAACACCAGCTCGTCCTCGCCGTTCAGCTCCAGTGGCTGCTGCACCGTCACCATGGTGGTGCTCACGATCTCCTTCTTGGAATCTGGAGAGGTTGCTGCCTGATGCTCGTCATCGGCAGGGGTTTCGGGGAACCCTTCGCTCCCTGCAGACACGGATTTCTTCAAAACTTGCGGGCTCATTCCAACCGGGGGGGTACGCACCTCAGGCTGCAGCAGGGACTCGCCGGGTACCATGCCGGAGTCCTTGCTCAAGGGAGGCAGCGGGGCAGGAGAAGGCAGGATGCCCTTCTGGGTGTAGACTTTGCATCTCTGGGAAGGAGAGCTGGCCGGCTTGTACTCTGAGGTCTTGGACAGACTGGCGATGCCCAGCCGGGGCGAGCCCATGGGCCTGGGCTTGCCTTCCACAAAGCCACAGGAGTTCAGGCTTTCTCGGCTGCTCTGGAGGCTGGGGCTCTGAACGAGCTGGGAAGAACTGTGCTGGCAGCTGCTGCCAGGGATGCTCCTGGGCGAGGCAGGAGGGGGGCTGTTGGTGAGCATGGCCCCGGGGACAGGAGAGTGGTTCCTCTGCCTCCTGGAAGCCAGAGGGTCAGCGCCTTCTCTGTCGCTCAGCTGGCCGTCTGACCCATTATCTTCCTTATCAGACTCACTGAGCGGGTTTGCCCCAGCTGCTTGGCTTAACGGGGGACACTTGCTTGCCTGCTCTGCGCCAAACTGGGCAGGCAGCTCTTCAAAAGGAAACTTACTGGGCTCTTCGCTGCCATCGATGCAATCCAGCCTCTCCTGCAGCTCGGCAAATGTGTTGCACTTCAAGCAGTCCCTTTCTGGTTTGCTGGCCGTGGCCTCTGCAGCCTCCGCGGGCCGGCTGTCACCCCTAGCCTTCTGCAGGGCCGGCACAATGGGGACAAAGTCTGGGGGGCCCTCGTTGTCGGTAAGCTCTTTGTCCGAAAGGGCCGTGCCATTTGGCCCGATATAGATGACCGTGTCGCAGGACTGCTCGCTGCTGGAAGAGTAGTCGGGATCGCTGGACAGGTGAGGGATGGCGAAGTCCGCATCCACAGTGGCCCTGGCATGGAAGGGTCGCAGCTGGGTGGGCCTGCGCATCCTGCCTTCTTCACAGGAGCTCTCTCCGCCAGAGGAGCTTGACGTGTACTGTGAGCGAGAGGAGAACAGTTAGCTTGGGGAGCCTTCCAAGTCAGGCCCCCCCAGGGAACCTGCCCTGCTGGCTGGCTGGATACAGGCTCTCCACGCCCCCTGGTGGGCCTCCCTGCATATGGGCTGTTACCTGGGGTGTGCCAGGTCCGTGACTCATGTTCCAAATCATGGCTTTATATGCCAAGGGTAACCCCTACGTGGCACATGGGGAAATAGAGGCTGCTCAGGAAAGGAGGTGACCAACCTAGGCCCTGTCTGACCTCCTAAGGGCTGAGGGGTCACCAACCTGGCACACCCAACCCATCTGTGGCACCTTGTATCGCGGGACACTGGTGGGGAAGACTTGTTTTCTACAAAGAAAAGCTACAAAACCAAGTAGGGAAAGCCCCACACATCACCTGCTGGCCCTACATCAGAGTGACCACCGTCATAATTATCTCCTCAAACATCCTGGTCATGACACCACTGTCCTGGCTTGGCCTTTGTATGGAAAATGAACCTGGTGGTTTCTAGGAGCATCAACCAACAACCACTGAATGAATGTGGCAAAACCCAGCAGCCTGAAACTGCCTCCTGGAAACACAGAGGAGATGCGGCCACATGAGCAGCAAGTTAACAATCCTCTTTGGGGCCCACCAGTTGAAGGACACCGTCGTGATCTACATAGGACCAAGGCAAGTGAGAGTCCTCTGTACTTCTTGTCCCTCCCAAATGTTCCATCTCAAAGTACAAATCCACTTGAACTATGTAAAGTGGACAAGCGCCCCCTGCTAGGGGTCCAGGATGGATGACTGGGGAAAAGCACCAACTGTGGGGCTGGGAAGTGACTTTCTTCTGTATCCGCCTGAAGGCTTTCCAGCCCCTAGTGAACACTGAGCACCCACCCGTAGCCCTGGTGCTTGGTGATTAGAAATACGGACCCGGCTTTTTCGGACTCAGCTCCAGGGCAGGGCCCCCGAAGCTCCTTCCTCACTGCACCCGCTGCAGGTTCCTTACCTTCGTTTTCTTTTTCTTCATTCTCAGGACTCTCGAGGCGATCTGGATGGTGGACAGGGTTTCCGCGTAGTTCCCGGCCGCCGCCGAGATGTGCGCGATCATGGTGGTGCGACAGTTCATGTTCCCCAGGGATTCCCGCAGCAGCATGGTGAGCTTGCTCTCTCTGCCAAACAAAGTGCAGTAAGGCTGCATTAGCGGGCCATGCCTCACTGTGGCTGTCAGGGTAGGACTTCAGGCCTCTACATGGCTTTTTGTTGTTGTTGTGGGCAGCGGGTTTTTTGTTTTCATTTTTTTAAAATAGCACACTAATTAGCATCATTTTCTAGCATGCTATTTGTAGTTGGCAGCTGAGCAAGCAAGCACATCTAACCCCAAGTACGGAATGCATGCAAAACACCTCCCTTGGTGCCTCTGTCCTGGCTGTGATGGGTATTCCTGTGCGCCTGTGTGCGGGCATATGACATTGCACATAATGAGACCTGGGAATAGAAACGAGAGGAAGGGATGGAGAGAAAGACGGCTTTGTGACTGGTGATTCAGCAAGCTGTCTGTACACACGGTCCTTTACTGTGAGTCTCTGCACACAGGCAATCCCTGCCACAAGTAGTTCCCCAGCCATGAACTTGCATTGAAGATCTATGTGTTTATAAGACATGCCAAGTTCCTTTTGCCAAGGAATCACAGTCCCTTTATTGCTATTGTCTCTTAACTCTCATATTTGCACAGTGTAGTAATGAAGGTATTCATGTCCCTGATGATATGTGACAAAATACAGACATAGGCCCAAGCACTGACTCAATCAGCAAACAGAGCACAGAACTTTCTAGAGAGGCCTCCTCTGGGGACTCAGACCCCTGAGTGGTGGTAATGAGACCGAGGAGTTTATAGACTGCATTTCTATGCTCTTTAAAAATTGACCTGAAGGAATAGCTCATGTTTGTCCATTCTTATACATTCTTCCTGCCTTGCTTTTAAAAGGTGCTGCTTATGGCGTCATCAACATGCGTCCTTTCAAGTTCTGCCAAACGTCATTTCCTCTCTGGAGCCTTCCATAGTCTTAGGCGGAGGCAGGCCCTTTGTTTCTCATGCCCCATGTTCACATCTCTGTGCTGTGTTTCTAATGCCAGGTGAGAGGATTTGTCCTCTCTTCTGTGTCCCTGTCAGGCTGCTAGTCAGCCACCCCTGCAGAGCTCCCTGGAGAGGGACCGTCCACCTCTGCAGACTCGGTGTGAGACACAGGCTGCCATCGGCAGGGATTAGACCTTGGAAATGGGGAAACCATTTCACACGTGACCTGCATAGGCCTTCAGGGAGGTATGACCAGTGTAAGAGCAATAGTTTCTCCTTTCCCTCTGGGACCAATTAAAGTGTCAGTTTGGGGCTGCTGGGCTCACTCTGGCTCAGTTCCAGGGCAGTTTCAAAATATATCAGGGTTTCCCTTCAAGTAAAATAATCAGTGATAAAAGTGGTGGACGGACAGTATTATGGCTGAATGCTTATGCCTTGCCCCAATTCATAGGTTGAAATCCTAACTCCCAATGTGATGGCGTTAGGAGGCAGGACCTTTGGGAGGTGACTAGGTCATGAGGGTGAAACCCTTATGAAGAAGATTAGTACCCTTAGGAAAGAGACCCCAGGGGGCGCCCTCACCCCTTCTACCACGTGAAGTTATGACAACACGATGGCCATCTATGAACCACGAGGCGGGTCCTCACCAGACACTGCACCTGGCAGGGCCGTGAGCTTGAACTTCCTCGATTCCAGAACTGGGAGAAGTGAATTTCTGTTGGTTAAGCCACCAGTCGGTGGTATTTTGTTATGGCAGCCTAAACTAAGGGAGAAAAGGAATGCAGGTACGAGGAGGAGTGAGGCCTGGCTCTAAACATTACCTCCTTTCAAAACATATGCAGCTGGGGTGTCACAGACACCAGCAAAGCTGACCGCCAGACATCCCTGGGACACAGTTTTGGCGGAGACACTGACCCTGGATGAGCCTTGGGCTTTGTCTTCGCTGTGTGAAGTGGAGCGCAGGTTCCATTAGGGTTAAGCTGTGATCACTTACAGCCAATTCTTATTATTCGTGGTAGCTGCCTCCTATTAAGTCTCCGTCAAGATTGTATTAGTGAATCAGGAGACATTGCTCCTTGGGGAGACTCAGAGTTGAGGCTCCCGAGGGCCTCTCGTCACAACATTTTGTCAGTTGATCAACACACAACATTGTTTCATATGCAAATGTGTTTCTGCTTCAAGGTACCTTCTATAATATATATTTGTTAGAAATAGTGAATTCTACGCACTATTTCTTTATGATGAGGCACTAGCTGAGAAGGGTTTACCATTTTCCTGACCCTGGTTATCATGACCACGGATTTCAGCCCCACAACAATGCTGTTCGCTCTCTTCATCTAATCAGTCATCCTCTTGTGACTCCACAGACATAGCCACAGCTTCACCATGCTCGTTGGGTGCGACCTTAGCACGTTCCAGTGCAGCCCGACATAGAGATCAGTGCATTTCCTCTTCCTTTTTCTGGATGCATCACGTGGTTGATTCATGAACATTGAACTCACCCTAACAGCACTAGAAATGCCCAGACAAAGTGTATCTCACACATGTATTTTCGCTGTCAGGCACACCGCCGTCTCCTTGTGCTAAGGAACACTACACAGTACTTCAACACTGGACTTGAGGGCCATTTTAAACAGTGGAATCACCAACAAAAAGTTCACAAATGCAAAAAATGGGGCACTAAATAGACAAAAAAGGACACTTGTTTGTAGAAGGGAAGGTGTGACAGGAGGGCAGAGCAGCGCCTCGTTCAGCGTCGGCTGGCAACGTGTCCATTGTGCAGCTCAGAGTTCCCACTGGCGCACATGCCTGCAAATGCCGGCGTTTTCACCGCAGGTTGATTTTGGGGTCACAAATGAGGCAGATTTGCAAATATGGGGCCTGCAAATGACGGGGATCGACAGTACTCTGAAACTTCTGTCTTATTCATCAGCTGCACTCTGCTGAAGACACAACCCACGTATTTCTCCGTGTGACCCTGTGTAAGCTCTCAGGAAAAGACACCAAAGACAGAAAAACGGATATAATATTGTTATAGCGAACTGTGTGCCCTGTGAATTTCCACACTTCTCCATTCATGACTCAATTATAGGATTTTTTTTTTTTTTAAGTTCACATTGTGGGAAGAGGCCAGGGCCTGTGTGTTGCTTGGCAACCAGCATTTTAGCTCTCTTGATGGAAAACCAGTGAAACTGCTACCAAGACTCTTTCACCTGGGTCCCTCTAGAGTCTAAAAAGCACATCCTTGTGGGATTGAAAAACGGGGGCTATAAAGCTTTGGGTTTTCTTTTTTCCACCTCATAATGATCCTTTAACTTGGAACAAAGACAATGAAGTTGGGTACGGCAGGTGACAGAAGGGGCAGGATACTAGAGCCTGAGAACTGTTGGTTTAACTCAGTATCTTTGGTAGGAAAATAAAAAGGTTTAGAGAGTTTCTAGGGCAACAGTCAGCATAAACTCAGAGTGCACCTTTGCGTCAAGACTGAGGCGAGAGGAATGCTCAGGCAGGTGCACAGCTGCTGGCCCTGAGCCCAAGGCCCAGGCTGAGGGAGGGGTTTAGGGACTCAGGGGCCATGTGGGAGGGGCCCTGGCTGTGCGGGCAGGTTGGGCAGGCACAGGAGGGCACTGGTGACAGAGCAGAGCCGATAGCAGTCTGGAGAAGGACCGTGACACATTGTCAAATAGCTATGTTTTATCCACACATATTCGACCTCCCTCCCACCTCAACTGCACACACCTGGTAAAATGATTTTTGGAAAAATGTCTTGCTTTGTAAAATAAGTCAACCTTTTACTAGACAGAGAAAGAGAACACAAAAAGAAGAGGATAATGAACAAATTTTAATAATACTTTTTAAAAAAGATTTTATTTATTTATTTAATTTATTTTAAAAATTTTATTGGGGAACAGTGCTTTTCCAGGACCCATCAGCTCCAAGTCAAGTAGTTGTTTTAATCTAGTTGTGGCGATTGTGGGGATTGCACGGCACTTTAACCAACTGAGCTAACCAGCTGCCCCTAATATTAAGATTAAAAGAACATGAAAGAGCAATTAGTACTCTAGGACAGGAGCTGACAAATGAGGGCCTGCTGGCCAATTCTGGCCCACTGCCTGTTTTTGTAAAGTTTTATTGGAATACAGCCACATCTACATACTGTCTTTGGCTGTCACATTGCAACAGGAGAGCTGAGTACATGTGACAGAGCCCATTAGGCCCATAAAGCCACAAATATTTACTATCTGGTCCTTTATAGGAAAAGTTTGTTGACCTGTGCTCTAGAGCAGGGGTTGGCAAACTGCGGCTTGCGAGCCGCATCCAAAGAGCCACATGTGGCTCTTGAGCCACAGTTTGCCGACCCCTGCTCTAGAGTAATGACGATGTGGTATCACCCCAGACACAGTGCCAGAGAGTCACCTCTAGGGCATGAAGGTGTGTCTGAATGTCCCTACTGTGCAATAACCCCTTTCTGATGTGATAGCTGTTGTCTGCCTTGTCTCTCTCTTGGTTCAGATGTTTCACGACGGGAGAGCTAGAGTCTGTCCCCCGGAAACAGGCAGAAGAATAAATGCCGGACTTCAGAAATCACTCAAGCACCAGGCCGTAGCTATGGTGACCGCCCAAATCACTTCCTACTTCATGCAGAAGCAGAGCCCATCCTTTCAAAGGGGCTGTGAGGACATTCACATTTACTCAACTCATTAACTCAGTAGTGTCTGCAGCGGTTCATTGAAGAAATGCTTAGTGAGTGCTGAGCCTACAGAAGGCACCTTGTAGGAGCTTAGCAAGTGTGGGGAAGAGAGTCTACGCAAGAGGTGGCTGCATGGCAGGTATGCGTGGCGGCCAGTGAAATCTGAGCTATGGCTTTGATAGTGCACCACTGTACACACAGGAAGATGAAAGCTAGGGAAATTTGGGCCGCATGAATCTATTTGATCCTGGATATCGGTGTTCCGTTCATCTGAGGAAGGTAAAATTCACATAATGCAGCCCACTTCAGGAGAAGTGGTAAATAGTCTCAGTGGCATATTTTAAGAAAAGGATAAAACTTGAATTTATAGCTAACAGAAGATTTCAAGTTAAAATCCTGACTAATCTGCTTCCAACTTATTTAATAAGACACACTGGCAACAGCTAAAGTGGCTATAAAGCATGGGTTCATTTATATAAATTAAATGTGTTCCATGAAAATTTTGTTATGTTATTTACTTGCTTAGCAGCTCATTCCCTCTTATCTAGAGCAAGGGCAAGCATCACCCCAGTCTCAGCTGTTGATCACTCAGAATTAGTAGAATCTGAATTACTCTCAATATTCTAAAATCTAAGTTCTGCTCAGAAAAATGTACATCCAATTCAAGGCTGTAGCACCCAGGTATGACATCAGACATTTTACAGGTAATTTACATAAGCAGCACAATATAGCAAGTCCACTGATTCCAGGATACAATTCTGAGTCAAGGTTGAAAAATATGTTTAGAGCCAGAGAGTATTAGAGTTGAAAGGATTCTTCAGGGTCAATGCAGTTTTGAATAAAAGGACTGCCACTGTAACAGGTAATCTGTTTTCTGCCAGAATATTTTTCATGACTGAAGACCTACCATCTCCCAGGGCAGCCTGTGTAATAGTTTTGAATAGCTTCGGCTATTAGAAAGCTCTTTCTTATATTGAACTTAAATCTTCCTTGTACCTCTAACCCATGGACACTGGCTCTGCTTTCTAGGGGGACACAGGGTAAGAATAATCCTTTTGCACACACTGGCCCTTCACATTTTAAAAGACATTTACCGTCTCCTCCTTAAAGGTTCTCTTTCTGGGGAATAGTGCATGTTCCTTCCATTGCTCTTCAAATATTTGTTTGTTCATCCAAGCTCACACTAAGTTCCCCTCCTCCTACTACGCAATTTAGCACTTCCTCTCTGCTCAGACTAGTCTCAGATCTTGTGTAGTAAAGACTATGGCCTTGCCCAAAGAGAGGGCTAGCCTTTGACCTCAGCTTCTACAAGGTAATCTATGTACCTGTTAGGAGTGTCTTTGCTTAGGGTGGGGACCGACCACACCAGATCTTAGGGCCATACCTGATAGTCTTAGGGTCAGAGCTGGCCATGCCAGAAAGATCAACCATGTGATTTAGATCATGCAGTATCAGTCAACCTGGAGACTGAGTTCAACTGTGTGGGAAATCAATTAATCAATCCTTAATGAAGCTCCAGTAAAAACTGCACACTGAAGCTCAGGGGAGCTTCCAGGTTGGATACTCAGTGCATATGGTCACAAATCAACACTGGGAGGGTAACACATTCTGACTCCCCAGGAGCAGACAATGGAAGCTTCATGTGTACAACCCTGCTAAACTCTGTCCTACGCATCCTTCCTGTGGCTGTATTTTAATCTGTATCCTTTGTAGTAAATCATAGCTGTGAGTACTCTCACTGAGTCCACAAGTCCTGCTAGTGAATTAACAAATCTGAGGTTGGTTTTGGTAAACCCTCCAAGCTTCAGTTGGTATCAGGAATAAAACTGGTCTTGTGTAGAGTCTTCCCTCTAACTTTGTAGTTGGACCCTAACTCCTTGCAGTTGGTGTCAGAAATCTTGGGCAGATGTGGCAGTCTGGGCAATGTGCCTTCAAACCTTACAGATTGGCTAATTGCAGGTAGCTCTTTTCAACAAGATCCTAGAAACCTTGAAGGCAGGAGCTGCGCCTCTATTTTGACTTTTCTTTATAGTAACTGACAAAGTGTATGACTTGCTAGTTCAAGGACAGAAGAGAGAAGAACTTATATTTATTTTTACTTAGTTTAGCATAACCAGGAGCTATGAGTGTCATCACTTTGATGAAAAACAAAACAGAATAACTTAGAGGGCAAATTAGTAGACCTCATAGATAAATAGAAAATGATAGGTCCATAGTTTCCCCTGAATTAATAGCTGCCCAAACTGCATATGCTAATGAAGTTTAAGATGCTATAAAGGGATGCTTAGTGATTTACTAACAAGACCCTCTACATTTACTAAACATGCAGACTGGTCTATAATAGATGCATGCTCGTTATTTAGTCCACCTGCAGGACCAGATTAGGAGTAATAATGTTTATAACATGACTGTAATTTAGACTATAAATACGACTCTGACATTTTTCACATTATCTGAAATTTCACTTCCTTTTTAAAATTTATTTGGCCCTGGCCATTATCGTTAATTATCGATGTGTGCAATAGACATTTCTCCAGCCCTGTCACTTTTTATAGAGCCTTTGCAGTGGTTTATGACAGCTTTGCTGGAAGAGAGATAAGGAAACATCTCAGCTCTGTCGCATTATCACCATTACACATCTTTTGAGTAAAGATGAGCTCATGGTGCTATTTAGAAACTTAAGTACTCTCCAACTTTAAATCACCCTCAAGTTTAGGAGCATGTGTTAATTCCAATGTCAGAGATCTCTGAAGTAACCCAAAAGGGAGTTAGGCACTGATGAGTGACAGAGATGGAGTCAAGAGTCCTGTTGTCATGGTAACCCAGGGCCTCTCCCCTAATTTCTGCTCATCCCTGTCCTTCTCCATGGACATTTAAAGAATTCCCCAGATGATAAAAAAAAGAATTACAAATGGAACTCTTGATATAATGAAATGCTATTCTTGCCTAGTGCCTTCACTCAAATCTTTCTCACTGCCTTTCCACCACACCATCCCTGAACCTCCTGTGTCACCTTGGTGATAAACTTACATTTTTAGGATATTCCTTTGCTTTCCCATGAGTTTTCATGCTTGTTTCAGTTAAATAATACATGAAGCTTATGTTTATAGCATTTTGATGGTGCCTTTCTACATCTGAGTCTGTGATCACCCTTCGGGGTTGGCATTACAACCATGTAGAATCTGGGCTTTGAAAATCTGCAAGCATATTTCAAGTTCTTTCAAAAGAAACGTGTTTACAAAAAAAAATGGTAGGAAAACAACTGGAAGGGTCTCATTTGCTTTTTTCACCTGCTCTCTAAGCAAAACCCTAGGATGACCAGAGCCACATGGGTACTGAGTAAATGAAGGGGCTTTTATTTTCACAGCTCTGGAAACCCAGGTGAGTCCCTCTTACATCATATTCCTCAGGAAGGCCAGAAGGAGGTTAAATAGCATTAGACAAAGCCTAGGCTTGATGATTACACTGGATTACAAACATGACTATTCCAGCCTCCAGAGTTCAATTTAGCCAATTCCAGGCTTTCTCTCTATTGAAATAAAATAAACAGAAGAAATGCAAATACGAGCCCTGAGCATTCTTTTCATTTGCCTTCACTTGACTGTGTTCTGATATTGTACGCACAAAAGGCAGAGGTCTAATCTCTCTGCTTCATCAGACTGCATGTCAGTGGGCACCCCTCCGTGTGCCCACTTGGAAGGTACGATAACCTTCCAGGAAAGAAGACATAAGCTGGCTTATTAGGCAAGGCTAGCGGTACAGAATATAACCCAGTCGGGAAGGATTCAGGCTAGTTCTTGGGAGGATGTAATCCTCCCAAGTTGATTAAGCTTGTTCCTTCCTGTGATCTCAAGCTCCTACCTCTTTCTGTGCAATGGCTTTCCTCTGAAGTCAGCAGTGTGGAGCTTAAAACAGGATTGTCATTGTCAAGGTCCGGATGAGCCATTTGGGCCCTCTCCTTCTGCCCTTGTCCCCTGCTTCTGACCAATGGCCTTTCCAAGACTCAGTTGGAGATACTGAAAGTGGTTCTAGGAGGAGGGGTGAAGCACCATTGCCACCAAGTCCATTATTCCCTGAGATGGGGGCCCTTGGGTGCTCACCCAATGGCCTGCAGACAAGCACAACCATGGCTCTGATCCATTTGTTATTTCATTGACTGTATGGGAGGCCTCCTCATCATATGAAGGGGACAATAAAGATGATTTAGTGGCTTTGGACCTGGAGCTGGGCAGGATATCCTAAGAGCCCTCTCTGCACTGTGGACTCTGGCTGTACAACCCTACTCACAACTCCTTGAACCAGTGTGGCCTTTGTGCCTCTTGGGCATCTCTGTGCATGGCAGATTTTCAGCACAGAATGCCCTTTAAGTTATCGTCTGTCTATGGAAATTCTTCCATGTCCAGCTCAATCCACTAGCCCATGAATTATTCAGGGCAAAAAGGGCAAAGTCTAATAGCACGAGGAATTCCGAGGGACTTATGTCCTTGGAAATCATCTGCCTTTCCTCTTCTTTTTTATTGTGGTAAAATATATAGAACATAACATTTCCTATTTTAACCACTTGACGTGTATGATTCAGTTGAATAACCGCCATTGTATGGATGTACCACATTGTGTTTTCCATTCACCTATGGGTAGACACGCATTGTTTCTGTCTATAAAGAATGCTGCTATGGGGCTGGCCGACTGGCGAGTTGGTTAAAAGCGGGCTTGGGACCCCCAGCGGCCCGGGTTCAGATCCTGCACATGAGAGCCAGTGACACTGCCCTCTCCAGCTAAGATGGTGAACAATAGTTCCACCTAGAGCTGGGCTGCTGTGGGTCCCTGGGCCGGCATAGCTGCAGCCGCTGCTGCAATGGGCTGCCATAGGCTACAGTGAGTGGCTGGCAGCCAGTGTGAGCTGCCAAGAGCTGCTGTGAGCAGCCATCCAGAGGCCGGCAACCAATCTGCCTCATCCGGGAGAGCGCAATGACGACACCAACATGGGCCAGTGAAGCATGTTCTCAACTATACTGAACGAAGGGACAACAACTTGTCTGTTCCCCGCTTCCCCAAAGCTGTTCCCCGCCCCCAATTCCCCAATTTTAAAAAAAAAGTCTTAAAGAAAGAATGCTGCTATGAACATGGGTGTGCATAAATGTCTGTCCAATTTGCTGCTGTCAGTTCTTTTGAGTATATAACTGGGAGTGGAACTGTTGGATAATATGGCAATTCTATGTTTAATTTTTTGAGGAACTGCCAAATTGTTTGACACAGCAGCTATCGTATTTTACATTCTCACCAGCAAGTAATGCCCAAGGGTTCCAATTTTTCCACATCCTTGCCAACACTTATTCTGGTTTTGATAGCCTTCGTCACGAATGTGAAGTGGTATTTCATTGTGGTCATATTGATGCTTCTCTAATGACTAATGACTAACGTGCATCTTTTCAAATGGTTACTGGCCACTTTGTACATCTCTGGAGAAATGTTTATTCAAGTCCTTTGCCCATTTTTTAAATTGAATTGAATTTTAGGAATTGTAGGAATTCTTTATATATTCTGGATATCAATTGTAGGAATTCTTTATATATTCTGGATATCAATCTTATATTAAATATGTGATTTGCAAATATTTTTCTCCCATTCTGTGGGTTGTTTTTCAATTTCTTGATAGTGTCCTTTGATGTACAAATGTGCCATCTCATTTTTTGGTTAACACTTGACCAGTCTTAGATTTTTAACTCACGCTTTTGGCATCTGTAGTTTAAAAGCCTTCCAATGTTTGGTTTTCCTGCCAGTAAGAAGATTGCCTATGCTGCTTTGTGCTAAAGATACTTGTCCAATATGGGCCTTGTTACTTGCAGACCACTAACCAGTCACCAGCTGGAAAACACTTGAAAGACTATTATTGTGTGAACACATGTGCCATGGACTGCCCAGGGATAAACTTCTTTTGAAATCAAGAATAACCAACTTTAAGGAGAGTGATGAGGGCAACTGTGTTAGAATGCCTTCTGGGTATCACGTGTGGTTTAAAGAAACATGATTTTACAGTCTTCACAAAACGTACCGATTGGGTTGGTTCATGGCACAAAGACCAGTGTTTAGGAACTGGAAGGAATTAAATGGAAATTAAGTTTAAGAATGGTTTCCATTACTGGTAGAAGTCTAAGGAAAGATGTTACACAGAGGCCAGCATTCATTCATTCGATAATCTAAGAGAGAATTCCATGAAATTTTAATGGGGAATGACGTGGAGGAATTATTCATTTCTTGAAAAAGAAGAAAGATTCAAGTTTTCCAGTGAGATTTATTTTGTTTGATTAAAAAGTGATTATTGTGGCACATTTTTTACGTCTTTTAAGTAGATAAGTTCAATCACAAATAGTTATTCATTTCTCACATAGACAAAATGTGGTTTAAGTTCAGAATCTCATCACTGTTACCCCTGCAAGATTCTTCACTGGGCTTTTGTATCTCAAAACCCTGCCAGTGATAAAAGGCTTACAAACTAGGAATTAATCATATCTCCCTTCTGCCACTTCTTAGGTACCCCATTCTCATCTTTCCTAAATTTCAAAACATCTCGGTGTTTTTCCAAAGGGTTATGAAAGACTCTCAGTAGGTTAGATGGATGGTCCAAATATCACTAACGATGCCTGTTTCTCAGAGAACTGCATATATGAGTAGAGATCATTTCTTTTTTTTTCTATACATTGAAGACTTCACTCAGAAGTGCCTTTCTATAAACATTCAAATAAATATCTCATGGGTACCTCTCCATCAAAAGTAGTCTTCCCCAGCTTCCTAACTCCCTAACTTCCAAAATATTAGCATTTATATTTCCTCATAGGAGCCACTGTCAAAAGAAAACCAAGGCCAATGCCACTGCCTTGGGCTATGAGTGTTAAGTACTGGACTCACAGTTCCTCCTACGTAAGGGAGGTACAGACTATTCCAACCTCCCAAAGCATTCTGGAGGGAGAGCTATGGCCTACCCAGGTGTGCCCCACTCATAATCATCAAGGATAGATCACAGGACAGACATGTACACCAAGGTTACTGTCAGGTCCCCCGGGGAAGGTGTTCAACAATGTTCCCCAAAGGGGAACAGTCAGAACCACCCACATGCCCTCAATTTGAGTCGGGACTCTGGGCAAGTCAAGTCAGGTCCGTCTGTAAACCACATCTGTGTGACGACTCCAGGGCTCTCCTTAGATGGAGATCACTTGAGTACCAAGGTCTTACAAGTGAAAACGTTTTGTTCCAGCAGGGCGTTTGGGTGAAAAGGGCTGACTGATAAAAGTCAGTGTGTAGAGTCAAGTTCAATACCTTTGGCATGTAGAAGAGATGTTCCGAAGGGCAGCAAGGGGTCATCTCTGCTTGCAGTTAAGTCTAAGCAGAGGAAGCAGCTCCCTATGTGGCAGGGTTTTAGATCTTGGGACAAAGCATGAAAGTGCCCCACCTTCATTCTTTTGCACTAATACACAGAAATACATATTCAAACAAATATACATATATTCGAATAATACATATTCAAACAAATATATTATCTAGGGGTAGTTCACCCAACAAGCAGGTATTAAGAACCTAGGATATAGGCAGGCCCTTTGCTGGCCCTGGAATTGCAAACACAAATGAGATATGACCCCTGCTTGGTAGGGCTTCCATTAGGCTAACGATAGGTACTGTTTTGCCCAGAAAAGTCTCAGTTTATGCTTATTATGTTGTATCCCAACTAATTTCATTTTGTCCCAGAATTTTCACTTTTTTACAACACAGTATGATTATTAAGACTTTAGAACAAAGGGCCGGCTGAGTGGCTCAGTTGGTTAAGAGCTCGCTTAAGAGTGCGAGCTGAGCTCTGAGCAACAGCAGTTCGATGCCTAGCCAAAGCTGAGCAGCTGCTGTGCTGCCAACAGGTGGCAGGATGTCTCCGCTTAAAAAAGTAAATAAATAAATAAAAAGGAAGATTTTAAAACAATAAGATGGGGCGAGTTGGGCAGACCTTCACTTTCTACCTCCATGGTCTCATCTGGTAACATGTGTGTTATAGGCAATAAATAGAGTTTACACGTTAAGACATACTATTCCTACTAAATGCAGGAATTTGTGCTGAGATGCATTTGAAATTGGGTATCGCACACGCATAATTCATAACTGTGCTCAAACACGGTTCTACTTCTGCACGAAGAAATACAGGCTGTTGTCAAAATTTTTGCAAAAATTTTGTTGTTGTTAGATAGAGTAACTGAACTACCAAAATTTTGTGATGAAGGTTATGTTAAGTGAAAAACTATTTCATCAGGGGAGTGAGCAGCTCTATCTTTACTGCCTGTCATTAGTTGGATTTGAGAAACGTTTGAGACATTTAAGAACTGGTGTAAGTGATATGAAATTGATGACGTTAGATAGTTTTTAACTTCAAAACATACTTTAAAGTATTGGAGTTTTGGAAACAAGTTTTCTAAATTTTGATTGCACTTTGTCCAAAATAAGCTGTAAATCCATATCAACGGTTCATCAAATACAAATCTCAGCTTCTGAGGCTTGTAATGAATGGCAATTATTAAATAAAACAAAACTTGCAAATAGGGAGGGCCCTGACATATATCTCTGCATAAGCAAGGGTGTAATTAAATGAATATTAGACAGCAAGAAACAAACAGTATAGAAGATTAAATTTTGAGATTCTGTTACTGTGCTTTGGAAATTCACTTGGGGGAAACCTTTCAAAACTTTAACAGATACTATTCTTACTGAATTGGGAAACTTATTCCACTGAAATGAACTTGTAGTTGGCTGTGGTGTACATAAATTCTTAATTATTTTCAACCAGACTGTGATATTCTACAAAGAGAAATAGAAGCTATAGTTATTGAAATGTATAAATAGTTTTATATGTTAACCCACATGCACACAGAGCTATATAAATAGGTAGGCAGTTAGACAACTAAAGAAGAAAAAGCTGAGGCGAGGCTCTAAGATAATACTGGAAAAACAAAGTCTTAAGAAAAATACCATTAATATAATATGAGATATAGATCTGGTCAAGATGATTGAAACACACAAAGGTGTCTCAAGATTAATTATTCTACTTATTTAATTTTAATGTTCCAATAAACAATAACGAAATTTTTAATTTTTTTTTTTTACTTTGGTGCACATGGGGTTTTTTTTTGTAAAAAGAATCTTCATTTTTGAAGGTAATTTTTGAAGAGAACAAATTTATAGGTACACTAATATAAATGGATTAATCAGCAAATATTTCAGAAAATTAATAATATTAAGTACCACTTTTCACTCTTAAAAGTGTCTAGGTTTGAATAGTAATTACATGGTTCCCTTAGTTGTCATTTAGAACAGTGAAAGATGTGTAACAGAAAAATACAGAAAAGCAGCAAAAAGCAATATGGTACCCTAGTTACCTAAAAAGACCTTCTTATCAAGTACAATTAAACAGTGTGGATAAAGTAGTCTCACAAATCTTATTAAATGCACTGCTGGGCTTGTAAAAGAGTTAAGAAATTTTCAGGCCAAAAAAATCAATGAATTTGGAACCCAAGAGAAGTGAGCAGAACACTGCAGTTTGCTTTTACCCTGAAGATACTGGGCAAACCAAGTAATGTTCAGCTTTAGATGGCCTCAAAGGCATGGAAAACAGAAGATAAAGCCCAAAGGCTGCTCAACAGGAGGATTTGAATAGGAAAATCCCCCTCAACAACAACTTTCCCCCTCACGTCTGCAAGACATGACTGTGGAAACACAGCACTGAGCAGGGAAGAGACATTATTGTGAGAATTTGGGGCCACAGGCTGGATTAATGCAGGTCTGCAGCTTTAATTCATAATGACCGGGTGGTCCAAAATATTCCAGGCTGGGAATATAATGCACAGAGTATCCTCAACTGGTAGTGATCCAGGCACCAAGCAAAAGTAAATACAAATGCTAAAATAAACCACCTTAATCCAAGGTCTTAAAGAATTCTCACAAATAGAAAGCCAATGAAATTGAGTACCCCGGGGGCAAAAATAAACACACAGAGAAACAAGGCACCCTGAGACAGACCTAGGAGAAACAACAGATGGCAGAAAGAGATGTTCAAACACGGATTACAAATACATAACAAAAAGTTGATTAACATCTTTAAGGGAATCAAGAGGGTCAAAGAAATAAAATTTAACAAAAAAATGATCAGGAATGACCAATTTCTGCTTCTGGTCATGTTGGAAACACAAGTACTCGATTTACCCTCCAGCCTTAATATAGCTAGAAAACCAAACAAAATATTAGAAAAAAATGGGTTTTGGATACCGGGCAGCAGCATAGAGAAAAATAATCTTTGAGAGAAGGGTGACTAACAAATGAGGTGAACTCACTGCCTAGATGGGGTGTCCAGGCCACAGAGCAGAGAGGGAGGCCGAGACAGAGCCAGACAGTTGCTTTGTTGAGATGCGGAGATACAGATCTGAATTTGGGGAGGCCAAGGCAGCTAAAATTTACAGGGCAAAATCCCAGAAAGAAAGAAGAGACCTGGGGGAGAGGAAGAGGGAGAGGGAGAGGGAGAGGGAGAGGGAGAGGGAGAGGGAGAGAGAGAGAGAGAGAGAGAGAGAGAGAGAGAGAGAGAGAGAGAGAGAGAGAGAGACTGTCCCATGGAATGGAAATAATTCTTGTTTAAGGAGACAGAGTGAAAAGACCTGCCACTACGTGGGACAGAGTCCCCAGAAGGCTAATGATAATAATGTTAGACTCCTCCCTCTAACAGTGGGGTCACATTAGCCCTAGGTGGTCTGTACCTCCATAGCAAAGCTTAACATCAAGCCTCAAAAGGAGCAAACTGATTCCAAATAACTGTGGGAATTATTTAAATACCTCTAAATATCTCATGGCTCCAAAAGTAATTAAAATGGAAAATAGAAAATATTTTGAACTAACGATAGTGAAAGTAATCATTATCAAAACTTGAGGATATACACACAGCAGTGCTTAGTGGGTAACGTATAGAATTAAGCGCGTATGTTATACACAGAACAAGAAAGGGTGAAAATTGTTAAGCTGAGTAGCCATCTTAAGATGGGAGATAAAGAACAGCAACATAAACCAAAGGAAGTAGATCCAAGGTAATCGTAAAGAGCACAAATTAATCTCATGGAAAACAAACACAGTATAAAGAAAATAAAGACAGTATAAAGAAAAAAAACACAGTATAAAGAATGCAAAGTAATTAAGATAGTCTGGTATTGGCAGAGGGATGGAGAGCACAGAGACGGACTCATACATATTTGGACATTTGTTATGTAACCAAGGGAACATTGCAGATCAGTGGGGGTTCAATAAATGGTGCTAGGAGAAAATATTTGCAGAACAGTAGAATCCAGAGTTTATAAAGATAAGCAGTGCTATAGAAAAATAGGCAAAAGATAAGAACAAGAGATAATAACTTACAAACATGAGAAGACACTCAACCTTGTGAGTAATGAGATGCAAATTAAAATGACAATGACATACCATTAAATACCCACCTGATGGCCCCCAATTCTTTAAATCAGACAATACAAGTATTGATCAAGTTGGGAATGCTCACATATTGTTTGATCATTGTTAGATGATATTACCATTGTCATCTGAACTAAGGGAGCAGATGCCCTTCCCAGAGAGCAGGATGTGAAGGGATAACCCACAGTAAATGTTCCTTGTGACATAGCCATAGAGTTAAATGAGGCCTGGCATACTGGGGGCTCTCAGTGGTACAGCCAGGAGGATGGGGGTGGAGAACAGCAGGCACTGGGCACTCCTGTTTAGTTCAAAAGTACAGGTACCTGCAGAAGGGGTGAGGGGGTCACTCATTGGGATCAAGGGGCACCCCATTGAGTGGAAAGGTGATAGTGGGGCACAGGAGTCAAACTATGCTTGCACGGAACTTTGTCCCTTACCAGCTCCACTAACTGTGGTAAGTCAAGGATGGCTAGGGATTTCTGTTACCTACTGCGTGCTGCTGTGACAAAGGAAATTTGCAGTAAACCTCCTTTGGCCCCACTGCCCAGCATAATGAGGAAGTATTATTCCACATATTGCTCACCCAGGAAAAAAGATCAAAATTCAAAATATCGGGCCAGCCGAGTGGCGTGGTGGTTAAGCGCTGGCTTAGGAAGCCAGCGGCCCTGGTTCGGGTCCCACATATGAGGGCCAATGACACTGCCCTCAAAGCGAAACAAAACAAAATATGAAATACAGTTTCTACTGCATACATATCGTGTACACACCACTATAAAGTTGGAAAAATGGTTAAGTCGAACCATTTTTAAGTCAGGACTGTCTGTACTCAAAATGTGGTAGCTTTGCTACTTTGACTGCTTTTGCACAATACATACGATTCCTAGACCATGTGACATGGGTCCTTAAGTGGGTCCTTGAACAGAGAACTTAAAACCAAAAGGGTGATTCTCACTCCATCCAAAAGGCTTTTCAAGGAGTAATCACCTGGTTCTTTTCATTTATAAGTTATAGGCTCAAATGAATGATTTTGGTGAGGGAAAGACTCCCACCAAAAGGTTTTGAAAAGGTCAAATGGTATGATTTTTAAAGGTGGCCAGTCTTTTCCAAAGGAAACTGTCAAGTAGGGGCCCAGATGGTTTTCATGATTCCAGCAAGAAATTGAGCTAAGAGATTTCCTTTTTCAGAATTTGATTGTCAAGGTTACCACAGGAGGGAGGGCTTTAAGCTGTGGATTTGTCCACTTCCCTAGAGTGGGTTGGAGGGTGAATGAACCAGACATGAGAATGGTCTGCAGGCATTTTCCAGGCTTTAAAGGAGAGAGACTATCAGCTCACTTATTGCAAAAATCACTTGAGATGATGAAGCCCCATCCACACCTCACCTAACTGTCCTTCTTGGCACCAGGTACACGGTCCTCTAAGATGTAGCCCAAAGTTTATTGTATTGTCAGAAGATGGACTGCCATTTCCACATCTGGGGACATGAAGTAATGGTAATGGCAGCCTTTTCTTAGAGTTCTAAGGCATTCCTGGAACTTCCTCATACTTTAGGGAACCAACTCCAAAGCCATGCAATAAATGACTATGAGAAAGAGGTAGTTTGAGTAACTAAACCTCTTGGATGAACTGGAAAACACATTTGGAGAATTGTGGTAGTAAGAATCTATATTGTATCTTGTATTTATTTTTGATACTGTTATTTATTATTGCCATAGAAAACATATTCACAGATGACTTACTGGAACTTCTTACCTCTCCGTTGAATGTACTTTATTATGTGACTTTTAACTGCTTTATGCCTTGCGCTCTAATTTGTACAATGGTTTCTTCTGTCCTACTATTCTGTAACCTCCATACATCAGTCCTAAGGCTTAGAATAGAACTTTGTAGATGCTTGATAAATTGTCAAAATAACTGGGCGAGTGAATATAGTTTTGCTATATATTTGATTTAGGAAGTAGGGCTATTGCGTCAGGGCCTCTCTATATCTTAAACAGCTGACATTACCACAAAAGGATATACAGTAATACCTTGGTTTGCAAGCATAATTTGTTCTGGAAACAAACTACTCGTATTGCAAGACATCGCTCATTTACCGAGTTAAAATGTATTAGAAATGTTTGCTTGTCTTGCAGAAAACTGACAAACCATGTTACTCGCAATCCAATGTTTTACTGTCCTTTGTACTAGTTGAAAATAGGGGTCTGTTGGCCACAAAGCAAGCCTAGTGGCCCAAAGCTGCCCTCCAGGCATGAGGCAGGCCACCAAAAAGTCGAAGGCAGATGTCTGACTCATATTTGATACTGAAAAAGTGGGGTTCAGAGCAGGTTTATTTAATTCAAATTAGTGCACAAATAATAAGGAACCTGAAGAAAACGCTATCATTATCTTGATGAGCTCTTATTATAGGAGAGACAGTATGTAAACAAATAATTAAAATATAGCTTCAGTGCCTATAATAAAATACCTACAGAATGACATAGGGGATTAGAGGGGAACAACTTTCCCGGAGCAAAGAATTGGGAGGGAGGAAAGAAAATCAGAGAAGACTTCAAAGAGGAGATAATATTTAAAATAAGCCTCGAAGAATAGGCAGGAAGGAATGCAAGAATTTTTAATATTAGAAAACCAATTAACATAATTTGCCATATTAAAAGAATAAAGGAGGAAAATCACATGATCATCTCATTAGATGCAGAAATGGGTTAGACAAAATTCCCCAACCAATGTTTAGAAATCTCTTAGAAATCCATCAACAGAGGAACAAATACTAGGTGATGTCCTCCTACCATGGGAAATCATACATCAATGAAAATGAATAAACTATAGCTACACACATCAATAGGGGTGTCAAAAATGAAATATTGATTGAAAAAAAGCAAGATACAGAAAGGTTGGGAAGAGAGTAGAATTCCATGTATGTAAAATTCAAAACCAGACAAAACTAAACAATATATATTTTAGGGACACAAATTTAGGTGGTAAAACTAGAAGGCAAGCAAGGGGACTGTGAAAAACTACCAACCTGGTGGTTACTTCTGGGAAGGCCATAAGGCGATGTTATCACAGAAGCATGCAGAAGCCATCTAAGACATTGAAATGTTCTATTTCCTAACCTGGATGGTGGGCACACCCGCATCCAATTTGTTATACATTAGACTGCGCAGCTATGTTTCTACATCTGTATATAGGACACATTTCACAATTAAAACAGGGAGAAACATTAAGTGGAGGAGGTCTAACAGAATACCGGAAGATCACATGTTCTTGGTAACCATTCATTGCAGGACTGACTGACTGAACAAAACCACTGTAAGCAGAAGAAGTGGCCATCTGTAAAGCATGGGGGTGTGAGAGGGCTTGTGAGATCAGTCAGAAGACCGGACAGAATTTCTATGATCAGGAAGGTGGGTGTGGACCAAATTCTGAAGAGTTTCATAGGCCATAAAAGGGTTTGAATTCTATCCTATAGCCAATAGCAAGCCACTGCAGGATTTAAAGAACAGGGTGACATCGGCTCTGCATTTGAAACGGGCATTCTGGCAGCTGTGTGGAGGGTATGAAACTAGAATCTCTGCTTTATCCGAAAGGAGCCTCCAAATGAAACAGTGGCTATGGCACTTTCCCCTGGGGGGAAGGGAGTAGTGTCATGAACTTTGTTCAGGAAACCACATAAAAATACTCTCAATACAAATGACAATTGCAATTCGTCCTCAGTGTGGGGTTTCATGCTCAGGATTGGCAAGGTTCATGGAAGACACGAGCCTTGATATGCGGTTTGAAGGGAAGAACTGACATGGTACCTCAAGGATACACACATATTTAACCCTACGGAAAAATTATCATATGTTTACAAACCAAAGGCCCCAATATTCCCATCTTCTGAACCTAGAAACCACTAAAACTTTGACTGCTTTCACTGGCAAGATAAGAAAACATGGTAAAGACAACAAAAACTAGGGCCGGCCAAGTGGCACGGTGGTTAAGCGTTGGCTTGGGAAGCCAGCGGCCCTGGTTCAGTCCCACATATGAGGGCCTGTGACACTGCCCTCTAAAAAAAAAAAATGAATAGCAACTGTTGGGGTTGTTGCCCCAATGGGTTGACTATCATAAAATCTCTTCAAGTCCACTAGTCTTCAAGTTAGCAACACACTTATTATAGCCATCTCTGTTTCTTCCGTTCTCTCTTTATTACATCAAAATAAAATTCAGTTCTGCTTTAGTTAAAGAATTACTAGGTACATTAGACAATTTGGTACAACTTAGCCGCTCCATGAATATAAGTGTTTGAAAATTGCTCAATTACACATGAAATGAATTATCACCTCATTTGCATGGACTAAAAAAAATCTATTAATGCTCAATTGAGCCTGAACCTGTTGTGAAACAGGTGAGAATTTATGGCTGGATACTCCGATTAAAGCTCTATTCATGTTCAAGACAGGTTTTTTGTTGTTGTTGTTGTTTTTTTGATGAATTAAGCCCCAACTCATTTGTATACTCCATCCCTTTGGACGCCTAATTGTGCCCAAGTCAAGCTATCTTTGAGTAACCCTGGAGACCTGTGGGTGCCCAAGGGCATCGTGGACTCTCTGTGCACTGGCCCCCATCTCCCCCAAAGCCCTCCCCTGTGGCTGTTTCCTTCAGGTAGCCACATGTCTTGTGATATGATGATTAATTCTCATTAAAGACAACAATTAGCTGTGGATTTAGAGTCTTGCATTTGGCTCAGTAGTTTGTGATTTGCATCAGGCTGTATCTCCATTATTCTAGCAAATGACAGAACAGGTGAGAATGGCTCAGGTGAGTAAAGGGTGGACTGTGGGAAATGGAAAAACACAGATGAGTGAGAATGGAGACTGGAGAATGGATGGGAGGGGCTTCGGAATCACCACCTCTGCCCAGATGACCTTGACTACAGTGTTTCTGATTCCATCAACCTTACCTGAGCCTTTGTTTCCACCAAGATGGTTAAGCCTGGTGTTCAGATGTTATCAGCTATGAGGATTGGTTGTTAATTGGTCTGTGTCTCCACTAGACTGTAAATGTCCAAGAGTGGAGAGCCTCTGTGTTCTGCTCTGTTATATCCTCAGTGTCTTGCCTATTGTAGGGGATCCAATCAATATTTTTGAACAAATGTGCAAATGAATAACTAAACTGATAAAAAACAACAACAACCTTATGGACATTCTGTTATGTGTTTCTCAAATGATTTCCTGTATATGTTTGGTAACCTCCATCAGACTTGTAACAAAATGAGCTGCTTAAACTCATCAGCCAGGTCTACTGGGCCAGAATCCACCTTGTTGATCAGAACAATGCTGAGCTCCAGGAATAACGGAGCTAAACTTTATATATCACTTGCGATCTGAAGTGTAAAGTGAAATTGATATCATCAAGTTTGACTTGAAAATCTCCCTGGAAGAAAACCCTTCTCCCCAAATCTAACAGAGTCAAGTTTTATTTCAGTGTTGAGACACATCACCATCTCTGGATGGTCACCAGAAGTGCTTGGCTTGCATTTAAAGGCCACATTATACAGAAAATTTGTGTCTTGAAATACTTGCATCACACCCTGATCAATGGGGTACACAGACACAAGAGAGGGTGCAGCAGCATCTGATTCCTGTCCCTGCTCAGTTTCAGGCCTGATGGATTCATTGAGGGAAGTTGTGGATGGACTCATCCACTTCCTCAGGAACCTGTTACTTTTCTCTTTGTACACAGTACGTAGGGTTGGATTCTCTTAAATTAAATGTCTGTATCTAACAGTGACCCTAGGCAGACAAACTCTTGTTGAAAAATGCCTGAGACTCCCATTTTCACGAAAGGTAATTCTAATCCATTTGACCAAAAAAAGATGCATGCTTTGAAAATCAAGGAACAGATAAAGATATGGTAGTGCCAGACCAATCTGGATCATAAATTCTTGAAATATAGTAAAACAGTTATATTTTTGCCTTTGAAGCACATTTCTTCAAAGGGGCTATCACAGATGTTGTCTCAATGGCACCTACTATGTTCCTGAGGAAGAGAAGAAGTAGGAATGGTTATCCTGATTTGGCTGGTGAAGAAATAGTTCAGGAAGAGAGTCTGAGTGTGCGGAGATTAGCAGTGGGATCAGCGTGAGGGCCATGTCTGCCTGGCCTCAGCTCAGCTCTAGCTGCCCCGCCCCACCCACACATGTGGCAATCCATCTCTTTTAGAAACACAGATACTTGACGGCACATATTTCTTTGGGAGCCCAGCCTGAAGAAACTTCACAAATTCCAGCTGATAGACTGACTATCTTATCTGCCACTTGTGGAACTCCCCAAAGCTCCTATTATTAGCCAGATGTTGGAGGAAGCTATTATCTCACCCTCTGACAGCCCTGCCATCATCCTCACCTCTTGCCTAGACCTCCCTTAGCTTTCTTGTACTCAGCAAAACTTGAAGACACAAACTAGGTGATAACCTCTCGTCTTCTGACAGGAATCTATTCGCTCAGGAATGCCTCTACACACCTACTAGAAACTATTGCGGAGGGAGGAGACAGCTATAAGCGCCATCTTATCAAGAGGCGGTGCCCAGTGTGTGGGTCTCCAGGGTGGGAAGTGGGAAACGGTGACACTTCTCATGGTGGAGCCACCCAGCTAGGCAGGCGGGCCCCCTGGGGTCCCGCAGCCTGGGAGAGCACCATAGCATCCTGCCCTTTTTCTCACTAATGGGGGGTGTGTCCAATGGCTCCCCCAGCTTTCAGTCTTCTATATGAGAAAGATTATAGAAATTAAGAAAAAAAAGAAGACTCATGAACTAGGCTGAGATGTGCTGCCATCAGCCACTGGTGGTGCCTGAAGTATGGGATTCACTGAATGAGGTTGACATGTTGAGTCCAACCTGCTACCTCGGGCCCTGCCCACAGGTTCTGAGCGATGCGAGTCTCATGCATTTTAACATTCTTATTTGGTAGTTCTGAAAGGGAGATTTCTTTCCCATTTTCATCTTCCCAATTTACTTTCCTCACTGCCACAGGTATCCAGCAATCATTCCCGGCTCAGGCATCACAGGGAAGGTGAAACCAGGAGCTGGACCCTGAATGCCCAGCTGGCTACAGCTGGTCCCCGCCGTTGGGCCTGTGCTTTCACTGACAACCAACTACACATAGTGCAGCTTTGCAGATACAGTTGATTCATGGTTTTACTTCATTTGTTATTTCAGCAAACATTGGCTGAGCACCACAGCATTCTAGTTACTGTGTTGGGAAGTGGTGATATCCTGGGAGGCAGTGAGGTCTCTGTCACCCACCACTGTGTACAGTACACAAGCTACGTACCCTTCTTGCCTGACTTTCCCCATCTGTAACACCAGTATGATCATAGCAATCCCTATGTCATTAATGAAATACCCATCCAGCAATTAGAACCGTCTCTAGTGCCCGGTAAGAATGATGAGTGAGAGCTGTTACCATCAGGCTCCCATCATGAAATTGCCCTTATCCGGAGGAGCTCATTCACACACCATGCGAACTACCTGAAAAACCCAGAAAGTAAGTCTTGGAAACGATTATTTCCTTCCTAGCAAGTCTGTAACTCAGCAATCTCTAGCCCCTTGGAAAGAAAGGAAAAATATCTCCCAGTCTTCTTTCTGTACTTTTATTCACTTCTTCCAACAGGAGGCAAAGGGTGTGACTGGTGAGGCTGGTAAATTGACCTTGGCCATGTACAGCCCAGTGCTGTCTGTCTGTCTGTCTGTCTCCCTCCCTCCCTGCAGATCACACAGATTCCTCCACTTGAGCCATTGTGGTTGTCTGGGGAAGTGACTGCCCTACTGACCAGATCCTGCCCAGTCCTGAGTCCTGGGGTCCACAGTTGTGGAGGGACAGGAGGAGACCTTTGTCTACTCTGCTAGGATTAAGCACATGGAGGGTTTTAATTCGCCATCAGACCCTTGTATCTTTTTGCCAGTTGGTTCAGAATCTGGAAAGAAGAGAGTTTGACGAGTAATCTCAGAAATTGGACCTCAAGGAAGAAAACTTCTTGAAAAGCCAAAGGGAAATGAAGAAGTCTCCTTATTTCTACCTAGTCCTCAAACCGGATGGCCCATTATCCAAATGGGATTAACATTGTAGACAAAAAATAGACATTGTGGCATTACTACCAAGAGATGATGGTTGAGCTAGGGGTCCAACAGCCTCCTCCCAATTCACAGAGACTCTGGGAGGGTGCTGGAAGTGTCCCTGAGAATGAAAAGGACAGCTTGCGGTGTTTATGTGTCAAATCAGTGGGGGAAAAAAACAGTGTTTGTGACCCCAACTGATGCCCAGGCAGCGTCATTCCTCCTGAGTCTCTGCATGGTTCTGTGATAAACCAGGCAGAGTGCATTAACTGGGGGTGGCTGCCCCAACTCTTACGAAAATATCAGTCTCTGAAGTTTTCCATAATTAAGCATGAAGGGTCCATTGGCCAGCGAAGCGCATGGAGGAAGGAGGGCAGAATAAAAGGAAGAAGGCTGAAATCTCCTACAACAGGCACGCTTATGTCCCGGTGATTTTCTGAACTCACTTTCTCCGCATCCTTACAGTCATTAAAATGTATAAAGATGAATATTTTTGAAGCAGCAATACTAAGAATTATCATTGCCATGGTTGCTTGACAACCTGAGACTTTGGTTATTTTATTTCTAAACAGGGAATGCTATAAACTGGGATCTGGAGTTTGTGCAACTAGTTTTGAATGGATGTTCTCCCTGTAAATCAGGGGCCAATAATACAGCATTAATATACATTTAAAGGTTGCTAAATATGATTCTCTCTCTCTCTCTCTCTCTCTCTCCGCCCCTTTCTGTCTCTCTCTCTCTCTCTCCTCTCTCTCTCCCCGTTTCTCTCTCTTCTCTCTCTCCTTCTCTCTCTCTCTCTCTCACACACACATTCTTACACTGAGCTTCTCTCCATTACATGCTATCTTAAGAAATCTGGAGAATTGCTATTCCTTTGTATTTTTCCTGGAAGATATCTATTTCATTCCATTTAGCATAAATAATATACATCCGGGTCCAGAGGAACAAGCCTTTTATCTCTGTGTGAGCTAGGGGGATGGAGTATTGTAACTAGTATCAACCATTCACTCCTTTCACTAGCTTCCCAGACACTGCGTGGGCTTTCAGTGCTGAGAAAGCAGGGACAATCCCAATTCCTAAATGGCTACTAGGAGAAAGTATTTCTCCAAGCAAGGAAGAGGAGTGTCTGCCTTCTCCATAGACCCTTCTGGATTTTCAGCCTGCTGCCCCGGGCACTGCCTACAGGGTCCAGCCCTGCAGGCCCTCATGGGAGAGAAGAGGGGCTAACACTTTTAAAAAGCTGCCTCTATTTAAGAAAATGTCCTTTCTCCACAAGTCGCTGATGTGGATTTGAGACTCCCGGCTGCTTGCTGTGGATTTGAGATTCCTGGCTGCTTGCTACTGTGAAGGAATTGCTGCGCTCTGATGCTGCGGCCTTCTCAGCAATGACCTTGGTGGCTGGCTCCTTGCCAGGGCCCAGGAGGACAAATGTCCCTGCTCCATACCCTGATAGAGGCATCCTGACCACCTGTGGAATAGTGGCTCCTTCAAATGGTCCCTGCAGCAGTGTTTGCTTGCAGTCTGAAACATTTTATTGGTAAATAAGTCAATAGATCATTTGACTTATGAAAGCAACTATTTCTCCAAATGGAGTAAAAGTAATAAATGAGGGCAAATGCTTTAAGGGCTTAAAGTACCACTGTGGGAAGGGTACACTTCCCAAGGGTTTGTCGGCCTTTATAAGACAACCTCTCAAAGGGACCAAAAATTCTATTTCGAGATAAGTGGGTGATGGTTAGAATTTCCAAGTTTCTGGAAAAACTGCAGTCCTGCAGGTGAGCTGGGAAATATAATAGCACTTTAGTCAAAGCTACGTTTGCACTGACAGAGCCTTGTGATGGCCCTTCTGGGGACCGATTCCAGGGGTGTGTACCTGCAAGGCTGGTTTTTGTCATGAGGATTCATTTCAATGACTCTGCCTAATTTTTCCTATCTATCAAACGGGAAGGTTCCAAGAAATACTGAGGAATAGCAAATGGCTGGAATGAGGAACGGAGGGAAATTTGCAAACGCACCGTCAAACTGCTCATGGTTACAGCTGATTTCCCTAGACAAGAAGTCCCCCAAAGTTCAAGAGTCATTTGTGCGGCCTGTCAGCTCAGGGCTGACTCTGGGGTTGGAGACCTTGGTGGTCTCCCTGCCCTTTCTGCATGCTTTTCTGAAGGGTGTCACCATTGAAGATTGATTTATTGCACTTGGATGGGCCAGCGAGCCTGTGAGGCGTAATGGCTGAGGCTGGGAATCCGTTCTAGCCTGAGTCTGTCATCTACAAAGGCAATATCATTTGCAAAGTCAAAACCATTCAGGGCCTACCTAGGGTGCCCATGGGAGCGCCTGCGATGGCTAATGAATCCAAAGTCACTTTCTGGCTTGCTCACATGACAAATAGTCTGGTACAGTGATGAAAAGAAATGAAGACAGGCTATATCCCCTCTGTGCACATTCCAGTTAATTTCCCAGAAGCAAACATAAGGAATGCAGGTTCCGAGCATAGAGTTGTCGAGGGTGACAAATGAAGAGGTAACGCTGGGGCTTTTGTGCGTGCATTTCGGAAGGGTGGGGGGAGGGTACTAAATGTGGAGTTTTGGTTTTCTGTGTTTCCCTGTGAGTGAGCAAGGTCAGGAAACTCCCCTCTAAGGAACTTGATTGCAGAGACAAGGTTTGTGACAGTGAAAGGTGTTTAGTATGCTAACAAAATGCTGCATAATGTAGCTTCAGAGCCTGACTGAATTGATAAAAGCAATCTGGGCCACCCCACTGTGCTGAAGACCCCATGCTGTGCAGACCAAAGACAGCTAATCTATTACAGAGCTTGATGAGTAGGGGGGGAGTGGGCTGGCAGTGGGCTCCGAACTGCCAAGGTCTCCGAGGCTGTGGGAAGTGATGCAGTTTGATTCTGCCACCAACTGGCTGGGTGATTTGAGTAAATCTTTGTCTGATCTTCCTGTACCTCGAAAGAGGAGAGTTTCTAGTTGATTCACCACTTTGCAAATGGGGTGTACAGATACCAAATATTGAATATATGTCGTGGCTGAGAATCGGAGCCACTATGACAGCAAGGTCCAGTTGAAGCTCACATACAATGAGGGGCGTACAGGCTGGAGGGGTGACAGAAGGGGGCTATACAAGTGCATGGGCAAACGAGTGTTCCTGGGAGGACAGCGCTGGCCGGACGGCCGGGACACTATGATTCCGGGCATCAAGCAATGGTGGCCCTGTGAGGCCTTCTCCTGGAGGGTCCTGATGGTGGGGGACCAGTCTATGACTGTGTATCATGCAGACACCACATGTATGTGAAGTCTGTGCCCACTTCAGACATGGAGACACTTTAATCCTCACTCCCTCAGAGCCAGAAGGCAAAGAAGAGAGCTGCTGGAAGCAGGCAGACGTCTGTAGAAAATGGTGAGTGGAGGTTTCGCTTTGTCAGCCCTCCCCAGGGGCAGGTGGCTGGTCGTTATGGCTAGCTGATGTGAAATATGTTCAATTCAACAAGAGGCCTTGAACTACTAATAAAAACAATTCTTAATGTTTCCCTATATGTTTGTAATAGAACCCAGCTCTAACCAATTGGAAGTTCCTTTATCTAAAGTAAAAGTAGGGCCGGCCGAGTGGCGCAGTGGTTGGGAGCTGGCTTGGGACGCCGGCAGCCCCAGTTCAGATCCCACATGAGGGCCAGTGACACTGCCCTCTAAAAAAATAAAATAAAATAAAAATAAAGTAAAAGTAATTTCATATGCTCACGTTCATCCATCCCTCCCAGCATCGATTTGACAAATATTTATTGAAATCATAAAAGCATGTTGCCCTACAGAAATGATGTGAGAGATATACGAGTAAAATATATAATCAGGGCCGGCTGAGTGGCGTGGTGGTTAAGTGCTGGCTTGGGAAGTCAGCAGCCCTGGTTCGGGTCCCACATATGAGGGCCAGTGACACTGCCCTCAAAAAAAAAAAAAATATTTATATATATATATATATATATATATATATATATATATATAAAATCAATGACCTCAAAAAATGGAACTTTAAATTTTATCTACATCATGGTTTTTTAAGTTACAACATTAATAGACACGTTTCCATTTTTATGGACAGGGAAACCAGCTAGGGCCAAAAACTCTTTACTTTCTTTCTATAGCCCTGACTTCCTTCTCTTCTCTTCTCTCTCTCTTCCCCTCTCTCTTCCGCTCCTCTCCCTCCCTCCCTTCTTTCTTTCTCTTGTCATCATAAGTTGAGCTTATGTAACTGCAGAAATAATATCGAATGAAACTTTATAAACCTTCCACTTGAAATTTCTTCTCATAGAAAAGGGTCCTCACAGGACTGGGAAAACCATTTCTAGGTTTGTCCAACTAGGATTCCAAATTTCAACAATTGAGACAGAGAGGATGATCATCACCATTTAAGCTGCTAATGTCGGTCCAGCAATAGTCTTTCTGGTGGAGACTAAAATCAGTGTTGGTATCAATTCAAGGCAGAGGAGAAAGAACTCGGGATTGTGTCCTGAACCTCAGCTATTGGAGGACAAACTGCCCAACTTACCTTTTCACTCCCACACAACCGTAACTTCTATTTTACAGGATTTTACAGATTAAAAGAAAAAATGATTCCATGGATATGTGCTTAATCCTCATGGCAACCCTGAAAGGCAGGTGTTGTTTCCATTTAAACATATGAGGACAGGCTCAACCAAACTGTCTGCATTGGTCATTGTCTATAGTATTCTACATTTTACAAAAAACTTCCACACATTATATCACTCTGAGTCTTATAACCCTGTGATGTAGATAAGATGTAGAGCAATCACCCTCAGTTTATGCTGGGTGACATTGCAGGGAGCTGGGAAGAGGTGCAGCTGGGCCCCAGGGGAGTAGCAAGCAGGGAAGTAGCCACCATCCCATCATCACACTGACCAACTGCAAAGCTGAATTGGGGTGATGGTGGCGAAGGGTGGCTCCAGGGTTCGGTCATTCATGCACATAGATGATACGGCAAGTCTTCGGTCAATCTAGACATAGGATTAGCTCTAATTTCATCTTCTTGCAGCAGTAACAGAATGAGGAAAAGGATCTTGGAAGTATTGGGTTGTCGGAAAAATCATGACGTATTTTTTCTATGTTTTTCATTGCAAAAACATGTCATGACTTTTCTGACAACCCAATAGAATAAATATTTGCATGGGGTGGTGGTAATTCCCTAAGCTTTATAAGCTATCCTAAGTAGGATTTTCAGATAAACTACATAATTCCCACATATCTCATGCAATCTTTGGGAGCATACTTATACTAAAATACTATCTGTTGTTTATTGAAATTCAAATTCAACAGGGTATCTGTACTTTTATTGGTTAAATCTGGCAGCACAATTCCTAAGAAGAGGGTAAGTCAATCTTCTGCCCCTCGCTCTCATCACTATGAAACAGATACATCTACACAGTGGTGACAATAATCCACCAACGTACATTATCATTGGAGACCTCAACTAAAATAACTTCCTATATCTTCTGACTTGAGCAGCCTAAAGTTAGGACTGGGGCAGATTTCAGTATTTCCATAGCTTCAGAATCAGATGATGCATTACACAGTGGTTAGTGAAAGCTCGTTTCTGGCAATTAACTAACAATATGGTCCAGACTGTCCCTCTGTAACACACCTCACACCAGGTGTCACTGGACCTAGAGTCCTACTCCCAGGCCTGGCCCTATGCTTACCCATCTCATTCTTCCAGTAGAAGGGCCACTTACTTGTATGGGATGTGTTTGCTGCCATTGACGAGAGCCAGGATGACATTGCCCAGCGCAGACAGTGACAGGCACAGCCCTGAGCCTCCTTCCCGATTTTTGCTAAGGGCTTTCACACAGCTGCCGAGGTCAATGAGATGTAGACGACTGCGGCCCCCAGACACTGCCACAGGAGAGAAACAAGAGGAGAGAGAGGGGGTTAGGTTCTGGCAAACACTATCTGGACTTCAGGGAGCTCCTTGGGAAAACTGAGGAAAAAGACAAGAGACAGTAAAAGGTTGATGACCCAGGAGGAAAGCCCAACAAAATCATGCTGGGGTTACATGCTGATATTTGTATCCAGCGCACATCACCAACCTTCTAAAACCTACTGATTCATCCTATAAATAAATGAATAATTCCTGTGGGTTGAAAGGGATGCTATTCCAGAGAAGGTAAATATCTAATAAAAGGAGGATACGGCTTGTCCCTACATGTCCTTTGGATGGCGGAATTCTGAAACTGATCAAGTGAATACCTGAATGGCCCATAAGTGGTTATCTGTTGATCATCACAGAGACCCTGTCCTAACATTCAACCAGGTACCAGGTCATTGGGAGCAAGGTGAGAAAGTCGATGGTACATCTATGGCAAAGAACGCTTTACATTAAGGATGTGATATTTTGTTTACCTTCCCCTGTCCCCTGCAAGAACACTTACAAGGGAACTTACAACACATTACTTCTCTTTTATCCCACTTTGTATTATACAAGATCAGGTCATAGCAGCGTGCAAAGGAATTCGTTATTTTTAAAGCAAAATATCATCTGTTTTGCAATCTAATTACACAGACAGGAGAACCTCAGAATTTCCATGTGCACCACAGATTAAAGGGCAAAGACAGGGGCCCATTTGGACTTTCAGACTCTAATAGTCCATTTGATGTAATGGAATAAAATGCATAATGCACACATAGTAAAATAGAACGCAGAGAACAAAGGCACAGTTGAGACAGTGCTGGAGAATAATATTATAAAATACCTATAATTATACCTGCGTGTCTCAAAATGAGAGTCACATTTAGACAATGGAAAAGCCACTCTCTGCTCTATACCCACTGGAGTTGCAGTTGTCACAGAATTCTGAATTTCACACAGGAAACAAAGTACCCTGAGTGACCATTTGCGATTACCAAGAATTTACGTTATTACAGGTGGCTGGAGAGAAAGTTGTTCTCTAATCAATGAAGGAAATAAGCGATAATTATTAGCAGTTAAGAGGCAGGCTCCTCATTGATTTTTTAGATTTCTGAGGTCACAGCTGCAGGGTTAAGCGAACATAACTCAGTCTGCTTTGAGTAATCCTCAATTTATATTCTAATATGTATGTTTTAAGTCTAGACTTTCCAAACCTAATTACTCACATGCCTTCCTCTCTCCACAGGAAGCAACATGCTAATTTTATCCCACTCCTGAGCCACTCTCTCAGCTCAAGTTTAGGGAGCACTTGGTAGGTGACAGGAAATGCTAACTTATCCTAATAACACTTAATTCCTACAAGGAACCAGCTCCATTTCATAGATGAGGAAAATGAGGTCCACAGATGTTAAATACATCGCTTAAGATCTCGTAGAGAATTAATGTTCAATATAAGATGAAAGTCCAGAGCTATCAATAAAGCAAGCAGAAGCTCTCTTAACTCATCTTCCCATAACTTAGAGGTCTCCCATACTTGCTGCATATCGAAATCACCTTGGAATCTTTCAAAATAACTGGATGCCTGGCTCCCACTCCCAGGCTTTCTAATTTAATGGATCTGGAGTGTGACACGGGCAGTAGGAGTCACTGAAAAGCTCTTCGGGTGATTCTCAGGTGCAGCAATGTTTGGCAACCACTGCCTTGTTACCCGGCCAGCTTAACCAATGCTTCAACCCTAACCTGTGCAAGGCATGCTGACTGGCGACCACCATGTACTGAATGCCTGTGACCAGTGCTGGGTGTCCTCTAGTTAGTCATTGCACTTTTGCTCCCAAACAATGAGCTATGTAGGTCAGCTGGGTTTTCTCCTAAATCTAATTATGCCACTTGTATCTGGTATTATAGATAAAAATATAATCAAATGTTATGTAAACCAATAACATACGATTGTGTAAAGACAGCTAATGACTCTATAAAAATCAAACTCAATGCTTTGGAAAGGTGTGATAAAAACAAGTCATTTTTTTCCCTTAACGATGCTGAATTAGGTGTGAATGAAAAATTATAGAGTGGGAAACATTTTAAGACTCTAGAAAAAGTCTATACCCAGTTGGCTGTACAGATGTCTTTTACGTTTCTGAATCATTTAGAAGAAATTTAAAGCGAAACCCAAACTATTAATACAAATGTGGTTTATGCAAGTCAGAGCCTTAAGATGAAACCTCATCTTAAAGACAAACTCTTGGCACGGTATCAGAAGATCAATGAATAATTATACATGTGTATGTTTTGAGGTGAAATAACATGTCTATGACATGAATGTATCATTGTATATGATTTTCCTGTTTAACCAACTTTTGCAATGAACTGACCAATTCCTGACTGTGTGACAGAGAATTGGACATCTCTGAACTCATACCATATGCTTACATGAAAGGTAACTGGATGAAACATAGCTAAACGAGAGCATATAGAAATTCGCCCCCTGTTTAAAATACAGAGTACATTTGATTTAATGTAAGGACTGAGCACTGATTTGCTGGGCATAGTTCTAGGTCAGGCAGATGGATGATAGGGGCTCTGTCCTCAGGGAACTGGCAGTCTAATGAATAGCTGAAATACCCAAGTCCCATCAATGGCTAAAATATAAGGTGGAAGAAGGTAATGACTTGCCATCCACCAAACTGGTTTGGGGCTTAAAGTAGACAGATAATATATGGAGGGGAAATTCTGAAAGTCTTTATGGAGGAGGCAGCTCAAAGGGGAAGTGAGGAACAGACAAGGCTTTGTTACTGATGTCATTGTCCCTTCCCTTCTTTCCAGGAGGAGGTAGCCCTGATTTTTTGCTGGTAGGAGAGATTGAAAATAAAAGCATGAAAGACGATGGATGGAATCCCAATTGGCAAGGTCCCAGAAGAGGCACAAGGGGACAGGATAAAGAGGCAAGGAGATGGGAGGAAGCAGACCCACCTATGGGAAACGGGTAGAGGGAAACGAGGTATGGGGACAAGGAAGTTTGGAAGGTGTGAGGAGAGATGCTGAGGTGATTCACCAGATTAACGGTTTCTTCTACTTAAATAGGAAGCTGGTTACCTGCAGAGGCTGGTAGAGTGGGGGCATGAGGCATAGAAGCTTTGCAACTGCCGCTGTGACGGAGGTGATTGGGAGGCCAGGAGAGATTACCATGGGAATTCCAGACTGCACTGTTTGGAATATTCTCCTGGCCAAAGGGTTTTAAAAGCGTATTACAAAAATAAAAAAATATATAGGGCCGGCCGAGTGGCGCGGTGGTTGGGCGCTGGCTTGGGAAGCCAGCAGCCCCGGTTTGGGTCCCACATATGAGGGCTAGTGACACTGCCCTCAAAAAAACAAAACAAAACAAAACAAATATATATATATATATATATATATATATATATATATATATATATAAAACTTTCATTTCATTATTGGTCAAGGGGGAGATGGGCGCCTTGCAGCAGCCCCCCCCACACACACACACATTTGTGTGACAGTCCTCCTGCACAGGGTTTGCTATCAGGGACAGCAGATGCCCAGCTCTGCCTCCTTAGAAGCCATGTTCTTTCCTAGATCTCATTTCCCACATCTGTCCCCTGAATGATGGATTTCTGGAGTCCTATGAACCACACAGGTTTGCATAGAGCATGGGCTGATTGAAGCCATTCCAGGATAGAACGAAAGAGTGGTTTTTTGTCAAAAGAAAACTGAGATTAAGGAAACAGCCTGACCAGGCTTGTACACAGATGAGTACCCCTAGGCACGTATACTCAAGCATCAGCACACGCACACAGACAGCCCAGCTCAGCCCACACTTGGCCTCTAGGCTTCCCCTAGAGGCAATAAAATGAATGAACAGATCTGGGGACATAGTGTCATTCTTGGCCCTGGACAATAGCTACTTGCAAGCTTAGATTACTCACCAAAGGGATGCTTTTAAAAATCATCTTTATCAACAGGACTTGTAAAACTTCTGTATCATGAATGTAATTCCCTGAGGCATCGCTCCTGCCATCTTTCTCTAGACCCCTAATAGAGCATCTTCCGGTCATTAGGACTTTAGGGTCCCTTCCCCCATGCTGGAATTCCCAAGGAGGTTCTCAGCCTTGACGTATTTAGCTTAGCAAAGAAAGGGAGCCTCCATAATGGGTAAAGAATCAGCCCCACTAATGCTCCAATACCTTTTAAGCCATAAAAAATATTTTAAGCTTAACCTAGTGCTATCTGCAAAACTGACACACCAACATAGAATTTTCTCTCTTGACTGGACATGTGTAAAACATTTTTTTGCCTGCCTAGTTAAATGTGGATCTGTGTATAGATGTGTGCGTATAAAATGCAAGTATGTGTGAATGGTTCAGGCGTCTATACACACGGTGTGTCTAATTGTTGTGGCAGTGGCCTCTTTGAATCCATCATGTAAGCTCCTCACAGCCAGTTAATAGCAGCCCACTCTGCTCTCTGCTTCCCGGAGGGTGGCTAATTAATAAACTTTCCCTTAATTGAGTTCTGGCTGCCAGGTCCACAGGGGTTATTCCTTATATATAAGTAAACAAAATTTCCATTTTAAACAACACTCCAAATCCCCTCATTACATTTTAAACAGAGATAAATCCACCGAAGTCAAGCAAGCTCTGGGCTGGGAGTCCTTGTACTCCTGGCCTGGTTCCCTTCCCCATAAGACGCCAAGTGCTTCAGCAGGCAGGTGACGTCTGCAGAGCCTTTGGGGCTTACACTTTTTTGTTCTCATCTACAGAATTCATTAGAAAGCACCCAATGAGGTTTGGGAAGCCATTATGGTGCTTGCTTTTTTTCTTTAACCTGAATCTATTATTTAAAAGCAATTCGCATCCACCATTTATAAATAGGAAACGAGTTTGCTGTTAAATATTTAATAAGTGCCTAGGGTGTGTTACGTACATACTGACCTGAGGTGGATTGTTGGGTTTAGGGAATGTCCTAGCCCACACTTTTGTGGAAGCCGAGTTTTAAAGTTCTTAGAGTTGAAGTAATTTCATTAACAGCTTCTTTGTTTGCAAGCTTCCTCCCTACTTCTAGATTCCATATGGAGAGCAGGACTATGAAATAAAAAGTGAAACATCAAAAACAGAGTTGTTTTCAGCTTGGTTTGCAACCTATAAGGAGGAGGGGATTATCCCACTTCCTGATTTTTGCCACTTGGTGCCACTCGGTGCCATTGGTTCAAGAAGTCAGATCTTTGGTGAGTCACCCTTTGCAGAAAGTATAAGAATCCACTACAAGCTCCGACAATGATGATGATTATTATTATGGACAGCTTAAAAGAATAAAATAAACATTTTTCAGACTCCCACATTCACACTGCTAAGACACAGCCCGGGGGTGGGGGTGGGGGGGGAACAGCTGAGGGCAGGATTTAAAGTCAGCTCTCACACTGTTAGGAGAAATGTTATATAAAATTCTGTCATGGATTTTAAAGGTCTGGATCCCTTCATCCCTCCCTTAATCTACTGTTTTCTTCTTTAAGAAATTTATTCTAAACAGAAGTGCCAGACATGGTGAGCCCTTCCTTGAGAATCCATCAATCTCCTCTGAACAATTCCCATTCAAAACACTTTCATCCCCAGTCAGGCCTTTCTCACAATCGCGGCTATCAGGAGAGATTTGGTCTGCTCATGGTCCACCTTCATGGATGCCCAGGACACTAGAAATGAGGACAAGAGTATCTAGGCTTCTGGGCTTCAGCCAATGCAAACAGCCAAGGTCAGAACCACCAATGCCAGCCCTGGCTGGCGGGCCTCCAGCCCAGGCCAGGGTACATGGCAAGATTTCAGTCCAGGGTCTAGGGGTACAGAACAACTCTTTAGACCCAGTCACAACAAAGGGAGCAGGTGGCAAGAAAAATAAGTGAATGATGGGTACATGCTGCAACATGGATGAATCTCAGATGCTACATAAAAGGAGCCAGACACATGAGTCCACGCGTGGACCACATGATTCCATTTACATGATATTCTGGATAAAGGCAAAAACACAGACAAAATCAGATCAGTGGTTGTCAGGGGCCGGGGAGGGGACTGACTACAAGGAAAAAGAGGGGGCTTTATATGGTGATGACTTTGTTCTACCTCTTGACAGTGGTGGTAGTTACTATACAACTGTATAGATTTGCCAAAATTCATCTAACGACACACACAAAGGGCAGGTTTACTGAATGTAAATTACGCTTCATTAAATGTGAATTTAAACAACAACTAAGGGGTAGGAACACTGGCAGAATCCTAGGCCAAAAGAGGCCTTGAGATGGGGGAAGGGGAGAACTTCCACTTGGGGGACAACAGGAGCCCCAAGAGTTCTCTCCAGGGTACTGGTGTTTAAGACTTGGGGCAACAAGGAAATTTGAGAAGTTGGAGAGCCCATCCCCAGATCCCAGTTGGATGTCTTCATTCCAGGCTCTGCCTCAAATCAGGTTAGTTGATTGCCTGTGTGTTAGTCAATCAGCTTCACAACTTCCAGCCACCAGGGTTAGTCTCTTCACTCAGGGCTGTTTGTTTGTTTGTTTGTTTGTTTGTTTGTTTGTTTTTGGCATCTGGCATCCTTGAGACAATCATTCAGAAAACACTGGTGGCCAGCTGCCTGTGTTTTGAAAGCCCTACAAAGGTGGACATTGACAGACTGTGGAAACCACTGTCCGGCCACCCCAGCCCTGTGACCCACAACTTGCCTTAGAAAGCCCAGTGAGGTCAACAGACCCCTCTTCCCATGGTCCAAGGTCCCACCTGAGATACTTGGCTGGGGGCTGGTGCTCAAGGGCAGAGTATAAAGTATACACTGCTTGGCAGACAAAGCATAGAGCACTGCTCCAAGGTCAGTGCGGCTCTGGAGACAGCCGAGAAAGGACTGTCTGAGCACCAAGGTGGTTCCTGGCGGTACAGCTGTCACAGGGACTGAGTCTGCGATTCTACAGAGAAATATCACGGATGGGCATTCGCTAAGGGAGGGAGGCAGCCAGAGTCTGATTAGTTATTCAAACATCTGATCTATAGATTACATAAAAACCAGGACTTTGTTTCTTTTGGGTCCATATCGTGCACTTGAGCTACTGCTTAGTGACATTTTGCCAGGGTGCTTTGGTGCATAAAAGTTGGTCTTTCGTGATGAGCACCTTCCAAGGTTTGTGAATGAAAAGGTACCCTTACGCAGCTGAATTTCGTTGCTACCTTTTCCCTCTCACATTGCCATGGCAATTACATTCATCATTTATAAAGCAAACTCTTTTCCCTCAGACCGTTCAAAAGTGAACTTCGGCCCGGGCTCCACAACGATCTGGAATCACCACTCAGTGAACCCCAGACTGGTGACACTGTCCCCCGTTCCCCAAGGGCCACGGCTGCCCTCAGCAGGGGGCTTCTACCCAGCCCAAGGCCTGCCGAGGAGGCATGAGGGTAAAGGCGAGGCCACTTACTTCCCCCTTTCCCGCTCTTCTCCATCCGGTACTGGTAGATGTGCAGGGTGAAGAGCATGTGCGAGTTGCGATGGTCATCCTCGTCACAGTCCTGCTGGTGGCCCCGGCGCGAGGCGATGGCGGCGTCCAGGAAGAAGGCGGCCTTCTCGGCGGTGGGCGCCCGCAGCTCGCTCTGGTTCTGCAGCTGGAAGACACAAGCTAAGGGCTGAAGCGGCAGAGGGATGAGGGCTCTCCTGCCCCACAGGCCTGGCTGTCCCTTCCACGCCCCTCAGAGACCGGAAGTCCTTCCGGAACAAGGTCTCTTCACTCATGTGCAATGCTCAGCTTCATTCATTCATTCCTGAGCACCCTTATTGGATGACACATTTTTTTTTTTTTTTACCCATTTTACAATTTAAGTCGAATCAGTCAAATAGCAGGTGTGAAAAGCAAATAGTGGTGTCTGCGGCATCAGTGGGAGCAAATGGCCCAAGCTGATGTCTGCAGAGGACAGTGAACCAACATTCTGGGCCATCCATTCACCAAGGAAAACACGAGGGATGTGACTACATCTGGGTTTCAAAAATTAGCTGGTCAGAGGCAGGTAGATTTCCAAATGTGATTTTAGTCGACAGCACTGGTATCCCAAAGAAGTGAAAAAACTTGGTTAGCTTTAACTTAACTCTCAGATTTTCCAGTTAATAATTAAAGCCCATTTTAGACCACATTTACTGGCATAGTTACAAATAAGAAGTAAGTGTTAAAGGTATATGAAAACCGAAGATCCTTGAATGTCTCATCTATATCGTTTAAGGGGTGTCTATTTTTGTCTTCACTTCCTAAATTCATGCGCTTTGCATACTCATTAATTAAAGAAAGCATTGTGGACAGAGTGTTTAAATCCTATGAGATTCCTTGGCAATCATGGCAAATCTTAATTAGAAAAATACTTTCAGAGTTTGACCAGCACTTCCTTTTTCAGGAGAAAAAGGAAACTCATATTTCTGATACATTCAAAGAAATGATTTGTAGTCTATGCCTTAGAGCTGGTACAAATTCTGATAATTTTCTACTCTGACTCGAATTGGACCTATAATTCTGAACTGTGAGAGCCAATATATGAAACCTGAGACCATGAAAATCTTCAAACGTCAGAGAGAGATTCTGTTGTGTTCTTCTTCCTTTTTTTTTTTTATATTTACTATGGCAGAAGAATACACCAAAGAATTTTAAAGATTTTTCAACACGAAGAGTTGCAATAGAGGACATTGGTCTCTTCCTCTTCTTATTCCTAGCCTTCAGCTAACCAGATCTTTCACCTACATGGAACTTCATTACTGGAGTTAGGAAAGTGAATGGAAGTTACAGCATAATTGAGTGTCTATGTAATGTTTGAGGCAGGAGCAGTGGGTAGAGAGACACTACCATCACAGGTGCTTTGTAGACACCGTCTGGGCTCGTCTCATGCTCCAGGTCAGTGGCCCCCAAAGTGTGGTCCCTGGATCAGCAGCAGCATCCTCACATGGCAACTTGCTAGAAATGCACATTATGGAGTGCTAGCCCAGGCCTATTGAATCAGAAATTCTAGAGGTGGAGCCTAGCAATCTGTATTTTATAAGTCGTTTAGGTAACTGTGATTAAGACCAAAGTTCAAGAACCACTGGATTAAGCTTTGCACAACCAACTATTGTAGTTGGCATTCTAATTAGATTCCATATCCAAATGGCATCTGAGGCATCATTAAAACTACGAACAGCCAATTTTAGTCACACATGGTACCCACCCTTTGGGAGCTGCCAAGTACTAACAAGGCAATCACAATATAAATGCTATGAGTGTTCTAGTGACCTCAGAAGAAACATATAAGAGGGCTTCCTGGAAGAAGTGACATGTACCTGAGACCTAAAGGATAAGGAGTTAGCCAGATGAAGAGTGAGATGGGAGGAGTGTTCCACACACAGGGAACAGAGCGTGCAACGGCCCAGCGGTAAGAGGGAGCATGATTGGTGCTTTGGAGCTTTGCTACTGAAAGTGTGGTCAGTCATTGGGAAGTTTGTTAGAAATGCATAATTATGAGCCCCATCCCAGACCCACTGAACCAGAGTCTGCATGTTAACAAAATCCCCAGTGATTGATAAGCACACTGAAGTTTGAGGGGCACTGCTTTCTTGGGGGACTTAAATGCAATTGAAGAGGAGTGGCTGAAAAGGTGCACGTCGGGCTTTGTACGTTAGGAGGCTTTTGGGGATGGGGGGTTCATAAAGGAAGTGGGAGGGTCTGGCTGGGGGAAGAACATGGTCAAATGTGAGAAGAGGGGTACACAGAGTGGGGATCCTCACCTGTGGAAATAATCCTACTTGGGATGAGGCAGGTGCTTATCAAATTGAACACCTATCTAGAACAAGGAGGCATCTGACTAAACTAGAAAATAAAGCATACTGGGAGAGACTGAAAGAATCTATGATTTGGGGTATGAACCAGGGACCTCCCGAGCCATGCCTACGTCTGTAGTCAAACAGCAAGAGAGAAACACTCAGAACAGGGGTGACACCCTGAAAAGGCAAACTGGAGCTTCTCTTGGCTTCCATAGTTCTAGCAATTAGATCAGGGTTCTAATTAGAAAGCGGTTATTAGTTTTTCCTACATCACTACTAATTTGGCGGTAAACCGGTGCCAGAAACACAGTTTATAGAGCCATAAACAGCCCCAGTAATGGCCGTAGCTATTTGTGTAGAGCAGTAAATATCTTGGTTTGTTGTTAAACAAAAGAAAGATTGCACCTTTTTTTTCCCCCCTGAAAGGGGCGTCAAGAAAGTAAATTCAATTTCCTCCAAATGCTACAACAATTGTGTTCCTGCTCATTGTCAATTAGATTCAAGGTACAAATATTTAGGTTGGGCGGACAGATGGCCTCGCAGCTGGCAGCTGGAAAGCTCCAGTCCACTGTAAACACTCCTGAGCCTCCCGGTTTGCGTGGGAGTGAGTCCTGGCTTGAGCTGCCCCAGCCTCAGAGGTAGGGATGAGCCCCGCCGGAACCCGCCAAGCCCGGGAAGCAATCACCTGCGTGCCACAGATGGGGTCCTCGCACAGATACACGCCCGGGGACTGGCCGTCCTGCAGGCTGCCCGTGGCCACCTCGGACAGCAGGTCTCGAAGATTCTCCTCTTTGCCCCACACTTCCACAGCGGAGATCCGGACTGAGAAACGAGCTCCAGTTTTTTCCTTCCGTTCGTTTATCAGCTTGAAGAGCCAGGAGATGGCACAGGGGATGATGCCTAGATTCTGCATGGAGTCATCCTTTCCGATCATGGTATAGGATTTTCCTGGCGGGCAAGGGAAGACAGAGAGGCAGTGTGAGTGTCCAGGCATCATTCTATTAGAGTCTCCAGAACAGGTGCCAAGGGTGCAGAAGAAAAGCATGAGGGGTGGGGACAGGCAAGAGAGGAAATTAAAAGGTGAGGGAAATACTCAAGGCTCTTTGGCAAGAGTAGCAAAAAGACATTTCCTGGTACTGCTGATTAAATGGCTACAATAAAGACTGCGAGAGTCCCCACAAATGACAAGATTAAATGACAGCGTACCTCCAGGAGGATCCCGAATATCACAAGCTATCCCCTTTCTGCATGGTTTTGTATATAATGGAAAGGCAGTGACCCTTCCTAACTATTATGATTCTTTCTATAAGCACCCCATTGATTCAATCCACATACTTACACTTTATATCCTTCCTCACGTTAAATGCTGTGTATATTTTTATAGCATGAGCAAGTTCCATTAAAATCTGGATCACTGCTTTGATCAGAGAAGAGAAGGAAGGGGCAGGAAGACAAGTGGCAGTGGGATGACAAGGGCTTTCTGTTCCAGCTTGAAACTGACCTCCATCATTTGCAAGGCCTCTGTTGGAATCTCAGCGAAGGGACACTTTTTGGAGCTCCCCAAATTACTAACATATCAAACATGTAAGGTAAGATCTGGTGAGCAGATGGCCACAGATCAGGATTAAGAAGGTACTGCCAAGTGATTCAGTCATCAAAACCCTGGTGGTGTGGTGGTGGGAGGAGCCGGGGCGGGGTGGGGGTGGGGTTGTTAGCTGCCTCCCTTCCCAGGGGTCCACACAGGGGAATCCCAATAGCTGGATGCTGGGAAGTAACGATGGCTGTCAGACTCTCTCCCAGACAGGTCCTAACATGGTTCTGGGCTTTGCTGGTCATGACCCTGACCTGGACTAAGCAGGGAGAACCACACTACCCCTTTGTTTATCTCTTGGATGTGGACATCTACATTTCCAAAGCAGAAATGGTTATTTGTGATTATTTAATTCAGCACCTACAGGAGAGCCTGAAAACTCTGGGACAATACAGAGGAATGAATAGGGTGACTGGGAATCCAAGGAGCAGCAGGGGAAAGTACAGCTCTCACTGACCCAGCTTGGCGTGGCCGAAACAGAACACGCAGCCATCTGCTCCGTTGACCACAGACTGGATCACCTCTGCCACGGTTCCAGCACACACTTCCGCCTGGCAGACACAAGAGGAGACATGAGCGGTAAGTGGACCATTAATAACGGAAGTGCGAGCCCGCTTTCCTCGGGCCCAGAGTCATTGCATTCCCAGATGGGTCATCCTCGAATGGAGTTCTGGAGGGGTTCAGTCCCCTTTGGCACCTCCTGCCCCTATGCCAGCCCGACGTTACACACATTAACTGTAAACCACCCTTTTGCTGATTTCTGGTCCATGTCAGCTACTGTGTCTGCAGGCCAGGCAGGAACTAGCTGGAATGGGGGAACACAGGCTGCTTTCATGGGCCTCATAGCATTCCCTGATCTGCCATTCTGGCCTCCCAGACAAGGCATTGAAACTTTCCATTCACCCTCTGCTCTCTGGATCCTTCCTGTTCTCTCTCTCTCTCTCTCTCTCTCTCTCTCTCTCTCTCTCTCTCTCACACACACACACACACACAGCGTATACATGTAAAATCGGCCAGACTTATAGGAGGTAAAAAGCCATGTGCCATTTCAGGAAAGTGACCTTGAGACACATTGCAGTTCTAATATAAGCAGGAGGTCTGTGATATACGTCTGCTTTCTCTCCTAAGCTCCCTCCTCTTTCTCAGTCCACATCATCCCCTTTTCCGCACCAGCCATCTCTTTCTTTCTCTACAGATACATTCAACATATTCAAATCCTTTACAAATAAACCGGCTTAACTCCTGCGCCAGGGGCCAGACTCCGGATGACCTTTTGTATTTCCCCATTAATGCCCAATCATACAGCGCTCTATCAGCCACCAGGGCTCAGTCAGGACCAACTGGGAGCCCTGGGAAATCTCTCTCAGGTTAGCATCCCAGGCTCTCACGGAGGACAGAATTAATCGCTGTCTGCTGTTGCCTTCATGTCTGTCTCAGTACCAGCGTCAGATCTCTTGCAAGCATTCCAAACACAGTGGGGACGGGGTGGGGGGGAGGGCTCTGCAGTCATCTGAGCAACGGGCCTCCCAGTGGGAATCCAAAAACTGCAGCCTCGGCAATGACTGCAGTTATCCAGCTCCAGGTTGCACAACGAACCTAAGGATTCCGAAATCAATTTTCTCTCCCAAACCGAAATGGGAAAACCACATTCCTAACACTTGTGCACTGTTCCGGTGGTCGCCTCAGCAACTGTGCTGCGGGCACTTTCTAGGCAAAGGGGACGACAGGATAGGGCTGCCCAGGACAGGGCTGCCGTTGGGATGACAGTCTGTAGCACCCCCTCTCCACCCCCCCCACCCCCCCAGGCCCTAGGTAACAAGAGCCTGGCGCTAAACCCTGAGACTGAGGTCGCAGAATCTTGATGGAATTTGCAGGCGGCGCCTCTGCAGAGCTGGGAGAAGTTACTGCCAAATGAGCTCTGCTTTCTTTGGACGTAAAGTGAGATGAGGGTTAAGAGGCTGAGAGCCCACCCTGAGCCACCCATGAAACACACTGTATTAGATTCAAGGTCAGCAGGGAGAATGGCAGTTGTGTGTGCACCAACGTGCTATCGAAGAGTCACCCGAGTAAAGGCCCGAGGACAGAGGAGACACAGGATAGGTGTCACCTGGCACAGGGAGACCAGGCCTCCCCTTGCAGAGTTCCTGCCCAACATCCACTGAGCAGAGTGGTCAGCGACCTGTCCATCTGGGCTTTGTCAGGAGCTGCCAATGGCCTCTGAAGGCTGTTTGCTGCCTTCTGTGGGCCTAGAGAAGCAGGCAGCCTTCCGGAGCACAGACCCTGTGGGCCGGGCCAGGTCTGCAGGAAGCCTGTGCTCTCCCACAGGCCTGAATCTCCCCTACCATTCTTCCTGCTAAGGACCCAATGTGTCCTCTCCAAAATTCATATGTAATGGGGTTAGGAGGCAGGGCCTTTGGGAGGTGATTCATAAGGGTGGAGCCCTCCCCCAATGGGATTATAAAAGAGGCTTCTCTTGTCCCTTCCCCCACTTGAGGACAAAAGAGCAGAGATGCTTTTCATAAACCAGGAAGAGGCTCTCACCACACATCAAATCTGCCAGTGCCTTGATCTCGGACTTCCAGCCTCCAGAGCTGTGAGAAATCAATTGCTGTTGTTTATAAGCCGCCCAGTCTGTGCTGCTGTATTATGGCAGCCCAACCAGACTACGTCATTTTAAAGCCAGACCCAGCAGAGGTCTGCCCTAGCAGTGGGCAGCTGATGACAGCCAAGGCTGGTTAAAGGGACTAAGGATGGCTCAGAAGGGTGACAAGGAACAAGGGCTGCTGTAATCATGTCTGAGCTTCAGGACGCTCATGTCCTTAGAGACTGAGAGAAAGCAAAATTCGCCACTGCCTGGAGTCACTGTGGTGGCTGCTGCTTTACAGGCAAACAGCAGGGACCTCAGAGCAGAGGCAAGCCTTCTCACTGTCACCCCATGGGAACTGAGGCTGCTCCCGGCCAGCAGCAGGATATCACTGCTAACACTGATTGATATAAGAGCAAAAATAGCTCCGATTTCCTGATCACTGACTATGTTTTGGTTTTGTTCTAAGTACCTGATGTGTTTCGATTCAATGACTCACAACAGCCTTCAGGAGGTCATTTTTGGTTCTGTCCTCATTGTACAGATAAGGACACTGAGGCCCAGACAGGTGCAGTGACTCACCCAAGGACAAACTTCCTAGGGAACAGTGGATAAAATGGCAGGAGGTCAATGATACAATCCCATATGGAGCAGGACACAGAGGTCAAGGGGAAGAACCCGGAAAAGACGTCTGCTCAGGAAAGGGACAATGACAAGAAACTTTGTCTTTGAGTCTCAAATTCCTTGTCTGTAATGTGAAAAGAGCAATGCCTCCCTTTCCTACACCGTAGAATTCTAGGAAGAATAAATGGGTTAATGCATATGCAACTTCTTGAAAGCTGCCAATTTTTTTTGGAAATGTAGCTTATTATAATATTGGAAATTTTAGCAAAAGTAAAGCATTCTAAAGTGAATGTATCTGTAATACTGAGCATACAAGTTCTGCAACCACATATAAATAAAGACTAGCAGTAAAAATGGCTCCATTTTTTTGGGATGAAATTTAAAACACATTAATAGTCCGTGCTATTAATGTAGGGTTTGCTTGGGAAGTCCTAAAACTTAGGGAAATTGGCTTTTGAAAAGTTTTAACTGCACTAATTTAATTACTTGTAGGCCATTTATTAGACCCAATGTCAGGTTTAGACTAGTGAGCCCATGGGTGGTACAACAGACACACACACACACACACACACACACACACACACACACACACACAAATGTAATGAAGAGAGAAACTATAGAACTTATTCATAAAGCACTTTGTCTTCTCATGGCAAACTCTTTGGGGAAAACACATGCTCAGCTTGTTAATGAACGGGGCCTATAATATGTGCTGACTGTGCGATATAGGAGCCTGCGTGAGCGTCACGTACAGTGAGACGCAACATAGAGGAAATTACCAGGAGCTGCAAAGGGGAGCTTTTAGCACCCTTGTCCCGGGTTCTGCTAACAGGCTATTAGTCATCCTATTGCACACTGGTCTGTATAAATCTTAGGAAGTGTTGGAAATTTATCAGGAAGGCGCAGGTGACTGATGCCAAAGTGCAGGCCAAGCAGGCCCCAGTCAGACTGTAACCCGGGTTATAGATGTCTACTAGAAGATTCAGTTGCACCGATTCATTGCACATGAGTTGCACCAGATGGTGCAACTGAATCTTCTAGTAGACATCTGTTCCTGCTGGGTTGGGCTCCAGGAGCTTGGGTCCCGGAATCTTGGCACCTTGAGCCCCCAAGATTACACTCATAGCAAATTAACAAAATGGCCACGATTTCCCACCTCTCCCAGCATGCATGCGCCTTGCAATGTGACTTTGGAGCCCTTCCAATCAAGAGGTGGCATCCCTTCCCCACCCCTCAAATCTGAGCCAATCAAATGCAGCAGAAGAGGTGGGGTTTTGATCCTGAGCCTAGGCCTCAAGAGGCGTACATGCTTGGATCCCGCCAGTGCCATGAGAGCAAGCCCAAACAGCCTGCTGGTTGATGAGAGACAGTGTGCAGAAAGACCAGGAGACCTGGCCAAGGTCATCCTAGACCACCCTGAAGCCAGCCAACCTCCAAACATGTGAGAGCGTCCAGCCAAGATCAGGAGAGAGAGCTGCTTACCCAGCCCACAGCTGGTCACAGACCTAAGGGAGCTGAGGGCAGACGACTCTCAGCTGCCCCACAGACTCATGAGTAATAATCAATGCTTATCATTTTAAGCCTCTGGATTTCAGGGAGGTTTGTAACACAGCGGTAGCTGACCACTCCCTGCATCCAGGCCACGGGGCTGCACGCCAGCCTCAGTTTCCCTGCCTAGGACTACAGACTTGTCTGCTATGGAGCCATAGAAACCTGCCTAATTCTACCCCAGTTCCCTGAAACATGTTTTCCACACTCACACCCAATAGGAGCAGGAATGGGGTCCTAATGGACCAGGTGCCAGCACCTCAGTGTAGTTGTCTTGAAACTCTCTGCTACCTTCCTGCTTCCGGATGCCATCCACTGATGAGATTGCTCCCCCTTTTCCCCAAGGATGTGTTTTGTTGAAAACCCAGCACAATGGTCCTGCCTACAGTATGATACCAGTCATTCAGAAGAACCAAACTGTTCCATGGAGCTCCAATTGGCTTCTAAAAGTTGTGTAGATGGAGGAACTGGTCCACTGGAGTTCCCTGGAGGACACCCTCCCAGCTCATAGGTCCTGGTGAATGGGTAACAGCTCCTTGAAATGAATTATTAATAACATTGCCTGGCCCTGAGCAGGGTTTATACCCACCTGAGAAGCATCTTGTGGGAAAACCGCATCAAAGGCAAACATCTTGGGAGGAACCTGACTGCCTCTCTTTGGGAAGGCGTTCTGACCGCCACATGTCAGGGGGTCATACAAGGTGATCTGCTTCTTCCGCGGGTCCACCTTTAAGAAAGAGCTGGATTCTGAGGTATCCCGGGCCAGCGTGGAACAAATGCGAAGCATGACTTTCACCTGTTAAGAAACAGGAAACAGGAATGACATGGAGGAAGATGGATACTGTATGATGGGAAATCTTTATGTTCTCTGGAGACATAGTCTACAAGGCAGCAGGGAACCTCCGCGTGATAAATTGTGGTGAAGTGTGCAATGAGTTGGCAACACAATCCTCAATGGGTGGTAAGAAAACTCATTTGTTTATAATTACCAGGTAGAATATTTTGATATGTCCGTTACTTTATTACAGAAATGTCACATCATGTTCTTTGTCTTCCTATTAATAAATATAAATTGGAACCTAACAGCACCCTGGTGGCCCAATTACATAGATGAAAAGATAATCTGGACTGACAAGCTTTCGGGGCTGGTGGAGTTCCCTTGAAGCTCACAGATCAATAAACCAAGGACATAAAAGTTAGCACTGTCATTTACTTCTCACCTCTGCTCATCAGGACCCTTGGAGACAAAAAATTCACCCTTATGAGTGTCATCATTAAAGGCCTGTGAACTGGTCTGTTTTTAATGGCCGACATTTGATGTGTCTTCCAAGGGGCAATAGTGGTAAAGGATCTGTGTGAAGCAGGTTATTTGGGATCCCATGAAGGGAGGGCATGGAGGTTGACATTTCAGGGGATGAAAGCACATCTCAGTGGGAAACAGGAGGCAGTGCCCCTTTGACCCGCCTCCTGAGTAATTGAACAAGGACATTTTTAGTGCTCCTGACCAACCCAGCTCCACCCCTACGACTGAGCTTGGCACTTCTGGAAATGGACTGCCTGCCCTGGAGTCCTCAGGTGAGAGGGGGGTCAAGCTGAAGCCACACACACACAGCTCTGGAGACTCAGCTCCTGGGGGAAGGGCCAGGATTTGCTCCCAGCTCTTGGTTTCTCTGTTGCTAGTTCAGCCCAAATCTGTTGAGTACCTACTATGTGCCAAGCACTAGGCTAAACTCTGGGGATGCAAAGACACATGATACATAAAGTAGCAGGGCAGACAGACACAGACCCATAATTTCTTAATATTATGGCACATTCTGAAGCTCTGCATAGGATTATTTCAGAACTCTCGGCGTCTTGCCCTCTTCATCTAATCAACAGTCTGATCTAATGAAATCTCACTTATACAATGTAGGGGAGGGGGTTGTAAATTTTTAGATAAAATATTTGAAACATACAGAAATGCTCAGAGAATAATCTGTACTGTGCATAACGGAGTGAGGGTGTCCTATCTCAGCCCTGTCAACTGAGGCAGGGAAACTAGTTTGCAACGTGCAAAGCTGAAATGCAAAGAATTCCGAGGGCACTGTGCCAGGCCATGCTCATGCCCATCACTTAAGAACAGTCCCCACATATAGATCGGGAGGCCAGGGGTCTTGGTGGAAGGAGCACAGGTGGGGATGGGCCCCACCCTTCAGGGTTCAAATCTTGGTTCTCCCACTGTGGGGTCCTATAATGATACCTGTCATTTCTTGAGGGTCTCTTGTGTGCTGGAGCTGTGCTGTTATCCGCAGTATTTTATTTACTGTTCTCTGAGCCAGGAAGTAGGCATACTGGTCCAGATTTTACAGATGAGAAAACACATGTTACAGAATTTGCCCCAAGCAGCTGAACCTGTGGTGGTAAGGCTGGGCTCTGATCTACCTCTGTCTGCCTCCAAAACCCATACTTTTCCATTGGGCCCAACTGCTGCCTTCTACACAGAGTTGAACTTCTCAGAGCCTCAGTTTTCTCACCTGTATAATAGGAATAACAATGCCTATCTCATGGGACTCTCATAAGAATGAAAGCAACTGACCTGCTCCATCCCAGGGCGGGTGTGTCTTTCTCCACCTCCTTCTCCTCCCTGTACTTCCCTCCCCCTGAATCATGATACCCTAGCATTTTCCAACCACAGCGCTAATGATAAGGTTTTAGGACCCCTTGCCCTGGACCCTGGGTACCATGACTCACACAGGATGGAATCACTGCAGGCAGAGCTGGGCCTGATCCTGTTAGTGGAAGCCCCACAGTCACTGCATAGATGACAATAACCACCACATCCACCTGCATTCCATTTTGGCAATTTTCTTAAAGTCTCCAAATTTATTTCAGTTCCATTCATTTTTACAGATTTGCCCCAGTTACCCAGCGGGTGTGCTAAGAGCATGGATTCAAATGGCCACTTTGGGTAACTGTCTGGGACCTCCAGGCTTCCGGTAAGCAGATACCCTAGCCTGGCCTCTGATCCGTAGAAGTCAAGGCTGATACAACGCCAGGCAGAACTGATGGAGTCACATGGCCCACTGCTTTTCTATTTCACAATTTTGCATGCGTTTTTGGGGGAACCAAGGTGCTGACTGTAAAATGTGAGCTAAGCCAGGCGAGGAAGGAGAAGCGGGAGAGAAGGGGCTGGATTAGTGAGTCGTCTGTCCGGGAGGAATGCTCCGGCCTCTTAATGAAGTTCCAATTTCTGCAGGCAGGCTGAGGATTCCAGCCACTGGTCTGGCCAAGGAGATACAAAGCCTTTCAAAACCCATTGAACTCTGGGCCGGGGAAAATGCCACACTCCATTCTTTTCATTTCATTTAAATAAATCGATATATTTTTCCCCTTCAAGGAAAGAAATTGGGTTTTTCTGCTTCACTTCCTTTGTATTGTTATTCCTGGAAGTCCAGCACTCTGCTTCCTGCTTAATCCTTGGTAATCAATGTCCTTAGGAGATACCACTTGTGGTCAAGAGAGATGCCTCCAGACTTTTTGCCAGAACTTCTTGCTTTTGTTGCAAATACTGGCAGGTTCTTGGCAACACCTACTTCAACCCTTCCTCTCCCTGCTCTGGGTAGAGCCACTTCCATGCATAGCCACTCCCCAGCCCTCAGGATAAAGGGGACAGTCTCTATTTCACCCCCAACCGCAGAACTGGGGGAGCGGGATATAGAAGGCTAAAAACACAGTGAGAGTAGGGGGAGGAGGGCCCAACACCCTGATTTAACCGAAAGTAGATTAGCACTTCCTGTACCAAAGTTCTCACTGGGTGAGACCCCACTTTGCTTCATTTATCTGGTTATTCAGTGAGTGGTGCGGGACAACTATTGTTCAAGGCAGCAGTTGCTTTATGTCCTGTTCATCCATCATTTCAGCGCCTCCTCCTGGATGGCATGACGGGACTGAGGGACAAAGGATTTGTGAGACACTCACCAGGAGAGAAAGAGGCAGAGTCTCGTTCCTGAGTGTACAAACACCCCATCCAAGTAAAGGCAATGGCTGACTGCCACACGGCCTCACAGGGGGCTAACGGGGAGTGGGCCCCACAAATGATCACCACCCCCACTACACATGATCACACAGACTTTCCTATCTGTCCCTAGTCAGAGTACAAGCATGTGGGGTAAACCTAGGGAGGCTCTTTACTGCCTGCCTCCCTACCCAGAAGGCTCTCTTCAGACCATACGGCTCAGAGGGGTTTGGGGTAAATCTGAGCACTCCAAGGATCCCTCACTGATCAGGAAAGACTCCAGATGATGGAAAGGTGGTGGGACAAAGTAAGGACCCAGCAGTCCTTCCAGTGCCCGCACTTTGTGTAAACTCCTTTTCTGGATCCCACAGTGAAGACCCTCCCCAGACACATAAAACAATGCCTCTTCCCTGGCCTGCATCTTGGCCACCATGAATACTCAACGACAGTGTGTTGGCAAGAATAGTTTTTTTCCCCGACAAGGTTAGGGGCTGCAGAGTAAATTAACCACTCATGTCTTTCAATTCCTTTACCTTTCTATATGTTGAACTCTCTTTACACTGATGTCTATATTTACAGGTTTTTAACAAGCAGCTCAGTAGAAACCGGTCAAGGTGAAGTCAGATCACCTAACCAGGATTGCCATGTGGCATCCTTTTTGTCTCAATCCTGGCAGTATTAGAAATATTCTTTAAGTCTTCCACATCTATTCTTAACTTCCTAAGATGTGTCTGTAAATGGTTCTCTAAGGCAAGCCAGGGGCAAATAAGAGAGTTCCTCAAAGTCTACCAACAGGAAGAATGGTGGGAAAAGTAGAAAAAGAGAGACTGTCTGAGGGATTCTGACACCAACACAGTCACCTGTTGAGACAGAACAGCCGAACTGCAGAGCCATCAGCAACTAACAGCTCTTGTCCGGGATTGTGTTCCCTTCTACTGAGGCAAGGGGCCGCCACGGTGATGCTGGGAGTCCTTAGGGTGACTGGGAGCCATGGAAAGGCTGACTATCCTGTCTCAGATGGGAGAGCAAGGCTGGGCGAAAGACTGAGAGGATGTCCCAGGCCCTGCCCGATGGGAGCAGAGCGTAGATGCGGATGTAGAACCTACTGTCCCCAGTACAGACCAAGACACCTTGCCTGGTGTCTACATATGTTTGGATCGGATTTAACTCTTGAGGGAAAGATGTGGAGGGATAATGAAAGGGTCCATTGTCTCTGAAGCGTGTATCTCCATTCTTACAGGTTCCGAGTGTAACGGGCTCTGCAGTGAGCTAGGAGTTGGAAGATGAAGTTCTAACGCAGACATGGCCTCTCACCATGGAGAGGCCATGTGATCTGAGGTGTGGGCCTCGGTTTCTTTATCCCTACAATGGGCCTACTGTGCCACCTCCTTGAAGGACAGTTGTGAAGAAACAAAGAAATACAGACTGTAAAGCAGCACACAAACATTAAATATTGTTCAAGGAAGGAGGGAGGGAAGGAAGGAAGGAAGGAACGAAGGAAGGAAGGAAGGAAGGAGGAAGGAAGGAAGGGAGGAAAGAGGAAGGAAGGGAGGAAAGAGGAAGGAAGGAAGGAAGGAAGGAAGGAAGGAAAGAAGGAAGGAAGGAGAATGGAAAAAAACAATTTTTTTTCTATATCAAACTAATGACATCAGAAGCCTTTCTCCTAGGCTTAATTTTTTTAAATTGGGGCAAATTTTTTTTAATGAGCCTACACATACACAGCAGCCAGAGAGACAGAGAACCAATTATTCTCCCCCAACCCCAATTAAATTAGAGCCTTTACAGCCTGCTCACACCTTCTGCAATGGTAAGAATCCATGTAAAATTTGATCTGAGCCTCTGAAAGCTAAATATGGCATTTCCCTTATTATCTTCTTTCTTTTCTGTCCTGATCTGATGTGATGATGGGCTCACAATGTCTACTTATGGTACATTACTCACTTCAGGAAAATTCCCCAGCCATTTTAAATCAGATGATTGGTGAGACAGGAACTTTAAACAGTACATACTTCTCAATATGTATTCTTATCAACACACTCGTTTTTGTGATCTACCAAGAATGTAGCCACCTTCCATGTCCTTCTATGCTTAGGACATCGTGACAAAACCATTGTACAAGATATTGATGATGTGCCAATTTCTAAAACACACTACAAAGGATTAAGGGTATAATTTTTCAGCCATTATTTAAAGAGCACTTTCCTCTTTATAATATAACGTAGGATTCTATTGCTAACCCATCATGGGTACCCTGAACCCCATAAATATGACTTTTCTCTCCCCTTTGAACTTACCCAATGTGCCTGCTTAACCTGATAGGATAGGGTAGCTAAGATGGTCCATGAAGAAGCAAATTAAAACTGGGTTTTATAAAACGATATGGCTAAAAGGCTTTTCTGGTAAAATTTCTAGAAAAGATCTGAAATTACATTTTCTAAAGAAAGATCTTGATTATTTCATGTGACTGGAAGCTTCCAGAAGTTTTTTTAAGAGACCCCAGGAATCATCTGCTCAATAGTAATGATCTTGGCAGCCTCACATAACTCTGATACCAGGAAGTACAGGGAGAACCAAGCAGGCAGGCCGTGCTCCCAAATCTACAGAGGGAGCTTTTAAACATGTCTTACAAAGCCAGTGTTCCATCAAAACACAGTTCCCATTACAGGATCGCAAATTCGCACCTGGTGGGACTCCAGAGATCTAGGTACAGGTCAGTTGTGAGTGACAGGACAACATAAAATTGGATTGAATGTCTTTGCAATAAAACCACAGTAATAACCCTGCATGACCTATCAAAGATCGAGGGGTTATATTCACCTGAGGAAGTCCAGGGAGTGGGATCTAGGGCTGAGTATGAGGGGCAGGAGGGCAGACCACAGAGGCTGAGGTGCACTCTGGGCCCATCTTGGGGCAGTGTCAGCTCTGTGTGGACAAAATCGATCACACTGTCAGCCAGCCAGCCCTCAGCACCACCTCTTCGTCACACGTTTTACAAATTTTACATTTGCAAAGGACTATCGTATTTCCATTTGGTTCCCCACAACAGCTGTTAAGGAAATATTGTTACAATGACTATTGCCATCATCCCTATTTTAGGCTCAGTAGATTGAGGTCCAGAGTACTTCGGTGACCTGTCCAAAGCCAGTTGCCTGGTGAAGGCGAAAGGGCAATGGCCATTGACACTCTCTGTACGGTGAGCGTCCTGGGTGGGGGCCAGAGGATTGTCACCCTCCCGTCCAACCCAGCAGGGCTCGGACCTGCTCCTTGGGGGCTAGGCCAGAGCTGACCTACCTCTGAGGACATGGATGTGGGCTATCCCTGCACAGGAGGAAGTCAGGTTCTCAGAGGTGCCAGTGGGTGAGCTCACGGAGTGCCACACAGCAAATAATGAGCAAGAAAGCCACCAGAGAAGGAAGATGTACATTATTGAAAGCCAGGCTGGGAAAAGTGACAAGTGGTGGCACAATAAAGCTAAGTGTGAACAAACACATGCAAGGCCAGTAAATGGAGCCCAGGAATGAGATGTACTCAGTGAAGAGCTTAGGGGTGTGGGGGAGAAGGGAAGTTCCTTAGAGCTCTTTATCACCACACAATTGTCACCAGGCAAGCCCAGCATGGGACTGCAGTGGGAAGGGAGGAAGGATAAAGCCAGGGGACGAGTCTTTCCTGAGAGGCACTGCTCAAGGCTGGGCAGCCTTTGGGAGCAGGATCCCTCACACCAATGAGCAGGCTGGGGGAAAGCCGGGCAGGCTGTGGGAATGCAGACAGGCATGTTTTAGGGCCTGGTCTGTCAGTAGTGACGGCAGCTCTCTCAGTGGCCTATTAGAATAGAAGCGGCCCCTCCCTCAAATGGATGAGCTGGTTTAAACATACATCCTAAGACACAAGCATTCCTGGGTCTGAAGTGAAGTGGGTAACAGGACTCTGAAATCCCTGGATGACCCCTTTGATATAAGGACACTTGCTGTCAGTGGGTCCCCCATGTCCGTGGGAAGTAGAGCCTGGAGCTTGGGAGCACAAACTCTGGAGGCAGGCTATCTGGGCTTGAGTTCTCGTGGTACCTTTTATTGATGTGTACTTGTGGGCAGCAATTTAACCTCTTGAAGGCCACCTCTGCACAGTGGTCATAACGGCAGAACCTGCCTAGCAGGGCTGCGATCATACAAAGAGTGTCTGTGACACTCCTTACAACAGTGCCTGTCCATAGTAGGTGCTCAATAAACATTCACTATTATTACTTTATAATAAGGATAATAATTATCATTACTATGTTTTTTAATATAGTTAGTATGTTTAAATTTTATAATATAAGGTTTTTAAAAAATTATTATAATTATTGAGGGTATGAGTCTACTGAAAACACCATGAAATCTGAAGTCAGGCAGATCCTGGCTCTTACTAGCTGGGTGACTATGAACTTATTATTTGAGCAGGGTTTCCTCATCACTAAAATAGGAATAATAACCCCTATCTGGCAGGATTTACATGATTATTAAGCAAATAATCTTTCCAAGGTACTCAGTTTGGATTTGGGTACTTATTGTTACTAAAGAGTTCATTTACCACTAAAGCTCGCTCATGTATCACAGCTGAAATGCTAACTACTCCATCAGTTGTCAAATAGCAAACACTTGAGAAATGCTGCCTCTGCTGATAGGCTTGTCTGTCACCAAAGAGATGCTATGTGGTTTGAAAGACAGAAGGACCAAGGGAAAGTCGTTGTTCCCTTTTGCAGCTCACTTTTTATACAAATATGACATCTTCAGCTTGCTAATAACCTGACATTTGATTTAGTGTCTTCTGTACCTCATAGCGGGATTCTCCTGGGTTCCAGGAATCCCCACACCCTACTGCTTTTGGCCTTTGACCTAGAGAAATAACACCCAGAACTCTGAAAATAAGTTTAGTAAACCCAGTTGGGTGACTGTCTGGAAAGACTAGCTTGATGGGGTTTTGTAAAGCATCATCATACACCACCTAGTCATCTAAATCAAAAAGACAATGGCCGCCATCATCTAATAATTAGGTATTTATTTTTCTAGCATTCATCACTTCCGTACATTTTCTTCATAAACCTGTCATTTAGGAACACAGTCCATGCTGGTCCATGAGTTCTATTAACGATGCGCATGTTTCCTGGGATGATAATTTTGTTCCTGGATGAGACCTGCATAGAACCTAGGGGTGCCAGCATTAGCTTGGGTTCTCAGTGAATCCTGGGGAGAGATGTCAGGGAAGCCAGCCCACAGTCCCTTCAGTTCAGCACTGAAGCCTTCCCAGGCCTATGGGATTGATGCCTCGTGGTGGGAGAGAAGGCATTCTCCTCAGGGTCCCCTGGGGAGGTTGGCGCGATGCAGGGTTAGGGAGTCAACTCTTAGAAGAGCCCGGGGTACAACACACTCTAAGACTGGGCTGTTTCTCTAGCCTGGAGGTCCGCAGCCTTAGTTGCAGGAAGGAGGACATGAGCCTTGTGCTTATGAGAAAAGCAGCTGAGGGATCTGGGGCCAAGAGGCTGAACTCTGGAATAATCTTAGCTAAAAATTAGGGAGGCAGGCGAATGGAACTTGCATGGAAGCTGACACGTGCTCAATGATTGTCATGCCCAACTCTGCATTCCCGTGACCACCTCACACTAAAAGAGGCGAAAAGAGAGAGAGGAAGTAGGAGGAAGGAAGACTTTGCCAGTATCTCCATCCCAAATCCCTGGACCCTTGATAAATCTTAGAGATTTTCATTCTCATTCAATGAGATAATTAAGAACGTTCAGTAATGGCAGCACCAGCCACAATTATCCCAATTCTTTCTGTCAGTTGCTCCTAAAGTCCTGCATACTCAGGAGTGCATCTGTCTATTTTTACTAAATAAATATGAAATCCACATTATGCACCAAGCCCAGGCCAGGGCTGTGAGGAAGGCAGGGACACTCCTCCTTGTCCTCGGGTGGGAGGATGGAGCAATAGTGGGGACTCTGTATAAAACCAAAGAGAGACGGTGGTGGCATTTCCATTTCAGATTACTTTATTTTTAAGTTTTAGGCTTAGAACCAAAGCAACTTGAATTCTAGACTTAGCTTCAACAAGCCCCCAATCTCGTTGCTGCCATCTTGTTGGAAAAACTGAATGGTATCTGGTAAACCTGGTCATCCAGGTAAGGACATGCTGACAAGGAGCCCAGGTAAGTAAAGGATATGCTGATAAGGAGCCCAGTTAGGAGTAAAGGAGCAAATGCTAATGAGATGCTCCTGCCACCTCTGGCCAAAGGCAACCCACTGGCGGCCTCTAATTACCTTAACCCCTGCTGTACATTGGCAGAGGAGCCCTTGCTGGTAGCAGGGCACAAGTTCAACGCAGAATGGTAAAGTCTAATACGAGGATTATTTGGAGGACATATTTTCTCTTTATTTTCTTTTTAAAATGGAGAATCAGATGGAGGTAGGGGAAGGAAGTACTGAGTAAATAGGATATTTACCTAACTGCAGTCTTCTGCAGTGAGCATATGGTAAGGATTAAAAAAAAAAAAAACCCCAACAAATTAAGATATATACCATGCTCCAATAGTGATAAACCCCTTTGCCTGGAAGGCTGGGCCTGTGGAGGGGCCTGGGAGGGGAGAATTCCCTCTGCGCTCAGGAGGCTTCAGCAACCTTTGATGAATAGCGCCTGATCAATATGGAGGACTCCTGCATTTTAGCACTGAAAAGCCTCCCTAGCGGGCTGTGTCTGAAGGAAATGCCAGAAGCGTTTATCATGTGCTGGGATGGATGGTGTGCTGCTGCCAAATTTTAAATGAGAACTTTGTTCAGGTCCCACAAATACCCTCAACAGGCCCTTTTGTATCATATAGAGTCAGCGTTCCTCAAAGAGGCAAATGCAGGAGGATGCTTTAATTACGGCTCCCCAGACTGGACTTCCCCTGGGCTCTATGACTGCGAGGTGTCCCTATCACAGAACTTAGTTCCTGGGCTCCAGCTTACATAGAGCTGTTTCATCTTGCCTTTCAGGTAAGCCCATAAACTGCTGCGTTTGTATTTCCTCAGAGCCTGAGCTGCTGTCCCCTATCAGAGCATGACGCACCATTCATCCTGTTTGGACCTAGAAACTTCAGGCTAGAAGAGACTTTCCCAAGGGACACAGGCTGGCCAGAGCAATGGCCAGTGGCTCTCCCAGACTCTTGGCCACCCCCATCCCCAAACTAGTCTAGTTGATAAACATCTAGGTCGGGAATCAGGTAGCCTCCATCCATCCATTCCTGTATGTATTCAGCATCTGTTGAGTACCTCTTAATCTTGGCCAAGTACCATGCGAGGCTCTGGGGTTATAAAGAGCTTTAAAAACCAGTTGCCGTTTTCAAGGGGCTTACAGTGCCAGGTGAGACAAAAAGAGTGTAACAGAGTGATACAAAAGAGCTCTGTACTGGGGTATACTGAAGGCCCAAATTGCTGGGGGGACTTTTTACTAGGGGAGCAGGGGCAGAAAAGGTTTCATGAAGATGATCTCCAATGAGACTTGCAAGAGTTGGAGGTGTCGGGGAGGTACCCAGGGCATGGATACATGGGGCAGAGTGAGTGTGGGCAAGGACATGGAAGAGTGAGGCTGACTGCTGTGTTGGAACCTGCAAGTCACTACGGGGCTTTGGGTAGAGTGTCTTCATGTCTCTGTGCCTGTTTACCTACCTATAAAGTAGAGATGGTAATAGCGCCTGTACCTTATGGAAGTTGTGAAGATTGCATGGCATGATCCAAGTGAGGCTTTTGGCACAAGCCCCGCACATGGTAAGGGCTCGGTGAGTGTTGTTTTATGATTTTACTCTGCTGTAGTTTAGGGTGGGCAGGGTGGAAGAAGTGTAAGAAATTCAGCTGGAAAAAGAGGTGGATGTTAGAGTGTAGACAGACTTCTCCTCCACACTAAAGTCTGTCTTTCGCCTGGACAATGGAGAACCGCTCAAGGACAGAGAGCGAAAAGGAACTAGAAGCTTCCCATTTGCTCTGCCATAGAACACAACCCCAGGTGTCGCGATGTCTCCATCTGTAAAGCAGCGCTCACCACACCGCCAACATTCTTCCAACTTGGGCTGTTAGGAAGTTAAAGAAAAACATGTTTGTGCAACGTGCACTTTTACAGCACAACATTTTAATATGTGCTGACCGCTTGCTCAATGTGGGGATTGTGTAGGTGACATAACTGAATGTGTGTGCCCTCAGTGTGAGTAGCAGCCGTGTGACTTGACGAGGAGAATGATGAATCAGTCGCCCCAAAAAATACATGTTTATTAACATGCCAAGGAGCAAGGCACTCTCCTTACCTAGGAAAGCAAGCATGCCAAAATATTTGCATTCAAGGAAACAGCCAAAGACAGACCCGCTTCAGAACGCTCAAGAAGAGAAGGCTTGTTCTGTAGCAGTGTACATAAATCCACAGGATGTAGCCTGGCCTGCCCTGACCACGGAGCAGCCCGCTGGTGGTGGTTGGGAGCTGTCGGATACAGAAACATCTCTATTCTCCCTAGTGAAGGGGACACATCAGTGTTTACTCCTCCAGGCTCAGGATCGCGTCTTAACTCCCCCATTGGATAGTTCTCTCTCCTCCATCTGATTCCAGTGAGTGAGTGAGTGTGTATCCCATAAGGCAAACAGCACAGATCCATTCCTTTGCAAATTTTACCAGGCGATTGGCCATCTAATAGGGTCGCCCGAAGCGCATTTTTGTTTAAGTGACTACAGGGTCTCAGGAATTGGTTTCCCAGAAGCATACGAGGAAAGCTTATGTTTTCTTATTCAAGGACAGCAAACTACTCATACATAAACTACTTGTTGAAACCCAGATTGCTTGTTGAAACCCACCCCTCCACCCCAGAGTTTTGGATTCAGCAGGTCTGGGTGAGGCCTGGGAATCTGCATGTTTAACAAGTCCCAGCTCATGCTGATGGCCTCACACCTGGAGAACCACCATTCAGAAGGTATGATGGCTTCTTTCTCATGGACACTGTCTCCCCCAGACTCCATGGTGAATCAAAAACACAACTGATGTGCATGTTATATCCTGGGAAAACGATGGTCTTATTAATTTTAAAGATTCTGGTAGCTACAGAAAGAACCCTTTCTTTGCTGTCAAAATAGAAGTGGCATCCAACTCTATTCTGTAGTTCTACTTGAGAAAAACTGTTGAGCTCTAACGTGAAATAGCTTGTGTCAACCTTAGAAAGGATCAATAGTTTAAAGAATTTTTCTTCTAGAAATAACCCAAATCCTGCATCTATACTTGTTTGGTTCTGTAGCTCTTCCCCGCATTGCTTTTATTACTATCATTGGAAGCATTAAACTTCCCACAATAAAACCCAAACCTACTCTTCCTACAGGTTCTTTTCTTTTCCTCTTTCCTGAAATAAACAACTATTTGGGATCTTATTAAAATTATACTGATGGGGGAAATCAACGTGAAAGGAAATCTACAAGTGTCCCAAGATTATTTTTGCTCCTAGAGAACAAATGTTGACTCTGCAGTGTGTGTTGTATGTGTGTGTGTGTGTGTGTGTGTGTGTGTGTGTGTGTGAGAGAGAGAGAGAGAGAGAGATGAGTGAGTGTATGAGTGAGTGTCTTTGAGGGTAATGTTTAACACTTCCATTTAACAATTTCTAGAATCAATAAGCAGATATGTTTGGGTAGTGTGGTCAATCTTTATTTCATGTGGAAACCAGCTGCGCAAACCTGAAGACTTAGGATCCTTTCACAGGCGAAGGATCCTCTGCTGCCAGGTCATGGGCCATTCAGCACGTTGTTTGAATTTGATGGAAGTATTTCAGAATCAACCAGCCTCTAACAACATGGGACACTCCCTGGATGGGACCGAGGGTTTTGCTTTGTTTGGGTAGTGAAAACTGGCAACCTTCCAGCCAGTGTTTCCAGGTTTGACACTCTAAAAGTGAGGATGATGATGTAACCCAGATCCATCTTGAGGCCCATTTAGGTACCAGACGATCTTATTATGATGCTATCTACCTATAACATAGTCCAGATGGCAAAGGGCCCTTGGGCAGCATTAGAGGGCTCTAGTGAACTCCAGTCCGAACAAACTGATTTAATAAACTCTCATGCATGATAAGAAGCATTTCTCTCTAAAAATGAAGACAATGAGGCTATAATGAATTTTCTCCAGAAGGTCGAGTGTGGGGTGGGGGTATCTGGGAGGGGACATGATGGTGGCAACTGAAATGGAGACTCTTAGCCAGCATTGGTACACAGATTTGGCAGTTACATATTGCAGTTATGCTCTAGGCAAAAAACTCATATTCCGATTGGTAAGCCTGTGAGTGTCTTGCAAGACAGCCTGTATCTTATTTATCCCTACATCCCCTACTGTCACTGGTATTGCCTTTCGCCCAGCTGGAACCCATTTCTCAAATCTGAGAGTTAGAATGTAGAGATGGAAGTATTCAGAAATGGGATCTTCTGGGAAAGTTCTACATGAGGGTATGTAGGGAAATGAAAGAAGATCTGAAGGAAGAGGAAGAAGGCTCTATAAATAATAATGACATATTAGATCAGGGGTTGGAAATGTTTTAAAAGCAACTTGCCCAGAGTATAAACTCCTCTTATATTTTTAGGGGGTGGGTAGGAGGTGGTAGTTATGCTGACTTGTGGAGTTCGGGGTGTGACTGAATTTATAAAAGATATAGAGATAAGTGTATTTGGACTGCTGGCTTCCCTGAGAGACAGCGGTGGGGGGAGGGGGTATAGAGGGGTTTCTTTGTGGGGAGTGGTTGGAGAGTGCTGTCAACTCTTACCATCAGTGTTACCTCTTGCATATGGTCCCAATTCAACAAGTCTCACTTAAGGACTTACCTCTGCCTTGCTCTGTGCCAATCCTCCCAGCTACCCGATAAGGTAAGCTTGTCACTGTAATTAATATAAGACATAGGTTCCAAGGAGCAAAATGGCTTCCCTAAGGTGTCATAGGAAGTAGCATATATGGGATTCAAACCCACCTCTGGCTGAAGGTGATGGACATTTTCCTGTCTACCACAGTTGGCTAGCTGGGGAGATGGGGCAAGAGGACAGATAAGAACGCTTTAGATCAAGCCCAACCTAATGCATGTAAACAGTACACAAAGCAGACCTGACAAGGAATATATTTATGGTTGTTTTGGCAAGTTTTATGGAACTCCCTGAAGTTATTTTTCCTGGTGCTGCTGTGCTCCAGCATGCTGAAACATATTTCAGTACATTCAAAAGGCACAGTCTATGATTAAGTATATTAAGGGACTTTTAAAACTTAAATTAATGGCCTGATAAGTTGTAAAACAACTCAAAATTGTGTAAATTTGTATTTGGGGATTTTCAAAAATTCTAAGTTATTGACTCAATAGACTGTAACAAGTGTTTTGAAACTGGTCTGCTCTATTATTCAAATCTTTACTGTGTAGTTTATTGACAGGCTGTCAAATACAATGACCTGACAGGTGTGTACACGGTAAATTCAGAGTCCGCCATTAAAGCTCAGACACATCAGGCAGGACTATGGATAACACTATGGTTGCATGACGTTTAGCACACTTCTTCCTTATGTGTCCAGCAGATCTGGCTTCCAAAGACTATAAAGGTCTTCACTCAAGTCTCAGTAGTTTCCTGGATACAAGAGTAACATCTGTGTTACATGCCATTGAGTCAGCTCGGACACTGGGTGACCCCAAGGATGAGGGACGTCCAAAATGTTCTGTCCTCAACAGCCCTGCCCAGCTCCTGTGCACTCACTATGGCTTCTTTTATGGAGTCCATCTATCTCCTGTTTGGTCTTCCTGTTTTCCTGCTGCCTTCTACTTTCCCTGGCATTATTGTCTTTTCCAAAGAACCCTACTTTCTCATGATGTGCCCGAAGTGAGACAGCTTCTAGTGAATTGGCTAAGTCACTCCACACTGCTCACTTAGAGAGTAATGGTCACTTCGTGCTCACTGTATCATCTACAGATAAGGTGCCTGAGACCCAAAGAGGTAATGTGATATACTCAAATTCAACAGTTAGATGTGGTGAAGCCAGTGTAGAATCCATGCCTCTTGCCTCCCCATTTAATGGCTTACCACCGGGGAGTAAGGTGTAATGGGCCTGTGGTCATGGACTCTTACAGGAACTGAAGACTCCAGGACTGAAACCCAGTCAGTCATCTTGCCAATAGGAGCTTCACCAAACGTAGGTCAAAGCAAGAGTATGCATGGCTCTAAGCAAACTGACCCCAATCTTTAAAACACACACACACACACACACACACACACACACACACACACACACACACTTCTATCTATCTATCTATCTATCTATCTATCTATCTATCTATCTATCATCTATCTATCTATCTTTATCATTATAATGCTGAAGAATATATTTGTAACAGAAGGCAACACTATTCTGATCAAAGGCAAAGTCTCATCCATCGCCCTTGGTTTGAACTTGGGAAAAAACAGGGTGCAGAGAGCTTGGTGAATATCCATTCAGGTATCATCAATTCTCTTAGATCTCTTGTGTATCAACAATCTATCTGAAGAAACAATTTTCTAAATGTTACTCAAAAGGACCAAAAGGGTTCACATCCAAAGGGGGTGCAGTTTGATATGTCCTGACGTGTGGAGTCTACATTTTAGCAACCTGGCTGGTGAGTGGGTCAAAGCCATCTCTGTGCCCTTGCAGCCCAGATGGGCAGAACTTGGTCATGCAGAGGCTGCTGAGAGAGGTGGGCTGTCTTGAGGAACATGGATGCAATGAGCTCAGAGTAAAACGCTTGCCCTAGGTCTGGGCCACTCTAAGGGCAGAACAAACCTCATGCTGTTAGCAGCAGAAGAGATGGTCTGAAATAGGCTCTAGTTTTCCCATCCATTATTACAGGACAGAAGAATGCCTGAGGGCAGCAAACATGACAGAAAATGACGGGTGAGACGGGGTGGGAGGTAAGCCATCAAGGACAAAGAGGGATGGGATGGCAGGAGTGAAGGCAGGATGCCTTTCAGTCTCAGCAAGTGAAAAGGGCTATTTTGAAAGAATTGGTCTGATCCACGCTGGGCCAATTTTCCTCCATGCCCTCTGGATACACTCTCTACCCTTCCCCATCTTGCTCAGTGTCAGGGAAGTGGGCCTGCCTGGACCACATCCACACACTTGCTCATCCTCTGGAGGGAGGAAGGCAAACTTCGTTTTCTCTGGTTCAGCAGCTGCTCCCTTCCTCTGACCCTTCAGATGGGGAAACCAGCACTCGGTATTTATTAGCCTTGGGCTACTATATCAACCCTTCTACTTTTCTATACCCTAGGCATGCTTTTATACATAATCCTTTCATTACACTCTTCTCAAAATACTCAAAATACTGGGAGAGTGACGCTTATATTTTTCTTGTCAGGACCCTAGCTGATGCCCCTGCTTCCTCAGGTAGTATCTTTTTCTCACCTCTTTCCTTCAATCTGCAGGCAGTGCTACTCTTGGGGGAGGGCCATGGAAAGGAGACTCTTATTTTGATATTCCATCCACAAAGGGAAGAATGTCAGTGGTGAAATGGGAAGAAGCCACCTAATAAGACATGCTGGGTGGGCATGTTGGGATTTGGGCCTGTTAGGATACGATGCTCTTTCGTAAAAACCAGAGTTCTTTTCCAACTGTTACAGCACTTGTGTTCAGAGCATCACTGTCAGGGTGGCTGACACAGCTCTCACCCCCACTTTCTAGCTGGAGAAATGTGGCAAAGTCATGTTCTTCCATCACCCATCACCGTCTGCTCACTGAGTGGAACGAGACGCCACAATTCTTCCTCAGAAATACAGACTGGTATTACTGAAAATTGAGGCCCCTTTTTGCTTGCTTCACTGCTATTTTTTTCCCCCTAGGAAATTTCAACTCTAGACATAAATATGAATTTTTCTTTGTTCAACATTTCCAGAACATTCTTCCTTTATTGGGTGGAAAATAGAGTATTGTGGTTCACATGTGAAAGGCAATGAAATACAGCTCACAGAATCAATCTAATTTGCTTTTCCCCTTTGGATGATGACCAGGTGGCTGGGAAGGAAATAACTCAGAAACAGAGAATACCCTACTATTCATTCAAAAAATACAAAAAGAAATAGGACAGGAAAAGTTTCGACAGGGCTTTTCTCTACAGCACTGATTTATTAGACTAAAACCACAATTTCTAGTAGCATAACCAGAACCTATTATTCCTCAGTTCATTAGCTGTACTCAGAGCCTATTTAACTACCCAAAAGTAATTTCATACAAAAATTCTATTTCTCTTTTGTATTTCCAGCATCATTTCAACAATAGACTCAGAGAGTTGAGTGAAATTTTTACTTTGCATGTAGGAGCAGCCACCTAACGAAACCCTGTGTTTAGAGGAATGGTACCGCAAACCAGCTCCATGGAGCCTTTGAGCCGAAGACACTGCTCTGTAAATGAAGGTTAGAATGTTCTCCATTCTTACCTTTAAACAGGGGAAACCCAGGATCATACCAGACCCCAGGATCAGGCCCAGCACAAAAACTTCTGATCTCTCTCCTATGAAATCCCTGGTCATTACACTTGTCCTTCTCCATCAGAAATGGGCAAATCCTGAGGCATTCATTACCTGCCACACTCTGCACATTTGTGCAATAGGCATTCTCTAAGCCTGTGGCCAGGAGAGAAAAGGGACACAGATTTAAAGGGAAAGACAGAAGGGGGCCCTGTACACACTGGATGTGTGTTACAGCTTAGGAAAGAGTGCCGACGTAACTGTGCATCAGGACTCCTATGCTAGGAAGGAGAGCAGGGCCAACCCGATGCCCAGCTAGCTGAGAACCAGTCATGCCCACTGCCAGGTCTGTGCAGCGGCTGCCATGGGGCTAGTCCCAGGTTCTGAGTGTGTGGGTGGCCAACGCACATGGAGGAACATTCCTCTGCCTCTTGTATTCTCCCCCCGCCAACTCCCCCAAATCTGTTCACTCTGCTAATACATCTTATGAACTCCAAGACATATTGTCTGGTCCAAGTTCACTCATAGACGTTGAAGCAATGAATCACTGGGCGGGTTCCAGGAGTAGATGGGAGGTGGAGCAGAGGAAATGCATCTGTACAGAGTTCCACACGGCTCTTCCTTGATATTGGATCCTTAGCCTCCTGAGCCCTCTTATCTCCCCCGAGAGCTGCAGGAGAACTCGCAGTCACTGTGAGCTCTACGCAGGCCGACAGCATAATTCTGTGGCCCAACTTAGAGAAGATGGAGCTGGGATTCGGGACACCTGAGTCGTACCCCTCGCTTCATCACAGCCCAGCTGTGTGTATATCTCTAGCCCAGGGGTTCTCAACCAGAGAACATTTGCCAATGTCTGGAGACAGTTTTGTTTGCCACAATTTGGGGGATGCTATTGGCATCTAAACGGTAGAAGCCAGGGACATTGCTAAACACCTTACAATGCACTGGACACCACCCACACCCCGTCCCTCCCACAGCTCAGAATTAGCTGGCCCAAAAATGTCAACACGGCCGCTGTTGAGAAACCCTGCTCTAAATGTCTGTTTTCTCCTCTGTAAAATAAGAGGTTTGCATTAGATTAAAAAAAACCAAAAAACCATTTTCAAAGACAGAATTCTGAAACGTAGATGAAGTATAATTTTATATTAAATTGAGATATGAATCACATTGCAAACGATGCTGAGCTGCAAAAATTAGTCCTGCCATGTATGTAAGTGTAAATAAGGTTGCTCATATCAATAAGAACAAGGAAATGTGTCCTTGTGGCTCGAGCAGTCTCCTTACGCTATAAAAATGTGAGAAACTGCGCTGTGTCAACAACCTACCCAACAAGCATGCATTTAGAGGACAGAAAAAAAATCCCAGGTCCCAAATCCCTGGCTTCCCTGTAGGAGAGTCTGGTAGGAAGTGATACATACAAACTCCTCTTTGTCTAAATAATGTGCCAAACAGAAAAAGGTCAGAGGTGATTCATGTGGAAATGGGTTTTTAGAGGAGCTGCAATAAAGTACCCCCTTTCCCAAGCCCTAAAGAAACGCTTGCTATATAATCAATGTAACAAGGCAGAAAAGGCCTAGAAAAGCCCCAGGGAAACGTCCTTGATGCCCAGGTGCTCAGAGTGCAGGTTCAGAGGTGGCCAGGCGGCTTTCTGGCCCTGACACGTGACTATCAGCTCATGCTGTTAGCTCAGAGCACTTTTCCCATGGGACTGTCACACAGACAGAGGCTGATATCATAGGTCTCTTTGGGGGGGCCTCAGCAATGGCATTTGTCCCTAAAAAAGTCATTAAATTTCCACAAAGACAACTGACGGCAAATATGATTACTGGGAGCATGGGGGAATTAAGGACAAAAGTGTTATGAGAGAGAAAAAGGCCCAGCAATGACATTCCACGTGTAGATGGGTGCCGGCTGGAACAGGAAAGTGATGCTTTGATAACTGCAGGCCTGTTTTCAAGGCAGGTCTAGATCGGTTACCTGGAAACATCGGCCAGGCCTCTTCAATGATATAACCTGTGCATGAGCCTCTAAGCCTTCATTTTTATGTTTCATTTTCTAATTTTCAGATTGGGGGGAAATGGGAAAACAATAGCCAGCTGGCCTTTTCAAACATCAGGGTCTGAAGGAATGGCTCTGAGAAGGTGACGGCCATGCTGACTCTCCCAGAGGTGTCAGGCGGCAGCCAGTGCAGGACGGTGCTCTCTGAAGTTTGGTGACCCGTGTGCCGGCATCTGCCAAGGACCTGAGAGTAGCGGAGGACGAAACCCTGCAGTGTGCACTCAGACCCGAGCGGGAAGGGCCCCGGGCAAGCATAAGGAAATGGCACAGTGAGTGGCATGAGTGAGTTCACATCACAGACTGTCTGCCGACAGCTGCCTCATTGTCATAACGCAACCAAAGTCATTCAGGGAGAATGTCACCCAAAAAGAAAATGGATAGAAAAGGTAGCCTCTGTCAATGACTGATTTCCTCCTAGAAACATTTATAAATTATTATATTGAAAGCACTAATAATGTTATGGATTTTCAATCTTCATTTCTCCAACATCCTCATCCACATGACAGAGTCCCCGTGATTTGAACTCTCTGAGGGGATAGTTAGAGAATGCAGACGCCAGTGCAGTCACCACCTCCTGGAACCTGACACATCAGGGAGCTGGAGTGTAGAAAGGGTCTAAAAATGTGTAAAGGAGCAAAACCTAACTTCCACCTAGCCATGAAGAGACTGCTGTTTTTGTTTTTATCTTATACAGTAAAACCTTAGATTGCGAGTAACTCGGTTTGCGAGTGTTCCACAAGACAAGCAAACATTTCTAATACATTTTAAAGTGGTAAACGAGCAATGTCTTGCAATACAAGTAGCTGTTTCCAGAACAAATTATGCTCGCAAACCAAGGTATTACTGTACTTTGGGAAAGATAATAGAGAGAGCATCTACCCCAAACATCACCATTCTGTTTTCACCATTGTTTGAAAAAGGGGGTGACGACGTGCAAGGATGAGGCAAAGGCTTGTCTGGGGCAAAGGAAAGTCCTGTGCCCCCCTCACGCTCATGATGCTGGTGTAGATGGTAACTCAGCTGGCTTTGCCACCACCAAAACTAAGGCACGAGAAGTCAGTGACCCCGCCACAAAATAAAAGGTGGGCTCCAAGGCAGCTTGATCCAGAGAATCTCAGCGGAGAGGTGCCTGCCCTGATTTAGGAGGCCTGGAGTGAGCTTGCTGGGGCTCCCTGCACACATCCCACTGACCCTTGGCCACCGGCTCCGTCTCCAATTTCTCCACAAATATCTCCCTGGCTGTAGCTATTACTCAAATCAAGTGGTCTCTAAGAACTATTGAGGTTTGATCTCAACTGGCCGCAAACCAAAGCATGTCAATCTTCATTTTTCATAAGAAAAAAACCTATAGAAAAAAATTTATCTTTTTTTTTCCCCTTAGCCAATTTTCAATAAAGAAGAGAAAAACCTCTGAATGGGGAGAAGTTTGTAAGATATCAAACAAGTTAAAAGAAAACAAAATCAGCAATCAGATGATACAGAACGAACTGATTTCAGGGGGAAAAGAATCTTCATTCATTACTTTTAAAAGCATTGTGGCCTAGGCAAACTTTGGGACTTTCATGCGAAAAATAAATATTTTAATTTAGATAAAATTTTCATCGATGGGTCCCAGGGAGAGAGTCTAGCTCTTTGTTTCTCACCTGTGGTCTTAGGACATCTTTTTTGTTTTTGCATTTTATTTGATGTGCATTTTTCAGTTGGGTTAGAGAAGTTTTATTCCTCCTCAGACACTGAGCATTTCTACTGTTCTGATAAAGAATTTTACATTACAGAACCAAAGCGTTCGGGGGGGGGGGGTGTAGGAAGAGGTGAGGACACAATTCTCCATTTCTGTGTCAGGCAGACGCCCTTTCCAACAGAGGAGACCGAGGGAGCCGTTTCCTCACCGACAACACAAAATGTCCTTCTAACTTGATTCTCTCTCAGTGAAATGGGCATTTCATAGTCACACTAAAGAAAAACAAATGCATAATACACATATATGACATACCTTGAAATAACTAGGGCATTAGAGTGGGATGAATGTGGGAATTAAGGAATAGTATTGCTGTGATGGTTCCTTCCCCGAGAGGAGATGGAATATTTCTTCTTTAAAATTTTAGTTTTAGTTTTCTGAGAGAAAACTCACATAACATAAAATTTCCCATTTGAACAAGTACAAATCAGTGGGTTTTTAAATGGTATATTCATGGTATTATACAACCATCACCACTAGCTGCTTCCGGGATATTTCCATCCCGCCAAAAGAAACCCCATACCTGTTAGTGACTCCCCAAATCCCGCCTTCCCCTGCCTCTCAGCAACGACTACACTTTCTGTCTCTATGATGATGCCTGAGAGTGAATGTTGAGAGGGCATTTTAGTGGCTGCCGCAGCCACATCCCCATTTGTCCTGGGAACAGTGACGGGCACGGGAAGCCAGGATGGCAGACTGTTCTTGAGGGTTTGGGCCAGTGGGCGGTCCTCTGTGCAGTTACTGACAGCTGCAGTGCCAGCATATAGACGTGCATGCATGAACACAGCTGGGGAACCACAGGAGCATCCCCAGCCCCCTTTTCAGGGCCACGCCTTCAAACCAGCCACACCTACTCAGGCAGCTCCTCTGCTCCCATGAAAAGCTAGCAGCTAAATGATGAGTCCCAAGACTCTCAACATTCTCATGTCCGAAATACAGAAATGTCATCTACCTCCTTCTGTCTCCAAAAGAGATGACTGCCACAGAAGCCACAGCAAAGCGTGAAAAGGCAATATGGAATGTTCTGGGCCCAATGACAAAAGGTAAATAAATCGTGCCTGCCCACGGGCAGGAAAGGAGTAAGAGCCAGCCCTGTCTTTTGGGGCAGAGACACAGGCCCTGGATCTTGAAGCCTTTTCAAAGAGATCTGGGCTACACTTATCATACTTAGCAGATAAAGGCTATTCCCTGGGGATGCTGTTCTAACAGGATTTTCCTTTGCTAAGGCCAGCGGCTCGCTCATCTTCTCTCAGCCAAGGCAGCGGCATAAAGAAGGAAGCCAGCCATGCGGAGCTCTCATTTGGACGATCAACCCCTTTGGTGGTAGACGCCTCTTTGAAAGGATGCCTCTTACAAGCGCCCGATTTCTCACCAGGAAATAATTTTCATATGTCTACCAAGGGCAGAGAAGGACGAATGTCCTTACGGGGTGTGATTTAGGGGCTCACAAAGGAGCCTGTGTAAATACACTAAAGATACCCTGGTAACCTACGACCAAACACAGAACCCAAGCCTCTGAAAGACAGAAGAGGCCACGATTTAGAATCTATTGTATACACAGAGAATGTGTCAAAAGGATCCCTACTCCCAAGCTTCTGCTTGCTTTTCTAAAATCCAGAGAGAGGCTTAATGAATTCCGTTATTTAAAGTGTTTAGGATGCCAAATAAAAGGAAAGCAAAAGCTAATGGACAAGCTCTTCTCAAAAAAAGCCAAGCAGTGTGGAGTTTTGGAAGTTTGCACTGTGTCATCTCTGACCATTTTCTCTTCTGTGAAGGAACAGCAGGGCTGGGGTGACAAAGACACTCTATGTGGAAGTCTGACTTATCTGCCCCTTGATGTAGGAATCAAAGAACTTTGCACAACGGGGGACATCACTCATAATTAATAACGTTCAGAAGCAATGTGGTGCCGTGGTATAAACATGGGTGGGACGTGGGAGCAGGGACCCTTTCAGTCCCATCGCCTCCCACCCATGGGCACATCACTCAGATCAGCGACATGACTCCTACAGGACCAAAGGATTAAGGATAGGGCTTTCCACATAATGGGGAGTTACTTGATGTCTTATTGACTAACTGAATACATAACGAAGATGGCTCATGTCAAACGGTCATGTGAACAAATTCAGTTCTTTGTCATCGAGGGATTTACAGTCTAAATGGGGGAAGACTGCATGATAGAAACAAAACCTGATAGAATGCAATTTTGCTGTTTCATACTCTAAAAATGTGGATTACAAGGTAGGCAGAATTATCATTCTAATTTTAACTGATTATGATAGATTTTAAAATAATAGGCATAACTTGGAGAGGCTAAAAATTACTCATAATGAGATTTGGTGACATCTGGAAAGTAATGTGAACATGATATTACAAGTATGAATATGCTGCCCCAATACCCAGTTAACAACTAGATCAGCGAACCCTCATTCTTGGAAAATAAAACAAAAGCCATTTCAATTTGAGCTTTCGTTGACCTTTGCAACCTCACCTGTAGTGACCATATAACACGAAGGGTAAAATATAGATGCATATAACCATATGCCTACCCTAAACAGAGGTCCACATTCCAAAAGCAAATATGGAGAGCCATTGTGAGTTAGAACTGAGGGGCAAAGGGGTGCAAGTATGTGAAGAAATCTCCAAAAAGCCTTTCCTCTCCCAGCATCCCAATGCTGCCTCCACTCTGTGCCCACAAGCCGTGGAAGCTGCCAAGTGCATCGACAGATGTGGATTCACGTTCCCAAGGTCCAGAAATGCAGGGAAGGTGTCAAGACTGGCACCCAGAAGGTCATGTAGAAAACCAATATAATAGCCCAGGCATTAGGTGATGAAAGCCCCAACTGGAGGCAGTGGATGTGGAGAAAAGAAAAACAGATGCAGGTAACATTACAAGGGAAAAAAATGAACAGAATTTAGTGATTGACAGAATGTGGAATGAGTCAAAGAAACACAAAAAATGATGCTGAAGTTTCAAACCTGGGTGGCATGACCACTTGACATCCTCCCGAGTTTCAGTTTTCTCCCCTATAAAGTGGAAATTGAAAACATGTGTCCTTATCTAACTCCTAGCCTCACCTCAGGGGAAAGATACATGATCATATGAAAGGACTCAGAAAAAGACACAAAGAACTCTTGACTCTTCCAGCTGGGTTCTTCAGTGCTGTTATCTTTAAGGGGACATGTTCCTTAAGGCCCAGTGGGATACTCTGGGAAGCCAGTCAATATGCAGTGGGGTAAATTATAATACAGAGAGAAAGAAAGAGAGCTCAAGTGGTCATTTGCCTAATCCTCCAGCTCCAGAGTCCAAACAACTCCCAGCATGGAGGCTCTGTCCCTCCCCTGGTGGCCTCTCACAACATTTATTCATTGACCACAAGGAATATTCTTCTTCACACCCAACCAAACTCCCTGATGCCCCAATGTCTTATCTTAGTCCAGGGAGTGTGGAGCAGAACCAAGCGTCTTCATCATCTTAAACTTGGCAATAGCTGTAACCTCCTCATGCTCAGAGGAGGGAAATCACGGGACTTCATCCTGGGTTTTAAAACTCTTTGTGCCGTGTCCCTCTGGTATCCATTCTGGTTCAGTGCAATACAGAGTCACAGCTGGGATGGCTGGCTTTAAAACCCCTGGAGTTCATGAATCTCGGGATTGTTTATGATTTCCCGTATCCTTAACCCTCACTATGACACTGAGTGATGAGTCGGAACATGCAAGACAAGACCCAAGATAAACGAATTCTCCATGACTTCAATGTCTTTTAAGAACTCTCTCAAGGAATCCCCATGAGACCTTGCGACCCAAAGGACCACACTGTGATATGGCAGGTCTGGACCAACAGCCAGTCAATAAACCCTCCCTGTCACCTTCTGTTCCTTCCGCTACTGCACACAGCAAGTGCAAAGCCCTGAACTATATGATGTTCCCCGTGCCTTTCAAGCCTTTTAAACAAGGCACCCAGAGCCTCTTTCCCCTTTGAATTCTAACCTAAGAATCTGAATTTAGGTGAAAACTTTGGAAGAGGGAATGATGACCAAGAGCGGAAACATGCCACATTTTCCCACAGTCCTAGCCTACTTACACGCTTACTGTTTAAAGGAAGAGGAATTTTGTCCTGAGATCCAACTGCTGACACCACCCCCAAATGTTGCAGAGGTCAGCTAATGGGAGCCGTTCAGCAAATTAGCTGGTTTTTCAGAGTTTTTCATGGGGGACCACGCATTATTATGTTTTGGTTTAAAGAATGTGGGAAAGCCCTCCTAACTGAAACTTTTCTACAAGTACAGCCTACATTCCTGCTACTGGTCATCCCTGTATGCCCCTGGAGGCCACAATAAAACTTCAGCTTTGGGTGGGGGTGGGATGGGTCACTTCAAGCCACTGTCTCTCTCCCATGGACCTAGTCATCCCCTCCTGGGGATGGGAGAAGGGATGGGGGCCCCGAGTGGGAACAGTGGCTGGAGAAGGCAAGCCAGCCACTTCACCTATTAAGAAGGTGGGATCCCAGGACACAGCTCGGTCTACCACCAGACACTGAAAGGATGGCCCAATAGAAAGCCTTGAAACAGCTCCTGAGAAACCACCAGGGAAACTCCTTGTAAGGAGAGCTCTTCCACGCTGGAATAAATCAGGAGCAGGAAGAGAGCTGCCATGTCACAGTTACCCAGGAGTATCTGGAAGATCTCCGGGGAAATAGTAATTGCTGGCCTTCAGGGGTGTCTGGTCTGCAGAGACAATAAACGTTGACTGTGTCCTGAGACAGGAGCCACCTGATTAATCACCAGTTGCTATTTCTGACCCTTTGCCCTGGCAAGGGAGGGCCGAAGGGGTGGGAGGCAGGGCTAGCCACTCTGGGAAACCAGGATTTGGGCGAGCACACGTTGCCATTTTCAGTTTGACCCTGTGCTCTTGGTTGGAGAAGAAAGCTTAGAAATCAGTGTGTGGCACTTGAAAGTTTTTGCTTTGGAGAAAGAGAAGGATGAGAAGTAAATACTTCTGCCCTTAATTTCTCTGTTCCCCACTTTTTTCCCCCTTAAATCTCAGCCTAAGCAATTGTATTTATTTATTCATTTGGTATGTATTCATGCATTCGCTCCTTCATTCATATTTTCCCTTGTTGCAGAAAAGACTTTGTACAGTGGGCACAATTGTCATTTTATTTGCCATTAACTTGCAGGAAAATTGATGTTGGAACCTGTGGCTGTTTGGGGTAAAAAGTGGCCCCTGGAGGCAAGGAAAAAGGGGGTAAAGGCTGAATTGAGAAGAAGAGAGGCCCCACAACTAAACTGTTTCATGATTGGCCTGGGGCAGGTCATGATTGTAGAAAGGGCTCACTGACTGACCTCTCGTGGGAAATGTAAATGTTATCTCTAGCACTAAACTTTGAGCATCTTCAAAGGAAGGCCCCATTGGCAAATGAGGTCATCTCCTTTGTCCCTTGTAGATATGTTTCAGAGGCTGAACAATGTCTGGCAGTACTGGTGTCACAGCCTTAATTTCTCACCTGAACATGAACACACCTACAAGGGATGATGAGTGACTACTTGCAAGAATCCATCAGGACCCAAGAATCCAGGGACCCACCAAGAGCTACCACATGCTTGACGGCGCACATTTACATGAGTATAATATTTCACAGTAGTGAATTAAAAAAAAACAAAACCTGTGCGAATTCAACTTTTGTTCTTCATAAGGTGTTTCTGGAAAGAAGATGTTCCTGGAGTCTGTGACATCTGCCGCGATGGGAGGGGACATGTGTGTATACTGAGGTCTGGGTTTCAGTGGAAAAGCCTTTGTGGATGCCTCATCTGAAGATGCATGGCTGAGGTAGCCCTTTTTCTAGCTTTCCGAATTCCTGCAGACAGCGCTTAACCCAAAGCTTTCCAATAACAGATGCTGTCCCTTCCGCACAGCAGGTAGGATTTAAGAGGGAAGGGTAAGTAACTCCTGCGTCAAGTGGGGAGCCGGAAGTGCGATGGTGACCAGGGCACAGATTCTGCCCTGGAGGAGGTCTCGGTGTAGTGGAGAGAGAGAGGGAGAGAGAGAGAGAGAGAGAGAGAGAGAGAGAGAGAGAGAGAGAGAGAGACCAGAAAGCAGACAGTCCTGGCAGAGGCGGGCAGGAAGGAATTGGTCCATGAGGACAAGCAGTTCATATGGTAGACAGAGAATGCTGGAAGCGCATTGGAGCACAGGAACAGATGCAAAGGCTCAGAGACACAAGAGGGTCTGGCCTGGTTAGAGGACACTCAGACTTGCATGTGGCCACAGTGCAGGAATGTGGCATTTGGGGGTAGGAGGGATGTGGGAGCCTGACCCATGTTTGAATTACACAGAGCTGAAAATGGCCCTCTTCGCTAGTCCACATAATCCAGCTGTTAAGTGTAATGATCACATTTGGATTTCAGGTATATGATTCTGGCTGTTGGGAGGACACTTTGAAGAAGGAGTAGAAACAAGAGGAGATGCACCGACAGGGAGAGAAAACTGGAACCTGTGGTAAAATCCCCAAGAAGGAAGCTGTGGGACTCGCAGGGTGTCTTCAGAAAGATACGCCAAGTGGCATTGATTGCAAGTCATTTGAACTTTGCTGATTTCCACTTTTAATAGACTCCTTTCAGAATCATCCCCTGATGACCTCACATTCATTCCCTGAACAAACATATTTATTTTAAAGGAGTTAAGGTATGTAAATGTACTATGTATGTAAATGAGTAAATGTATGTGTTATGGACTAAACGTATCCCCAAAAATTCATACTTGAAACCTAACACCCAATGTGACGGTATTAGGAGGTGGTTAGGTCATGAGGGTTCCACCCTCATGGGATCAGTGCCCTTATACAGGAGACCCCAGGGGTGAGACCCCTCACCCCTCCCACCACACGAGGACTAGGAAGAAGAAAGCCATCTGTGAACAGGAAGTGGGCCCTCACCAGACATGGGATCGGCTGGAACCTTCATTTTGGACTTCCAGATTCCAGGACTGTAAGAAATTAATTTTGTTGTTTAAGCCCCCAGTTGATGACATTCTGTTATAGCAGACTGAATGAACGGACAGTATGCAAATGTATGTAAATGAGTCAGTGTATGTAAATGAATTGTATATGTAAATGAGTTAATGTATGTAAATGTATCATGTATGTAAATGAATTGATTGTATAAATGTATCATGTATGTAAAGGAGTTAATGTATATACAGCACTCAGCACACTACAGTATATGCCAGCTACTCTTTAATAATAGCTACTATTATTATTGTATCAAAAATAGGAATGCTATTCCTTTTTTAGCTGGGATACAAATATCAATGCTGAATCAGAATATAGAGAATAGTCCAAGTGGTTCCTTTCACAGAGTGAACCTCCGTGACCCCTTCATTATAAAACCCATTCACTAACCGGCTCTGCAATCGCAGCTGACTCTGCCTTTCTCGTTTCAGGTTTGTTCTTCTCCCAGGAAGCGGAGCACGGTACACACCAAATGGCTTCCCTCTGTATCTGCAGCCGCCCAGGCTGTTCCCCAAATGTCCAACTCTGCTCTTCCATCACCTGCTTACTGACAGTTGGTGCCTGCGCCGTTGCCGTTTCATTATTAACAAGCCAAGCTCAGGCTGGAAATAGCTTTGTGCTGCTGGGTTTCAGCACTGCCTCCTGTCCCCCCAGTGCCACTCGTGATAAGCAGCCACCCAGGAGCTGAAGATGCCAGCTCCCCAGGGTACGTGTAGACTAGCCTCCAGGGCCAGCACGTGCCCCCTCCCTAAGGTGCTATGGTTTCTCCTACAGGGGCTGGGGCCAGGCTTAGTCGCATCTAGCCTGCATCCTACCTGAGCATGGCTCCCCTTGGAGAGACCCCAAAGTCCAGAATCTACTCTCTCCAGAGCCCAGGGGAATCTGGGGGGGCGGCTACCTGGGTGGACACAGGACAGGAGCGAGAGGTGGTGTTGAGAGGGAGCTGGCAGCTGGAGGGAAGGTATCATCAGGGGAGACAGTTCACCTGACAGCACGTTTAACAACTTGAGATTCACATGTCAGATTTCCTCAGGAGGGGAGAGACTGACAGGTTGACAGGTTTGCATTTCCCCATTTCCCAGAAACACACGGGGTCCCGAGAACCCCCATGACATGAGTGAGATGTTTTAAACCTCTGTACCCTGGGAAAGCTACACAAAACCCAAGTACCTTCTCTGTTGTTCTAATATAATGAAGAACAGAACATAGTAAGAGGATTACCAGCCAGTGACCTCTGAATTTTAAACAAATATCATGGTGGAATTAACATGAGGTAATACCATAAGCTGCATTTTTATTTCATAGGAAAGAACTGAAGCAGCAAGTTGCTGGGCACAGCGTTGTATGCGTATATCAACAGCCTGTCCCCTCTGATCAGAGAAGGGAAATTCTTTCAAGGCAAGATCTGCATCTTGCGGGGCATGTGGGTCTCCTCCCATGAGTGGAGATGGCGAACAGCAGATGCCCAGTGAACGGAAGTACAGGCGTCGGTGTATTCAAATGCATAAACACCAAAACAAGGTGAATAAGATACAGCCTCTTTCCCCCACATGGGGGCACACGCATAGTGCATGGAGTTGGGACAGGCAGAGGGACTGCAGATGGCAGGGGACATGGCAGCTGGGTCTGGAGGGAAGAGCAGTAACTTCCCAGGCCAACAAATGATGGAGAGATGGGTACCCCTGGCAGAGACGGGGCAGGTGGACATGGAAGGAGGCAGGAAAGGGCCTTGTATATCAGTAGCATATGACATGGTATTAAAACCTTCTGTCTGGAGCCAAAATGTGGCAATACTGATTGGAAAAAAAAAATAGGCCAACCCAAGAACAAATAAAAAATCCTTGCTACTCACTGTCCATTTAGTAGTAAAAACCATGTAGTAAAAACAGAATCCCTTAAATTTTAATTTAAATGCTATGGGCATGCATCCACAAAGGCTTTGAGAAAACACATAATAACTCCCAGCGTGCGTAATATAATGATGAGTTGTTTTTCTTATATAATCTGACAAGAATTTTGCCTCAACCCATCAAAGATTTGAGTGTCTTCGGTAATATTAAATCGCCTAGACAGAAAATGCATTAACTAACCCTCTCCCCTTATCACCACTTCCCAAGCCCGGGGCTAAGTGAGACACTGAGACCGAGGTCTTCTGAGTGACACCACCATGCATTCTGCCTTGCAAATCAATGTGTCTTTCCCAAGCGTTCTGCTGTTATTCAAGTAAATAGCGACTGAAATGACTCAAACTGAACACTCTGAGAGGGCAGGCAGGATAATGACATGGTGGACGCCCTGTCTCTACAACTTCCTGTCTCTGATCCCGAGTGAACATTTATCCAGCACCAGCCACGTGCCCTAGGGAAGGACTGGGGATGTGGCCTGGTCAGAAGCAATCCCTGTCCCCAGTGGGCTCTTAGAAGAGGGGGGCAGGCCGAAGTCAACCCTGCAAAGTAAATGCTGAGCTGGGGCCTCACACAGGGTACAGCGGGGACCGCAGGAGGCCTTAGGGAAACTTCCTGGGGGGGGGGGGGAATAGCACCTGAATTCAAGCCTGAAGAAGTAAGATAGATAAAGAGCAAAGGAGGAAGATCAGGGAGCAAGGCCAAGGGCCTGGAAGTGAGAGGAAGTGTGTTCTTGCTGCACCGGAAACTGTTCACTGGAGTCCAGGGGGGCAGGGGAGGAAGGCATGGCTGGAGGGCAGGGACCATCTCGGCAGCCGGCAGCCCGGGGGGACTGAGGAATCTGAAGTTCCTACTGAGGGCAAAGGTCAGCCAGGGAGAGCTTGCAGTGGAAGCCACGTGGTTAGCTGAACAGAAGTGAGAGAAGAATTGGGATTGGAACAGAGGCAAGGCAGTCGCGGGCATAACCCAGGTTCAGTGCCCTGGAGGGGTCTGGGAGCCACTCCTGTCCTTCACAAGAGGAGCCTAAGAAGCTACAGGTGGTCACCACTGGCCCCGCATCTAAGTGGTCATCCAGTCTGAGCTGCTCCGGCTCTGATCCTAGGGCCCTAATTTTCTATGAATCAATGGCCTTCGTAGTATCCAAGATGGCTTTCTCATCCCTGAAACCCAAGGTTGTCAGTGACCACAGACCTGGTAATAGCTGCTATTACTCCCCTCAGTGTCACCACTTGCCCTCTTGACCTCGGAGGGCCGTTGACTAAATGCCTTACCCCTAGTTTGATGCACATTCTCTGACACTGGCCTTGACTTGGGCCTGTAGCCAAAAATACCAGCATGTCACCTGTGCTTATTGAACAAAAACTTTCTCCTCCTAGGTTTAAATCCTAGTTTGGGGCCTAAATATGGACTCACATTTCCCTGTACCCATTTCTTGAACAGCTACTGAAAGCTTCTGCACCCAAGGGTTATGGGGAAGCTCAGTCTAGCCTTCCCTGGTCTGGAACATTCCCCCTCTTCCATGACCTGAGCCCCAGGGGACCCACAGACGAGGCATTCCAAGAACCCAAACTGGCCGCTTGCTTACTTTTTCCAGTACCGTTGCTGGAGCCTTGCAATCACCTGGTGAAACAATATAAGTAAGTTTCCCCATTTTGCAGATAAGGAGAAATAAGTATCTCTTATGGCCTGAATGTTTGTGTCCCCCCACCCCACCATACAGCTGTTGAAATCCTAACCCCCACAGGGGATGGCGTTAGGAGGCGGGGCCTTTGGGAGGTGACTAGGTCGTGAGGGCGGGGCCCTCCTGGAGGGGATCAGTGTCCTTATAAAGGATGTCACAGAGCTCCCATGGCCCTTCCAGCAGGGGAGGAACAAGAAAAATCTGCACCGTGGAGGACAGCCCTCACCAGTCCTTGCTGGCACCCTGGTCTCAGACTGCCAGCCTCCAGAACTGTGAAAAATACACTTCTGTTGTTCATAAGCCACCCAGTCTGTGGTCATTTGTGATAGCAGCCCGAATGGACTAAGGCACTTCCTTAGAATCACAGGAAATGAATAAGGAGAGCTGGACTCTAACGTGTGTCCTCTAATTCCAGGTTCTTTCCACTACACCGCACTGAACTTCCTAAACTCATTGCCATGCTGGTGGTGATGAAAGTGGAAGAAATAAAGATGGCAAGGGCCTCCTTTGGCAAGACCTGGGCTCAGACTTCCAATTCACGTCCACTTGAAACCTATGAACTTGTCAGATACTCTGCCAGCTGTAGATGCATATATATGGACCCCAATGATTGATATTATCCAAGTTATTTGGAAAATTCTAGAAATCTAAAATTACAAAAAGAAAGAAAGAAAAAAACAGTATCTGTTTTTGCTTACACTGCATAGCAGGTATCACCCGCACAATGCCTGGTACTTTCGAGTAGGTATGTAAAGTGTTTCTTGGGTCCGCCGGGGAGTTAGACTGTGGCTTAGACTGAAACAGATGTCACTTACCACCCTGACCTCTTGTTCCAGTGTGCATGTCACAATGTAACTCCTAGGTGGGGTTAGTTTGGGAGACTGGACCGTCCTGGCCGGGACTTCCACAGTGTTAGGGAAATGGGATGGTTGTGATGAGCCATCGTGGGAGCGGGGTAACGGGGGAAACAGAACACTCTCATAAATATGTATGTGTTGAAAAGCTGGCATTTTGGGTCTATAAAGTAAGCAGGTCGTGGCCAGCATTAACTAGTGGATGTAAGACTGTCCAACTTGAACCAATGCCAGAGTCTGGCTCAGGGATTCACCTCTGTCTCTTCAGAGAGAACCATGGGGCTGATGGTGCTTACCTGATGCAGGGATGCCGTGGGTGGTGTTTACCTGATGCAGGGATGCTGCGGGCCTCCTGCGAGGTCTCCGGGGTTTTAGATTTTCTCCCTGCTTCACACCCTGAGCTAATCTCTGCATGGTCTCTTTTCTCTAAGCTCCCTTGAACATGCATGCCACTCTTCTCCCCCAAGAACTGCTAGATCATTGTGAAATAAATGGTCCAGCAAAGGGACTGCCAGAGAAATGCTTATTTCAAAAGCACATAGTAAATGCTCAGTGAATACTGACCGGTTTGACATGGGTCCTGTCTGCATTTGAGGCACATTATCCTCTCCATTAGTCTTTCCTCCTAAAGACTCAGTGATGCTTCCTGCAAATCACCTGAAAATGCAGGGGTGACTTTCATTTGTCTACCCAGCCTTCTCGAGGGTGGCACCTAATTCTCCTTGCACATGTTAGCCCTCTCCCAACCCTGTTGTGCCAACGGGAGCAGCTACTTTCTTATACACGACACTCCATCTTGGCCAACCCAGCCCTTCCCTGGAATTTTCAACTTGGGGTCAGAGAGGACAGTCTGCTGGTGGAAGCTGTAAGATAGGACACTAGAGCTGTCAGCAGCTGTGTTGAGGGAAAAGCTGGTCTGAACTGAAGAAGAATTAAGCTAAATGTGGGAGGAAGGCAGAGAGAGAGAGAGAGAGAGAGAGAGAGAGAGAGAGAGAGAGAGAGAGAGAGAGAAACTCAGGGGTTCCTGACCCTGACTTATCTGGGTCAGGTCCCACGAACACCAATACCCCTCCAGTTATTCCTAGTTCCTGACAGTTTGAGTTTCTGTTGCTTAAAGCTAAAACGACTTCTAATTAACACACAACCCCTTGCATCCTCCTTTATTCCCCATCTCCCATTCCAGACTGTTGCATATTTTTCAAGATAACTTCAGAATCTCACCTCTCCTTGAAGCCAATCTCATATCTCAAAGGAAACTAGGCAATCCTGGGATTTTGAAAGGCAGGAAGTGACCCCTCAGTGGTGAAGGCAGAATGTAGAACACACAGCGGGTAGAGGAGCATAGCTGGGATGGTAGAGGGCTTTCTACATGACCTTGAACAAACCCCTGGCTTCACCCCACCTCAGGGAGGAAAAGTACAACCTCCATATCATGTATGTTCAGGGGAATCCTATCCATAAGCAAAGGATGCATGATTTCTCTTGAGAGTCTGTATGAAGACAAGCGTTTTTCATGCCACCATGAATCATTCATACACATTAATTGAAGGGGAATTGCAAGTAGCACATCAAAGTGTTAAAAATTAAACACAAGTCCACCCTGCCCTGCCTGCTCCACTGTCAGTTGTCATCACAATACAAGATGAATACTGTAGGAATATTATGGTGCACTCAGTAAAAAGGAGAACACTCACCAGGAAGCCAATTACCCTGCACAAATTTCAGCCTTACCTGCCATGATTGGCCACAGAGATGATAATAGTAACAGGTATTTTTAGTTTCAGTTGTCTACCTAAAGCATGACTTTTAAACTCTTTCAAACAGCACTTTCTGAGATTCTTAATGGCAGAGACCATTTTGAACTTACCTTTGTATCTCAAGGTAGCCAGTGGATAGCAGATACATAGAATATGCCTTATGAATGAATCGAAGGACAGGCATGGATGGGTGGATGATGGATAAATGAATGAGGGACAGTTAGTTGGCAAAGGCAGCAGGAATGGTCATAAAATGACTCTGTTATACTCTGTATTCAAATGTCTTTCAACTCAGGGAGTTCTATCTGCCTGGCATATGGCTAAGCATTTGGAGGAATATGAAGGCATATAAACCACAGTCTCCACCCTCCAGACTCAGTGGGGGAGACAAACTATCCCATAAACACAAGAACAATACCGTATAAAGTAGTAAACGGCTAGTGAGAAAGTCTGTTCTCGGAGTAGTACATGGTACCAAACATCAGAGATGAGATGGAGTCGTTTTGGGGATAGATATGGGATGCTGACGAGAGGGGGATTCAGCCAGACCTGGAGAGCGAGAGGATAGGGGGTCCATGATGAGAGAGTCCTGAGAGCAGAGGCCGGCCAGGGAGGGCGGCAGGACAGGTTCAGGGACTGCTACCTCTCCCAGCACTGTCTCCAGAGAGCACAGCACAATAAATACTACATTCTTCTTTAAACAAAAGTTGAAATTCAGGCATTCCCATTGTCTCATGTGCAGTTCAGGGGGCAAATTTCAGAACTGGAGTCCATGTCTTAGCTCTACCACAGACCAGGTGTGTGACCTCAGGCAGATTCCTTAAACCTGTTTCACCTTCCTCAGATGTAAAATAAAATGGGGGTGACTATAACAGACCCGTTCTATGGAGCTGTAAAGGGGATTTAACAAGTAAAACAGTCAGATCAGTGCCTGTCTCAGGGACGTGGCCAGGAATAGAACACTGGACATTAAGATGTAGGGTCGCCCCACCCACTCTGAAAAGCTGGGCCACTTCTGAGAATTGTCTTGCCCTCCATGAGGCTCTCCCAGGGTCCTCGTCCATCAGCAAAGTCTAACACTCCCCCTGCCTCCTACTGCCCGCCTCTCAGGGCTGTATTGAAGATCAAGGGATGCCATCTTGGTGGAAAGGGGTGTGAGCTGTCAGGCCTTATACAAATGTGAATGGTCATCAGAGTGATGGAGTCCCAGATCATAATTCCAAGCATTCACCTCGAGCGATGGTTAAGTTTACATGTCAACTTGGCTGGGCCCCAGTACGCAGAGAGTTAGTCAAACATTATTTTAGATATTTTTGTGCAGGTGTTTCAGATGAGATTAACACTTACATCAGTAGACTTTAAGTAATGCAGATTAAGCTCCATAATGTGGGTGGGCCTCATCTAAGCAGTGGAAGCCTTAATAGAAAACGACTGACCTCTTTGGAAGGACAGTGAATTCTACCAGCATATGGCCTTTGAACTTGAACTACAACTCTCCCTGGGGTCTTCAGCCTGCTGGCCTACAAACACACACACATACACTCCCCTGCTGGTTCTGCTTTTCTGGACAACCCTAATGAACATATCTATTTATTGAGCACCTATGTAGTCCTCTGGATTCCAAGGGGACAAGAGAGATGTGGCCCCACCCTCACGAAGCTTACAGTCAATAAAAGGATCCACTAAACATGGAATTATGGAGATCAGTCATCTAAAGGGTGATGAATGCAATGAAAAGAAATGGGGTGCTATGGTAGCATATAATGGAGCCTCTAACCAGGGAACTCTCCCCTGAGGGACTGACATGTCCATGGACATCCACGGTATGGGCAGGAACGAGCCTAGTGAAGGTAGAGGAGAAATATTGGACCCCTAGATGAAAGCAAGCTCTCTGCGTGAGGTGCAGCCAAAGCTACCGGCTATCCTGTGTCTATTTCTGCCCATGCTTCATACTTGGTCTTGTAAAGGGAGCAGAGCGCCCAATTTCAGGGCTGTGTAGCAGGCTGCAGTCTGAATGATGCTTTCTTAGTTCTGGAATCCTTTGAGGTTCCTGAGCGTGCTAACTTTTCAATACTTTTTATAAAATGCAGATGGATTGGGGAAGGCAGATCAACCAACTCTGCTCTCTGTTCTTCCCGTTTCTGGTGACTAACTTTCCATGAAAACATGATCGAGGGGATATTTTATCGAGTGTTAAAAAACACTTTGCCCTTCACGGAAAAACTTCTGGTACAAATGTGGTTAAATATTTTCTCCAAATGTTTAAAACAAGGAACAGATCAAGTTCACAAGGGCAGGATAAATGGACTCTGTCCCTCAGTCATCCATGAGGTAAGGCATTCCCAAAGGCCCTGTGTCTTTTTCCCAAACTCAATGTGAGTGTCGGGGTGTGTGTGTGTGTGGATGTGGTCAAGCTGCTGAGGGAAATACCCTTGGGGAAAAAGAGTCCCCTTTCTCCTGCAAAGAAACCAAAAGATTCCACAGAGGTCATGGAATCTTTACCTCTGTTTTGCATCTCCTGGAGAAAAAGCCAATAGCAACTTGTTGAGTGATGATGGCTATAGGTGTGTTAGGAGTTTCCAGGACGGTTCCTCACTGCCTGCTCCCTTTCTCACCTCACTGCAGGACACACACAGAACTTTTCCAACCCGACTCCCAGCAACTGCTCCATCAGCACAGGCCGAACCAAACTCATTACATGGTCTCGATCCTCTGCCTCTCTTTCTTCTCAGGCTGCCTTGAATGGTCCCAGCCTAACAGTATGCCTGTGGGTTTTCAGATACAAACAAGTCTTAAATACTGTGCAGTTGGCGCAGTAAATACCAGGGTGGGCATGGCTGAGCATTGATTGAAGGGCCCCGGTGAGAAGTGGGGCCACCACAAAGCACCCAGGATGGAGCAGGCCAGAGTCCTCCTTCTCCCAGCATGCTGGCATGCCATTGTGTGCTCACTCGTGAAGAAGAGAGCTGACCTTACAAAGCTAAGAAGGTAGCATTGGGAAATAGGCCAATTCTACCATCAGTGGTTTCAGCAAGAAAAATCTCTGATTAGCTACAGCTGGTGCAGTGCCCCACTAGCAACGCCCAAATATTCATTGTTGGTGGTAAAGAGATCTCAACTGAGCTAGAAGTGGACAAAATTTCTGTCTGAGTAGTTGGCTGTCACATGGAACACAGAGCAGACCAAAGGAACAGGGTTAGAAAAAAAACCCAAAAAAACAACTTGGAAGGAATTTTGTCCTTGGTGCTAAATGCTATTAAAATGGCCCTATTTCTGGTTCTTCTGGAAAGTCAAATACTCTAATTCAGTGCTGGAATTTAAAGGTCAGTGTTGTAGGCTGCATGTGTGTCCCTCCCACATTTATAGGTTGAAATTCTAAACCCCAAGGTGATGGTATTAGAAGGTGGGGACTTTGGGAAATAATTAGGTCATGAGGGTGATGAGATTAGTGCCTTATGAGAAATGACAGCAGAGCTAGCTTTCTTTCTTTCTGTCTCTCTCTCCCTCCCCATCTCTTTTCTCTACCATGTGAGGTACAACAAAATGACTGTCTACAACCCAGGAGCAGACCTCTCACTAGACACCAGATCTGCCAACACCTTGACCTTGAACTTCTCAGTATCCAAAACTGTGAGAAGTAAGTTTTGGTTGTTTCAGCCCCACAGTCTATAGTATTTTTGTTATAGCAGCTGGACTGGATTAAGACAGTATTACAAAACGGAGCTAAGATGGACTTGTAACACAATACGAGAGAAGATAGAGGGGCTGTGAGCAGCTAGAGGATTTTTAAATCAGAAACTGTTTTAATAATCTAAAGAAAATTATATTTTGCTTTTAAGAATGTACCAGCATGGGTTTTGCCCTCCATAATGATACATTTTAGTTCACTGAAGCATTAGAAAGGAATTCAAATGTTTTGCTATGCATGTCATTCAGTAGACAAGGAGAGAATTTTCTACTCTGAGGCACAAAGGAAAACTTTCTAATTAACTCAGCAGTTTGGACTCACCATTTTTTATAAAACATTACTATCAATCTCACTTTAATGGGATAATTAGAGCAAATCATGATTAACTTTCCTTTCAGCCATTAGCAAGAGAAAGACATAGAAAGATAAGATACTAGAAATGTTAACTTAAAATATACCTACTAGTCACCTTCTCTTCATATCAGTAATTGTCTAATTGTGCTGAGCCTGGCTAAAATGTGGTTTTTGGACAAAGAATGATCAAGAGCCCTGTGCTGGCATTATAATCCATCTTATCGCCCTTTGGTTAATTGAGAAAGTGGCATTTATTCCAGAGAGAATTCCTTCATCTTATCTTGTGTTTTCATTCCATAAGTCAGGATGGTAATTAGGGAATACAGGTGTTCCAGGAGGCCCGAAATCTATCCTCTAATTATGGTAAAGGTTTCTAGTCGTTAAAAAAGTTCCCTTAAAAAAATCACCTTCCTCCTCCTCTGAGTGTGTGTGCACACGCACGCGCACACACACCTACCATCTCCACTTACTATCTGAAAACACAGAGCCAGCAGAATTAAGGCTGAACCTCACAAAATGGAAAAAGATTAAGAATCTCTCATTCAACTTCTTCCCTAAAGTCGTCATGACCCATCATCTTTTACATTCAAAAGTTTCCATGCTCCCCCATCAAAAGGTTAACAAGTTACTTCACCTTGTTGGGCCTCAGTTTCCTTATATCCAAAATAAGAAGACTGGACTAGATGACCTTTGAGAAGGTCCCTCAGTGAGCGTGTCAACTGTGCTTGCTCTTTGCCAGTGTGCCAGCACCAGGCAGCCTTTTCTCCCTGATGTCACTCTCCTCAGGCAACCCACCTGCTGAGGTGTCAGTGGGGCCAAGGCCAGTAGGGTCCTGTCATTTAGATGTTCTTGAGGTTTCGGCCTTCTTACCACAGCTGCATCACACAGGATGGATCCTATACGGTGTTGAAGGCCTAATCAGGACTTCACAAGAGCTAAACAGAAGTACGTAAAAACAGTCACCAATTTTTGAGTGTCCTTTATGAAAGCTGGTGCCGATGAGGTACCAAGATGAATGAAACTGGTTCCATCTCCCCTGAAGTTGACAACCTAGTGAGCGAAACTGAGAGGGACTTTTCACTAGAAACGTGAGGCGCTGAATGCTAGCTTACCCACAGGTATCTCCTGGGCAGTACAGCTATAGGTCTGTGTCTGGGCTTCACGGCCCTGAAACTTACACAGGAACCTTACACAGGAAGGTTTTCAGAAGACTCCCAGCTCCTCACCTGAAGCAGGTAGGGGAACTGAAAAATGGAAAATCCTCATAAAGAAAATGGATACAAAAGTCTCCCTCCTCCTGTGCTCTGAAAGCTATAATAACAGACCTGGGATTGAAGACAGATCCCTCTCTGGGCTGCAAGATGAAACTATTCCTCCCTGCTTACCTGGGAGTCCTTTTATTCAGTTGGCTCTGTGTAGACCTCTCAGGCAAAAAAAGCCAGAAAAATGAGTATTTTATATATGGGGATGTGCCAGCCTATCAGAAATCTGATCTAATTAGGCTTAACTGTGCTGCTTACCCTCCTAGTTCCCCATTGAATCATGAAGTCAACAGAAAATGATATCCATACAACTTGATCAGCAGTATTAAAGGCAGTCATAGTAATAATGAAACACAAAAATGGCACGGCACTTTCTTTACACGTTTTACTCATGCCATGGCTTTTCCGTCCAGCGGCCTTTAATGGAGGCCATCCTCCTAATACTTCTCTTTTGTTTCCAAGAATGGAGACTGCTGAATTCGAGAGGGGTACAGCGGGCTGTGTAGGAAAAGCCATTGGGGTTGGTTGGCTCCAGATGCAGCAACGGCCTTGGAGGAGCAGCGTGTGCATTTCTGAGCCCTGGGTTTCTGGCATGGCACTGCTGCATACTGCGCATGTGCGGCCCAGAGGCAGGCGGGCGCTTCTGTCTCCATGGGGAGTAAAAGAAGCCTCGAAGATTAATGAGTCAGAATATTTTCCCCAAGTCTCCGTTCTCTGGAGCTATGGGTTGGAGGAGAGGTCAGAATAAAAAAGAAAAGAAGGAGGAAAAAAGCAAACTCGAGCTACATGACCTTAGCAGACTCAACCAAAACCAACTGAGTGCAGAAAAGAACAACTATAATTAGGAAGTGGAAGGTCACACGAGTTTATTTCCCAGCTGACAATTTAATTTGCAGCGCTATCAGGCTAGCTATCCTGATGAACTGTTTCACAGAGAACACATGCATTATTTACAGTCTTCCCCTCACCTCCCCCCACACCCTCAACCCCCATCAAAATAGAAAACTCACAATTCACTTTTCCCATCTGTAGCTTTTAAGGATGGTGTAGTCACTGGTGAGTGAGAGGTGGAATCCAGAATTTTCCATCACAATTGAACTCATTATTTCATATCTACTTGAAATGAATTTAAAGGCTGGCACTCACCTGCCCTCTTCTCTCTGATAAAGCTTTAGGATGAGGAATGGTAGAGGTGATTATGAGGAAGTTGGCAATTTGCATAGTGTTCAAATAACCTGGACCTTGGTGGGCTGGAAGGTATGAAACTTTCTCCTCAATATAAGCTGGCATCTCTTCTTGAATAAGGGATACCCATCCCAGCCATTTCTACTTGTTGAATAAATGAATAAGAGCTACATTTGGTACTACAAAAGTACTCACTTTCAAAAAATCTGGCTTTAATTGAATTTTCCTATCTTGCTGTTTCCCCCATCTTGGAATCAAAACGTCAATCAAACAAGAATCTTGACTTATTTTTCCATACAATGTTTAGTAAGGGTTTAGTAATTGAATGATTTCTACCCTACAAATGTTAATAAATCTGTATAGTCTACTAAAAAAAACACCCAGATTGTGCTTTTATTAGTTTACACACCAAAGAGGAGAAAATTTAGAATTAAACTAAACTGGGTTTGAAAAATAGCACCTAATAAGACACAGATGACTTCAAATCACTGAGAAGAACTAAGACTCCAGCATTTGTTGCATAAGAGAGAGAATCTGACCAGACAAGCAAGTCTACCTCAAAACTGCAAGTCTGAGGACATCACCAAATCCCCTGCCTTCAGGCAGCACTGCTCACAGACGAGAAATCTCTGTGGAGCAGTTCAGAAAGGCACAGGTAGATGGGCATGGGTGGCGATGGGCACCCCCCATAAGGGACACCACACACCCTTCTTCTACCCAGAGTAGGGTAAGCCAGGATCCCGAGCAGAAGGAAACATTTGTAGCACAGGAGGTCGAACGCCAGGTGAACATTTTCACTGGAGCCTAGAGGTTATGGGGATCGGGATATTCCTGGCTCTTCTTTTTCAGGGGTGTGGCCCAGAGCAGCCACCCAGCTCCTGTGGGCTGTCCTCTGCAGTGGTGCCTACTGCAGTGCCTGGAACACAGCATGTCTACAGCTATTTGCAAAATGAATCCAGTGTGACAAGCCCGCCTCACCCTGTCCCAGCTTTATTTCCCATAAGTCCTCTTCACTTCCTCCATCCAAATTTTTATCTTTCCAAATTCTATAGAGGCTGTTCTCTTGTTGCTAACACTCACCTACAAGCATTTTCTTATATTCTCAAAACATGTTTAGGTGGAAAAAAGGCTAATCATTCCGTCCTTTTGAGGCATTCCTGGAGATCATAAAGAAAAAAAAAATGGCTCCCCTTCCCTTCATGCTTCATGTACTTCCCGTCAGGTATTCTTCTTGGAAGAGAACTAACCATGTATGGGGGATTGCCATCACCGATATGATTGTTGCTGGTACCGTTCTCACCTTTAAAAGCAGTTATGAGTTTGTATCTGTTCTGTTTCTACATTTATTTTGTACTTTAGAATCCACAGAAGTGAGATCATATGATATTTGTCTTTCTCTGTCTAATTTCACTTAGCATCATACCCTCTGGGTCCATCCATGTTGCCCATATAAATGGTAAGATTTCATTCTTCTTTCTTTTTTTTTAAAGATTTTATTGGGGAATTGGGGGAGGGGAATAGCGTTGGGGTACCAGGGAAGGGGAACAGACAAGTTGCTGCCCTTTTGTTCTTCAGTCTAGTTGTGGAGGACATTGCTTCACTGGCCCATGTTGGTATCATCATTGCGCTCTTCTCGGGTGAGGCAGATCGGTCGCCAGCCTCTGGATGGCCGCTCACAGAGTCTCTTGGCAGCTCACACTGTCTGCCATCCGCACACGCTGGCTGCCGGCCACTCACTGTAGCCTATGGCAGCCCACTGCAGCAGGGGCTGCAGCTATACCATCCCAGGGACTCACAGCAGCCCAGCTCCAGGTGGAGCTGTTGTTCACCATCTTAGCTGTAGAGGGCAGTGTCACTGGCCCTCATGTGGGATCCGAACTGGGGCCCGCTGCTCAGAGATGGCGTCCGAAGCCAGCTCTTAACCAACGCGCCACTCAGCTGGCCCTCATTCTTTTTTTTTATGGCTGAGTAATATTCAATTCATACGGTATATAAGTGTCTCATCACTATGTTGTATGCCTGAAAATAATATGCTACTGTATGTCAACTGTAATTGAAAAGCAAATTTTTAAAAAATAACAAAAGCATTTATGCACCCATGGCATGGCTGTAGAGTCATATACTTAGTGTTAAACAGATAACATGCTTTGCTCTAGAAGCTGATAGCCCAAGACAAAGAACTCTGACATTAAGCTGTGACACACTAGCAAATGAACCTTAAACATGATGTTAATTAATTGTGCAAACAAATTTCACTGAGAGCGTTTACTGACTTCGGAGAAGGAACCATTTTCAAACAGATTAGAAGTAAATGTAAATGGACATATAAGCCAAATCAATGGAATATAAACAGGGACTAAGCTGCTTTGATCTACTAATCATCTTTATCTATTAATTAAGGATGTCTTTACAAGGCCACGTAGTAGTATAGCTTCTTTACCTAACTTCAAATTTAGAGAGAATTATTTGAAGCCTGTAATTCCAACTTTTCCTTAAATCAAGCTACCCTTCATATTGGTACAGGTGGGTGAGCTAAGACTAATTGGAATAATGCACTAGATTACAAAGGCCATGAGGGAGGGATTTGCCTTGTCTGTCCATGACTGCAAGCCTACTGCCCACCACAGTGCCTGACACACAATAGGTCCTCAATAAATATTTTCTGTGTACCAAGAACAGCTCTAGGTGCTGAGTATCTTGAGGTGTTTCGTGTGTGTGTGTGTGTGTGTGTGTGTGTGTGTGTTGTTTTACCTCCAACTATACCAAAGTTACCTCAAATTCTTCCAACACCACAGCCTCCAGAAAAACCTTTGCCTCAAGAAGTGCTCAGTGGCAGCAATGACTCTGGGTAGGGGGTGGGGGACATGGCCAGCAATGAGTTTTGGGTAGAGGTTGGGGAGTGGCTGGCAATGATTTTGGGTAGAGGGTAGGGGAGTGGCCAAGGATGACTCTGGATAGAAATTGAGGGAGTGGCCAGGTATGACTCTGGGTAGAGGGTGGGGGTGTGGCCAGCAATGACTCTGGGTAGAGGGTGGGGGTGTGGCCAGCAATGACTCTAGGTAGAGGATGGGGAAGTGGCCAGCAATGACTGGGTAAAGGGTGGGGGTGTGGCCAGGTATGACTCTGGGTAGAGGGTGGGGGAGTGGCCAAGGATGACTTTGGGTAGAGGGTGGGGGAGTGGCTAGCAATGACTCTGGGTAAAGGGTGGGGGATTGGCCAGGTATGACTCTCGGTAGAGGGTGGGGTGTGGCCAGCAATCACTCTAGGTGTAGGTTTGGGGGAGTAGCCTTCAATGACTGGGTATGTCTGCTTGTGGAAGGTGGGGAAGGAGTTGCTGCTGGAATCCTGGGACAGAGGGAAGAGGTGGAATGGCGTGCCCTGACCTGGATCTGTCTGCTCTTACCCATTACTGCCCTTTCTGTCCCAACCATGACCCTCAAAAGGGAAGCCTGTCCTTCTCCACTGGATGAAGGCAACTGGTTCCCAATGTTACTCTGCTACCATCATGGCTCCATTATACACTTGTCTCTCCACCCCAGAATTTCAAAGGTCATGTATATCTAGCTAGTGGCAACCCAGTAAGACAGTAGAAAATAAAATGGCTTATAGGTCCCGACTTCTTCATTTGATTCAGAAGGCACCGGAAACTCTCTTAAGCTTCTCTAGGCCTCAGTTTTCTTGTCTACTAAATGGGAGGGGCTGCCCTAAATAAACCCCTAAAAGCCCTTCCATGCCTGTGAAAACCTCCCAGGTTTCCTGAGGAAGTCCTTGGGTGGCCGGGGCATGAGAGGTGGGGGTTGGGCTGGGCTTGCACCCACCTCCACCACAGGAGGCCCCACCTCCAGTACAAATAATTAGGTCGCCTTTGGCAATTCAATCAAGCTTATCTGCTTCAAACATACCGATTTATAAATAGTGTCAATTATTTATGTTCTATATTCAACTCCATTGTATTTCTTTGAGATGTGACTGTATAAATTATACAACAGAGATAAATTGATGGAAATTTTTCCATGTGAGTAAAAAGAAGGGTGGTTCCTAGTTATAGTGAGATATCACGGGGGTGGAAAGAGCAAGTGCCTAGGAAATGGGGGCCCTATCGCAGAGCAATGGCCTTCTAGCAATATGAGCAGCAGGCTCTCTGTGTGTAGCAGACAGGATGGAGGAGTGCTTAGCAGCCTCTTATTTCAATCACATGCACGTTTCCAAGTAGCAAGTATATGATTACTGTGCTCTTCCAGGGAGCACTCTGCCTCCCTCCCATTGTCACATCCTTCTCACCAGTGCCCACCCCCACCCCCACTCAGCAGGACGGCTGCCATGTGGCCACTGGTCTGGCAGAAGTCACCCCTTCCATCGCTTTCTGTGAAACCCAACCTGATGACTTCCATGGACAAACTCAGGGCTTCCTGCCATTCCTGGCTGCTTAACATCACCTCTTTCTCTCCCATTCAAAAAAAACACTGGACTGCAAGTGAGTGAGGGGGATAATATTTTCCATTAAAAAAATAAGTGCCGGGCCGGCCGAGTGGCACATTGGTTAAGAGCTGGCTTGGGATGCCAGCAGCCCAGGTTTGGGTCCCACATATGAGGGCCAGTGACACTGCCCTCTACAGCTAAGATGGTGAACAACAGCTCCACCTGGAGCTGGGCTGCTGTGAGTCCCGGGGACGGCATAGCTGCAGCCCCTGCTGCAGTGGGCTGCCATAGGCTACAGTGAGTGGCTGGTAGCTGGTGTGAGCTGCCAAGAGCCACTGTGAGCGGCCATCCAGAGGCCAGTGACAGATCTGCCTCACCCAGGAAGAGCGCAATGATGATACCAACATGGGCCAGTGAAGCAATGTCCTTCACAACTAGACTGAAGAACAAAAAGGACAGCAACTTGTCTGTTCCCCTTCCCCAGTACCCCAACACTGCTCCCCTCCCCCAATTTCCCAATAAAAGAATCTTTAAAAAAAGAAATAAATAAGTGCATGATTTGCAGGCATTAGTTTACTAACGATTCTAATATTACTTGTAGTTGTACCTGGCCTGATACCTGCTTATCTTATTTACACTTATATCTAGTCACTATATACAGCACTTCATAAAATCAAGGTCGAATCAGAGCCCTCCAAACTATTCTGGTGCAGGTGGCTGGTAACACTCTTTCCGCTGGTTCAGGGCCTGGGCTTGGCATTCTGTTCCCCTGGTCTCAGAATTCCAGGGCGTAGATAGAGGTGGAGTAAGGAAGGGGCAGCAGGCCCTAGACTTGAGGCCCAGGCCAACCTGGAGATGTATCTACACTAACCCTTTCAGGAACCACAGACAAGGCCACTGCTAAAGAGGCAGCAAGACAGCTTCTTATGTGTTTCATTGTGAGGGTACTGGACAGGGTCACACTGGGGTGTATGAGCCCCAGTTTGGCTAATAATCTGGCACCCCTTCCAAACGATAGCATTTAAACATCTGTTCACATTTATTCAGAAGAGAAGCCGAGTGTCGTTCAGAGCACGAGAGGAGGAGGCTGCAATGGCAGCTCAATTCCCCCTTGTCCTGAGCAGTTCAGCTCTGATGCTAAAGTTCCAAACTCCACTGAGCAAAGAAAAAGCCTATATATGCTTAAAATCGTTTGGATATAAATTTTATGCTATGCGTATCTTACCATATTTAAAGATCTTTTTTTTTTTTAATGTAAGAATTCCTGTAGTTACTTATACCCACCCTCCTTAGAAGGCAGCATATCCACCTGCCATCGTTACTGCTATGTGCCCCTGTGCAGATGTCAACTGTCCTTTCTCAGCAGCTCCCACCCAGGTGAGTCCTCTCCCGAAGAGGAGTTCTGGTCCGTCCGATTTTCTCTATCTCCTTCCATTAGAAAACTTAGTGCAGTTCTCACAGACTGAGCCCAGGCCATGTCCCTGCTGCTGCCTTGTTCTTTGCTTTACCTCTGGGCCAGAAAAAGCTGTCCCAGACCACCTGTCCCAGCCGATATCATGGAAAATTCCAGGGTTGGATGCTTTCCATTAGAGTAAGCATTACTCTACTCAATTATCTTAAAATTGAGACACTGTTGGAAAGTATAACACAGCAAGTCAATACCTTCCCAATGGGGTGGTGACATCTGAGGATGGGGGAGCATGGGAGGAGACAGGAAGAACTGCGAAATGAGAAAAGCACCAAGGGAGAAGGGCAGAGGGAACCAGGGTGAACTCCAGGGTTAGGCTGGAGCCACGGAAGACCATGAACCCGGAAATAACTATGTTTTAGGGTCACGGGGAAAGGGAACTAGTGACTGAAATAAATAAAAGCTCAGTCTGTAGAATTTAGCAGCCTTCCACAAGCCCTGCAACTTTCCAAACCAAAGCCTGGGCGACCCATGGTAAGCTGGCAAGGGACTGGTGAGGTTGTGTGGACCATCCTACTTCTGATGAAAATAAAAGAACTAACACAGCCACCCCTTTCTCTAGCTCCATGTTTTTCTTGGTCTCGGCTTATTTACCAACTGAAGAAGAGTAAACTATAAGTGCTTTCCCCCAGATACTGATCTCCAAAGAGAGGTTTAAAGATGATACTGAAAAACTAAGTTATCCCAAACACAGCTGAGCAACATCTCGCAATAGCGTCCTTCTATCTCTTTCTAACAATTCAAAATTGCATTTCTTGGCTAGAACAGCACAACTGAGCATGCTCCCCAGAAGTCCTATCAGTGGTCCAGCTCAAAAGCTGAAGCGAGATTTCTCTGAAGGTGAGACAAAAAAAAATGAACGTGTCACCAGGAATTTGGGAAGCATCTTTATGTCTTATTCCTGCACTGTGACTTCTCTTGGTCTCCTGCCTCTGTCTTCCCTCTTTTGTGCCTTCTCTTTAAATGGTTACAGTTCTGTGAAGAAGACAAAAATGTTTTTTTCCTTTCTGTCAAAATCAGATCTCCAGTAATTGGCAAGTCTTAATTTACTATTTAGTATCTGTAGCCAAAGACAATTTTACAGTACATCCATATGAATTTCATTTCATCTCCCCTGGTTTTCCCAGTCACCTTCGTGTTTTAACCAACAAACTGGGGCCCTCATGTTCTCCTTTCCCTGGATAGGGAACCCCGCCCCCTGAGCCTGGGGTGGAGACAGCAGAAGTGCCTACCTTGCCCAGGCCTGGCGTGTCCTTCACTTTGTTGACAGCCCTCAGCAGACAGGGTGGGGCTGGGGGAGGGGAGGCCTGCAGAATGCCACTGAAGCTGGTGGCAAAGAGAGGTGGCTCAGCAACCGAAGATGTAGAAGGTCGATGTTTCTTCTTTTTAGAAGACAGATTTAACTTCTGGGCAGCTCTGGAGGGGGAAAAAAATACAGAAAAGGAACAATCAGGGGAAAAGTATGATACAGTCGGATATGCTAGGGTTACTTTATTTTCTTTCTCTTAAAGAACTCCTAGTTCTTCTTGAGGCTTAAGAGTCCTCTCTCCATCCGCTGTGCGCCCTGTAGCAGCTCTGTATTACAACACAATGAACTTAAGGAGCTACCCCATCATTTATACAGCAGAAAAGAAAAAGCCATAAAAGTGCCTGGTTCTGCAATGGAGATTTACAAAGAATTGTTTGTTACGCATAAACACTCAGTTTAAGCGTGAATAAAGCTGGGCATCTTTGGGGATAAACAGCACCTATTAGGTTAATCACTCCATAACTTCTCTAGTCCAAATGCAAGTGGGAGAGGCCTTATGAGTTACTTAGAAATTCTCACATCCTGTACAACCCAAACCAATCTGCTGAACGTGGTGAGCAGTCAAGGTGTGCTATGTATGCGCTCGTGGAAGAAAAACACACGCCCCCGTACACTGGGGAAAAATAAATCAAACATAACACCAAATCAGAAGAAACTCCAGCCAGGGTGTATGTAGAGGTCTCAGACTTCCGGCTGCTCCCATGGAAGCCAGGCTTTTCATGTGGGGCAGTCTTGCACTACAAAATGCAATTCATGCGCAGCCGTGTGGAGTGAGAGGGTCAGAGCCAACAGTGGTGACATGGGGGGGTACAACCGCGTCAGGCAGGGGTGGGGGAGGTTGCCTCATCACTAATACATTGGTGGTTCCCATCACCTGTCCCTTAGTTCAAATGTTCTGTACCACTTAAAACATGATCATCGTATTAGGAAGAAGAGGGGAAACAAAGCAAGAACAATGTGAGACAAAGGCACCTCACAGACCACACTAGAGTCGTTTCTGGATGAATTCTCAGTGCTTTCACATTATACTCTTATTCGAAGAATTGCAATTTCCTTATCAAATGTCATTAAACATTTGAGTGGCTGCTTAGAAACAAACGGACTGCCATGACTTAATCCTGCATATCCAAGCCTCATAATCCACCCAGGTCACAGGAGAGGCAGGTGGAAAAAACAAAATCAGCACCGTTGGCACCTTCTCCCCCCTCCCCCCCCCCCAAGCCCCACATTGTAATGATCCGGAAAAGTTCGTTTTAATTTGGTATCAGTAATTATCATGCCTTGGACAAATCTCCTGAGCTACAAAATTGCTGCGTACAAATATAGCAAATGGAAATACCATTTCAAAGCTTAATTTTTCTCAGCCCTAAAACTGAAAATTGATTCCACAAGCATGAAATACAGAGAAAGGAGCTACATGAGGAATAACAGATTTTGATGGACTGATACCCCCAGAGTCGTAATCCCGTGTGCCTGACTCAGGAAACTCTACAGTCACTCAATGGTAGGATGATGAAAATGAAGGGCTCCGGAAGGAGACACCCATAATGCTTCTTTTGCCAATCAACGAACAGACAAATAATAGGAGGAACGATTTTTTTGTTTTGTTTTCATGATCTCATTGCCATCGAAAATTAAAGGTGAAGCATTATTGCTCAATGACGAGACTGGTGTTTCTCTTGGCAGTTTTCATTACTCTTTGAGATTTTTGCCCCTGACCTAACAGTGACTCATCCAAATGTGTGCATCAGTATTGTATTCTTTGGACACCCTCCCTCTGCTCTGCGACCTCTCATGCTGCCTATGTCTTGGAGAGTTAGGAAGAAGAAGAGGGAAGAGGGTGACTTGCTAGTAAACAAAAGCTGGTGTTTCTCTATTTACGTCAGGATTCCACTGTCCAGCGGCCAAAGGGCCAGGGGGTTGCTGTAGTTTCCACTCCCCAGCAGATGGGGTTCCGAGTCCAAATGGGGAGACAGAGAGGAGAGTGGAGGAGGAGAAGGGAGTGCTACTGAAGGCACCTTAGAAGAGGTGGTGGCCTGTTGGCTCTTTCGTTTTTCTTATCTCTACCACCCATGCCCACATACACCCCACACACGGACCCTGCAGAAGCCGACAGTGAGGGTCTGTGCAATTAAAGCATATGAAGGACATACCTAGGACATCATCATCTCTCTCTCTCTCTCCTACAATACCAATTTTCACTCTAATATCAGGTCATTCCCAATGTCATACAAACATGCTGGTATTTCTGCCACCTTAAAGATGAAAACACAAAACCTTCTCTTGATTTCTTCTTCCCCAGCCAGCCACTGTCCTATTTCCTTGCTCATCTTCGCAGGAAACTCATGGAAAGTGTTGTGTATACTTGTTTTCTCCAATTCCCCTCCTTCCATTCCCTATAAAGCTCATCCCAATGAAGTGATAGACCCACTACTTCCCTAAAACTGTTTTTGTCAAGGCCACCGATGACGCCATGGTCTCTAAACATGATGGTTCTCAGCCCCGTCTTACCTGACCTATCAGATCACTGAGTACATCCTTTCTCCTTGGTGTACTTCCTGCTTTACGAGTCCAGGACATTCCTTTCTGGTTTCCTTTGTTGGTTTCCCCAACCTCCCAGTAGTGAGTGGGGTTCCCTTAAGTCCCAGTCCTTGGCCCCCTTTACTTTTGCAGTTTTTCTCCAGGATCACAATTTAAATAACATTGCTATGCCTTGACTCCTAATTTTTTATTTCCAGCTTAGACCTCTTTCTGAAACTCTATATTTAGTTTTCCAACTACCTCTTCAACAATTCCACTTGGATGTCTAATAGCGATCTCAAACTTTTCATCTCTAAAATCAAATTCCTAATCATTTCCTGAAAAACTACATGCCGTCAGCCTTCCTTCTTTCAGAAAATTGCAATTACATCCTATTATTATCAAGCCTCAATTTCTGCATAGTAAGATACAGCAAAAAATAGTACCTACTATTAAACTTTATAGACTTTTAATGAAAATTAAATAAGAGTATGTGTAAAGGGGTTAGCATACAGGAAGAACTTAATGCCTGGTACTTCGAAGGAATATAGTGGTAAGTAGTGGAGCCGAGATTCAATCTAGCCTATGTGCCCAGTTTTGTGCCATATCATCTCTGAACAGGTAGCAAAACAAGCAGGTGAAATGTAAGGGGTTTGTAAGTATAAGGGACATCTCCTAAACACTGGATAAACCATTAGTGATGGGTCTACTTCGTGAAATAGTCAGGGCATATCAGAGGTAAATATGCATGCACTTGGAAAATCAGATAATTTCCAAAATCTCATTCAAGGCAGAGATTCTGGAATGATCCTGGAATTTCTGTTCCATTTAAGAAAACCTCTGCTGGCCTCAATGCAGTAAAACAGTGATGGAGAGGGTTATTTTGAGAATCCATTTAAAAATGATTTTCTTCCTAAAGCATGTATATAAAATAAACATATCAAGAGAATTTCAGAATTTAGAAATTAATAGAAATCACATTTTATAGCCATATATTCCATAAGATTTTATTTTAATTTTGACATCATAATCAGCTGTTTAATCTCTTTTTTTACGTGTTCCAATTTTGTAGAAGTCAGCAGCTTCTGTGCTTTTTATATAGCATTTCAATGACATGTAGATAGGAGAAGGTTAAGGTCTAGAAATCATTCATGTATAATTGTATTATTCAGTGACACAAAGGAGAGCAGTCAAGAAAGAATTAAAAAGCTAAAGACTTTGGACTAAGTCTATTTTGTGTAATTAATGCCTTACTTTCTTTTTTCATAGGGAGAAAAACAAATGAATATGTCATTTTTATAAGATTTCGAACAACAAAAAATTAATCTAAAACGCTATTATAAGCAATATTTACTTGTCTCCTTCTTACCATGGATAGTATCACATATTTCCTAAAGCTATTTATCCCAGCATACATCTTTAAATATCCATGAGTTTCATTTAATTCTCCATGCCTTATTTCCAGAAAAAGGATAGTCTCTCTAGCAAGATGAAATTAATATTTACTGAACACCTATTAAAAACATGGTACCATGCTAAGCATTATCAGGCTGTGAGAAGAAGAGCAATGGTATGAACTTGGCAAAAATGTAAACCTAGTGGGCGTAATTCTTCCCTCTGGCTTCTATCTCTCTCTTTCCATATCTTGACTCATCTCACCCAGGAGACAACCATCCTCACACATCAATATGATGATATATGAATTCAAGAATCAGTTTAGAATTGAGATGACCTTCACATAGGATGGTCACTTGTTTTCATTAGCCAGATCTAAAAAAAAAAAAAAATGGAGGCAAATAAATATCTGGTGAATTTCATTGGTTTACGTGGGGGGAAGTCTTAGGTCTCAGTTATATAGATTGGAGGGGAATTTATGGAGATTTTCTGATTTTTTTTTTCATTTGTGTGACAGACTATTTGACCTTGGATTTTCAGAACTGTGGGGGTATTTCAATAGACAGCCCCTCAGACTACGCGCATCCCATGAGAATTAAATTGGGGTCTACCAACGTTAGTATCTGGGGATTACTAAAATATCAACCTCACAGTCTTCTAAGAGTTATTAGTTTCATCAAGAATAGAACTTCCCTTAGGGAACAGGCAGAAATTTCAGGCAGTATAGCCTTTTTTTATTTTATTTTTTTAGGGATTCTTTATTCTTTTAAAAATTCTATGCACCATGTGTTGCTAACCACATCCTGAGAGCATTCATCTTGGCTGAGGAGGGTGTTCAAATGGGGGATGCTCAGGTAGGTGGGCAAAAGGTTTATAAAAATTAAGAGGTCATTCAAGCTCTACCAAATTGGACCTAGGCAATTGATTGGTGAGATAGCAACTGAAAAACTGCTTGAGATTAGGCTCTCAGAACTCAGGAGGCCACATCTGCTGCACAGAAAGGGTCCTGACCCAGGAGGGAGGCGAGAGTGCTAGAATCTCCACTGTCAGCATGTAAAAGACAATCAAGCTGCAATTTAATGTGACAATGGCTGGGGCTGCCATGGGCTCCGATGGCTTATGGCCCATTATAAAACATTTCAATGCTCTGAGGATTAAGACTATCTGATAATGAGCAATGAAATGAAAGATCACAGTAGCTCCTAGGAAATCCATGGCGGTACATGACACAGGGGCAGAAGAAAATAAAACAGATTTTACATAAGGAGGATATGTGACAAGAACCAGTGGTCTAAGGCAAAGCTTCTGGAAACAGTTCAGATATCCATCTACATGTGAAAAAAAACACCAGTACACTTCATCTTGAAATAACACCTACTTAAAAGTATTCTGGCCCTGCCGTGAAGCACGTTAGTCATTTCAGAAGCTCTGCAAACAGGGAATCAGGGCATCCTCCTTCACCTTTCCATTTTCTAATTGGCTACCACCAAGGTCATTTCCATGTCTCCAGAGACTGACAGCATATGGGTCTTGGAGTTTTTCTGATTTTTATGTAAATGATCCATTTCATTAGTGCAGTAAAAGAATTCATGACATGACTTCAAATAAAATGTTTACTGCTAGAAGGCAAAACATGGCTGACCAGCAACCTCAAACAATATTGTGTTAAAATGCTACAACCAGACACAGTTATCATTTGAAAATGGATTGATTTATTTTTTTTTGCAACTTACTGCACTGCATGAACCCATAGTGATAATTGCTATGAATTTCCCCTTATTCTTCTCTTAAAAATACACCTGCTCTTCAAGGGCTTGTTCAAGTTGCCCTCACCAGCTACTGCAGGGACCATCATCCTTCCCCCAGAAGATTTACAGCAACTGGTCTTGGGAGTATATATCTTAGGTTTTAACACTTAATGAGATGCTCCTGTGCCGTGTGGTCTTTCCCTTCCCTTGGTTATTAGCGTTGCCTCCATATCTGCATTATTAACTCATTGAAGGTCAACACCATGTGTTTCCTTTCTTCTGTAGCTCCCAGAACAGCCCCATGGCTTTGTGCCTTGTTGATGGCTAGTGTATCACTCAGTGCTTCCTAACCAATCCAGCCTTTGGAGTTACAGCAACATATGCCAAGTCCCCAGGTTAAGGAGCCTGGAGTTGCAGATAACACTTAGACCTTGGAATGCTTTCCTCTTTCTAAAGTACTTTCCACACATCATCACATCCATCCTTACTCAGTCCTGTGAGGCAAGCACAGAAAGTATTTGGCCTGCAAAGTACAGATTTAAATAAAGTGAAGGCTAGGAAGTTACCTGATTTTATCCATGGTCACAAGACTGGTGATTTTCATAGCTGAGATTGGGATTCAAGTTTTCTGTTTTCTAGACCCAGGGTCTTTCCAGGGCATCGTGCTATTATGCAATTTGCTAAATAAAAGCAGTTATTTTATTTCATTGGGGCAAAATAAAACCAAATGATAATCACTTGTCTAATAATGAAGACAAAAAAGCAGTTACATATTTTTGTATGTAACTCAAATCAAATCATATATAAGCATTTACCAATTACTGATCTAGTTGCTTAGCAACCTACCTGCATATCACAGGGGAAAAATGTCTCTGCTGAGTGAGTTAGGTCATGCCCAGAATTAGGATGTGAAAGGCAAATTATATGAAAATGGCTTCTCTATTCCTACAATCCCAACCCAGAGTGAGTCCTTGTATGATGATAACAACAACCCAACAACTATCCCCACCACACAACATCGTTACGTCCCATCTCATGTGTCTCCCTCACAGACTCAAAGAATGCTACAAGCTGCTTAGCATGTATTTCAATCAATCAATCAATCAATCAATCAATCAATGTTTATTGAATGACAACTATGCACAAAAGAACTATGTGGTCCAGAGGCTTATGTGGTCCCTAAAGTCATCTTTTGAGTCACCCAGTGATGACTGTGTGTGCAAGAGTCTACTCCCAAATTGCACAGTGAGAAGCATCCACACCACCCAAGCATTACTGATAACTTCACATTGGCTCCACAGCGGCAGAGATGGAAAGCTGGGAGAAGCCTGTCAATGAACAGCAGGCAAACCCACTACCCAGCTAAAGAGCTTCACCATCAGGCTGAAGTTAAACACTTTTCCTGAACTATGTTATCTGGGGAGCACACCTTTCACTCAGACCTGGAGGCACAAAAAAAATGGTAAAAAGCAATATTTGAAAACCATACTGTGAGTGGGTGTTGCTAATCTACTTGTGTCTGGCTTTTTTGCATGGCTGGAGTGAGAATATTAAGGGTAAATGAAAATGTGACTCCAGGCCAACATCATGGGAGAAAAAGGAGCCCATTCATAAACCAATGAATTCTTTTACAGCAGCTCTTCCAAGAGAGAGCTTCTCCTTTGCTTGAGGCCAGGTACCTAGGAAAGTGTTTGCTGAGCCAAGCTCCTCGTGTGAAAATAAAAATGCTTCCAGGGGCCAGCTGAGTGGCACGGTGGTTAAGCGCTGGCTTGGGAAGCCAGCGGCCCTGGTTCGGTCCCATATATGAGGGCCAGTGACACTGCCCTCAAAAAAAAAAAAAAAAAAAAAGAAAGAAAAAACACTTTCACATGCCCAAATAAAGCCGATGATTCATAAAAGAATTAGGAGTCGGCATGGAAGGCTCAGCAGGAGTACAGAGCATGGAGGTGGTATTTCCTGGACGTGGACTTTGGGATTTTTAGAAACACAAGGTACACACTCTGTCGGGCAAAGTCGATGCCTTGCCAGGTCCCGGTGTCTCCAAAGCTCAGAGGGCAGCAAGCATCGTCTGCCTCCAGGTCTGATTGGTGCAGGTGCTGTTGTCTTTTCAGGGCTGTGGTTTCTCTGGGCTCAGGTAAGCTGCTCTGAGAGTGGGAACATTTTCAGAAAGGCTCTTCTACTTGTCTTGCCAGGGGTTCAGCCCTCTCGGCTCATTATACAGCAGCTGTTCAGTCCCTGCTGCCCACAGGCCCTGCGCACCTCAGCCCCTCTGGCTGTAGGATGCGACTCTGCGACTGCTCTTCCTGGCTCTCTTTACTATTCTGTGTGACAAGAACTCTGATGGAGCACCATCACCAAGGGCTGAGATGCCATCTGGAGGCGCCTGGGTCCAGGGCCCAAGAGAGGGTTGGGGACCTATGTTCTAACTACCTTAATTTCATCCAGAACGTGACAGGTGGGTGCCACACTCTATTGGCAGCCTGGGGACAAGTGAACTGCCTTGTTACACTTTTCTATTTCTGCACATCCAGCAAACCCAGTGAGTCAACACATTCCCGGTGAAGACGCAGCGGAAACACCTAGGAACAGGGAAGTTCTGTGTCTGAGACTCCATGACCTTGGCAATAACCTCAACTTGTTTCCAGCCTCGGCGATCTTTTCTGTTTGAAGAGGGAGCACCTCCACTTTTTCAAGAACATTGGAAGATGGAATAAACCCAAACTTACTCTCAATTCACACATAATAGAAATGTCTAAAAGAACATAGTACTGATGTATAAACTGCCTTTGACGCCATGTGACATGACATACACTTTAGCTTGTGACTCCATAGCTATTAGCTTCTTATTACCACTGCGTCGTTATTTCTGTCCACACAGACCCACAGTGCTATACTTCCTTATTCCTTGTTGTCCTGGAGGGCTGGGCTCCACCCTGCCCAACACACTCATGACAACTGGATTATCAGGGAGGCAAAAAACAGAATAAGCACAGAAGTCTGGAGGTGCGCCTTTAGGGCATTTTGGTTGCTGTGTGTTGACTGCAGATGCCCTGGACAGTGCCAGGTGGGGAGAAAGTACAGGGTGGAGCATTGCCTATACCTGTGGGACCCAGTCTTGCCTGCTGTCTGACCTGGTACCAGGGGCCATGCACCTGGGTTTGCAGACTTAGCCACAGCTGTGCCGTCATTCTCTCTGCCCTTGTTCCTGTTATGGAGCCTGTGCCAAGCCTTGGGTCTGGGTCTTCCCAGACTCCTAACCAGGTTTTCTGATCGCCTGCATCTAGGCAGCTGCTTATAAGACCTTCCGCTCCAGCCTGGATCTTGCTGACTTTCTTCCTTAGTTGCACTTAAGTCCCCAAGCACGTTTTCCTGTTCTAACTGACCTCATCATCAGTCCCTCTGACCAGATGCTCCCTGTCTGCAGATATTTATGTCCCTGGCCAGATTTGCCTAGATCATGCCTGCTTAGGACCAGGGAAGCCAGGCAGCTTGGCCTACTCCAGAGTCATACCTTGGTAAACTGGGCTCAATACAAAAATTAGAAGAATTGTGAACACCTATGACATCAGACCCATGTCAAGGCGAATGTCAGTTTAAAAATCCATCCCAGGGCCGGCCGAGTGGCACGGTGGTTAAGCGCTGCCTTGGGAAGCCAGCGGCCCTGGTTCGGGTCCCACATATGAGGGCCAGTGACAGTGCCCTTAAAAAAAAAAAATCCATCCCAAACTAGATATATGATTTTAGTTCATTGTCATTACTGGTATCTTTCATAGACATGAATTATTGAGAACTGGCTACTCTTATTGAATGGAATTGATGAAACCGTGCCACTACAACCCAGCTCTTTTAGTTGCCTATCAATATAGACAGAGAAAAAGATAATCATGGGCTAATTAAAGCCCATTTCTTATGGACCACCACTGCCTGGTTTTTCTGCTAAAAAACCTTCCACAGTTCAAAGGCTATCCAACTAAAATTAAGATTCTTTCAAGGAATAAGCATATTCCAGATAATTTGATTTCGAGAAGCTAATGAATCTAATGTTCTTTTCATTACATCATGCTGCCTTTTAGATGCCAATGCTAGTAGTTTCTAGTTAAATCATTTATATATATGCTAATGTAATGGTAAAAGGAAGAGACAGCATGATGGACCATGAACACAGAACCCATTTAAAAGCCAAGGGTGACCACCAGTTCCCTTACAGTTTTCCTTAATATTTGTCTTAGCTATTTGGTTGATAATTATCTTGAAAAGCATAAGAAACTGAAAAAGCAATTGCATTGTTCATTTGTAATGTCTGCATTTTTATAAGAAACGGTGCTTTATTCTCACTTTCCCCATGTTTTGATCATGTGAAATTAAAAACTGACATGAAATTACACACTTCAGATATAAGTTGCCGCTTGAAGCAGCAAGTTGCTATCAAGGTGTGATCGCTGGAAATGGGCAGCGTTTGCAGAGAAAATAAAGCCTTTCATCCCTAACTCTTTCCTCAATACCTATAGCTCTTTCAGAGCAAAGCTAATTAATTGTCAATGTGAGGTGACACGCTCTGTGGTTTGGGGGCTTCTTGGTTAATTAAATTTGAATATACCAGTTGGTTCCGTTTGCTAAAGGAAGTCGTTTCTTTTTTCCCCTTCAGTGTCAGTATTTCTTTTTGTTTAACAAATTATTTACTAATAGTTAAAAGTCTGAAGAAGTACTTAAGTTATTTCAAAGGATAGCACTTTGAATGTGCATGCTACGAACTGGACATAGCAGTGGCCCAGACACCTGCCCCTGACTCAGCTGTGAGGCTGGACTGCCCCAGATGCATGCAGTCGAAACGCCGGTACCTCAGCAGCCCCACTAGAGGGAGAGGCAGAAACCTGCATCTCCTCCTTTCCTGTCTATTCTACTGCCAGGCCACTGGGGATGGAGTCTGCAGATCCCTGAGAATCATGGCTGATGCACACTGCAATAAAGTGCACTCATCGCGGTCATGTTCAAAGCTCCGAAGCAGAGGAAAGAAGGCAGCTTCTGTTTTCAAGAAAGTAGAGGTGATCTCCACAGAGCAGGCAGTACAGATGAGAGCTTCCTCCAGAGCAAAATAACTTGTGAAAAGAGAAAGGCTTTACGGGAATCCAGGCCTGTGGAGACCATACAGGCAATTCCTTTTGTGACTTTGCGTCCGAGCTGCTAACAAAGACCTATCGCCTACTTTTTGTTGCATGTACTTGCTTATTTGATTTATTTCTGGAGGTGGGCGGCAGTGAGGCTATGAAGTAGCATGGGAAGGGGGCAGGAGATAGAGGTAGGTCTGGGGTGCCCATCTCCATTGACAGGACATGAACTTGACCACCAAGAATGGACTCCCTCTGCATCTCCCATTCCTCTGTTGAGATTATTCTAATGTTGTGCCTGTAGTGGTTGGAGGCTGTGTGCGTGTTTGTGTGTGTGTGTGTGTGTGTGTGTGTGTGTGTGTGTGTGTGTGTGTAGTATGGGGAGGGAGGGAGAAAGCAGGAAGAATAATAAAGAAATGAAAAACAAGAAGATAACTTAATGGATTTCTCTCAAGTAATTCAGCTCTCTGAACCAAAGGCTTCATTGCATTCTTCATAGTTACTTTTTTGTCTTGTAGTTAATAAGTATTTTTGAAAAGAATCATCAGATGATTAAACACTGATATAAAGAAAGGAAATTACTTTGAACGAAACTGCTGGCCATAGGGACACTTATGAAAATAAAGTGAAGAGTTAGTTCAAATTTCCTGGTTAACTTTGGAAAAGAAACTTGAGCCATGGTAAGCTGCACATTTAACTAATGTTTACTTTAGAGGACATTTCATTTTTAGGTGGGTGAAATCTACAATAGGTAAAAATAAATTTTTTATGCTGTAGTTACTCTTAGTTATGAGAAGCCTAAGTAAATGATTCCCATTTTTGCAGAATTTGGAGCATGATTACATTATTTTAAGCAGTCAACAGGTTTAAAATACTATCTCCACTTTACTAACAGATCGTTAATTACAGTTTTCTGACTCTGAATCCTTGGCTAAGAATAAACTTCCCAGGTCTGATATTATTATAAGGAAAATAATATTTATGTGCTGATAGGGCGCCTAGGAATGGATCGTGTGAAAAGAAGAAAGAGCCTGCTGTCTAGACTAGGATGCCATCCAGCTGTGTCTGTGAATATATTCATGTGAAGTTGGACAGAATGTAATTCATGTTATATAATCAATTAAGCACAATCAATCATCTCCTCATGTGAATTCCCACGTTTATACAACAGATACACATCTACAAATTGCTTGTAATCTGGGATTTTATAAGTTGAATCTTATTTCACATTGATTTCTATTAAAATTTCAGACACATTGTATCTTCATGAATGATATTCAACTGAGAGTGGCTACAGACACTTTATCTTTAAATTTCTGTGCTTCCCTTCTGCTCGGTCAAACAAATTGCTAATACCAGCCTATACAAAGAGTCGTTCAATGCTGTATCTAAAAATGCACAGAAGTGACTCCTAATTACCAAGAAATGGGTTAGAAATACATAAGATTTTTCTTTTTTGAAAAAAGGTTCCAGATACAGAAACCACTGATTTTAAAGATATACAGTCTTGGCTTAGATCTTCATATTTGGATATGAAAAGTATTTAGTTTAGGCTTTCAGACTGGAGGATCTTCAGCATGAATATGGCAACTGGGGTTATAAGAATGGATGAGGTGGCCCAGAAAGGTCAGAGTAGAATGAGAGTAGGAAGTGGCCCATAGAGAACCATGAGAAACCTCAGCATTTCATGAGTGATGGAAAAAGAGGAGAAAATAAAGGAGGCTGAAAAGGAGCAGCTGGAGAGTGAAGGGAAAGACAGAACAAGTGGTCAACAAAATGAAGTATGATGAAGAGACCAAAAAAGACAAAGTGTCCATTGGATTAGAACAAGTAAGTTCATCACTGACCTTCAACAGGTGGAGTACAGTTCAAAGGGCTAAAGAAGTAAAAATAAGGAGGTCTACACTATTGTTTCAAAAACTTCAACTATAAAAGACAAGAAAAAATACAAAACACTCTATTTGTAGGCCTGTAGCTAAATGCCTTGTACCGAGTTATGATGCAATGATATGCCTTTGTTTTTATAGAGGTGGATATGAACACATCCATAAAAAACATTTCTATAGATAATAAAGATTAAAGAAGGTATATTTCATCCTTTTACCCAGGTATTCATTTATTTACATTATTCAACAGATACTGAGCGAGCACCTACTATTTATAGATTACTATGCTATTATCCAATGTTCCCTAAATAAGGACCCATTAAAAAAAAAAAGAAAAGAAAGACTAGCAGTCTCCAGACAAATCCCATGTGTCAGTTTATAGGGTGAGGATAATATAACCCAATATAAAAATACACAGGCTTTGGAATCAAAGCAACTTGGTTCAAACCCTGGCTTTGTCATTTCCTTGGACGTGTATGAAAATTATGACACCTACTGTAAGGGTCTATTCGGAAGATAAAGGGCATAATATATGGAAAAGTGAACATGACAATGATCTACACACAGTAAGAGCTCAACACATGTCTTTTCCTTTCTTCTTTCTTTTCACTCCTTTCTGATCTGTTTGCCTTAGTTTCCATAAAATGCAGAATCTAATTAATGTCCAATTCCAATAGCTAGTTGGTCCAGAAAACTGGTCTCGGTCTCTCTCTCTCTCTCTCTCTCTCTCTCTCTCTCTCTCTCTCTCTCTCTTCTAACTGGTTTCTGATACATATTTTAAATTCTAATTTATTTTATAAATATTTAATTTTATAAGTCATTTAAAATCATTTTGGGGGAAACTCATAAGGTACAAATCCCTTTAAATGTCATATGTAACTATTCTGCTATTTATTGATCTTCTAGGTGATTTTTTTCTCATACTTTTATCAAGGTTGCTAAGACAAGCTCACACCCAATGTCATGCTATATAATAACATTGTATTAACCCATTCTTGGAGTTCTTTCAAAGTTAGTTTAGTTAGGTGGATCAAAATCAATTAGGTGTTGCTGTGATTCTAGATTATTAGATGGCGAATACTCTAACTCAGCCCAGACTAGAAAATTCCTAGGGTGCTTTCAGGCCTATGATTTCGACAGGCCTCAAGGAGTCTACAACAAAATGTGGGCAGAGGAAAGAGTTATGTCAAAGAAGGCATGTGATTCAATACATGCTTCAGCAAATATTTATTTAGTGCTATAGTACTTTAGTATTTTAGAGTTCCTTCAAGAGGCAGAAAAGAGAAACACTCAAGAGGACAGTCTATGGAGCCAAATGATCTAGGTTCCAATCTTTCTGCTACTCATAGCTGTGTGGCTTTGGTCAAGTTCTTTTCTATGCCACAGTTTCCTCAGCTGTAAAAGAGGATATAAGAGTAGTTACTTTGGAGCGGCGGGTTAGCTCAGATGTTTAGAGAGCAGGCTCATAACACCAAGGTTGCCGGTTTGATCCCCACATGGGCCACTGAGCTGCGCCCTCCACAACTAGATGGAGACTTGGAGCTGATGGGTCCTGGAAAAACATACTGTTCCCCAATAAAAAAATAAAATAAAATGAAAAAGAGTAGCTACCTCATGGAGTTCCTGGCCCAATAGGAAATACCCAGTAAAATTTTTTTTCACAATTATTTGTTATAATGAAATATTCATATGAAAGCTATATCCTAAATGTTTCTTTTCAGAGATTTTTTTCCCCCATAGGCCTCTAAAACTATGAATCATAGAAAGCAAGGAGAAAGAGACACCTTTGCTTTCAGCCCTGCTGCCTTCTGAGGCAATTCAGAACACTGCCCATCAAGGCTTATCAATATTGCAATTGACGCTGTGATATTGACTCTGATGTGTTTCACGTCCTGGGCATCTTGAGTATGAGTTTCGGTTGTGCTGTTGGCTGGGATGGCCTTATTAATAGTCAAGAAAAGTCAGAAAAGAGGACAGTCTCAGTTTGAGTTGATAAATTGGGGTCTTCTGCAACTTTAAATCAGATGTCAGGAAAATTTCCGTCAGTGCAGTCACTTTGGCCTGAAAACCACCAGCTGAAACTAGATTCTTATGTCAACCGTATGTCTGCAGCCTTTGTGTGCTGGAGGCAATTACTTAGTTGCTTGTGGCTCCCTTGACAGTGTGAACTCATGCCAGAATGACCAGGGGCCGGGTAACTGATTATCACCCTTGCTAAGCCACTTCATGCCATGTCCTGGGGCGCTCAGAGAGCGCGTGCGCAAAATAAATACATATGCAAAACCAAAATGCTGTGGTAAGCAAACTAACCCAGTTTAGCTTCACCTGGCCCACAAGTTAAATTAGGTGTAGCCAGTATCACTTTCCTTAATGCACTGGAAACAAGTTGTGTGTTTTGCACAAAGGCTGACAGAACCTGACTGCCACGTCTCTCACGCCAGCCAGGTATGTGGTCGTCGGTCAAGAAGGCAGTGTGCCCAAAGTGTAACCCGCCATACTGCCTCTTACAATGAGCTGTGATTGTTTGCATCTTCCTCACCGGACAGAGAGTTCCATAAAGTCAGGCGCGAGGTCCACCTTTCCCACAATTATATTCCCAGCATTGCCTGTCTGAGGAAAGCACTATATAAACATGGATGGTTAGATGGACAATTGGCCCCAAGTCACAGACACTGAAGAAGGAAGTCTGGCTGCACGTCTGTGTGACAGGGTCAGCCCTATGGTCCTCATAGGTTTCCCATCAATAAAAGAGTTTGCAGACACGGGTCCAGGTGGAGGTGACTTTTATTTTAGGACTCCTTCAGCCCGGAGGTTCTGCAGGGCCATGCTTTGGGGCATATTAGTATCTGCAGCTCAGATCTAAGCTTTGTGATGAGGGCAAGGGCTTTGGTTTGTTTTATTTATTGCCAAGAATAGTGCCTGATACACAGTAGGTCCTCTATCAACACTTGTAGAATGCAAGAGTGAATGAATAAACGGATTTGGGGGTTTGTTTTTAAGGTTTGCTGGCTTCTTAAATGATGATAATCCATACAGTATTTTGTGGTATGGAGTTGTGCAGGCTATGTCCACAAAACAAATATACTTGTTATGTTCATTATAATTACTCTCCACATTGTTATTAGTCTATGCCCAACATTGGTGTTACCAAGCCTTTAGAGGAGGCCTGCTGATACAAATATTCTCACTGAGTTCTCCATGAGGCAAAGGCTGTATGCTTCTGCTTTATAAGGTTAATTCCAAAAGTCAATTTGATTAGATGAATCTTTTTTTTCCATTTGTGACATTTAGAAAAGAAACCATTTGCTGCCAGACTAGCAGGGGAGGGCTTTCTTTCTTTCCTCTAGAGGGGGTTCAAAGTGTACATTTCCTCAGCTTACCCCTGGGGTAGTTCTCAGAGCAAAAATGAAGCCTTTAGGTACTGCTCACATTTATTGGCAAGAATAGTGTCTGATACACAGTAGGTCCTCAAAAACACTTGTAGAATGCATGAGTGAGTGAATAAACAGATTCCATTAAAAATCTTTGATTTTTTAAAAAATGGATAAATGTCAAAATTATATTTTCAAGGTCAATAATGTTCCTGTGCTTGAACAATATATTGTTATTAGGCTATTAACAAATGACAATTCAACAATTCATTTTTATCTTGCTCTGCTTTCCCCCAGAATAAAAACATGGGTTAAACCAAACACTTGATTTTACCTAACTTTTTTCTCTTGCTGGGTGCTCAAAACATCTTAGCTAAAACAAATGTGACTGTGTAATTCTGAGTTCATACAGCAAATTCTCTATGTCAGGCATAGTCATCCATTTCACTTGGAAATTATTTTCCATTACTGAACTTTAACAGATCTCTTTCATTGTATTTTAAAAATAACTTTCCAGTTATATTCTTTACTACATGTCTTATCTCCTTATACAATTGTAAGGTCCTGGAGGGTACAGCCAGTATCTCATTTAAATGCTTATCCTACATGATGCAAGGTCTTTCTGAACATTTGTTAAATGGAAAAAAATGTATGCATAAATGGATCTAAGAATGTGGCAGTTACCACCAACTCTGCTTCCAGGATTAGGCACACTTTTTCCATACCTAGAATGCCATTTTTCCAAGATTTCAAAGTCAAAATATATGACCCCTCACCACTCTCCCAGCTTTAACATGCAATTGCTTCTGTAAGTTTTTACTTACTATTAAAAGCATCCAAAAACATGATTCCACCCTTCTTTGGTGTTCTAGAAGGTTCACTAGTATCTTTGCCCATTATCATGAATTTTGGGTGTGCACTTGCATCTGGTTAACAGAATCTTGGCAGGAGATTGTGAAATCGCCTATTGTGAAATTTCACTACAACCGTGAAGAGACCAAGTTACCTGAAAGGTATTATAAAATCCTGTGCTTTTACTACAGATTGTTTTCAGGATTTCTTTTGAATTTTCAAGTGAAATCAAGTTGTTTGGACTCAGTCTCCTGTTCTCTGTCCCGAATAAGCTCTTTCTCGCCAAGCAATGATTTTTCAGAGATGGACAGACAGAGGAAATGAGTTCACAAGTAGTCTAAGATGGCCCACCCACTCAGTCACAGAACCAAGGTTCTAATCCCAGGTGTGGTTCCGTTCCTACATCCTCTAACTTGTTCTTGATTCATGGTCTACTTGGGTAGACCTTGCTCTTGACCCATTTTCTAATCAGAAGATGTGACATGATTTTGAGTCTTTTCTGCTATAATCGATTATTCATCATCATCATACCATCCAATTTAATGTGATCTATTACTAATCATTGCCTATTTTGAGAATCTGAAAAATATTGAGTATTAATCCTCATGTGATCTGAATCTAGTTACATGACACCATGCACAGTCATACTTCTGTGTATAAATAGAGACTCGGGCCAACTCCTCCATCTAAAATGTTCCCCCTTCCCAGGCGCCTTGCTACTCATCCTTCTAGACCCAGTTCTACTGCATGTGACACCTTCCCCAGCAAGCAAAGGAGAGTATTCTTTTTCCCCATACATTCTGATAATATTTTGCTAGTAGAGCTACTCTGTGGCTTATCACAGAATATTACAGTAGAATTAATTTGTGTAGTAACTATTCCTTTCCCTCATTCACTTCGAATTCCAAAGAAAACCTTACAAAGTGCCTGTAACATATTAGGTACGCAATAAATATTTGTGTACCAAATACTTTCTTCCTGCCCTAATTTTGACCTGCAGCCTATATTTTAACATTGGATATACAGCAAACTGTGGATTTGATTTTCATTAAGCCCCCAGTGGAGTTTTAAACATAATACAACAGAGATGGAAATCTGTACAGATTTCGTCACTGTGGCCAAAAGCTCAATGCTGGCTGCTAGTCTCCCTGTCTCCATGTATATATTCATATTCAACCCAAGTCCACACTGCAAAATTTTTTACCTCCACTTAGTAATCAACATACCAAGAGAGAAAGCCCCCTGATGGTGGCATGGGGGAGAAGGCAGCAGCCATGGAAAACTGCCAGAGATCCTTAAGGAGCAATCAGCTGCCCTTCTCCCACCCCTCTCCTCACTAGCCAGCTTTTAGTCCCCAGTATCCAGGGACAGTCTGGCAACTGGAACTTTGTGTTCAGCTGATGTGAATGTGCAAATGACAGTTTCGGCTGTCAAGGAGCCTATTACCTAAGCGAGGAGCTTGCATATTTATAAGCTGACAACTCAGATTTGTGGCTTTGCAGTATTCCTCAATTTCCCTTCAGAGCAGCCAATAGGCATCGAAAGGCCTCGCAGCCTCGTTACTTTGCCCCACAGCTGCACCCCCACACCAAGATCCAGCAGGTGGCTCATTTGTGGAGGCATCCGAGGGTCAAAGGGAAGTGAAAAGTGAGCCTGCGCAACTCCAGGGCTGGACCTGAGGAGGCGACTAACAGATCCACAGTTATTCTCTCAAATGCAGCTAGCTGCAGTGGGTCCTTTCCATATATGTGGAAGATTAATATATACATCTCTGCAGAGCGGTCTATTCACAAAGCACACCCATGAGCATGACCACATGCCACCCTCTGGGCCATCTTACGGCTCTGTATCAGGACTGGCCATTGGGAAGGACTACGTCTGTTAAACACAATTTTTTTGTTTTTTCTACAGAGAACATTTTCTGAAGGAAAGACAGACCTAACACCCAGGGCGAGCCTGGCTTATCATAAACCAGAGTTCAAGCATTGCTATGGAGAGCCGTCACCTCCAGTGACAGGCCTCGTGAAATGCAGCAAAGACCCAAATAGGAGGCTGGAGCCCAAGTCCACGGCTGTCAGGCTCAGAAGGCCCTGCTGTTTCCTTGAACCCCATGATGATGAACCCGAGGAAGGAGGCAAGTGTTATTTTCTGCACTCCAGGACCCCTTCTCTATCTCTCTCCCCACCTCTGCTCTTAGAAACCCCTTTCTGTTCTCCATCCTCCCGGGCAGGAATCTGCCATCACCCATTCACACCCCTGGCAAAGTTAGGTTACAGAACAATCCTCCCAGGGGCACTGGCTTTCAGTCTTATCTCTCATTTTGGAATGAAAAGTTTGTCACTCACAGGGTTTCAAACATCAGAGCCTTTGGCCCAAATAAAGCCTGTCCTGCTTCTGTGACAAAGAATGGACTCAAAGAATGGACAGCACACACACACACACACACACACACACACACACACACACACACACAAGAATATTGTTTCGTTCCACTAAAACTTACGAGTCTTATTATCTACGAAACCCACTAAAATAGTGGTACTAAAAGTACACTCTGTCTCATAGAAACTTAAAACAGAAGGTCACTACATAGCACTCTCTACCCATCAAAGCCTTTCATACACATTCTTTCACTTTATCTTCACTCAAGACCTATGATGGAGGCAGGCCATAGATTCTTCATTCACTCATTCTATCTTTCTTTCACGCATCCCTTCAGCTCATGTTGGTTGAGCAGGGTCCTGATCTTGACACCAAATGCACAGCTTCAAGACAGAGGGGTCACTCTGAAGGTGATTACAGTGTAGTGAGAGAGGCCGATGGACACACGCTGATGTCTGTGGGGGAGCCTCAAATGGAGAGGTGGAGGTGCCACAGAACTGCAGAGGAGGGGCCCTAACCCAGGCACAGAGGATCAGAGAAGGTTTGCAGAAGAAGACAAGAAAGGAATTAGCCAAGAGCAGGAGGCAAGGAGAACATGCTGGCTGGAGAGACCAGCACGGACCTCGATGGAGTAACCCACTTATGGAAATGGAAGGGTCTGAGGACTGGGTGGTGATTTTCTCCAGGGCATCCAAGTGGTGACTAACATACCCACGAGACCCAGGTTTGGACTCCTACTCTATCCATTCTTCCCCAACATCTCCATCGTTCAGGACCCCAGTCCTCTGTTGAAAGTGTATGACAAGCTCCCTGCTGACAGGAGAGCATCAATAACCAGGCCATGACCAGGCACTGTGCTAAGCACTGTGTATGATCATTTGGTTGTCGCCAAATCTAAAGAAGTAAGCTTTGCACACATTTTATTGATGCGAAGAATAGACGCTGAGAGACGCTATGTGATTTCCTGGTCAATAGCTCCAAGGTGCATCCTAACTATTGGTTCTCCTGCATTTAGACATTACATCATAGCAGTTCTTCCATGCACTTCAAGAGGAACACGAGAGAAGGGTCTGGGACAGATGGCAAATCTTTCCTCATCAGAAACACACACAGAGGCATTTTTCACAGGTCAGCTTTCTCTTCTAAATGTATTGAGACCTGTTTCTCCTCCAATAGGTGGGAAGGGGAGGTTAAGAATGTCAACAGCATGGCTCTGCAGCAGAACTCACTGGAAACTCGGGCATTCCCTGAGGTACACAGAGTTCATGGTGAGGAGAGGCTGGACAGATGTAAAACTGAGGCCGATTCATTCAGACAAAAGGTAAAAACTAAGAGAAGAGAGGACGATCCTAATGGAAGCACTTTTCTTAGAGTGAAAGATCTGAAGACGACAGCTGGTTTGAGAACCTTTCTTTAGCTGCCAACTTTTGGGCAAGACCCAGTCGCTAAGGAAAACGGATATCCAGAGAGACAACACACTATCACAGCAGGGGCTGGTGAGCGAAGTGAGAGAACTGGCCGTTTATCTTCAGCCAAGCTTTTCAGTGGAACATCAGGCCAAAACGAAAGCTCCATTCCATCTGTAAGGTATCGATCAGTCCAGGAGTATCTTAACCATCTGGCGTTATCAATTTAGACCTTCGGGGTGCTGCACGGAACTTGGTTGGAAACTCCTCAGAGACAGCCCACCTCCTTCTCTTTCCCTTTCTTCTTTCTCTCACCTTGACTCCAGCATTTCTTTTCTAATTGCTCAGCAGTTTTGCTGATGCCAATCAGCTGCCTCTCTCAAAGACTGTTTGCAGGTATCAGCATATCTGGCCCCTTTGCTCAGTCACCACTCAAAAGCACTCTCCCCCTGCATGAAAACCCTGCCCTTGGCAGCTCATCTTTTTGCCTTAACAGGACACACATGAGAATCCCGGGGGATTTGGAGCTGTTCCCCAGGGGACACTTCAGAGGCATAGAGGGCATGGGCTGGGCCCAGGAGGAAAAGCAGGAGGGGGATGGGAACCGGGAAGGGAGTTGCTTGCTTTGTTAAGTGGGCAGGAACTGAATTCCAAAGATAATTTCTTATTGGCTTTTTAAATATGTATCTATTTCCGGAGAAATCTCCCTCCTTTACTCAAATCAGTGGGAAAGCGTCTCTATCTCCATGAACCCAGGAATGCTGAAAGTGGCATCTGCTTCCAAAGGGACCAGAACCTAGGATGGCAGCTGGGATTGGAGTCCAAGCATTATTCTGTGTCCAGCCTGACTTTGTTTTTCAGTGATTTTTCCCTTTCCTTGCATGCATTGCTCCAGGTTTCCCACTCCCCCATCCCCCAAACCTCTCCCAGATGCTCAAATCTGACAGAATCCATATAAACAAGAAACCAAAACAAAACAGCGCAAGATCGAAAGCATTTCCCCTTGTGATACAGCCACTTCTTGTGCAGAGAAGCACTCACGTGACACTGCCAACATGTGTTTTCTGTCTCAGATTTCCCTGATAACAAAGGACATATTTTAAAAGGCGTGGCCCTAGGTATATTTGGCCAGCAGGAATCCCGGCCAAGTTTGGGGATTTCGTTTGGTTTCAGGCTGGCCCCCTCAGGTGCTCAGTGATCCAGCCCTTGATGATCTTAGATGCCAATCGATAAAGTTAGGAACACAGTTAGGGACAGGTTTGTCAGATATGATCTCATTCCATGGCTCACAGAACTGGCTTAATGTTCAGGAATCAACTGAGTTCGTTGGATTCCAAATTTGGCAACCTTGTGTGTTATATTACAGTGCTCCCTCTGTCCAGAGCTGGGCAGGGCATGCTAAAGGGAATCTTCAGAAGGGTCTTTCATGATGTTCCAAGACTCTGAGGGAAGGATGGGGGCTGGGAAACAGGCAGCAGGAGGGGCAAGTGGGAGGGGCAACAGCCCTGCCTGGGGTATGGATGTGAGGGAGAGAGAAAGGCCAGGATCACTCAGAAAAGCTCATTACAGTGCCCTTGTTAGAAAGCCTACTTCCAAATCGAAGTAAGTTAGTTTGTTTGTTTTATTAGTTTCAGGTGTACAAAACAATGTAATAGTTAGACATTTACACCCCTCATAGAGTGAGCCAGACATATTTGTACTAACACTATGGTGCAGGCTCTAAAAGAAAAAGTTGCAACTGATCATAAAAAATATCAACTACCTATTTTGATGTCCTTACCTAAGTGATTTATAATCTTAAAAGTCTCCTTTAAAATGCTGTTTTTAGTCAAGAAAGCTTAAGTTGCTCTTTCTATACAGAATTCACCTCATTTCAAACTTCAAAGAAAACACAAATCATACTTTTTCATTTCATTTTCGATAGTTGTTTCTTTCTCCTGTGATACTTGTTTGTTTTGTTTTTTTGTCTTTCCCTGAATACCCGGGGAATTTAAGTACTTAAATCAAGCCCTAACACAGAAACATGGAAACCCCTCTGACTGACATAGCCGAGAAATGACTAGCTTTCAAATCGCCAGCCTCCTACAAGTCTAGGGTAACCAGACGTTAGATTCTAAAATGGAAAGTGTTCTGTCTCAAGAAAAGCTGAAATGGAAGAGAAATATCATCGACATTTAATACTAGAAAAATGATCTCATTAATGTAGCCAAAAAGAACCTTTTCTGAAAGCCACAGGGACCTTCACTTTTATGATCTTGTGCAGAGAACACATTTGAATTCCATCTTTCATGCTAAAATGAGCCAATGTCAAATTTTTTAGCAACTGTGAATAAGTCTGATTAGAGCAAAGATTGTCAGTTCATTTATTTCCTGTTTTAGTCTCATCCTCTGGGGGATGTTTGTAGACTCTATGTCAGGAGATTGGGTGTCTCATCTCATAAAACGGTGCGCATTCTGCAAGTCAATTGAACACGCAGGAAGCTCATAAATACCGAACCCTCCTAACTTCTTTGGAGTACTTTATACATTTTTATTTTCACTTTTCTCAAAAGGAAATTCACTGAAAAAGTTAAAGTAAAAAAAAAAAAAAAGCAGCTAAGACAGACCATCTAACTACAGGAACACAGATAACTGTTACTTACACCGCTTTCCAATCCATCATTGATACATCATGGCTAAATAATCAAGTGCGGAATCCATTTCTTCCCATCTGTTAATACATAGCTTCTCTCAAATGTCTCCTGCAGATCTGGGGCCATCTCAGGAGGAAGTGAGAAAGTGGAAAGGTGAAGGAAAAAAGGCTGGAAAAGTCGAAAATCCATAGGGGTCTGGGGGTTCTCAGAGCAGAGCCTGCTGAAGCATTCCTGTGATTCCAGCTTGTGGCTAAACCAGGGTCCTGGCCTCCCTGAGCTCCCAGCCACCTTCCCAGTCCAGCTCAGCCCCAGCTCCAACATTGCATTTCCCTCCAAGAATACCGCATGGATGGAAAGGGGACTCGCAGGATTCTGCCAATCGGCGCCTGCAAGCACGCTTCTCAGAGGAAGCCGTGCCAGTTCTCTCTCTTGTCTGCTATCTCAGAGAGAGAGAGCGAGGGAGGGAAGAGCAGAGGCGGGCAGGGCGGGAGGGGGAGAGAGAGACCGAGGGAGAGAGAGGGAGAGAGGAGAGGAGCTTTCCTAACAGGGACCAGCAGAGACAGAAACACTTGCTAGAACTCCCATTAGCCACAGTAGCTTAGGAATTTGCTGAGCACAGAAGCGGTGACATACACTATCAAAATCAAGAGTTTAAAAATCTTTAATTATACGTCCATATACACATTTTGTGCAGACCGGGCTAACAGAACCAAGGTTCTGGATATGTGTGCAACTATGCAAGGAAACACTTGTAGACAAACATGCAGGCATATGCCCCCACAAGAATAATATCTACACACATATATTCCAGTGAAAATGTCTAGTCTCACAGCTGACATGTCTTAAAACTACTCAACTGCTCTCAGTAATGGAGGTACAAATCAGACAAACAGCTCCCTTTGCCTCTGATTCCCTCCTGGATCGTGGCTTCTCCAGCTTTTTCGGGGGGTTCCTGTTTCTTTATCCCTGCTTCTGGAAAGAAGCTGCCCAACATATATGAAAGGTGTGGGGAAGGAGACAAACCTGGAAATGAGTGGTGAGAGGTGAATCAGGAGAGAGAGAATGGTAGAAACAAAATGAGAGTTGGGAGAAGGGATGACTTGTCACTTCCTGAACATACCACGCTTTTTTCACAGCTCTGCGACTATACATGCTGTTGCTTTTGCCTAGAATTTTCTTCTTCCCCAGGTAAACCTTTTCTTAAAACCCAGTCCAAAGTCCCATCCTCTTGGAAGCCATTCTAACTCTCCCAGGTGTAGGTAATGGTCCCCCATCACATTTTGTTTGTATTTCTTCTTGCAAGTACCTTTATGCACTGCAATTATTTGCCAGTCTCTTTCTTCACTATTAGATGGTGGTGAGCTGTTTCATGTAAACTAGATGATCTCTCAATCATCATTATACATCCCCAAATTCTGGACACAAACTAAGCACTCAATAAATATGCATTAATTAAATGGCTAAGTATATCATCAGAGTATTTCTTAACGTGGGTGGTTGGTACATAGATGTTTGCTCCATGATTGGTCTTTAAACTGAGCATCTTTCAACATTTCATATACTATTTCATATGCATAATACACTTAACAATAAAAAATTTAAATAAGTCATAATGCCTGAGGCTTGGTCTAGTGGAGAATGAAGAGAAAAAAAAAATCTCAAAAAGCTAATCTAAAAGGATGTAAATGGGACAAAAATCAAAGAAGGCACCAGAGTGAGGTGAACCCAGTGGGATGTGCAATATTGTAGAGGTGATTTTTGAGCAATGGATGCATTTGAAAGGTGTCACATTTGCGATGTCCTGAACAGAGATGGGCTGCATGACATGGGAGCAGAGCTTGAACTAACTCTCCTGGAGAAGGACCACAGAAATCAGCAGAAAAGCAAATCTCCCATTATTTGGCTTAAAAGGTTTGGAGGAATTATAAATTCAAAGTTAGGAATCACTCACATGAATACTTGGATGGATGGATGGATGGATGGATGGATGGATGGATGGATGGATGGATAGGTGGACAGATGGATGATAGATGGATGGGTGGACAGATGGATGGACAGGTGGATGGATGGATGGACAGGTGGGTGGATGGATGGACAGGTGGATGGATGGACGGACGGGTGGAGGGATGGAGTGCTAAAGAAAGAGGGCACAGGCCAACTCTGGGGTGTACCACTACCTAAAAGGCATTCAAAATTCTGTTTTATAGTTTTGAAAGTGTATTTGGTATCAAATCCCCGAAGTATAACTGAGAAATCATAGCTCAGAAAAGGGAAATGATTGCTCTTGGTCACACAGCTAATAACTTCCAGAATGAGATCTAGAATCCAAATCCTTCCACATACAGTCTGCTGTGTTTGCCAATGTACCAGATTAATCCCCAACAGGTGAAAATGGCCATTAAACTTGGTACAAGAGATGGAAATGAAAAAACCCACAGGATTCCATCTTGAAACACACAGAAAAAGCTGTCTTAAGGACTGACTTAACATTGGCTTAGCAAGCATTGTGCTCAGTACTATGCAGTCAGGATATCCCTAACCGGAAATTTGGAGTGGTCTGGCAGATGGCTGAGAACACTGCCACCACCACCTTCCTCTCCACTATTTCTTCTACTCACCAGAACCCCTAGTACCCATGTGTGGTTGACATGGAGCTGTGACTTCTAGAACTTTCTACAATGGAGGTCCTGTTGTCCCAGCTGTGGGCAGTCAGCCTCTAGCTCTTTTAGGATTTGCCTCAGCTGCAGAAAGCCACTTTACCCAAGGGCATGGCCTTCTCAGGGTGGCCCACATCCAGTCACTGATGAATGTGGGGGTTCAAGGGCCCAGCCATTAAATCCAGTACAGGTCACTAGGATGGGCCATTTATGCTCCAGAGGTTTCCCTGTGTCGTTGGCCAAGGCTTTGTCGGGCCTGTTTGACAGTTTGACATTGTCCTCTGCTGACTCCTGTGTCCTCCTTCTCATTTCTACAGGGGTTAATCTCTAATAAACATCCTGTGTGGCCAACTCCATCACAGTGCTGCCCCTAGAGAACCCAACCAGCAACGCCCCCACCCCAATAAAGCAGTGGGTGTCCTCATGCTCTGAGCTTTACTATCAGCAGTCTCCATACATGGACCCCTAGTGACGTCAGAGCTTCAAGGCAACAAAAATTGATTCTTCCTTCCTCACCAAAATGTTGGACAACTTATCTTCAGGTCTCAGTTCTTTCATCTGGAGGCAATGTGAAGCTGTGGCGCCCTGAGGCCTCCTGGGGTTGGGGTTGGTAAAAGGAAGTCAGAGTGCTCCCTTCATCCAGAGTAACTCTGCTTTTATCTGTTTTATTATGTGTGGAGGATTTCATAAGATCTCACTTGAAATTAGGGCTTTACAGTTAAGTAGTTTTTGAAAAACACTGGTTCAGATGATCCCATGGACACCTCCCATCTGTAACATTCTACGATGCTCTGTCCTCAGAGGACACACACATAAAATGTAGAATAATAACATGGTGCCTTCGGCCATCCACTGATTTGGAAAAACAAATCAACTCACATATAAAGACAAGATCATAATATAGATTGAGTGACAGATGCCTTCAAGGCTACACTCTGGTTTATTGGACAGATAGGGAACTATAAAAATGATGAGGGAATTAAGAATAGTTTCCTGGAGGACTTGGACAATTTATTAGCTTATGAGGCTATCAGAAGGATTTAAGACGGTAGAGAAAAGAGCTTTCAGTTAAATGAACCAAATTCCTTGGCTGTGGTTTGCAGTTGGAAAGAGGTTGTCCCCTCCCTCCTAGTGCCAAACACAGCACGTAGTGTGTGGGACTATCTTGGGAGACATAAGAAATTAGGTCCCACTGCAGTAGGCCCATGAAAGACTAGATTCCTTATTCTCTCTTATAAGGAAATACTACTGTTCAGTAATAATTGGAAAGAAACGAAGTCCAAGCTGCTACAGCTCTAGTGATACATTTTATATAAAACTGTATGTGTTCATGTGCAAGGAAGAAGGTTTAATAGTTACCAAATAGTTATGAATAATAATTTTGTTAAAACTCTAAAATAATCCTACCTAAATTACCTGTGAAATCCCCTATGGGAATCAAACACAGGTAACCCTTTATCATTTAAAGACACGGAGATGAAAATGTCATGTGTATTCTGAAAATACAATGCTGAGATAGTTAATAGTCATCTGTGTTCCTTGACATGTGGTGCCACCACATCTACACATCTTAGGAATGTTTATATTTGGTAATTATTTTCAAGATCCAGGTTATTCAGAAAAGAAAGTTTGACAGAAGGAACACGCCAATACGTAACGAGAGTGGTACACAGTGCCTTGTATACAATCCTTTATTTTCACAACTCCAGTTGTCCACAAATATGGATCCTAAGTCTGCTCATGAGAAAACTGTCCCTCGCTTTGCAGCAGTCAGGCATTATGGGAGCCTAGTGTAGCTTTAAAAAAATATATGCTAAGTTTTATAGTTTAATTTCCTAAGGTTAAATTATTATGTAGTTTGTCTTTCAGTAGAAAGTTAAGAGTTTGTTCACTTAAGATATTTAAATGTCCCAGTTTCTTTTGTAGCCTGTCTTTCTAGCCTCCTCATGGGTTGGGGATAGCCCTGAGCACAGCTCCAAAGTTAACTGAGAAAGAAAGAATAGAGAACGTGAGAGGAGGATGTGTTGAGGAAGGCGGGTAGAAAGGGATTAAGAAGAAGCCTTAGATGGAGGTCTCTGCATAGAGGATGGGGAGTTTGCCACTTGGACAATACTGAGCCCGGAGCCACTTCTCTTTCCACAGCTGAAGGCCTGATTTCCTGGCCCTGCGCTCACCTGTTCTGCTCAAACAGTATGCAGAGAAAGACATGACAGCTCTGAAAGCATGGGAATTGGCATACTATTAAGTAGCGCCCCCAAGGTATAAGAAAATGCCCAAGGCAGGACCAGTCTCCTTTCCTTGGGAAGCCTTTGCATGGGCTACATCACGCCTGTTACTCAGTTAGGAGAGCCTCTGGAAAAATGCCTCTGCCTAACACCCAGGATGGGGCCATATGGAGCCATGGGTCATCAAATCCCACAGGACAGCTGGGTTGGCCTTGAAGACTATTAGACCCTTACAGGAGAAGAGACTGATAATCAAACCATCCCAAGGCAAGACAGCCGCCCTGTGGCAGAGCCAAGGGTAAAACTCCTCTAAGTTCTAGCTCCATACCCATTGGTCTGTCCAGGGGTTGAAACATCCCATTACCATCGAGCTTTCTTTCATGGATGATAATCACCCTTCAGATACGAGGTGCTGCGATGCCCTTGATCTTCAGCCTAGTGGACTTAAGAGATGGTTTTTATCCCTCTCAAAAGAACTGAGGAATTCTCTCCACAGAATGCATTTGAGAACAGAGATCTTTTGTTGAAAATAGTCAGAACATCAAACATTTTTTTTAAAATAAAAGGTCAAATACCTCTAATGTTTAGTTAGATCTGAGTGCAAAAAAGGAAGCACTTTCAAGAGCTTACATGCCCGAATTCGGGAAAAGCCAATATCTTAAAAACTCGCTCGATATGTGGTCTATACAGCATGGTCAGCACAACCCCAAAAAAGTATGAAAATCTTGACATTTCATATAAATTAGGAGCTTAATCATATACAGCCAAATAGGCATGAAATCTATGTGTGAATGAAGTATACTCATGATACATGAAATGATACATGAAATCTTAGACATAAGTTTTCAAAGAAAAATTAGGAAAATGTATGTGTGGTTTAAAAAATAGTTCTCTTTAAGCTTCTTTTCTAATTAATATAGAGACGTTTTCAGGAAGATCCTACTCATGACAAGAAAGAATTTGGCACCCATTGATGTCCTGGCTTCTTTAGCCATTTCACTTTCTCTTTCCTTAACTAGAAGCATTTTCTTCATATGCATCTAATGTCTATAATCATAATATCTTCCTTCCTTCCCTCATTCATTCAATCAAATATGAATAGAGCACCTGGAATAAGACCAACCTCGTTTTGATCTTCACTGAGCTTGCAGTCATGGTTTTCCAGAATAACTGTTGTTTCTTCATAAACATAACGTTCCCTCACTCCACCTTGTTCTTGAAAAGATGGAACAAACTATATACGTTTTATCTTGTTGTTGTTTTTTTCATTAAATGCTAACATCTCGAGTAGAAAGAAGTCATGTTATAATGACCTTTTATATCAGGTCGTCATAAAACACTAGATAAAATGATTTTCTGATCGGAAAAGTAGAATCTCGTTATCTTTCCTGGGTCTGGAGCTTGTCTTACCTGAATTGCATGCTCCCTTAGTTGGTGTATAGGTTGAGTTTGGGAAGGAAATGGCCAAGTTCTCAGAGAATTACAGGGATGTGCAGCTGGTATTCTACAGATGTGCCGTAGTTCCCAAAATATCAGGGAAGCACAATGGGTGTGTGATGAAGCCATTGCCTAGTTCTAAAGACAGAAGTGGACTGCAGCTAAATTTATCAAAAGATTCAATAAACTTCATCTGTATGTGGATAAAGGAAGAGAATTATTTTGGACTGTTGTATGCCTCTAGATATGTGGCTAGTCTTAGCAAACATGCAATTGTTTATACTTCATATCACAAAGTCTAATTTTGATGTGAATGCTAACTATTAGCCCAGCAATTATTCTCCATTTAAAAAGTGCTCTATAGGGGGTGATCAGTTAGCTCAGTTGGTTAGAGTGTGGTGCTGATAACACCAAGGTTGCCAGTTCGATCCCTGTATGAGCTGTGCCCTCCCTACAAAGTCAACTATGCCATTGTAGCATGAAAGCAATGTGTAACCAATGACCATGGCTGTTCCCCAATAAAATAAAATAAATAAATAAATAAATAAAGTGCTCTGTAGATAAAAATGAACCTCCATGATGTTATACCTTTGTATGCTAAAGCAGAATTATCATCTCTTTTTAGATGTAAGAGAAAGAAGACATTTACCCCACTTGCTTTTATAGTCATATCACAACAGGTGACAAAGAACCCCAGTTATCAAACTAATGTATGTTCGCATCTCTCAGCACAGCTAAAAACAAACCACAACAAGCAACACCTGAACAGTACTCATCAGTTCTAAGGCCCAAACATCAATTTATTTAATCGTCATCAAGACTCTGGGAAGTATATAACATTATTATCCTTATTCTACAGAAATGGAAATTACAACACAAAGAAGATCACATAGCGACTGAGAGGCAAAGCCAAGGTTGGAGCCATTAGGTCTGGTTTACAGCCCCCTCTGTCAAACATTACATTAGTGTCCATGACTGACACTCTCTAAGCTACCGTTTTATCTGTGAAATGGGGACAATGGTACTGACCGCAAGGACCGCCAGGCTATCTAAGGTAAAGCATCTACAAGTGCTTGCCAGGCACATCACACATGCTAAATCTCTGTTTTAATTATTAGGCCGTGCCCAATCCCTCCCCAATACTTTGCTTCCATGGGACTAAGTAGTTCCTTGTTCCTACCTTGCTTTCTGGTCTCTGGGGATGTGACATCACTAACTCCTAGGCTCAATATAAAGATTCTTCTTTGGTTGTCATGGGACAGAGGTAGCATTTTAGCTCCAGAAAGAAAGGAGCAGAGCTGTTAAAGGAAATGAATTTCACCTTTCTCCTCACCCTGACTCTTGTGCAAGATACTAATCAATGAATTCATCTTATTCAGCATCTTGCCATCCTGAGGCGCCTTCCCAGCACTGCGGAATTCCTCCTCTAATTCGGTGTGACTTCCTACCTTGGCCAAAAGCCAGCTTTTGCCCTGGTGACATCTGAGGGCTATACAATCTGCCTTGTCATGGGTGTTCTTCCGAGAGTTTGGAAGGAGCTCTAAAGTCAGTTTTTGACAAGTTATTGGCAAAAGTGGAAGACGCTCCTGCCAATTTGCTTCAGGCACCAAGCATGTTAACAGGTATTACACCAGGTGTTACTAATATGTTACTTACAACAAACCCAGTTTTCCACCTATTGTTTGGGTTATGTAGCGTGACAGGTTTTCTACTTTACAAAGTAATCTATTTTTTCTAACTCAAAACATGTAGAATGTGTGTTGAAGAACTCGGTCTGCAAATGAGAGATATATTTATTGCAAATGAGCCTTATTTAGGAATCAGGATGTGAGCTCCATGAGCAATACTATTTTTTTCAAATCAAATAACCACTTTCTAAAGCTGAAGATTGGGACAAATATTGCTCCCAGGGCTCAGCCAGTCAAGCTCACAGGTATGAGGTCAGCGCCCTGGTGAAATGAACTGCTTTTTTGGTTCTCTGAGGTAAGTCAACAATGCCATCCTAAGGAATTTCAGACCTGGAATGCCTTTTGAGTGCTCTGCTCTGTGCCGAGAGAATGGATGTCTGAAACACAAGCGTCCGACAAACTCCCAGCGTTCTTAGCAAGAGGCCACATTCTAACTGATGACAGGCAGTTACCCAGCCTGAAACACCGTGTGCATTGGGAAGTGGGGGAACAGCAAGGGAAGAGTCTCAGCTGATTCTTGAAGGAGGGAGGGGTCCCCCTGAGCAAAAGGACCTCTTCATCCATTCCACACTGTTCACCGTATGCCCAGGATTGCTTGAGCACTTCACTGGGCATCAAACCTACCAGCCCAAATACCACACGCAAAAGCCCAATGAAACAAGGCTTCTGTCCATTTTTCCGTCCCTTCAGGCCCAGTCCATTAACTGATTAATCTGAAAGCCACGTGTACTAATACACTATTTCCAAAAAACAGGTGATTTCTGAAGCAATTCTGCAGTTCTTTGCCTTCCTTGGCCCCCTTTCTTTGCTTGTAAGTGGGGAAATAGAAAACCTGTGGATGGAAAATTCAGGTCACTAAAATTATACGACATACACAGTTAGTTATTCATCTGTGGGTCAGCTGTGCAGCCCCAGTGATTTAGTCAGGTTTACCTGTCCTGGAAAAATAAAATCAGATAATAATCTCTACCTTCCTTCCCATGGTATATGGCCAGGAAAAGTCAGTACGAAGTAGGGACTCTTTCTAAATTGACCACGTAGCCTTGGCTGCATCACTTAGTCTATCTGGGCAGATTTATTTAACTTTGTCACACTCTAATGATGTTGGATTAATCTAGATTATGTTTGTACAGTGTTGTGACCCTCTGCAGGAAAGGAAATGCACACACATGCATGCACACACACACTGCCATTATTTAGTGCTCTCTCACATTTTTAATATGGGTCACCGCCGAGGACACTGACTGAGAATTGTCCCGAGCTTGGAGCTTCCACACACCTTTCTCTTTGAGCAAAGGTAACACGAGCCACTTGCAAGCATCGATAACAAGATATTTGATATAGATAAAAACTGGTACAAAAATGCAAAGTTCTCTTGGCAGTAGTCATACTAGCTTGGCACCCAGCTGCCTCCGGAATGGGACTATGTCTGCTTCTCTTAAAGGGGACCTGCTAATTTTCCTCTTCTCACATGCACAGACCCAAACTTCACATTTCCTTCAACCTCATTTAAGGCCTGAGCCAAGGGGAGGGAGCAAGTGAGCCAGCAAAGGAAGCACAGGTAGGCGAGCGAGAGGATTGAGGGGAGACTAACCTTGCTGCAGCCTCCTCTGCCCTGCCTAGTGCTCTCACTGTGGGCATCATGGTACCAAGGGACAATAGGCATGATGACCAGCCTTCCTGATGGGCAGCTTGTGAGGGCAGCTATTCAATTATTGAAAATTCCAGGCTAAAAGAAAGTCAAATATTCAGGACTCTATTACCAAGAGGAAGAAAGCCTGACAGTCCACACACCATCTTTTCAGGAAGAAAGCCCAGCAGCAGACATGACTGAGTGTCATCCATCACAGCATCAAAAAAACCATCCCCTCGCCTCCATGGAAGCTCTGGGACAAAAGGCCAACCCCGGCACCTTCTCCCAAACCTCGCTTTTTCTCATGGTGGCTCTTGATAAACGGTTTTCAGTTATAGTTCACAAACCCTGTTTTCTGTATCTTCTTCTTCCTTAACTCAGCCGCCTCTTAAGTGGAGATTTCTGCAGGGAGATTAAATGATAATATTCCACTAGCTCCTAATTAAGGACATGGGGCCAACAGTGATAACCTTCACATCCAGGCTGATTCATCATTTGGGCTGCCCCCGAGGTCTCTGATTCAATTTCCAGCTTCTCTGATCACCCCAAAGCCGTCGGGTTGACAATATGAGACTATAAAGTGTGGCAGACCAGGTCTTGATCCCTCCTACCTCCCTCTGCTGCCAGGGAGATGGCCACATCGGAGAGAGACACACAGGAAAATGGAAGAAGATGGTAATTTGATGGATAATAAGTGAATATTGAATGCCGAGAAATCACCTGGAAATTACATGTGCAGTTGCATTATTTTTTTAGATGGATGAATATACTATGATAGAATAAGTGGGGTTTTTTTTGGGGGGGGGCTGAATGAATGAATATAATAGATAAGTGTATCTCAAAATAGCTTCACCTAAGCATTGTTTTTTTATTTAATAATTGGAACTCTTACCTCAAGCATTGGCTTTATTATAATTGTCTCTATTCTTGTCACACTGTCAGCAATTTATTTGAAAGCACAGCCCTTCAGCAGGGTAGTGTGATACATTATGTGGACTGGTATTAATTTACAATATGCAGATTGATGGTTAACATCTGAAATGCCTTCATCAGGAATACACACTCCAGAGTGATTGGTTAGTTTAGTACTTGATATGTTGCATTTTCATTATCATTTAATTTCAAAATATTGCCTAGTTTCCACTGAAATTTCTTCAACTCATGGGTTATTTATAAGTGGATCACTTCATTTCCAAACATTTGGATATTTTCAATTTTCTTTGTCATTAATTTGGTCAGGAAACATAGTCTGGATGAGATTAGCCTTTGAAATTTGTCGAGTCTTGTGTTATGAGCCAGCAAAACGGTCAATTTTGGGAACTTGGGAAACAGCTGTACTGTGTCAGTGTTGAATGTAGTGGTCTATGTACATCAATCAGGTAAAATTAATTAATGGTCTTGTTCAGATCTTCTATATCCTCATTGCTTTATTTGTCTGCTGTTCTATCAGATCTTGAGAGCGGGGTGTCAGTGTTCTCCATTACAATTAGGGATTCGTTTATTTATCCATTTAACTCTGTCAAATTTTTGCTTTTTACATTTGGAGCTATGTTGTTAGATATGCACAGATTTAGGACTGTTGTAACTTCCTTGTGGATTGTCCTATTATTACCAAATGTGCCTATTTATCGTTAATGATGATTCTTTCCTTAAAGTCCGCTTTCTCAGCTATTAGTAAAACTACACCAACTTATTTTGGTTCATATTGACAAGGTGTATCTTTTCCCATTGTTTATTTTCAACCTCGTTGTGTCCTTATATTTAAGGAATGTCTCTCCTAAGCAGTGTATAGTTACGTTTTGGGTTATTTTTTTAGTACAGTATGATACTAATTATCTTTTAATTGGAATATTTAGTCAATTGCCATTTAATGAATTACTGATTGTCTGGGTTTATAGCTAACATCTTAGAATTCTTTTCTGTTGGTCTGACTGTTTTTATGTTCCCTTTTATTTCCTTTCTTGCTTCCTTTTAGATTAACCAAGCATTTTTCATTCCATTTCCCCTTCAATGTATTATTTTACTAGTTAGTCTGGAGACTAAAATGCATCCTTGACTAATTGTAGTACAGTAAAATTACAACCTTTAATACTCCCAGATGTTGCTATGACCTGATAACACTTTAGCTCCATTTATCCTCTTCCACTTTTTGTATTATTTTGATCATACATTTCATTCTACTTATAGTTTTAACCCCACAAGACCGAATTTTTGTCGATGTATAGGACCAATATACATTTATAGTTGTCCATATATTTTTTCTCAACATTTTATTCTGAAATAAAATTTTCAAAAGTAAAATTAGAATAATTGTACAATGAACACCCATATAATCCTCACCCGGATTCTATAATGAACAATTTTCTATATTAGCTTTATCGCCTAACTATCCATCTCTCTACCCAGCCATCAATCCATTCTATATTTTTAATATATTTTAACTTAACCACCAATTTATCCTTTCTGTCACTCTGCATTCCTTCCTGCATCTCTGGGATCACTTTCTTACTACCTATCTAAATACTTTTAGTATTTTTTCTAATGTTAGTCCACTTGTGATAAAGTCTTTCAATTCTTATTTGTCTTAAAATGTCCTCATTGCACTTCAACTCTTGATAAATAGTTTTGCTGAATTTATAAAATTTTAGGCTGGCAGTTCCATTCTCTCAACAGGTTAATATGACATTCCATTGTCTTCTAGAGAATTTCTGCTGAGAAGTAGATCCCCTGGTCTTATTGTTGCCTCTTTGAAAATAATTTTTTTTCTGCCTGCATTCACAACTTTTCTCTTAGGTTTTACTTTCATCAGTTTTACTACATTGTGCGTAGCTGTTGTTTTCTCTGTATGTATCCTGGTAGGGGAATGCAAGGCTTCTTGAATCCATGCTTTGATGTCTTTGATCATTTTCAGAAAGTATTGCTCCTGCCTCATCCCTGCTTCTCCTCTTCTAGGACTCCAGTCACATGATGTTATATAGAGTAACATGTTGCATAAGTCTCTTACACTGTTTTCTGTATTTTCATCATTTTTGCTCTCCATGCATCCACTTGGATATTTTTCTATTGATCTGCCTTAGTGATTTTCACTAATTCTTTCTTGCAGTGCACCTAATCTGCAATTAAATGTATCGATTGAGTTCTTAATTCCATTGTTTCATTTTTTAAGTCCCAGGATTTCCAGTTTGTTTTTCATGGATTCCAGTTTTCTGGTAAAATTCTTCATCATGTCATTTATTTTCTTGAACACACTAATCACAGTTTTTTTAAAGTCTATGTTTGATAACACCAGTAAATGGGTCACTTAGGGGTCTTTTACCATTGCCTATTTTTTTCTTTTGGACCTATTTCCTGGTATGCCTGGTAATTTTTGATTGAAAAAAAAATTTTAGAGACTCTTGAAAATACGCTTTTTATTCAGTAATGGTTCACCTTCTCCTCTGGGAGGCAGCCTGAAAGGGGTCATCACCACAACCCAAAGACTTAAATGAGTTTCGTATAGTTGTCTACTTTGGATTTACCGCTGCTCCTAATGTATAGCTCTCTGAGCATCCTTTCTCCTTGGTGGGCTTTGAATGCCAATATATTTTAGTTGGCACTATGATACTAAAAACTCTATTCTTCTTTTCTGTGGTTTTTAACTTAGCTCCTCAGTCTCTTGTTCTATACAGTAATATTTGGCAAATGCATCAAAGGGGAAAATACTGGAGTATCCAGCCCATTTTTTTCGTCCTTTCTTCTCTTCAAGATCTTGATCTCTCAAGTCCTGCCTACCTGGGCAGCCCTGAACTCAAATGTTTGCTTTCTTTAGCCCCATGATATTGCCACAAGGTCTGCTGCGTTCTCAGAAGATGACCCGAGAGAGAAAAGCATCTTCCCAATTCTCTGTACTTCTCTTCTCTCTCAGATCTTAGCTATTCAAGTCCTACTGCCTTGGCAGCTCTCTAAGACATCTGTGGCTCAGAAGGGGCTGTCCACAGACTAGCATCAGCTAAGGACAGAATCTGTTCTGATTGGTCAGTGTCTATGACAGTCCAAGTTATTATTTGAAAGACTCCAGTGGAAAGATAACACTTCAGAGGCAGTTACTACAATTGCTTTGTAGTATCTTCATTACTGTCAACCGCAGAGGCATTGCTAATTAGAATAATGCAAGTTAGAAATGAGTTTCTTAGGTGAAAATGGTTGTGTTCAAGATACACAGATTGGCTAGAAATATTGCATAGGCACTCGCTCTTGTCCAAACAGTACATAAAAATCCAACACGCCCAATTAGCCTATGGATAGAACTCTGATTGGTCCATTGTTCAGACCCTAACAGGAGGATATTTTTAACCTGACTTTAATTAGATGATTACTTGAAGCATTTCATCAGCACATAACTCCTACCTGCCCCTAGTGTATCCTTTATGCGAGGTGCTCTAGGAGTGTGTGTCTAGGACAGGGAGGTGGCTCTTCCCAGCTTATAAAACAGATTATGTAACTTTTCCTTCCAGCTTGCTAACACATGTTTGTAACTATGGCAGAATTTGGTTTGATTTATTTTCTTTATAACACCACCTGGAAACGTTTCGTGGAAGGAAACCTATGGCCCCACTTATTTACAGGAGGCTAACAATATCTACCCCAAAATAACTACAGATAACCCAATGGGCCTAAGTCAGTTTGTACATATCCTTTACATCACAAGCCAACGAAAAATTTCAGTGGCCCTGATGGCCTGACTTGCTCTGGCTTTCCACCTTTGCTTTTCTTTAAAAATTTCATGGGAACTATTGACATTATAACCTTGGATTTTTCTTGGCTCAATTGAGCCAGGTTCTCTTATTAATTCTAGTTGCACACAAAGAGGAATTGAGGTGACTGAAATGTCTTCCTAAAACTGATGTATAAACACTGTATTCAAAAGAACTGACCCCTCTCCTCTCTCCATCAGAAAAAAAGCTTACAAAGCTTATAGGTATCACCCTGAGCAGAAAGACCATTAGGGAACCTGAATTCTATTTCAGGGAAACACACCAAGAACCCAGAGAGGCCACCAAAGTGGCATTTCTGACAACTGTAAAGGGTTTAAACTGCTTTCTGGACAAAAACTGACAGGGGTCAGCCCTTGTCTGCAGGGACTCAGTGGGAATGGCCCACCAGACGCAGAGTGAAATGGCATTATTATTTGCTGTCCTGTGAAAGCATCAGGAAGGTCCAGGGCACAGAGTATCCTGAAATCACCGAACTCTTTACCTTGGAAGGAAGTTAAAAGATTTTCTGGTCCATTATCTTCATTTTATTGTCAGGGGAAACTGAGGTCAAAAGAAGCTTGGTAATTTAGCCCAGGTTACACAGGAGGTAAGGCCTAACCCAAAATTCAGTTTACCAGATTTTTAATCCATGGTCCTGTTTAGGGTTTCCTGTTTTCTTTCCTCTATAAGAGGCTCATAGAGGCTCTCCTGCTCAGCCTTAGTGACATTCCCCCAAGCTTGCTTTTATAAACACGTTCAAATGAGGTCACCATGACACTGAATCTGGCACAGGACTTTTAGGTTAAATGTGTCCATCCAGCTGTCTTGAACATGGGCAGAATGCCCTCAACAGAGAAAATAGAAGTTTTTCTATCAGAATAACAGGAAACAACAGCAGTCTGTAATGTGGACTACTTGTAATTCTGAAGTATCAATATATAGTTATTTTCTTTCGAGAAGGGAAATATAAAAATACTGGTGTCAGCAAGAAAAAGCCACTTACATGTTAGCTTTGACCTAAATTGTTTAGGTCCTTACATTTCTGGTTGAAATTCATTTCATTCTTTGGATAATTTTGGCAGAGACGAAATATGCTGTCTCAAAAGGAAGAATAAACAAAATTAAATCTGTTCAGTGATTTCTCACGGGACAAACGCCCATCTAAGCAACAAAATGAGAGAGGAAAAACTCTTGATTACTGAAGAGGTGGCTATGTGTTCGAATTTTTTGTAAAAAAAAAAAAGAAAAATACAAGGCTCTGATTTACTTGCCAATATTACATATATTTCAAAACACCATTTTCTCCGTTTTTATTTCTCCAGCTCCAATTGAAATTAACGACGTATTTCACAAATAGGGAAATCATAAAATACTTATAGGATTCTTGCTGGAAAAATTTTCATACAGCAATACAGGCAACAGAAGATCACCCTTAGCTAGTCTCAAATATTTTTTAACGTACACATTATTTTTCAAGGATTCCATATTGAGGCAGAGAAGAAATCCAAAAGTAGAATTAATGGAAAATTGTTTTTAATAAGACACTAATATGAAACTGCCTACTTTTTATTATGTAGCCCTGTGACAGGCTGGAAATACAAATAAGGACTATGTACTGAAAATGTGTTCTACAAAAGCCTGAGTGGCATGTGGTCCACTCATGGATAATTTGAAAATAACCTATCACGGGAATGGCAACTCGATTCCATCTTTCCTTTGTGCTGGATCTACCCATTGCAGATATCACAAATCAGTCACAGCACCGTTTCCTGCCAAGCTCAATACTCAAGGTTGAGGCGAACATTTGATGATTGTGAGCAAGTTAGCTGAAACTGGCTTGCTACTCCAGGTAGTTGAACAACTCGACATACAGCAATACAACGGTTACAAGTATGAGCGTTGGACGCAGAAGGAACTATAATAGATTTACACCCAGCTCAGTCACTTATTAGTGAACTGCTCTTGGGCATGTTACTCAACCTCCATGACTCTATCTCTCTTCCTTCTGCAAAACTGGGATATTAACAGAATCTACATCAAAATGTTTCTGTAAAAATTAAATAAGGTAATTAATATAAAGTTCTTAGCAAAGTGCCAGGCACAGTGTCAGCTCGCAATGGATGTTTGCTATTAGTAGCAGTGATAGAATAATGTGAATATCATTAGCAGTGTTTACAGGAAGAGTTCTGGTCTACATTAAACTAAGCCCCATCCATGGTGAGCCTCACACCTTCTGGGCAGCAAGTTTGCCTCTTTCTTCCGATGACCCTGGACATGGCCTACACACAACTCTAAGAGGAATCACAAGTAGAGCATAGATCAGTTTTCTTGCTTTAAACGTTTGCAAACGTAGCAAACACTAAAGTTAAATCTTTGAAGAGGGATGCAGTGCTGTGTTGAAAATGCACTGAATCTGACTATCTTGGAAAATCACAGGCTGAGATAATACTTGCAAGCTATCCCCAAGTCCTTTCGTGTGGCTTGACCCCTCTTAGATTTCACCCCAGGACTCGATCATAGGTTGCTATCATTTTAAGAGAAAGGGAGACATGAGGTTTACTTCCATGAGGTATAAACATCTTTCCTGGATTTGCATCATGAGTCCAATCCATGTTTATTCATAATTGAATGCAACTGCAATTTAACAAATGATGCTCTTTGTCTTATCTGTCTTGAGGGTTGAATAGAATTCATTAGTCCTCTTTAGGCCCTGCCTTAATAAGTTTGTCCAAGAAAATCCCTGAAATTTAGGAGGACTGCTCTATGATGGACGTATTTACAATGATGAATAAGTGGCCTTTAGCTGGGTCCTCTGGGAGGAGGTCTAGTTGCCAGGAGGGGGAAACTGGACTAGCTGTGCCATGTCTTGCAGTGACTTGTAAACGTTGCTCTGCTTTCCTGTCCCTACAATTCCACAGGGATTCTGGGGCGCTGGAGCCCAGGAAGGACTCGGAGATGGAGGGTAGAAGGTCATCTGCATGTAAAAGAGCGCGAGAGGCTTGCTTAGGAGTCACTAGGGGAGCTTTAATCTTATCAGCATATTTTGCATCTTCCAAATGCACACCCAGCCTAAGGCATAAGGAATCTAGACTTCTCTGTTATTAGGAGCTGACTCACAAAATTAACCTCTTAGAGATCCACCCTCTGATTTTAGTGTCTGAAATGCAAATGGAGAACCACTTCAGGGCCTCGCGATAATTATAATCATCTGCTTAAAGCTAAGACCCTTTGCTTTACTCTAAGTCTCCATGACAGTCCAGACCCAAGTCTTCAGTTCATCAAAAGCTAGATGGAAGAGGATGGGGCCACAGTGGAGTGACCCGGTCTGCAGGTTGCAGCTCTAACCCCCGGAAGGGACAGACCAGAAGGCTCCGCGCTCTCCCAGGCTAAGAGGGGTGGAGGGCGGGTCATGCCCTAGAGGCTGTTGTTTCAGGAGCTGGGCCCTGTGGCCCTGCTCAGACCCAGATGTGACAGACGCAAGGGTCCAGCCCTCTCTCTCTTACCCTGTGGTACAATCTGCGCTGTGTGTAGCAGTGTTTATCTGGTTAGTGTTTGCAGGGAATGTATCCATTATTGGGATCGGCGGGCAAAACTGGCCAAATGTCAGGTGGGTGCAGAGCCCCTTGCTCATATAGTTAGAGGATTTTTTTTAAAAAAGCTAAATGAGCCTAAAAGTTGCCAACAAAGCAATGAAGAGAGAAGGCGCTGAACCAATGGCAAATTTTCATGCTTTGAGGAAACAAAACAAGCATCCAATTGAAGAACATGGGTTAGGGAAAAGAGTTCAGGCCTCAGGACTACTTATTATTTTTCCTTTAACTCTTTACCATTTCTTACTGTCAAGGAGAGAGGTATGTAACCAGGCTACCCACAAAGGAGTGTGAGGAAGGGGACAAGCTTTCACCTAGAAGATGAATCGGGTCTGAGGACCGAATGTTCCCCAGGGTGACCAGAGTTGATAGCAGTCTAATGTGTAACTGAAATTTGCTAAGAGAGTAGGACTTAAATATTCTCACACACATGCATAAAAGACAAATATGCGAGGAGATGGATGGGATAATTAACTCGATGGGGGAATCCTTTTATAATGTATACATTTCTCAAGTCATCATGATTGTACACTTGAAATATCTTACGATTTCATTTGTCAATTATAATTCAATAAAGCTGAGGAAAAGAGAATAAAAAATTGGACACCCCCGTGCAAAAAAAAGTATGAGGAGAGGCCACAGCCAGCCCCTAAGGTCACAATGTAGGTTCCCACCTACAGCAGTGGCTGGCTAACTTGTCCAGGCCCCAGGCTTGGTATCATACTCTACTGTCACCATCCTGACAGTTTAAATCATTCTTTAGCAAGAGGCTCCACATTTCACTTTGCACTGGGCCCCACAAATTACAGAGCCCTGGCAGTGGCACTTTTCTCCTTTAGATAGGTATGAAGCACCAATGGTTTAAATCTATTCAATTTAACAGCTCAAATTCAGGTGTGAAAGACCATTTCAGAAATACATGCCTGATTGTATTGATAAATGCATGCGTGCGCGCACGTGAGCGCGCGCACCCACACACACACACACACACACACACACACACACACACACACACACACAGATGTGGTGTAGTATCGGCGGGGCTGGTGAAATACTTCAAGGGACTCTAGACACCCCATTCTCCATTTTCCACAATTAGAGATTCATTTCACATCTTCACAGAGCCACAAAATTGACTATGGGGATCCAGCCCCATGACACAAACCCCGCCCTCAGGCCTGAGACCTTAAACTTTGGGACAAGTCGGTGCTGAAGGAACATGGCTCTGCTACAGTTTGGTTTTCTTCCTGTGGCCTGTGTGACCTTGGGCGAGCCACTTATGAAAGCTGCTGAATGTTCACTGAGTCACCTGTACAATAATGATAACTATGTTGCCGAGTTCTTGTGAGCATTAAATGAGATATTACTTTGTGTATTTCAAATTTCTGTCTCAAAACCATTTTTTTAAGTATTATATGTGATGGTCTCCATTTCCCTCTCTCTCTTTTTTCCTTGAATTGCTTACTCAATCTTATACTTTGCTAAAACTTATTTCTTGAAAATGATTTTTCCAACAGACAGATGTTTCTCTTGCTCCAAATGTGACCCTCATTTTTAAAAAGCGGGGAGGGAATCTTTTTCTGGCATTTCTCAGTGATTTTGTAAAATGCTCAGCAAAGCAGTGTTAGCCCAAATGAACCAAGATGAATGTGTTACAAAAGGAGCCTTAAAAATATGTAGTCGGGCCGGCTGAGTGGCGTGATGGTTAAGCGCTGGCCTGGGAAGCCAGCGGCCCAGGTTCGGGTCCTACATCTGAGGGCCAGTGACACTGCCCTCCAAAAAAAAAAAAATATGTAGTCAAATCAGAACCAACACTTCTTGGTTTTGCATACATTGACCCTTGAGAAAGCGTACAGTCTTCTAGTTTTTAATCATGGTATATGGATTTTTTGAAAGCTCCTTTTGGAAAGGCCAAGCTTAAGTAAATGCCAGTGTATTTAAGAATATAACAGGTTGCTTAAAAAAAAAAAAAAAGAGTTCATATTTAACCAGAAGATAGCATGACTATTGATCAAGTTTCAAAGCAGTGTGGAATTTTAACTCCTTCCTTCATTTATTTATTTATCATAGTGATGGAGAAAATGTTAGCATCACTCATGTGAAGGGGCTGCAATATGCCATCTTGAGGTCTTGCCTCAATGGATCTGTGGTCACAGAAAATGGCTACACAAGGTCACCCATTTATAAGAAACTGCAGAGTTTTCTCCTAAGGCTATCTTCACATGCAACATTTAAATATACATATTTATATATTGGGTTGTTGGAAAAGTCATGACTTTTTTTTATGTTTTCGTTGCAAAACTGCATCATGACTTTTCTTCATGACTTTTTTTTATGTTTTCGTTGCAAAACTGCATCATGACTTTTCTGACAACCATATATATAACATATATATATATAACAACTATATATATATATATATATATAATAAAATTTTCCATTTAACCAATTTTAAATGTACATTTCAGCGGCATTAAGTATGTTCGCACTGTTCTACAATCATTATTACTATCCACTTCCAAAACTTTTTCTTCTTCCCAAACTGAAACTCTGTACTCATTAAATGTAACTCCCTATCTCCCCTCCCCCAGCCCCTGATAACCACCGTTTTATGTTCTGTCTTCATGAATTTGCCCACTCTAGGTACCTCATGGAAATGGAATCATACAATATGTGTCCTTCTGTGACTGGCTTATTTCACTTAGCATAATGTCCTCAAGGCTCATCCATGTTGGGACATGTGTCAGAATTCCCTTCCTTTTATGCACAACTAATATTCCACTGTATGGATATGCTACATTTTGTTTATCCATTCATCTGTTGATGGGTACTTGGTCAGTATTGTTTTTATTTCTCAATTTCGATTCTTAAAATACTAAGGTGTCTGCTTGTCTTTTGCCATCCCACTTAGTCCAGAGAGAAAAAGCAATTCTCAGGGCCCTCAGTCACCAGGTCCTCTCATACAAATATACTGTGTTAAAAGAGAGAAAATGAGAGAGAGAGAAATGTTAATGGACCACAGTAAAAAAAAAAAAATTAAAAAGTAAGCTCCAAATTGTTAGAAAAATCTCCAAATCTCCAGTCTTTGAATGATGCTCCCAAATCTGTTTTATTGTGCTACAAAATTTCTTTTCCATCAGTCTAATTTATAAACAATATTCCAGAGAGGAATCCAGCCCAGAACGTACATGGAGAGACTGGTCAGAGAAGTTACACGGTGTCTAGTTAGGGGGTTATGAGGTACATCTGACCAGTGACCAAGGTGATTCTTGCCAGGTATGTCCCTTCACTCACTGTTCATGGGCTCTCTGTGAAAGGCAGTTAGGGGGCTGCTAAGGTGCGTGGAGCTTACCTGCATTTGTGAGAGATAGCAGATGCATGGTGTGGAACATCTCATTAGCACTTTCTTTAGTGAGGTGAGATTCCAAATATTGCCCAGAATGAGTAAAAAGATAACCCAGAATGACTGACACTTAATAAGGGAGGAAAGGCAGAGAGGTCAGAGGTGAAGAGAAAGGATGTGAAGGTGAAAAGTTTTCAAACGGAAGTAGAAATAAAACAGAAGAAATAAAAAATCATCTTGTCCAAGCACCAGTAAGGTGAAGCACTCCAGTTCAAGAAGAGGTATCAGAATGAAGAAAAACGTTAAGAAAAAATATAAAAATGGGATGAGGAAACTGACGTACAGATTTGTATATCAACATGTTACTAACAGACTACTGGGAGTTGAAAAGAAAGAGGAAAACATTTGGTATACTAAGATCAAAAGAAATATTCTGGCTGATTGGAGCCCAATGAACTGCTCTGAGTTCGGGGATTCCCATATCGAACATCACAAAATTAACAAAACGAATGTTCCAGATTTACCTTCCCCTTTTTAACCTTCTGGTCACCCCACCTTGCAACCGCTGCACGTACCTTTCCTCATGCATGTTACGTACCCACCTGCAATGGTGCATGTGGCAACACGCACCGGGGCAGGCTTGCTGCATACATCCTTGCAAAAGTCATTAGTGAAACTTCTTTTTAACAATTTAAACCTTATACCTGTACCTCCCCTGCTTCCCTGAAACCAGGTGTCAGCACTGGTAGTAAAATGAGTGTAGGAGGGACTGTGACATGCACAAGCACTTCAGCCAGGTCTGGGAGGGGCAGAGCAGTGCAGGGCTTGGGCTCTGGGGTCAGTGGACCTGGATTTCAATCCCAGCTGGGTGACCTTGACCAACTCTCTTGGCCTCTCTGAGCTTCATGCTGCTCACCTATAAATGGGGTCACTAATAGAACCTGTGAGGATTGAAAGGAAGGGTGCCCTTCGCACACTGCTTGAGACAAAGTAAATGTGCTATGCATGTTGACTATTAATTAGTATTTTTATTATGACTGGATCTGAGTCAGCTTTGCTTCCCAGGCTCTTGGATTCCACACGAAACCTCAGACCCCCACACTCATGAAATTCATGAAACCCCCTGAGATCTGGAGGGGACAGAAAAGGAGATGACCCAGAGCTGTGACCAGCACCTACTTCCCCACCTTCCCAATGAACCTACGCCTAGGAATGTAACCTAGCACACGCCGCGTGTGACTGCCCTGTTACACCCAAAGGGGAAGCATTCTCCAGTGACGTGGGCTCTTGAAATGATGAAATGTCATATTCCCAGAACTATGTGCGTCTCATTATGATTCACACAGCACACTCCCAGACTCGAAGGCTCCAGCATCAAAGATGCTTGTGAGTTCATTAGTTCCTCACGGCTTACTCCTTCCCGAATCCACACGTGCCTCTGGGTAAACCATTCACGGGTGGGAACAGTGGTAGTAATCGCATCCCCCCAGGGAGCAGGGACACGGGGAATGAAACGTATTAATTAAGCCTCCATAGCCTATCCATGAAGGGAAGTCTTTGCTGGCCCCTTTCCCATCCTAATCCCACCCAATGGTGTCCTCTCTTCTCAGTCCTAAGGAAGACTTCAGGCAGATGGCACAAATCAGGTGCACAGAAAGCTGAGTGCCCTCAGGCAGTTTCTTCCCGAGCTCTCAGAAAAGCCTGCTTAATGATGTTTAGATTCAGCCCTCTGGGTTTTCATATAAAACAATGTGCATCTCTGACTACACCTAGTGAGACATCCATGTTGGTTATAAAGGATCAGTCACTAGAAGCTCTGACTGAAAGATAAAGATCTTGCCTCATGGAATTGTGTCCTTGACAATCTCCACCCTTGGTTCGCACTTACTCCTAGAATCAAGCACGGCTGCCCCATTTGTTGTTTTTCTCTTCCTTCGCTAGGGGCCTCATTAGCAGGGACAGAAAACTGCACCCATTTCCGAGAGGAGTGCAGTGGGTTCGACGATGCGGTGCCACTGCTAAGAGAGAAGGACCCGACATGCTGTCACATCAAACCAGAGACGGCTCAAAGTGGCCAAGGACACTTACCAAGGTCTGTGGGCGAAATTCCCAGCAAGGGAGATACTGCAGGGAAATTCTGAAGAAATAAACAAAGCTTAGTGCTCGGTAATGCTAATATTTGTATTCATCGCTTACAATAATAACAAACAATTGGGCACATCTGTCCTCACTTGTTGAGAAAAGAAATCTCTTCCTTGTCTCTATGGTGAGTTGACAGGCAGTCTGACACTCCAGGCAAAGAAAGAATTCTCAAATATTGGCTTCATGTGAAAAGATCAAAGATCTGGGAAGAGGAATAAGGGTGACATCTCTGGACAGCATGGGGACCACGCCACTAAATGACACTGGAGTCCACATCAAGTTTCCTTATTTCAAGACAAATTCCCAACCACCACACTAGTTTTCCAAGGGGAGAAGTTCAAACTCAAAGCCTGAAATTTTACATCGTCCTTTTAATATTATATTTCAGCATTTGAATGTTTTAGGAGTTTCATTGTTCTCTAGACAGATTGACTGAAATGTGGGAATGGGACCCGAAATAGTTTGTGTGCCAGCTGAGCTGGCAAGAGAGTCTTGCCAATTATCATTGATGGAGAAACCCACACAGCGGGAAAGATAAGAGCAACGCCATTTGGTCCACCATTGGTTGTAGCAGAAACATCTTTGCAAAGCACAAATATTCCAGACGGAGCTTATAGATGATGTTTTCAATAAGAAAATGTATGTGCAGTGAATGGCCGGTACAAGGCCTGGTACATTACAAGCACTTCTCATAAGGCACTGTTGCCACATCTAAAAAGTGACATAATTGTGGATAAAGCACTGTATAAGGAATAAGAAGAGGTCTGAAGCAACCAGCTGCGCTTGGGTAATCTGTTGTCTGGATCTTGGTTTCTCTTTTTCTACAAAATGAGGTGATTGGGCCAGACAATCTTTGTGTTTGTTGTTTTTTGTTTTTTTTTTTCATTGAGAGTATTTAATGATTCCAAGGGTTTGTATCTAAATTTTAAACATTTTTTTTCAACGCTGTAAAAATTCAGGATTAAACTTCATGAGCACTTAGTACACATAAGATAAATAAAGACTCCCAACATCTGTACAGAATGAAGGACAATTCAAGTACAGAAGTGCAGAGTGTATTTGAAAAAACCCAGCCCAAACTCAGTCTGTACACCCGATCGCTCACCAGCTCTAACGCTTAGAATGCATTGTTGCAACCCAACCATTCCTCAACACGAGATTTGTTGGTGAAACAATACTGAGCTACAACCCTCTGAAGAATGAGGGACTGCTTGTATCATAGAAATGTAGAAGCTCTCCAATGCCCTCTGGAAAACCATCCTATCTTTTTTTTAAGACACGCGCTAACTGAGAACCACAGCATTCATAAGTTGGCAGAGCACTCAGAAGTCCTAACCCATAAGGAAGTCCCTATGGCTGGGCCCCCAACTGGTGAGCATGCAGATGACACATGTGATCTAACAGGGTGGTCAGTGCACTGTGCTTAAAACTGCCCTGCACCTGGTTTTGCAGCTTTGATTATTTAAAATTTCTATTTAAATGGAGATCTGTCTATTTGCGATCCTTAGCCACCAATCCTAGTTCTACCTAGAGCAACATAAAGAAGTCCATGCCCTTTCAAATGTTTGAATATAACTTCCCCTCTCCACCCTTCAGGTCTACAGTTATTCCCCCCAGACATGCTGGACCGGGCAGCATCTCACTTGCCTCTTCTGCTTAGACACTCGGTATGTGGTCAGTGATCTAACAGTGTCGAGGGTGGTTTTTCACCATCCTTTGCCTTGTATTGTCAAACAACTTTCTCTATGTGGAAACAGTGCAAATGAGTTAAGTTACATCAGGTTACCACCCATTTTTTGCAAATGTCTCAACCAAACGCTATTACCTACCAATCACAAATTATGTGGGAGAACAGAAAAATAACCAAAACATGGAAAGCACAACTAAAACAAGAGACTTCACCCGCTATTGAGGCAGAGGCCCCTCAGGTGTCAATGAATGACTTCTCTCTATATGCCCTGGATGCCTGTAGCTCAACCACGTTAAACATGCATTTCTAGAGAAGCTTATCTGATGCGTTCTCAGTTATAATATGAGCTCATTGTTAGAACTCAATAAACAGAAAATATTACCACTATGTACCCACATTTATGTTATTTTGTCTTTAAAATAAATGGGAACCTTGGTGATCTTGCTCAGTTTTATGGTTCTAAATACCATCTATGTGCCAATGACTCCCAAATTTATATCTCCAGGCCAGACTATTTCCTGAACTACAGACTCATTTATCTAACTGCCTACTTGACAGCTCTTCTTGGATGTCTAATGGGCAGCTCAACTCAGTATATCCCAACTGAACTCCTGATCTTCCTTCTTCTCGTGCCTTTTCCATCTCACTAATGGCTGCTCCATCTTACCAGTTCATCAAGCCCACAATCTTTGGATTTATTTTTCTAGTCTCCCTTTCTCTCCCACTAAGCAGAAATTCTATTGTCTATCCTTCAAATATAGCCAGAACCTGACTGCTGCTCTCGACACCTTCACCCCTCCCACCCTGGCCTGAGCCTAAATCAGTGTAATAGTCTGCTGAGCAGTACCCCCACTTCCACTGTGTTCACCTGACAGTCTGTTCTCAACAGGCAACCCCAGTGATCCTTTTAAAATGCAAGTTGGATCCTGCATAAACCCTGCTATGGTTTCCAACTGCACACAGAAAACAAACAAACAAACAAACAAACAAATCAATGTTCTACCACTTGGAGGCAAACAGTCAAGAAAAAAAAGAACATACACCCACACCAAAATTTGTGCACAAATGTTCATAGCATCATTATTCACATGAGCTAAAAGGTGGAAACAACCCCGATGCCCATCAACTGAGAAATGAATAAACAAAATGCGACATATCCACCATGAAATGTTATTTGGCCATGAAGAGGAATGACGTGCTGGTATATGCTACGAGTGGATGAACCTTGAAAACACGGTAAGTGAAAGAAGCCAGACACAGAAGTACACATTGTTGTATGATTCCATCAATAGGAAATATTCATAAAATGGAGAATCCATAAGCCAGAATAGAGCTGCCAGGGGCTGGGAGAGAAGAGAATGGGGAGTGACTATTGAAGGGTATGGGGGGCCGGCCGAGTGGCGCGGTGGTTAAGCGCTGGCTTGGGAAGCCAGCAGCCCCGGTTCGGTCCCACATACGAGGGCAAGTGACACTGCCGTCAAAAACAAACAACAATAAATAAATAAATAAAGGGTATGGGGTTTCTTTTGGGGGATGATGAAAATATCCTGAAATTAGATAGTGATGATAGTTGCATATCTCTGCGAATATACTAAAAACCACTGAATTGCATGCTTTAAAGGGGGTGAATATTATGGAGTGTGACTTATATTTCAATTTTTTAAAAAGGCGAGGTCCTCACAATGGCCTCCTGGTAGGCTCTCTATGATCTTACCCTCCTGAAACCTCTCCGACTTCCTCTCCCATTCTCCCCTCAGTCTCTTTTCCAGCCGCCCTGGACTCCTTGCTGTTCCTTGAACAGCCCTGTTCTTGTCACAGAAGCTTTGATCTCGCTATTCCCTCTTCTGCAAACGCTTTTCCCTCAGAGATATCCAGACACTTGCTTGGTTAAATCTCTCACTGCCTTTGTGTCTTTGCTCAAGTCTTATTTTTTCAGGGGGTCCCGATCACTTGATTTAATACCACGACTTCACCCTTCTAACACCTGCTCTCCTTTTCCTTTTTCTGACGAGTATTTATCACCTTCTAACCTACTGCCTGATTGGCTCACTTACGCATGTGGTTTATGGTGCATCTCCACACATGCGCACTAGGCTCTAAGTGCCACGACGATGAGCGTGGGAATCTTTGTGTTCACAGCTGCATCCCAGGTGCCTGGAACAGTGCTGTACACATAGGTGCTTGAAAGGTATTTGTTGAATGAATGAATCCTACAGCTTGAGTTTCAAAAAGGAGCCCTTGAACAAGGTATTTTGGATTTAGAAAAGAGAAATGGAACTGAACTACGAGAGCACCAAAGACAAGGGACACATCCTATGTAACTGAAAAATAACGCTGAAATTTAGCTCCAGTTTTGCCATTCAATTTGTACAAACTAGTAGCTGGCTAAATCATTTTTACCGCAATCAATGGTACTGGCTCACTTTTAGAAATATCATCTCCCGCACCCACTGAGACTTCTGCCCTTTGTACCTCTCCTATCGGGGGGCAATCATTGTTCCAGTTTTTCCAGGTGAAGTGCACCAGTGTCTGTTTTTTCCAGACACATCCACACATACACTCCATTTTCCCTTTGACTGATGGGGGTGCCTATGTTGTTTACACTCTGGCTGTGTATTTACTTTTCCATTAGTGAAGTGTAAGAAGGCCTTCTAAGAAAGCATCTTAGGAGCCAAAAACAATGTAAACTTGCCTTTGCTGAGTTTTTGCATTACTATTGAAATATAATTCAGATAACATAAAGGTTACCATTTTAAAATATACAAGCCAGTAGTTTTTAGCATAGTCACAGAGCTGTTCAACCATCACCACAGTCAATTATAGAACATTTCATCACCCCGCCAAAAAACCCATACCCGTTAATAGTCACTCCCCAACAGTGTGTGTGTGTATGGCGTATGTATGTAAAATATATATATTTGGAAATATACACATATTTTAAAATAACTACTTTAGCTAGAAGTTTCACTTGCTAAAGCAATAAGGATTTCCCCTGCCAGAACCCTTAATTTTTTTTTTAACTTTTTTATTATTATTATTAGTTAGAGATATACAAAAAAATGCAATAGTTATCTTTTTCACCCCTTACAAAGTGACTACCCCTTCCCCCTCCCCTGCCCCCACCCCCGATATCATACATTTCTATTACAATTCCATTGACTCTATCCCCATACTATATTTCACATCCCATGACTATATATGTGTTCAATTATAGTTGACATCTAATATTATTCAGCGGCAGCTTCAGATGTACAGTGCAGTGGTCAGGCCACTGCACCATCCATGAAGTGGTCTCCCTGGCAAGACATGAGTCCTTCTGATCCCCTAAGAAAAATATTTACAACCTTATTGATTATATTCCCTAAACTGTCTCTTCTGCCTCTGCAGCAGTATTGTAGCTCTCAGTTTGTGTTGCCTCGTCCCTTCCCCTTCTCCCTCATGCCCACCCCCGTCCCATCTAGCCCTCATCAGTTTTTACTTTGTGCCAGAACCCTTAATTTAACAGTCCACATGCAAACTTCTGGGAGACCAGAGCTAGCAAGAAATGAAACAAAACCAAACCACAGTGTATCACTGAGCTTGTATCAACAGCAGTTCCCCTGCCAGGCTATAACTTTTTAATAAAGAAAAATGTCACTCAACTCAGTAACAAGGGCCTCTCTCTTCTCTCTTTCTCTCTTCTCTTTAAGATAGAAGTATTTCAAACAGTAACTTTCTCAGCCCGAATTCCCTCCTTGGGCAAACAGCACCCTCCTTTTCAGCAAAAGCCTCATTTTCTCATTCTTTTCTGTAACCACTTCAGGTTTTCATGAAAGTGGCATACGACTCGGGGGACACTTTGCAATGAGGAGCCACTCTCGGGGGGAATGAAATCCTGCTTGCTGATAGGCTGTCCCTGCTCTCTATAAAGCATGCCTGAGTAAGGTAATTACCTGTTTTGTGGTGAGAGTGCAGGGAAGTGGGCGCTCAGAAGCAATGAGGAATCTGGTAAGGGGATGGAGGGGACACCGCTCCTTCTGCAGACTGGTGGACTCCTCTGCTTGGTTCACTGTCAGGAACCATGCAAAGGTGGTTTATGTTCATGCCTCGTCAGTGCTATTTTCTCTCCAAGAGTCAGCAGAGAAGGCATCTTCATGGAAACTAAAAATACCCTCATGGTGTCGGGATAAGGAAGGGTGAAAAGCCTAAATGAAGTTGGCCTGGACATTTCTCATAATTCCAAATCATTAGAGAGGAATTTAAAGAATTCTGGATTGGTGCTATCCATCCCCACTCCCACCCCACCCCTCTTTCAGGGAAAGTTCAAAGGTATGGGCAACTCTCTAGGTCAAAGAACACATGTTTTGGGTATGTTCAGCCTGGTTCTCACCCACATGTCACAAACACATGATTTAAGCCATGGTTAAAGGCAGGGGCCACTGGTGTGAGAACCATTGCCAACCAATTTTTAGGCCAAACTGATGAAACTATCAGCCAGGTGGGACCTCTTAGGTTACTCAGATCCAGTGGTTTCCATCTTGGAGCCAGCTGATGGGGAAAGAACTGGGAAATAGAGGCCTCTTTTGTTTGCAAACACTCAAGTACCAAACACTCAGGTGCTCCAACAATAGAGGAAAGTCCTTTTCTCAAGGAAACAGGTTTTCATCTCAAACTCTCACGGCAACCCAAACCAGCACATTACAGAAATGAGGCGTAAAGGGAATCACCGCCTACACAAAATACTCCACAAAGCACCATCCTACTAACTAAATAGCTTGAATCCTTTTGAACACCACTCTTTCCTTCATTCTTTCTACCACCCCATGAGGTGGTATAAAGCTTAATATTTAACAGAATTTATTTTATTGTGGAATGCTCAAAATGTTAGCGTCTAGGTGAATTCTTGGATAATTACAACTGTCTAAGGCTCAAAGCTTCATAACTTCCAGTCTTCCATGTTTTGAGCACAACCAGCCATTCTGAGCATGTTAAGAATGGTACATTCTGCGACTTTATTCTCTAGATGAATGCAAAATTTCAGCTGAAGGTTAGGTAGGCCTTCTTCCTGAAGTGAATGCCAATCTTTTAAGGAGCCAGAGAATTTTTACAGCGTTTAAGAGGAAAGGTCATCGCATAAATGGTTTGCCCACACATTCAGTCAACCAAATGGAGGAAAACGCTCTTGGTTTAAAATCTCTCCTTTCCTTCTCATGGTTGATTTTATTTACCTTGTAATCCAGCCACAAATGTTCCTTGAAACAGCCATCAATTAAAACAGTCCCTTAAAATAACTGAGGGTTGCATTCTCCTTTGCCCGATTCTCTCTTCCCCTGGGCTTATTCATTCTTTGGTTACATCGAAAGAAAAGAAACGTCTGCTTACTGTACCTTCAACTTGTGTACCGGTGTGCAGGCCCTTTGTTCACTCAGCTGTTACAGCCTTCAAGGAGAGCACACACCAAAGCTTTCTATCTACCAAAAAGCATCGTACTCTGAGGTCCAGGGACAAGCTGAAGGGGGCAACAACTCCCTGAAAACATATGCAACATTTTGTGTGTCTGGGCATTTTTCAGGTGAGCGGGCCTACTGTTTTTATTAGATGCTTGTGGGAAAGATGCTCCATTTGCCCCCTAAGTCCACTGCCCACCCTCTCCACCCTGGTTTGTGCCAGGAGGCAGACTGATGCAAACTGCAAGGACAGACAGATCCCTTCTGGTTTCAGGATGTTGTCAGATGATGGGGAGCTCAGAAGGAGGTGGGATAGAACAGGGCATTTGTGCCCAGGATCCTACCCCCTGGGGCCACTGAAGGCTAGCCGTGACTCTCAGCTGATGGTCCCAGCTCTTGTCAGGTTCCTCCGTCTCAGGGTTGTGGTAATGGCTTCTCGTCTTTGCCCCACAGACCCACAGGGAGTAAGAGTACCGCCATTGCTGGCTCAAGGAGCCCTCACCGTGGCTTCTCTACCCCTGCCAAGCTTTGTCAACAGCCCCTTTAAAACTGTTTATTATACAGACGGTGCCATCTGTTTAAGGCCAGGACCCCAAGAATGCTTAAGAGGTTGATGACCCCAAAGAGTTATGAATATTTACATGTTCAAAGAATCTATATAAATTCAAAAGAATCTAGAGAAAGCTAGAAAATGGGTCTCCAGGTAACTGGGCAGGAAACTTAAAAGACGTGTGCCCTGTGCTTCCTTCCCATCCTTTGGTGGATGCAGTCTCTGCCGCCATAGAACCCCAACTACTAGGCATGGGTCACCCTGTCTGTGCATCCATGCCACTGTCCCCTTGCAGCTGGTCACTAGCTTAGGCTGGGGGGAAATAGCCACTCACTGGCACTTTCGTCATGTCTGTCTCTCCTGGGAGACTGCAGCAAAGACAGTCCCCATCTCATAGACTGCTGGAAGGAGAGGTGAGGCCATGCAGACTCCTGTTAGTCAGCCAGCCTGTCCCTGTGCTTTGCACCATGGCTGCAGCCCTCTCTTCACCTGGGCCCCTGGGTCAGTAACTGCTTTGGATTTGATTGGCTGGATTTGACAGTGGTGACCTGTCTCACACACACACACACACACACACACACACGCATGTACACACACTCTCACCAGGAGAACTGGACCCGCCCTACCTGTCTGGCCCACCTTCTCCTGGAGCACTCACCCCATTTCCCACTGCTTTTAAAATAACCCCAAACTGTCTTTGATGGATCAGCATCTTTGGAACCAGAGACCAGCGTAGTTTTTTGAGTATGCATTTTTAGTTCATGGTATCCTTTTCCTACTCTTGATTTGTGCTCCTCTCCTCTTAAAGATACAGGAACCTGCAGGAGTTTGAGGAAAACTAGAAAGGGTGGGGACGGCATGATTCAATGTGGGCAGAGTCTGTGCATGTTTTCCAGAGGACGGGGAGGCAATGATTTTAAGAGCTCTGTGGTAACACGGCAATAAAACATCGCTAACTGAGGAATGAATCATTAAAAAAAAATCATTACGGGGAAGCTTGAGACAACAAACCTCACAGTACAACGTCTCCAAGTAGAAAAGGTGTAAATGGATTCGTCTCGGAGGGGTTTGTACACAGTGGAATCCTACATTTCCCCACCTCCGGTTTCCTGCAATAGTCACACTGCACTCACAGGACCCAAAGCAGCCCTGTTCTCACTTCCTCTTCCCCCTTAGTCACAATCCAGGCTGTTGGTCCCCAGAGGTGCACTGCTTCGGTGGGGTGGGGTGGGGGTGGGGGGTGGGGATTGTGCTGGGCTCCCAGGTCTCGGGACCAGCCCAGCTAGAGTAACTTCTGTAACCACTGACTGCATAGTCCCTGGACATCCTCAAGGAACTCACCCGTGAACTTCCTGATGGTCCAAATACCTTCAGATCCATGACGTCACTCCCTCACCCCTCTAAGCACTCTAGCCCCCTGCTGCCCTCTCCAGCCAGGAAGAAATAAAACCCACCACAACACTGATGCATCCATGGAACACAAGCTATCGTGGGAATCTCCAGGCTTTTAAGGTCTGCCAAACCATGGCACAAATCCTGCCCTCACCTCCCATCCCCCACCTCCCATCTCAGCGGTGAGGTGGGGGCAAGTGGCTTAACCTCTCTGAGTCTCAGTTGTCTCTTCCATAAAATGGGAATAATATTCCCTTAGCTCATGGGACTGAGGACTGGACACCGTGATGTATGTAACGAGTTGAGTACAAGGGATCAACAGGAGCTGGCATCACGTGTGTGGACCTGTGCTGGCAGGTACCCAAGTGCAGTGGGTCCTTCTGAAAAAGGCCCTATGGGGAAAGCACGGCTGGAGGCCAGAGGGTATTTCCTCAGCAGACATCAGCTACATCTCCCATTGCTTGCTTTCCATGCATCCATTCTGTGCTATTTGTGTGTACATGCATTTTAGACCAAGCCTTTCTCCCCATCCTGGTCACAAACTTAGGACAGGAGTGGTCTCTGTGTGTCCCCCAGAGCCTACCCACCTCAGCAGATACGATGCATTGATTCCTCCTAGAAGGCAGCACACACAGGGTGAAAATTCAGAGCCAGCTTCTAAAGTCAGTCCACTTGGAGTTCAAGTCCCAGCCCTAAGGGACTCTTGGTGGCTAACTTCACTTCCTGTGCCTCGGCTTCCTCCTGTGGGTACTTTGAGCATGAAACTAGACAGTATCTGTCAAGTGTTTATTGGAAGGGACACAGGCACTTGAAAGCCACCCAATAAATGCTGACTATTATTTTTAACACTTGGTACACAATGAATACACAGTGAAAATGACACTGAAGGAGCCCACAGACATGACCATCTCCCCCTCCTATTCCTTCCAAGCAGGGGTCTATTTCTGGCTTTGATGGACTGGCTAAAACACTCCATAAAGTAAAATAAGCCTCGTCTATACGTTCTAAGAAGCTACTGCAAAACTTGACTTGGAAACATTTTGAAGATTAACTTGTAAAAAAATTTTATCTAGAGAAAAGAGTCAGCGTGTCCATGCAACAGCATTCTTTTGGTATGTCTTGAAGCCATTCCATGTCATTCCATTTCAATATAATGCCATTTCAGTGGTATTCCTTAAGAATAAGAGAGATTTCTGGAGGTTTGCAAAATTCTGCCACCATTCCCAGTCACAACCTCTTGTCTTCAAAACGCCTAAAATTAAATTCCTGAGGTGATGGTGAAATCCTATGAATATCGGCACTCCATTTCCATTAATACGTTGTCCTTGTTTCAAGACAATGTACCACTTAGCACACCATTCTCACAGTGAACACTTCTGAGGCCACAGAGAGCTCTCAGCTTCCCTGAAAACCACAGGGCAGTGTCCCCGGGGCAGCTCTGATCAGTCCTAGTCAAGGCTTAAGGAGCTCGAGGTAATTGGAAAGACAGATGAATATTAATTTCTTTCCTCCTCAGTGGATTTCTCTCAAGAAATTACCACTGACCATGGCTGATTGTCATCTAAGCACTCCGGCTTGTCCTTGCATGCTCGCTGAACACATTATTAGATGATCTGATGGGTTACAAGATTGGGACAAATGAGCTGGCTTGAAAGCAGAGCCAGTGAGTCCAGGTTTTAGCACATCATCCCTAAGCCATCCAGGCTTCCAGACTGGGTCCCCCAAACATGGTTTGAGAATTGATTCAAGATTCCCCGAAAGGATACTTTTTCCTGAATGTCTGCTCAGCTGTGACAGGGAAGACAGCTATTGGAGGCTTCCCATCCTCGGTGAATGGACAGGCTCTTGGTTTCCATTCAGATTCTCTCAGGAGAATGCAAGGAGCTGCACCCCAGAGCTGCCGTGTTGGTTTGCTCCACCTCTCCCTTCCTTTAGCTTCCCATCCACCTTGTTCCTATCTCAGTAAGGGCTCTTCCTGGGATGTTTGATTTTGCTAACATTAGTTTGCAAGGTTTGTTTGCATGTCCGCCTCCACCACTTCTCAGAAGCAGTGGCTTCCATCTGGCTTCCCCATCTTTGGAGCTCCTGTTTTGAGAGCCAAAGTTTTCATGAAAAGTCTGTTGAAGGGATTTGGGGAACGGGGAGAGACCTATGAATCTTGAATCACAGATTTTACATCAGGCTGCCACCTGAATCACGAATTCACATCTCAGAGGCTTTCATCCTTTTATGTGCCATAACAGGAACCTAGTCCCATATCTGCAGGATCGGGTTTTTGTCCCACTCGCACCTCCTCCTGGTTTTGCTGTTTTCTCGAGAACACAGTTCTTTTTCCAGTTCCGGTGACCCCACAGAATCCATTCATTCTTTTACTGACTCAGTCAGTCGTAAGGTCCTTTAGGACAAGGCCATATTCACCTCTATAATTCACCCATCTTCCTGGTGATGGGCAGCCCCTTCTATATAGAAGTTGCACTATGTATACAGTGGAATAAGTGTCCTTGTGTCTTAGGCAGAGGATAAGGTATTATGCTTTATTGACACTTTCAGTAAATTCCAAAGCAGATAAGGCTGAACACAGGTAAGATAACATAAACACCAACTCCAACCACTGGTCTGAGCAGGTTAGGAAGATTCAAAAAAAAAAAAAATAGCTGGGTGGGGACGGAAGTGGAGTTAGAAACCCGGGAAGAAAAAAAAAAAAGTAAATAAAAAGAGGAGATAAGTGGACAGCTCCGCTTAGCCAGAAACATAACTGATTAGTCCACTTGGTTTAGTGTTTTTCCAGCGTGCGGCATGGAAATAATTGGCTGTTTGCAAACAAAGTGCAGAAAGAGGAAACGCTCAACCTAAAGCTATAATTAGTTTGTCAATGCTGTGTATCTATGATGTACGCACAACAAGAAACGCGTTCCTGCTGAACTAGCTTCCTCTCCCATCTCTGCTTTCTCTTTTTCAAAATGCGCTTGCATAAGAAAAGGCAAATGGAGGGAAGGCCTCCACTGGCCATTCTGTAAGCCTGACCCATGTCTCGGTCCTGTCAACTGAGCTGGAAGGCCACGAATAGTGGGATCGCCGACCATTCCAAACACTGATGGGAGCCCTAACCCTAGGAAAATTAGAGTGCAGGGAGTTTTAGTTCTTTGCTCTTATTTGCAGGCTAAAGACACCAGCCTGTCTTCTGACTGGGCTCGCGTCCTATCTGATGGATGTTCCAACATGATCGTACTGGTGGCATGTTCTCTGAAAATTGCAGCTATTACTCGTTAGTAAATGAGGGCCCTTGGGCAAAGAATCCGGTCAGAAGACTGAGTACCATGTTACCACCAGATGCAACAAATTAATCCTGAAAGTTTGGCACTTAGAATGGGGATTAAAGCGCTGCAATTAAAATTTACATGTGCAAGATTACATCCATTACTGCTCCTAAAAAATTTATTTGACCTTTCTATTGCGAGGTGTCTACCCCAGACTAGGAGAAATTGAAAGCACACGAAGATGCAGCTACATGTCTCCGTGATCACGCCAGTGGAGAGAGAGGCTGAAAAGGCACACTGCTGCATGGAGTGAGGGCCTGGGACTCGGACTTGGATCCATCACTAATCCATGGACCTTGGGCAAATTAAGCTGCCATCTGGCTCTTTTTCCTAATCCGTAGAACAGTAATACTCTAGGAAGGCTGCCTCTTTCTTCAGGGGTTGCCTGCCCGCTAAATAGCTTCATACCACTCTAAACATGGCACGGCTGGCATCTTTCTGTGACTTGGAGCATAGCCTCGCGCAAAGAGACAGGGATTGGGGACAACTCTTCCTAGATTTGAATGTGCTCTTGTCACTCTATGACCTTAGGCAAACTGTGCAAGTGTTTCCTCATTTATGAAATGATTGGTGAGGATTAAATGGGTTGAATCCTGTAAAAACCCTCAGAACAGTTCCTAACCCATAAAGAGCACTCGCAAAATATTAACTGGCACTATTTATGTAAATGTCCATGGGGAGGACTCAGGTATCTATATAAGGCCTTAAAAACCTGAAAAAGAATTTGGCAGTTTCTAGAAAAAGAAGAGATGCACATATCTATGACTTAGCAATCCCATCATTACCTTAGAGAAACTCACATATGAGGTGTGATCAAAATATATGGTGAATGTTTAAATTTAAAAAATTTATGATAGTAAAAGACACATTGCCATTAATTCTCCTCGAAATATTCCCCCTCGCCTCAGACACACTTATCCCACCATTCTTGCAACTTTCTGAAGCAGTTCTGGGAGTCCTCTTTTGTGACTATCTTTACTTCATCCTCCTTCATGAGAAAGCTCTGTATCACACATCACTTCTGGTACAGCAATTTCTGCCAAATAAACACATTACGGTGTGCCCTCATCCACCTTATTCACCGGATCTGGCACCATGCGACTTCTGGCTCTTCCCCAAAGTCAAAATGATTCAGGACATCAAGGTAGCCACAACAGTGCAACTAAAGATACTCATGAAAGCGACTTCCAGAACTGCTTCAGAAAGTGGCCAGAATGATGGGATAAGTGTGTTCGGAGTGAGGGGGATTATTTTGAGAAGAATTAATGGCAATGTGTCTTTTAGTGTAATAATTTTTTTAAAGAAATTTTATTAGGGAATAGTGTTTTTTCAGGATCCATCAGCTCCAAGTCAAGAAGTTGTTTCAATCTAGTTGTGGAGGGCGCAGCTCACAGTGGCCCATCTGGGAATCAAGCCAGCAACCTTGGTGTTATGAGACTGAGCTCTAACCAACAGAGCTAACCGGCCGCCCCTACTGTAATAATTTTTTTTATTTAAACATTCACTGTATTTTTTATCACATATTGTATGTGAACAAGGGGACACAATCAACAGTGTTCATTGCAGCAATGTTTGCAAGAGCAAAAGACAGTAATGACCACCAGGAGAGTAGATAAATAAGTTGTGAAATTTCCACGATGAAATACTATTAAAATGGATCCATCTCAAAAACGTAACATTGAATGCAAAAAGAAATGTCGCAATAAGAAACTTATAGTATGATACCATTACAAAAGTTTTTTTAAAAATGTAAAACAAGATTCCATATTGCTTATAGATACATGCTTACATCATAAAAATGCACTCAAGTAATAAGCATCATATTGATAATAATAGTTACCTCTGGAGAGGGAGGAGGAACAAGATGGAAGAATACAGGGGGCCTCAACTATTCTGTGAATGTTTTATTTCTTTAAAAAAATGATCAGAAAAAAATGGAAAAACTAAGATTTAAGGAAAGTCTTATATCAATCACCCATTTACATGTTGCATGCATAAAGTATTGCTTAATTTGAAAATAATTCTGAGTTGTACTTTTATTTGTAATATTTGTCTTTTGTGATGCTCTGTCACAGGAAGGTAGTTTTTTGTTTTGTTTTGTTTTGTTTTTTCTCTTCTGTCTTCCTTTTCTGGGATGATTCATTATAAAAAAGCTTTCCTTATTATAACTCCGAATGGACTTTAAAAATTCTGATTTATCTTTACTAACCAACATTGCACATCAATGATATGTTTAGATAATGGATCACTCTCTCATTAAAAAGCATTTATGTAGCCCCTTGAGTATGCATAGCTCTGTTTCAGGGATAAGCATTGGGAAATGATAACAACATTAGATTTAAAGGAAGACCGGTCATTATAGCTTCATTAAAATTTAAAATATTTTGGTAACTTAGTTCATATTTTACAATAATAGAGTTTTAGAGTTCTTAAAAACCATTAAGAAAAACCCAAATACCTTAATTGGAAGGATGAATGAAAGACACAGAAAAATGTGAGCAGAAATACTTCTTTTGGCAAGAATTACAAAAAGAATTACATTCAACCAAATGAGCAATACAATGGACCAATTTTAAGATGAGATATTGTAAACTATCAAATTGGCAAAGATAATATTCGGTATTGACACAGGTTCAGGAAATTGGACTCCCAAATACTGCTGGGGGATAATTTTGCATTATGTATCAAGTGCCTTAATATTATCAATACACTTTGACTCAATAATCCTCCTGCTAGGATTATACTATCGAAATAACCCAAGATGTGCTCAAAGGTTTATGTGCAAAGATATCCACTATAGCATCAGGTATCATTGCAAAACACCTCCATATATAACAAGAATATTCATTAAATAAAATATAATCCACACAATGTAATAATATGCAGTCTACGCATATATTCATTTTTCAGTTTATGTTCAATGACATGGACTAATGTTCAAAAAAATACTGTTAGAAACCGGATACAACGTGCGTGCATATGCATAGGAATCCAATTCTCTAAAATAACTATATATGCATTGGAAAGAGTCAGAAGGAGCCACACTAAAAACCCACTAGTGATTATCTCAGACTCCTGAGCTCATAGGTGTCCCCTTTCTTTATACCCTTATATATTTTTTCAGTGGGCCTATTCTATAATTAGAATAAAACATAAATTATCAGATAATTACAGACATTGAGATCTAGGAAGAATTCCTCATTTTTATAGAGGGGGAAGAAGTAAATTAAGAAGTAAATTAAGGTGAGTGGCTGCACACCTTTCCTGGCGTGGGCAGGCATGTCCTTAGGGACACCCAGAGAAGAGCAGCAAGGTCTCTGTGTAGCCCCCGTGGTCCTTACAGAACAGAAGTCTGCAGGGCTCTCCAAACACTCGCTCCAGGCAATGTTAGCACTCTTTCCCTCCTTGACTATTTATTCCATCTAGACCCAAACAGGCTCATCTCAATGGCTGGGAGAAGATGGCAGCTAAACAGAGAGTTTATTTCTCTTGGCATCACCACCTTAAGTATTTGCTTATCACATAAGCTGCAACTGTCAGTAGAAAGTAACGTAGTATAGTTTTTCAAAAGTGATAGATGTTCAGGGGTTCTGAAATACTTAAATTCAATTAAAATCAAGCAGGGGCTGGTGGTGAGGGATTGGATACCAATGCAAAAATGACACAGAGCCAGTTTCAAGCGGACCTGCAAACCACAGGCCAGAGAGGAGGGGTCAGGAGGCTCCCTGGCAATAGGTGGATGAACAAGGGTTTAAAATTTAGGCACTTTTAAAAACCATACACACAATACCTAGCACTTATTTCTCCTTGGACGCAAACGCTTGTCCCAAATAAGTCTTATAATCTAAAGTTGAGGCTCTAGTTTTACCGAGTGGGTATGAGATATCCAGGCATTTATCCATGTTGGAAAACAAAGCCCAGCTTGAGGGTTATTTTCATGTAAAGAGAGTTCCCACAATTCCCACAATAGAAAGGAGAGAAAAAAGGAGAAAGTGAAAAAGACTGTTGCGGGTGGGGGCAGCCTTCTCTTCTGCGGCTGGTGGCTCTCATGATAGGGAACTGGGGCAGTTTCTAGGGCAGATCAGATCCTTTCCATTGAGGCCTCAATAGTTTTCTCAATGTTTGCCTGAAGCAGGAGCTTGTGGACAAAGTGCATTGTATGAAGACTCCCAATGGAAGGTTTCAAAGGGAAATGCGAAGTTTTGTTCCGCCAGGGCTTTCCTGCCTCTGTTATTGATGCCTTTGAGCACCACAGAAGGAGACAAAGAAAAGAAAGCCTACTGGACTAAAATGTAATTTTTTTTCTCTTTCCATGCACATAACAAGATGTGCATAGAGAAGCATGAATGCATTTGGAAGGGGCTAGAAAAGGCCAAAACAGAGCCATATTTTATTTCCACCCTACTTCAGATTTACCTCCCTTGATGCTCAAAGACATAGACACGAGTACTATGTAGAAGAAAAGTAAGAAGGCTGTCTGGAATACTGCTGAGTGGCTCGAATGAAGCAGGCTAATTAAGGTAGAGACTATAAAGCTATGGCCAGAAGTACAAAAGGGAAAGAAAAGGAGACTTTATTCTGTGAAGTGCAGCAAAACAACTCCCTTCTTCACTCATAAAACTTCTAGGCCCATGATCTTGTTAAAATCAAAATTCCAAACTATTTGTGTAGGTTGAATCATCCTACTTCAACTGATTGCCTTCTTTCAGCTCACAGCCTTCAGATGGGTATGAGTTTCAGTTCCCTAACTGGGACCGCATTCTGCCCAAAGCTTACCGGAGTGCCCATTTCAAGCCCTTGGCTGAGTCTGTAGCCCATGCAACGCTTGTATATGATGAGGCTATTCACTCTAATTTTTACTTACACAACTTCAGAATGATACCATTTCCACATTTAAGTAGACTGAGGCTACTACTATACCAGTATTTAGACGTAAAGCAATCAACATTTTTACCTTAATGAATTTAATTATTTCAAGTTCTTCCAAAGTCCTTGGCCTCTGCTTCATTGTTTGTAAACAGAAGACTTATTAAAAGTCTCAAGTTGTCCCCTAGAGTTTTTGATTCTGATATCAGACAAGGTATAATAGGATCCAAGTCAAAAAGCATTAAACAAATGACATTGTAATCGCTAAAGCCACAACTCATAACAACAGTATAGCATTTGTGAATATCTTTGCACCCCACATATAGCAACCACTTTCAAAAACCCAAAACTACATGAGCGGCAAGGAGAAAGAGACAGAAACACAATAATAATAGGAGCCTTTAACCCAAGACTAGAGTGAGGTGAGTGAGGCACTTTGTTCAGAATCACAATTTAAGGGAGTGCTCCAAATTCAGGAACCAAAGTAAACAATATTTTAATGTAACATTTCAAATAATAATTAATTCAATAATCCATGATGAATTAAACATGAAAATTCCAAATAAATACAGGATCAGTATTACTGATTTTTCCTTTTCCCTCAGGCTCCGATATAGCCCAGCATGAAACAGTCACTGCTTTACCTGGCACTCTCAGCCCAAGACAATTCAAGAAGACGAAAAAATAGTGAGGCTATAGAATACCTAAGCAATTGATCAGTAAGACAGATCTTCTGGTGTGCTAGGAAAGCTAAGTATCCACATGCAAAAGGATATATTTGGACTTTTGTTTCATACCATAGACAAAAAATTCACTCAAAATGGATAAACAACCTAAATGAGCTAAAACCGTAAAACTCTTAAGAGAAAACCTAAGAGTAAATCATCATGACCTGGGATTTGGCAATAGATTCTTAGAGGTGACACTAAAAGCATGAGCAACAAAAGAGAAAAAATACATAAACTGTACTTCACCAAAATTAAAAGCTTTTGCATCATAGAACATTATTAAGAAAGTGAAAAGACAACATAGACAATGGGAGAAAATATTTGCAAATCATATATCTGATAATATCCAGATGATATAAAGAATTCCCACAGCTCAATAACAAAAAGACAATTTAAAAACGAGCAAAGGATTCAATTAGACGTCTCTCCAAGAAAGATATGCAAATGGCCAATAAGCCACGGCCATGAAAAGATGATCAACATCATTAGTCATTAGAAAAATACATATCAAAGCCACCGTAAGATACCACTTCACACCTACTAGAATGACCATAATTTAAAAACAAACAAAAATCAAAAATAACAAACATTGGAGTAAATGTGGAGAAATTAGAACCCTCCTGCTTTACTGGCGGGAACTTGAAATGATACACAACCTCTGCAGAAAACAGACAGTTCCTCATAAAGCTAAACATAGAATTACCATATGACCCAGTAATTGCAACCTGAGGTACTTATCCTAAAGAACTGCAAACGGATTCGAACAGATCCTTGCACACCAGTGTTCACAGCAGCATTATTCACAACAGCCCCAAAGTGGAAAGAGCCAAGTGTCCATGAACAGATGTATGGATACACAAAATGTGTTATTGACATATAACAGAATATTATTCAGAATAATATTCAACAATATTACTGAATACTATTAAAAAGGAATGAAGTTCTAATACATGCTACAACTTGGCTGGACCTTGAAAATATGATGCTAAGGGACATAAACCAGGCACAAAAGACAAATATTGAGTGATTCCACTTACACGAAATATTTAGACTAGGCAAATCCATAGTAGAATAGAGGTTACTAGGAGCTGGGTGTGAGGGTAGGGGAAGACTGGAGAGTTATTGGCTAGCGAGTGTAGAGTTTCTGTTTGGGGTAATGAAAAATTTTTGGAAACAGGCTGTGGTGATAGTTGTACAACATCCTGAACGTAATTAACACTACTGAATTATATACTTAAAATGGCAGGTTTTATGTTATATATATTTTACCACAATAACTTTTTAAAAAATATAGATCTTCTGAATACAAACCATAGTTTGCACCCAGATGATAAAGTATTACACCTTCTCAAGTGCAATTCATAAAAATTGACCCTACATTAAGTCATATGGAAAACCTCAATAAGTTTCATAACATAAAAATAAAAATAGCATTATCTGATCCTAATGCAATATAACCAGGAATAAATCATAACATTTTAAAATTCTGTATTAAATAATCCTCTAATAATAGAAGAACTATAAACCAAAATTGCAGAATTCCAAAGATAAAATGTTAATAAAAACATTACATGTCAAAATCTATACAGTATAATTATAATGGTGATAATTAAAATGGATACAGTGGAAAATTCATAGCTTAAATACTTACATCAATAAAAATAGGAGCATTAAATTCCAAATTCCAAAAGAAAAAAGAACAAAGTAAACCAAAGGAAAGCAGAGGGAAGAAAATAATAAAGTAAAAAGCATTAATGAATGAAGTAGCAAATAGAACAGAACAAATCCAAAATAAATCAAAATGTTGGTTCTTTGAAAACAAAAATCAAACTTTTCCCTTATATCTTTATTATTATTTATTATTATTATTTAATAATAAATTATTATTTATTAATATATCTAATGACACAGGACAGGGTGAATTAGTTCCTACATACGGGGCATAACGCAAAAGGGTCTAGAGCTAGCAAGAAATTACTTGGAAGTTCATGAAAATTTCACATTGTATTCCATAATATATCTTTTTTTTTTTTTTTTACGGTTAGAAAGTTGGTTCTCCCAGCTCCAAGTCTCTGAGAAAAACTAATGCCCCAGGGAGATATTCACAAACCCAACAACTTCTTGGAGGCCCTAGCACATTGCTCTATATCGCCCAGGATTCGGGTACCCCAGTCTGAGAAGATTCATTCAGTATTAACACTCTTTCATTCAAAATCCTACCACAGAATACACCTACCCAAGCAGTATGACTGGCTTCCTTGTTTTCCCAGCAAAAAGATTAAGTCACAATGAAGTGAATTTTTTTCTTTTATCAAAGGCACCAAAATCAGTGTAGCGGAGACAGAACAATAATTTACCATCTATCATTGTTCTCACAGAGCTAACTAGGCCCACTGGACGGTGCCCTAAACTTTATGGAAGGATCTTACAGGAAAGGATTAGATTATGCTCTCCTATGAAACATGACTCCTTTTTCCCTCTAGCATGGAAATGGAGAGATCTTTCATTTCCCCTTTCAGAACACCTGAAGCAAGGCTGAACATCTTTTAGGAGAAGCATGGCGCCCATCCTCCCCCTTTCGATCTTAAGGTTCAAATTCTAATCCCAGTCAACTATTGTGGGCGGCAAGCAAGCTCCTTCAGAGATTTGGAAGGAACCGCTCTGCTGCTTCCAAGGTCGATGGAGAAAGCAACTTGCAGATAGAACCACAAAGTCAAAAGAGAAGAGAGACAGAATGGCCACCAAAAATACCAACTGGAGGAAGCGGGTGATTGGCACAAGGGGTCTCAATGGAATGAGGGCAGGAAAACTCACCCCATTCTGCCTAGACAGACACCAACAGCATTGTTTATTACAATGTTGGCGCTGCCCAAGGCAAAATATTATACATGCACAAACCATATTGACACATTTTTCTCTCCTCATCAATAAATAGCTCATCCATCAGGTATGGACATACCTTCCATGTATAAGTATGTAAAAAATGCTCCCAAGAAAAGATAGATTCCATGTACAGTAAACCCACTTGCAACTAATCCAATGGCAGAAAGCACTGGCCATAAAGACATCCGGTATCAAGTCAACTTTAAAAAGCATCTTATGGTAGGTGAATGTCCCTGGGACAAATTGCCATTTGAAATTTATGTTTTTTGTCTTTTGTTGGATAAATTTCCTCCCAGCCATAAAGTACCAAGGATATTTTACCTCATTAGTCAACCAAGGGTTTTAATGTAATCTTGATTACAGAATTCTATAATCCAGTCTAAAATGGAAAAGTCATTATAATGTCCGTCTCCTGTGAAGGAACTTGAAGCCAGCCAGGTGTTTAGTGAATACACTTCCCAGCTTACATGATTAACAGTACAAAGTGGAAATATATGTCAGCCATAGAGGAAATGATGAAAATGGAGCCCTTACGGCACACTGACTTATGGGAATTAGGTCTGAGTGAAAAAACACAGCCCCTCCTGGTCCAGCTACAATGGAAGTGATTACTAGACACTTCATAAACAATTGTAATTCAAAGGCAAGTTATCTAAAGCCTCCTCCAAAAAAATGGGAAAATGCATTTCCTTTGTGGTGTATCCAGTTTGTTTCTTGACTCAGGCTTGCAAATTGTTCTCACTGATTTTGAGAAACATCTTGGTTCCTTTCACCCCAATCACTTCCATATGACAACGATCCATGGGGATACAGAGCTCAATGAAAGCAGGAATCCTTGATGTGGATGGCAGCTGCAGGCCCTGGCCTCTTTCTGTTATCGTGATGGACTGTCTGTTGCTATATTCACTTTGGTTCAAAATCCACATGATGTTATTCTGAACTTACGGGCCAAAAAAACAGCAACATTGGATCAACCCTCCTGTACAGATGTGCTAAACTGAACACAAGGGTTCTTTACTCTGAGAATGGGACAGCTGTGAATACTTTTGTATTGCTTTAAGGCTAGAATAGCTCCTGGGTGCTTCTGATTTTAAAAATACAAGGCCTAGCAGACCACACCATCTGGACTCCATAGATGTTCCATAAGTATATTTTTCAATGAATGGGTAGCATGAAGTTATTAAAATTCAAGGTAGCTCTGTGTATGCAAGAGAGGATTCAACACTTTACGAGTTGTGATGTCTGGTCTGAATCTAAACACCAGTTATCAAATTGCAGACCGAACTGAGAAGAGCCCTGGGATGTTTCTACAACATTCCATTGCTTCCCACTGTGACAGAACTCCAGAGTCCCCTCCAGGCTTTTGAGCCTCAGCCATCCCTGCAGACGGTCTATATGAATTCCTTCTTTCTAAGATGAGTCCTTACAAAGACTCATGATCTATCCTTCCAGTAGTAAGCACATTCTTATTCACTTAGTAGATACTCAAAACAAAAGAGAAGTTGGACAGAAGTGAATTAAAACATCAAGGCTAGAACATTTCCCAGGAGCTCCCTGGTGCTATAGCATCAAGCGGCCTTTGCTCAGAGACCACAGCACCCCGTGAGCTTTTAAACCGAACATGCAAGAGCCCAGCAGCAGGGCACCAGCTGCATGACAGCCAGCCTGGCCCATCCACATGCTGTGAAGAGGAAAAACTAAAACGACTCTCAGATGGGCAGATGACCAATCAATCAATCAAACACTATATCCTGAGAGCCTGTATTGTTCATAGCACACTTATCTTTATGGAAGAGACCACGGCTATCGTCAGAAACCGTACCTCCAAATATGGAAAAAGTAATTGACTTCCCAAATGATGGAACCTCCTTTTCTCCTCCATTGCCCAGTCAATGTCTGTGCATTGGGAAACAGCAAGACGTGCCATTGTATCAGACACCGCCTCCACAAGATAAACAGTTCATATAAGAGCTAACTGCTTTATATATAGGTTTTGGGTCATTGTAGGTTACTCTTAAACACAGAGGTCACCCCTTCATTAAACTCTAAGACCTCCAGACTTATGAAAGGAGGTGGCCTTGGAGGCTGAAAACCCAGCTGAGAGCCAGCAGGCTGAGATCCCAGACCTGATTCTCCCCTGAGCCTGCTCGAAGCCTTGTCACCTACATGGCCACTCTGTCTCCAAGGTCGCAGATATCTGGGACGAAAGCACAGCTTCTTTTTCTTAACACTTTGTAATCGGGCATTTAAGCCACCAAACCCAGTGTGGACCTTGACATCTTTCTCTGAGAAAAGGGAGTATGGTGAGAGCAAGGAAAGTAGTAATAGGGCAGCTCCAATAAGCTCAGTCCCGGGAACTCAGGTCAGGAGTCATTTTGCAAGAAATGAAGGAGGAAGCCTAAAGTTGTAATGCCGGGGGCCCTGGGACTGAAGGAACGGGATTTGGGGGGGGGGATAGCAGAGTGGTAGCAGCAATGGCGGTATCCTCACCAGTCTGGCTGGCATCAGGGGCTTTATAGTCACCAGGAAGAATGTGAGAGATACTTTGGGAGCAGCAGTGCTATGCTTTCAGGGTCTTCCAGGAGGATCTTTAAGTACAAACCAGTTTCATGACCTTCATTACTTTTTATTATGGAAAATTTCAAACGTATACAAAAGTAGACAGAATAATCTATGCACCTATCACCCAGCTTCAATAATGCATAGCCAATTTATAGCCAGTCTTATTTCATATATACTGCCCCCATCTCTCTCTTCTTCTATATTATTGTGAAGAAAATGTCATAACCCAACCCATCTCGTCTGTAAATATTTCAGTATATATCTTCAAAGAGTAAGTACACTTAAAAAACTATAATTCCATTATCATCATAAAAACATTATAATTCTTTACCTTTTTAAATGGTCACCCATGCCCCTTTGATGGTGGTCCCCAGGTCCTAATTCCCACACCTTGAATTTCACTCTGTACGGCCTCCAACAGTCCCATGGAGGAGGAACATTTGTTCTTGTCTCTACTCAGTCACATTAAAACCATAATGTACTTGGCGTCCGGAGTCCTTGGTGTTGATGGCTGTGACAGATACAGAGTAAGCTCAGGACAGACAGGCTCTGCTATAAATTACACAGGAATTTGCTGTTCGTGTTCGGCTGGGACACATGGGAGGGACTCCCAACCCCAAAACAAAGAGTTGACATTTCTTTAAAATGGAAGAAATCTGTTTTCACTTAAAATCTTGCTATGGGCTCGCATACTATATAATTACTTTTTTTTTTTTTTTACATGCAGCTATTGGGTTTGAAGAAAGACACACATGGATTTGGGGTCTGTGGCACTTTGAGTTACAGCATGGTATCAGATGGGGAGGCTCCCTGCCTCAGCCAACACCTCTGTCCCCCACTTTTCATTGTCCCTTTCCATTTTCCCAGCTTCTAAGAGAATATAGATGTTTACTTGGGAACAACTTCCCTTCACTCTCCGGAGATGTTAGTCTGCCTTGTCGCATTATGTCATCCAACATGAAATAACCCCACATTCTATTTCACACTGACTTGGTTCGAAAGTGACTCACCAACCAAGATAGCTGAACTTACTGATGAAAAACACCACCCCCAGAATTCAGGAAAATCACACCCTTTCTGGTGAAGATATAGCTGATGGTGTCACTTGAAAACATCGGCGGTACCTCGTTCATCTCACTGCTGCTTTCCCATCTCATCCGTCTCCTCCTCTGCCAGCCAGGTGTGAGGACAGGATGGGCATGTGCAGGCAAAACGCAGGTGCTGGGCCACGTTCCCCCAGAGCTCTTTCTGTGTTTTGTGGGCTCCCCGGCTTTTGCTTCTAAGACTCAGCACCTGCTGCTCTTTTTCAAAAACCGGCCCTTGGGCTGCCGGAGAGCGGGCTGGAAGTCTCTGGGTCTCTGGGGTTTACTGCGCTCCTGCTACCCTAAGGGTGGTCAGGAAATATGACAGCCCCAACATCGGACAACTCTGAAGCGTAACTCGCGCCAGCAAGACCAGGCTGACAATGAAAGCCGCCCTCTTTGGCTTCCCCTTTCCCTTCCCTTTCCTGCCTCCCTCGCTCCTCCCTGACCAGTTCCCCTGGACCACATCCTTAATGAATCCCTTGCAGGGGAATCCTCACAATGGGATCTGCTCCTGGGGAACCCGACCTAAACAGCAGGTCACCTCGTACTCCCATCATTTGAATAGTCTGGAAAGTATCGTCTCTTCTCATCACACAGCCGCTCAGCTAAGACAAGCTCAGGCAGAGAGAGTTCACACGTATCCCGAGCACAGACAGGAAGCAAGTCTCAGCTCTTCTACCCACTTTGCAGCAACGTGGCACAGGGCAATGGCCACCAGGCTTGGGCATCTCGGCCTGTCACTTGCAGCAGTGTGACATGGGTATGTTCCTCAAATAATCCAAGGCTCTGTTTTCTACAGTGTTCTTTGTGTAAATGATGATAATGCCCCTTAAATGCGATCACCGAACCCCATGCCTGGCATACAGCAGGTGCTCAATGATTGCCCCCTGGCCCCCAATCTGCATGGTGATGATGCCCTTTAGGTCAGAAGTGACCAAACCCATCAAAGGAGCCTCTGCAGTGGGGCTCGTCTCCGTTAGCCTTCTGCCTGCGCCTGTGGATTCTTGCACTTCCAAGGACAGGAACCAGATGCCATCATAACTGCATGAAAAAAAATGGTCCCTCAACAAAGAAAAAGGCCCTTGACGGACGTTACTGAGTCTTTATGAGCCATGAAGTGCAACAGCTGGGTAGTTCCAGGGAACGTTTCCACCCAACGATTGTTAAGCAGCAGGCGATATTTTATTATCTTTTCCCCTCTGTTTAATGTGTTGTTCACCTTCTGCCGGGATTGTTAGCCTTGATTATCAATCTCCACATAAAAACATAGGAACGTCCCCATCCTTGTACCTCTCCTGGGCTCTCTCTGGGTTGCTCGTTACTGTCAAAATCACACACTCGTTAGCAGAATGGACTGGAACCTCCACTCTAGGAGCCGACAGATGAAATAGGGGGGCAGGACAAGGAAGCAGTGTTGCTGCTTATGGAGCATCACAAAATTATATGACTGCAGCAAACAATACGCTGGCATCAGAGAAAGGCTCTTCTAGTCAGACCAAGGTATAGACATCTGGGGAAAAGGTCAATGTTTTTTTAGAAACTGTACCCTTCCATTCCTTTTCCAGGGGAGCCGTGGAGGCTGTGTCCTCTGGGAACCACTGGGCTTCTCTGCAGCTTCCCTTTCCAATGTGAGCCCCTTCATTTCCCAGGCTCAACTCCTTCCTGGTGATTAACAATGGACAGCAATGCTTACGTGCCCCGCACCCCTCTTAATGACGGCAGGAGAGAGCAGCTAGATTGCGCTCAAGGTTCCAAACAAGCAGATGGCTGGAGTTCACAGTCCCAAAGCGGCACTGTGCAATTCCACACGAAGCCAGAGAGAGAACGCCAGACTATCACCCGAACTCTTTCTGAGTGACTGTGCTGATTTGGAGTTTCTCCCTTCCTGTCTTGTCTCCTTTGGGGCATGAGACAATCGAGGTGCTGGGGAAAGCGCCCAGCATCTGCTCTGCTGACATGCATATCCCAAACTTCGGATACCAGGGGTCATTGACACCAGCCTGCCCACGGGTCCGCCTTCCCAAAGGACGTGTGTCCAACCTGCATTTGCCGAAGGGGCTTCCAAGTCCTGGCCTTCTTTCAACCCACTTCAAGCTTATATAGCAGCTGATTTGTTACTTGATAAAAATGCTCAGGGCAATGCAACTATTTTTAAGATGCTGTAGAAAAGTCTATGTCAGAAACAGACTAGAACAGCCATTATGATGGACTGGAGTCCTGATGAGCTGAACTGAGAACTCCATCTCTTGCTGGGCAAGAGAGGCAGGCAGGCTTTCGTGCTCGAGGGCCTCAGAAGTTGGGGATTTGCTCCCCAACACCCCCAGCTCTGTCTAATAGTTCCAATCAGCCAACCATCTGTGGATGAATCTGGACCTCCAGACTGATAGTCGCAGTTGGTACTGGGTCTTAGGATGTGGACGACAGCTTGCTTTGTTTTTCCCTAACACTGCTTCTGCTCCATCTTAAGAGATAACTCCAAGATTTAATGAACAACCTATACACATGTCTAATGAGCTACTCAGATCCCCTCTAACATCTTGTCTTTTAGGCTGAGGAGTTCTTCCAGCCTCCTGATCTCAAATGAAAGCTCCTCCAACCCTGGATGGTTTTCGTTTTCCTCTTATATTTTAAGGTGTGTTTATTACAACTTCATAAGAACTTCTAGGGTCAAATGAATTTTTATTTTGTCCAAGGTAAGTGATACCTTTCATTTTATTTCCAATATTCTTTGTGATAATGTCCAATACATTTTGTTATTGTTGGTTTCTTAGTCTTAGACTGAACCTTCCGGCACCTAAGTCCTTAGGTTCTCTTCCTCATGTATAATCTGTTTCTCAGAATCTACCATTCCACAGAATAGTTTGAATTATTTTCCCTGAAATGTCTCTCCTTGCTCTCGTTAAAGCTCCTCCGCTATTCCTCCTCCTGTTCATTCTAGCTTGATGATATTTTATTACCTGGAAGAACTTAGGTTTGTACACAAGTGTGGAGATTTCCCATGGTGCTTTTTTATCTTGATCCCTTGGGAAAAAAAAATATTAAATAAGGCCAGCTCAATATTCTTTGCTCCAGGTTCCTATTATTAACACTTTTGCCTCCAGAGAAAATGATTATTCATCCCAACTCTTTATTTACTCTCTAAGTCAATTTTCTCTCTAGTCTCAAAACACTTTCTCTAATCCCAAGAAAACTCATCTGTTTAGCTTGAGTGAGACAGACCTGATAGACAATAAACTGTGCCTACTGAAAGTAGACAATTTGGTGAGTTTTGCCATCTGTATGTACCTACGAAACCTTCACAAGATAATGGACTCATCCATTACCCTTCCTTCCCACCCCCATTCCTAGTCAACCACTGCCATGCTTTATGTCATTATAGATTCACTTGTGTTGCCTATAATTTTATATAAATGGATACCATATGGTGGCAGAGTCTGAATTCTTTCACTCACTATAACTATTTGAGGTTCCTCCATATTGTTTTATACACCAACGGTTTGAGTATTCAGAGTAGTACGCCACTATAAAGATGCACCACCTTTGGTTTATCCATTTATCAGTTGGTGAACATGGGGGTTGTTTCCAGTTTGGGGTTATGATGAGTACTACTGCTATGAACATTCACGTACAAGTTCATGTGAACATGTCTTAATTTCTCTTTGGTAAACATGGAAGAGTGGAGGGCTGGGTGGTATAGTAATGGAAACTCATTTCTACTGCTTCCAGTAGGACATTTTTAAAGGCTCTCTGAAAATCTAAATAAAGTATATCCTCTCCGTTTCCTTTATTTATACATTTTCTCGATGAAGTAAACATACCCCTCAAAGAACAAAATGAAGAAGTAAAAGCATATGGGACCTCAAAGCTGGGCTGGCACTTCTGTAGGACTTTGTCCACCAGGGCTGCTCAATCCCAACCTCCAAACGGGGACCATACAGCAGCTACATGGCCCAGATGACAAGCAATCCCTGAGGGATCAGAGGGAAAATAATTTCCCTACTCTTGGAAGCTCTACGGTGTTCAGGTGCCAAAACATTAAGGAGGCTAATCAAATTCATCCCACCAGCCCTCCTGGGGTATATTATTTGAGTACATGGAGGAATTTATGGCTCAGAACAGAGTGAAAACAAAGATTTTTCTGTGTTTTCTTTCTGATGCTATTAGATTTGTTTTGAAAATTGTGTAAAGTAAAAAAGTCAAACCAAAGAGAGAGTGGAAAAGAGAGAAGAGAATAATAAGAGAGGAAGGCTAGAGGGAAAAGATAATAGGACCGAGTTCTTAGAGTCTATGCTTCAAGTAAATAACTTCCTTATTATGAAAAAAAAATTTTTTTTTTTTAAGCAACAGCCAAAAAACATGGGTGAATCATTGCTTAGATTTTAAAGCTATGATGGAAGACCTTGTTTGAGCCCTAATCCTCCCTTCATGCCTCTTTTGGGAAAGGGGCAACCATAGAATAAATGGATTGTCATTTTGAAGTTGCAGGTATATAGGCTATAGACTTGTTATTTTTAATTTATGAGCTCCTGTAGCAATAGTAACATAAGTTAGGATATTTTTCCCTGGATGTGTAAAAAAAAAAAAATACTAGTAATGTTTAAATTTCCTGCAGCTTGAAAAACACTTTGCTTCTCCCACCCCACCCGAGCTAAGCAGGATCTAGGTTCATATATCAATCGTCCTCACAGATCCAGCTTTAAAGGAAATAAAGAACATGCAAAGTGGTAAACCCATCACGGGTCTCTGAGGCTGTGATCGGCAATCAGGGCCACAGAGAAGCTAGAAGATGAATGACGTCTGCTTTTACTTTCTCCGTCTTTAGCGTGAAAGCCAAAACCAAGTGCTCACATCTGAAGTCATAAATGATCAGCGATTCTCCAACTTATCCAAAAGACATGAGGATGAAGTTAAACATGTCAACAGCTGGGGACACGGAGGAAGAAAAGATGAAGACTGAAGGTGAGTAGGGGGAGGGAAGGGAGGCACGCCCCTCCCCACACCCCCACTCTCTCCCCCACTCTTATCCCTCCCACCCCCTACCTGCCTGTGCATCCCCTCTGCAGCCTGGACGCTCAGAAACATGCGCCAGGAGCAACCTCAGCTGCTCTGACAGGCACTTGATGAACAGAACGGAAGTACTCCCAAGTTAAACTTAGTACTGATTCTAGGTGTGCTGGTCAACCTGGCTGGGCCATGATGCCAGGTCATTTGGTCAAACACCAGTCTGTCTACGCGTAGCTGTGAAGGTATTTTTTAGGTGTGGCTAACATTTAAATCAATGGCCTGAGTAAAGCAGGTCACCCTCCATTCCGCCAAAGGAAGGCGTTCACCTCACAAGGTTGGGCAAAGCGCTTGGTCCCCAAGGAGCGGTGACTGGTCCTCAGGGCGTGATGCCCTGGACAGGAGTCGTGGACAGGGTGCCGTGGCCCGGGTGCAACGGGCAGGGTGGGGAGCAGAGGCTTTCAAAGTGGACTGGAGACACTACTTCCAGCGTGGAACTGAGCTCTACTGCAACCCAGGTGCAGCCCTCTGGGGCTCACAGAAACTCGCCACGGCGCTCCCAAATGATGCTGAGGTGCCCTCGCTCACCAAATACTGAGCGCCAGCCCTGTTCTAAGAGTTGAGGATACAGGGACTGAACAAGACACGCCAGGCCCCTCCCCGCCTCCACCCCCGCCCCCGGGCAGACTTCATGACACACAGGTAACCCTCGGCTCTCTTCCACTACCACTCTCAATTTCAACCTGATACTTGGAGCTCCTCAAGGGTAGAGAAACAAGGTCTTATTTTGATATGTGAACACTTGTAAGTGGTGAGAACACAGATAGGGACTTAAGACTGTTTGCTATTTTTTAGTTTTTTTTAATCTCTAGAAAGTGCCTCTACAATTCTGGGATACTCAGATTCAGAAATATTCTGCTTTCCTCACAAATGCTGCCTTGCCGCTTTAGGCTGAGCACCAAAGAGACAGAGATGATAATAAATGAAAATTTGAGAAAAATGAACCACATTTGTTTTTTGAAGCACATAAGTGACTAGAAATAAATTTTGAGGTATGGTTTATATTTGCTCATTTTTTTATCCAAAGTGGCTTCCCTGGTGCTGATTATATATATCCCTTTTCACTACAGGCCCTCGAGAGAATTTCTCTTTGTTTGTAACTGCCAAGGCCCCTTTTTTCCTTTGCTAGGGTTTAAAATGACAAACTATGGACTCTTATGGCTTTGGGTTTGGAGGATGCTGAGAAAATGACACAGGTCATTATTTTTAGGCTCGTGAAATTATATTTCCAGAATTTCAGTGTACTTCATAAACAAGGATACCAGGTAGTGGGGGGGGCGGCAGGGAAATCATGCAATTACGGCGTGATGCTAAACTCATTTTTGCATACGCTAAATAAAAAGATGATAATCAGAAATAGTGCCCTGCTGGATCTGTGTTGAAATCAAGAATGAAAAGTATTCCTTTTGTGTTTTATCCATCAGAATTATATATAACACTAATACTAGTAGTACTTGCAATGATGGTAACTCTGAGGCTACGTAATAAATTTTGCTATTTTCAAGCACAATTCCATAGTTTCATTTAAGTTTTAGTTCCTTTAAGTATTTTACCCTATTGAGAAGCAAGGCTGACCAAAGTTTTCAAGCATGGCTGATTCATTCTTTCAACATTCATTCAGGCTCCTCCTATATACGAGGCATGACGACGTTCAGTGCAGTGGAGGGTCAGACACAGATACTATGCTCATGAAATCTATGCCTTAGTAATCAGAGAGAGGAAAAAGAAAAATTCATCATTTTCATGTTAGAGGCAAGAAAATAAAGACTCCCACCATCGAGGACACCTCTCAGCATGAAAAGCAGAGATTTTGACTATGTCTATTTATACTTCATTTCTACCTATTTCGAACCAAACCATTATAACAGTATTCCTGAACTCCCTCCTCCCTACACCCTCAATAAGAACACAGTTTCTTATTCAGTCAATAGACGAATGCATGTCATGGACAGATCTGTGTTTTTATCAACAATATTATTCATACTGAACCTCTACCCGACACCACAGACTATAATACATCTTTAGTTTCCATAATGTCTTCCACATGATTTTATCCCCAAATGCTTTACATACTTCACTAAGACAGCCATAGAATTAAAATAATAAATCAAAGCAGGGGGCAGAAAGCAGAGTGGTTTATTCAAGGGGGGAATAGACAGGTTCTCACCGAGACAGGAAAAAAGATGGAGAGCCCTACTTCATTGGAGCTAGTCCTATAACTCAGAACTCTTCTGTTATAACTCTTTCTTTGGTTTCTTGTCGCAGGCACCACCACTGGTCCTGTCTCTTGCAATTCCTCCTCTTGAAAAGACAACTAGGTACTTACACTTTAATAAGAATCTCGATTTCCCAGCGATGCCTTTTTTCCATGCTTGGCCATGATGCTATCTTCCCCAAAACATCCTAAAGCTAAAAGAATAACTAAATTCCTGAGCATGTAGTTTGAACTGAGAGGGCAAAGATGTGAACGTCTCAAAGAACTGCAATGGAAAGCAGTCTGGAAATTTAGCTACCCCTCTCCCTTTTAGCCTGAGATTCATTTATTCAACAAATATTCACAAGACAGTAGGTGTTACATGGAAGGAGAGATGCACAGGAAGAATAGTTGTGATACTAAATAGGAAGGGCAGAGAAGGCCTTTCCAGTAAGTGGTATTTGAGCAAAGATCTGAAGGAAGGGAGGGCTGAGCCAAGCAGTCATCTGGAGAAAGAGCAAAGGCAGCAGAAAGAGCAAAGCCTAGAAGGAGAGAATGGAAAGCCTAGAAGGAGAGAACCTTTTGAGAAAAGGCAAGGAGGCCAGGGTACCTATAGCAGAGTAAGCAAAAGGGAGAGTGGTCGAGGATGGGGGGAGGGCAAATTGTACAGAGAGGCTTACAAGTCACTGAAAACTCTTAGCTTTTACTCTGAGTAACACAGGAAGCAATATTTTCATAACTATAAAATTAGAAAGAATAGTTGTTGGTCAAAGTGTTCCTTCCTATGGCTTCTATGCTTCCATTCTCTGCCTTGGTCTCATTTAAAACCCTGGTATCGCAACTTCACAAGTGCCTGCCCATCACAACCCATCTTGAGTGTGGAGGCAGGAGAGCATGGTGGCTGAGAACATTTGTTTATTCATTCAACAAGCATTTCTTAAGTGCTCTTTTAGGCACTAGGGCTTCAGCCAAGAACAAGGAGACAAATGGCCCTACCTTGATGGCGCTTACATTCTGGTTCATGGACTCTGGAACTGGATGGCCTAACTCAAGTACCCACGTATCACATCCTAGCGTCTGAGCTCAATCAAGTTACTCCATCTACCTGTGCTTCAGTTTCCACAATGGGATAGTAAGAGGACCAACTCATGGGGCTTCTGAAGTTTAAATTTGTGTCAAGAACTCAGAATAGCATGTGGCATATAGGAAACCCTTAATAAATGTAGGCTATCATTATTGTTACATGAGTAAGCACTGAAGAAAGAAAACACACTACACAGGGATTGCAGTAGGGTGGTGGTAGAGGTGTAGGCTAGGAAAGAAATTTTAAAAATATCTAGTCGATAAAATTGTATCTTGTTCCCATCCATCGTCTCCTTTAGTACTCAGGTCATACCTTTGCTCTGTTGGAAGCGACTTCATGCCACCTCATCCTCCCTCTTTAGCCCCCAATTCAAATCATGAGGCTATTGACAAAAAAGGACTAGTTACCCACCCACCCCCGCCTTTTTCTTTTTTTTTGAGGGCAGTATCACTGGCCCTCATACATGGGACGCGAACCGGGGCCACCGGCTTCCCAAGCCAGTGCTTAACCACCGTGCCACTCGGCCGGCCCTAGTTCCCCCTTTTTACTTCTAGTCTATTTCCTGTTTTCGTTAATTTTCACCGTCAGTGTCATGGCAGAACGCCAGCTCGCAGCCCTTGAGTCACCAGCAAGCTATATGACAACAGAATTCTTAATTGCGCCTTCCTTGCTTCCCTTTGTTGTCTTGCTTACTGTTTGAGAGCTGTTCTAGGGCTATAAAACTACAAAATGAAACCCTTCAAGAGATTTAGAAGTGTGTCGTCCATGCCCTGAGGCCCACTAGGAATGACAGCGTTTCTCTCTGTGGGGGTCAGTGATGTATTCCATCACCAGTGGCTCCTGCTTCTGTCTAGCTAAGGCTTTAAGGGCTGGCTGTGGCCTTCAGCCCCCTGTGCAAGCAACTTTGCCCTCTGAGGCCTGAGGCCTGATCAGTACGATTGTCACAGAGGTCCTAGGTAGTCATTAGGCTGGATTACAGAGTGCCATGGAAACACACTGTAAAGGCAGGCATGACGAAAGCCATCTACTCAAAAGAGAACTTTGAGGGCGGCTGGTTAGCTCAGGTGGTTAGAGCGCAGGCTCATAACACCAAGATTGCTGGTTCGATTCCCACATGGACTAGTGAGCTCGCCCTCCACAACTAGAATGAAGACAACGACTTGACTTAGAGCTGATAGGTCCTGGAAAAACACACTGTTCCCCAATAAAGTTTTTAAAAAAAGAGAGAGAACACTGAGAATTCACTGGATTTCCCATGTAGAATTCCATCCTTTTCATAGCAAGTGCCATCTTAACATCATCTCTAGGATTTACATGAAATTTATAAAGTATTGTCACGTTTTCATTTCATCGTCACCACAATCCTGTGAAGGAGGTATGATGATCTCCATTAAATGGAAGAAATTGAGGCTTAGAGAGGTTACGTTACTTGCCTGATGTCAGATTGTCTGTGGCAAGCTGTGGATGCAACCACAAGCTACTCCACCTTTCTTGTTGCTTTATCTAATACTCTCCCCGCCCACCCATCCACATCAGTCCAAAAGACATTCAAAATGTACCAAATGTACATTTCAAAATGTACATGGAACTAGAATGCCTAGCCCTGGGAATATCCAACAAGGGTCACTGGGTTCTTCAGGATCACTGAAATTACTTTGCCTTCAAACAGCCACACTAAGACAGGAATGGGCTTTTCAACCCAGGCAAAGCTGTGCAAATGATTCCCAGATGTTGGGAGCTGATTGCCAACACCCCAACCGGCCATCAGTCAGACAAAGGACTTGTTTCATCAGAAAATGCCCGATTTTACACATTCCCTGCAGCGGGAGATGGGAAGGAGGCTGCAGACACTGACCGTTTTCTTTAATACCGATCACCGACCAGAATGGCGTAGGCAGCCATGAATACCCTTCTGCTATGGTCTGCGTGCCCCAAAACAGAGCAATCCTGGAGGCTGCTGGGCTGGGGTATTGCATGTTATGGTTATCTATTTGAAAAGCGTTTTAGAAAATTCTTTTTAACATAAAGGATAATAGTGTAGACATTGAATTATGGCCGCTTTTTCTTCAGTGCTTTTGCTCTCTCACAAACAATCAAGGATTTACTTCTTCATGCAGTTAACACCTGAAACCGTTTCAGGGGTCCCTTGAAATCTGATGGCCCCAAATATATATGTGGCTCCTTTTCAATGCTTTCCTTTCATATTGCAACTGATATGGGTTCAAGCAAAGCTATATTCCTATAACTATGATTCCTAAAACTTCACTTTGTCAATAGATATGAGTCAGAGTCCTTTCTTTTCTGAGAAGCCCATGGCATCTTTTTTAAGAAAAATAAAGCTATGACCTGCCAGGAATAGGTAAATAAGAGACCTCTGGGTGGGGCTTTGGCTTCCAGTTCAGACCTTCAAAGATCGGTGTCCTGACACTGCTTAGCCACTGGGAAAGGGGGCAGGAACAGCTGGTAGAACACAAGCCTAGACTGTCCCTCTGCACAAATGAGAAAAGGATGCCCCTTTGGATGGATGGAGCCCAGCAGGAGGCAGAGTGGTGTCCAGGTGTAAGCCCCACTTGTCCCTTCAATTGTTGCCCTTGTCCCATGAGCAAATGGCATGATTGTACTTGTCAGCCCTGACCACAAGTGTCCCCTAGGACCCAATGGAAGCCCCACTTCCTTGAGAAGCCCTGGAATAGGCAGACAGGGAGCTGGAGTGGGGCGTGGAGCAGAATAACGGGGAAAAGGGGTAGATACCAGGTCAGAATAGACCCTGGCAAGAGTAAGGAGGCAGGGTAGGTACAATCTGCTTCGATGAGAACAAAACAAGATACAGGAAAAGCATAAGTTCCACAGTATGAGCCTCTAAAAGCTCTTATTTTTTTCTGTAGCGGTATCACTTTATCGTAATGGACATGGTGCTGAAATTAACTTCCAATCTGTAACACAGGAGGCAGAAACGCAGCCCTGTCTCTGCACAGTGAATTGACAAGTAAGATTTTGTGCTCCCAGCTCCATTTCTCACCTCCTCCGTCACCCGAGACTAACTGCAGTGTGTTCAGGGTAGTTTTTCTCTGGTCCTAATTGTTGATGTCTTTATAATGGGAAGATGGGAGCATCCCTAGAGGGAACTCTACCTGATGGAAGAACAAAAGAACTATGAGCCATTTCACACTCCTCCTCATCCTTCTCTGACTTAATAAACTCCTAGCATTTAACCAAGTACTGCTGTTATGTGTTAACGTGCCCAGGGACTAAAGAAAGCCTTCACTGTATAAGATTATATATGAAAAGCATTTGCTGTAAGCGGTGTAACAAGGCCCCATTTGAGCTGGCTGTCAGCAAGAATGTGGAAGGGTTTTGGGGGCAGGACCTTCCCTGTAATAGCTGTGTACACAGCAGCACGTGGGCACACAGCACTGAGAGTAGGTCCCACAAGAGGGTTGATGAGTGCAGCAGCCAGGACCTGAAGGCAAGACCTCAGAGCCAGGAGTCAGCCCTCTCAGCTCAGCTTAGCCTTGACCCCAGGACCTGAGCTGGTCTTGGTTTTAATGTCACCACAACCTCTGGCCTCCAGGGGACACCAATCAAATCAGTCATAAACAGTCCTTGATGTGCTCAAGGAGCTTGGAGAAGGCTAAATAACACGAAGAGCGGCCTACAAACAAAAATGGAAGAAACTGCACGAGAGGTCGAGATGGACAGAAATATAATAACATCCCTAAGAAAAGAATGAGTGTGGACAGAGTCAAGGAGCTGGAGGAATTGGTGGAAGGAAATGAGGGACAGCTTGGCGAATGAGATAGAGAAAGCTAGGCAAATGGGTCCCGCAAAATGAATTTGAGGGTAACCCAGTATGGAGGTGAACACCAAATTTATGCAGAAACTTGTAAACCCAGGACAGATGTATTTTTAATCAATAGTAAAATATTGTGTAAAGGTCAGAATCTTTAAGAAGAGAGTCAATGACTACAAAATAACCCTATTGCTGGAAAACAGAGAGGATGAGTGAGAGAGGGAGACACACAACGGACCCAATAATGAGCAAAAGGACACAGAATAAGGATTTCAAGACACTGAGTAATTTGAAGTAACCGAAATCTGGGAAAACAGATTTTAAAGGCATTTGTTTACACTGAGAAGAGGAAAACTTAAAAAAAAAATCATTGCTAATCAAAACTGCACTTTATATAAACTTACTTGAAAATTTGATTTGAATGTAATAAAAAATAATGGTCTTACAAAGGTTGTGACCTAAACATAAGAGCTGTAAACAAAAAATATTACAATAAGAAGCGAGGTCTGAAAACAATCGAAAGCACATGTGCTCACGGACGCCTCGGCAATGACCGGACCGGTTCTGTGAAACTTGAACTTGTTTTTGAAAAGCTCATGTGACAGCTGGCAATTGTCACTGTTTTTCAAACACTTGCTCTGGATGCAGGTTAAAATCCTACAGAGGTTCGTTTTCTCCTTGAATTAAAACAACAACCACACGATTTTAAATGGCTCTTCAGGTTATTGGGGAAAGAATATCAATGTGAAGATAGGCGGGCATCTGAAAGGTTCATTTTATCCACCAGGGTTCAAGACTATTCTATGCGTAATCCAGAATTTCACTGCCCTTCCAACGAAAATGAGGATTGCTCCACCTCAACCCACAATGCTGAGGATTCACCCAAGAGCTATGATTGGGTTTCATGCACTTCATACGCTCTAAGGCCAATTAAGTACATAATGAAGTAAACCTTTATCCAAGGCGAACTGGCAAGAAATGGGAAAATTTAACCACACTTCATATTCACATGGGAACCATGCAAAGGAAATTCCCTCATTTGAAAAGTTCAAAGCCAACACATGATAGTTTGCCAACTTGATGGTGCCAATCTCTTTTTATGGATCACTATTAATATCTTTAGTATTACTGTTACTATGCCACTGTGACTATAGTTTCCCCCCAAAAAAGTGTTTTTCCAAAAACTGGATACTGAAATTCTGAAGCGTAGGCAGTCTACCAAGATGCTAATATTTAAAGAAATAAAGAAATTCTGGCAAGAGAGGCATAAAAGGACAGGTGCTTTGGGCTCCATCAGCTCCATCATTTTCTAAAGCAGTGCTTCTCAAATTGTCTATGGGAGGGAATCGCTGCTTCTTTTATTTCTAATTATGTTCAGCATATAAGCCTTACTTTTTTATTCTTAGATTCAATAGACATAAAACTACTCTCTCAGTTTGCTCCAGAAGTTTCGAAAGCCTTCCTTCCTCTCAATTTCTACATTTAGGAAAAGCTAGTAACAGTCGGCCTGGCCCCTGTCTACACTTGGGGGTAACCCGGACCAAAAGTCTCTTTCCTTATTCAGAACTGGAATTCTTATTTTATAGACGTTGAATCTGTGAAATCCAACAAGGCCCCCCCCACACCCACCCCACCCCTAGCTCTGAAAAGTAAACATTGAAGAAGAAAGGCCCATCTCACAGAGAAGGGTGGACATCTGCAACCCTCGACAGGTTGGGTTTTATCTTCTCAAACAAATGGCAGGGCCAACTTATTTCCAAGGCTGTTTTAGAAGCAATGACCATCAGTTCATAATTCTTGTGAAAGAAATCTAAAGGGTCTTCCTGTGCCCGTTTAGCACAGAGGATAGCAACAAGGGCTCGCAAGTGAGAGGACGTGAGAAGCAACTCCCCACTCTGCCACTTCCTGGCTGTGGGTCAGTGATTTCACCTCAGCACACTTCTTTCGTTATCCATAAAACAGGGGAAATGACGGGGTCTACCTCCCAGGATTAAGGGAGATTTTTCCTATGAAGAGCTTAGTACAGTGGGTGGTGCATACTGATTGTCCAGTGAACGTCGGCCACGTTGGCCACAAATTTGGCAAATGGCACCACTCCCAAACAAGTGAAATGGTGCCCAGCACAGCATCTTGAGAGCAGGCCACACTGCTTCCTCACTTGGAGCTGCAGAGGAGTCCAGGGCCCTGCAGACTCAGAATGTTGTGTTTCTATTGCACGGTCAAGCAGAAAGTGTTTAAAATGGGTGAGCACAAATTTGAGGCATAGGAGCCTACCGTACCCCCAAATCCCTATGCAGAAAGGCACTCCTGTTTTCCAATATGATCCATAACCACTAAAGTGTTTCTGGTTTGGGGACCAGCAATGGATCCAGACCTTACCCTAACAAAAGCTGCCATGCCACCAACCTTCACAGCTTCACGTTGGCTCAAACAGAAAAGCCCTGGACATGCAACTCAGTTGGCTGTCTGATTTTCACTTATCACATGGACCTTGGGGGATCCAAAGAGGTGAGCTACATCCCTGGTTGTCTCTTGACAACGTGGGCCTTGAGCTTCAAATACCCATCAGTGCTGCCTCCCTCTTTGGAAGAAGGGAAAGTAGGGCCACCAGGGCAGTGGGCGTGTGGGGGGATAAATGTATATACACACCGGGATGCCAAAATATGTCTACAAGGGGATACTTTGGTCAATGTTGCTCAAGCAGTAGTTCGCCATAATCAGAAGTGTCTGGATGCTGATGGGAACCACTTTGAGCACCTCTTGTAATTGCAGAAGTCAAACATGACCTTTAGTCATCTTTTGTTATCAGTATATATTAAGTATTACCATTTTAGTACAGTTTTCCTTTCTTAAAATGTGTATTCATTTTTTTGGCACCCACTGTATATACATATTATTCTGATTTTTTATTCTTAAATTCAACAGACATGAAATTATGATGTCAATTTGCTCCAGAAGTTTCCAAATGCTTCATATGTGTGTGTGTGTGTGTGTGTGTGTGTGTGTGTGTATTTATTCTTCTTCACATGGCATTTTTTTCCCCACTATACACTGTAAACCCTTTAAACATACACTACATACATTTAATGCCTTACACCATTAAGCTCCGGGATGCCAAATGCTATCAGCTTTCACCACAAACAAAGAAATAATAAGGATTTAGGCAGCCCTGTGGATCCTTTCTAACTCTTTGAAAGCTCATACCACAAGCCATTGTATTTCTGAAATCATGAGTCCCAGGCTTTGTTTATGACCTCCCCTAGCCATCATCGGCCCATGCATTTGGGGTTCACCTCAGTGTTTCCATTCACCCCTTGGCAGTACAAGCAAGTCTCAGAGAAGACTGTCATTGCTAGTCATTTGCCTTTCCTCCTCTGATGTTTTTCTGCTTGTTTGTAAATTCTCCTTTGATTAACGTGAAAGCTAGCCTCAAGCACACCATTTGTCCAGAACTCAAGGTGTTCCCAGTCAATCTCATTTCAACATCCATTCCCTGACTCTAATGACACTGCTGGTTTTCTTGAAGCAGGAAACACTGTTCTCCCCAAACACTGTCCATCAGGAGCCCTAACCTTTCATTTCTTCCTGCTTTAAATCCTTCTTCTGGGTTTTTTTGTGAGTCAGTTTATCCATTAAAAAAAAAAATCTGTGGGGCCCGCCGAGTGGCTCAGTTGGTTAAGAGTTAGCTTAAGAACGCTGGTTTGATTCCCACATGGGCCAGTGACGCTGCACCCCGAGCCGAGCTGCCACTGAGCTGCCAACAGGTGGCAGGGTGTGTCAGCTGGTAAAAGCACGTGCTCCTAACAACAAGGCTGTCAGTTTGACTCCTGCATGGGATGGTGGCTATGCCCACCTGCAACTAAGACTGAATTCAACACCTTGAGCTGAGCTGCCGCCCGGTTGACTCAGTGGATATGGTGTGCGCACTTAACAACAAGGCTGCTGGTTCGATTCCCGCATGGGATGGTGGCTACGCCCACCCACAACTAACATTGTAATACAGCACCTTGAGCTTAGAGGCCACAAGCTGCTAGTGGGAAACCAGATGGCAACTCTCCACGACTAAATATTGAAGAACAACAACTTGGCTGGTCCCCCTCCCCAATTCCCCAACAGTGTTCCTCTCCCCCAATTCCCCTTAAAATAATATATATATATATATATATATATATATATATATATATATATATATATATGAGTGTTAACGTATCTTTAAAAAAAAATCTGTGGATGGACTCTGAAGGCTTTTGACATTCAAAGCACTTCAGGTCAGGAAGGTGCATTACAGATCAACTCTTATCTGAGCACACTCATTCTCTCCAGCAATGACGCCAGGTAGTCATCCAATGTAAGCTTGATCTCCTGCAGTGATGGTGACCTCACTCACTCCTGTGACAGCTTTGGACTGTGAGCAAGTTCTCCATCCTGAGCTGGGAGCTATCTCCCTTCCATCATTAGGTTTTATTCAGCCGTTGCCCACACAGCCCAGTGTCCTAGAGAACCAAACAAATCCCTCTTTTACATGATAGCCCAAGACGTAGAATAGCTGAGGGCGCTCTTCTCCAGACTAAACCTGCTATGACGTAGCACCTTCGTTCCTCAACACTTTGGTCACCTCCTCTGGACAGACTCTAACAACCCACCTAATCCTGGGATCTCCTGTGGTGTTTCCTCATATCTGTTCCATCCCTTTATTCCCTCCCTGAAAGGCATGGACATGACCTCAGAGTGAGCTTGCTCAGCGGCCCCACACAACACAGAAATTCATGTTAAGACAGAGCTAACACGATGGGCCTCATGGGCGGGTGGCAAGCACATACAAATTTCTTGTTCCTTCCAACACATTCCAGTTGGCCTGATTGTTCATAAGACAATAACCATGGCACCAAGTTAGAATCAGAACCTCAAAGCCAGTCTTCCAACAAGCCCCCTGTGCCGCCTTTACTGTATCTTAACCCAGGATATTAGCGCTTTGTTCCTCCTTTCACTGGCTGCTTCCCTAATCTGGGCCCTTTTCTCCTAGTTGTGCTTTGGATGTCACCATCCATGAGGGTAACAAGAAAAGCCATACAGCATCCCTTCCTCTTGACATACTAGTTAAGTCCATATTAAATTAACATGTCTACAGTACGTCATAATTTATAATCATTCTATCTTAACCTTCAGGACAACCGTGAGGAGTGGGTGTTATCCTCACTTTATAGATGAGAAAACTGAGGCAGACCTGGAACTACAGCCCAAGGGGGTCTCCTGATTTTATATCTGGTGCGATTTCATTAACATCCTGCCTAGACAGGAGCCGATGTAGAAATCTGAGGTAGAAGGAGGTTTCCAAGGTTAAATTCCAAGGAGCGACTAAAGAATGAGTCACAGAGAACAAATAAAAAATAAAAAGCAGAGGGAGGAATTTAGTTTCTAAGTCTGGCTTTGCTATAAGTTAACTCACGGGTGAGCCTTCCTGGTCCTCAGTTTCCTCATTCATAAAATAAGGGGACTGAACCCAGACAGCCCTGAGGTGTCCTCCTGCTCAGCTGTCCTCTGTCTGCTGCCCTGTCTCTGCCATGTGGCTAAAATTAGGCAGAAGACATTGTTGACATGCTTTTCTTTTTGGTTCCTCGTGTTTTTCACGTTTCTAAGATTAGCTGGATAATCTTGATAACTATCCAGCTAGTCTGTCAAGACGGAAGAAAATGGCCGTCTACTTAACGGTTCATTTTGAAGCAGTTGATTTTCTGTTATGAGACGATAAATCTGGAAACACCGGCCATAGGGCTGCACCCACAAAGGTGCTCGCCCCATGGAAGACCATCTTCACAGCCACGCACGCTGAGAGCCGGACATCTCAACAACTCAGGGGCCATTTTTGGTTGTCACCGCTGGGGAAGGTGCTGTAGGAACCTGGTAAGTAGAAGCTAGGGATGCTGCTACAGGTCCTCACATGCACAGGACACGCCCCCACAGCAAAGAATGATCTGGACCAAATGTCTGCAGTGCTGAGGTTGAGAGCCACTGTCTTAAAAGAGTGAAGTCCAAGTGGCCCCACACTCTTCCTGGTGTTGGAGTGAAAGTGACCCACAAGATGGGCTGATGGGAAACAACGGAGGGCCTGAGAACCTCTCTTACCTTGCAAAGAAGGAAGCGGCCACTGAGGTGCCCGTGGAAGTCTCACTGGCCACGCAGGAGCCTTGTGAGGCTGGGACGCCGCAGGCGGCAGGCTTGTCCGCATTGTAACGATTCAGCGCAGCTTCTGTTAGGCCCTCCCGGCCAGTCTCTGTCATCAGCTGGGAAATCTGAGGAGGAGAATGGATACTGAGCTCATTACCTGTGGCTCACTGCATGTCCTGGCCACCACTGACAGCATCGTCCTATTGGGGTGAGGGGGCCAAAGTGGGGAGAGGGGGAGGGAGGCTGAGAGGGAACCCGTCCCCGACCTTCCATGTACACAGCATATGTGGTGCTTAGGGCTTCTTTGAGGCAATTTTCCAGCTTTTTAGCTAGGCTGTCCCCTCCTTTTCATTAAAAATAATGGAATAAAATTATCCCTTGACATTATAAGTTTCAGTTATGTCTGTGTGTCTCCTTCATTTGGGGGGGGGGGGCATGAGCCATTATCCACACTGTTTGCAGCCCAAAGACCAGACAATAACGTCAACCAGTACTAGTGTCTGAGAAGAAATGGCCCCAAATGTTCTCAAACAGACATGGCGTTATCAAAGGAGAAGTGAACCTGCTATTCAAGAAGGCAAGGAATTAAACCAAACAGTATTTGTTGTTTGCTATAGGCATTTCAGCATGCAGATGACTTAGAGGAGCTCATAAAAATAAATATAGGCACCACGAATTACCGATGGGGTTTTTGGGGGGTGGGTTTAGATCATTTCCACCAACTCAATTTTCTTACTGGTTCATTAAGATAAATGGCTTCCATTTTATTTGCAATAATTGCTTTTATAAGGGAAGTTCTAGTGGATGAGGCTGGGTCCTTTTTATCTAAATCCACATAATATGCTATAAAGAACCACACTTCTGGGCAGAATGAGAAGCTTGTGTCGAAATATACTTTTGGAAAGTGCTAATCCCATGACAAATGTAATAATTATACAGACAAGTCTAAATGTGCTATTTCCAAAACCTGTTACTTTAAAACTTCAGTCTACTTGCAAAAAAGGGGAAACTGTTGAAAAACAGAAAAAAAAGGAAACTTCAGTTAAAAAAAAAAAAAAACAGTCTCCAGCCAACTCAAAGCTCTTAAATGCTGAGTGGAAAATGTCTCTAATTGCCTAGAAAATGCAAGTGCAACGAAACACAGATCGGGACTGGTTTCCACTTTGTAACTGAGCAGGCCAGTAGGCCAGTGAAAGAGTCCCATTTGTTAACCTTTGAACATAAAAAACATTTGTACTTTTCATTATGAGCAGGATAGCCATTACCCTGAACCGCATTGACTTGAAACTTTGCTCTGCTTAAATGCATGCTCTTGCTTGGAAAGCCTTGGCATCATTCAGCTGAAATTCTGCCAACGCACACTTTCTTATTCTCATTCATTCAGCGCATTGTAAGGAAACCCAACCCACACATGCAAAAGCAGAGTTGGAGGCAGCAAAGGCAGTGACAGTCTGGAACACATCCCCAGCGATGATGCCCAGCCAGGAGGACGGGTCACCCCTCTTTGAGCCACCTCTGCTGCCCTTTTGCTAAGGGTCCCTCCACCACCTGCCACTCTCCCGGAAGGCATGAGCAGACTCAAGGGGGCAGCTGAAACAACTGGGGGGCTGAGGACATGGCCATCACACTGTTGTCACCGCGAAACACCATTTAGGAAGCCCCATGGTCCATGATGCCATTCTGGGCAATCTCCAAAAAACAAAACCCCCAAATGCATAGCATCATTTTTTTCATCGAGTAGCTACAAGCTAAGACACATATCCTGCTTTGAACACACAAAGATGTCTGAAGAAAGTCAATGAACAAGTAAGCGTGTGTGCAGTTTGTTACGGTATATAGATGTGGATTCGCTAACGTGACCATCACCTGATCTTCTGTTTGTGTGTGCTTCCTCTTCATTACAGTCTTTCTAACCTGAAGTTTGGAGGGAAGGGAAAGCAGTTTTTCTGTCTTACTGTATGCACTGTTCTCGCAGGTACCCTGCAAACACATAGAGAAGCCACTAAGGATGTGTGTGGCGTCTGGCAAGGTGCCTAAGGCAGAGGCACAGATTTCTGGGTGGTTCCAGAACCCCAAATCTGGCCCAGGATAAATGCAAGCATCGTGTGGACTCATGGCTTTCAAAACTGTCCCGTTGGGCCGGCCGAGTGGCTCAGTTGGTTAAGAGCTCGCTCCAGAGTGTGAGCTGAGCTCTGAGCAACAGCAGTTCAATGCCCAGCTGGAGCTGAGCAGCCACTGAGCTGCCAACAGGTAGCAGGATAGGTCGGCTAAATAAATAAATAAATAAATAAATAATAAATAAAATAATATGCTGGGCTGGCCAAGTGGCTCAGTGGTTAAGAGCTGGCTTGGGTCGCCAGTGGCCCCAGTTCGGGTCCCACATATGAGGGCCAGTGACACTGCCCTCAAAAAAACAAAACAAAACATGTCCCTTAGTAAGAATTTCAAGACACAGGGCTCCTTCAAAGAGACCTGTTAGCTATCTTGAAGCAAGGAAGATTGGATCTTTTACTTTTAAAGAATTGGGGATTAATGGGCACTTAATTCCCAAGCCTGTAAGTAGAGTTATTCTGTAATCAATTATTGCTATGTTATTTGTTTATTTACTTAAATTTAAGGGGTTTTTTTTCACTCACAACTGACATTCAATATTATATTAATTTCAGGCATACCACATAGTGGTTAGATATTTGTATAAGAAGTGATCCTCCTGACTAGTCTAGTACCCACCTGGCATTATACGTAGCTATTACCATATTATTGACTATATTCCCTAAGCTGTACTTTACATCCCCATGACTATTTTGTAACTGCCAATGTGTACTTCTTCATCCCTTTTCACCCAACCCCCAAACCCTCCCACCTGGCAACTGTTTTTAGAAATCAGAATCACAGAATGTTTTAGAGGTAGGAGTGATTGTCAAGGTCATCCTCTTCAAAAAACCCTTTTCTTAAATAAGAAAACTGAGAAGCAGAGAGGTGACTTGCCCAAGTTGATGTGTGCCTGAGAACAGGACCCTGCCTCTTAGCTCTTAGGCCTGTACTCGCCCCTTTCTTTCCTCTGTCTCCTCTTCTTCCCTCCCTTCCTTCTCATGAAAAAACACTTTTAAACATATAAGGGGAAAAAATCAAATAAAACAAAACATATACGGGTGTATACGCTACCACAATAAACAAAGGTTAACATTCTATTTATCTTAAAAGAGATTTTTAAAAGAAGTCAAATCTTGTATAAAATTGAAATGTCCCATGTCCTGCGTCACATTGCCCTCCGTCCTGGTCCGTCCTTTCCAGGCACAGTCAGCGTCCTGATTTTTACTGGGGGCCAGTCCTTGCTGTTCTTCCATCCTGGAAGCCTGGCTGAGCTGACTTTGTAGTTTCTTTGGAGCATTTTCTTAGGTTTTGCTCTGCTTATTGCACAACGGGAAAGGGGCACCACCCCGACTGCCTACCCCTGTAGGCTCTCAGCACCTGAAAGTTCATGCTCGCCTTTGTATTTACACCCGAAATCCTCTTCAGGGATACAAGCTTCCAGAAACTATGTATATGTGTGGCAAGTGACATCTGTTAAGTTGCCTCCCCTTACTCTCGGCACTCCAGGGTTCTGGCTGGCCTCCCTGAAGTTCTGCAAAGACATCCTCCGCTCTTCCTGCCCCAGGGCCTTTGCACCTGTCCTCACTCTCCAATACTGGAAGGCTTCTCCTTTTCTTTCAGATCCAAACTCAAGCATCGCTTCCTCAGAGCTGCCTTCTTCCAGTTTCCTCTTTACCTCTGTTGGATGCTTTTATAAAATTGCAGGCTTTTCCTTCAGTATATCACCTAGATTCATATTATGCATTTAATAGTAGCTCATCGTCTCTTGCCACACAAAAGCCCCAGAACAGTCGTTCTAAGCCTATCCCCGGAGATCAACACAATGCCTAGCACACAGAGATGCTCGAAATATATGTGTGGAATAAATCTGAGCTAGTCTTACTTTGTACTGCTCATATTTATCTCATTAACATCTTCTTTTCTTAAGGCCTTTAAATAAGGAGATTTCGTTCTTTTAAAAATGACACTGCATTTCTATTTTGTTTGACTATTGGAACACAATAGTATTTTCCCACCACCACCACCACCAAAGTGTAGTATTTTGGCCCCATGGGGTGCTAGTTTAGGGATCAAAAGCTGCCTTTTCTTCAGTTCATTAATTCATTTGCTCATTTATTCATATGAACAACCATGAATTGGGTACTCAGATCTTCTGTATCTTCACCATTTACGTTTTTCCCTTGTAAGTTGAGCACAACTCACCGGCAATCAATATCTTATACAAAGAGAATCCAAAAGATAGCTGGCCTGAAGCAACTTGTATCTATCCTGTCTGTTTAGCCACACCTTCATAATTCTGAAAAATAGAAACACTAGGCTTGCTGTCAATAGAGGCAGCTATCGCTGTTTTAATTGAACAATTAAAATCATGTCAATTCTAGATCATTCTGAGAGAAAAGGAGCCCCCTTGTCAGATAAGCTATCATTTTCCATACATACACTGGGGTATATAGGCACCTGAATGCTGGGTTTGGATGGAGTTCTTCTTACCATGGTACTGTCATGTTTATCACCAAGAATTTACTCTTCCACAACCCTGCAAACTACCATAGGACAATACCATAGGTTGTCCCTGAATTGTTCCACCTTTAAAAAAAAAAAGGGCGGCTGGCTGGCTCAGTTGGTTAGAGGATGGTGCTCGTAACACCAAGGTTGCAGGTTTGATTCCCACATGGGCCAGCGAGCTGCGCCCTCCACAACTAGATTGAAAATAACGCCTTCACTTGGAGCTGATGGGTCCTGGAAAAACACACTGTTCCCCAATACAGGTTTTTTTTTAAAAAGAATTGACTACCGTGTGAAATTTGGCTTTAAAAGAACTGCCCCCACCCAAATTCTTCCTGTGGCTCTTTGAAACTGTGGTAGCTGGTTCACTAAATTGGTTATCCATTAAGCAGAGAAGGCTAAAGGTCCGTATCTCTAATAACTACATCACCATTAACAGAATAAAGGATGTGATTATGTCTGTCTAGGTTCTTTGTTGTTGATACACCTCTTCACCCTTATACAAGCCTTGGTTGAAACAATCAATATTGAGTCAGGTAGAGAGGTTGGCTAGTATTCCCATTTCACAGGTGACAAGACAGAGACTCAGAGAAGTTAGTTTTAGCTGATTTGTCCAAGGCCACTCAGCCAATAAGGAGGGCAGTTCAGATGGAAATGCAGGCCTTTGAGTCCGTTCTTTATCCCTTTTTTTTTTTTTTCCCTGAGGGCAGTGTCACTGGCCCTCATATGTGGGGCCCGAACCGGGGCTGCTGGCTTCCCAAGCCAGCGCTTAACCACCACGCCACTTGGCCAGCCCTCTTTTTTTTTATTATTATTATTATATAATCTCACCTCAGTCACAGAGGTTTACTGAATAACCTGAGCCCCAGATACTCGGGAGATTACAGAAAGTAAACTTTGCTTAGTGACTGACCTTGAGAGATCTGAAAGAAAGCCAGACAGAAAATTCTGTGCTCAGGTAATGACACGTGTTCTCTGTCCCTCTCTAAAATAAAGGGGTGTGTGTGTGTGTGTGTGTGTGTGTGTGTGTGTGTGTGTGTGTGTGTGTGTAGAAATACCATGATTTGGTAATGCCATGCTTTGGTAATGGAGATCTTCCAAACTGTGCATTTAGTCAAACCTTTAGGGCCCCTCTGACCAAGTCTTCCGGTCAGAAGGCCCTTGGGGGACTAGAAGGAAGGAAGCTGTGTTCGCTTGCTCAGTTTCCATGGGGCGAGCAGCACAGGGCCAGTCCTGGGTGTGGAGGCCAGGGGAGGAGACGGTACTGAACTGGGTTACTTCCAACATGCTTCTGAAGGAAGGAGGCCGTGGGCACACCGGCTGTAGCCCCTGTTCCTACCACACGAGTGAATGACAGCACTGCCTCACACACCTCGGGCTTCACCGTGAATGCCCTAATTCCTCAGCCTCTCCATGCCAGAGCTGGCTCTCTGGAGTGACATGGGGGAGACATGACAATCCTTAGGAGATCTGAGGAATGTTCCTTCCCTGATTGTTCTCACCTCAGGTTCCCCCACCTCTCACTGTCTCCCACCCTTGGCAGCAGACTACCTACTCAGGAGCACTCATTGTTCTCTTGGGTTCCAAATTTTATTTTAGGGCCATGACCTTTCCAACCAGTGGGTGGCCCAACCCCACACATACTTCAAAAGCACTAAGAGAGGCCCGCTTTCTGCTCCTGGCTATAATAAAAGCTCTGTTCTGAATGGAAAAATTTGCCTGAAAGCCTGGGCTACTCCAGTCGGTGAGAAGATGGGTTCCTGAGAACCCCTGCCCCTTCTCCAGCCACTCAGCAGCCCCCACCTCTGGTTCCCAGGCCAAGTGGGGGGCACACGAGATGGGGCTAATGGACGGGCTGCCATGGGTTCCCACAGTACCTCACCACAGTCCTGAAAATTGTTACCTACGGCAACTGTGGTTCAAAGATAATTTAACCATTTTCCCCTGAGAAAACTGATGGCAACAGAGTTTGGCCTATTTATCCAGGGAAAGCAGCCAGTGAAGGGAGGAGCCAAGGTTGCAACCCCGATTTGTCTTGAGACAATCTTCACACTGCACTCCACCTCTCAATTCTGTTGCCCTCCGTTAACTGCCCCCTTCAGGACCACTTCCTGTCTCAAGGCTGCTCTCTGGCCCCCTCCACATAAGCCACTATAAGAGAAAATGCCCAAGATAGCAGGCGTCCCTGGAAGATTTAGCTTCAGTGCATAACTCAGAGCCAAGAGCCTTATTTTCAGACTATGGTTTGCCTCTTCTTTTTGCACTGTTCTGAATTAATTTTTTCTCTCACGATGCTGTGAGAGGTACATGATTCTTCCTGAGAAAATTCAGATTCACAAACCTCAATCCAGCCATCTATCCCATTTGAAAACCCTGAAGTTCTGGTGGAAAGGGTTTGTTACCTTGATTATATGCAGGCGTCGCCGTACTAGTCTAGAAGCAGTAGCTGAAAACTTGCTGGGGGGTCTTGATCACAAACTTTGGGATGGGGGGGGGGCTAGCTTTTCACCACAGGATTTTGTTTGGTTTAGTTCTGATTAAAACCTGCTTTTAGCGCTCCATCTCAGTTACATGGGACCAGGTCACTAAAGGAACCATATCTGTTACTTTCAAAACACCACATCCCATCACACGGGTGGTGGTAAATTCAATAGGAGGTGGCAGTAAAAGGACCCAGGCCACAGGCAGTGGTCGCATGTGTGTGTTTGCACACGTGTGTGCTTGTACATGTGGGGTCCTCAGTGCATGTGAGAAGCCCAGCTATCATTTGTGTGCACAGACTTCACAGATAAAGCCTCTCGGTGTATTTTAATCTTAGGCAAGATTCCTGGCTTTCAACCACATATAAATGTTGCTCTGATGCTTCAATATAATAAGCTGTAGGTTTGTCCCCAAAGAAACAAAAAATCTTAAATTTGGTGATGATTTTGGCCACAGTTGAAAGCAAGACAAAAGATGTTCGGCCCTTACAAACCAAGAGTGTTTCCACATCTCAGATCAAAATCTGTAAGCCATTGACCTTTACCTTCCCCACTGGCGGGAATGACTCAGAGATTCCAGAATGTGTCAGCATGGGGGTTCATCTTAAATGGCATTATTGACCCAGAAAACCACCTCCTCTGACTCTGCTGGGGCTTCAGGGAACACCAACAGGATCCATTTCCTGTTTAGAGACATCCACTGACAGCAAATGCACCCTGCCTTTAGCTACATTTCATGACATTATGACCCCTGAATCCCTGAAAACAACATTAAATAGTATTTTCTCTTAGGCAATTAATATCTCACTGGTTGGGGACATTTCTTTTATTGTTATTTATTACTTACCCTGTTAGCTAATGTTTTTATGGTTTTGCAAACAGTGGGTGCTCAATATATATTTTTGATCCGTGTTGGCGCAAACCAACTCACAATTATCTCAAAAAAGATAACCGTTGGTACTGTCGTTGGAGGCTTCTACACTATCAGTTGTTGTGCATTTAGGAAATTAGGATACCAGGATACATTTTCAGAAAAGCCTATGCATTGTAAAATATAAATTAGGAAAGCAAATCTGCAAAAAAAAAAGATCAAAAACTGTATCTCCAAACCAAAGATAGAGAAGTATAGCTGATTAGGCAGACACTCCATTTCAGTCATACGGGACTTGGTGATGCACAAAAAGGCGTCTTCTCCCTGTAGTCGCCACATAGCACACTAGGCCCACGTTAGCTTAGGTGGCTCTCTGTCATATCACAGAGAGACAGGCAAAGAAAAGCTTCTATCCTTTCTATATGAGTCTCAGCTTTTGCTGCAGGAATATGTGTCAGTCCCCACTTGGAGTCACTTTTGGGAGGACTAGAATGGCCTTGGGCAGAGGGAACCCCAGAACAGCCTCTGGAACCCCCAGACACCACTATGCTTTGTAAGAAAGGACTCCCATTTTGAAGAACCATGGGCGCTCATCCCTGGGGCCAAAATGCTTATGAGTTATGTTCATTTTATCCTTGCAGGCAGAGAAACGAAAGAAATACCCACTCAAGAGGGAAGCGCTGGGATGTTTCCAAGCTGGAACCACCTCCTTTTCTGCAGTGTCTGCGCATGTCAGTGTTGTCTGGACCCCGTTGCCCTCAGCTCTCACTAAGTTGTTCCACTGCACTCTTTTCTTGCTTGTGGTGCCTTCTTCCCCAGTGATCCTGCAAACATGATCCCATTTTGACTTGAATCTCACCCTGTCTGTCTCTTCTCCACCAGAAACCAGAGCTATCCAGATTCAAGGGGTGCTTTTCAAAGGCGGGCGGGTCTGCATTCCGTGTGCACCTTTCCTGAGCAGGATTTGCAAGAAGGGGAAAGCTGCTAGCATCGGAAAGGCACATTTTTGTTTAGAAGTCTCAGCAGACAGCGCAGCAAGTTAACTATTGTCTTGCTTGAATAAAATCTACTGGAAATGGGGGCGATCCAATGGATTTTCCCATATGTCCTCAAGAGTTTTCATTTAAATAAAAACAAAACAGAAAGCCACATAGTGTATGATTTCACTTATAAGAAGTACCTGGAGTGATCAAACTCATAGAGACAGAAAGTAGAATGGTGGGTGCCAAGGCTGGGGGAGGGGAGAATAGGAAGTTGTTTAGTGGGTTCAGAGGTTCAGTTTGGGAAGATGAGAAAGTTCTGGAGATGGATGGCAGTGATAGTTATGCCACCTGATTACATTTAATGATGCTGAACAGCACATTTAAAAATAGTTAAGATTAAAAAAAAGTTAAGATAATAGTAACTTTTGTTATGTACATTTTACCACAATTCCAAAAGGAGAAACTTAGACTACAGACCACCAAGAGACAGCTGACCAAAGGGACAGCCCAGGAGTCTGATCCCCGAAAGGACTAAGAAAAAAGTACTTGGACAGAAACCAAAGCCTTAAGGACAGCACCCCTCTTATGTTAAACTGCAGCCCCAAACCCATGATGTCAACACCAAGGTCACACTCAGTTATTTGGTTGTGCCGGAAAGTTCTCAGCTCCTAATGCAGTGCCCGACACATAGTAGGTGCTCTAAATATTTCCTGAATGTTCTAGAATTGCTTGAATAAGCAGCTGAAGGCTTAGGACTGGTTCTGAGGTACATGCCTTTCTCCTGTCACAGAGCAGTGGTGGTGAGATCTGACCTCCATGTGGTACACCCCTCGGGGACACAATATCCTCTGCCCAGAAACACCAGATGGTAAATTTTAGGTATTGTATATTTTACCACAATAAAAGGAAAAGAAAAAAAGGAACAAGGGCCGGCCGAGTGGAGCGGTGGTTAAGCACTGGCTTTGGAAGCCAGTGGCCCCGGTTCGGGTCCCACATAGGAGGGTCAATGACACTGCCCTCAAAAAAAAAAAAAGGAACAAAACAAACCTCCCCCACAGCACCAAAGAGTCAATTTCCTTTAGCTTGTCCCAGGTGGCCATGCACCTGCTTTGTCATTTGAGGGTCATACGGACTCTCCAAGTCAAGGCGAGCCAGAGAATGGGGCCAAGAACTGGGGTGCTGTCCTCCAGGGGTTCTGCAAATACACTTTGCAAGGTGGTCTCAGTGACAAGACCCCACCAGCCTATGCCCAGCCTGCAGGAGATGGGGTCAACCTAAGCCCTCACCTGAGGGAGGGACAGGAGGAGAAGCAAACAGGGATTGCAGCAAAGCCGAGGGGGAAGGTGGGGGGTGTAGCAGGGGCTGAAAAAAGCGCCCTCCAGAACTGGGCTCTCTGATTAAACATCACTCAATTTCTTTACACGCCCCCTCTTGCCCGCCAAGTCACACCTGAACGGTTGGCTAAAATTCTTTCCATAGCGTAGTGTGCTAGAACTGGGTTGGTTCAGATCTTTTCGTATGCTCAGGCTGTTTATTTCTAGGCATTTAAATCGACAGTTAATTTTCCTACAGATTTTGAGATGCTGTCCCCAAACAGGCAGTTACCACTTAACTTGAAACTTGCCCCAGGCCTGGCCCAGTCTTCGTAGCTCACAGTCCTCGCAAATCACCTCTGAGCCTCTGCCACCGGCCTTGAGTCAGACAGATAACCCCCTCCCCATGCTATCCAGCCCCCTGGCCAGCACCAAGGGGCAAAGATGGGATTCTTAGGTTCCAGGGCTGGATGTTTGATTACCTTTATTATCTTAGCTTGCTTTGGCTATAAATTTTATTAGCGGCCATAAAATTATCCATCCACAGCATTTGACTCAGTGACCTCTTGCAAAAGAGAATTCTACACCCTGGCGCTGCACACAGCCCCTGGAGAGCTGCTTTTCTTCACCCTGGATTTACAGCCTCACCTTCATCATCTGCCCTGTGTGATGAGACTCAGCAAATAGAGGACACTGCTCGGTCAGTGATACCCGTTATCAGGGCTCAAATCTGGCCCCTCGGCACCTGGTGACTGTTTTCTTTTATTCTTTGTGTTGCTAGAAGGCAGGGGCAGGGCCGCCTACATGCTTTAGAAAAGGCAGGGGTGTACGATGAAGCAAAGGGCCCGTGGCATTGATCTCTTCCCTTAGATGTCTTAGTTCCAAGATGTGCAGCTCAAGGCAGGAAGCTCAAATATTCTTTTCAAGAACATCTTAAACACATGCTAGGCTCACCATCTACAGAGGCATTTTCCCTTTGCCCTGTAGATATGCTGAATCACAATAATTTTAATACTGAATCCGGAATGATGTTTTGTAGGGTGGTGTGGGTGACTTATCCAATGACATATAATGATACAAGGAGTCCAGCAGACAGGATGACATTAGCTTCCACCTGAGAGAACTTGAAGGTCCAACATCAGATGTCCTCATAGATCTTCATCACACTTGTTGTCATTGTCAGGCACTTAACCTGAGCCAAGTTCTGCTCTAAAAGCTTTATACATGTGCTGCCATATTTTAATCCTGACAACAGCCCTACGAAGGAAATACAATTATTATCCAATAATAGCTTCAACTCTGCCACATGGAAAACCCCTGGAACAGTGTTTTTCCAAATGCCACTGTACTTGGGTTCTATCCTTGAGTTCGTCTTGCTCCAGTCACATCATCCAGAGCAAGTACCACTCTTGAACTATAGCTCCCCGATTCAGAATATGAGATAACAACAAAAGATTTGATAAAGAGAAGAGAAAAGGATCATTTGAATCATTTCTCAGTATGCACAAGAAGCTCGCTCTATCCAGTGTCTTGTGATTTTTATGATCCAATTGAAGTAAAATCCAATGGCCTGAATCTCGACGTAATTGATTTCATGTTCAATTTGCAACTAAGCAAATCTAGAGTAGGTAGCGTAGACAAGAGAAAGTCACAATTCTCATCAACCCAGCCTTGACCTTAGGGTCAGGTCAGGGGCTGCTCCTATGTCAGCTCCCAGGACCTGGGAGAAGTAACCCCTTTCTCCCTGTACTGAATTACTGGGGGCTGCTCTCCTACTGGGGGAAGTTACCATCACTTCTCACCCGCAAACACTCAACTGAGAGCCAGTGCCCAAAGAAGCACACTGATGATCAGAGCCACCCCACTCCATGGATCCCCAGCCCTATCCTTCTGATTGCAGAGCATTTGTTTGTCTTGTAACTGCTGTCACTGGTCTCTCCCTAACCAGATGGCAAGCCCTGTGACAACAGGAACTGGGTCTTGCTCACGTCAGTATCACCAGTCTGAATATGGAATATATCTAATAAATACATCAATGAAGACATTAATTAACAGATACAGAAATAAAGTGAACACAATTTAGTTGAATTAGGATTGCTGGAGCTTGTTTGTTTTTAAATGATAAGGTTATTTTCACCTGATTTTAAAAATTATGAATAGGGCATATAAAGCTTTATTCAATAAAAATAATGTATTTCAGCATATATAATATTTAATTCAATACAGTGAGAAGATAAATGATGAGTGGGGGAATGAAAAACGCAAACACAGAACAGAGACAAAGGGAAAGAGGGGCAAAGGAAAAAGAGAGAGCCAGGAGAAAGGAGAAGAAAGAGAAGAAAACAAAAGGAAACTTTCATAAAAAATGAAAAAGGGGGAACCGAGGCAAGGAACTGTCCCTCTCAGCCAGCTTGAGTGTGAGTATGTGGCAGTTACAGCTAGGAAGCCGGAATTCTCTGGAATATTGGGCAAGGACTCCTAGGAATATGGTTTCCAGGACAGGAGAAATCAAGCCCAGAGGCTGAAGTCTCTTCCTTGCCTATCCTGATTCTCCCCGATACCAGGCAAGAGTTTCAGTTATGCTCAGAACCCAGAGGCCTAGAAGATAAAATGTATGAACTAAAAAATTTAAAAATCCATGCCATAAAACTGAGCCACTCTCTTTCCCTTTTCCATTAAAAAAAAGAAGTAGCTCTACCCTTTGAAGAAAAGGGCAGGGAATTTCTAAATATCTGAATATTTGCTTTATGTAACTTTTGCAGAATGGTACTATTTATTAGCTATGTTTCCAACAGGAAACCCAATAAGATGACGAGACTGAACATTAGATTACCTGGAACTGATGTAGCATTTAATTCTCATACAGATTGTGGCCTTTTCTATCCATGTTCAACGTGGTGTGTTTTGTCTTAGGGGACATGACCATGCATCTCTAAGTAGCAGGTCTTGCCTAATGCTTGGAAAACTTTCAAAAAAACCAGCCACGCATTAGGGCCTGGAATTTAAAATGTGCATTCCTTGTAGGCATCTTACTTCCTCATATTTTACTTGCGCTCTTATGAGAAAAAGTCAAGAGAGACCTGGAGACAATACTTGGCTGGAAGTGACCCACCTCGGTCTGTAGAACAGCTCACTAGATGCAAAAGCAACATCGTATTCTGGGCAAAACCAAGGAAACAAAGGTATGCATGCATATGCACACACATGCATGCACCCCTCAGGATGTCGGGGATGGTAAGCAGGGAGAGCCCACACAGGCAGAGTGATAAGGTCTGCAGCTGCTGGAAGCCCAGACACCAGAAGCCATAAGGACACAGGTCTGCAGGGCTCCAATCAGCTGAAGATGGGCTTTTCCTTGTGTGGAGTCTGAAGGAAGCTGACAGCATAAACCCTAGATGGTAGGGTTTATCCTGCTCTGCCGTGGCCAGCTCCAAACCATAGCCACAAATGAGAAACCATCCAACCAGAAACAATGGGGACCAAATGGAATTGCCAGTATAATCCCAGTGCCTGTCAAAGTGTGTTCCATGCTTCAAGCCCTCAGGAAATGGTGCATTGAACGGTAAGAACCAATTGTGGGCCAGGCTTGGTGGATGACCATGCGGAGGACTCTCTTAGCGCTAATTTCCCAGCTGGGGGAAGTCGTGACTGAGTCTGAGATGAAATGAGACAGTGCAGCTGACTGTGCTTTGTGGTTCCTACAGTCATAAGCAAATATAAAACAGGGACGTTCGGAAATATTCCTGTTCATCTTTAAAGCACTTAATTTAACATTTGTGTGGCCTTAATACAAAAACATACAAACACATCAGTGATGATGACAACAGCAACAACAAACATTCGCTGGCATTGTCCCAAAGCACCAATGGTGAGCAAGGAACTGATTTGAAGGGTCAGCTGGTTCCAAAGCAATGCGCAGGCTTTCATGGTCCCAGCTTCGAACTCACCTCGCACCTTCTGTGTACCATACCTTCCGTAAGACTGGTCTGAAATGCCAAATGCCAAATCCTACACCATCCAAAAAGCAAGTTAAAAAAAATTTTTTTTTAATGGTGCTGGAAAAGTCCTTCGGTATATTCCGGATGGATGAGGTGACTTGTCCAAAATCACACATCTAGTTTGTGCCACAGCCAGTTAATTGCAGCATTTATTTATGCATATTAAAAAAGTAACAATAGGACAGCAGACCTCTAAAATGATTGAAAATCCCCAAAAGAGAGAGAGAGAGAGACTCTGTAGTTTAGCTATAAGCCAGGAGCTCAGTTCTAGCCAAATGACCAGCTGTGGAACCATTTTAACGTCAATTAACCTCTCTGCAACATAGCTTCCAAAATCAGAGATCCGCCATCAAGCATATTAAATAAAAACACTCACAGGCATCCTTTTCTTCAAAGAACAACAACTTAAGACTCAAAACAAATGCTTTAAAGCCTCTCATTGAAAACATGCACAAGGGTAGGCGAACATTTGCAGGCTGACCTCAAATAACCTCGTGAGGGGGGTCTGTTTTTTGTCCATTCCCCTCGGAGTTAAGGCTCACTCACTCTGTAAAGCTGATACTTTAAACTTTCACATCGTCCCCATATGTCCAGAATTCAGAGACCAACTCAGCAGGGCTTCTTAATGGGCATTTCTGGGTCATTATCCTAATAGGAGCTGGTCCTCATCCTGTCACTAGACCCATGTCAGGCTTCGCATTTGATGGTTTTCTAAATTGGTTCACCCAACTGATTCAGATTAACACAACCCATTCATTTACATATGGTTTTTACTGTGTAATTCACTACTGAAAATAACATTGAGAATGTCTAGAAGTTTAATCATGTTTGAATGCTCCTTAAACCCTCCCTTAATCCTGAATGCTCAGATTTAGGGATATTTAAAAATCCTGGGCCTCACGAGTTATAAAACTAAATTCCAAAATTAATTTTGTTGCTGTCAGATTTCTTCAGGTCCATATCATTTTCTCAGCACCCCCTGGCTTTTAACATGATTTGCAAAGAGACAAAGGTTTTCTGTGTGAGCTGACACTAGAGAATTGTATAATCTCATTATGCCTCCACTAAATAAATATTCTACTTTTTTTGTTGTTGTTGTTGTGGCTGGACCATTCCATCCAGTGTCCTAATTTCTACATTTGGTCGTTCTGCTCACATTTCTCCTCTGTTCATTTAAGACGTTGGTTTTCTCTTCTATTATACATGCTAAGGCTTTTTCCAAAACTCGGCTATACTTTCCACTTGTTAGAACTTTATAATATGGGTCAGGCCCAGCAAAGTCAATACCAACTAACTTATTGTGAGCCATTTCTCACTAGATTCCCCTAGCTAACACACCAGAGCCAGCAAGATTGGCAGGCCCTGACACCTCAGGGATCCCAGCCAGGGGGCTTTATTCTCAGAGTTCGACCTGGGAGTTCATCTTCCATATCTGCCCTTTTGTTACAAACCTTGAGTCCCTGGAGTCTGCTCTTGAAAATAGAACCGATCTTTTGGGATTCTTGTCTTTCATACACACTTGAAAAGCTATTCATCCAGTGCTGAGTTAAAAGACTCTAAATTGTATTAACAAATCAGTCTCGTTGCAGCTCCCCCCACAAGGAATTATTCTCTTCACAATCTCTTGGGAGAAAGCAATAATTTCAACAGCTCAGCTGAATTTGTTTGTCATCTTCCTCAACTCCCCCAAAACCACAAATCTAACAAGTCACACTAAAGTCTGCAGGTTCTTCCCTTTGGGGGGCAGTCGTACACACAGACCCCAGTTCCGAGATCCAGAGTGTGGAATCTACCATCTTAGAAAGATGCTGGCAGCCCAAAACGACAATTTTCAAGACCAATTAAGGATACACAGGACTTTTAGTGACCCCTTGTTGGCGTGGACAGCAACATAATCGTTTGGGAAGGTCAGTTACATGAAGGCAGAAATAAATGTTGCCTTTGGAACACCTTCGCTACTCTGAGTCACCCTTGTAGAGTTAAGTATTGAAAACTCTGCTATTTGACTTCCTACAGGGCTTACACCAGCACATTCATGAACCATCAGCCAGAGCAAAACAACATGTACGCATTTCACAGGTAGCTTAAGATTTAGCAGATTGTTTTTCCCAGTGCTTGAGATGAGGCCAAAGTCAACACACATGCATGGGAGTGCATGCGTGCGCGCGCGCACACACACACACACACACACACCAGAAATACTCTTTCAACAAGAGCAATTCTGCTCAAGCAGTGTCTGAAAGGGTGGCTACTACTGTTCTGGGGGAAGAATGTTATGAAGCAGCTTATCAAACATACAAAGACACAACTGAGAATCAGTGAACATATCTACTGAGGAAATACGTAGATGAAAGAACCTCAAATTAGATTGGTCCTGAAAGGAACACAACCCCAAAGTGGGATGCTGGAATTTATACAAGCTCATTTCTTCTGCAGAGACCTTTAAGACCAAGCAAAGTGGCCAGCTGTCTAGAATGAGTCCAGTGTAGATCTCCTGAGAGGGAGTGATGTACCAGATGCCTGGACGAAACCTCTTCTCAAGCAGGAGTTGTTGGCTGTGTAAATATTTCCGACATCTTGAATCTAGACCTCTACAGCCCGCTAATCACGAAGTTGTAAATTCACTACGTCACTACGTCACTCACGTAGCCCAGAGTGAACCTCACATGTTCCAGGCTTGCCTATCGTCTCAGTTGATTTCTAAGATAATCCTCAGGGATGCATTTCTATGATACTCATACACGTATGTTTCTCACTGTCCAGCCTCACTCATTTTAAAATATTTCTTGCCATTTCCCCCTAGTTAGACTTAATAGGTGTCAAATCCTATTGCCTGGATTTTGGGTCCGGAATCATACTTGTTCTAGATTCCAGATTTACTATCCAATTTTAACCAGTCATTGGGAAGAAAATGGCTATATTTATGAAAGATGCTTTCTCTTTAAATTCTAGAAAAACTTCCCTGCAATCCAGGTCACCATGGCGATCACTTGCCACATTCAAGGGTCAAACATAAAAAGGCAGTAGTGGGAATGGGAGACGTGGGCTTGCTCTCTATCCAGCAAGCCTGCCAAACCACAGACAGGAGGGACTCAGATGAAGGCACCCTGTTTGAAAGAACTTTGTTCTGTGTGTGCTTTGTTTAAATCCCAGAGTGGGAGATGACCCACAATAAGCCACTTGAACCCTTTTTCTCTGTAAGTCTCCAGTTGAAATACAGTATGTGGGAGTTCTTTCAATAGTAGTTATGCAGGCCTTTTCAGAAACTAAATTTGAATACTCCACAGTTACCAACGGGGAGTGTAACTGCTCCACACCAGACTTGAAAGCTAATGGCAGCCCCCACCAACCTCCCCCAACTATGTCCTCCCCAGGCCTTTTGGGGGCTACCCAACTGGCAGCCATGTTTCAACCTTTCTAGGCCCTGGGGCCAGGTGGCCCAACCCTGAAAGGGTTCACCCTCCTCCCCATTGCTTGCTGTTATTCGCGCTGTTCCTTATCTATTGGAAGCTGGAGTAATAAGAACAAACTCAGCTAAACTAAATTGGTCCTTTGTTTGCCATTATCATAAAACTTTTATGCAGGAACTAATAAAAACATGCTTTACGTGCACAGTTATGTGGGTTTACACAGGCAATAATACCCAGCAAGTTCTACCCATAAATTCAGTTATAGACACTTAGGAATAAATATTTTATCTTTCCCAATGTTTGCAATTATTGGAGGCAAGGTGTGAATACAGGAGCATATGGCTGATCTGTGGCTTCTGAGGGCTCATCAGTCACCCTGGGCCCCTCTCCATGAGACCAGAAAGGTCCTTGCAAAATTTCTGGATAATGTTCACAGTCCTTCAGCCTCTTAGGAACTCAGTGTTAATCATACCTCCACTCTTAGTAAATGGAAAGCTTTTTACAAAGCTTTGAAAAATAAATCACTTTTGAAATGAGTTCAGTATTTTCTTAGAATTCTTTTATGCAAACAAAAAGATTCAATTCTCTTCCCAGCTGGGACCTTGGAGCAGATTTACAATAGATTTAATTAAAGAAGCTTTAATGAAATCCAAACCTATCCCCCCCACCCCCGGCAAAAAAAAATAAAATTGGGATCATTGGATATTCATTTTTCCCTTCAGAAATGCACTCTGAAATACACTAAATGAGTTGGGGAGGGGTGTGTTGCTTTATATTTTCTTTCCCTCTACATCTGCACTGTCCAATTGAAATATAATGGGAGCCACAAATGCGAGCCACATATGTCATTTAAATTTTCTAGTTACCCCATTAAAAATGTAAAAAGAAACAGGTGAAATTAATTTTAAAAATATGTTTTATTTAGCCCAAGGTATCCAAAATATTATCATTTCAACATGTAATGAATCTTAAAAAAACAAAAAAAAACTTCTAATGAGATATTTTGCATTCTTTTTTCATGGATTAAGCCTTGGAAATCTAATGTGTATTTTGCTTACAGCACAATTCAATTCAGACTAGCCACAGCTGCAACGTTTTAGAGCCACATATGGCCAATGGCTGTCATGTTGGATGGCGAGAGTCAAGAGAATCCTCAACGAGCCAAGAAGAAGATAACTTCAGAGAAATTTCATTGTTTCTGTGACTGCTTTGTACCCTGTGGGCATATCTTCCCCAGGTCATAATCTGGATACTATAAACTAGAACCCAACTATGAGATACTATGAACCAGATGCTATAAACTCAGAATGGAGATACTGGAGATACTATAACTCAGAAAATATTAAAATTATACGTCATTTTTAAAGCCCAATTTTTATTTTCTGGCTATAATTCGCAGTAAAATAGGCAATGGTAAAGTAAACTAGGTAAAAAGGAGAACACACTTAGGGCAGCCAAAAAAAAAAAAAATGTCCATGTCAGGAGTTATCAGAGGTAACTTAGAAAGTGCAGCCGATCTGACCATCTCAGCCCCCAGGGGCTCTGAAACCTCTTACATAAAGACCACAGTGAAGTCCCTTCTATATAAAACTGCACCTTTCGACAATGAGGAGCCCAATTATCCACTGAGCTTTTTTATTTCCCCCAAAGAAGCTATATACAGATTTTTGTAAACTTAAAAACAAAACAAAACAAAACAAAAATACAGAAAAAACAGTATCTTCTACTACTTTTCTACCATCCCTCTGTTTCTTAGAGTAGATACAAAAGAAGAAATTCAAACAGGGCATTTTGAAAGCAAGGGACGGAAACAAAACGTCAGTATCGTAGCTCTGACTTTTTTCAAAGTAAGTTTTGGCAAATTCTGTAGTTTCTCTGGGATTAAAGGTTGCCATCTGGAAAATCACCCTGATAATTCTCAGCCTGTGTTTTATCTTAAGAGTGTGAGGCATGTTTCTTCCTTGATGTGTGATTATATTTAATAATGCATATTGATGCAGGTTAAGCAAGTTGTTCTGAGGGACAGAGAGCAGAATTGCTGAATATATCCTTTCCAGAGCTAACCAAAGCACTGCATGCATAGAAATGCTTAATTATCACGTGTGTGACTGCTGTCAACTCATAAAATGTATGCAAGTGCTGAGATAAGGGCTTCGAGTACATGCAAAGGTATTTTTTTTTCTGTTGCGTAGGATTCATAAGAGTGCGTTGTTTCAAGATAAAACAAAGAATCTTAAAGTGATCTCTTCTTCCTCCTCCAGAGGGAAGGAAAGACCTCTTGGCAGTAGGTATGATTGACAACAGGGCTATCAGAATGATCTCAAAGTCGCTCATCTGCTTTTGTGTGTTTTAAAGCAAATAAAGAAAAGCCAACTGTGTACAAAATGCACACGCAAAGTTCCATACCCCTGATCCCCACTACCCCACACATGAAGACATTTTCTATAGCATGGAAGTGTTTTTGGACTCCAGAGAACCTAGGCTTGGTTTTCCAGGGAATGAAAGGATGGCCGTAAGTGGAGCATACACTGAGATTAGAAGTGTTTTTATCTAAAGGTTTAGAAAAAGCCAATATGACAACTAATTGCAACCTCATCCTAGACAGGACTCTGTATTGGAGGGGAAACAATGCTATAAAGGACATTATTGGGTCAATTGAAAAAAAAAATTGGAATATACAGTGGATGGTAGATGAAGATCATTCATCAATGTTCATTTCACTGAAGTTGATAACTGTACTCTGGCTACACAGAACACCCCACTTCCCAGGAAGTACATGTAGAAGTATTTAGGCATAAAAGTTCCTGGTACAGTATGCAACTTACTCTCAAATGGTTCAGAAAAAAGAATAGTGAGCAATAGTTAACCTGGGTACTGAGAATATGGGCGTCCTTTGGACTGTTTTTATTCTTGCAACTTTTCTGTAAGTTAAACAACATTTCAAAAAAAATTTCTAATTTCTTTAAGAGAAAATAAATATGGTGGGGAAAAAGTCTTCTGCGCTGAATTTTTCTTTTAGGCATTTACACTGGAAACCCCTTGTTCTCTCTTATCTAATTTTCACAGTGAGAAGATGTGAAGTGATGACCAGGCTCACATCTGGTAACAGGCTCACCTCTCCTCAACCTGCCTCTGGCTCTTGCTGTGAGCTTGACTCTCTCTTCCTGACTTCTCCATAGAAAGACGTGTGGGGTTTCGGTTATGGGATCTCAGTATGGGCCAGGTGTCTGCCTCCTGCTCTCATCTCCATGGGGAGAGATACAGGAGTCTGTCAACAGTTAAACAAACCCTTACAGTGACTTGGAAAGCTGGTAAGACTCTCCATAAGATAACAGGCTCCTCGGAACCCTGGCTGCCAACAGTGCCACCACTGGCAGCCAGGATTATGGAGGGTCGAGGTTCCTGAGGGAACCACCTGGGCCACAGAGTAGAGGAACTGGTGAAGGCATTTTTACTGCCTTCTCCATCCTCACCTCTGGAACACCACTTACTTTGAAATAACCTAATCCTTCAGTTTAACACCAAAACCTCCAAGTAAAAGAGAATCATGGAAGCAGAGCATGGCCAAACTTTAGAGGTCAACAAATCCACCCTCTCTCTGATGTAGGGGTGCTTCTCAAGGTACTGGGTCATTCAGCCTTTCGGGGGGACCCTCCAAACATGGGTGGGTCCCCACTCTACAAGACAATATACCACTCTTGGATTGATATCTCTGACAGAAAGTTCTCCTTTGCAGCCAACCAAGAAACTACATCCCTAAAATGGAAGAATGTGAGAGCACCAACCTTCTTTTCTCATTGGACCCTCCTCAGAAGCGCCTGACAGTAGGCACACAAGGGTTAGTATGGAAATGGATCAGTCAATGAATGGATAATCTATACACTGCTTCTTATTCTGTCCTCAGGAGGAACAAAAACCATGTCCACTGTCTCTTCCAAAATACAGCATCTCAAGCATTTGAAGACACTTTCATGTCCCTCCCATCTTCTCTGGTAGCCTAAAATCCCCCAATTTCCATAGCCAAGCCTCATACTACACAATTTATAAAACACAGCTAGTTACTGTCACAGACCTTCCTTCACTCATTCGCAACTTATTTCCAAAAGGACTTATCATTTTTAAATAGGGCAAATACAATAGAATTCATAAAACAGATATGATTATGGGGAAAACAAGGTCTAGAGGAGAGCTGTAACATGCCAAACAAAGCCACACAGTTCTTATGGCTTATGTTAAAACTTAATCCTCAAGTTGCTGGCGCAAAGGTGACCAGGGAGGCATTATGAGTTTTACAGCTTTGTTATAAGAGGATGAAACAGACCAATTACTCAGAAAAGACAAGGTTATTCCCTGTGTCAAGGACAGATGTCTTAAGTAAGGCATTATAAACTGGAGACATTGAGCCATGTAATGGATAGTCAGTGTCTCTACTCAAAATTCACAGTCAAGTATACTGTGATGGAAGGAGAACTGACTCTGGGTGGTGAGCACACAATGTGATATACAGATGATGTATTATAGAATCATACACTTGAAACCTATGTAATTTTACTAACTATTGTCACCCCAATAAATTAAATTTAATTAAAAAAAATTCACAGCAAATGCTGAAGCAAAATTAAAATACTTGTTTCTCATAGTAATTTCTGATGCAAGCTTGAAGGTAGAAGCTTTCTAAGACACAATCCAGAGTGGGTGGTTTGGTCTAAATGTGTAAATATCTTCTTCAGTATTTTAACCTTACTCTAGATGTAACTTAGAATAGCTGGATAATTTGTTAGTTGTACTCTAAATTATTGACCCTTAACCAAACCTCTCTGCCTCTGAGATTTGGAGAGAGAAGACAGTTTGAAATTACACTCTCTTGTGTGAGTTTGAAGGACACTGATCCTCTATTCTTGGTTAAGTAGCTTCATAAATTTGGGGGACCAGGTAAACAAAAGGTAAAGTTGGTATTTTGTTATAAAAATAAGGATCCTATCTGAAGATGTCACAACACTGCTGAAATACAGAAACAAGCCACAGAGGTCTGTAGGACATACTTTTGGGAGAGCAGATTTTCACAGTTGTTAATTTTTACAACCACCCTGCTAGATAGAAATTGTTTCTTCTGTTCTACAGATTCAGATTCAGAGAAGCTTGCCAAGGACACGGGGCTAGCTTTTTCAGATAATTGTGGACATTCTTCTTTGATACTATATTAAAAATTGACACGTGGCAGTTTCTTAATGTTTCATTGAAATTGGCAATCTGAAACTACATTAATAAACATTTAGTATTCTATTGTATTAAAATCCATTAGGCTACCTTGCACTTTGAATAGCTATTACATTGTCGGAAAAGTCATGACGTATTTTTGCAATGAAAAACATAGAAAATATACGTCATGACTTTTCTGATAACCCAATATTATGCTACAAGAGTCTGTAACATAATGCATAAGTCCTTTGGAAAATATCGGTTTACTGAGATGAACATCACTTCCAGATGTTGATATATTCCATTATACAATATCAAAAAAAAATCACATTTGTTAATACCAACACTAATCTGATCAGGAAAGTCTTTAAGTGTTGGAAAGCTTTCGGACTCATTGTGGCAGAATCAAGTTTTCCAAAATTGGAGCCTTTGACGGAAAGCGCCCATTTTGTCATTGGTGAACCTACCCTGGCTGTTGTTTTCCTCCAAGCAGCAAGCTCTTACATTCATTTTTGAGAAAACGTTTGCAAAATACTCAAGTCTGAATAACCATGGTTTGTCTGTCAGTTATTCTTTCAAGTAAAAATGTATTTCATGGGAGGGTAAAAAAAGGAGCGGGGAGACAGGAGCCAGCAACACAGACCTCACAGTGCTTTTCCCTGAGACAACCATCATACGCCACTTAAGTACCTCACGTTTCAACACACATTTACAGATTTAACAAAATCAATCATTTTATTGCTTCATCAAGGACATTCTTAAGTGGGAATGTACTTAAAAAAAAAACTCCAAGTGTGTGATGATGAAGAATGCAACAACTAGTATAGTTTGCTGGCACAGCCTTGATTAGTATAAGCATATCAACAGTTTCATCCATGGATGCCTTTGCACATCAGAGCAAATGTCAACACAGTAAAAAAAAAAAAATGAAGGAAGGAGGGAGGCAAGGAGGGAGGGAAAGAAGGAAGGAAGGAAAAGAGAGTGAGGAAGGAAGGAAGGAAGGAAGGAAGGAAGGAAGGAAGGAAGGAAGGAAGGAAGGAAAAGGAAGGAAGGAAGGAAGGAAGGAAGGAAGGAAGGAAGGAAGGAAGGAAGGGGAAGGAAGGAAGGAAGGAAGGAAGTCAAATAATATCTGAGTATTACATAAAAATAGTTTTGATCTCATGGACCCAATGAAAGTTTGGAGCACTCCAATGATCCACGGAGTACATTTTGTAATAGGTAATCTAAAACTAAATAAATCAAATAATGGCGACATAACAATGGTATGATACGGCGATAAATATTAATGAAACTCTGGAAGGCAAGAAACAGCCACCACATTCCCAGTGGTGGATGATGTCTTTCATATCAAGTCTTGGCAAATGACGGAGCTCTTTTAACTTATGTGCATGTGTATCTTTGATTTTAAAAACTAATAAAAAAGACAATTCTTTTAAAAATTAAAACATTGTAACTTAAACATTCTTCTAAAACATAATTTACTGCCTCAAATATTCAAGGGATTAGAATCACCCTTCAAAAGATAAACATGATTATGTACAATGAGCCTGAAATGTAATTTCATTTTTAATGTTGATGTGATGTATGTTACAGCTCTTTGTCAGCCAACTGTAGTAATAAAGGTACATAAATTATAGCTTTTTCCAGGAATGCCAGGGGTTGCGTGTTTGTGTGCATGTGTGAATGTGTGTACTTGAAGAGGAGCTTTTTTGAGAGTGGACACAGTGAATTGTTAAGCACTAGATGCCCCTCCCACCCCAATCCAAGAGCGAATGGCATCCCTTGGAATAAGCTTTCTTGCTGACTGCAGGCCTGATTTAAGGGGTGCCTCTACCAGCCCCAGAGCCACTGCCTGTCTTCTCCAATGCTACTGTCCCAGAGTCACCTCATAGGAGACAGGCATATAGGTGACATAGTACACTTGGAATCCCAGTGGCTTTTCTATGGACAGGTCCAAGGTTCAGAATCAACCCATGGATTGAGTACCTTCCCTTTTAGGACATATGCAGACTTACAGCAGCATTCCTGTTAGACACGCAATCCTAGACAAACCAAATTTAAAGGTCAGATTTATAACAGTGAAGAAAGGGACATGAGACGAGGCCTGCTATCCCTTTCTCCCAGGGAGTCTAGGCACCATCTTCCAAGATGACTTAGCTTCACGTCTCCCTAGGGAAGGTGGGCGACAGATATGGGAGGATCGAGGGACCTACTCAGTCATGCTCCTGTGTATGGTGAAAATACATTGGACCAGATTAATTAACAGTCATTATCATGGCAGTTTTCAAACACGGAGAGAGATGCTACCAGCATCACACGTGCAAGGCAAGAGGGAAAATGAGCAAATCAGGACTCTGACATGTATGTGACTAGGCATTTCAAGTAGCCGTGGCTTCATCAGTAATTAAGAGTAATTCTAATAGTTGTTTCAATCTCATTTTTCAAGGAGCAATATTTTAAATCTGAGCTACTTTATATACTTTTCTGCTCCTTAAAAAAAAAAATGTAGAAAGAAAGTTACTATGTTAAATCTTAGAAAGTGGTTCCTGACAGTACAAAAAAAAAACCACTAAAATGTCCGTATCGTGGGCCTTTCTCCTGGAAGGCGAATTCTCACCAAATACTAAATGTGAACGTTATTACCAGAACATCTCAGTCACAATCGTTTCCAGGTCACCACTGGAAACACCTTCAGTCTCAGAGAAGAGTCACCAGGAGAGAGCTGGCAGGTGGCTGTGTGGTTTCTAAAGGGGGAGGCATGGACCTGAAGGGCCTTTTAACTCAAGGTTACCAAATGGCCTGCTCTGGCCTTAAAAATGTAAGTACCTACTAGACCAAAGCTGGCAACTGCAGTCCAGGACTCTGGCCGTTTCCTGGGCGAGTGACCATCAGTTGAGTGAAGCGGGTGAGAGAGAAAAGTGGGACTTACCTGAGCCTGCGTTGCCTCCCCTTCCGCCCAACCTGCACGGTTCACACCGATGCAGTTTGGGAAGATGTCAGGGCAGCCCTGCCTGCCGCTGGTGCCATGCAGACCATACAAGGGAGGCGCAAAGATGCTTTTTAAAGGTGGAATCAAGAGCTAGGCTGGCTAATGCAACCTCTACTTCACCCACTAACACAATATTTATTATTTATAGCTGGATTACTGCTCAAATAAACAGTTCATCTAATTCATAGCTACGTAAATAACCAATATTAAGACTCATTTGCCCTGATACCTGGATGGAATTCATATCCGGCCTCCACCCTATTTCCCCCTAGCATGGCGTCTGTGCCTCTGCCCCAGCACTGACCCCAGTCTGACAGACATGAGCGCTGAAGAGAGCGACTAAGCCTGTCTCATATTTACTTCCCAGTACCTCACACCTGGCATCCTGTAAGTGTCTCAAAACACTGAATCAACCAACATGCTGACTTGACTATATTCCTCAGCTGAACTGTTTGTCTCCTCCCAGGAGCAGATGGTGACAAAATGAGTAGTGACATCTGTCATAGGTTCAGCTGATGAAGTTATTCATCACTTATCTTATCAATGGATAGCTTTAAAAAGGAGGTTGTTTAAAGGTGGAAACGGTGTTCATACAGGTCTGAGCCAGGTTAGCGGGACCTCTGTGACCCTGGCAGTGTTTGTGGACACCAAGAGCAAGGAGGGGGGAGGGCAAGAGTCTTCTGCTTGTGGGGGGGTCAGAGGTTTCTCCCTAGCAGCCAGCTGAGCAGCAGGAGCCCCCGAGCCCACTGCCCAGTAGCCTGGGTCATAGCTCCTGCCCGCCAACAAGGGCACAGGAGTCACTGTGTCACTGGATGCCCTGCCCCAGCCCCATACACACATTCACGAGGGCAAAGGAGAGAGGATTGGAACGGCCCACCATCCCCCACTGACTTCCTACACCAAGACACACTGATAACAGGCAAAGCCGCCCTCAAGTGTCTAAAGCGCTGTGCTTCCTATCGCCAGGAACCAGCATGGCGCCTCATTGAAAAATGTTTACTGAATGGACGAATAAATGGACGACGTTATACAGTGTGGTTATAACACAGTGATACTGTTTTTCATGTCTAGATGTTGACAAGACAGAATGACACGGTGGAGAAGCCCCTGGACTGGGACCAGAAGTCCTGGTTCTGGGAGAATTACCCGCAAAGCTCCAGCTTCTCTTACTTCCTTGGCCCCATTTGTGCCCACCGCGGATACTCAGGGCAGCCTCGCCCCTAACCCTCCCGGCTCTCATCACATCTGCCTCTGGACCGCAGGGCCCCACAAACATCCCAGGGCCCACGTGTCCCACACGGAATTCTCCTTCCCTCTTCTCTCAGCCTCCCCTTCACGTCTTCCCTGGACTAGTTAATAGCTCACCACCCACGTGGAACCCAACACAGAAACCAGGGTGTCATCCGCATCTGTTTTCTTTGCCATACATCCCACCCACCCTCAAGGCCTTTGGGCTTTATTCTGAATATCTGTGAAGTCTGTCATCCCCTGCCCCCCCATGCCCTCAGCTGTAACCTTCCGCCAGGCCTCTTCACCTCCCAAACCAGTGATCCATCTGTCCGCATCCCTCTCTCGCCCGATGGGCAGCAGCACGCTCCCCACTCCCCGGATGAGTCTACATGAGGTTTCTCATCCCTGATGTCAGGGGCCTCCGTATACAGCTCAGGATAAAGCCCTCGCTTTGCCTGTTTTCAATGCGCTACCTTCTTCCGCTGCTTCTTCTCCAGCTCCCAACACACCATCCTCACTGCATCTCTGTGTCTTTGCACATCTGCTCATCTTTCCAGCTTGTAATCCTTTCCCCAGATTGCCTTCCTAATAATAACAAGGGTGCTATGTGCAACAGTGTTCTGGAAAGAGTTTAAATGCTTGCTTCTAATAGGCATGATATTACAATATTTGTGTATTCAGGGGATGATATTCATATAGATAGTATGCTAGTGACGTACATACCTTATAAAACATGTAATGATTAGTTAGACGTAATTAATACATTTACACCAATGAACCCTAAGTTCTGCCTTGGTTCTTTTTCAACGTAGCCTATTATGTAGTTAGAAGTTAGCAGCTACTTAGAAAAGGTTGAAAGGTTTGCAATGTTTAAATAAGTTTCTTTTGAATTACTCTGTTTTAGTTCTCATTGCCTTTCCTGCTAAACCTTTTGTATACACTGCTAATAAATGATAGAATCGTCTCATTTTTATAGAAAATCCTTTTATTTCCTTTGTCCACCCATTCTCAGAGATGCAAATAAACGGTGATCAATTCACAATATAGGGGTAGAATGAGGGGGAAAGGATGAATAATTTACAAGCTAAGTAATTAGGTCTTAGAAATCTCAAGAAGTAATTGTGTAACTTAAAATTTTTAAAAAGCGGAAAGAAAAAGAGAGAAGGTGTGTGGGAAAGGGGTGAGGAGAATGAAGACTGGGGACTATATAACTAAATACAAACCATCATAAGGCTAGAACTTGATTAATATTTAAAGTCAGATAAAACCAGAACTCCCTCATCGTTTACTATTAACATCAAACTTATGTTATAAGCTTGTAGTAAAGTTTGAAACTGAAGTTCTTGAGTCTAACAAATAACAAAGTAAATGTTCAGTAAAACATGTGTTGACTACATTTTTCAGAGCCCAAAAATGTGCAGTTCCTCTGCGCGAGTGGTATCTATTTACATGAACTCATACCTCAGTTTCCTCTCATTTAGAAAGAGAATAATGATCAGCTGACTTCATAGGATTGTTATGAAGCTTAACTGAATTAATATACAGAGAGCGCTGAGCCCATCACCTGCCATATACTGAATACCAAGTGTCAGCTATGATGATTATTTTTATTCCCATGACACTAAATTAATGATATTTACATATGGCTCCCAGAATTAAGAGTCAGTGAACTGGGTCACTTTGGAGAAGAAAAAAAGACAGATAAGGATGCGCATGCTGAGAGGGGAATGTGAAATGTTAAAAGCTCAAAGGTGTCTGCTCATGGGCTGACAAAGCTGACAGCAGAGGGGGACTTCCAGTTTTGAGACCGTCCACGGCCATGCCATGACGTAAGTAGTAGGCGCCATTTCAATGGCGGAAATACTCCCTGTGAGTTTGTGAAATCCAGGAACGAGTTGGTGTGTCATCGCCTCGGTAGCAAGTGGATCTGCAGTCCTTTCCTAGAATCACAAAGCTTCTAAACTACATTTATGAGATGACAGCACCTTCTGCTTCTTTTTTCCAGAAAGCATCAGCTACCACCATTTGTCTTTTCTACTCATTGTTTGTGGACAAGAATCTTCGTGTTTCCACTACCTGTCCTTCTCTTACCTCCTAAGGAACTCAACAAAGTGGTTGCTGCTTAGAAGTGGCCAATTTCGTAAACACTGACTGAGCACTGGCTAGTCAAACAGAGTGCTTGGAGGGAGTGGGCCACCAAGCCTAAGCGTGGCAGCTGCTCCCCCAAACACCTGCCTTGGATCAAACAGTCCATTTAGATGACAACATACCATCTGTCCCTAGAGGAAAACAAAACACCGCTGTCTTCAACAAAAACCCCAATACACAATCTCAGCTGAAATGGGTTGCAAATGAATCTCAAGGCTATGAAGTGCGACCCGCAAAATGACTATATTCCCAGTGTTCATCATGACACGAGTGTTGGAACCCCAGCTACAGCACGCTCACGTGTAAGGGCTGCCTCGGGGGTCTGAACCCACCAGTCACACCACTGTCTTTCAGGGATCTGGGCACTGTTGCAGTTAGGTCTACCTCACCTGGAACTGTGTTGTTAGGCTGCAGGAAAGGCAGAGCGCCAAGCCCTAGCAGTAATCTACCTGTGTAGTTTGTAGAATTACTCAGTATGAGCTCTTATTCTGCAAGTGTGTGTGTGTGAGAAGTGTATGCGATTGCATTTAAATCCAGTGCTTAGAACTCAAAAACATATTTTAGAGTGAACTTAATCATCACAGTGATCTTAGGATACTATATACTTGGGATACTTGGGTACCATAGAAAAGAGTACTGAGGTTTTGTGTGGTTGAATGTTACTCAGCCGCCAAGCATGGGAGCCAGGTTTCACATGCCAACCTAGGTGTTCTTTCCACTATGCCAAAACCAAGTTCCATTTTCACTGAAGATCTGTTCAGGCCGCAAGGTCCTTTCTGAAGGGTATGTGTTAGGACCCTGAGTTTAAACATATATTAATTACTCTGTTAAATTAAGACCACTTTGCGTGACGAGCACACTACAGAGTGTACAGATGTCATGTTATAGTGTTGTACACCTGAAATGTATATGTTATTAACCAATGTTACCCAGACCGATTTAATTTTTTAAAAGACCACAGTATTGATAAGGAAATGGCCCTGTTTCCTTTCATTCATCTTGAGAAATGTATATAATTTATGATGAAAGTATGAATATTAGGCCTCTTATAAGTCAGCCTGTTCAGTAAACTAAAATATGTCTCACTAGGTGGCAGCATTGCTAACAAAGCTTTTTTAGTATTTTGTAGTTTTTTGGCTCATCTTTGTCTCCAGCTTTGTCCCCACTGGCCTCCCCACTGCCCAGTGAGATGATGTGACACAGGACGGTTATTTCTGCCTAGAGTATAGACCAATGTGAAACCTGACTTAGAAATCCTAGGAACAGAATCGGTGGAAGAAATGTTAGCAGAGCGTGCTGTGGGGGGCCTTCCCAAGAAATGGCCCCTTCTCCTCCACAAGATGGTGGGTAGCATGGCAAGTACACAGGATGCTGTATTGGAATCCCAGGGGTGGCAAGTCCTTGCTGAGTGATTTTGGGCAGGTCACTTGACATTTCTGGGCCTCGGTTTGTCATGTGTAATTCATAAGAGCAGCCTTCCCATCTTGCTTCTATTGGTGTCTCTGAGGTCTGTTTGCTTTATTGAAAACAGAGCATGTCACAAACAGGCTAATGGGTCAATCTTCCCACTGGTGCCACCTTTCACAGACTAATCTACAGGGACCATGGGAAGCAGCCTAGCTAAAGGTGATGGAACTGTCAGATTGGCTCAGATTGGTTAGGTAATCACAAAACTCCTGGTCATTGACTTGAATATAGATGTGACTGCTACTATGTTTGCTTTTCACATGGCTCCTTTTTTCTCCCCAGTGTCTGGGGGCACTCAGACCAGCTGCTGAAAGGGGATATTAACTCTTTGAGGCCACTGGTGCAGCAGTAATGCACTAAATGATCTCCAGAGTTCTAAAAATAATGACTAATACACTTCCGTCCTAAACACCTAAATTACTCCCTGGGAATGATTTAGGCATATGAAATATATGACTCATTAACTAATCCTCACAAATACCTCTTTAAGATAGAGGCACGCTAATTTGTCATGCTAAAAACTGTTAACACAGTAAAATCTCAAATTGAAATTAATTAGGTGTATGCCTGGGGTGGGGTTAGGTAAGAAGGAGACTCATTTTCCAATTTATTGAAGACTGAAAACTCTATAATCATTTTAAAAGAAGTGCCTGTATGTTATAAAGCTATAAGTGAATAACAAAGCAAATGTATTACCATTACATTTTACCATAAGCATATAAAATGTAAAAATATATATTTTTCCATAAAGAAGGAAAACAAGAATGAAAGACCCGAGTACTCTGTTTCAAAGTGGTTGGTCAATAAGAATCATGATCGAGGTCTAAATTACTTGATATTTCAAATTAACTCTAAAATAATGAAGTTTTACTAGTTTGGATTATTTTAAATGCCACCTCTCTACCATCCTGTAGAATTCTAAATGATTCAAGTCTCCATTTTGCCTCCCCTTCTCCCTTATAAAGGTCTTCAAATATGGCAGAAAATTGGTCCATGGGCCTTTTAGTGTTTTATCAATCTATTCACTACTGGTGAAAGGAGGTCAGTCTACTTAGAATCTGACCTTGTCATGTTAAGATGTAGTGTACATATGGAAAGGTGGTTTCCATATGTATTTGTATGTAGTGGTGGCTGATGCTTTCTGAGTTACTGGTTAACATTTGTTCCACGTGCTTAATATTCATTTTATTGCTTTTGTCTTGCTTTTCCATCTACTTCTGGTTCTTATATTGCAACAGAGGACCCTGATTCCATTCAGTGTTTAGTCCTATGAACCTGAGTTGACTCAGAAAAGATGACACTCAAGTTTCAGGTCACTTAAGAGGCGCTCCCCTGTGCCGGACACAATATTAAGTATTTAACATACATTATCATGTACCATCCCCATAACAGCTCTGCAACTTGCCACTGTACCAAGGAGAAAATACAGACACATGATAGTTAAGAAGCCTGTTAGAAGCCACACAGAAGCAGGGAGCTGGGCTGTTATTTCCCGCGCAGAGGCAGCAAATCTAGCCAGACCCAGCATCTAGTCTCTCATTGTTGGAGACTTCCATAAAATCATTGATAAGTATCAGCCTCAGACTTTCTAAAAAGATCTGTGTGTCCTTTGTCATTAAAAGAACAGTAGCTGTTGTGACTCCCCTAAGCCAGCTCACCGTGGACTGTGGGTATTCCTTACTTCTTTTTCTCAACTCTGTAAAGAAGGCAAATATTTTGCCGGGATAAACCAGGACTGGGGAGTATGGCTCAGAGGCGAGAGGATGTGGGAACCTGTCTAAAACAAAAGATTAGTCTGAAAAGAGTCTCCATATAGAGACTCTTCTCTCTGACCATGCCTTCACCTCCCTCCTTCAAGCAGCAATTCTCAGCTCCGCCCTCAGCCCAGCCCTGAAGAACTGGAGGGAGAGGTGAGTCAGGCCCCTATGCTTGGGAGATAACAGCCCATTCCCACCACCTCTTACCACCTATTCACCCACCCATCCCCCCAAAAAAGGGAGAGGTAACTAAGAAATGTAGTTAAGAAGGGGCATAGCACCTTCCCCTCTACTTCTAGCCTCTTTCTGGGACCTAGAGATATTTCTAAAGAAGAAAAACAAAGATACAGACCATTCCACCAATTTAACCCAAACTATCAGCTTGGTAGAAAAGAATGGAATCCCTCCAGCCCTGGTCAGATTAGACCCTCACCTTAAATTGACCTATCCCCAGGTAGCATTCCAATGCTGTTATTATACACACACACACACACACACACACACACACACACACACACACACACACACCCATGTATCTAAGTTAATTATTCAATCTTGTCTCTGTAAATATTTTTCCATTTCATCGGCCCTTGAGGTGTTCTTCTCCATCTGTATAAGGGTGTCTATGGCTATGACACTTTCTTCAGTCTCGTTGCTTTACCCTTTTTATCTTCTCCCCTTCCCTTTATGTCTTTCCCACTGAAGAACGTGAATGGGAATCCTCCATGCTGGCCAGCTGTAAGCATTTGTACTTGCTCTTTATTCAGAAGTGGTTCAGCAAGAAAGGAGCATGGTGCCTCACCTCCTCGGTGCCATCTTCACTTTCCATCCACCTATCCATAATCTGTCTGTCTATCTATCTATCTGTCTGTCTATATATCTATCTACCTATCTATCTATCTATCTATATCTATCCATCTATAATATTTATCATCTATCTATAATATTTATCTATCTATCATCTATAATATCTATCTATCTATCATCTACCTATCATCTATCTATAATATCTACCTGTCTGTCTATTATCTATCTATCTATCTATCTATCTATCTATCTATCTATCTATCTATCATCTATCTGTAGTGGGTTGAATCATGTCCCCCCAAAATTCATGTCCACTTAGAATCTTATGACTTGTGACCTTTTTTGGAAATAGGGTCTTTATAGATGTAATTATTTAAGGATTCGGATAAGACTGAAACAGGGCCCAGTTGGCACCCCCATAGTAGAGGCCTCTCCTCATCCCTGGCCTTTCCTTGACCTACCTATCGCCTAATAATAGATGATGCCCTGAGGCTTGAGCTCAGAATGTCCCCTGTCCCACCCAGTTCCCTGTTTTAGAAAATTACGCTGAAACATGATTAATACCCTTAGGCTTATTGATCACAATCTCTGTGGTCTACCCAGCTAATCCCATCATTGTTCTTGGGTAGCTGACTCCGCTGGAGAATCATGTGGCCACAAGGGAAGTTCCATGCAGACCCCTGGAACCTGTCAAGTGGCCTCTGGAAGAACGCCCAGATTTTCCCAAGCTGGTCTGAGAACGTGAAGGCAGTTTTTGCAGGTGTTAACCAGGGATGACAGATTCTCCTGCAGGTCATGGGACTCTTGGTGTCACCTTGTCTAGGCTGCCTTCTCAGACCACCGATGCTCTGATAATAATGCTTATTGTATGATCCAACTCCTGTGTTGGTCTATTGGCTGAGCGGCGCAGGCAGCACGAGCCCGGACTCATTTGGCCTCTGGTTTCAAGACTATACTGCATTAGGGTGGGCCCTAAACTCAATGAGCGGTGTCTTTATAATAAGAGAGCACAGAGTGACACGTGGAGGAGAAGGTCATGTGAAGACAGAGGCAGAGAATAGAGTGATGCAGCCACAAGCCAAGGACCATGTTGGAGCACCAGAAGCTGGAAGAAGCAAAGGAGGACCCTTCCTTAGAGTCTTCAGAGGGAGCATGGCCCTGCCAACACCTTGACTTTGGACTTCTACCTCCAGCACTATGAGAGAATAAACAAATTTTGTTGTTTGAGGCTGTCCAGGTTGTAATAATTTGTTATAGCAGCTTTAGGAAACTAATACGCATTTACCCTCTATCTATCTATCTATCTATCTATCTATCTATCTATCTATCTATCTACAGATCTATTTATCTATCAAACTATCTTCATTGCTCCCTTCCCTGTACTTATTTCACCACTGCCAGATACACTGTTCTTTAAAGTTCTGGTTCTTGGTCCTAGCCATTCAAACCAAGGCCTGGATTGCACCCCCCTCCCCCCGATATTCTCATTGAATTAGTCTGGGGTGTGGCTTACACACTGGTATTTTTGGAAAGCTCCCAAGTGATTCTAGTGTACAGCCAAGGTCAAGAATTCCTGCTATCGAGCAAGGAAGTTTTTCTCTTGTCCTGCTCTAAACCCTCCAGTGGCTGTCCTCTACCCACCAAATTTAAAAGTGATAGCGACTAATGCATTCTGCTCTAGAGTTTTCCAAGAGCCTCCAAGTGCAGGCGACCCTCATGACGGTAAGAGTGGTTGCTGGAGCAGTCCTGCGAAAGCCCATTATATAGGTCAGGAGAGACACATCAGAGACGATGAGCTTCCTTTTGCGCATGTCTCAGTCCAGGCTCTCCATTCCCCGCCCCGCCCCGCCCCCGCCTGCAAGATTTTCTGCCATTTCAACAGTATGAGAGACTTACATACTGTTAATTACCAGCTACCAACTGAGAGGGGCTGCGGTGTGCTTGTGATTATGGTGCTATAACAATAGGGAAATCTGAGACAATTGAAAACCAGCCGTGCAGTATGAGTAACCTCTCATTCTGTGGAGGCACCCAAATGAAATAATCTGACTTGCTAATGTGCTGTGAGATCCACAGGCAAATGCAGTTTGTCTTGTGGGATGAAAAACCCAAGTTCCTGGCCATATTGCAGGTTTCTACAGCAACTCCTCAGTCGATAAACCTTAGCCAGCTTCCCCCTACCAAGCCTTTCAGCCACCAAACACTTACCAGGTGTATCAGTTTCTTATTGCTGCTGAAGCAGATAACCATGCATTCAGCACATTTATTCTCTATTTGTTTTCTCTTCTCTAAATTTCTAGACGTCAGAAGTGTAAGATGGGTCTGCAGGGCTGGTCTTTCTGGAGGCTCTAGGAGAGAATGTGACTCCTTGACTTTTCCAGCTTCTAGAGGCTGCCTGCACTCCTTGGCTGGTGGCCCCTTCCTCCATCTTCAGAGCCAGCAGCGTACCATCTTCGCTCTTCTCTGATCTCTGCTTCCATCCTTCCATCACCCCTCTCTGACTCGGATCTTCCTGCCTGTCTCTCCTAAGAACCCCTTGGTTATAATGGACCCACCCGGATAATCTAAGGTGGTCTCCCCATCTCAAAATCCTTAACTTCGTTACACCTGCCAAACCCCTTTTACTATGTAGGGTAACATATCCACAGGTTCTAGGGATCCAGACATGAACATAATGGGGGGAGAGAGGCTCTTATTCAACCTACCACACCAAGTAAATGACCAGATAAAAAATATTTTTGAAATTTCCTGATGAGGTTTGGTGTTCCCTTCAGACCACGGCCCTACCTATATCCCTACGATGTGACAACCCTTTTGGAATGTTGCCCCAAGCACCACTTCCTCGAGGAATGCTCTGTGCATGACTGAATACACAAACAGACTCCTTTTTTTGTGTTCACGGTTTGTCAGAAAGCATAAAAATAAATAATACTCCCTTAACCATATGTAAACAGGAGAAAACAAAAACCCATGATGCTAAAAAAAAAAAAAAAAGTCTTTCCCATGTCATCATTTGTCATATTGTGACATCTTATGCTGTTGTTCTGGCTGAGCAGAAGCAGCGGCAAGTGGGCAGCAAACAGACACCAGGACTGGCCCAGGAGGGGCACTTCACATATTTCAGGGGGCAGATGGTTGGGCAATGAACTTGAGTGGGAATTCACCTATCGCAAGCCACTGCAAATACCTGCCCCTGCTTCTCCTGGAAAAATGGCCCAGGGAGGAAGGAGCACAGGTGTACCTTGTCCCCAGGTGCCAGCTATGCTAGAACACATGCTTCTGGGTTCCATGAATCTATCATAACCTCTGAGTAATGGAGCACAAGCCCGCCTCGCAGCGTGTCACCTTCCCCTTACAGGGCACTAGGAAATCCTCCATAAACAGGGCCAGCACCACATCCTCCCGGGGCCTCTGACCTCTGCAGGCAGGTTTAGGTACTGCACAGGTCCTACAGCTGAGCCATCCCTGACTTGTTTCCAGGTTGGCGCCGCCTATTCATCCCTCTTGCCATGTCTTAAAATGGAAACTCCCCTAATGCCTGTGCTTTCTAGGCACAATTCATTTCTAAAGGCATAGTGGAGACAAGCCCACTCTGTCTTCAGCCAGAGTTCAGTCTAGCAGTCATTCTCTCTGACATGGATTTCAACAGATGCTTTTGGAGAAAACAGGATCGTTTTTTTCCCAAAGACATTTTCCTTTAACTCAAGGAAGGCACATCGAATACTTCAACACATTAATGGTCCACTGTGGATTTCTTACTTTATGTATCAATCTAACCTCTACCTGAGTTTTCTTGACAAGTATCAAAATCCTATAAAATATAGTTCTTCTACCCTTTCAAATGCCCTTTAATTGAGTGTGACATCCGAATGCCACCCTGATTCTATTCATTCAATCCAAGGCTTTACTGAGTATCATTGAGATACTTCAGGTTAAAGATTAGCTTGAAGCCAATTAACTGGTGGTTTCCACCAAAAATCTTGGGGTCTGGATAGGTCTTTTAGCTTGGAATGTTTTCCTAAATCCAGAGCCAGTCATGAGAAATATCGTGAGTGTTCCCCTGAGCTTGAAGCTTTTTTTCTTTAATAAGCAGCCACTTTTGCACATGTTAGCTGCTGTGAGGGACATGAGAATGAAATGGACCCATGTACTCAATGAGTGTGTAATCTAGCAAGAGAGCTCAAACTAAGATTCAGGAAACTTACCCGGAGGCCAACTTTAGATAAAACCAGAGCATTTCTGGGTTTGACATACAAGAGTCACACCCAAAAAGAAGTTACTACAGGTACTAAGACCCATAGGGTCCAAGTTTCATCAGAGGGGTCAATCCTCTCACAGCAGCTCATAAACTGCAGAAACTGCTGATCCTCATAGCTAATCAATCTGGGAGTCAATCCCACCTACTGACAAACCAAAAGTAATCAAAACTAAAACTTCAACAAGTGAGGACGCACGACACAAGGAACACCTCAGATACAAGCACAGGAAAATAGGGAGACTGAGTAATTCAAATATAAAGGACACACACCATATAAGTTTACCCAGAAAAGACTGAGAAATCTGGGGGATCTATCTGTTATATTGAAGCAAACACAAAGAGTAAGCCAGAATGGGGAGACAAAGAAACATAACACAAATAAAAGAACAGAAGAAACTTCCTGAATCAGTGGAAATAGAGGAAATAGAAGTAACCAACCTATCGGAGACAGAGTTCAGAACACTGATTATTAGAATGTTCAAGGAAATTAATGAAAATATAAAGAAGGATAGAGAAATCATGAAAAGCAACCAGCTAGAACTTAAGAACACAATTACTGAATTAAATAACAAACTTGATGGAATCACTAGCAGACTGGATGAAGCAGAAAATCGAATCAGTGACTTAGAAGACAAAATAGCAGAGATCACCCATGCGGTACAACAAAAAGAAAAAAGAATGAAAAACATGGAAAATAGTTTAAGAGAGCTGGGGGACAACATCAGACGCAATAACCTAAGGGTCATTGGAGTACCAGAAGGAGAAGAGAGGGAGCAAGGGATTGAGAATATATTTGAAGTAATAATGTCTGAAAACTTCCCTAACCTGGCAAAGGACATTGAAATACAAGCCCAGGAAGTGCAGAGAGTTCCAAACAGGATGATTCCAAACAGGCCACACCAAGACATATTATAGTGAAAATGGCAAGGTTAAGGACAAAGACAGAATCCTTAAAGCAGCAAGGGAAAGGCAGCAAGTTACTTACAAGGGTACCCCCATAAGATTATCAGCTGACTTTTCTACAGAAACTTGCAGGCCAGAAGAGAGTGGCAGGAGGTTTTCAAAGTGATGAAAAATAAAGGCCTACAACCAAGATTGCTGTATCCAGCAAGGTTATCATTTAAAATCGAAAGGCGAGATAAGGAGCTTTGCAGAAAAAAATAAGTTAAGAAATTCATTACCACCAAGCCAGCTTTGCAGGAAATGCTAAAGGGCTTCTTTAAGTAGAAGAGAAAAACAACCTATGAAAGACTATGAACACAAATAAGAAAATGGCAATAAATACACACCTATCAATAATCACATTAAATGTAAATGGATTAAATGCTCCAATAAAAAGACATAGGGTGGCTGAATGGATAAGAAAGCAAGACCCCAGTATATGCTGTATACAAGAGACTCACCTCAGATCCAAAGACTCATACAGGCTGAAAGTACAGGGATGGAGTAAAATATTTCATGCAAATGGTACTGAGAAAAAAAGCTGGAGTAAGCGATACTTATATCAGATAAAATGGACTTTAAATTGAAGAATATAACAAAGGACAAAGAAGGACACTTCATAGTAATGAAGGGATCGATCCAACAAGAGGACATAACTCTAGTAAACATCTATGCACCTAACATAGGAGCCCCTAAATATATAAAACAGATATTGTCAGACATAAAGACAGAGATCAACAGTAACACTATCATAGTAGGGGACTTCAACACCCGCTGTCACTAATGGACAGATCCTCCAGACAGAAAATCAATGTGGAAACAGCGACCAAATGACACATTAGACCAGCTGGATTTAACAGACATTTTCAGAGCATTTCATCCCAAAGCTACAGAATATACGTTCTTTTCAAGTGCACATGGAACATTTTCTAAGATAGACCACATGTTAGGCCACAAAACAAGTCTCAATAAATTTAAGAAGATTGAAATCATTTCAACTGTATTCTCTGACCACAATGCTATGAAACTAGAAATCAATTATAAGAAGAAATCCGGGAAGCTGACAAATAAATGGAGGCTAAACAATATGCTATTAAATAGTGAGTGGGTCACAAATGAGATCAAGGAGGAAATCAAAAGATACCTCGAGACAAACGAAAATGAAAACACCACGACCCAAAATCTCTGGGATGCTGCGAAAGCAGTCTAAGAGGAAGTTTATAGCAATGCAGGCCTACCTAAAGAAGGAAGAAAAATCTCAAGTCAACAGGTTATCCTTACACCTAAGGGAACTGGAAAAAGAACAGCAAAAGAGGCCCAAGGGGAGTACAAGAAAGGAGATAATAAAGACCAGAGCAGAAATAAACAATATAGAGAACAGAAAAACAATTCAAAAGATCAATGAAACCAAGAGCTGGTTTCTTGAGAAGATAAACAAAATTGACAAACCTCTAGCCAGGCTCATCAAAAAAAAAGAGAGAGGACTCAAATTAGCAAAATCAGGAATGAAAGAGGCGAAAGGACGACAGACATCACAGAAATACAAAAAATTCTAAGAAATTACTATGAGCAACTATATGCCAACAAATTTGACAATCTGGATGAAATGGATAATTTTCTAGAAGCATACAACCTTCCAAAGCTAACGCCAGAAGAAACAGAAAATCTAAATACCCTGATTACTACCAAGGAAATTGAATCAGTAATTGACAAGCTCCCAAAAAACAAAAGCCCTGGACCAGACGGCTTCACAAGTGAATTTTATCAAACATTCAAAGAACTATCACCTATTCTTCTCAAACTGTTCCAAAAAATCCAGAAGGAGGAAGGCTCCCAAACTCTTTTATGAAGCCTCTATCACCCTGATTCCAAAACCAGATAAAGACATCACAAAAAAGGAAAACTACAGGCCAATCTCCTGATGAATATAGATGCAAAAATTCTCAATACCATAATAGCACACAGAATTCAGCAATAGATTAAGAAGATCAGACATCATGATCAAGTGGGATTCATCCCTAGTGCGCAAAAGGCTGGTACAACATCCGTAAATCAATTAATGTGATACACCACATCAACAAAATGAAGGATAAAGATCACATGGTCATTTCAATAGATGCAGAAAAAGCATTTGACAAAATCCAACAGCCATTTATGTTAAAAACCCTTAGCAAAGTGGGAATACAGGGAGCATATCTCAACATAATAAAAGCCATATATGATAAACCTACATCTAACATCATACTCAATGGGGAAAAGCTAAAACCAATCCCCTTAAGAACAGGAACAAGACAAGGCTGTCCACTATCTCCTCTTTTATTCAAAAAAGTGCTCGAAGTTCTAGCCACAGCAATCAGACAACAAAAAGAAATAAAGGCATCCAAATTGGCAAGGAAGAAGTAAAATTGTCACTATATGCAGATGACATGATACTGTATATAGAGAACCCCAAAGACTCCATCAAAAAACTATTGGAACTGATAGAAGAATTCAGTAAAGTAGCAGGATATAAAATCAATGTTCAGAAATCAGTGGCATTTGCATATACCAATAATAAACTAATGGAAAGCGAAATTAAAGAAATATGTCCCATTTTACAATTGCGTCAAGAACTATAAAATACCTAGGAATAAATTTAACCAAAGAAGTGAAAGATCTGTACTCAGAAAATTATAAGACATTGAAGAAAGAAATCATAGAAGATACAAATAAATGGAAACACCTACCATGCTCATGGATAGGAAGAATTAATATAGTTAAAATGTCCATACTGCCTAAAGCAATATATAGATTCAATGCAATTCCTATCAAACTACCAAGGGCATTTTTCACAGAAATAGAAAATATAATCCTAAAGTTTATATGGAATCATAAAAGACCCAGAATAGCCTCGGCAATTCTGAGGAATAAAAACAAACATGGGGGTATCAAGCTACCAGACATCAAAACCTACTACAAGGACACAGTAATCAAGAAATTTTGGTATTGGCATAAATACAGGCACATCGATCAGTGGAACAGAACAGAGAGCCCAGAAATAAATCCAATCATTTACGTACAGTTAATCTATGACAAGGAAGCAAGAATTTACACTGGAGTAAAGAGAGTCTATTCAATAAATGGTGCTGGGAAAATTGGACTGACACATGCAAAAAAATGAAACTGGATCATCTCCTTACGCCTTATACAAGAACAAATTCAAAATGGATTAAAGACTTAAATGTAAGACCTGAAACCATAAAAATCCTAAATGAAAATATAGGAGTACATTTGCAGACATTACCGGAGCAATATTTTTACTGATACATCCCTACGGGCAAGGGAAGTAAAAAGAAAAAAATGAACATATGGGATTATATCAGACTTCAAAGTTTTTTTCACAACAAAGGAAACCATTAATAAAACAAAAGAAGCCTACTGAATGGGAGAATATATTTGCCAACGATATATCTGATAAGGGGTTAATATCCAAAATTTATAAAACACTCATGAAACTCAACACCAAAAAAACAAACAACCCAATTAAAAAATGGGCAGAAGATATGAAGAGACATTTCTCTAAAGAGGACATACAGATGGCCAACAGGCATATGAAAAAAGTTCAACCTCACTGGTCATTAGGGAAATGCAAATAAAAACCACCATGAGATACCACCTCACTCAGTCAGAATGGCTATCATCAACAAATCAACAAACAACAAGTGCTGGCGGGGCTGTGTGGGGAAAGGGGACCCTGCTGCACTGTTGGTGGGGACTGCAGATTGGTGCAGCCACTATGGAAGTCAGTATGGAGGTATCTCAAAGAACTGGAAATAGAGCTACCTTTTGACCCAGCAATTCCACTCCTAGGTATTTATCCTGAAAAAACCAAGACACTTATTCAAAAAAGTTATGCACCCGATGTTCATAGCAGCACAATTTACAATAGCTAAGACTTGGAAACAACCAAAATGCCCGTCAGTAGATGACTGGATTAAGAAACTGTGGTATATTTATACAATGGAGTATTACTCCGCTATAAAGAAAAAGAATGAAATCGTGCCATTTGCAATGATATGGATGGACCTAGAGACTATAATGTTGAGTGAAGTAAGTCAGTCAGAGAAGGACAAATACCATATGATCTCACTTATATGTGGAATATGAAAAACTGTATGAATGAGCAAAGTAAACAGAAACTGTCTCATAGATATAGAGGAAAAATCAGGGTTGCTAATTTGGAGAGGAATGGGAATGAGGGAGAAGGGGAAGGGATTAGACAGCAAAAATAGGCAACTACAATATTGCTACTGGGATAGGAAAAACAGTTTGGGGAATATAATTAATAATGTTGTAAATATTCTGTGGAATGTCAGATGATCATAGGTCTTGTTAGGTAGACCATTTCATGGATGGAGTAGAGGTTTGATCACTGCACTGTATTACTAAAGTGGAGGTGGTATACCTACTGTAATTGAATATATATAGATAGTCACGGGATGTGGATTATACTGTGGAAGAGAGTCAGAGGAAGAGTAATAGATATGTATGATATGGGGGTGTGGGGGGGTGTATTGGGGGTGGGGGGTTTGTCACTTTGGGGGGTAAAATGTATAACTATTGCACTGTGTTGTACACCTGAAACTATTGGGGGTGGGGGGGTTGTCACTCTGAGGGGTAAAATGTATAACTATTGCACTGTGTTGTACACCTGAAACTAATTAAAAATAAAATAAAATTTAAAAAAATAAAAAAAAAAATAAATAAATAAAAAAAAAAAAAAAAAAAAAAGATTCAGGAAACTATGAACAAAAGCAACTTCCTATCTCTCAGCTCTGGGGTTCTCCACTAGCAAATGAGGGGCGTTAAAATAGATAATTAATATTGGCATCCCTGACTTATATTTTATAAAATCGTTTCATTTGTGTTCTTAACTGTTCTGCACAATAATTTTACAATGTAGGAATTTCATAAGTAAGGAAATAGACTAAGATGCTAAGCCATTAAACCACTAAACTGAGGTTCAACAACTGGTGGAACCATGGACTTGACCAAGGTAGGATGGTCTCCAAATCTCTCACCATCATACACAAGACAGTTACCATCCTACAGAACTGGCTTCTGTGACTCTGGATTGGAAGAGTAACATTCTATGATTTTGAGTGTTTTGTGTAGTTTTTCCTGCAGTTTATTTACTGTCATGAATGTAAATCAGGAAAATTGCCATTCAACAAACATGGTTGACCACAAAGAACTGTAGTCCAGACCTGTCTTTCCAAAGTCAAAACTCATGTGGTCAAATGAAAGTCCTAGCGCATTCTCTGCTTTCCATGGATGTGTATTGATCGTGTTAAATGTCTGCAAGTGAATAGAAGAGAGTCTTTCTTTGGGAGACAGTTGACGATTATTACACAGTGGTGTGGGTAACGGGGGGCCTGAGGGATCTGAGGGACCCTTCTATCACCCGGGAGGTTTCACACTGCTCACTGTTGGAAAGCCTGTCCTCATCATTGTCATTCTCCCTGCACTTATACACACATACAATTTACACATACACACACTTATACACAATGTCCTGTTCTCTCTCACTTCTGATGGCTCTGGGCTGTGAATGTGGAGCTGAACTCTCAGTAGTGACAAAGTCTAGATGCTTCTCTGCCCAGGGATCAGCTCTGGCACTAATCCAGAGAACCATCTGCTCTGTGGGGAGGGAAGTAGGAGTATGGGTGAGCAGGAAATGTGAGGTCAGCTTTCAGGGCAGTCAACCATCTCTGCCAAGCTGGCTAAACTGTGAACTGCAGAATGCTTACTGCAGGGACAGGTCCATAACAGGAGCCATTCAGTCTGGCCAGACCCTGAACCCCCACCCCAGGGCGCCAAGATGACACAGTCACGACATGACATGGGGACACTGATTCACAGCCAGGCACCAAATCCCTTTATCCCAAAGAGATTTCCTCTGATCCCATTAACTGTTACTCAGAGGAATTGTATGAATTAGTCTGTTCTGGAGTCAGAATGAAGCAATCAAATATACCCAGGACAATGTCAAATTGGGGGCTTGCATGAATCATTTTTATATCTGGCTTTAGGCCACATCAACCCACCTTTGCCCCACAGGCTGGATCGTGAGCCCTTCTGTATGTCCTGAAAGCAGTCTGGGCATCTCTCTACCTTTGCACTCACCTGCCTGGCTTACAATGGGAAGATCATCTGCCTTCTCCCCTCAGGACATCAGGACAGAAATCTGGGTTCCCAGCCCAATCACGAGCCCCACCCAACTCCTAGCATAGTGTCTGGCACTTGGTTAGAGCTTAGTAACTTAATAACTCTTTTTCACTGGAGATGGAGGAAGAAGACAAAGAGCAGAAAGAATTATTGCACAGATAAAAGAAATGCACCAATAACCTCTAACCTTCCTTTTTTAAAGCAGTATCTGCAGCTTCCCCACCGCCACCACCACCACACACAAACTTTCCCAACACCAAATATCTTATACAAAGCACCACTTCCAAATTCTTCTGTCCTAGCTCACCAGCGCTGTGCAGCAGCTGTGTCTTCTAACTAGCACCCAGTATGTGTTACAGGGTATTGGGGCCCTAGACAGTGAAATGTGAGTTGTCTGTGTAACAGGAGCGTGTGGCTAGCACAACCACAGATGTGTTGAAAATATGACCTGGGAAAGAAGGATGTGCACCAGAGTGTTTCATTTAAAGTAGCAGAAACCTAAACTCTACTAGTCAATGCTCAGTTATGTAAATTAGGTCATATTCATATAATGCATACTATTTATATAATGGAATATTATGCCACCATTAAAGACCATATCTTAGAAAAACATATACTGGCATGGGAAAATGCTCCCAGTATATTAAGCAAAAAGCAAATCACAGAATGCAATCACAATTTTACAAATTGTATGTGTATAAAGTTCTTGGAGGAAATAAACCTAAATGTTACATAGTTCTGGGTGATACTGATTTTTAAAGTCTTATTTAAACTTGTTCATATATTATTTATTTTACAACAAACCTATACTACTTTTTATAATTTTCAAAATAGTATATTTTAAAATTGCAAACAAAAAAAAAAGTATGTTAGTCAACAATGGAAAGAAGCTAATCTGTTCCTGACCTGGATCCTAGATGGTTATGTTGAAGCATTAGACCATAAAGCCCTGCCCAGCATGCCACCAGTTCCTCATTAGATATATTTATAGCCACAACCCAGAAACTTCGCCCCAAAACACAGTGGCAGCTAAGGCCCCTGTAGGTTAAAATCGGAGTCCTTTTCTTGGGTACACCATGTCTGTAAAGGAGCCGTTATCTGGAAAAGATGTGGACAGAAGGCCGATCTCGGGTACGCTGGGAGAGTTACAAGCAGCTGCGGAAGGGAAACTCCTTCCCCTGGGCAGGGGAGAACTGGTGCTAGTTCTGTCATTAACTGTGTAGCCACAGGTCATTCAATGTCCAAATCAAAAGGAAGAGCTGTCATCTGCCCCAGCTCCCTCAAAGGGATGTTATGGGGTTAAGTGAAATGATGTGTGTACTCTATTTTGTAATCTACCAAGCACCCAGTAAATGCAAAGTTTGGCAGTCCAAGAACACTAACTTAAGATAATGATCTATGCTCCCCACTTTCTTGTAAGATATCAAGAGAAACCATCTATGTGCCCGCTCTCACTCTAGAAAAGTTACCAGGAATTTTATCAGCCACATTTAATGCATTTCATGTTTCCCTGTACCTTGGCCTCATAGAACACAAACTATGCCCAGTGTTCACTTGTTTCTTTTTTCTCTTGGGCACATGGACAACTGGCTTTCCCAGCCTCCCTGGAGGGAAGGTGGGCCCAGGAGACTACATTCTTGCCACAGGAATGTAGATGGGAGTTATGGGTCCCCCTTCCAGCCTAGCCCCCCCCCCCAACTCTCCCTGTGAGAACCTCCATATTCTCTCTCTTCCCTCATTTCCTGGCTGGTCGTGCAAGATCTAGTGGAAGGCTCTGAGGTCCCTGGAAAATGGCGACATGCTAGACAGAGGAGCCTGAGTCCCTACATCATAGTGAAAGGCCACCCACCAAACACTGGATACAACAGAGATACAAGTAAGAAATAACCTGAGATCATTTATTACACCAGTTATCTTCTCTAGTACACCCCAGGACCATGGCTGCCTCTCCACTCCACAGTGACAGTCAATGCTTTTGGCTGCTTCTCACGTGATTGATGCAGGGGACACAGAAAGCATACATGGTAAACCGAAACCTCATCCAACAGAAAACTCAGCCAAGAAAAATTAGGAGAAATTTTTTCAGATTCCTTGGCAGATTTAAGATCTGCTCTCCTATTTCCATAGGGCAACGTGGGAGGATATGCTAATTTAAATAACTGAAAAGAGAAAATAAGAAAAGGGGAAAACACATTTGGTAAACTAATCACAACAGTTTTTAAGGCGAGTTGCAAATAGAAAAGGGTTACAGTCCATCAAGATGGAAGAGGTTAGGAGTCTACACCTGTTTTAGACAGTTAGACAATGGACGCCGACCATTATCATGGATCACAGGTCTCTCTTATATTTCTTCTTTATTTAGCAATATCCAGTGGGGCTGTTAGGCCCTGAGCTGAGGAGCTCCCAAAAGGACAAGAGTGGAAAAAAGACGTGCTGCCCACGCCTCTGCTTTGACTCTAACCAGCCCTGCTCTTGCTTGCTCAGAGGCTGCTTACCTGGTAGGGGTACAGGGTGACCCCATTGGTTCTTGACAGGGACCAGGTGCCATCCAGGTATTGGTGGGCCTGGATGGCCACCGAGTTGAGGATGTTCCCATTGCTGGGACTGGTGGCCATCTGGAGGCTGACTTTGGCCTGGTGGGTTGGGGACCCACTCTTCTTCTCGGCCCCATTGCTGACCCCGAGGCTGTTAGGTTTGCTGCTATGCTTGTTGGTGACGAAGGCTGTGTAGTTGGAGGGAGCATAAGGGGCGGGCACAAAGGCCCAATCCCTGGGTGGCTGGAGCCCACCCACGTGCCGGGACCCCACCAGGGTGGGGATGTTGGAGAGCGGTGGCGGGGAGCCAGGGGAGCCGTCATAGTGCTCACTGCCAGCTGCCTGTTCCAAGGTCAGCACCATCTGGATGGCCTCCTGCTTCAACTGGTTCAGGTGTGTGGCACAAATGTCACAGCGGTTGTCCCTGTCATTCCACGCCTTCCGGATGGTGTTGGGGACCTGGAGCTTGTCGTGAATCACAGCTGAGAAAGCCGGATCCTGGAGAACACAGAAGCAGAAAACAAAAAAAGGGAAAGAGTCTATCATTCAAGCCTGGTAAGTGCAATTCTGATGGCTGGTTTATAAGTGAAACCCTAAACGTATTCAGTGTTTGACTGACATCCAACAGAAATGAGTACCAGACTGGCAAACAAATCTCTAGCTGACAAACGTATTTGATAAATGTAAGATTTTTATAGTGGTGCTTTAAGAAATTGAAGAAAAAGATTTCTAAGCATCCTCCTTACCAGACCAGTCAAATAAGAACATTCCAAATTCTCCCATTCGTGTTCAGTGAAAAATTAACCATACCTGGGTCCTCCCAAGGTGTTCAGTAAGTAGACACAAATGTTTGTCCAGGTATGACAGGGGTGACTACTGTCATTCTGGACCAACGCATTGTGGCCCCCTGTGAACCATGGGAAGTTGGTAACGAACGGAGGTGCTCCTTGGAACCCAGAGCAGAGATTTTAATCTAAGAAAATCTTGGCCTCATTAGCACTGTATGAAAAAAACGAAACTCAACAGAGATCCAACCAGCTCCTGCAGCCCAGTAAACCACTGCAGATTCACTCTACTGACCACTTGCTCATGACAAGCGGGCTGTGCCTGCATCCATGTAGCTGATAGCTTGGTCAATTAGAAGAAACATATCTCCTTGACAAACAGTCCAAGCTACTTTTCCCCCAAGACATCATCTAAAACTACTGCTAAAAACTCTAGCTCAGAAACCCATAGCTAAAAGCACTCAGAAAATGAACTGAATAAAGATGATTTGGCTCATTTACTTTGCCTTCATTTTCCCAGGAAACCAGGATTGCTCGGAGAAATAGGCAGTAGGTGTGTTAACTAGGTATCAAATATTTGAGTTCTAGTTTCAGGTCTGCTACGAATTAGCTGAGTGACCTTGCAAAACTTAGCATCTCTGAACGTCTCATCTGTCACTGTGAGGCCATGGCCGACCTTTGTTGCCAGGTCCTCCCAGCTCCGTGACTCTATTGGGAAACTGGGTCAGAAGCACCCAGAGGTACTCTGCCATATTTGGGGCCTGATTGAACTTTTCAGATTCAACAATTGTTGCAAATAACTGATGAGGTTTATCTCAAGGCTTATTTTCCTCTAGGATATTAGAAGAAAATCTGCCTTTCGGAAATTTGCTGTCAGCTTTTATGGGGCGGAAGTCCCATCAGGGCTGAATGGGGTTGGATGAGCTTTGGTTGGGGGGCGGCACCAGGGCAGCAGGAAGATCGGCGCGGGGGCTGTTCTTAATTACGATCCATCTTGATTATGGTCTCCAGCATTTTGTTTTCCTTGTTTAACTACCCTGAACAGCCCCTCAGCAGGCGCTGATTAATTGATTAATAAATCAAGAAGCCTCTTTCCACAGCAGCAGCAAGGAGTGGCTCACTCGGGAGGGAGAAACTCAAGACAGTCACATTCAATGATGGGCAGTGATACAAGGTCAAGGTTGATCAAGTCTGGCTGATGGAGCGATACGGACCATATGAGACCCGCCTTGTGCTGTCCTCAGTGACTCTGCTTTGTCCAGAGCCTTTAATCACAACTCGGAGCCTGTGGGACCCCAAAAGGCCCCTCGGGGGCCATTACATAGCAAACTATCACGTCAGTTTTCAGATGAGGAAACAGAGCTCCAAAAGCATTAAGAACTTCAACTACACCCATACGTCTTAACCACTAGTCCGCGATTTTTCATGTCAAGAGCCAAAAAAGCTGTATTCATCAATGGACTCACATTTTTCTTTTTTTGCACAAACATATAAGGTTTTCACCACCTTCATCGACTCCCAAGGAATGGATGTGGGCCCTTATATGAGCCAAGATACAGTTTCTTGCTTTTACACCCAACAATACATAATGAGAATTTACCCTTATCAATAAATGTCATTTGAAAATGTGGTCTTTAATGACCATGGGGTACTTTACCTTTTAGTTGCTTCATAATTCATTTATTTATTCCCGCATTCTACTACATAACTGGAGACAGTGGGAGAAATTAAAGAGTGGCATTTAAAACCAATCCACAACCCACGGCGTATGCTTTCAAAGCCCCCAACTATTTGGTTTCAAGAAGCCTCAAGTGAACTGCTTATTTAGAATATTTTTTGGCAACCCAGTCATCTGGAAGAAGTGTCACAGTAGGGAGACAGATATATGACCGGTCCCTTCCACACATCACAGTGTATTTTACAATAGATGCTTGTAGAATCTGGATTTGACGCTGACCTCTGCAGTTGGACATCATGTCCGCTGTACAGAAACGACATACTGGTTCTGAGGGCTCCTTTTCTCCTTTCTTCTGTTTTTACTATTCTCCCTTGAAGCAGCACCTTCTTCATTTGCCTTATTGCTGTTTGATGCTCACCTTCTAACATTTAACAAATAGCGTAGTCCAACATGCCAGGCCCTGCACCAGGCTGAGGGTCGGAGGATGCATGAGGACTCTTTCTGTCCTCTGTGAGTCCTGGGCTACCAAATGCCACGTCCCTTTGCTGCCACCTCTAGTCCAGAACCAATCAACACACACTCAGATGCACAGAGCTCAGTGCACCTCTCCTGGTTCCCTGGTCACTGACAAAACCATCCGTGAGTGCTGTCGCTGAGCCCACCATGAGTGTCATCAACGTGGCCAGAGAAGCCCAGAAGCAGCAAAAAGCCCACTGCTGCCTCATTCGGGGGAAAGCTGAGGCTGAGTCTTTAATGAGTATGCAACTGCTGACTGATGTCAAAAAGGTGTTCCCTGAATGAAGCAACCCTGATCTGAGACCTTATCATTATCAAAAGGCCTCGGTGAGTCAACAGCTACATCTTAGGGAAACTAAAACCCCTTTCAAGTGCCTGTCCACACATGATAAATATTTTAGTGCAACTCAAAAAATTTCAAAGAGGAATGGTCTACAGACTCAACTTTCTGCAAAGGCTAGAATAAAGAGAATACTGCTTCAAGGCAGAGTGGTGATAAATAGGAAGCAAAGAAAAAAGGAGCTTCAGAACCATGGATGACTCACACATACTCTGCTTTCCTGACGTGGACACCAAAAGGATGGCAGTGGCCCCAGCACATGGATGAGGGAACACCACTGGTTAGGGTGGCAACCAAAGATTCCTGGACCCACAAACAAAATGAATGAAGCATACAGTCTGGCATGTTACCCTAGCTCGTGGGCTTCAAAGACATTTGTATTGTCTAGTCCTGATTCATTTTGGAACTTCGGGAAACACTCAGATAGGAACAGAAGGAAACCACGCACAAGTCAAACCTCCATTTTTAAAGTCCCTGTTCTTATTTCAGCACATATGAAAATGGGCCATTGGGTTACTTGGGCAAATTTTCACCCTACACGTTTAAGGTTAAGGGTTCTGTGCTCAAAACACGCTTATCTTGGGCCGGCAGCGTAGCACAGTGGTTAAGAGGTGGCTTGAGACGCCAGTGGCCTTGGTTCGGATCCCACATATGAGGGCCAGTGACACAGCCCTCAAAAAAACAAAACAAAACAAAACAAAAAAAAACACGTTCATCTTTCAAAAATAATACAAAATTATTTTTACTCCACATCTGCCATGAAGAGGAATTCAAGAAAATGGGTCAAGTTCCTTAGAAGGAAGGTTAGGAATAAATGAAGTTCACGATCAGACACCTAAATCTGCCCAATTAGCGACTGCTACAAAAGGACAAAGAAAATGCCATCAAATGATTTTCTGGTGCTTTTAGAGCTCTTCTTCTTCTTTTAGGGGCATTTCAGGAAAGTGGGTGTCCTGCCATGTCTCTTAAAGGCATCTTGTAGTCTAATAACTCTCTTAGGTTCACTCACATGACTCCTGGAAGATCGATCTAAGAGATTATGATGCAATCTCTCTTCCCTGAGGCAAGGGCATCCAAACCCGTGGCTTTGAAAGCCATCTATGTCCTGGTAACTGGAAAGTCTCCATCTCCAGCCTTGCCTGACCTTTCTCCTAAACTCTGAGCCTTAGATCCCAAGGCCTCCTGAAAAGTATCACCTGGGTAAAATACTCTTCCAATTAACAATTCAAAATTAATTTTATTTTCCCCTAAACCTGTCCTTCCCATAGTCAGTATTGAAATGAACAGCATCATTATCCACTCAGGCACCTAGGCTGGAAATCTAAAACTTTCCATGTCTACACCTTTCCTTTCAATCCAATCACTAAATGTGGGAGATGGTTCTTCCTAAAAGCCCTTGAACTGACCTTACTCTTCGTGCTCACTGCCAGGATAATGCTTTTAGCATTTCTCACCTCACGACCATCTATCTCCCTGATTATACCCCCAACCTCCCAAAAATGATTTTACTCAAATGCAAGTCTGATTATGTCATTATCCTGATTTCCTGTACCTCCATTCCAAGAATTACCTTATTCTTTATATTTTTATTTGTACAACAATTTCTGTTAGACTCAGCACCTTAAGGGGAAATATTCTTTCCTTATCTATTCTGCCATGTCTAGCATAATGCCTACCACATAGTAAGGGCTCAGTAATAATTTGTGAAATGAATGAATGAAAATAATTCAACCCAGGTTAAAATAGTCAAGTAACAAAGTTAGTCTAGATCCATCTTTCATTTATTTTGTCTACATGAGCTAGTCACCTATTACACAATTGACATGAAACAAATTCTTTCAAATCTAAGGTTAATAAGTTCCTTCTTGAACCATTAGAATAGACTCTGTATTCTCTTGCCTCAACACACAACCTATTACACTTTTTCCTAAATTGTCAAGAAAGACATGTTTATATGCAAAGGTTTTGGTTTTGTGTTTTGGGCGTTTTGTTTGTTTGTTACCATTGGGCCAGCTCATCAGCAAGAACACAAGAGAAACAAACCTACCTAAAGGAAAACTCCAGACTGGCACCACACACCAGGTTAGGCCCCAGCAAGCAGGTAGCATGCTTATTTTCCTAGAGCTACAGCCACCTTTCAATGTGTGATGTGGGGCTGCTAACCAGAGCAAAAAGTCTATGGATCTCAGGCAAGAAAACAAAAACCACCACACAGGCAAACCAAGCCATTTCCTAATGGCGTTCCTCATTGCTTTCTATCCCATTCCACCCTCCGAGGGGTACGTTGCTCTGCAGTAAATGCTAATGCCACTTTGGAAGACAGGGTGATTTTCTACGTTATCTTAGCCAAAAGAGGACTTTGAGTGCATCCCTCCAAAGCCTCTGGCTCTGTGAGAAAGGCAACAGCTGGAGCCAATGTTCAGCTTGTGTTGTACAAATTCCTGTTGATGTTTGCTTCTGGTTTATTATTCTAGAGGCCTCCCGTGACAAGCTCAACAAGATTTAATCTGTTCTTCAAAGGCAGTTTCTTTCTACTTTGTTCTTATACTTTCTTCTGCCATAAATGCCGTCCCATGAGGCCAGGAATGGCGGATAGTACTCTGAGAGTCCAGGTTTTTGTTGCCCACAGAGGCAGCTTCTCAGAAGATCAATGGAATTCACCTTCATATGCCTCATAATCCTTCCTCCTCTGGGTTTGCATCCCCGCCCTTTCCCACCTCCTGCCACATTCCTCATCAGTGTTCCTTCTTTCTCAAGAAGCTCAATGTATTTCACAGCAGTTCTATCCTCCAAGGCAGGTGTCCATATCAATGATTTTCTTTTTGAATGCAAACAGTGAGAAAGCAAAAGTTTGCAAAAAACAGATAGCCAACCTCAGGTGAATCTGAACCCAGAATACAAATACAGTGTTACCTTGGTTTGAAAGCATAATTTGTTCTGGAAACAAACTACTCATATTGCAAGACATCGCTCGTTTACCACGTTAAAATGTATTAGAAACGTTTGCTCATCTTGCGGAACACTCACAAACCACGTTACTCACAATCCAAGGTTTTACTATACTCTCATTCATAGTTAGACATTCAAATATGTCTCTTGAAGAAGTGGTAGTTGTCTCGCCTCAGTAATTTCAGAAAAAAGAGCAAGATAATTTGGCCAAATCTTAATTAGCCATTGGCAGAGAGGAGAACTTAGACATCGGAAATTTAAGGATGAACCCAAAATGCCAACTTGTGAACATCACTTCTTCCTCAGGAAGATTTCGTTCCTGGACGCTCATCAGCCTCCCCGACCTTTGCATCTCATTTCCACCTGTGCTTTGCTGGATATAGAAGGTCAAGGAAATGCAAAGGGTCATGACAACCCAGAGTCTTTCTCACAGGAGACTCTACTCACCGGTTGTCATGGTGAATCTACCCAGAGGAGGTGACTGATGGCTAAACACAAGCGTCCTTCACTCCTGCTGTTCAGAGTTCCAAGACCCACAAACAAGGCAAATGACTACGTTGGAGGGCAGCCAGGGAATCACTCAGGCTGACAAAATAATGACGTCCCACTGCTCTTTGTGGGGAAGAGTGACCACTCTCACAGGTCTCACCATTCTCGTTAACACTCTTCAAACTGAAGAAAGCCCCTGAGCGGTTCACTGTTTGACAAAGAGGATGCCAGCATGGCTCCTTCTGCAAAGTTAGGTGGTCATCACAGGGAGAAAGAAAGGCGTGAAAGAGGACGCAGGGCATGTTATAATGACAGTTTGCTCCAGGTGAGGCTGGAGACAGCCAAAATGACAACCACTGCAGTGACAGCAGATCGGCCAGGCCCTGACATCTCAGGTGGCCAACAGACCTATTTCATGAACCCAAAACTTTGAGTGGAAACTTCCTTCTGACCTAACGGGTCACATGTGCACCCAAGGCTTGTCAGCATTATTACTGGTCTGGTTGTGAGCTAAAAGCACGTCACTCAGGAACGACAATCCCACACAAACACGGATCTGAGCACATGAGGAAGAATGAATGTAGAGACATTTTGGGTAATGACTTCAGAGAGACCAAAAAGATGCCAAAGGAAGAGATGTTAAATGTCAGACCAAAGTTGTTCTACATAAGAAACCAAATTAACCTGGAGCGTAGTGACTGTGCCCAGCCTACGCAATTCTGCTCTGGATTACAGCAGAGAGATGGGTTCTATTAAAGGTGTGTGCAGCTTCAGTTTGAGTGATTGGATTCCACACAGGAGGCTGTGGGGAGCGCCAAAGGTGGGCGGGACACCATTAACCAGGCTCCTCGCTGCCATGCATGAAACGTGTTACAGGTGATATGATTTACCTGCTTCAAAAGAAAAGGGAGATTTTTAATTGGACCTCAATATGATTAAGAACAGTTCATGAATTACTCAAAAGAATAGACGAGATATTTCTTATCATGACCACAGGAAAAGAAAAAAAAATTATGTTTATGTCTCATCTTTTCCAACTAGATGACACGGACAAGTGGCTCTTACTTCTTTGAACACTTTTGGTTAACAATATGAGAAGCTGAAGTCCCGGTTTGGTCCCTTAGTAGCTGCATGACCAGGAGCCATTTTTTAAAATCAAACCTCTCCAAGCTCTATTCTCCTTAAGTGTAAAAATGGAGATGCATAATATCCCCTATGTTATTGAGCTAAGGAAGGATTCAATGTGATAATATGTGTAGTGTGTTCAGCACAGTCCTGGTCCCTGGTAAATGCTACGTAAATGGTAGCGATGATTATCATGTTATACTTCTCAGTATCTAATACAGTACCTCATATATATAAATTCACAGTGCAGATGATGATAATGACGACACGGATGATCTCAGGGCTACTTTTATCCAGGAGGATTTAGCAAACACTTGTAGAATTAAGAGCGATTTAGAAACTGATCTTCAGTTCACCACCTCTTACCTCAGGATAGATAGATAAGTCAAGGTCTTTTCAAAAGAACTCAAACTAAGAATGTGTCCCTGGGATCCCTCGGAGCCTTCTTCTCTATGCTAAGAGGTGAAATAATCTGAGTCCGTCATTTTCCACGGAAGTGAGAACATGATGTGTCTCAACTAAAAAGTATTCCTTATTTCTCCCTCAGGCGTGGGTAATGCTCCCAAGGGCCCTTGCTTGTGTTCAATTAGAATCACAGAGCCATCAACTGGCCAGGGTCTTCTAGGAGCTGCCAACCTCTCCCCAGGAGATGGAGAAAGAGAAAGATGATTTCATATTAGCATAACTATCTTCAAACCTGAAAATCCTGCTCTCCAGCCTATCCTTTGGCCCTGGGGAAATAGGATCCCTTCACAAATAGATTAAGAGCTTAGGATGGGAAAGTGGGCTTGTAATACCTACTTAAAATGTTTCTCTTATTAAAGTACATGTCAACACACAAAATGTACAGGACTTTATAAATATGAAGCACTGATCATGATCTTAGGATAACACACTAAAATTTTACCTTTAAATTATTAAAGTCTACCAAGGTTTGATGTATTTTTTATGTGTAGGCTCTAATGTACCATCAGGTGGCAAATGGATTTATTTTCAATCTGTAAGTAGCTATATTAGTATTAAGGCTATTAAGGAACCTGTTAATTATCCAATTATGAAATTGCCTAATGTTTCTTTTGGCTTTAATTGATTTTGTGTGAATGAAATACTGCAGAAATGTACTTGGCTATGTTTTCTTGGACTTGCTACAAAAAGATAAAAGTACCTAAAATTTGATGTTTTGCTGTTGTTTTTAAAAGATGAAATTTTAGCAGATAAGCTCTGTTTTGGCATATCTCACAACAAACTTAAATACTTCTGCTGGTTCCCCTGTGACCTTGCAACCCAGGCCCTGTGTAATTTGCTTCAAGCCGTCTTGTAAGACATCTCTCTCAGGGGTCCTCAGGTGACCATCCAGTAGATTCAGGATGGGTTTCCCTCTGTCCCACATGCTTCCCTGCATTTCCTTGCCTCTGGGCTTTTGCTTATGCTCCTGCCCTGAGGATACTTCCCACCCCGCCTCATAAACCACAAGGAAACTTGTGGGGATGATGGGTATCTTCACTATCATGGCGATGGTTTCATGGGTGTAGACATATGACCAAAGGTATCAAATGATATACTAGTAGATGTGTACAGTTTACTGACTGTCGATTATATAACCACTAAGCTGAAAAACAATCTTGTTCATCCCTCATAAGGACCAAGTTGTCCATGAAGCCTGACTCTTAGATGGCATGTCTTCCTCCACTGGACTTTCATCCCATGTCATTGGTTGAGTTATTCCTGTCACTTAGCAAACACTTCCTTGTTCGCAAGAGTCGTGCGTGCTCTATCTCCATCATCGTGGTAAATTCCTATGGGGCAGAAACCATGCTGTAATTTCAATAGTAATGACAATTTCTACTCTTGCCCCCTGGAGCCTACTCAAGACAGCAGCCAAGGGGGTCCTTCTAAGCCTTCAATCTGATCCTGGCATTCTTCCCCAGCCCCCCAGCCCAACTTCCCCCCATCAAAGTGCCTGCACTGGGCCCTGAAGGATGGCGTCCTGCTCCCTCTGACCTCACACCTACTTGCTCCCTGACTCACTCTGCTCCAGCCACAGAGCCTCCTGCTGTTCCCGATCACACCGGGAATGTTCACTCCCATCTCAGTGACTTTGCACATGCCCTTCGTTCATGGAACACTTGCCCCTATGAGATACTTGCCTGATCATCTCTTACCACCTTCAAGGTGTTCAGATATCACCTGTAAACGAGGCCTTCCCTGACCGCCTAATTACAATTGCAAACTCCCCTCCAGACTCCCTGAGCCCCATCTCTGCTTTATATCTACCTTCTTTGATTTTTTTTTTTTTTTGAGGGCAGTGTCACTGGCCCTCATGTGTGGGACCCGAACCGGGGCCGCTGGCTTCCCAAGCCAGCGCTTAACCACTGTGCCACTCGGTCGGCCCTATATCTACCTTCTAACATACTATATCGTTATGAAGTCTATTCATGGTCTGCCTTCCCCTGCAAAATATACACTGGATGAGAGCAAGGATGTTACCTATTTTGTTCACTGCTGACTCCCTGTTGCCTAGAACAATGCCTGCAGCATACAGTAGGTGCTCAGAAAGTATTTGTTGAATGAATGAAGGGAAGAATGAATGAACAAATGAATGGAGTGAATCTGTTTTCAATGTGAGGTGTTCTCACATCTATTAGCTTTATGTTTCTTATGGATTGTTACCACTTTTTGCTTTGTACTAAAGTTGTCTTCTCTTTCTCTCTCTCTCTCTCTCTCTCTCTCTCTCTCTCTCTCTCTCTCTCTCTCTCTCTCTCCTTGGAGGACTCAGAGAGCTTGTTTGTTCTGACATCCTTCCCAGGGCCTTGGTCCTCAAGGTTTCGCCGCCATATAACTTTCTGCCGCAGAGGCCCCTGGGAGGTTCATAACAAGGTAGGTCCCAGGCCCCCTCAGATCCTCTGTATCTGAATCTCAGCAGTGGGGCTCTGGAATCTGCATTTTAACAAGCATTCCAGGTGATTCTGTGGTGCACCGTTACAGAGGGAGGGCTGGGAAGGGAGACAGAGCTGGGGACGGGAAAAGAAGGAAGAGATGGAAAAGGGACACCGCCTTCCCCTTCCAAGAGCCTAGCCCTTGCTGTGGACTCGAGAGAGGGGCCGAGCGCTCCACCCCTCCCAGCAGATTGCAACCCCACTGACCACCTCAAGGCTGTAGGCCGCTGCTTTTTCTAGACAATGATTTAAGGCAGTGATAAATGGCTCTTGGAACATCACCCAAGGATTGCAGGTTTGAGGCAAATGTCTGTCACCAGATTCTCTCCCTACTCCAATGGTTATCAACTCCTGGTGATTTTGACCCCCTCGGGGACATTTGGAAATACGTGGAGACATTTTTGGTTGTCACACGTGGGAGGAGGCTACTGACATCTAGTGGATGCTGCTGAATGTCTTACCGTGCCCAGGAAAAAAAAAACCATCCCCCAAACAGAATGATCAGTCCCAAATGTCAGTTGTGCTGAGGTTGAAACCCTGACCTGAGCCCTGTTCCAATCCCTTCTCACCCACAGGAATCTCTGTGCAGGACAAAGAGGTTGGCATTCTAAGTCCAGAAGCTAATTCAGGTTCTTATCTACCTCAGTTTCACTTAAATGTGGCAAAACTAAGCTCTGAAAAGCACAATCGCTTAATATTTTGACTACAGTTATGGCCGACCATTGAGCTGGGCATTGTGGGTATGTATGAGCACACTGTGGGGGTGCACAGACCCCTTGTCTATTAAACCCCCACATGCTGCTGGCGTTAAGATCCTGGACCGGTTCCCCAGGCTCCAGCCTCTTTTCTATCTGGAGACACATGCCATTGCCCTTCTTGGTGAGACAGGCGCTGCTGACAGAGCCACTAGCTGTTTACAAGAGCGCGGTGGAAAAGGCTGATGTGGGACCCAAGGTTCTGTCCACATGAAACCATTAATCTGGCGTGTGGCTTCGGCAGCTGCTTGCCCAGCCTGTCATTTGCATCTCTACCGCTTGGCCTGGGTTTTGAGAGGGCACATCTGTGGTTGCTATTATTATAAAGTCACTTTAAGCCTCTAGTCAGATTTCACATCGTGGTAACTTTGCAGAGTCCCTCTTGGAGAAGGAAAACCAATGCCATGATAAGAAACAGTCAGCTCTAAGATGTAATTTGATGCAGTTACAGAAAGGACCAGAGGTTTCTTTGTCCCTGCAAAACCACATTTATGGAGCACTGGTATGTGCCAAGCTCTGTGCCCATTAGGTTTGGTGAGAAAAGTCACCATGGCTTCGGCCATAAGTGTTCCCGGCTGGAGTAGGCTCGTAGGGAATGAGGACCTGAGTGGTATATTATTTTATTCCCACTCATAATACATTGGAGATGATGTCACGCATCCTTGGGCAGAGAAAGTCCCAGCAACATCTGCCAGACTAACTACTTTAAGACTTAAATATGAGATATCTGGAGGCCCAGACTTAACCATCCACTATCAGCCATTTGTTTACATGGGGGTGAGATGGTTTAATCATGGAATAGTCAGCAGGATTCCTTACACTTCTTTCTCCCATAATGATCTTTAGTGGAAAAGTCTGAGATGAAAAGTCACTGAGATGAGCGAAGCATCACTGAGAGAGCTCTGCATATGGCAGGATGGCCAGGTGGAGGGGCAGGAGGGACCAGGAGCCTTTCTTTATCCAGGGACTTGACTGACCCTCTCTGTCCACTTCGGTTCACATGTCTATCCCCACAAAGTCAGAAAATCAGGCAGCCATCCTCGATTCAGATTCCCACATCACTAATCCTGACCAGGGGTTACTGCAGGGCAGACAGGACTTCCAGACACGACCATGCATTTCTACCGTGATGTGGCAACTTCCTTCATGCGTGCCACCCCTCCCAACTCCTCACCAACAAGAATTGAACCTCTTTAAGGGCTATCACCTTCACTGGCATCTCAGGGGACCCTCGTCACAGAGAGAGCCAAAGATCATCTTGAGGGTCTACGCAAAAGCTGCAGTTTTCTATTTTGAATGATCTCTTCTAGATGCTTCTACATAGCCTCAACCACAAGCCCAAGTTAGCATTTGAAAGAGAGAGGGAGCAGACCAGGACAGTCCTCTCCACTGCCACTAGCCATTCCAGCGCGTGGGAGCCTAGCATTTGACAGGACAGTTGTACTTATGTGCAAACTGTTAAAGTATTAATTTATTTTCATCTTTTTAAATAAAGCTTTTTGACTATCTTTAACAGGCCTAACAAGAGACAGATTTGAATCAGTGAATGCATGTACATTATCTACCTATGTAAACTGACGGTTAAAGAAACTTAAAACAATAGCAACCATACCACCCACACTTCTGATATCTGAATCTTATGAAGAACATGAATAGCCCCAAAGGGAAAGAGTGTAAAGCAAAGATTTTATGAATGCATTCAGACTAGCAAAGGGGCCATGCTTCCCATTCCCCCCACTACACACACACACACACACACACACACACACACACACGCACACGCTCACTCACACCCCTCTTAGAGGAAACTAGTAAAATGACTCAGGTGACGAGGGCCAGGGAAACAGTACAGATAAGACAGGCTCAGGAGTTGGTATTTATTTCTAAGGGTGAAAAGAAAATTGAGCCCCGCCTCCCATCTGCCCCTCCCAGTCCTTCTCAGGGTGAATTCTGAGAAAGGTGGGTTCATGCAGTGATTTGTGTGATATAATAAGGGATCACACTACAAAACTGTGCCCCAAGTAGTTCCTCAGTCACTTTAAATATGCATAGAACACACTTAAAAATAGATTTTAATTTTGATGATGGTTACAGAGTCCAATAAAACTTGAGAAATTTTTAAGAAATGTGGTATGAACTGGATTCAGACCTTCCATATTGATAGGGAGTCTGAAGATAAGAAAGATTTAGGGCATATGCCCCCCCCACATATATGGCCACATTTTAAAACTATTTAACATGTAGTACTTTCCAATACAAGTGCAGACAGACAGATTTTTGCCTGGTCTATCGACTCATTCAATATATTCACTCATCTATCTCTTCATTCGCTAATTTCATTCATCTGTCAAACACTTATCAAGCACCTAATTGTGTCAGGTTCTTTGATAGGTGTTGGAAAATATGGTCCCAACCTATATGGAATGTTACAAAACATATTGTAATCAAAAGTCAAAACAGGGGCCGGCCAACTGGCTCAGTTGGTTAAGAGCTCGCTGAAGAGTGCGAGCTCTGAGCAACAGGGTTGCCAGTTCGATTCCTGGCCCAAGCTGAGCTGCCAACAGGTGGCAGGATGGCTCAGCTTAAAAAAAAAAAAAGGTCAAAACAGAACATAGTACTTCCTCTTCATTTGGGGAGCTGATGAAGGAGTTAACAGAATGAACAGAGCTCTGGACCTGAAATTGGAATATCTGAGTTTTACTCCAAGCCTCGCCATTTTCTAGTCTCACAGCCTTGGCCAAATCATTTCATCTTCTTGAGCCTTAGTTCCCTCATCGGTAAGATAGGATCATACTTGTCCCTTGGTACTGATGTAAGGATTAAATAGGATCATAGTCAGAAGAGCACTTTGTAAAGAACGCTACAAATGTAACATGTTATTATTACAAACAATGTATATTTCCTGTGCTTTCCATGTGAAGAATAGCCAGGTCATAAACCTGTTCACAGCTGGGGAGCTCAAGACCCCAGCACCCAAAGGGATAACGGAATAACAGGACCAAGGATGGCCCACCCAGGTAAGCCTTCGGCTCCAGAGAAAGGCCTAAGTCAAAATGCCAAGCCAGACTCAACGTCCAGAGATTGGTCCAGACCCTCCACACAGACAGGGAAATGCTCTCAGCGAAATGTAGCACAATGGGTAGGTCAGAAAAGATAAAGCCAGAGGGGCTCCATTTCTTTCCACTGTGCAGTAGCATCACCTTCTCGTAGGCTCTGCCCCAGGCTCATTAGAACACTTACTAGGAGCAGTCACTTCCCTGGCCTCCTCTCCTCACTGCTATGGTAGAATTTTCCAGAAGGACAAAGCAACACAATCCCAGGCCATCTGAACTTCTATGATAAGCCCACTTATAAGCCCGGTGAAGGGCCTCATTAAACGCTGTGAAGACAGTTACCAAGAGGCTCTGGGCCCCTGAGGAAACTTCCACGTGTCCCCTGGGATCTGGGAATCGCCTCAAGGCAGAGGACCAGAATGAGGGATGTCCCCCATCAGGCAGGTCTGGTGGGCCTCTCTGCCCAGCCCGAGGTCATCCTCAGTGACCAGACCTGGGACCCAGGGCAGGGCCTGAGCGCTGCATGGCCAGCAGAATAGAAAGCACACCTCCAGGATATGCATGGCTGGAAGCATGCTCAGGATGCAGCCTCACCTGGGCTCTGATGGTCACAGATCACACACCTGAGTCTACCAAGGGGCATCAATAAGGGGGCAGGCATCCCGGTTAAGGAGACAGCAGCCCAGGGATTGGCAGGACACTGAACTGGGATGAGATTTTAATCAACCATGTTTGAAGAATTGGCAGAGATATCTGTGGCCCAAGACACAAGGCAGACTTCAGAGAAGGTCAAGGGTTTCATAGTGGCCTGTGACGCTACACTAAAGGCTTATTTCTCAGTGAGCCCCTAAGTCTCCGGAGGTGGCTGCGCCCAAACTGGTAGAAAACTCTCAAGGAATCTCGTTCAGGAAACAGGAGAATCTGATGTGTCAAGATCTGAGTCCCCATCTAGCCACAGCCCAGATGAATGGCTTTCTGCTTGCTATACCCAGGATGGCCTGGGTAAACTGTGCATGCCTCCAGCTGGCACCTGACCCAGACTCAGGTGGGTCTACCAATCTGGGCAGTACCCGGCCATTTGTCTTCCTAGCCATTGGTTGAGTCAGATTCTACTCTTAGGTGAACTGTGAAGGGCAATTATTTACACAAAAAATACTCCCAACACTTTTTTCTGGTACCAATGACATGGTCAAGAGGCTATCCATTTGGTTTTTTAAAAATTGTTCCAAGACAAAGTTTTTAAGAATATAATTTTATAAATATGTTTCAGGTGCAATTTCCTGCTGATCTTTCGCAAATGTTTGTTCTTGAAGGACCACATAATTGTGTTCTTTAAGCTTCAAACAGGTATGTTCAATATTAACGCCACTTGTGGTTGGGAGCTGCAAAGATAGCCCAGTTATGGACAGTGGTTTGATTAATACCAGATCTTTCCACATTATGACTTAAAGCAGAGTTTCAGTTGCTTTTACTGCAAATAGTATAACCTGATTTATTAACTAAGCCTGGCCACTTTTCTTAGAACCTAATTCATTAAGCCAATATTATTGAGGTATTATTAAAAACCTTTAAAACCTAGGCAGTTAATATTGGGGTGGGTTTTTTTTGGGGGGGTGGAGGTATGGATTTCTAGTAAATACTTCAACATTAATGAATACTGTGTATTTCAAAGGTTTAGGAAAGCAGTAAAATGGGATTATTGAAGTTTCTTTCTTAAAAATACTGTGGTCCTTCGACAAAACCATAATCTGCTAACGTCATTTAAATTATTTCTGGCTATTATCATCAACTGAGAACATGCTGTAAAACCTTCTGGAATCTGTTATTACAATCCCAGGTGCCTTTATAAATGTTTTAGAACTTAAGGGAAGAGGAAAGAAAACTCACTTATACATTTATGATTTTATTCACTTTGTAACTATGAATCAATTTACTTTAAAAAAATTAAATACATGGAGTTCTAAAAAGCATCTGTCTGTGCATTTTCTGTGATGACTTTATTCACTCAATACATATTTATTAAGCACCTATTATATACCCCACATGGGCGATAGAGCAGAAAACAAAACAAAGTCCCCGTCACCTGGGGCTCTCTTTTGGAGGAAAAAAAGACTCAAAGAGCAATCACGGTATGTCCTGTGGTGACACATGGAGAATAAAGCAGGGCAGGTAAGAAGGGACTTTTGGAGTTGGAGTGAGAGGATGCTCGTTTTCACAGCATGGTCAGAGATGGCCTCTCTATTAGGAGACATCGAAACAGAGACTTGAAGGCAGCAAGGTCATGAGCCCAGGCAGTCATCTTGGAAAATCATCTCAAGAAATCATCTCATGCAGGGGAGAGGTACACACACACACACACACACACACACACACACACACACACAAAGGCCCTATAGGTGGAAGCACAATTAGCATAAGTAGGAACAGCAAGGAGGCCAGCAAAGCTGGAGTGGGCTGAATGAGGAGGGGAAGTGGTTAAAAATGAGGTCAGGGGGCCGGCCAAGTGGCGCATTGGTTAAGCGCTGGTTTTGGGATGCCAGCGGCCCCGGTTCAGATCCCACATGAGGGCCAGTGACACTGCCCTCTACAGCTAACAACAGCTCCACCTGGAGCTGGGCTGTGCGAGCCCCGGTGATGGTGTGGGCTGCAGCCCCTGCTGCAGTGGGCTGCCATAGGCTACAGTGAGTGGCCGGCAGCCAGCGTGAGCTGCCAATAGCCGCGGTGAGCGACATCCAGAGGCTGGCGACCAATCTGCCTCATCCGGGAAGAGCGCAATGACGATACCAACAGTGAAGCAACATCCTCCGCAACTAAACTGAAGAACAAAACGACAGCAACTTGTCTGTTCCCCTTCCCCGATTCCCCAACGATGTTCCCCTCCGCCAATTCCCCAATAAAATCTTAAAAAAAAAAAAAAAACATGAGGTCAGGGAGAATATCAAGTCTAGAGTTCAGGGGTGAGGCCCAGGCTAGAGATTTAATTTCAGAGGCTGACAGTATTAGAATAGTCTTTCAAGTCTTGGGACTGGGAGAGATCACATAGGGAATGAGTGTAGACAGAAAAATAAAAGGGTATGATGACTGAGTTCTCTGGGATTTATGTAGGGGAGACGATGAGGAACCAGCCAAAGATATTGAGAAGGAAGAGATAATGGGGATAATGACGGTACCCACCTTGTGAGCTTGTGTGAGTTAATACTTGTAAAATACTTAGAACAGTGCTTGGCACACAGTCGCTGGTCAACAAATACTTGTCAAATGAATGAATGTAGAATAATTGTCAATCACAATTATTGTCTATAACAAAAATGAATCATATCACAAATATTATCTAACTATCATTAGCCTTGATGACCTTCACAAGAGCTTTTGATTGAGTGACAGCAATGAAAGGCTATATGGAGTGAGCTCAAGAAACAGCAATGATGAGAAATTAGAGACAGAGTAAATACATTTGCTGCAAAGACAATCAAACAAATGGGACAGTAGTTATTAAGGTATATGAAGTCAACAGAGCTCTTAATTATTTTGTAAGTTGGGAGCTATCACAGCACTTTTGTATCCTAAAAAAAGGAAAAAAAAAAAGTGATCCAATAGAGAAGAAAGAAATGATAGAGAAAGAAGAGGAAACTGCTGGAATGGCTGGCCTTAGAGAGTGACACACAGCTCACAGTATCGGGTGAGAAGATAGAAAAGATGGGCAGATGGTGGGAGCCTGTGGAAGCTCAGCTGAGAGCAAAGATGGAGACAGAGGTATCAGAAGTTGGGCAAAAGGGGAAGATGTAAAATAGTTGGCCAGGAGAGCAGAGAGTAAATTTGATTGCTGGCCAGCTCTAAGAGCCCACTTTAGGTTAATGGTCAGAAACTGAAAACAGCCACCATCGTTTTGTGTTTTACTCTACCCACCTTCAGCTGGGTGTATATTGGGGAAAAGCAGGTGGAAAACTGGATTTTACTGAGGCTGTGGTTTTGTCAGGAGAGTGGGATGAAGAGAGGGATGGATAAAGGGGTTCATGAGACAAGGTGCTAAAGCAAAGGAGTAGTTATAATGGATGCCAAGGGCTCTGCACTTGATAAGGCGGGAAAGGAAGACATGAGGTAGGTGAGAAAGAAGAGGATAGATGGTGAGATGGATAAATTGTAGGCCTCAGTGGGGTGGAAGAATATTGGGAGTCACGGTTGTAGAAGGAGTGAGCTAGAAAGAGGTACGTGGCTAAAGAATGGGGTGACTGAAATGCGATTATGGAGCTGGGGCCGTTACTGATAATGACTGTATGATCGGCCATTATCAGTAATGAGGTCTAGGGTACAGTTATGGAAGCAGTGGCTGAGGTAGAACGGAGAACAAGGTCACTGCGGGGAGGGGCGATGAAGGGCCTGAGAGGCCAGAGTATCGGAAGGGTTCTCCACAAGAACGGGTGTGTGCGTGCTTCATGGCCTAATTCAACCAAACTCTCCATTTTTGGTTTACTGCTAAATCCACCTTCAACACGGAAGTTGCCGAGCACTAGCAGACAAGAAGGATTGGTGGCAGTACTCGGGGAGCTGAGATCCTCATGGAGTGGGGTGGCGTGAACCAGAGAGGGGCAGATGACTGCAACGGTGGTTTGATGGCATGAGGCGCAAAAGCGCCTCATTTGAGAGAGGAGGGAAGGATGACGGTCTGGAAGCAGCAATGAGCAGCTAACACCAAATTTAGTGGTCCAAGGCCATGGAAGATGACGCAGATGTGACTTGGAAAGACTGCAGAAAGCAGTTCGAAAAAGAAGGGAAAGGGACCTTTCAGAAAAGAGGCTGAGGGTATACAAGGAATTTTACTGATAGCAGATTTTGAGTTCCATTGAAAAAGTGCCTTGAGTAGGGCAGGTGTGTGACGGAAGAGAACGATTTACAAAGTCCCTGGCTTCCTGTGATGAGAGGCATAAACTGGGATGAAGCGTTTCTGGTGCCTACTTCTGATGTTTCCCATCCAGCTGTGGGGTGAGGCTGTGAGGCTGGAGAAGGAAGAATGGGGTTCCTGCCAGGAGCAAGCAGAGGGCTCCACCTTCACTCCAGCTGATGGAGGGGTGGAGGCACAGTGAAGGCTGATGGAGTTCTGAGGACCGTCTTTATTATGAAAATTAAAAAGCCAAGGTAATCAGCACAAACCTCTTTTCACTTGAGCCAACAATGGCCACAAGTACCATTCAAATATAAATCAATGGTCACAAGACTGGTTGAGCAAGGGAGCCCAAGACAGCAAAACTCACCACTGCTGATGGAAATGGCTCCAAATATATATTTCGTGTCATCTCCATGTATGAAGATACAATGGAATGATCTACCTCCTCCCAAAGTAGCTAAACTGTGTGGTGGAGGCGTGGGGGTGGGGATGGGGATGGAAGAAGCCGGAGGGTCCACCGAGGCTGAGGGGAAGAATGAAAGGAGCAGAATCATTGCTTTTTACATGTGTCAACATGGATAGATCTGAAAAATAGAACACTGAGCTAAAAATTCAAGTTGTAGAGGGACATGCCAAACACGATAGATGCCACTTATCCAAACGCACAGCCGTGGTGTGGTGTGCAGTCTGCCTTTGTCCTGAAGTGTCTCACCCACCGGTGGGGACGGTCCATGCATCTAAGTAGAAGCCAGGGCTGCCTGGAAGACGGCCTGTGTACCCACAGAACCACTGGGAAATGTAGGAGACACGTCAGAACCCAGGCAGGGGTGTGGCAATGTACTCCAGGACTGCTGAAGTGGAAAAGGACCCCCAGATCACCCAAGCTGCCAGAGAGCTAGCCCAATTCCAGCTCAGGACAGCTCTCTATCAGCATCCCTGGGCACAACAAATGGTTGTGAACTGCTTTTAAAGGCGGGTGGGACTGTATTTTTCAAACAAAATCTTACACAGAAGCAGAAGGAGGAAAGTGAGGGATGGAGGGAGGGAAGGAAGGAGGGAGAGGAAGAAAGAAGGCATGCACAGTTGCTCTGGTTAAAGTGGGGCAGGGCCACCCCAAGAAAGCCTGGCAGTTCCACCAAGGAACCACTGGGCCTTCCCTGTAATCCTATTACAAGGGACTGGCTGTGCAGAAAGCATTCTGGACTCTTTTTATCACTTAACTTCAGCAGCTGTGACAGCAGAACAAAGGTTTGCCTGTTTGTTTTCTGGCCTTCACCACATAAATCAAAACCACACCTCTGCCGATTCCTCGCCTTTCCAGGTAGAAGGTTGCAATTTCATGAATTACAAGTCAACATCTCATGCCCAAATACATCTATTTTACTTGAGATTTTGTGGCCTGTTGAAAACATCAAGTGCTGACAAGAATAATAAACGAGGCCTTGAGGCTGGCATGAATGAGGTCCTTATCAATTTAGAGAAAAGAATTTGTGTTTAAATGCCAATTATAGAGATGATTTCCCTCCTACCTACAACCTACTACTAAGAGTAAAAAATGTAAAGTTTAAGAATTTAGCAAGAACTTTGTGAAAACTTTATATTCATTTTCACACTGGCCTTCATTGTGTTAATTTGGACACAGACCTTAATGCGTACAGGATAATAATTACCCCAGCAGAGCAGAGGCAAAACGAAGATTATGTCTCATGAATTAATATATCGTGGTAGGAAAAAAATAGATTTTATGGAACTTACTAAATCTTTTGAAGTTTTTATTTATTAAAGTCATTAGCCACGTCTGATCTTATATCTCAGATGATCTCCACATGAAATGTATTAACTATCTTCTTCCACTTCATCACTCCCAAGCAACTAATATACCACTAATATAAGACACCAAAGGAAATTTATTTTTCAAATTCAGCCATAAAAAAACTAATAGCGAAGGCAGATACCTGGATTGTATATTCAGAATTGTTTCTTTCTAAAATAAACTGAAATCTGAAGTCTTCATCTCTGACTGTTCCCCAAAGCATGCATTAAGTGGGTGACTCCTCTCTCCCCGTCTCCTTTTTCTCTCCCCGACTCCTCATACAAAGGCTTCCTTCATCTGGATCACTGCCTCTTAGAGCCCCGAGTGCTGAGTTCTAATCTGCTCTGGATTGCTGAGAAATTGTGGAATGGTCCAGTTAACCTATCAGGCCCCAAGTCGTTGGGAAAAATAGAAAAAAAACCACAAAAAACCAACAGTATCAAATTCAGAAGAAAGGTCAGAAACAAAATGACTATAGATTATAGGCTGAGGAGCCACCTTTGGGTGACATCCTTTCCCCCTCTATACTGCCCTCTCTTGCTCAAATCCACATCATCAATAATCTCGATTAAACGACAATATATTTTTTGAAAAAGCAATTTTATATAAAAACACTGAAGATGACTGTGTTTGCACTTTTCTGGGCCCCTGGATATAGAAAACCATCCAAATTACTCTAATGCTTTTAACTCTTTTGAATTTCTTCATCTTGCAATGGTTGCTGGCCTTGAAATACAATCCCACTGAAGGCAAGAAGTTAAATGTATGAAAAATCTTCAACAGCCAGGACTGTATTATACTACAATACTAATGCAAACAGAATCTACATGCCTTCTTCCACCAAGGGCTCAGAGGCGATGAAATGCTACAGTCAAAGCGTAACCTGGTTTGGGGGTGTTTTCTAATTAGTCACCTGGTGTGATCTCCCAAGCACAAATTCCTACTCATCAGGCAAGAGGGAACAAAGGATCACTTTTCAACTTGTTCTGTAGTCTGAGAATTTGAAAATCCAGAACGGACGTGAAAAGGCAATTAACATCCGGGTAATAAAAATTCGCTTTAAACCTACAGGAAAGGAGATGGTGCCGCCACGCGGACTTACAGAAAGCTCAGGAGTCCACTCTGATACCCCCACCCCCAACTAGACGCAGGCTGGTCAGCCAGCTGCAACAGGAGACATATGGTTTGGATGCTTTTTGAAAAGATGGAGAAACTCAAGATGGAGAATGTAGTTTGTTGTACTGAAGCAAGTTTCTGAACGAGTCTTGATCGTCCCTGTGCTTTTCTCTAGATCCGGAGAGGTTTTGTCTTCTCTAATGCCCTGGCTTTTCCAGTGAAAGTTGCTGGGAACAATCTCAGGAAATGATCTTCCTTTTACAAATCAGGGGTCTCTAACATGATAGATACAGCTCTGAAGCACCCCAGGTCCCATTTAATTTCAATATAGACTCCATTGAGGACTCAGCTAGGGTGGGGTGTCATTTTTGGTATGCTCTCTCTGTTTCACTGTAATAAAGGGAGAAAGAATTCCAGGCATAGGGAGACTGGTCAAACCCCTGGGGCTACAGGTTAGGATAAAGGCCTGGGACCCTGGGCCCTGGTGTTCCCTGACACTGCCCAACGGGAATAGACAATTTGATGAATAAAATAAACTCAGGGGACCTAGGACTGTCAGTATCCACCCGCAGCAAATCCCGTGGCACACAGGCCATTTGTAAAATCTCAACAGAGCACAAATGTGTGGACTTCAGTTCAACTCTAACAGCCACTTTTGTAGGGATTACAGAGTTCCTCAAAAATGAAACAAACTGCTTGTGTGTGTGTTGTTTTTTTTAAAGAAATGGTTGTATGACATTGTAAATATACTAAAAACTACTGAATTTACACTTTACAAAGGTCAGTTTTATGGCATGTAAATTATATGTCAATAAAGAAGTCACTCCCTTCCCCACCCCAAATCCAAACTGTGACTTAGTGCTTATTTTAAAGATATATACACCTATTTTTCCCATAGGGGTCCAAAATCTCAGAAGCCTACCTTCTGTAATGAAGTTTTGGGCACTTGGTACTTGAACATTAACAGAATACAGTGAAGTATATTAGCTAACCTGAGCAGTATGTTGAACTCAGAGCTAGTAAAACCAAACACTCATGTGGTAGAGCTATGCCAGCCCAGAATAATCAATCCACACGCCCACCTTAGCTGGAGAAGCTTCTCTATTAAGTCCACAGGCCCGCCTTAGCTGGAGAAGCTTCTCCATTAAGTCAGTGGCAAAGGCCACAAGAATAATCCGAAAGCAAAATTCTACCGCCTATGAAGCATGTCATATTTCTTGTCATGGCACTTGACTTCCAGTACCATTTAAATATCCCATACAACCCAATGTATTCTGGGATACATGATCACTGAATCCTTCATACTGCAAGAGCATCTATGTTATATAAGCTCTGAGTGCAATCAAAAAGCCTACACTCAAGGAGCTATTGGGAGGATGGTGAATATGCAGTGAACCATATGCTATGGTTTCCAGAATGTCTTTGCTCTGAGTCAGTGGTCACAACACACCACCAGTTGAAAGAAGCAGGAAGACTAATGGCTCATACAAACTCTTTTAAGAGCTATGTTTGAGAGGTAAAGGAAATATGACCCTTAGCATCTCATTGTGCTCACTATCACACAGAAATTCATAGTATACACGCTCGTATATATTGATCACTTGGTAATACATGCAAATCAAGCAGGTACACATAAGCAGAAACTGACACCCAGGAAGAACCCCACATTTAGATCAGGGATCAGTCAACTTTTTCTATAAAGGACCAGACAATAAATATTTGGTTTTATAGGACATATGGTCTCTATTGCATCTACTCATCTCTGCTACTAGAGCGCAAAAGTTGCCAGAGACAATATGTTAATGATTGACCATGGCTGTTTCCAATAAAACTTTATTTAAAAAAAAACAAGCAGCAAGCTGGATTTGGCTCACAGGCCATAGTTTTCTGCCTCCTGGTATAAACAGTTATTTTAACCACTGTAAAGGGCTCTTTCTAAAGAATTAGAGGCGACCTTGTAAAAGTAATGAGACACACTTTAAGCTTTTGATGATTCAGTGTCTACTAAAAACAAACATTAATTAATTTCATACCATGCCATATGACATAATGTCAAAAGGGACAGTAACACATAAAAGGCTGATCCCAAAGGCTCTCTTTAGAGTACTTGGATCTGCTTTCTGTCTTCTGTCTTCCTGTCAAACTATAAGCTGTCACTTTGTTGCTTTGGCTTTTGTGATTATCTCTATCTTTAATTTGCCATTTCTGATCCGTCCCAGGCCAAGAACAGTATCTAAAGCAGACCTGCCTGTGAAGGACAGTAAGTCTCTCTTACGAGTAAAGAAACAGGAACTTGAGCTTTCTCATCTCTTTGTGGCTACATCGCGGTCCTTTGGGCTGTGTTCTAATTCTTCACTATGTTACAAACTCAAGTTGTTCGGTAAGTCACTTCAGGGTGAGATGTTCCTCATCTGTGTGTGTATGTGCACCTACCCACCCACACACACACAAATGCATCCAAAAGCATTTTTTTATTCATTCAATCCATATTTATTGTGTTCCTACGTGCCAGTCACTGTTCTAAGTACCTGAAATACTTTAGTGAACAAGAGATCAGAACACCGAGACAAACACACATACAAACAAACTAAAACAGTCATCAAGGAGCTTACATTACAGCAGTGGGAGATAGAACGTTAGGTGTATCTACAAATCATCTTGGCCTTAAAGTAGAAATGGGTCTAAATCGGGAAAGTCGCATGGCTCTTCTGACACACACACAGACACACACACACTTCCTAAGTGCTTGTAGGTCACCAGGTTAAGTGACTAAACAATCTTGCGTGACAAAACTTCTAAAGCCCCCCATACACAGAAAGACAGTTCAAGTTACTTCCACTTGATAAACCAGAATGCCCCACCACCACTCCCATTTTCTGTTTGAATCTCATTTCCTGCCTCCTTCCTCCCCACGGTGGGGCCCCTTAGAAACAAAAGTAAGCCACTAACCAGCTAAAAGACAGAGAGGGCTAAGCAGACTACCTGGGATTCCAAGTGGTCAGCCTGTTCTTGGATCATTTAAAACTGCTTATTTGGCTGTTAATGAGGCAATAAATTCTTGTGATCTGGGAGGTGAACCAAAACTCCTAGCCTGGGTTTCAGTTTCATTGAAAATTGACTACTTAGCAAAGTGCCAGTCTTAACAGTTTAATGAAGCTGGCTTTATGGTCCCCAAGCACTTTGGGGAAAGAAAGGGTAAGAACTCACAGGGTGCCAGCAGCGTTCAGGTGAGTAAGGCCAGATGACACTGGTGACCCAGGAGATGAACAGGAAACACTAGGAAATGACTAAACCCCACGGACCTTCCAAGGAGCGCTCCCAAGGGCTGCTGCTCCCAGAGCGGCCACCACACAAACAGGAAAGCAGACCATTATTCCAGAGAGACCATCTCCCTGCCAGTCTGTCTGTAGGATGCCACATCTGTGGAGAATCGAAAAACCATATCCCTTCCTGGAATAGATCAAGGTCATTATGGCCATCACCAAGTGTCCAAATCAACCGTTCATCAGCCAGGACGAAACACACATGAACCGCTGTGACTCAGTCTCGCAATGTGCCCTCAGTACTACACACTGATCTCCATGGTCCCCTGTGCAGTCCTCCCCCTTTCTACGGCTCACCATGTCTCCTACCTGGGGACAGTGGATGGTGGCTCATTAACGGGCATCCTTTAGCAGAAAGGCACGAGCTCCACAGAGTGGGACAGTGATCACAGTGGAGGCGTTTTCATCCTCTTCAGGAAATGGTGAGCAGAGAAGTCCAGCTCTGACTCACTTCCCAAATCTCCTCACTCATCTTTCTACATCTTTCTGCCTCAGCTAGTCCAAAGGTGCTAATTCCTCAGGTGAAGAAAACTAACCTCCTGGTTTGTCCACCATGTTTGATGTTAGAACGTGTGCGTGTGTGTGTGTGTGTGTGTGTGTGTGTGTGCGCACTCAGCACCCTGGGTCACACACAGGTAAACCAGGTGCACGAGTCTGGGATGCCAGGCTGGGGAGGCCAAGGCAGGGCCATGAAGGGAAAGGGCAAACCAGGACTGGGATCGGGTTGAGAGGAGTACCAAGGAGGTCAACCAAACCATGCCCTGCCCTGGGCAGCCATGCCAGTCTGTGGCCTGGCATAGCCCAATTATGCCTTCACATTCAGCACAGAAGGGCCAGTTGGGCAGCAGAATCCAGAGGTCAGATGGTCAGAAGTGCAGGTCAGGAGGTCAGGAGCAGGCCAGAGACACTCCAGTGACACTGGGCCCAGCTGCTCTAATCTGTCACCTACTTTGATCCGCCATCTGGAAGATGCCCGAACTCCAGATTCGATCCAGTTCTTACCCTGCTCAGGGGCATAAGCTTCAGGATCAAAAAGATCTGGGTTCAAATCCCAGCTCTGACGCCAAATCCATGTGCAGCCTCAGTCCCGTTACTTCCCCTCTTTGCACTCTGGTTTGCTCATCTACAAAAATGGAATGACAGGGCTACCCACTTCCCAGGGCTACTGTGCGGTGGACATGAGGGTGGTTATGGAAAGAGCTTGACAGAGGTAGTGAATGCTCAAAAATGTCCCGATCAGTAGAGAACAGACCACCAGCCTCACACTATGCATGACCTAGATTGCAAGCTCCTTCCTCATCCTCGGGAGCTGTCTCTGTTCCTTCACCTGCCAGCATCCTCTGCCTCCCAAAAGATGGCCCCTCCTTGGCTGATCCTGTAGCGGGCACTAGCCGCAGCCCAGCCAGTGCTCATTAACCTGGGGAAGGCCTGGGGTCACTCTTCTGAAGGCTCCCGCAGGGCTGGCTGGGTTGCTTGCTTTGGCATCCTTCCTGTGCCCCCCAGTGACTTCTCACCTCCCTATGGTAGGAGGAGGGGCTGAGCTGGTAGGAATTTCACTCTTTGCAGAAGACATCTGCTTTGAGGGCAGTAAAGACCCAGGTGGCACTGTTTTGAAGGCAAAGAAACGAAGGGCAATTACCCTGCCATTAATCAACCAGGCTACAAGGGCTGAACAGTGTTAGTTAAGGCCAGGAAAGAACATTTAATGACATTCCTGGGTATTAGGAATGAGCAAAACACCAATTAAGCTAGTAGACAGCTATGGGGTTGCTTGAAATATGTCAATGTAGATTTATTGTAAAGCCGCCTCGTAGAATTCAAGATGAATTTAAAGGGTGCTACTACCACTTCCTCTGCAAAATAAAAACAAGAGAGGCCATCACGGGCTCCCACACACATTGTTTCCTGTAGCTTAGTGGATGGGGAACAGGACCACCAAACTTTCTTTCCTTGCTTCCTTCCTTCTGCATCCCACATAAATTCCCCACCCACCTTCCAGACTCATAGGACAGAGATTTAAGTCAAAGATCTGCAGAGGTTAAAAGTTAAGGATTTAAGAATAGAAAACAGAAAAAAGAAAAGAAAGTCTTTTCTTTCTTTTAATTGTGGTAAAATAGACATACCATTCCCCTTTTTAACCATTTTTAAATGTCCAGTTCAGTGAGTAAGCAGATTCACACTGCTGTGCAGCCATCACCGTCACCCATCTCCAGAACATTCTCATCTTCCCAAACTGAAACTCTGCACCCATGAAACAACAATTCCCCATCCCCATCCCCCCAACCCCTGTGCTCTGCCTCTATGAATCAGACTACTCTAAGTACCTCATATAAGTAGAATCATACAATATGTGTCCTTTATTTTCTCCAGAAATGCCACATTTATATTTCGGAGGACAATAATATATAGATGATGCATTTCAGGGGAAAATCTGACATTGATATTCTGGGTATTTATCCAAAGAAATCCAATATTTGTCCTTTTGAGTATGGCTTCTTTCACTTAGTACAAAATCTTCCAGGCTCATCCATATTGTTGCATGTGTCAGAATTTCCTTGCATTTTAAAGCTGACTTATAGTCCACTGTATGGCTAGACCACATTTTTTTTATCCATTCATCCATCAATAGACATTTGGGCTGTTTTTGCCTGTTGGCTAGCGTGAATAATGCTGCTCTGAACAGGGGTGTACAAATATCTGTTGAGAATTCCCTTCTTATATCTAGCCACCCAGTGTCTCTGTCCTGCTTTTTCTCTGGCATGCTGACTCTGCTTTCTTATTTTCCACCAATCCTCTGATTATGGCTGCCCTATATATCTGTTTGCACCACCATGATGGCTTCCTGTTGGCACTCCTAGCCTATACTTGGCCTTCATTCTGTGGATTTTATTTGCATAGAGCCACATGGAAAACACATAGCCTCTCTCTGTCTCTCTCTCTTTCTCTCTCTCTCTCTCTCTCTGTCTCTCTGTCTCTCTGTCTCTCTGTCTCTCTCTCTGTCTCTCTCTCTCTCTGTCTCTCTCTCTCTCTGTCTCTCTCTCTCTCTGTCTCTCTCTCTCTCTCTCTGTCTCTCTCTCTCTGTCTCTCTCTCTCTCTCTCTTTCTCTCTCTCTCCCTCCAGGAGATGCTCCTGAGCAGTCCACCCCCACTCCCCCTGCCTCTCACCCCTGCCATTGACCGACAGAGCCAACCCCATGCAGAGGTGAAGCATTGTGGTGAAACAGAAGCCAAAGAACAGCAAATGATGAGCCACGAACAGAAGGCAATTACAGTGCTGGAAGCTAGCAATTCAGCCAGGACTCCTCGTGTCTTGTGCAAAGCACACACAAGCACAACTGACTGATGAGAGGTCCTCATAACCCTTTGTGAAACCTGAAAGGGTTGCAGCTTCCAGGAGACCACTGATGTCATATTGGCAGTGGGGGTGGGCATGGATGTGTAGGGGGAAAAGGCAGGAGAAAGGTGGAGGGACTGAAACAAAGCAGGAAGAAAGGTGAGACTGGGCCAAAGCTCCTTCGTGAAGCAACCCCTAGGGAGAAAGAAAACCTAAAAGGAAGTGCTCACTTGTGATATTCAGAGACTAAAGAAAAAACATATTCCAAACTGCAAATCCAGACAGGGAAAGTGAATAGTCATTAGTCAGGAGAACCCCTGTTCTGTCCTGAAATGTTATACCTCCCTCTCACCTGACCCTTGGGAAAACGGTAGGGCTCATGTCATTTTTAGTCATCTACCTGAATTGATTTACAGCAATTCAAAAAAAGGTTTACATACACACTCTTCCAACCACCAATGCGCAAATATACTCAGAAGACAATTTTGCAGCAGCTTAATCCAGCTCATAATCCTACATTTACTGCATTTCCTGATGGGTGCTTCAGTCTAAATCCAAAATCTCAGTTAAAAAATCCTTTCATTTTGGGATGGCAGATTAGCTCAGGTGGTTAGGGCAGTGTTCATAACACCAAGGTTGCTGGTTCAATCCCCACATGGGCCACAGAGCTGTGCCCTCCATAACTAGATTGAAACAACTACTTGACTGGGAGCTGATGGGTCCTGGAAAAATACATATTCTCCAATAAAATCCTTAAAAAAATAAAATCCTTTCACTTTCTGTATATGTATGTAAAACGTATATAATATCACATTCTATGCATTATTTTTATTACCACACATCATATAATAGGATATGGTGAATATTATATATCATGGATATCTATCCATCTATCATCTGCAGCCAGTTATCAATCAAAAATCTCACAGCTAACTAAGCCACCATGAAAAATGAAGTCCTTTCTCTGCAGCCAACAATCAAGTGACAGTTCCCAAGCCCACCTTAGGCTCCCGGAAACCCTGTCTCACAGACAGCATGTAATTAGATGTCTGCCATGGGCAGCACCTTATTTCGGGATGGGTGCAATGTGTTGGCAAGTTTGGTTACCTCCAATTTCCTTCATCAAATTTCAAATCTGTACTTTCCACTCAAGTCTTGGATGATAGAGGCTTTCCTTAAGAGCACCTTGAGTTATGTGTTTTTTCATTTTCTATAGAAAGAGTGTCGACTGCTATAATTTTCCTCCACCAGGACCTTGCCACTCGTCAAACTTGGGTTGTGAGATTCTTGCATCTTTTAGGACCCTAACCACGTGACACAATGCTCCTCAGAAAGCTCCGGTATGTGCACCTCAGTCCAGGGCCTGGGCTTCTCCAGCAAGAGCGCGAATCCAGGCTCTTTGTCACTCACAGCAGAAGAGGCCATGTTTCTGTCACCCCAAAGCGCCCAGGCCTTTTCCACCGTGTGCCACATTGCACATGCCCACCACCCCTAAGCTACTTCCTCGTTCCTGCTCTGAGGCTTGTCCCTCCTGAGCATCAGCCTTTCAGGGCTGTGGTTTCAAGTCACCTCAGGCGCGTGTGGCCAGCCCACCCTTCCAGAGCCCTCCAGTTCCTAACTCAGGTTTTCTGTCTTTGTTGGGGTCCCCCCACCTCATTTATGAGCATGTCTTTTTATCACTTCATTTGAAATCATTAATGAGTGAGCAAATCAGACCTTATCTGACACCCTCGCTCCCCCTCCCCCAGTGCTGGTTGTCCCTGCTGTTCATCTTCACATGTGCTGTGTGTGTGGCAGCCTGCCGCCTGCCTCGTGCCAGCTTACCTGCCCAAAGCCATCTGTCTGGGGTTCTTCGTGGGCAATTTCAGGGGGAGCTGTGCTCTTGGCCCTCACCCACTCTCCCTGAGAGGTCTCAGCCACACCTCTCTGCTGGGAGAAGCCAGCACCCCACACCCCTGACCCCCTCCTGAGGCCAGGTCAGGTGGGGTCTGTGCTCCAAGAACGAACAGCTCACTTGGGGCCAGAGTGGATCGTGTCCTGTCAGAAAGCTCAGGCTCCTAATAATAAGTCCCTTTTTGGTTTTATTGATGGTATACCTATAACTCTATTGCTTATTTACCAAATACTTAGAGTCTACTATGATATCATCTGATGGATACCGGAGACAGTTGGAGAACGGGAAGTGGTAGTGATGGAGAAGTCAAATGAATGGTGAGTGAATGAATGTGGACAACCAATGGCATCGTGGCCTCCAGCCATTCAGCCACTGGCAAGAAGGAGAGGAGGGGCCTGAACAGTGTCATACCCTATGTGCATGGGCTGGACTTCCAGGCTCTCTCCAGGGGCTGCTCCCAGCCCCCAGCTCATTCTGAGCACTTCCCCTGCCCCTGGCTCAAACCCCAAGGGAGCCCGGTGGGGTGAGTGTAGACCTTCACAACCACAGTTAAGAACGGCAGTGTATTCATGTAAATCTCCTCTGCCCTTCTAATTCGTTCCTTCTCTGACTGTGTTAAGTGGCAGGTGGTGGTGGGCTGACAGCCCTGAAACTCAGCGAGTCCAAGGCTGGGCCATACTAGAGTCAGAATGAAGCTCAATCCTGGGACTAAGTCAGGGCAAACAATTCAGTCTCCACTGGGGAACATGCTGTTGGAAATATTTTCTAGGGGCACCTCCTCTCCTGCCCCCTCCTCCAAAAAAAAGGGAAAATTGCAGAAATGGCTAAAGCTTTTCAACTACAAGGCAGCTTTGAGAGCCTGTGAGTTTGGCTGGTTTTTTTCCAGTGCTATCCAGATGTCAGCATTTTAATCCACAATTGAATACCCTTTGCAACAGAACTGCAAAATGACAGAAAATTAGAGAAGATTACCCTCTAATAGATTATAATATATTAGTAATAACACACAACGTATCCCAGAAGGTGACTGGACATACAGAGCTGCGATAGAGATACAGCCCTGACTCTAAAGACGGATGAAATAACCTGGTTAATCCCTGGTCAGTGCCCTCCTGCCTGTGTCCCGAGGTTCCCATGAAAGACAACTGGAGTTGTGTGCCACCCTGGTGCCTATCCTGTAATGACAAAGTCCCTAGTAGTGTGGAGACCGGGTGGAGGGTGGTCACAGGGCCACAGTGCCAGGTCCTTTCACTCTCATGGGAGATGGGCCTTTATAGACCAACTAAGGGCATCATCATATCCCCTGGTCTTTGCTGGATGGAGCCTCAGGTCAGGTGGCGGTTAGAGGGCAGCTGGCCACTCTAGGGAGGGGATGGATTATATCACCAACACAGCACGAATTAAGGCCAGATGCTTATGACTTCTACACAGGCATTCCATTTAGCAGGATGCTTACCATATACAGGTAAGTAACAAATATAAGATACCCAAAAAAGAAAGTCTTACGAAGTAAAAGTACACTCTTTCATTATCTTGGCCTACGTTAGAGATACAGTGATGAATGAGAATACATTGATGGAAAGAAACAAACCAGGGTGATAAGGGACCCTTAGTCCTAGTGTAATCCCTGATTTTTGCAAATGCGAGTCCCAAGACCCGAAAAAGGAATACATGACCCTCTCCCCCACATTATGACATGCTCCAGGCCCCCTGCCCCAGGTTGGGACACTCCCCAGAGCACCCTCATCAGCCCTGTCAGCACAGCCGCTCACTAGGGGCCTCCCTGCCTCTCCTCACCCATCACCCTCCTGACAGCTGTGACAGGACCAGATAGTCCTATTCACTGCCACTCTTCACTTCAGCCAGGCTAAGAGTTTAGTGTCGTGTCTAGGACAGAGACATTCCTCCAACCTCAGGGCAGGCCATCACGGTTTCCTGGAAGACACAAGTTCTTGAGGTCTGAGGAAGTCCATTTTATCACTGAGAATATTTCCTTCATAAAAATGTAAAATTCTCATTTCCCCCGCATTGGTCTAGCGCCCTAAGGCAGTGAAAAAGTTAACAGAAAACAAATAGCTAAAAACATGTCCATGTTTTACAGTCATCTTAAAGAAACTGTCAGAGAGTCTAGACGCCTTCCTAGTAGATGCTATCAAACAGTGGCTCTCGACTATCGGGGGATCAAGGGGACATTGGGGAGTCAGGACTCACAGATCCCAGGGCACCAGCCCTGCTCTACCTTCCTGCAAATGTGGACTTCTGGAAATACCTCATAGCTAAGAGTTGGGAGGAGGGGAGAGGTCAGAATGCAAGGGAAGAAAACAGGAAGAAAGGAAAAGCAACAAAACAACCTATATGATAACCACTCAGAATAATGCAGGCTCGTTTACATTTATGCTGCCTGCTGTCATCATCCAAAATGACATCACTATATAAAGAAAGCTGTTTGAGTCAAACCCTCAACACTGTTCCATTTGACATAGGCATGAAATAGAAAATAGGGGAAAAGCGAAGTGGTTGTAACCAGAGACGGAATCTTAAACTTCAGCTTCAGCATCAGGGGCCCTGGGTGGCAAGGTAAGCACAGGGTCAGCTGCATGCTTTTATTTTTATTTTTCTCAAGCTTTACTGAGATACAATTGACATAGGACATTGTGTAAGTTTAAGGTGTATGAAATAATTTGACATGCACGGATATTGCAACATGTTTACCACAATAAGGTTGTTCTGAAAGAACACTGCATTCTTGTTCTGAAAGGAGGTCCCCCAATTGTCTGAGGCTTAAGATCTTAAGGTCTAAACTTGGTTCTGTCCCTGGTCCCAACATTGCTATGACCATAATAAAATAAATAAATAAATAATACACACACACACACACACACACACACACACACACATTATATATATGTATATATTTAATTTCTTCAGACTGTAAAGAGTGTCTGACAGGAGAGGACTAAAGAAAAACTGTACGAGAGAAGGAATGAAGACTGAAAGATGAATGCGAAGGCAGGGGAAGGCACAGTTCCCCCAGTCACTTGGCCTCCTGGGGCCTGTTCCTTGATCTGCGAAAGGACGAATTAGACTACTATCTGGCCGAAAGGTGATTTTCAAGTCGCTTGCCAATTCTATGATATTTCCCAACTACTGATAGATACATGGATTTATTTCAAAACGTGAATCTAATTTTTAGGACAGAGAAATGTCTGCTAAATCTATGGAAACCAAAAGATTATCCCGAATTAGTTTCTGGGAGAGTCATGTGCCACAGAAGCCCGGGCTGCTGGGCGTCCTCACGAGCTGCCTCTCCTCGCGCCATGCCTTGGCACACAGGCAGACGTTTCTTGGCCTTTTGGTGGAAGTCATTGACTTGAAAAAGAAAATGCCCCAGACCGTGTCCCCGGCTGCCCTGGAGTAAATCCAACTGCCGTTGAGTCTCTGCACTGAAAACAGCATAACTACCTTGGTGAGAACAAAAAAAGGCCACTTCACTGACTTTGTGAGAGCTGAACAATTTTACCACTGTCCAGAAATGCTGTTCCTTTGCTAATTCACCCTAAGTATCCCACCTATAAATCATGCTATTGATACTTGTCGGAATAGTCTCACAGCTTGTTTGCTTTCTAAACAGACCACCTTTGAGGCAACCAAAATGAAGTGAAGAGAGAAACTGTTGCTGCCTGATGGTTTGTTTACACCAGTTCTCCATGTGCACGCTGCCAAGAACACACCTTACCTCGCAGGAATTCAATACTCACTCTTACCTTGACAGGCAGGTCTCATCGTTATGGTGACGCAACTACTCTTCTGAGGGGAGTGAGAGATGATCTGTGTTCCTGCCCAAGCCTGCACCAAGTACTGTTTCCCAAGTACTTTGCTTTCATTTTCATGGTGGTCTCCCTTGCTTTTCTCTCCATTCAACAAGGAATGAGGCAGCAGCAGCAGAGACAGCGCTTTCCAAGGAGGAGGCTACAGTCAAGCCTGCGACAGCAGTTGTGCTTGGAAAATCTCCATTACAACCTACATCCTACAGCTAGCCCTGTACCTGACACATGAAAACTGCTCAAATGTTCACTGGGTTGGGTTAAAGCTCCTATTCCCAGACTCAGAAGGTGGAGTGGAATGGACTTGCAAGCATGCTTTTATGATTTCCTGGGCTGAGGGCAAAGTGGCACTCAGTGGCATCGTCATGGTTTTAAGTGCATGTCAGCAAATGAGCCTGTTTGCAGTGAAAATGCTAGTTTCCCTCCACTGTTCTTCAGGCTCTTCCCCTCAAATTGGAATGACTTCCAATAAGACTCGTGATGTTGTTGTAAGTAAGGACCTCTACCAAGTATTTAAAAAACATAAATAGTTCAGAAATCTATACATATCACAGCTCTTATCTATGAAGTGTGGGATGTATACATTTGCAGATAATTGCGATTAACTTATGTTATTCTGATTTTTTTCACTGCCCTTTTTTTTTTTTAATTGGGGAATTGGGGGAGGAGAACAGCATTGGGGAATCGGGGAAGGGGAACAGACAAGTTGCTGTCTTTTTGTTCTTCAGCCTAGTTGTGGAGGATGTTGCTTCACTGGCCCATGTTGGTATCATCTTTGCACTCTTCCCGGATGAGGCAGATCGGTCGCCAGCCTCTGGATGGTCACTCACCACGGCTATTGGCAGCTCACGCTGGCTGCCAGCCACTCACGCTGGCTGCCGGCCACTCACTGTAGCCCATGGCAGCCCACGGCAGCAGGGGCTGCAGCCCACACCGTCACCAGGGCTCACAGCCCAGCTCCAGGTGGAGCTGTTGTTAGCTGTAGAGGGTAGTGTCACTGGAACCTCATGTGGGGTCCAAACCAGGGCCGCTGGCATCTCAAAACCAGCTCTTAACCAACGCGCCACCCGGCCAGCCCCTCAATGCCCTTTTGTATAAGTGGAGAACCAGCCCCAATAAACATTTTGTCCTTTAGTCAACAGAATACCAAGAAGAACTTTGGGGCTCTTTTCAGTTTTTAATATCATTTTATTAAACATCTCCTATGTGTCAGGTACTCTGTGAAGTGACATGGATTCAAAAGATAAATGATGACATGGTCTTATCCCATTGTAGACAGAAAGATACATAAACAATCTAAATAACACAGAACTGTATGAAACTGCCATTTTATAGATCAAAGGGTGAGCACAGGCAATTTCATATGGCTCAACTCGATGTATGTAAAAATTGCTATGGGTATACCAATGAGGAAATGATTAATTCTACCTTGGGTAGGTGTGTGAGGACATGGGCAATAGATATCAATTTTCTTTAGGAAAATGGTATCTTGAATGCTGCTCTTGCGTTAACAAGCCGACAAGATCACACCAGAGATGTACTGAGGCCTGGCTGGCCGAGTCACGTGCCTGGCCCTGTGGTAGGTATCCGAGGGTACCGCAAGCCAGGCAGTGTGCAGGGCACCAGAGCAGGCAACATCTCGAGTCAAGGGAGATAGACAAGTGACCTGGATATCAAGTAAGCTAAGGAGAAATGATACAAGAGAGAAAAGAATGTATCTCAACCCAAAGCACTCAGCTTCATTATGTCACCCACCACCTCTGTAATCTTACAGTTCCGAGAACTTCTCTCGGTGGAGGTTTCCCCAGCCCCTCGCAGAGGGATTTTTCTGTGACCCCTGTGAGTTTTATAAGAAACACTATGATGGTTTATTGTGCCCACTGAAAGAATTCTCTTTCTGCCCAGCTAGCACACCCCAAAGTTCTATAAGAAGAGAAGACTGTGTCTTAAAGATCAGATGTCCTAAACGATATATTCTGTTTTTACTTCTTTCCCCAGGCATTCTGCCCACCATATGGGTCTATCCCAGGTCTGAAAATGTGCTTCCTGTTCAGCCCATTGAGGCCAATTCCATCTACACCGTCTGCTTCCACTCACCTACAGCAGCTGGGTTCTCCTCGGGGGCACACAGTAGGAGCTTAGTAAATGCTTTTGAGCAAGTGAGTGGATAAATGGATAGATGGATTGATTAATTCACAAATGAACAACTAAATGAACAGAGGGTTCCTTACAGAGTAGGGCCTTTTAGAGCATTTAAGTAACAAATTTAAGCAACATTTTCAGGTTGATTTAAGGACAGTGTCCTGAACAGAACCTGCCCTGGAAATCTAATCCAACATGCAAATCCGTGGGTCAGTGGAAGATACAACTTGCTCTTCCCATTAAGGGAGGTCTTTTTCAAAAGGCAAACCTTCTTGATTTTGGTTAATAGATTTTTTGCACCTTTTCCAAACTTGTTTTTTTTCCCCTGTATTTCTAAATCACGGTAATGTACCAACTTTCAGAAACTATAACCTTTCTCAATCACATTTACAAAATGGATATAAGAACACCCCCCTTTTGAGATTGCTGGGAGGATCAAACGGGCAATTCCTGCAAAAGAATTCTGTAAAACTGTAATCACAAAACACATGTAAGACACAGGCTTAGATATATCACACACACAGGTGGATATACACATCCACATATGTGGACATAGACACATATGTAATAAACATTATTCAGATATATAAAGAGTAATTAATATATTTATATATATATATAAGCCGCATAAAATAAATATTAATGGTAAGACACTTTTAATCTGGACACTGCAGAAGAGCTTAAAGCTGTATACTGAATGCACAAAACTCTCCGTATGTATTGTCTCATTTAAGTCAAGGCCAAGTATTACCATGATTATTCCCATTTTAAAAACATGGCAAGGGACATCAAAAGAAATCAAGTGACTTGCCCAAGGTCACCCAGATATGATATCAGTAAATGAGTTTGGAGCAAATTGGAGAAATGTTGACCCACAAGCTGGAGCTGTTTTCTACTAGACTATGCTGCCACCTAACTGACAAGGTTATAAACACCCATATTTATTATACCAGCACCAGAAGAGCAAACACTCGCCATCAATGAACCCTTTGGTTAGCTGATCCTTGATTATCTGCTTAATAAGGTACTCTGTCCTTGTTTAAAAGCAAGAAAGTTTTTAAAATATTTATGATCCTTCATCTTATTGTCGCTCTGGATACATCTAATAATTATAAACAATTACCATGCAGGCAACAGAAAACCCACAACCAAGTATGCCAAGCAAATGCTTACTTTACCAGATGCATTCTTTGTGCCTCTATCCACCACAAAACAACTGCAGAATGTAGTGTCTTCCACTAACCAATACCAGTATTAGATTTTGTTGAGGAAAAAAACATCCTGTGTTTGATCTGTGTCTGGTAGGACATCTGTTTAACTTGTTTTATTCCTGGGCTTAGGGAGAGAGGGAGATGAGATCTAAATTTACTGTCTTGGTTCCCCTTACAATCTCCACATGGGCACCCTCAGCTTCCAGGAGTTAAAGATGAGTTCTAAGGTAACTCACTAACTTATATGAAGATCAATCCCCTGGCTTCAGTCAGAGCTTCTGTGTTGAATGGCGGGCTAACTGGTATGATCTCTCCTTTCGAGGTGTCTCTTGTAGGGCACTGGGCAATCATAGCTAAACTCAGCAGCATCTCAAATGGGCAGAAGAAAGCCCTGGCTTTTTTACTGGCTTTTATTTTCTATTCACCTATTGCCTTTCCGTGGACAAGCCTTTTCCTCTTTCAAAGCCTCAGTTTTCTCTATCACAATAGGTAAAATTCTCTTGTAAAATAGGTACAAGAAAGTAGATCATGGTTAGGCTACACTAGATTTTGCTGATTGTCCTCAGAGGTGTAAGATTCTTGATATATGCCGACAGTTAGGTTTGTTATATTAAGCAAGGCCATCTTAATCAAAAGATAAATCTATGGACCATGTTCCAACCAATGATAAGAATAAGCAGAGGAGATGGTGGTAAAAACAGAAAAACAAAAAGACTTCTTTATGCACATGTTGTCATGAAAAAAAAATGTTAACTCAGAAAGAATCAGAGTAAATTTTTGTTATTGTTAATAGAAACAAAAAAGGGAAAATAATAGCGTTTAAAAGATAGTAACAGGATCCTGTCTGATTCCAACTATGTGACATTCTGGAAAAGACTAAACTAGGGAGATACTAAAAAGTTCAGTGGTTGCCAGGCATTAGGGAGGATGGAGGGATGACTAAATAAAACAAGTCAAACACATATCCTACCAGGTGGAGCACAGGGGACTTTTAGGGCAGTAAAACTATTATTCTGTATGGTGCTGCAATGGTGGGCATGTGTCATTACACATTTGTCCAAACTCATAGAATGTTCAGCACCAAGAGTGACTCCTGATGTACCCTATGGACTTCAGTTAATAATAATATATCAATATTGGCTCATCAGTTATAACAAATGTCCTACACTAATGCAAGATGTTCACAATAGGGAAAGTTGGGGGCAGGGTGAGGAGGAATATGGGAAGTCTCTGTGCTTTTTGCTCACTTTTCCCGTAAATTCAAAACTGCTTTAAAAAAAATTCTATTAATTTTTTTTATTAAAAGGTGGTAGAGTGATTTTGAAGCAGCAGCTCTGGGTTCCAGCCTGTCTACCTCTGGCCCTAAGCACTAGTACATGGCAGTGTGCATGTCCCATTACTGTTCTGAGTCTCCAGGCTGTTACCTGGAACAAATCAGAGTGACAATCGCTGATTTACCTCCCAGGGCTGACCATCATAACCGTCAAATCAAATAAGACAAGTAAAAGCACTTTGTGAACACCAACATCCTAAATAAATTTAAGTTACGGTTTCATTTCTAAAAATGCAGTAGCATTTCATTATTACGAAAAGTTCTTGTAGGTTTACCAAAGTGTTAATAGTAGACAAATGATAACACTGAGCCTGTCTTTCTTCTTGCTTCTAGATCATTCCTACTTGAGGACCCACGCCTAAGCTGCAACAGAAAAATGTCATGGACTTATAAATCCGACCCTCCAAATGCTTCCACTCACGTATTCTCAGAGCCACAGGGCTGCATTTTCACGTACAATCTCCAACCGGACTTCAGAACTAGGCCAGCGACCCCATAAGTAGTGAGTCGCGGTATTCAAGTTATTCACAGAAATTCTGGGAAATGACTCGCACCTCTCATTAGAGTTCATCCCCAGTAATCTGTGGATATATTTTTTGGAGTAAGGACATTGTGTGAGATGCACACACACAAGACAAAACTCAGAGATCACTGAATAGTTTGTAATCCACGTAGAGAAAACCATTTTATCAGTGCTTTATTTGATTTAATAAAAGCGTAGTAATTATTTTGCCAAGCACGAAAGATGCAATCATGAAGTTAGCTCAACTATCATTTTTTAAAATCACTTCACGCCAAGTTGTTTTCATGGCTGTTTGTCAGGCCTGGCACACGGCCAGTGGCAGGAGACTACACAAGGAATGCTGAGCAAGAAGTGGCCCAGCAAAATGCCACATTGTCACCCACTCTCAGCAGGCTGTTATTTATACTCAATGATGACAGCTGTGAAAAGTCTCAAAGTCAGAAAGTCCAGCAGATGAATGCACGAGGAAGAGATCCTGGTAAATAAGTGAATTGGATCTGGGCATGTTATTATATAGCTTGTGTGTTGCTCTCTGTTGCTTACACCCTGGGAGTTATAACTTAAAGGAAAAGAATACTCAAGGTTATACTGAATGTATCTCCTTGGGTCGACCTCCTTAGTGGCAGGATGATCACATTAAAATCAAAACCCCAGGCATCAAAAAATCTTGCCAGTGCCCTACTGTCTCCAGAGTCAACCATGGTTTTCAGCTCCTCTGACGACTGACCCTCCCACCCCCATCTCTCTCCTGGCCTATGTGTAGACCTTTACACAGTTCTTATCTCTTGCAGGAAGAGTGTGGTTCTGCTAGAACTTCTAACTTCTAAAGGAAAATATCCTCTCCTTGAATCTCCTGGCACCTCAGAATGCATTTTCCTCTAAAAGAATTGCTGTAGACTCCATTTTGCGCTGTCTCTCCCCACCCCTGCCAGAATCCCCAAGCTCTTTCTTCCTGTTCCTGTGCATGATTCTTCATGAATATAGATTTGCCCCCTAAGTTGAAGATGCTTCTTAACAGGAGGAGAAACATATAAGAGTTAATATAAATGCTTAAAAGAGCCAGACTCCAAAAATTCCTGTATATTTGGATTATATCTTCTGATTTACAAAAGTATCCTTTTTTTCTAGGAATAAAATACCACTTTTTTTCCCTGGTCAGTTGTCCTTTGGGCTGACCTCAGGCAGTAAAAATTGCCCTTGTTATTGAGAAACCCTTTTCTCTTTACCTTTTTTGGTTGGCTGTGGTCTCATTAGCCTATGTTGACCTAATCTGGCCGTGTTAAATCTCAGAAATGACAGACACACCAGCAGGCAGAGGAATTAAGTTATGCACAGTTTACGGAGTTTTCAGGACCTTTCACCCTGGGACCCCAATGTGTATGTCAGCATCTCCCAAACTCATGCTTGTTGTTTTCTGACTTAGCCCTGTGACCTTAAGGAGTCCCAGCAACGTCCCCACTGTGCAAGGTTAGCACCGGGAAATGGCAAGACAATTCCAGCACTGTCCACGACCAATGGCTCAGGAGCCAAGCAGGTCCCAGTGATCAAGTCCGTCTACCAGGCTGTACAGCTACCAGGGTAAAGTGGGCCCCTTGGAGAGGCAACCGGGGTACTTGGCCAAGCCCCAAGGGGTACTCAGGTTGGTGTTGGCAGACTTCTCCCTGTCCAGAAGCTTCCTCCTCCCTCATCTTGCTGAGACTATGTGGAACTCACACCTGTATTTGTCAGCCATTCATTGTATTGTCTTTTCCTCCCAACCAGTGACAAGTATTGATATTGATTAATTGATTTGTTTTGTCTTATAAGTGCCCTGACTCATGTGTGTACTTAATAAATATTTGCTGATGTGACCCAAAGTCAAACCCTAATATGCTTAAGGATCTTCGAGATTTCTTCTCAAAAGTTCTTAGACCTCATGATGGAGGCAATATGAAGTAAGTAAGCACAGGAACAAGCTATTTTCTTCACCTCTACTTCCAAATGAGTCTGTCCCTGGAGAGAGGTCAGGTGCTGTTCCAACCAGGAAATCAGGTGGAGGGTAACCTGTATTCTTAGAGACATTAGCTTGCTTAAAAGTGTTAATTTGGGGGCTGGCCGAGTGGCGCAGTGGTTAAGAGCTGGCTTTAGACGCCAGCAGCCCTGGTTCGGTCCCACATATGAGGGCCAGTGACACTCTCCTCAAAAAAATAAATAAATAAAAGTGTTAAATTCCCAATGATGTCCCATCTTTCAGGGCACTTGAAGATAGATAAGAATCTGGTGGCCATTCGACTTTAGCAAAGTTTTCTTCTTTTAGGTTTTTCATTCTATTTATCTGAAACCTTCCAATTGCTGGCAAGAAACGGGGCATCCCGAGGCCTCTGAGCCCTGCTCTGCTGCCCTGTCACCTGCCCCAGAGCAGCCGCAGGGTCTGGAGAAGTTCCAGGGAAGAACCAGAAATAAGCAGCCAGGAGCCAGCCTCCAGAATGGGCATCCTGCCCCTGGACAGGTAAGGAAACTGAATCCTTTTGGCTACCCAGCAAGAAGCACTCCGGAGCTTCCTGCTTTTCATCCTCAAGCTACACTTTCCAGGTTTTCCTCGGCCTCCCCCATTCCTTCCTCTTCCTCATTCCAAATCAAAGCACCAGCCCATTCAGCTTCTCTGAGAGTTACTTCATTCCCCAAGGTGGTATTTAGGTGATTAGGCTGTTTTTCTCAGCAGGGCCCAAAACAAACTGCCTCCTTCTTAGTTCAGGCGCAAGCTTAGAATAAACAGATCAATCAACCCTGAGGGATAGTAACAACCCCTGAAAACCCTCAGACAATGAGCCCCCTGGGCTTGCTGGAAGAGAAAAATGTTAGGTAGCCTTAACGTTGCTATGCTTTAGCTAGAAATTTAGAATTTCTGGAGCTGGAAAGGACCGTCTTCCTGCTACAGGTAAGAACATGAAGGCCTAGCCTCTAAGATCTTTTACTAATATTGAATTGGATGCAGTAGGTCCATTGTGAAGCAGGTTTCTAGATTTATTTTCCTCTCGTGGAATAGTAAAGCACAAAACAACATGGCTGCAAAATTCCAGTCAGGGAGCATGGGAAGTCCCAATCACCCTTGAAATGCTGAAATCGTATATCACCGCCAGGTAGCGGAGCCACTGCACACTCCTGACGCGGGCATCCATCACCAGGAGCCATGCTGGACAGCCGGGCGCCGGGATTCTTAAAGGAAACACGCCAAAAACAAACGAAATGCAGACCACCTTGTTTCCTTGAAAGTGATAACAGGGGTCCTTACGCTAAGTCAAACACCCCATGGAAATCACACTTCTGTTAGCACTTCAGCATCCTATCAAATGCAGCAATTCTATCAAATCAATGTGGAGAAACCAATAAGGACACTGCTGAGTGGTGGTTTTCTGTGTCTAGATATGTTTAAGGGGTGTGTGCAGGAAACAAATAAATTGCAGGAGTAGGAAATAGTTTAAAACATTTTTTTTAAGCAAATTCTATAGAGGAAAAAATAACGGAGGTTGATGATAGTTAAAAAAAGAATTGGAAATCACTGAACTGGGCTTACATCTTGGGGGCGGGGAGGGGAAGGTGGGATAAATTTTCTATTGATCCAAAATGAGTATCATTAGGGAAATAATTCTCCTAAATGAGCAGCAGCCAGGGAGACAAAATGTACTGTCTCAGCGATGTTCTTTGAAGTACAATCACACACTAGCCTGGTGACATGAAACTGGCTGTGACCTAGGTAGGTGACACGATCCTGTTTAGTCCACAGCCATATGTGTAGTACTTATTTCTACTGGTATTCTGGTTGAACTTATGGAATTCATGAAATACATTATAATGGGAATCTAATTTTTCTTGTGGTAAAATACAGAATTTACCATTTCAACCCTTTTTAAGTGTCCAGTCCAGTGGGTTAAGAACGTTCACATTGATGTGCAACCATCACCACCATCCGTCTTCAGAATTTTTCATCTTCCCCAAAACAAAGCTCCATACCCATTAAACAATAGCTAATAAGAGTTATAGTCAAATAACGCAGGTACCAAATGGCACTTTACCGTTAATTATGTATTATCACCTGAATTTAAACCTTGCTAGAGAAGTAGAAAATGATTTCATTAAAATGTATCCTATTTCTACCACTTTTTAGGAAGAATGGTAGGGCATAAGGCAGCTGGCGAATCAAGGGTACCATACAAATGTGCATTGACACCAAAAGCAACAGAAATAGTAGTCAAAGCTCAAAATAACCATTCTGATTATGGCTTACCTCACAGCCAAAGGAGAAGGGTGTGAGACCCAGGGGACGTGTCACCTCATCCTGCTTAGTCAGGCCTCTCACATCCATTTGGACATCCATTCATTTATTTGTTTATTTAACAAATGTGTATTTAATTGCTTCCAAGTACAGGCAAAACCCTGAGCTGAGTGTAAATTCTTAAAGGCAACCCTGCCATCAATCCTTGTCTCTCACCCCCAGGAGCCTGGCATCTATGTGGGGATTCAGACACGTGAACAGGATACTAGGTTACAAAGATCCAATCGCTCATACAGCTACGTAGAGGGGCTGACAGGGCACAAGGGAAGAGGTTTAACCCAAGCACGAGAGGCCTGTCCTGAGAAATGATACTTGGGTTGACACCTGGATACAGAGCTGGGGTCAGGCAGGGGGAAGTGAGTGGGAAGGAAAACACTGCGAGGCAGAGGAGACAGCTGGCACACAGGCCAGGAAGCAGAAGAGAGAGAGCTCGCCGGGGAACACGGAAAAGCGATCCATAGTCCCGATTTGAGCATGAGGAGTGCGAGGGACATGGGACGGGACGGTGTCAGGGGACAACTCAGGATGGGCCTTGTCAATAGAAGGAGTTTTGACTGTTCCCTCAGGACAAGGGGGACTCGCTGAAGGTTTAATCAGGAAAACAGTACCTGTGAAACAGGCATCACAATCCTGGAACCATAATGCACAGACATTTAGAAGATATTGCATGGCTGTTACATACCTGTCACATACTTAGACCTTCCTCCAAAGTGATTTCTAGTAGCATGAAGGCTTCCCTCGGGCTCTGTGACATGGGTGTTTGCTCAAAGGGAGGCCTGCTCTACAGTCCAGACAGTCACTGCTTACTGGTCACCAGTATTGCTGGCTTTCCTTCCAGGACACACAGAAAACATGGTCTCCCAGTCCCCTGTGCAACTGCACAAAGCCATGCAACTTACACTGAATTTTGTCACTTTCAGGCTGAATCATTGAAAAGCTGACACGCAATTCTTCAGTCCCTCTTTCCCTGCCTCAGTGCACCCTTGAAGCCTCATGCTGACATGGAGTAGGCGGAGCAGGGGAGGGGATCATGAGATGAAAGCAGCTTGGAGATGTGGAGGGCAGCTGCCCTGAGGCTCACCTGGACCCAAGTTAAGCCACTGGGATTTTGGTGTGACCACCGCTCAACCTCGCTTATCCTGACTGATGCAGGCAGGGTCAATATGGATGCACCTTACCCTGAACAGCATTCCCTTATAAATACTCCATTACTCTCATTCCTATGAGATAAGCCTACCTGGGTGAAAGGAACACCTGTTGCCAGAAGAACTGGGTTCTCATCCTGACTCGGCAACCCATCCACCATATGAATTTGGGTAAATCTTATAGCCTCTAAGAGGCCTACTTTCTTCTGTAAAAAGGGGGAGCAATACTTACCACCACCCCCAACCTTAAGAGATGGTGTCAAGTTTAAATAAAAAGGGAAAATGTATGTGAAAAATGTCATGCAAGGTGCTACTAGCATGATCACTAATGATAGTATCCTGGGGGAGAGGGGGAGAAATGAATTAGAATTTTTTTAATCTTCCCTCCTCTAAAAAAGAAGTGTGTGCGGGGGCTTGGGGGGAGAGAAGCAAAGGACTTCTGTATTTATGTAGATTAAAAATCTCATTTTGTGGCTCGAGTAATTTCAGGTTTTTTTGAAAGCTCATGTGAAAGTTGATTATCACACATGTAGGCTCAGATAATTTCCCCAGAGAGCTGAACAAATTAAAATATATTTTTGAACTCCAACAACCTGACACGGGTCATCCGTTGCATCCATGGGACAAGTTCCATCATGTAGCTTTAATCAGAAGCTGGGTGTCTACGCAATATTTACCTGGTGGGAAGGTTGGTGACAGAAGTGACAGGCCAGGAAGGGGTTCATTAGGATCCTCCCATCCCACTGCGTGTCATCCCCCGGCAGCATTCTCTACTCTGGAGGCAGACCTAGCTGGCTCCCTCTGCCTCGAGCCCATCCCAGCTCACCACCCCAGGAGGCCTCAGTCTGATGTACGTCTAACCTCACCCCATCCAGCTTGGCTGATACTAATTTAGGGGGTGATTTCCAGAAACAGCAGACAAGGCCAACTCCCCCAAAGGGCTGATGGAAAACTGTTGAAAGGAAAGGACACAAACAAGAGTGCCCAGCCTCAGGCCGAGCCACAGCTTTAAGCACAGACCTACCCACTGATGGCTGCGAGGCCCAACGTGGGTCATCCTGTCGGAGTGACGAGATGCTCTGGGCTTATAGTCACATGTGCCCTTTCAGAGCTGAGGTTAGGATCAAGGGAAGTGGATCAGCAAAAAGAAAATACCAGGCGGTGAGAATGACTCCCAAACAAGGAGAAGCCTGTCTAGTGTTCTTGTCCTGCGTCTGCTTTTCAAGGAGCTCGAAGTGTGCTCTCTTATCCCATTTCTTTCCTCCTGCTCAGCTTCCTGCTGGTATTTAAGACAGAGTCCTCCCCAGGAATTCCTGGCGTACAGGGGGAACTGGTGAGGCAGCGAGGCACAGTGAGGAAATCACAGAATTTAGTGTCAAACAACTTAAATTCAGCCCCTGCACTGACACTCGTGGCCTACACATGACCCCAGGAAGTGCTTTCTAAATTGCAAGCAGCCCTGGGAAAATCAGTGGTTCCCGTCACGGTTTCTCACTTACTCTGCCTTACACCTTCCCACACATCACAGCAGCTCCCTGAGGCGTCTTCCCGCCGGGCCCTGACAGCTTTCTCTCACCGCCATCCTGGGGTGCTGCCGCCACCCCCACACACCACATAAACAAACAGCCTACACCACACACGTCTGTGCCTTCCCACCCAGAGACAGGTAAGCCTCAGAGAGCAGAAGACACGCTATCTGCTTCCATAACAGGACGCTCGCCTATTTTCACTACCAAGAGAAAATGGAAAATCAGCTTTACTCAGATCAGGACCCTGGAAACACTACGTTCATTTCCTAGTTGTGTTCACCTTGGACAAGAAGAACCCTGACCTTTGAGTGACTAGATTCCCTTAGAATATTGTCCTGAGGCTTAAGTGAGCTAATAAATGTCAAGTGCATAGAAGTATGCCATACACGTTACTGCTGATATTGTTATTATTATAAGAATACGTAAGGTTAATAGATAAGAGAGTACGAAATCCTCCCACTATTCAGTGATATCAGTTAGAAAGCCTATGAACCCAAAGAAATTTTACAACTAGTTCCGAGGACCCATGCTCTCTCTCTTTGCATACAGGACGTCTGTATTAGGTTCTAAAGAGAAAAACCAATAAGGCGCGCACATATACTTAAGATTCGTGCTCTCTTATAAAAGAGATTCATTATAAGGAATTAGCTGATGTGATTACAGAGGCTGACAAGTTTCAGGATTTATAGGGTGAGCTGGCAAGCTGGAAACCCAGCAGAGCCAACAGTGTAGACCCAGTCTGAAGGCCCATAGGTTCAAACCCCAGGAAATGCCAATGTTTTATTTTTAGTCTGAAGATAGAAAATAATAATAATAATAGTAATAAAACAAGTCCCAGATCAAAGACAGTTGAACAGGGGGACTTCCTTCTTACTCATGGGAGCGTCAGGATTTTGTTCTATTCACCCATCAACTGATTGGACAAAGCCCATCCACTCTGAGGAGGGCAACCTGCTTTTCTCAGCCCACTAATTTAAATGTGTATCTCATCCAAAAACACCCTCACAGGCACACCTAAATAATGTTTGACCAGATATCTGGATACTAGTGTCCCATGCAGTTCACGTATAAAATTAACCATCACAATGCCATTGGGCACTAACAGCATTTAGCACTAACAGCCCTTAATTAGCAGGCATTCCTGATGCACATAACCACTCGGTCCTTCAGCTGTGCTCCCTGCACTTGGTCCACAGCATCCTGAGCATCATACACTTTGCTAAGATGTCCTGGTCAGCTCCCCTCTCCATCCCACCAAAGGGGAGGGCCGCATTCTCAGGAAAATGGCTCTCAGGCATCTGTGCTCAAAATAGCTATTGTCACTTGGGCAGCCATTTGCTTTTTCTTACGAGGCCTAAACTGTGTCACTGGTCCCTTTACTTTCTTTCACTGTCTAGAAGCTCATGACCAAATCTATAGGCCACATCTAAACAGAACTTCAGGGCCGGCCGAGTGGCACAGTGGTTAAGCGCTGGCTTGGGAAGCCAGCGGCCCTGGTTCGGGTCCCACATATGAGGGCCAGTGACACTGCCCTCAAAAAAACAAGAAAAACAAAACAAAACAAAAAAAAAATAAACAGAACTTCACACCTAACAGCATATATGAGCATATTTGATGAGCTGATCTTCCCTTGGATTTGAATTTATTATTCTAATCCTCAGCTTCCCGTCACCTTCATTTCCTCACCTGGTCCTTCTTTCTTTGTTCCACTGCATGTATTTTAAGAAGACAGTTCAAGTTCCAGTTTGGATGAGGCAGGTATGTATGCAAATACGACATATGTGTACACACACACACATATGCCCACATTGGTTATTCCATCTTCCTTTCTCCTGTACCTATCACATTGTCATTTCCCAAAAACTATAATTGAACTGGATTAATCCGCATTTCAATAGTCTGTTAATATGCACCATACCTGCCATGTCCAAAATGCCCTAGGTGTCACCAAACTTTCATACTTTGAAGGCAAGACCACACCGCCTCCTGCCTTCTCTTCTCAGAATTCCAGAAGTGTGGTGATGGGTGTTGCCCAGGAACCGTCCTCCCATTCCCACATGTGATCTCAGCCAAAACGCCCAGAAGTGGCGTCATTTACAATGATGCAGGAGAACACACCCATTGAATGGGCTCGAAAGTGGATTCTGAATAATAGAAACAAGGTAGATCCTCAGTTTTGAAGCAGAAACTGCCCTCAAAACTTAACAATGATATCGAAATTGGACTGAAAGATTAACCAAGGTAAAGATTCATGAAAGAATAGTTATGTCTGAGGAAGGGGAAGGAAAGGGGTTGGAAGAGGAAAAAAAAGATTCAACTGTCTTTGAAATGTTTTTCATTAAAAAGAGAATGCCCAGAGCAGGTTAAGACAAAAAACTAGCATTTCTACACATGGGTGGTAGGTTTGTTATATCATTCTCTGTGCATTTTTGTATATTTGAAATCTTTTTTCATTTGGTAAATACTCGTATATTTACTTAAAGAATTCTGTTTTTAAACAAAGATCCCTAGAGAAAAGGAGCTTTTGGCTGAACTTGACTGGATATCAGGGCTTTATAACCCGGGACCAGGTGCCTCTGGGGCCCACTCATTAAAGAGGAGCTGGGGAACAGGGCAGAACACTAATTTATTTACCAGATCGCAATTCCTTCTTGCTGAAATGGATTTAAGTGTTTTCACAGAGCTTCTGGCATCCCACTCCCTCTTTGTCATGGTCCCCCACACCAGACAGTTTTGTTTACAGCTATGAAATGCTGCCAATCTCTTCAATGACAACTGTACCCAGAAAAAGTGCATTACCTCATCTGACAAACTAACGTAGATGATAAGGAATCTTCAGAGTGCCGCCAAAAGTTAATTGGCACTAATTTGAATAGTTACCAGGGTGACAGATAATAATAATACCCTGCATGGTTAGGAGTTTGAAGAGTTTGCAAAAATGTCTTTATGCGTTTGATCTTGCATTGTGCTTGAAAGACACCCCACCCCCCCCCACTGCTGACAAAAGAGATAGGTAAAGATAGGTCCCTCCCCAGGATCCCTTCTAATAATGCCACAATCCATTCATTCTGTCAAGTGATAAAAATGTATCATGGACCAGCCAGGTAAGATAGGGGCCAGCTGCTCTGAGAGATGCTACATAAGTAAGCACACACTCTGGCCTGACATGGCCCTCAGTCAGAGGTAGATAGTTCAACAACTACAGAACTAAATACAACACAAGACACTTGTGCTAAGGGCTGCCAGAGAAGGATGATGGGAGTATCTGGGTAGACGCAGAAGACACATCCCATTGGAATTATGGCATTTGAATAATGTATAAGGTTTACAAATGGATAGATGAGGGGAGAAAAATGCTCCATATAAATAAGAGACCTTGAAAGCCAAGTTGTGGAGTTTGGAGTTTATTTAGAAGATAATGGATAAATTTTAGAGTATAAATACACATATGAGTATATTCCTATTACGATGCAACCTCTGCACCTGGACAAGCTGGCGCAGTGGGCAAGAGAAAGCCATTTCTCCACAGGGGCCCCCCAGCAATAATTTAAACATAGAAGTTACTGAGAACCACATAAATATAACCCACAAAATGGAAAGTAAATGGATCTCCAGCTCAACTTCTCAACAGGAGCTCAAAAATACCCATAGGTACTCCAATACCACCTGACAGAAGTCTGAAAGAAAGCAAAGTAGGGTATAAAAAGGGGTGGTATTAACCAACTGCAGCTAAACAGCTCATCTCTGAAAATCTGAGAAAAAAATTTCATCTGTTTAACAGGAAGTCCTATCTGGGCACATTTTAAAAGAGAAGAGAGAGCTAAGGACAGAAGCATAAGGAGATTCTAAATTTAAGAAGCACAGAGAATAAATAAAGCCAACAGAAAAAAAAAGAGGCAAGTAGCATGAAAACTAGGAAGAATGAGAGCAGCCGTTAATATTTATTAAGTCCATATGAACAGTTTGTAAGCACTTCACATACATCATTTGATTTAAGACTCAAAATCACACTATGAGAGAAAGCCTAAGAAGGAACAAAAATTTTTTTCAGAATGCAAATATAGTTGATCCTATCAGATGCTATAAAGAAAAAAATCAAAAACAATGAAGGGTCACAAAATAGCTTAGGAATCGGTGATTAGGTTTGGTAACCAGAAAGTTGTTGGCTACATTTCATAGAGCAGTTTCGGGATAGTGTAAAGAATTTATAAGCAATGGCAAAAGATTAAGAAGTGAGTTCGCTGTGAGGCAGTGGATGTGACAAGTATAGATTTTCTTTCAAAAAGCTGGATGGTGGATGGGAACTTAAGACAATAAGAGAGGCTTGTGAGATCAGATGATGTTTGATTTTCATTTCAACTTGGGTCTGTCTGTAAACTGATGAAGAATCAGATAGAGCAGACTCCCAGAGAAAGCAGGAGAGAAAAGGATACTCAGAGCAAAATGGGGAAAAACAAAGAAAAGAAGGAATAGTCTTCTTCATGGCCATGAAGGCAAACGTGTCTAAGGATTCAAGAGCAGAACCTAAAATGATACCAACTCCATTTCGTATCGTTAATCAGATACGCCTTCCTAAAGAAAAGTATCCTCCTGGGCCAGCCAAGTGGCTCAGTTGGTTAAGAGACCGAGCTCTGAGCAACAGAGTCGCCGGTTTTATTCCCACATGGGCCAGTGAGCTGTGCCCAAGCTGAGCTGCCACTGAACTGCCAACGGGCAGCAGGATGGCTCAGCTGGTGAGAGCACGTGCTCCTAACAACAAGGAGTTTGTCGGTACACCCACCCGCAACTAAGGTTGAACACAGCACCTTGAGCTGAGCGGCTGCGAGCTGCCAAAGGGCGGCCAGATGGCGACTGGACTTGGAGCTGAGCTAGCTGTGCCCTCCACAACTAAGACTGAAGGACAACAACTTGGCTGGTCCCCTTCCCCAATTCCCCAATAAAAATCTTTAAAAAAAAAAAAGAAAAAAGAAAAATATCCTCCTGACTCCCCATCATTTTTACCATCAACTCTTGGGCCTTTTCCTGATCTTGTTTAGTACCTGGGCTCATCAGAAAGGAGGGTGAGCTGCTGCCTCCAGTTTAGAACCAGCCCCAAGGGAATATAGCAAAACTTAGCTCTCGGGTACCACAAAAGAATGAGACTGAACTCCATCTGAAAGCCCATCAAACTGGTTTGTTGTTAGTGCTTTTCCTTTCTCCAAAAGACAGCACAAATGTGACCCCTGAGTATGTGGCTGCTTTAAACTCCTGGAACTGGAATGCTGTTTTATGTTCCTTTAGTGTAAGGGGATCTGTGAGCTTTCCCAGGGATCCTCATTTGAGTAGGAAAGATTGTGGCGTTGGAAACCTTTCCAACAAAGTCATTACCTTGAGAAGCATCACACTTCCTCTGCAGTGAAGCCAGCACGTATGAGTATCCTCACAGCCTCACCCTTCCTCCCCTCTTTGCATGTTGTCACATAGCTAAACAGCATGTCATTTCATGGCACAAGAGCCAGTGGTAACCCTGAAACCTCAGGACTTTGTGAAGCGGGCAGAAGGGCCCAGCATGGAAAGAGCGCTTTTATGTACATTTTAATGTGTTTTGCTCTAAAAGAGAAGTTGCTTCTAGATTTGTTTTTTTGGGGGGATGGCACAATTCCTTCACCGCACCTTAAGTTAAGAAACCAAGTGTGCGAGCAGTAACTACCCAGATGCAAACAAGTCACAAATCCACATTAATTCTGCTAAGATTGCGTAAAGACTCAAGTATGCTGATGGACTGAGTTCAATATCAGAACTGGTAAGGATCTTCAAGAACATTTGATCTATTCATTTCTCTCTATAGATAAAGACATTCAGGTCCAGTGAGGTAAAGAAATTTGCTCGAGCTCAAGGGACATGTTAGGAGCAGAACTGAGACCAGAACTCAAATCTCTTGCTTTATCTCTGCCACCATGTACTTCTCCACGTTCCAGGAGAAATAACCACAGTTCCCTGTTACACCAGGAAAATCCTAAGTGTTTCTTCCCGCTCCCATGACACAAAAAGGGGTAGAGCAGAGTGATAAACAAGCCATTACCTTCCTTGTTACAGAACTTACAAAACCACCTTCCTTCAATCCTACATGTGGTTACAGAAAACGGATGCTTTCACACAATTCAGTTCACCAGGATATGTTTGAGCACTGTCAACCACGTTCTAGAGATAATTCCAACAAAACAAGTCCTTCCATAACTTTACCATATCACCAGCTTTCTCTCCCCATGAGAGATTACTTAGGCCCAAAAGGCTGGCACCCTTTTTGTTATTACAGTAAATTTATATTAGATTTTTCTGACTAATAATAACAACATGCTGACAGATATAATCCCATTGCTATAGTTACTCATCAACAAACAGGGCCTTGGTTGTGAAGCAGCAAATGGACTGATGTAGGATACTAAGCATAAGCCCAAGGAATGGGATGGAGAATGGTGGCTGGAAGATGTACTGACGGAAGTCGCAATAGCAGATCCAACAAAATTCCTCATCCTTGGTGAACTTGATAAAGTGGCATTTTACTGACATGGGTATCCTACTTGATGAAGGCAACCCAGGACACTCTCAGAGGTTGTGGGACAGATACGGAGCAACGAAAACAAAAGCAGACACTGAGGACCTAGGAAGCGAAATGACAACTGGGTTGATTCTACTTAGCCTCTTAAGATGTTAAGGATTGGGCTGGCCGAGTGGCGCGGTGGTTAAGCGCTGGCTTCGGAAGCCAGCGGCCCCGGTTCGGGTCCCACATAAGAGGGCCAGTGACACTGCCCTCAAAAAAAAAAAAAAAAAAAAAAAGATGTTAAGGATTTTGTTTTCCCATATGCAGACAATGGTGGAATAATCTGGAGGCTGTAATTTTTTTTTTAAGATTTTATTGGGGAATTAGGGGAGGGGAACAGCGCTGGGGAATCGGGGAAGGGGAACAAACAAGTTGCTGTCTTTTTGTTCTTCAGTCTAGTTGCAGAAGATGTTGCTTCACTGGCCCATGTTGGTATCGTCATTGCACTCTTCCCGGATGAGGCAGATCGGTCGCCGGCCTCTGGCTGGTCCCTCACAGCGGCTATTGGCAGCTCACGCTGGCTGCTGGCCACTCACTGTAGCCTATGGCAGCCCACTGCAGCAGGGGCTGCAGCCTACACTGTCACCGGGGCTCGCACAGCCCAGCTCCAGGTGGAGCTGTTTTAGCTGTAGAGGGCAGTGTCACTGGCCCTCATATGTGGGATCCGAACTGGGGCCGCTGGCATCCCAAGCCAGCTCTTAACCAATGCGCCACATGGCCGGCCCTGGAGGCTGTAATCTTAATGTTTATTGGTAACTAATCAGGCACCGGCTTGACTAGGGATCTTTGCGATCTGGTTCAGCTTTGTGGTTCACCAATGGATTCTTAAACTTTGAGCCAGATTTCATGTAAGCAGCACACATTTGAAATGATAACAGCAATGTAACATTGCCTCTCTTCGGGAGAGCTCTCCAACGCAGACTTCAGAGAATAAAGCCCAATTGACACATGAAGAAGTGCCTACAAGTTAAGATACAGGGCAAGGGACAGGATGACCTGGGACACCAGCCCAAGTCCTAGAACCGGGAGTCCAACCCCTGGAATAGAAGCAGGCAGTACAGACAGAGTCTGACCGGGCAGCCACTTCCCTGCACTGCCTGCCTGTCCATGTACGTAAACACACAGCCGAAGAGAATCAGAGGCCTATCTCCAAAGGAGAATGCCCTGCTTTTGTCAGACAAAGCTGCTCTGACCCCAAAGGAATGTACAATAGGAAATGAAAGGTGGACAGAAAATCAATTCCAACAGGAAACAGGATGATTCCTGCTCAAGCTCAGTTCCAAGATATATCACTGTAATAACCCCGAGCAGCTGGGCCAGCCAGCCCCAGCCTCACCTCTGCACCTGCAGGGAGGGGGAGAAGGGGGAGGCCCAAAGAAGCCACAGCGGAGGGGCCATATTAGAGCCACCGCCGTCCAATGTCGCTTCAATGAGATCTTAATTCATTTGTGCCTCAACCATGAAAGGTTGTGTTTTAAGGGGAACTTGAACTAAAAGACATAAAACACCTTTTTTTTGAAGTAGGGAGAGAAGTAATGAATGGGCTATGTCTGAAATCATAATAAAATTAATTTTCACTGAGCAAATTAATAGATTGTAATTCCTCACAAGAAGAAACTGATATCTTCAGAGGTTCCACTAAACAGTTATTGAGTTCCTATGACATCAAGCGCTGGGCAAAAGTACCAGAAATAAAAAGATAAAGAAGATACACTCACTCCAGAGCCAAAACAGAATCTCTGAGGGGCAGCAGGATGTCGTATTTTCACCAAAGCTACGAGAAGTCTCCAAAAGCCTTCACGGAAGTGGACTTTGCAGCGTCTGATATCCTCCAGTTCCCCTGATGGGACAGTGGGAACTCAGTTCAAGAGGCCAGAGCAGGCTTTCTATCCCCAAGCCAGTCTTGTGTCTCAGGGTTTCTCCTCACGTACTGCTGAATCTCTGATTCGCTTTGCCAGTCTATTCAAATGGATCGAATGTAGACCCTTGTCATAAGATTTACTAAAGGACAAAGTGTACGGAAGAGGATCTTGCAAAGTTCAAATGGTCCCAATGACTTGTTTAATAAAGGGCAACAATGGTGAATAGCTCCAAATGGTAACTGATGCTGAAATTATTTACACTACATTGGGGTTTCTTTTCCAGTAGGTACAGTAGGATGGTGGAAAGAATTCTGGAGGTGGACCCAGAGGATACAATCTCCAGAGCCTGTCGAACCAACTTTAGCTGGGCAACCTTGGGCATACCACTTAACTTCTCTGTGCCTCAGTTTCCTCACATGATGTGGGGATACCTGCTCAATGCCTTCTCAGGACAGTTGTAAGGATTAAAAGAGATTATTTATATGGGAATATTTTGAAAATTCTAAAATGTTTTGCAAATGTTGTTTTTTATTATTTTATGATCTTTTCTTACGTTATATGTATGTAAAGTTAATTTGCCTTTCCTATAAAAACACTGTCTGATGATGAAAAGTCAGCTGGGTAAGGAAAAGTCAATATGAAATCAGAACCCGTCCTCTCATAACCCATCAAGCAGATGATCCAAACTTGAAAAAAATTAATCCAGAATTGAATATTAATGCAAAATTAAAGCTATTCATTTGATCAGACCTGTTGGAAAAAGGATTCTCTTTTCTATGTTAGACTTTGGGGCAGGCGAAGAGGTCTGAAGGTAGTAGAGGCTGGCACTGATGTTGTAATAATAATAATAATAATAATAATAATAATAATAATGAAAAAAGCACTGGGACTGTTGAAACCCAGCTCTGGGAAGGACACTGAAGCTAAAAACCAGGCAGGAGGGAAGGAGCTGGGCTAGGAACACAAACAGGTTGAGTAATCAATCCAAAATCACAGTTGTGAAAACCACACAAAATGCCATCTGGTCTCCTGGATCGCGTGGAACATTAAGCAAAGGCTGCCTTCCAATACACATGTTCTCGTTTCTCTGAGAACAGCTCTTCTCATTAGCCAATCAACTGTGAAAGCACTACCCAGGTCCTGGTCCAGCTCTTCTGCCAGCGCCAGGATGGTTCTGAATGCCAGTGAGAGGCGAGAAGGATGCTTTCTCCACTCTGAAACCCAGCCGGTGGCACGTGGGGTCTCTTCTTTTTCCCCAAGACTGCTATGACCATTGCCATCTTCACTGTGCCTTATATGTATAGCTGACAGCATTCAGGGCAAACAACATTTTTGTGTGTGATAAAATATACATAACGTGAAATTTACCAAAGTAACCATTTTTAGGTATACAAGTCAACGGCATTTAAGTATATCCACATTGTTTTGCAGCCATCAATCATTGCTATCCATCTCCATAACATTCTCATCGCCCCAAAATGAAACCCTGCACCCATTAAACAATAACTCCCCCTCCCCGCTCTTCCAGTCCCTGGTAATCTCCATTCTATTTTACTTTCTGTCTCCATGAATTTGCCTATCATATAACTGAACTCATGCAATATTTGTCCTTTTGTGTCTGGCTTATTTCACTTAGTATGTCTTCAAGGTTCATGTTACATGTTGCAGCATGCTCAGAATTTCATGCCTTTTTTTTTAAATCACTGAATAATATTCCATTGTATGTACTTGTTCACCCATTCACCCCTCAGAGCTCTCTGGAAACAAGTTCCTGTATAGTGTAGCTCACGTGAAGTGAACAAAGGTCATATTTGCCTATCAGTTGGAACATTAGGCATCCGTCTTCCAGATTCACAGACACACAGGAAACCAGCCACTAGGCTGTGAGCTCGGAGGGGCAGGAAACACATGCTCATCTGACACTTCTCATTCCCATCAAGCAGCACAGTACCTGGCACAAGACAGGCACTTGATAAATGCTTCCTAACAGAATAAGTAAACCTTGAGAACACCATTTCCCCCAAAGGCTGAACCTACTCTTTTACTCTAAGTCATTTTCTAGAAAAAACATACTGTTCAGAAGCATATTTCATGCTAAGGAAGCATTCCATCTTCTTTAGGGTGAGTCTAATTTTCTGAAGACTGAATTTATTTGAAAAGCCACGCTAAGAAGCAGTGTGTGGTCATGAGAAGAATATTGGACGTGGAGGCAGAATTTAGAGATTCAAATCTCACTTGGCCCCTCACCTAGCTGTGTAACCTTGGTTACATCATGGGACCTCTTTGAACTTCAGTTTCATCATCTGTAAAGTGGAAATAATCATAATTGCTTTCGCCGAGTTACTTTAAGAACCCAAGAAAACCCTCAAGACTGAAAATTCATATAGTGTAGTTCACACAAGTTAGTTTGTGTAGGTCAGTTCCACTTGCTTCAGCCAACAAATACCCAACAGTGTGCTATCTAAGAATTCAAAATATAAGTGAAATCACTAAAGAGCACTAACAAGTTACATGCAGAATAAGGACAAAATTATATAGTACTAAGACAAGGCCATAAGAAGGTTTTGGAAGAGCTGAGCTTTGATTGGGCCTTTTAGGAGAATGATGGGCATGAATTAACAGGAAGAGGGGAAATGGAATTCTGGACAAGTGACATATAGTTAATAAAGATGAAGATGCGAAAACCAGTAGCAAGACAGAGCAAAGTAAGGTCAACTGCTAAGCAAGGGTATTTTTCCTGACCTAACATTCTCAGCATCCCATTGACATGTAGGGCCAGCAGAGATCTCAAGTCTAAAGGCTTTGGGGAAGGTACTTCAGTCAACACTGTGCAGATCCAACCCATCTCCTGACTGTCCCTTTGTCTGGACCCTTATCATCCCCACTCAGATGGCTACCCACACCTCTGACTGTGCTACTTGCCTCTGGTGTGAAATGGCACTACTCTGTAATCATGGAGATTCAGGACTTTTTAATAAGGGATGTCAGCTACGAAGATGGTTCTTCAGCACAGAGCTTGATAGGAGAGACTCCCGTCAGTAGCATGGATTCAAGTCGCTTGTAGTCAAATGGGGAAAGCCATGTACAGCTCCTGCCCTCCTTGTGTTCTAACCTTAGGGTAAATTTCCCAGCCCGTTAGGAGAAAAAAAAAAATGAATGAAAACACATCAAAACTTCGAGGACCCTGAAGTTTTCTTCCCGAAAGCCAGAGGTCCTAGCAGTAAATGGAGCCCAATTCAATGAAAAAACTCAAGTGTTTTAGGATTGCAAACAATGAAATTCAGATTTATTATAGGCAAATGAAACAACCTACCTTGTGATCAACATTAACAGGGGGTACAAAGGTGAATAATAGAGAAGCAGAAAAGTCTCCACAAGTTCAAGTCTGAACCAGAGCTGTCCTAGACAAACCTAAATTCCCAAAACAGGGTCACATTCATCCAGGTCTCCTTATACCCCAAAGCTATTAATAAATCAGAGCAAAAACATTCTCAGAATGAAGCTCAAAAAAGTCTCAAGCAAATCTAGCGCATTCAAAGCTAGATGGAAAATTTTTTCTAAATATACTTAATGGATATCTTTCTTTCAATGAGTTCAAGTCCCTGAAAAGTAAAGTTTCCAAAATGGACTTTAAAAAACTCTAAATAGAATCATCATCACTAATGTCCAGATTGCATCTGGAAAGTTCCCTCTCTTTACCTCCTTCGTGGCCCTCCATACACCCAAATATGTCAACATCTTTTCCTGTGCTTTTCAACAGGGATCAAAAATACCACTTACTGTGAAATCAGATGAGACCTCAAGGGGTGGGGATTCTGATTTCATTTTATTATTTCAGGAGATATTACAATGGCTCCATTTGAGTTCTCTGTATCTTCCTTAAGTCCGACAATAGCCATTTATCACTGATCTATTTACCCTCATTACTCTAGGCCTGTGTCTACATCCCACAAAAGATCAGTTGATTCAAGCAGCGGACTGGTTCAGTTTTGTTAAAAATCAATTAAGAAGCTGACTGAATTGACCATTTGTTGAACTGAAGGGTCTAATTAATTCCATGACAATGTTAAACCAATGATGTGTATAAACATTTCCCTAGAATATATGGAGTTGTATCTAATGTTTGAAGAGGGATAATTTCTCTGCCTTCCAAATAAAGGTTTTTAACATGCCTACGCTTCATTATTTATGTCTTGATTGGTATGACATACTACTCTGGGCTCTAACTCTCTGAAATTCCCCCATGAGTTAAAGGAGACTAGGAAATATTTAAGGAAACAGCAGGGCAGTCAAAAACCAGGGTATCCATGAAGCTCAAACCTGGACTTGTAAAGAACGCTTCCTTTAAGAGCTGGTCTCAACCCCCTTCTTCACCTCTCCCTCTAGCAAGTCTCCCCTCACGATTCTGAGCATAAGTAGACAAAAAAGAGAAACCCAGTGCTTAAAATGAAAAAGCAAATGCCTCCTGTGTACGTGATTCAGTTTTATGCTGTTCAAGGGTAGTCTTGCTAACTTTGACTCTTTAAGAAGACAAGTCAGCTCACTATTCATTAAGCAATTCATAAAAAGGAAAAGAAAAATTGTAACATTTTGAAAGAAGAGTTACCTTCCTCCTTGAAAGGCATAACATGGAGAATATGAGGATTAATTGTTGAAGGGATTCTCATGTTTAATTGGTCTCTGATCCTCTCTGGTTCTTTCCTTGAGAACAGAGTAGAAGGGGAGGCGAGAGGTGGGGAGAGGAGGGAAAGGGAGGAGGCAAGGGGAAAAGAGGGGAGGGGAGGGGAAGTTTGTTACAGACCCTCTCCCTTTATGACTTGGAGTGAAATGAGAGCCTGGAGGCTCTGTGGGAGGTTTCCAACACAACTCTATGGCCTTACATTTCTATGGCTCCTTTCTCTGAAAAAAGCACTAAGTGTTTTATGAACCTTGCCATAGACTTCCTGTCCAGAGCCCCTCAGGATACAAAACAGGGCCGCCATTATGGTCTACGCTCCTTAAAGGAAGAACTCAAAACAGTCTAACTGCTTTATTTCTCAAGGGGATGCTGCCCATGGGAAATCAGAGTTTTAACTTGCAAATTCCAACTGAGGCTTCTTCCAAGAAGGCAGAATGACTAATTCAATTGTATGCATGTTCCTAAACCTAAAAATAAAAAAAGAATGAAATACCCTTTCTTTAGTGCCAGGCTTTTACCCCCAAAATCTCTTCTCTGCTAAGAGCCATCCATGTGTTAGAAGGCAAAGTTCTACCTGCAAAGCCCCGGAAACCGCCCAGGCTTGGGGGAATCCGTAAAATCACCCCAAGACCGGATGCATTGTTCATTTGGATCAAGAACAGAGTCCAACCCTGCAACTCCCCAAGCCGGCAACCATCCCCCAAATCCTGCAGTACAGACCCAGCTCAGGGCATCCTCCCATCCTCCACCCCTGCCCCTGTTGTCACCTCTGCTTCTAGCCTTCCCCCACACCCCCACTGAGGCACAGAGACACAGATCCATCAGGACATTGCCAAACAAAAACAAGAACAAATAAAAGGGACAACCCGAGCAGAAAACAGAGAGAAAACAAGGTTTTTGTTAGCCCTGGGGAAAGGATTATGAAAGATTAAAAACACACACACACACATAAGGCTTGAGTCGAAAGCCTCTCTAAATTACATTTCTCGGATTTTATTATATTATCTTTGTGGCACGGTTATTAAACATTAAAGATAATGACTCCATTCTGCGAGTAACCCAATATTGAACATGATTGATAAGCAGGACCTGAGCTTTAAAGAAAAGTCTGAATGTCTTAAATTCAGGGCAAGGTGGTCAGGCCACCTGGTAAATGTACTACTGGCCAGAGAGGGGCAGTTTCATTAGGAAGAATCTGGGCAGTGCCCACGTTGCTTCTGGGACCCACTGACCACCGAGGGAAGCGAAAAGGGGTAATTTGCTTGCAGACACACACTTGGTTGACTCCATCGGCAAACATCTGTCAGTTATTCCCACAACACCTTGAGGCTTGTGAGGCGGGGCTGAAAGATGCTCCCGCTAGGCACTGCCAGAGGAAAGACCTCTGCTCCATCCTAAAACCAGGTGCCCTAAGGCAGTATAAGGCCTTGACAAGTTGTGAAGTTCCTAAAATGACGCCCTATGAAAGGGCAAAAATATCGTGGATAACCATCAGGGGTGAGGGAGAAGTGGCCCCAAGGAGAACAGGCACCAGGCACCATCCCCCAGGTCCCCCCATGGAGATCAGCCCCATTCAGACCTGTTGGAGGATTTATGCAGCTAGTGGAGCCACGCGGCCCCTCTCCTACAGAATGAATGCGGTGATTTGTGCTTGGGCAGTGAGCGCTCCCTCCTCTGTCCCTAGAGTGCACAATAAAGATTTATTTGAACAAACATTATTGACGAGGTTATCCGTAGCTTGAGTGTGAATTCAGTTTAGTCAGATTGCTTTCTCCCTAACACCTTGCTGGGCGGTGGTGTTTTGACGGCGGGGAATGGAATGGATTTTGGATCCAGTCTTGCACACCGCTAATCTACTCTTTACACAGTTCGGGAAGATTTTTAAAAGTGAGTTGGGCCCTATCTGGCCCCTGTTTAAAACCCTTCAACAACTTTTCATTCCTCTGGGGAAAGAGCCTTTGCGGCCTGCCCAGCCAGGAGAGACCTGGTTTGCACACTCCCCCCCACACCTCCACACCCCCCCCCCCCCGTTGCCCCGGGGACTCCAGTCATTCTGACCTTCTCCCAGTTGCTCACACAGCATGCTCTCTTCCTCCCACTCCCTTCGTCCATGTTTTCCCTCCCTGGAAAGCGCTGCACACAGCCTTCTCTGTCTCATAAATGCTCCTGGGTTAGCCATCTCTGTTCAGTCTTAGCTTAAACATCATATCCTCAACAGGTCAGATGCTACCTGTTCTCAGTCCTCCTTGTCTTTGTAACTAATCACACTTGTAATTTCTACTCAGACAAGTATCTTTACCAAGACAGGACAAGAACTATGAATTACCTGCTCACTGCTATATTCTGAGCACAGAGTCTGGCTTCTCCTAAGTGCTCAGTAGCATAGCAGATATCCAATAAATACTCATCAATTGACTAAGGCGTGGGCCCTGACAAGGCCACACAGAGGTCTGAGTACTTGGGTAACAATAAAGTAGGAAGTGGGAGAAGAATAATAAAAGGAATGTAGGATGGAACCAAAGAGAAATTTTATCTTCTTTGAAAGATTTTCCCAGATTTGGGCTAAATCTAATACTTCTTAGATTTAATTCAATTCAAGCCTTCTTTTTTTTGCACTTGCTCCCTGCCAAGCATGGTAGGTGGTTTGCAAAAAATTATCCTCTTCCCAGTATCCCTGCCCCTCTGCAATGTGACTTTGCAGCTCTTCCCATTAAAAGATGGAGTCTGGGGCCGGCCAAGTGGCGCGGTGGTTAGACGCTAGCTTAGGACGCCAACGGCCACGGTTCATGTCCCACATATGAGGGCCAGTGCCACTGCCCTCAAAAAATAAAAAAAAATTTAAAAAAATGCCACAATTTAAAAAAAACAAAAAAAAAGGTGGAGTCTCTTTTCCCTCCCTTTAAATCGAGGCTGGCCTTAAAGCAACCTGATTGCTTTGGCCATGAACCACAGCAGACATGTTTGCTGTGCCAGTGCTAAGCTTATGCCTCAAGAGCGTACACATTGCTACTCACTTTCTTGGAACCCTGCCCAGCTGCCTCTTGAACAAGCTTGGGCCAGCCTTTTGGAAGATAAAAGACTACAAGTCACCAACTGACCGGGAAGTTGACTACAAACACAGGAAGGAGCCCAGCTGTCACCAGAAGAACCACCCAGCAGAGACCAGCCTACAGTGCCCACCTGCAGACTCATGGCTGCAGAAATGACTGTTATTTTCAGTCATTAAGTTTTGGAATGGTCTGTCGCACAGCAATAGATGACTGATACACCAAGTAGGAACTGGGCATGCAGAAATGAATGAAGTATGGAAAAGCCCACCACCTGGGTGAGACAGACACTACTTGCATTCATTCATTCATTCAACACAGGTTTTATTGAGCACCTACAGAATGCCAGGCACTGCATTAGATGCTGGAGATATACAAGTAACAAGATACAGTCCCATATCTCAAATAAAAGGAAATATAGAAAATAAAGAGGCAATGTCAAAACAGAGTGTACTCAGTACTACAACAGGGCAAGGATGCATAACAGAGTTGGAAGAAGAACTGAGGTGAAGTGGAGGCAGTTTGGGGAGACTTTCCAGCGAAAATGATGTCTAAGCAGAGACCTAAAAGATGAGTACATTAAACCAGGAAAAACAGCAAAGATTTTTTGCTGAGGGCAGCTACTTGTATTTCCAATCTAGATTATTTGTTGTCAAAAGGAGGATAACAGGGACCATATTGTTTCCGGTACATCCCCAGATGTTGGTCCTTTCTTTATTGGTCTTTTGAATGAACTGAGAAAACTCAGGGAACAAACCCCCAGCTCTCCTGCAGAATAACTGGCAATTTGGAACTCATCATTTCATAAAGAGTTTTAGCTGAACACCACCTCCACCCTCCAAAAAAAAGCAAAAAAAGTCAAATAGATGGGAAAGAAAAACACAGAAGCTCTAACTACATAGTTATTCAAGGGAAAAAAAAAAAGACTTTGAGACTACAAAAACTCATTCGAGCCACAAAGCCACCATTTAAGTCAGCAATTTTCACCCTTGATATTGCATACCACTCCTGATTACACCAATTAATTAAAGTGGGTACATCTGGTTCCTTGTAATTTTCTGCTATCAGGCATAAAGCAGCTACTAATAAATGTTTATGAGATGATGTTTTCAAGTCTATACACTTGCTGAGTGGAAAAATCACAAAAATAATAATTGAAGGGGGTAATAGAAGGGTTCTACAATGTCTGGATTCCTACAACTTGTCAGTAATTTCTTCGATGATAGCCTTTCATTCAAGAGACAGAAGTGGCTTTCAAATCCCACCCAATAACCACATCTGTGATTAAACCAAAATTCAATTTCATTGCACTTTATGAAGAAGATTGCCTGGCTTGATCAATCAGTTGTGGTGGGGATTCAAACATTACTGGTGATTCAGAGGAAAACATTTTATTTCTGAGTGATGTTTCCTCACCAAGTCTAACAGCTTTCTTTTATATGCAAGTCATGTATTAAAAGGTAGCACAAATCTCAGAGGTCATCAAACACAGAGGTGCCCGTTACATTAGATGCTTGTGTCATACACACAGCAGGTATGAAAAAAATAGTTGAACTATTTGGACTGACTGTCCTCTTGTCAATAAAAACTCCATTCCTTGAAATAGCATCAGTAAACTGAAAATAGGGTATTGATTGTCATGGAGGTTACAGGTATTTGGGCAAGAAATCAGGATCTTTGGGTTATTCTTGTTGCTGTTAATCATAGGGAGGTTCTAAGTGTTAATTCGCAGATCTAGTTCTATGTGTTGCTAATTTATGCCTAATTTCCTCCTCACAACCCAAGGAAACCAGGCATACATTAGCATTGACTCATTTAGACCTCATCTATTCAGAACCCCAACGTCCATCTTCTGATGCTGTCTCTCTACGAGTCCTACTGGCCGTGGTCCTTCACTGTAGGGCCAGGCTTCATCCTTGGTGGGCCCAGTCCTCCTCGTACTTTTTTTTTTTTTCAGATTTTTTTATTGGGGAACTGGGGACAGGGGACAGCATTGGGGTACCAAGGAAGGGGAATAGACAAGTTGCTGTCCTTTTGTTCTTCAGTCTAGTTGTGGAGGACGTTGCTTCACTGGCCCATGTTGGTATCATCATTGCACTCTTCTTGGGTGAGGCAGATCGGTCGCCGGCCTCTGGATGGCCGCTCATGGTGGCTCTTGGCAGCTCACACCAGCTGCCAGCCGCTCACGCTGGCTGTCGGCCACTCACTGTAGCTTATGGCAGTCCACTGCAGCAGGGGCTGCAGCTATGCCATCCCAGGGACTCACGGCAGCCCAGCTCCAGGTGGAGCTGTTGTTCACCATCTCAGCTGTGGAGGACAGTATCACTGGCCCTCATGTGGGATCTGAACGGGGGCTGCTGGTGCCCAAAGCCAGCTCTTAACCAAAGTGCCACTCGGCTGGCCCCTCTTCATTCTTTATGGCACACATTTCTATATCCTTCCTCCACGTGAGTGCTATGTTTGCCAGAAAAATTTGCTCAGCACTCTTTGGTGTCAGCTATAATTTCTGGTTGAGATTATGTTCTGGAGTCATTTAGAACAGATTATTAAAATGAATGCTATGTTCTGCTCCATCCATTTATGCTGCTCGTTTTCTGTCTTAGGTTGGTTGCTAAGGAGATGAGTGTGAAATGGGGCCCGTATCCTCAGGGGTTAATAATTTTACACTGCTCACTCTCCATAGAAGTCATAATCTGCTGTGTGTGAAGTCACATTTAGTTGCTGTGAAAATAATCATGATACTCAGAATGGAACCTTATGGCTTCAGGTGGGAGAGAAGTCATAAGAGCAGATGGAGTCCTAGAAAATACAAAAATTCTTCCCAGGAATAATGCTCAGTACTAAAATAGAGTGGGAGGAAGGCATGGTGCAGTGAAAGAAAATAATTTGGGACATGCAAATTGACTTTGTCGGTGGAATTTCTAGCTGTTTTCTTCTCTTATCATTCCTTTTATATTTTTGTAAAACCTCTAATGGTATATTTGGAAAACTCAAAAGATAATTATCAAAACCCAGAAGCTGGTGTGAAAAGTACAGATGGGGAGATAAAAAGGAGCAGCTACTTTTCAATGAAATTCTTTCATTTCATTAAAGTTAGGAATTCCTCTTCTGTGGGCATGTATGAGTAAAATATGAGGCATTGAGAGAGCCTCAGATCAGAGACTCTTAATAATAATATGATCTTTGTAATTCGCTAACAGTATCAATCCACCAAAAAGCAGATTACAATAATCTCTTAATCAGCCTGGAAAATGGAGCCAAATTCCAATAAGAGAAAGAAAAAACACATTTATAGAGATTATGAGAAACTAAAGATAATTCAAATAACATGCAAACACAGGCCAATTTTAAGACATATAAATTCTACTAATGTGACAATTCAGTGATTTAAAGTAATGAAAATTAACAAGTGTATAAAATGAACCACATATGACTCCTTAAACATTTTTTCAAATAGAAATTAAATGAAATAGTTAAAAATATACAACGATCACCACAGAGAAAGAAAATAGTTCCAGATCTGCAAAGATTTTCTTGTTATATGTGATTTAAAAGAAAGAAAACCAAACATTTTAAATTGAAATTTTACATGGTTTTGGAACTTGGCTACTTAAATGTATCTTGCATCAACTCCTATTATAAAGTAAAGAATCTTTCATTTATGAAGAGCCACAACCTAATTTATCTTCTTTATAAGTATGCCAGATATCTAGATGTCTTGAAAATGGGACAAATTTTATTGTAGTAATTTTCTGCAGAATTATGATATTGTTCACTAGTGGCTTAAGAAGCAATATCCACAACGTGTGGGTCTGAGTTTTGTTTTACCTTGTCCTCCCCATCCTCACCTAAGAAGCCACAGGTAATCTAAAGGTACTCCAAAGACCAGGTGACAGCCTTGACCTGTGTTGAGCCAGTTGTGAGGGATGAGGCTGCCACATGATTTCCTGTTCTTGGGAGACCTACCCTTAGTGAGCAGTAAGTCAGGAGAAAGTACTGGTCCATCTGAGTTAGCTTTCCTCTGCTTTTCTTTTCTTTTTTTTTAATCTTAGGAAACATCCCATCTGGAATATCCCTGAGAAATCTCAGGGGTAAAACAATGAACATAACTGGGCAATAAGTCTAATCCTCAAGAGATTTAAACTTCTGAGAATGAAACTCAATGAGCACAGATCCACACACACTGCCAAACATACGCATAGATAAAGAGCTATGTCTCTGATGAATTGAATTCTATTTCCAAATTCTTTACCTATATCGACCGTGTGACTCTGCAGTTCCTTCCACGAGAGGAAGAACAGAGTTCCTACCCCACTGAGGGCCACGTGGGCTGCTCTAGCTAATGGAATTTCTAGCAGAAATGAATTATGCAAAGCCTACAATGGAAGAGGCATGTTTCCTTCCACTCAGGGCTCTTGCCCTTGTGCCTTGAGAAGAAAATGTCCCAAGGAGGATGACAGACACATGGCATGGACTAAGCCCAACCCACAGCAGGGCACCCAGCTCAGTGGAGGCCAGCCCGGATCAGCAAACCATAGCCGACTCCGAGACACAAGAAGAACGCGAGTAACCAATGTTATTTTAAGAAACTGAGTTTTGTGGTGGTTTGTCATGAGATGCTACTGTAACAACAGGATAACCAATATCTGCTTTGCTGTTTTATTGTCATATGTCAGGTCTCCCACCTAATATTTTTAGATGCATAGAAAACTAAATGAAAGAAGCCCACAGAAAACAGATTCTCCAAAGGTCGACACCCTCAGTGGGTGAACTAGAACAAAACTCTGCCCCACAGAAGAAAACTGTGGACAGGCCCAGCTCTCTCAGACTTGGCTCCAGATGGGATGAAGAAATGAAGAAAGTCTCACCTAAATTCAGGGTTGGAGTCACAATTTACACCACCTGTGCATACAAAAAAAACCTAAAAATTCAGTTGTAAGAGATGCTGGACTTCTTATGTACCACACCACAGGTACCTAGAAAAATGAAACATAAATACTTTCTGAAAGAAGGTCGTTTACACCCATGACTCAAAGATCCCCCAAAGATAAAATTACAAGGATCATGAATAAAAATTCACTATCGCTAAGTCAACACAAATAGATCTTTCTCAAAACGTCTCTACAAGGAGCAAGTTGCAGAAAAATGCATACAGCATGATTCCATTTACGTAAAGTTCAGAAGGAGATAAAACTAAGTGATATTATTATTTAAATACATAATATGTGGTAAAAAAGTATATTTATATCAAAGGGTTGATTGGCACTAAATTCAGGATAGAGGTTGTTTCTGAAGGGATATAGAAGGGAAGGATCATTGTAGATGGGGCTTCGAAAGTACTACACAATATTCTATTTTTTAAGCTTGGTGGAGGGTACACAGGTGTCCTTTTCATTATGATTCTTTAAACTTTATATTTCCACTATATACACATGTTTTCCAATAAAGAGAGAGAGAGAGGCTGCAGAGACCCCAGACTGCCAACCCAAGTCTGGGCACTGTCACAGCAGTAAGTAACTCACCACGGCCACCACGTCTCTCAGTGGACCTTCAGGTGGCCTTCTTCTTTTCAAAGGATGTAAAAAGAAACAGCAGACGATCTAAGGATGTGCCATCAATGGTTCAGGGAGCAACACACTAACAAGAAAGCATTTGGGGTGATGAGAACTGATTCCCTGGGGAGAAATGAGAACAGCCAGCTTTTGAGAAAGGTCTATTTTGCCACTTTCATTCAGATGAATGAAAGCATCGGGCACTGACCCCAAATGCCTTTGGCTTAACCTTAAAGCAGACACACTCTATCCTCTGATGAATATGAGTGCCTGAGGCAAAGGAGAAAAAGAAGAAAGAAGACCCCTTCTCTTGACTTCAGCTAATTAGGAGTTCTTTTCCAACCATGCAACTCAGAGACTACCTGGGGCGTCTTATCTGCCAACTTGACCCCATTAATGGGATCAGCGGTAGCATTCTCCCATCTCCTTCATGAGCATGGCAGAGGCCTCGTGTGGAGCTGTCCATCAGACATGTTGAGAAGAAGCTGGGTTCTGAACAGAAGGGATCAGGGGAGAGCCTGAGTCACCTGTGAGCTTTGTGTGCTGCTGGTCTGAGATTCAGTCATCATCCCAGGTCGGGGTGCTTCTCATCATGATTCCTTGGCCCTTCATCCATCAAAATACTCCCCAAAGATTCAGTGAATCTCCATTTTATAGGAGAGAAAACAGGAGGACAGGCTAACTTTCTAAGAGCTGAGCTGTGAACATGTAACAGAATTGGGGCTGGATCTCACAGCCCGGCCCATCGGTCTGGGTCCTCGCTTCCCCTCCTTGGAACAGAGGAAGAGAGTACAAGGAAGACACTGAAAACAGAGAAAAAGGCTGAGACTAGGAATGTGTGGGAGGCTAGAATAGGATGAGAATTCCCATCACCAATTTTTATCTTCGTTGTTCCGTCTCACAAATTAAGACTTTATCAAGCATGCTATTTCCTACCCTGGACTTCTGGGGAGAAAAAGAAATTTCTGACTCAGGAAAGCAATTGCTTATGCCAAACAGAGAAAGCAGGGACCCGCCTTTGTGTCAAGGCACTCGATTTAGGCTTGGAATTCTGAATGCAAAGTAATGAAATAAAGGAGCTCTGAAAATGATAAGCGGTGTAAAATAAAAAGTACACTTAATGATGTCCATGACTTGAAAAGAGGACATTTGGCAGCCAAATCAGTGAAAAGAAATGAATACTCAACAGAACCCAATGATAATGTATGAAATGAGTCCTGCTGACTGATACTCCAGAAAGACGAAGCTGATGACACAGAGCGAACAATGCAGGTAAATTGTTCTCCTCAAATGTATGCCTGGCGTCAAGTCTGAAGTGTGATTTCTATGGCAGTACTTGGAGAAAATTATAGCACGCTAATGTAGGTGCAGATTTTTCTTTTGTTATTACCCTACCTCCTCCCTTTTTCCCCAACCCTTTTAAAATAATTTTCCTGCCTGCCCACTTTTCCCCCACCCTCACTATTTAATAATTTCACTCCCCCCACCGCACCCCTGCACCCCCCGCCATGCTTTTTCCCTCCATGCACCAGCCTAGGATGGGAATATTTGCAGGGGGTCATGCGAGGGGATGAGAATCTATAATAGTGATTCACAGGCAAGGGTGAGGCAGCCACTCCTTGGAATTTTAGCCAAAGAGCTGAGGGTTTTGCAAAACCCTATCTTCTTGGAGACTCTGCTCCAAGCCCCCTCCATTTCCAAATCACAGCTGCATGGTGTCCCCGTGACTGCAGACACTGCTGCACCCCTAAAGGGCATTGTCTGGAGAAGGGCTGAGAATGGCAGGGCTGAGAATGGCATTAGAAGAGAAAGGAGAGAGAATGCAACCTGTTGAGTATTCATGAACTTTCTTTTACTTTTATTTTCTTTTTTAAGTGGCATAGTGGTTTTTTCCCAAAAAAAAAAAAAAATACAACACAAAATCCTATTAAATTTCCTAAAAATAAGATGGAGTTGTTTGGGCTGAGGCAGGTCAGGGGTCTGCAGCCCACAGGTTCAGCCTGGGCCTGGCACACTCCCCACAATGCAGCCCCCAGGGCATCTCCAGGGAGCCGGGGGATGCTAAGGGAAGCAAATCGGCAGGCCTGAACCAAAGGCCCCCACCAAACCAGCCACGTGGACAACAGCCACACATGGAGGCTGGCTCACTTTGAATAGAGAGATAGGCTGGGCTGCCAACAGCAAAAAAGAGTCTAAAATTCTTCTCCCCGATTTTGCAGTGAAAGTCCCAAACTCACTTCTTGTGTTGCATTACTCTCTTAGGGTGGCCCTAACAAATTACCAAAAACTTGCTGGCTTAGCACAACAGAAATTCATTCTCTCTCAGTTCTGGAGGCCGGAAGTCTGAGATCACGACGTCGGTGCGTTTGGTCCCTTCTAAAGTCTGTGAGACTGTCCATGCCTCTCTCCTGGCTTCTGGTGGCTCCCAGCAGTCCTTGGGGTTCTTTGTTCCTACAGACACACCACTCTAGACTCTGCCTCCATCTTCACATGGCTGCCTGTGTCTCTTCTAAAGGGTGCTCACCCTCATCCAGGGCCCGCCTTCATACAAGATGATCTCATCTCAAGATCCTTACCTAAGTACGTCTGTAAAGACCCTGATTCCAAATAAAGCCACATCCTAAGGCTCCTAGTGGACACATCTTTTTTTGGTGGTCCGCTCTTCAGCCCACTACATATGGGCACACAGCCTTGGCTCTCCCACACCAGGTGTACAGGCAGGTAATATTGGTTGGGGTGACCAACGGCGCCAGTTTGCTCAGGACTAGCCCCGTTTTTGCACTGAAAGTCCTGTGTCCTCGGAAGGCCCTCGGTCACAGGCAACCTGGGCGTTTGGACACCCTCGTGTTGGCTCAGGAAAACTTGGGAGTAATACTATAGGGTGTTCACAAAGGAGAAATTCAAACGGCAAGTCAGGAAGGGCTGGACAACTAGAGGAGGTACCTGGACAGAACCCCCAGACCAGATCAAATGTCAGATCTAACCCTCATGGGCTCTGATTTCTGAGTGCTGACTGGCACCTTTGGACTTAGACAGCTGTCCTCACAGTGCACCTAGAAACATGGCTTCGCGACAGCCAGAAGTGGGACGGCCCAACTCATGAGGTAGGAAGGATATTCAAAGGGCCATGCTCTTATCTCCCTCTCACTGGTCTCGAATTCCTGCCTTGATTGTCACTCTTTAAGCATCTTCATAATGATGAGGATAAGCTTTGAAATCTTTGTTGAACAATGAAAAGCTTGGGAATCAGAAAGGCCTCAAAATGCAGACAACTAGCATCAGACCCAGTCTCCTGAATTCATTCTTTAAGCTCCCTAAAAATGTCTCTTATAAATATCTGTCACTCCCAAACATTTCAGTGGTCAAAATATTTATTCTCATCTGAAAGCGCCAATTTAAGAATTCCTCAGACTTTGCTAAGCCCTTGGAATTTGAAACCCACTTGGAATGACCGCCTCTTTATCATTTTTCTACTATGTCGAGGTACGGTACTGAGATGTCACTGGTAGGATCTGTTCTTGGCTGGCTCTGATATATGGCTGAGCACAGAAATTGCATATGCCCGCATTTGCAGGTAACTACAGTTGAGATTTTCTGCACACACCAATAAAAGAAATGAGATTTCAGAAAAGAGTAAATTTATCTCTGAGACTGCTGCACTGAGAGGGGATCACTGGGGTATTCCCTGACTCTATCAGCCCTCTGCTCTAGACTGGTCTCTGCAGCTCTGGCTTTGTAACTCTCAAGAAGCATTCAAGGCAGCCAATAAAAATAAAAATAAAAGAAACACATCCTCCCAGCATAATAACCCTTTGTGTTCCAAAGGTGCACACTTCTGGCTGAAGGTCAATGCTATGGCCGACCCCAGCAGAGAAGATGGCCATGGTGGGGTGAGAGCAGGGGGTAGGGAATTTCACTTATGAAGAACATTTTGTGTCGTGGTGTGGAGGTGGCAGGGGGTAAGAGGTTTGTGTAGAACTAAATGCATATCATATGAGTTGGGCATGTAGTGGAGACCCTGCCAATCCAAGTCAAACCCACCTTTACTGCCCACCTATTAGTTGCACTGTGGGCAGTAAAGGAGGGCACTTGCCCTTCGGTCAGGTATTCATAAAAATAGTGCCGTTTAGTGAGGTTTACTCCGTATCATGAATTTTCCAGCATTATACACAACATTCTAGTCACTCTCTTTGTACAGATAAAGGAACTCACAAAGTCATATGGTCAAGGTCATACAACTAGAAGATGGTAGAACAGGAGTTCTAATCCTGGTCTCTCTCTGACTCCCAAGCTCCTTCTCTTCCCACCAGGGTCTATGCCAGGGAATGGAGTGGTAGGACTGTGAGCCCCTTACTCGGAAAACGGGTAAAAACAAGTTCCTTTCCAAAATTGTTAGGCCAAGTTCCAGCCCTACCAGCAGTGTGGGAGAATTTCCCCAGGCCCACAATCCTCACCCACACTTGATAATGTCAGCCTCTTATATTTTTGCCAAGCTGGCTGGTATAAAATAGTGTCCATTATGGTTTTAATTTGGAGTTCCTAAATTTTGACACCTTTTCTTATATTTACTCGCTACTCCCGTTTTCTCTGAATTGCCTGTTCAAGTCCTTTGTCCATTTTCTATTGAATTATCTGTCTTTTTAAAAATGTATCCATAGTGTTTCTATATATACTGAGTACTAATATTTTTTCAGATATTTGTGTGTGTGTGTGTGTGTGTGTGTGTGTGTGTGTGTGTGTGTGTGTGTGTATGAAATAACTTCTCTGAGTTGGTGAATTTTTCCATTTTTTTTACTTTATGATACCTTTTGATGAACTGAAATTCATCAGATTTATGAGTCTCTAAATTCATGGGTTTATGCTTTTTGTATCTTCTTCAAAAAGTCAATCCCTACCCCCAAGTTCATAAAAATACCTTCCTATAGTTGTTCCTGTTGTTTAGAGTTTGGAGTTTGCTTTTTCACATTTCAGGAGTTCATCTACTTGGGATGAATTTTTTGTGTATGGTGACAGTAGGGACCTGACTCCATTATTACTCTCCTGTAGGAGTTTTTAAGCTGTCCTCTCACTATTCACTGACAAAGCAAGCTGCCTCTTCCCATTTGTCTGCAATACCATCTGTCATAAACCAAGCGTCCTTAGGTACAGGTCTGTTTCTAGCATTCTATCCTGTTCCACTGGTCTATCTGTTTCTCCCTGTGCTGCAGCCATGGTGTCTTAACTTATTTATAGTTTTGTAATTAGCTCCCCTTTCTCTCTTAATTCTTTCACATAAATTTGAGAATCAGTGTATCACATCCTCTTCCCGAAAAGGCCTGTTGCAATTCTGACTGGAAGTGCACTGAATCTTTAGATCATTTTGTGGAGAACTCACATGTTACAACATCGTCTCATCCTATCATGAACATGGTATGAGCTCTCCATTTATTTAGATTTCTTAATGTCTTTTGAAAAACTTTTATGATTTTCTACATAGAGGTTTTTTTGCATCATTTGTTAAAGATTTATTCCTGGGTACCTTTTCATTATCAAACTACTGGTGAAGTAAATAAATAGAACTTAATTTGGTATTTTGCCTTTGTGTCCAGAAACCGTCATAAACTCTTTTATTAAATTAATAATTTATTTATAAATTGGAGAGGAGGGTTTGGCATACGAAATCAGATCAGCAAATAATAACAGGGCTCTTACTTTTTAAAGAACAATATAATTTGAAACCAGCTGGCATCAGACCAAGACCAGTGATTTCCATTTTCTTTGCATAAAACATTAACAGGATACAGGGAAGGGATCGCAATGAACCCCAGTTCTCTACTGGCGCCCAAAATAAGAAAAGATGCAGTAATATGGGGCAAGGACCATGCACATTTAACCATTAATACATTTGTCAGATTACGGATAAAGGTAACCATCAGACTCAGGGAACATCCACTATTTGCAGTGCTTTATGTACATTGTCACATCTAAGGATCCGTGACAATGAAGGAAAGAAAAAGAAAAAAAAACTGGAAAGACCGAGTGTCTTTTTAAACCTGAGGTCAAGAGCTTAGCGTTCTTTGGAGACAGACCTCATATTATCAATGCCAGGCACTGCTTTTTTATAACACAAGGACCTAATGAAATACGTCTTGAAGAGAGAAACAATGCACTATTGTGTCTAGCAAAGTTTGGGCCAACGTCTCAGTGTTGCATATGTTTGTGTTTAGAGAAATAAATCTGCCTTAACAATTCTTTAATCAGCAGCATAATAACTCCGAAACCACCATCTGCGAGTTTAATCATCAAAATACTGGGAAAAATCTGATGCTGATCCTGAGGGAAAAGCCTCAGCAAAAGAAGGCTGAGCACACACATGCAGACTGTGGCTGCAAGACGACAAGCGACCCCGTCAGCTCATGCAGCTTGGCCAAACCAGCTATTGAGCATTACAAAATCTGTTAACTCAATGCATGTCTCTTTTTTTCCAAAGAAACTTTTTGGGATCACCCAGCCTGGTTCAATGACAGAGGCTTGATCCTAAGAAGAGAATCCTCCACAATTATTGCGTGTTTTTTGGAAATGGGTGTTACAAGTCACGTGTCTCCCGCGGGGGTCCAGGAAGGCTAATAGTCTGTCAGCTCCTAGACTAATTAACCCAAGCTCTTGAGGGCAGGATGCAAATGAAATCACCATCGGGGCTGCCTCTCAACTTTATGGCCCAATGCCTACCTCAGGTCTAGCACACGCTAAGGATTCATCAGTGTTTGTGAGCTGTATCTGCATATGTCTTTGCAAAGTCTTTGATTTATACTCTGAGAACTGCTCACGAGAGCATGTCGGTTCATCAAACATGCTAACATTATGCCAGTAGAGCGGGGAGGGAACATTAAAATGCCAAGAACCCAAACCTAGAGCTTAACAGAGCACAGAACGGACAATTAAATTCACGAACTTTCCACTATGCATTTACATGGTGGAAAGTTCATGAACTTAATTGTCCAACCATCATATGACAGAGGCAGAACATCAGCTATAAGCCCCTCCACCTTCTCGGAGCAAGCCGCTGGAGATGGACCTCATGGGTAATTCAAAGGAATGAACAGGTCAGAAAAAGTGGTACCTTCCTTACACAGGACAAAGGCAATCCACTCATCACTATTAATTAGGGCTCCACCTGCCCATCCCACCTATGGGGGCTTCAAAAGCAAGGGCCTGATGGCTCCTGACGTTCCTTTGTCATGAGACTCCTGTCTGCAGTCTGCCATGAACCCTGACTAAAAGTAAAGGATGATAATAATTATAACAAGAACAAAGATACTCAGAGTTTTTATTTTGTGCCAGGTATGGTCCTAAGTGCTTTAACATACACATATATGAGTTAATGGGATGAGGTTCTCTTCCTGACTAAACCCTAAACACAGCTCGAAATGTCACTGTTGTGGATGTTGTATGTGTATATGATATCAGCATCTGTCTTCCATCCTTCTAAAAATTCCATTGTACTTCCAGAGTGAGACTCCTGAGAGGTCCTGTCAATTACCCCCTCACTAGAGACTATACCTGGAAAAGAAATTAAAAAGTGAAGCACCGACAGATGTTTAAAAGATTTTCCCGGTGTCTCCCTATGTCTCTGAAGAGCCAACAAGGAAGTAAAGAAGTAGCTCTCATCAAGGAAATAAAATTGTACACAGACCAAAATTACAGCAAGTCATCAAACTTAGCAGCCCCTGGTCTTGTCTTCAATCAGTTACTTTGAAAAGTGGCTGGCTGTCTCCTACACATTTTTCAATCTTGATTCCTGTGCATTTAGGTGTGTACATTATACAGGAGGAAAATAAGGCTCTCCAAAGACAAATATAAATTCATAACCAAACTGTCAACATGGGAAGCATTGGGAATAATGTACCCCTCCTAGTGTATTTCATGCCCCCGTTCAAACAGGATATTTGAAAAATATGTTGACCACATGTATCAGTGACCAAAGGAGCATAAGGCAAGCTGAAGAAAGGTTGTTTTAATGTGAGACCCAGAGATGAGTGGTGACTACCTGATTTCAGACTTGGCACGTTAAAGGAACCATCCTGAAATTCAAGGGTTAACAGCTCAGGCTCCATCAATCAGTCATCAGTGAGTATCTATGGAGAGCCTCGTTCACAGCCCTGGGCCAGGTGCCATGGAGAATATAAGAAGGGAGAGCAGGGAGAGTAGAAGACAAGTTGGCTTTTGAGCCAATAATCTAATCACAAAAATGTCACATCTGAAGTCCATCAACTAAATTATACAGAGGGTGCCAAAACAATGTGTATACATTTAAAGAAAGGAAAAAATAATAAAATTGTAATACTCAATATATACCAATAACAAAAGATGAACACAAGTCACGTTTGACTCCTGCAATCACAAGAGGTGCTCAAAGTGGTTCCCATCAGTGTCCAGACACTTCCGATTACGGGGAACTACTGCTTGAGCAACGTTGACCAAAGTGTCCACTTGTATACATTGTGTGTGTGTGTGTGTCCACAGCCAGGGTCTTGGCTTGGGTCTGTATTTATTTAGGTTGACCACCTACCCCACCCAGACCCAGAACATGGGAACACAGAGATGATTAAGACGCAGATGCCAGCCTAACACTTTCACTTGGCAGAAGGTAACAGATATGTAAGAAGAACCTCCCTCTTCCTTGCCATTCAAAGGAAGGAAATTCCACCAGGTCATGTGACAGATAACCATGTTGTTAATCCTATTGGCCTCATTGAAAGTCTTCTACTAAAAGCCTTATAAAGCACCAACATGTTCTTATTGGTTGTTCCCTCCAGGTCCCTAGGGAGAGTCCACCATTCTCATTTCCTTTCTCACCTGAATCCCAGAGAGGCTCAGCGACCTGCCTTGGGCCACACAGTAAGCTGGCATAAAAGCTGAGATAAACCTCCACGCACCTGCCATGGCCACGAGTCACACTCCACACCCCACCCCTGCAGTGGCCTGAATTCCAGTATGTCCTTCAGTGACAGAAAGCACCAGGGATGCCTCATACTTCTAGGTCAGCTCGCACGGTACCCTGATTCTGTAGGCCGAGCTTCTACTAAACTCCATGGGGCAGGCAAAGAGCCCACCAGGAGAGGCCAGGCCAGCAAGTCAGCTCCAGCAATCCTCCTTTACTACATCTTCTCACCTGTTTGTCATGCTCTTCCCCATCCCCACCCCCACCCCACCCAAACAGCAGCAGGAGGTATGTCCTGTCACCCATCAGATAGCAAATAAACAGCACCCTATCCCATCATGCTGAACCCCAGCAGTGCTGCACTTCCAGAAAACACAATAGAGAAATCTCATCCTTTTAAAACAGACCCTTTTCCAGTTTTTATCAACATTGTACAGTGTTTCTTAGCATTGTGAGAGATTTACTACAGGTTCTCGGGAGATGACATTGGCATGTCATGGTTCAATGAAAACCCAGGGGCTTTCCACCCACCCTTCAGTCTCGATGTGCTCGCTGCCGAGGCCTTATTCTCTACAATCCAGACAGCTAATCTGAGGAGGCTCCTTATGTTCATCAGAACGGACCCTCCCTGCTCCCCTGCCTACTAACATGTGTGCATTCTAGTGACAGGGCCCAGTCCTCGTCCAGCAGGAAGAGATGCGTGGCAGCCCAGTGGGGCCAGAGAGAGAGAAGACCGGAGGACACGTGTCATCTTTTCTACTCCTCAAGTCCCATCCCCTGGGTAGGCACTGATAAGGGCTACACACCAACAAGTTGGACACACAAACTAGAAGTCCTGAGCTGAGAAAGTCCTTCAGAAACCACCCACTCCAGCACCTTTTCTTTTAGGGATAAGCAGAGCACGAGGCCCAGGATAGCTGTGCAACTTTCCCAAAAGCACCCAGCTAGTGGGGGAGCTTAGGATCTCATATCTCCTGATCCATTACTGTTTCTGTCACCCAACCGTGCCCTGCCCTCAAGGTTGCATAGGTTTGGCAACGGGAGGACTGTTGCAGTAATATGATTGACACAGAGCTGTGGCATAAAATGAGGGCCACCTGCGATTTCAATGCAGACTTGCTTTTTCCTTGTCTGCCAAGGGCCCCATCAATAACATGCCAACGCCAAAGCCGGTTCCCACACAGGGAAGCTGGCGCAGAGTCAGGTTAAGTAACCTTCCAGAGTGAGTCAGCGGTCCTCCCTGCAGCCTCTGCCCGCCCTACTTGTTCGGATTTCTTGCTGCCCCGAAGCCTTGCCGCCTTGCCGCTGTTATCCTTGGCAAACACCACTGTATTGTTCCCCGCGGCCCGGGGTCAGACGCTGGGAGAAGACACTTGGAACGAGACACAGCAGCTCCACACAGAGCAGGTGGAATTTGGACAGGGGCCAGTTGCTAATCACAGTGAGACAAACTTTCATTTCAGTCTCTCTGGGTTTTATGGTTCCCATTTGTTTACCTGCTCACGTCCGCAGGTTAGTGGGGAATGAGCTTTGATCTCGCTCCAGCACCAACACCACCATTTGCTCATGGCGGCATTGAGCGAAGGAAGCCTGGAGAGTGTTGCAGGGCAGGGGTGAGCCCCATCCAACCCCCCAGGGGACCCGAGACTCCTCTCCTGGGCCCTTTGACACCTGAGGCTCATGCTTCTCATGGCCCAGGCAGCCTAGTGCAGTTGTTCATCTTTTAAGTGTTGGTCCTGCTTCTTAGAGGGATGGACGGACGCCAACCTCCCAGGAGACGGGGTTGCATCTTACAGCTTCGTGCATGGCTACTCAGGGAACACTTGTGATGATAATGTGAGGAAATGACAATGAAAACAAGGAGATGAAAACTCAGCAAAGTCTAGAACAGTAGCCACATCAAGATCCCTGGGACCCCAGGTCTCACCTTGCCTTCAGGGAACAAGTGAAGAACACAACCCTCGGACCCAAGCCTGGATAACAAATAGCTAGTCCTGTCCTGTGTCACCGGCCTCTGGGATGCAGCCGCAGTGATGTCTCCAAGGCCATTCAGACAATGGTCCCCTAAAGAGCAACTGGATAAGGACAAGAATTTGGAGACAAAGAAAGAAAGCACATCTCTTCCCACTGGTTGAGAGGTGGGCTGAAACAATATTTCAGACACTCAGCCCTGTACTCACTGGATGTGGGAGATACACTCTGTGACTCCACATGTGACCTTCACAAAGTCAAGCAACCTGACCAGCCTCAGAAAGGGGGAGAAGCTGAGAAGCCCAGGCAAGGAGCTACGATGATTCACCTTAGCACCGCAGCCCTCAGAGGCTAAGCCTGGGCCTCAGCTCCATCATCAGAAAAATGAGAGTGTTGGGCTGGGCGAAGGCAAAGGGCTCTTCCAAATTTAACATTGACGCCTGCCTTGAAGTGTCATGAGAATACGTATGTCGGTTGCATGTTTGCAGTTAACACATGTCATACAGTATACTCATGGACCCAGGACACACGAAGTCCAATCAAGATTTTACAGCAAATCCCAAAATATTGGTAATTTTTCTGGCCGACAGCAATGGTGACCTGGGGCCCAAATTTGTCATGAATTTACTGGCCATTAGAAGAGGAGGAGTCTTGGATTTCATAGATAAGGAAAACTGAGACTTTGAGAGGCCAAACAGCTTGTGCAAGGTCTTGCAATTGGGAAGGGACACACCCAAGTCCACTGGACTTTCCAGTACAAGAGGGGGTGGGGGAGAGTTTATGCAGCAGGGGGCCAAAAGAGAGATAAAGAAAGAATAAGAAAAACCAACTTAGAATGCCTTTAAGTGGTTCATTTCATCTCTTTATACTTCCCCGTTTCTACCTCTCTACTTCTCAAGGAAATATTTCAACCATTCACTAACTTTGAGGACCATGAAAATATGGGTTACGCAAAACCAGAGAAGCACCATGTCTAACCATTTAGAAATTGCTCCTCTGTGGGCAAAAAAAAAAAAAAAAAAAAAAAAAAGTGAGAAGAAAGCTTTAGAGGTGCCATCTTGTGAAAAAGATAAAGGGACTTTTTCCGCGTTCCCAGATTTTTTTTTGTAATGGTTTGGCTCCATGAGATTCTTACATATATAATCTGCAGGTGCTTTAAAGAACTAAATTTTTTAAACTAATCAGGAATGTCTCAAAAGAAAACAAACTGCTTTTTATAAGTGAGCTTGGCAGCACTGTCTCCTGCGCTCTCGCACAGCACGGAGCCACGCGGCCCACTCCTGTATGGGCAGTGGGTTGTAAAGGCTGTGTAATTGCACCAAGCAGGAAACATGCACATGACATGGGCGTCTAGAGAGCTTTTGAGAAGGAGTATGCAAGGACCTACCAGGGCTCCTTAAAGGGAGAACTTACAAGCCTGACCATGTTTCTGATTTCAATCTAAATGGGTTTCACACAGCTCCAATCAGGCAACTCAACATGAGTTTTCAGAGGCGTCTCCTCCAAGGGACTCAGACTTTCATTGATTTCCGCACGTGGCAGGAGAGGTGGAGGGAAAGTTTTTACACCTTTAAACCAGAGAAGAGTGTTTTGTTTTTGTTACAACATGTAATTGCTGTGTCACAGGCCAAGTGCCCAAAGGGTCCAAAAGTTGCAAACTTGAAACAGGCATGGCCTAAATCCCCCAAGGGCAGTTGGATTCATAGCCCCCAGCGTGTGGCATCTCTTAGAATGCATTTGCAGCCAAGGGCGCTGGCCCCATGTGGGGCCAAGAACAGCTCCAGGAAAAATCATATGCTTGGCCATTTGAACTGAGACCAACAAAAGGGAAAAAAATATTTCCTCCCCAGGTTCCTCTTCCCTCAGTACTAAGAACCTGCCATCTTTATGTGCACTTTTTAGAAATCACCACAAATGTCTTTCAACAGGAATTGCTCAAGCCTAGAAATATGAGCTCATCAGTTCAGGCAGGATGCGTTTCAAAAATGAGTCATCACTCAAAAGGAATGTGTTATTTTTCCTTTAGCAAAAAGGAAAGCCCCACCCCCTCACCCCTTGTTCATATTCATAGAATGGCCTTTAGCCTCACGCTGTAAAACATGAAGACATTCCAGCATTTTCTTCTGGAAAGTTACAGGACCTGGATAGTTCTGGGTGCGATGTCTGGCAGGAATTATTGTGCCAACTATGTGCCCAACAACGATAGTTATGCTGCTTTATGTATGTTACACATGTAACTGCATGAATGTCGACAAATAAAGTTAATCACAAATGAAACCATTGTTCAAGTCATCTTCTCCATGAATATTTAGTGATGTAGGAAATGCATCATGTTCAAGGGGAAAAGCAAGGCTGAAAATTCTATATCCAGTATAACCAACAACTTTTAAATTTTATTTTATTTTATTTTTAATTAGTTTCAGGTGTACAACACAGTGCAATAGTTATACATTTTACCCCTCAAAGTGACAACCCCCCACCCCCAATATACCACCCCACACACCCCCATATCATATATATCTATTACTCTTCCTCTGACTCTCTTCCACAGTATAATCCACATCCCGTGACTATCTATATATATTCAATTACAGTAGGTATACCACCTCCACTTTAGTAATACAGTGCAGTGATCAAACCTCTACTCCATCCATGAAATGGTCTCCCTAACAAGACCTATGATCATCTGACATTCCACAGAATATTTACAACATTATTAATTATATTCCCCAAACTGTTTTTCCTATCCCAGTAGCAATATTGTAGTTGCCTATTTTTGCTGTCTAATCCCTTCCCTTTCTCCCTCATCCCCATTCCTTTCCAAATTAGCAACCCTGATTTTTCCTCTATATCTATGAGACAGTTTCTGTTTACTTGGCTCATTCATACAGTTTTTCATATTCCACATATAAGTGAGATCATATGGTATTTGTCCTTCTCTGACTGACTTATTTCACTTAACATTATAGTCTCTAGGTCCATCCATATCATTGCAAATGGCACAATTTCATTCTTCTTTATAGCGGAGTAATACTCCATTGTATAAATATACCACAGTTTCTTAATCCAGTCATCTACTGACGGGCATTTTGGTTGTTTCCAAGTCTTGGCTATTGTAAATTGTGCTGCTATGAACATCGGGGTGCATAACTTTTTTTGAATAAGTGTCTTGGTTTTTTCAGGATATATACCTAAGAGTGGAATTGCTGGGTCAAACGGTAGCTCTATTTCCAGTTCTTTGAGATACCTCCATACTGACTTCCATAGTGGCTGCACCAATCTGCAGTCCCACCAACAGTGCAGCAGGGTCCCCTTTTCCCCACAGCCCCGCCAGCACTTGTTGTTTGTTGATTTGTTGATGATAGCCATTCTGACTGGAGTGAGGTGGTATCTCATGGTGGTTTTTATTTGCATTTCCCTAATGACCAGTGAAGTTGAACTTTTTTCATATGCCTGTTGGCCATCTGTATGTCCTCTTTAGAGAAATGTCTCTTCATATCTTCTGCCCATTTTTTAATTGGGTTGTTTGTTTTTTTGGTGTTGAGTTTCATGAGTGTTTTATAAATTTTGGATATTAACCCCTTATCAGATATATCATTGGCAAATATATTCTCCCATTCAGTAGGCTTCCTTTTTGTTTTATTAATGGTTTCCTTTGTTGTGAAAAAAACTTTTAAGTCTGATATAATCCCATATGTTCATTTTTTCTTTTACTTCCCTTGCCCGTAGGGATGTATCAGTAAAAATATTGCTCCAGGTAATGTCTGCAAATGTACTCCCTATATTTTCTTTTAGGAGTTTTATGGTTTCAGGTCTTACATTTAAGTCTTTAATCCATTTTGAATTTGTTCTTGTATAAGGCGTAAGGAGATGATCCAGTTTCATTTTTTTGCATGTGCCAGTCCAATTTTCCCAGCACCATTTATTGAATAGACTATCTTTACTCCAGTGTAAATTCTTGCTTCCCTTGTCATAGATTAACTGTCCGTAAATGCTTGGATTTATTTCTGGGCTCTCTGTTCTGTTCCACTGATCAATGTGCCTGTTTTTATGCCAATACCAAACTGTCTTGATTACTGTGGCCTTGTAGTAGGTTTTGATGTCTGGTAGCGTGATCACCCCGACTTTGTTTTTATTCCTCAGAATTGCCGAGGCTATTCTGGGTCTTTTATGATTCCATATAAACTTTAGGATTATATTTTCTATTTCTGTGAAAAATGCCCTTGGTAGTTTGATAGGAATTGCATTGAATCTATATATTGCTTTAGGCAGTATTAACCAACAACTTTTAAATCTGTGTATGATTTAAGAATGAATAGAAAAACTGAACTGTCCTATAATCGTTTTGGGTTTTTTTTAAAGATTTTGTTGGGGAATTGGGGGAGGGGAACAGCATTGGGGAATTGGGGAAGGGGAACAGACAAGTTGCTGTCTTTTTGTTCTTCAGTCTAGTTGTGGAGGACATTGCTTCACTGGCCTATGTTGGTATTATGATTGCACTCTTCCCGGTGAGGCAAATGGGTCGCCAGCCTCTGGATGGTCGCTCACCACGGCTCTTGGCAGCTCACACTGGCTGCCAGCCACTCACACTGGCTGCTGGCCACTCACTGTAACCTATGGCAGCCCACTGCAGCAGGGGCTGCAACCTACACCGTCGCCGGGGCTCATGCAGCCCAGCTCCAGGTGGAGCTGTTGTTCACCATCTTAGCTGTAGAGGGCAGTGTCACTGGCCCTCATATGTGGGATCCTAACTGGGGCCGCTGGCGTCCCAAAACCAGCTCTTAACCAATGCGCCACTCAGCTGGCCTTCCTATAATCTTTTTTAAAAATCAACTTAGTGGTTAAAAATTTAGCAAAACAACAATCCCCATGTCAAAATAGTTTGGTGAATGCTACCAAATTTTATCAATCCAGCGCTCTCTAAAAATTCTTCCAGAGAAAAAGAGGAAACAGCCCTATTTTATTTGACACAGCTGCTGTGAGTTTCAAACCAAACCAGATAAGGATGGCACAAGAAGAGAAAATTACAGGTTGTCTTCACTCATGAACAGAGATGTGAAAATCCTAAACAAAATTTTAGTAAGTCAAACCCAATAGTGTATTTAATAATAATAATAACAATAGTAACCAAAGCATCCTTAATGCAAATAATGTAAGAATGGAAAACATTAGAAAATATTTTAACATAGCTCCCCCATTAACACATTAAAGACAAAAATAAAAGCACTTCATAAATTTCAATTCCCATTCATAACATTTTTTAAATATTAGCAAACAGGGACAAAAACTTCTAACTGTAATAAAGAAAAATCTACTCACAAACATCATATTTAATCATCAAATGATAAATACATTCCCTTAAAAATTTTAGCAAACTGAACTAAAAGAGTATGACAAGAAAAACCAATAAGTAAGATTGAAAAGAAAGAGGTGGCCATAATTACAGATAACATTATAATCTACACAGAAAATTCAAGCGACTCCACAAAGTATTACCCTTAATAAAAAGGATCAGCCTATTTGTTGCATATCTCATTAATATATACAAATCTATTAGAAGGGCCAGCCTAGTGGCTCAGTTGGTTAAGAGCTTGCTCAAGAGTGCAAGCTCTGAGCACCAGGTTTGCCTGTTTAATTCCCGGCCCAAGCTGAGCAGCCACTGAGCTGCCAACAGGTGGCAGGATGGCTCAGCTAAAAAAACAAGCAAACAAACAAAAACAAGTCTATTAGAGAAAAAGGAGCTACCTTTATGAATGGGGTGGGCAAAGATTTTTTTTTTGGCATGATATTAAAATTATAAAGAATGAAAAAAAAAATAGACATTACTCCTTTGAGACAAAAGACAACATAAAAGATTAGGAGGAGATATCTGAAGTGGCTATTACTGCATAGAAGAGTTAACATAGCAGGCCTGAGGCTCCCGTCCTTAGAAAGGCCTGCTGGCAAGGTTGGCCCTCGGCTGGTATCTGAGAATTTGGATTTCAGGAGGGTTCCCACCATTCCCAGAATTGATAAGAGTCGCTCCCTGAGCTTAACCTGTTCATACAAACACTGTGGCTTAACCCCCACATCTGCTTTCCCTCTGGGAGTCTGGTATGCACTATGTAGAGGGTGCCTTCATGACCAGGCCCCAATAACAACTTTGGGCACAGAGTCTCTAATAAGCTTTTCTGGTAGATAACATTTCATACTTGTCACAATTTGGTGCAGGAAGAATTAAGCACATTACCCTGTGTGATTCCACTAAAGGAGGCGTTTTGGAAGCTGGTGCCTGGTTTCCCCTGGGCTTCACCCCATGCACCTTTTCCCTTGGCTAATTTTGGTCTGTATCCTTTTGCTATAATGAATCTTGGGCTGTATGACTATGTGCTGAGGCCTGCGAGCTCCCTAGGGAATCACTGAACTTGGGAGTCTTGGGGACTCCTAGCACAGTAACCAACAAAGATATGCTCGAACCTCCTAAAATTCAATTACAACAATGCATATGAAAAACACAAGCCATATCATGAGAAAAATGGGCAAAGGAAACAGACGGTTTTTAGAAGAGAAAAATCCTATGGTTAATAAAACTACGAGAAAATGCTCCATCTCACCAGGAATCAGGGAAACGCGAATGAAAATAATAAAACACCCTTTCATCCTCATTTCACTGACACAATTTCAGAGTCTGAAAATATAGAGTGATGGTGCAATTGCGGGGAAACCACCTTGTAAAATAATCTGGCAGCATCTAGTAAAGCTGAAGCCGTGTGTAGCCTGGGAGCTGGTGAGTTCCCTGAGCAAGGTAAGTGTGAAGTGTTACACGCACAAGTCTTGTACAAGGATGCTTCTTGTAGCATCACTTGTAACAGTGAAAAGTTTAAAAACAACCTCAGTGTCCATCCATCACAAGAGGAATAGCTACATAAATCATGCGATAGTCATTCATTAGAAAGTTCACCGCAGTGAAAGAAATGAAATCAGCAGATAAATCCTGAAACTAGCAACTAAAATAAGCAAGGTCTCAAAAGATTAACATAGAGTATGCTACTATGGTGAATGCTTTTATTTTTTTTTTTTTTTAAGATTTTATTGGGGAATTGGCGGAGGGGAACAGCGTTGGGGAATCGGGGAAGGGGAACAGACAAGTTGCTGTCTTTTTGTTCTTCAGTTTAGTTGCAGAGGATGTTGCTTCACTGTTGGTATCGTCATTGCGCTCTTCCCAGATGAGGCAGATCGGTCGCTGGCCTCTGGATGTCGCTCACCGCGGCTATTGGCAGCTCACGCTTGGCTGCCAGTCGCTCACGCTGGCTGCGGGCCACTCACTGTAGCCTATGGCAGCCCACTGCAGCAGGGGCTGCAGCCCACACCATCACCGGGGCTCGCACAGCCCAGCTCCAGGTGGAGCTGTTGTTAGCTGTAGAGGGCAGTGTCACTGGCCCTCATGTGGGATCCGAACCGGGGCCGCTGGCATCCCAAAACCAGAGCTTAACCAATGCGCCACTCGGCCGGCCCTGGTGAATGCTTTTAAAGCAGACAGTATTATACTTTGCTATTGGTTAATACATCTACTTACGAAGATATGTAAGTATCCATGAAAACACAGATGAGGCTAATTTCCATTATGAATGACGATGGGCAATAGAAGGGGAAAAAGGGAAGTGAGAGGTCTTTGATAATAACGTTTTATTACATTAAATAATGCATCAGAAGCAGATATGACAACATGCTAAAGAAGCATGAAGTTTACTGGGTCATGTTATTTTATTTCCTGTAGACTTAACTATTTTGAAATATTTCAAAAATTTTAAAAATCGGTAGACATTCGGAAAAAAATGTTCAACACTGATAGTTACAGGACCTTCTATTAGGTAGGAAAATAGGATTTCTTCAGTTTCTCAATGTACCAATTTATAGATACACTAGTTAAGCTTGCCTTTGGACCAAAGATTAGTATTATTCTAACCTGTCCTGTACAAACTCCAAAATGAAGTGATCCTCCCCCGATCAGCTCTGGGTCTAAATTAAATTGTATTAACCTGTGTCCACAAAGCAGAGAGCTGACAAATGTCATTGCTGTAAGGCAGAAGTTCTGTTTGGATGTTAAAATTCATCTTGCTACATCAATGTTAGACGGCCCTTAGCTGCTTCTCTCCCTCCCGTGGCCCTCTTACCCTACTCAGCTAAAGCAACATCATCTTCCATGTTCTAATGTCAAACATCTCTCTCCACAGTAACCTGCAGGAGTTTCTCCAGAGTTATAAAATCTCCGCAAAGCCTTCTTCAATAAAAAAAAAAAGAAGAAGAAGAGAACATATGAAATTAATTCACATCCTAACCGGTTTCCACCGGGGGTCTAAGCTGGTTTACATTTGATTTCCTTGAAGTGTCACATAGTTTTTATTTCCATAGGAAAAGATAGGTCAGCGATATTGACAAAATGTCTCACCCAGAATAGAGAAAATAAACATATTCACAAATCAAGCTCAGTTTGAATAACTGTGAGGGATAATCAGCTTAAAGAGGGGTTTTTACCTGAGGGTTTAACCAAAAAGAGGACAAGGTGTTATCTAAGCTGGTTCCTGCTGACAGGCGCACATGAACCTTTTAAGCTCACTGTGACTTAGTTCTTGGAGCTAACAACGTTGGTCGTGGTGGAGCATGCAAAAGCAGGCGTCTTTCTCTGATAATCATTAAAAACGAGTGAATTTGCTAGGCGTTGTTCCCAAGTTCAGGACACTTCCTGAGTTCAGGATTTGGCCAAACGTATGTATCTTCATACATGAAAAGCTGTTCTAAAGCAGTCATGGAAACATCCAGAAATCTGGAGGAATCAGCAACCGCACAGAGAAGTCTGCGCTCCGGTAGGCAGGAGGGACAATGCCAGTACCTGCGGTGACTGAGTGATGACCGCTGGCTCTCAGCCGGCTGAAGGCAGCCCCTGCAGAGGTCCCTCCACTACCAAGCCAGCACTAGAGTTCCCAAGTAGATCAGAGTGTCTCCATCAATATGCTCAGCTATTTGGGGTAGAAAAGGGTACCACCAGCATTGGTATCCCAGGGGCAGCAAGCAATGCATCTTCACTGTACGCCTCAGAGTCACCGAGGGTGCTAAAAGAATAATGAAGCCATTTGAATGTGCACAGCGGTGCTGGCACTGTCGGTGGTGTGACTGATAGAAGTGGTTTCCCTCCTCGACCCACCCCTCAGTGACACTGCGCATTGGAACCAGGGCTGATGTGGGCTCTGGCGCACTGTGGCCATCTGCTGTGACATCTCTGTGCAGAGGGGTTCCGAAAGGCCCCCGGAGAGAAAGGAAAAAGGGCAAAGCTTCCTGCGGGAGCTGGTAATGAAATACTGGATAAGGCAGGGGTTCCCCGCTCTGGCCTCCAAAAAGGTAAGTCTTAGCCATTCTGGGGCAAGGCGCCTGCTCTGTAACTAAGGGATGGCTGACGGTTCTTCACTGTGGCATTCTTATTGATTTTCCCATTAAATCCAAAACCCGATTTCCAGCCTTCAGGGACCTGCCGGTGCCCCTGTCCAGCCCTCGGGCGATGCACAACCCACCTCACCATCATGCTGGCCAATAGCTACCTCGCCCCCCACACCCACCCACCCAGGCCTCTCCTCTTCCACAATGTCCGCCTCTCTCAGCTGTCCGCTCTTCATCGACCCATCCTACCTTACAAATTCACTCACTTGATATTCCCCCCATCAATTACTTTTTAAAATATTTGTCAAAATCCTGTGCAGTGCCAGTGCCAGCCAAGCAGCACCGAAGGAAAAGCATTCACACTCGGGAGCAGCCTGGCCGTAGCTTTACTCTCCCACCCTCGGCACCTGTGTTCTGCATCAGTGTCAGCATGGAGACACATGCCTTTTCTAAGTTGTGCGTGTGCGTGTGTGTTCTGCCCTGACAAGCAAGTTTTTCATGCACCATCTATTATTATAATGTCTCCCCCAAAACCCTGCACACAGCTCTGCATACAATGAATTCTTTACTCTACTAACCATAGCAAAGGGCCCCGATTTTTGTTTTATGGTGTTTTGACAGTTGTGAAATTTAACAGCTTCTATGGCATGGACATCTATCCATCAACATGGATTCCTCAATGACCATAACTGGGGGTATGGAGGAGCGTCTGTCTGCCTGTCTGTCTCTCTACTGGAATATAAACTAGCCAGAGTCCTGAGCAGGGTCCTAGAAACCCCTTGCTGTACCTGGTGTTAACTCTTTCCTTGCTGTGGAGAGGTCCCAGAAATCCTAGCGGGGTGGCTTAGGTGGAGGTGGGAAGCAGACTCAGGACAGCAGCTGTTAACCACCACGTGGGGGGGGGGGATTCCATTATTTTAACAACCAGTGTGGCCGCCCACGTGCCCACCAGTAAACAGCAGCCCTGCACTGATGCCATAGAAGACGAGGGTGATGAAGGCTATGGCATCACCCATCCACGGAAGTACTGGTGATTCTCAGGCCACTGGCTAATGTTTCAAAGGTGGAACTTCACTGGGAGGGGTCTTCTCAAAAGTGACACCTGGAGGACACAAATTCCAAGGCTGCATCTTCAAGTCCTTTATGCTTCTATAAATCTTAAATTCGCCCAGGATTGATCCAGAACACTACATAAAGTTACTCTACAGACTTTTCAATGGTCTGTTGTCTGGACTGAGGTGTGTGAATTAAGTTTCCCAAAGCCCTCCCTTCTCCTGAGAACCAGTGACATGTGTGCCAGGAAACAGGGCTCTGGCCCGGCATTGCTTCATCAGGAAAGGACAGCAAGGCCCAGTGTCCCTGTCACTCCTCATCTTGGGGCACAACCACAGGGTGATAGCACTGCACACCATCAAGGGCTTTGATCCTCAGCAGACAGCCTACACGGTGTCTCAGGAGCACAGACCATGATGGATAGACAGATGGGCAGCTAGGGACAAAGGCCAGATAGCACAGACAGACCCTAGATGAAGCCATGGACAGCTCTGGCTTCTGCAGACTTCCAGTCATACCACTTAGACCCTACGTGCTGAACAGTCAATTCTCTCCACAAGTCCACTTCCTTTCTTGTCTTCCATTAGCCCACTACTCCTGCTCTCAGATTGTTCTGAGGGTCTGTGCCCCGTGTGGAATTCTGGACCAAACATGTAAAAAGGAACAACGGAGCTCAGTCCTGAGGTGCCTACAAACTCTCGAGAGCTAACGTTTCATCCTGATTTTACTCTGCCCTGTGCAGTGAATGAGGTAAACCTCTCTGCGAGCCCCTCTCTGGACCAAGTAGTGGAAGGGGCAGAAAACAGGAACCACCAACAGTAATAAGGAAGGATTAGAAGCACCTAAGCCCTAAGCAAATCACAGTGGGGTTTGTGTGTGTGTGTGTGTGTGTGTGTGTGTGTGTGTGTGTGTCCCTCACAGACACTTTTACACGATTTGGAGTCTAGTTCTAAGGAACACTTAAGACAGCAGTATGAGAAGAGAAGTCAGTCCCTCCTTCCCTCCCTCTCTCATGAAAAACATGAGAAAGTTCTAGAATACTTTGCATGGGAAATTCAAGAGCAATTGACCGCCTGCATGTTGCATGGCTAGAGGTGAGGCTGGGAGGTCAGGAGTGAGCCTTGAAGGTCACCTGAGGGATGTGGCCTGAGTTCATGCCACAGCCCAGGGACCTACTAATAAGGTGCGATGCTGCAACCCAACTCTGCAAGTTACGATGATGACACCATGCTTTCCTCTTCCCCTAGGGGGAAAAAAATAATAAGAAAATGTGGTAAAAGAAACTGCAAAAGTAGACTCAGGAATTCATGAGGCATCAGAATAATTCCTAGGTATCGAGGAGGATGATGCGGCTTTCACAGGAAGAAACTCTTTATGTGGCAAAGGAAAAATACACTGTCAGGAAACTCAATTTTGGGGTGAAAAAACACGAAAACATTCAGAAGATCATTGTACTAACCATAATCCTAAACAATGGCTCAAAAATGAGCTCTAGACACCTATTCCAGCATTTCCTTTACGTTTTTGAGAGAAGTCAATGCAAAGAAAGAATTCATTTTCTAGTAAATCACTAAAACATGGCTCTTCTAAAAGGTAACTCAGCTGATCATTTTTATGAGCTCATGCTCTTTTTATTGGCCTCATGTTGACAGCTGCTTTTTTGCTATGTGCCATATAGCATTGTTTTCTGTGGGGTTTGAGCTAAATATCTGCATCAATGAAATAAGAACAGGGACTCGTTCTCAGTGGGGACAACACGACTGCAGCTGGAAGTGGCCACATTTCGGCCTACGACACACACACCATCTTTACTAAGGGCTTCAGGGTTACACAGGTCATTCTAAGATTAGGGAGCAATATCAATGGATGGGGGGGCGCGAAGAGGAGTGGGGGCAGAAAGTAAAAGCCTTTCAGTCTGTGGTAGAAAACAAACTTGGAGATAAGAAGCCATATCTCCCTATTAAGGGCTACTCAAAGTGAAGTCCACAGATAGTACACTGAGGCCCAGAGATAAGGATAGGTATTATGAGTAAGCATTTGGAATCTTTTGCAGCAATTTGCATGTAACACATACATGTTGTTTCCAATCATTTAAAAAAAAAACATCGGGGGCTTATATTTTATATGTCTTTAGGGTTTTTTATTTCATGTTTCTAGTAATTCATTTTTAGTGTATTTTACAATGTGTCAATAAGCAATACATTGGAAATTTTAAAAATTGGTCCTTCATCCCAGTTTAAGAATTGTTCTCTACTATGACTTATATATGTATTTAAAAAGACAAGTGTTTTGTGGCCTTCAAATAATGATTTTCCTGTCTGCATAGAAATTTGCAGATTCCCTGGAATAACCCAAAGCAAAGCACTGTGTTCAAAAGACAGATTTGCCAGCAAAGAATGAGGAAAATGTGTCGGCTTCCAAAAAGCTAAAAGGAGTGACCTGGGAGATCCCATGAGGCTTTTCTGCTGTGATGTTTCCGGGGGGCCCTGCTCCAGCAGCACCATTCACCAGGGCACAGATTCCCCAAGATTCATCACAGCCAACGGGTCACTGGCACTGTCAACCCACCCCAGGCTACCTGGGGGCTGCAGAGCACCCTCCCTGTGATGAAAACCCCATCCAGAGGCCTGTAGGACCCAACGGCACCTTGAAATTGGAGGCAGGCAAGCAGACTTGCTGACAGAGAAATAGGAATGTGCCCATAAAGAAGGGAAATTAAACAGCCACATCTGCTACTGGCTTGGCCCAGAGATGGGCTTCAGAGGCGAATGGTATCAGAGAGACCTGTGGGTCACATCTGTCCTTGTCCAAATCCTGGTGTTGACAAAGCAGGTAGCTGGGACAATGGCTTGGGAGGAAGAAAGAGGGGGATGGAGGGGGGAGGGAGGTAGATAAGGCTCCAGCCATTGTGTCACTTAAGATGTCATGATCCTCATTTCTGAGGAATTCTGCTGCTGTGTGAGCCACAGAAGCCTCTGTGATCACCAGCATGGAGAAGGTGACCCGGTGCTAGCTCTGTCTTAAGTAATATTGGGCAAGTCACTTCATTGCTCTGTACTTTGTTCTTCCATCTGTGAAATGGGAGTGCTGAGCTATGTGATCTCATGCATTTATTCAAGGAACACATAGTTATCAGGCACCTGCTGTGTGCTGTAAGCGACACAGACACACCGCTGCCCTTGTGGGCTCACAGCCCAGTAGGCTCAGTGTTCCCTCCCCCAACTCTACCATTCTAGGGTTCTATGTTGTGTGCTTTTATTTCTACCCTGCAGTGTTTTTAGGTTTAGATTTGTATTTTACCAAAAATAAGAAAGGAAAAGAAAAAGCCACGTATCACGCATTATAGAAAACAAGACTGTTTAAGATAACTGACTACACCAAACCCCTAATTTATAAAACAAATTTAATTCAGAGCACATTGTTAACATATACAGAGGGTGCCAGATATATATATATATATATATATATATATATATATATATATATATATATATATATATACTGTTTAAGAAAGGAAAACTGTACTAAAATTGTAATACTTGATATATATATATATATATCATTAACAAAAGATGAATACAAGTCACATTTGATTTCTGCACTTACAAGAGGTGCTCAAAGTGGTTCCCATCAGCGTCCAGACACTTCTGATTACAGCAAACTACTGCTTGAGCAACATTGACCAAAGTGTCCACATGTAGACATTTTGGGGGGCGCCCCCAGTAGATTTATAAAGGAATCATTTCAAAGTTCTTTCAAATGACAAATCCTATAGTTCACATGTGAACGATTATAATATTTATCAAATGTTAGTTATAACCCAGGCATGTGCTAAGCTATTTCATATTCAATATCCTTTCATTTCACTACAAGCCTATGATGTAACATCTCATTCCCGTTTTAGTCAGAAAAAAATTGAGGCTGAATGGGGTTAAGACTAATTTGCCCCAAGACCCACAGCTGGTAAATGATGGATCCATGCTATGAAGTCAGCACTTATATGGTTAACTTTCTTACCTATTCACACCTTGCCCAGCAAAACCAATTATATACAGTGTGTACAAGCAGTTAGTAGTGGTGGGGTTTGGGGAAGGAGATAAGCATTTTCATATTTAACCACTCCAAAACCTACCCAAGTGACACACCCTGTATTTCACTTACATACCTTTAAACTGCACACATGCCTCCCATTGCGCATAGCGACTACTGCATGACATTTCTACTATACTCCAGTTCTCTTTATTTCAAATATCACAACAGAAAGCCACTCAATTGCTCGGAACACATCAACCCTGCAAAGAAAGGTACGGTGGGGCCCTCTCCCAGCCACAGGCAGTGTGGGGAGGGAGCAGAGGAGGGAGACCAAGGAGACAGCAGCTATTTCACCCACAGGAATGTGGGGAAGCCAATTTCTCTCTCTCTTTAGGAAGACCCTAACTTCTGAAAGGCAGGGAGGTCACGAGACCTCCTGCAGAGCCAGGCTGAGTGCCACATGGTGTCTGACAGATTGGCCCAGGGGCCCACCCAGTTGGTGGGGGGCCCTGCGTTTTAATACAACAGGCTTTTATTCTCTTAGAAACACTTAATGGCAGGCTGGTGTTGCAGGGCCTGGGAAAGGAGCCCCCTGCTGAGCTCATGGGAGTCAGAAGCCTTCGGTCAAGCCAGGTCCCAGCTGCATAAATCAGAGCCCTCTCCCCACTTTCCCTGTTTGCCTCACAAGCCCACCAAAAGAGGACCTTCATCCTGCCAAATGGAGTGCCCAAGTGCTGGGCTGTCCCCAACCCAGACCTGCCCACATGCGTGGCCCAGGAACCACTGCCTCTCACAACCCCCCACCACAACCCTGGATGTGCTGGAAAAGCTCCCCTACCTGGCGTTCTAGCCCCTAGAAACAAGTGGGTGCAGCGAGGTAGCCCTGGAACCTGGGAGGTCTCCATACAGCATTTGACAAGGCAAAGCTCCATGCCCCAGCTCATCCAGGGCTCTGACCCTGGGCACATGTGACATGTGTGCGTGTGCATGAGCATGTGTGCATATGAATGCGGGTGCAACTGTGGATTCCACCCTGCCCTGCAGGGGTGCTTCAAGTACCATATTTTTGGGTGTTTATCTAAAAGCATCAAGCAAGAGCCCAACAACTAGAAGTTTCTGAAGTGTGGCTGAGGAGAAAGAAAAGTGGCAGACAGCAATAAGGGATCTTGGCTCTCGCTGAACACACTCCACAATGTTTCTCAAACTTTAATGTATGTAAGAGTTCCCTGGGTATCTCAATAAAAGGCCAATTCTGTTTCGCTGGGTGTAGTGTAGGGCCTGGGGTTCTGCCCTACGCATTGTTCAGCCCCCAGATGATGGATGTCAAGCCACTGATCTTCAGACCACAACTTTGAGTAACAAGGCATTACAAAAAGAGGGCAATAAACAGACCACAACTTTGAGTAACAAGGCATTACAAAGAGTTTTACAATAAAACTCACTTTTATTTCAGTAATTGGGCACCACATTTTAGCGTGCCTAAAACTAGAGGTCACTATGAGTCCACGACTTTTCTACAAAGTAGAAAAGTTCATGACCACTGCAATGCTAGATGTAACTCAAGAGTGAACGCAGGTGTAAGGCAAGTTCTACAGAATCATTCCTTTCCTCCTGGGCTCTGGGAATCTCCTGCAGGATAGGAAGGCACATCCTCATCATTTTGTTACATCCAGTGCCTAAAATGGTGCTTCACATTTACTAAGTGACTAATACATGCTTGGTGAAATGGCTATTCTCTAATCCCATTAGCAGCCACAAGGGAGATGAAGATGATAAGTAATCAAACCACAGACCTACAATTAGGGCAGGGATAGCAAATACATCTCAACTTATAACAAATGCAGAGAGAATGGTGAGGGTTGCCTGGTGTGCTCGGTGAAGCAGAATCCTGAGGCTTCATTGGGGCTCCATGAAAAAGAGACCCATTGCCAAGGTCAATCATTAGTGTGCAACATGACTCGGGAGGAAATGGGAAGCAGCACGTGAGCCATGAATTTGCTGCCATTTCTAGGTTAGGATCTTCCCAAGTCTAGATAACAAAGGCGGGTAATAGTGTGCATACATTTTTTTCCATAATATACACAATTAAATTATAATTAAGGACTATTGTCTCCTTTATACCATAAAATACATGATGCTTAAAAGAACTGCAAACTCAGATGTACTTGGGTGCCTTCTCTAAAATTTTACCAAATTCAAAACTTCTTCTATTTCTGGACAATTCTTCCCTGAGTCCCACCTATAGTGACTGCTTCAGGTCTTTCAAAAGCTTCATTAATTATGTCTACTTCCTCCCTCTCCTGCTTAATATTTGTCTCCCAGAACCTCAAAGGCCATGTCCTCATCTCTCTGCAGAGATTCTGGATTTGGTGAAAACATTCCAACCTAGCTCATTATTTTATAATTCAAATGTGCTTAGCAAGGATCTTATGAATGAATACATCCAATTAATCTCAGAAACCTGGAGGCTTCTTTCAAAGTAGGTTTGCGACTTGTTTCGTTCAAATCACCAGTTATTTTGCCAAATGTCTCCAGTTAGTTTTTAGTTGGGTGATGCCAACCCTTAGTGTATTCTTCAGGGAAGGTATGGTTAAGTACAATATTCCCTGAGTTCTTATATGGTTAAAACTTTTTTTCTATAACCTTGATACTTAAAAGGACAGATTAGCTGGATATAAAATCCTTAGCTCACACTTTCTCCAAGCTTCTTGAAAATGTTCTCACATTGTTGTTATGCTTTGCATGTAGCAGTTGACAAGTCTGATACCTACCTAAATTTCTTCCTTTTTTAAGTGACTTGGTATTTTTGCCTGGAGACCAGAGAGCTGTTTTCATCTTCCTCCTCCTCCTTCTCCATCTCTTCCCCTCTTTCTTTATTATCTTTAACCTCTATGTTTATTAGGATATGTCTAGAATTTAACCATTCTGGGTCAATTTTCCCAGACACATATATAAACTTTAAATATGTAGATTCTCATTTTTTTTTTCTAGAAAGCATTCTTTGGTTATAATTTTAAGTTAATTTTACTCCATTGATCTGCTTTTTCTTCTTCAATTATTTGTGTGTTGGATCTTCTTTGCCTGTCTTCTGTATATCACTTTCTCTCTGACTTTTCACCTCCTTATCTCATTTTTGTTGTCCTGACCAGTTTTGCACCTCTTCTCAATATCCTTTATTATAATTTCAGTAGAATTGAAATGGACACCTTGTAATTTCGTCTTCATTTCTGAGATGATTTTGTCTTTTTCTTCAATTTCTTTCTTGTGTGTCATAATCCTTCATTTTATATCTTCCAGGTTTTTGTTTGTTTCTATTCTGGGATTTTCAAATTTCTATTTCAGGCTTTCTCTCATTTCTTCACATGCTTGTTCAGTGATATTCAGTTCCTGAAGGCGGTGATGTTAATGGTTTTCATTTGTTTTGTGGTTGTTTTAAGAGGAAGTATTCTCTTCCTTCCACTGAAAAGTTTTTATTCTCATTTTTTGTTTTCTTTTTATAGTAAAATTCTAAGGACATTACTTGACATTTTTACATCGTTCTTAAATAACTTGGCTATCCCTAAACCAGTAAGAACAGGTAAATGTTTCTAAAATCTTTTGGATAGCTAAATTACTTAACTCAAGAGTGCCCTCTTCTGTTGGTACAGTAAAGTACAATATCTCAACAAATGGCACTCTTTTTTTGGTGGGAGCTGGGGAGTTGGCTTTGCTGGTTTGGGATGTTTATTTCCCCACTTATATGTAACTGAAGTTTGAAAGTGTTTTTCTGAGGGACCGGTCGAGTGGCTCAGTTGGTTAAGAGCTCTCTCACGAGTGCGAGCTGAGCTCTGAGCAACAGCAGTTCAATGTCCAGCCCAAGTTGAGCTGCTGCTGATCAGCCAACAGGTGGCAGGATGACTCAGCTTAAAAAAATAAAAAATAAAATAAATAAAAGTGTTCTCTGTCTGCTAGTTACACTTTAGCTGTGGGTTATGAATGGTTTTATTTGCTCTCTGTGTTGATCTTTATACAGACCAACAGGAGACTGAATAGAGAAATCTGGACAACAATGGAAGTTAAGATTTAATTGGCACTTTGTTCAAAGTCTAAAGTAACACTTTGATGACAGAATAATCGAACACTTTCTTTAACTATCACTTTCAATAGTCACAGTGCCCATCACTTATAGACTACGAAGAGGCTAATAATGTTAGCAAAATATACACAATCACAGTAAGTATACATCAGATTAATGAACAACAGGATGGCAAGACCTAAGTTACTGTGCACCATCAGTGAGCAGACTGGATCTTCCTCTAATGTCTAGCTCTGGTGTTACCTGTGGAAGTTCACAAGTTGAAAGTTACTAAGCAGTGAGCTCTTTACCAGCAGGAGCTATAAACCGTAATGTAGCCCCTTTAAGAACTGTACATTAATAACTCTAAGCAGAGAGTATATTGCTCTTCAAAGATCATTTAGAAGGAGAGTTTGTGACTTCCCTAAATATACGGTTTTGGAATTTGGCAATATATCCAGTCAGAGAAGTGTGGGTAAAATAAATCCCTATTGCTGGGATGTAACCTTATTTATTTTTGTTAAAACCTTCCAGCTACTTTGAGACAGTATCCTGTGGTGGTCGGAGAATAAGTATCTATGGGCTTTGTGAGGCTATTTGAGGAGAGGGCATTGAGGGAGGGGAGAGTGGGGGCCACAGCATTAGGCCAGGATACAAAGATGCAGCCTGTCACACTGGCTTACCCTGTTGCCGTGTGCCATTGCTATTAATACATGGAAGGCTTGCTTATGCTGTAGATTTTAGCAACATTAGAGAGTTTTCAGAAGACTTGAAGTCCTCTGGCTGTGGAATAAAAGGGTTGTTTCTTTTCTTTTTCTTTTTTCCTTTACCAAACAGCTAAATAAATGGTGATTTATCCCACCACAGATATATCCTTCCTGCCTTTCTGACCCGTCCATGGCTCAGCTCAACCAGAAAGGCAGCTCCTCAGCAGTTGGATCTCAATAATAATGTCACCTGATACAAAAGGGGCCATTTCCCTGGAATATGTCAAAAAAGCACATAGGCCTGGCCCACTCTAGGGGTTGACTGAGTTCACAGCCTGCCACTTTCTACAGTTCATTCAGAACAAACTGTCTGCATTTCAAGAATCTGAAAAATGTCACCTGGCCAACCAGTGACACAGAACGGGATATCTGCAGAAACCAACAGACTGGCTTTACCTAGGCCACCTTTATGGGCAGAGGACAGGTCCTTGGAGGTTTCTTACAGCAACCTGGAAGCTTCAGCCCATGAATGAGAATGATGCCATTGTGATAATTACGGGAAGCACGTGACTCAACAATACTCTTTTCTGTCCAAAACTCAGAGAGATGCACACACCCCATGAATACATGAATACAGGGGGTTGAGCTTCCCAGGCAAGTGTGTCCAAGTGACAAAGTGCGCCCCTTGATGGCCAGGAAAAGCGTGCTTTTCAGAGCGTGTTATAGAGTGTGGCTGGCTCTCTGGAATCTGAGATCCGCTCATCTGCAGGCCACAAGTATAAGTCCCTCCTGTTTTCAGTTCCATCTCTTTCACAGGGCATTTTAGAAGAAATAGTTGTCCCAAAGCCCAGATATAGATCTTCCCCATCTTGCGCACATTTCCTACAGGTAAAAAGGGCCTGAGCTCAGTACTATTGTTGCCTGGTGGGGGATGTGCGGTGGGCTAGGGCTGTGGTGAAGATTAAGTGAGATAATGGCTACAAATCGCTGCGTGCAATCTCTTGCATGCAGTAAGCATTTTTGAGTTCCTGAGGCCACTGAGCATCCTTGCTCTATTTTTCTAATACAATGTGTTCACTGAAATTCGCCAAGTGCCTGTTTCCTTAATCCTGAACCCCTCGCACGTTTTAAGGAAATTAGACCATATGGTTCAGATTTCACTCACAAATAAATCAGCATAATGTTTGTTCAGTAAGAGCTGTTTTATGCTCTCATTTTTATGGGCCTTTTTATCCCAAGTCCTAAAATAATATAATAATAAGAATAATAAAAGCTAGTTGTGTTTTGCTAAGGGTGAATAAACTCCGGCTTAAATCCTTCTCTCCCTTATGGACTGGGGAGGGTGGGGTCTCGGATCATTGCTACATGAGGCCTCCATCTGGCCTCAAGCCACCTGCACAGGCCTTGGAAGCTACGGGGGAGAATCCCAGCAAGGACAGCCAGGATTCAAGTGGGTGAGGGAAGCCCAACAGAAAAGTGGTTGTCGGCTCTGATGGGAATTATTAAATGGCGGGGGCAACAGCCTCTGTCCTCTCTGACGCAGCCACTTAAGTAGCAGAAGCACGTGTTCCCCATTAGCCCTCCTGCAAAAGGTCATGTGCTGCTCCTTGGAGAAACCGGAAGCCTCAGAAGACTGGACACAGAGACTGGACAGTAAAATACAGCCCGTGGCCATGTTGCTGCCACAGGTACTGATATTCTAAAAATAGGAAGTGGTTTTTCTATTGGAAAGAGTCCTCCTGGCTGGTATTCCTTGTTTTATAAAACAGTGCTTTACCTGAGCTTTCCAGTGCCTTCCATCTCGCTATGCCATCCTCCCCATGCCATCTCCCTGCTTCCCTTTCAAAATCACTGTCATCTTAACTCCTGTGCTCGTGCCTCCCTTGCTCTCCTTTTTATATAGTGTTATTTCATCTATATGAATTCTGAACTCTGTGTGTGTGTGTGTGTGCGCGCGCACCCAATTTGCTGTTCTAACCTTATAAAAAGGCTGTTATATTGTAGAGGAGATGTAAAATGGGAAACTACTTTGGAAAGCCATCTGGAAGTTTCTTGCATAATAAATACATACACCTACACTATGATGAGTCCAACTCAACGCCTCGGTATTTACCCCCAGAGAAATAAAAACATGTTCATAGGAAAGATCTGAACAAGAATGAACATGCCAGCTTTATTCATAATCGCCCAAATCTGGAAAGAGCCAGATGTCTATCAATAGAAGAGTAAGCAAGCTGTGGTGTATCCATACAATGAAGTACAACTCACAATAAAAAGGAATAAATTACTGATACAGTAAAATGCTACATCCTAAATGCATTACGAAAGTCAGTGATACTCACAGTTTCTGGGCTCCGGGCCACTTTGTACTCGAAATATTGAGGACATTCAAAAGCTTTTGTTTGTGTGGGTTATATTTTATAGTAATAGAAATTAAAATAAGGAAATTCCAAAAATGTATTAATTCACTTAAATACAATCAAATAAAGCTATTACAGATAGTATGATATGAGGAGGAGAAATGAGGGGAGAATTGGGGGAGAGGGCTTGTCACTTTGAGGGGTAAAAAGTATAACTAGTGCACTGTGTTGTACACCTGAAGCTAATTAAAATAAATAAATTAAAAAATAAATAAATAGGGCCGGCCGAGCGGAATGGTGCTTAAGCACTGGCTTGGGAAGCCAGCAGCCCCGGTTTGGGTCCCACATATGAGGGCCAGTGACACTGCCCTCAAAAAAAAAATAAAAATAAATAAAATAAAAAATTAAAAAAATAAATAAATAAAGCTATTACAAATTAACATATTTCTGAGAGAAATATATTTTCCAAAGCCAAAAAAAAAAAAACAGCTTTCTTTTTTCTTTTTTTACATTTTTGCAAATCTCTTAAATGTTTGGCTTAATAGAATATAGGTTGGATCACCTATCTTCTGCATTCAATCTGTTGTAATGACTTTTTGTGGTTAATATATATAAAGAAAATTCAGCCTCACACCGATATGTATGTGAAAATGGAGAAGTATTTTAGTAGTCTTTTCAGATAATTATGGCTATTCATCTTTGATACAAACCAAAACCCCACAGGTGGTAGTTTCTTAAAGCTTAGTTGCAATGTGTAACCTGAAACCATATCAATAAATGTTTTGTACTCTTTTACATGGAAATCCAGTGGTCTATTTACATTTGGAGTGGAATGTTTACTCACGTATGATGTAACAGCATACATAGGTCATTTGGAAAATAAAGATTCACTGAATTATGCAGAATTTCCAAATGTTGACACATGTCATTATACAATATTTTAAAAATCACACATTGTTAAATTCACCACCAATCTCACCAGAAGAGCCTTCAGGAATTGGAAAGCTATCAAGCTTGTGATGACATAAGTTTCCAAAATTCTAATATTCAATTGCAAGTTCAAGTTTTATCAATAGCCACAAATACTGGTAGTTATTTCCTTTCAAGGGACAGGTCCACCCTACCTGCCACAAACGCGAGTCTAAATACCCACAGTTTGTTATTAGTTCTTCCAGGTAAAAATGGTGTTCTGTAAAAAAGGCAACCAGTGCAGCTCGCAACTCCAACAATTGCAGTGTGTTTTTCCCAGAGACAGTCATGGCCCTGAGGTATGTAATGGCAGCATCTCATGTGTACCTCCCATGTCGTCACACAGCATATTAAAGGGACACATACGCAGGGGCCAAGATTTAATAAGACTACTAGGCTTGATCACCTCACCAGCGGCATTCTTAAGTGACACTGGCTTCCTTTCCTAGAGGTGTGAGGTGGAGGACAACTGTGTACAGACTCGTGCCACTGCTTCGATTCACACTCGGGCACCAATAGTTTTACCCACCACTGTCTTTGCACCGTCAGTGTCAAGTTCAACATGGCGCAAAGGGTGAAAAAAGTCTCGGTATTATTAGGAAATTGTGACATCCCAAGAGGGTTTTGGATACTCCCAGAGACCCACAAAACACACCTTGAGAAAGACCACGGTGCCATGTACCTGAAAGAAGTCTCACCCAGAAGGGCGTATGTTTTATGATTCCATTTATCTGCAATTCTAAGACACACAAAAGTAATCTATGGTGGAAAAAAATCAGAAATGTGATTGCCTTGGTGGGGGTGGGGGCTTCTGAGGGGTGGAGAGGGACCACGAGAGGACTTTCGGAGGCGATGATCAAGTTTTGTAGGGTGTGTCCAACTTTCTCGGAAATGCATCAGAAAATAACATAGATTAATGTAGAGTTCCTCAGCCTCAGCACTGAAATCTGGGGCAGGATAATTCCATGCTGTGGGGCCTGTCCTGTGCAATGGAGGGCGTTGCACCCCATAGATGCCAGTAGCATTATAGTTGTGACAACCAAAATTGCTCCCAGACATTGCCCAGTGTTCCCTGAGAGGCAAAATCATCCCCAGCTGAGAACCACTGGCCTACAGGGAAAGATATAGGATACAGCAAATATAGTAGAATGTTAATGGTGTAAACTAAATGGTGAGAGTTCAGATGTTCACTGTAAAACTCAACTTTAACATTTGAAATTTTGTATATTACATTTGGGATAAAAATGCTATCATTTTGTTGTATGCCTGAAACTAATATAATGTTATATGTCAATGATACCTCCTTTTTAAAATAAATAAATAAATAAATAAATAAATAAATAAATAAAGTTAAAATGGTATTGCGTTCATTAATCTTTTTTGCACTTAATATTACACCATTAAGATTTATACATATTTGGGCCGGCCAAGTGGTGCGGTGGTTTAAGCACTGGTTTGGGAAGCCAGCGGTCCCACATATGAGGTTCAGTGACACTGCCCTCAAAAAAAAAAAAAAAAAAAGATTTATACATATTTACTGCACGTCATTATAGTTGTTAATTTGGGCTGTTGTTTACAAAAATTCCACCGTGTGAAAAATCCTATAGCTGTCTATTCTCCTCTCAATAGACATTTGGGTTGTTTCAAGTTTCTGCTGTTATGATGCTACGAATGTGCTTGTATATGTAATTTGTACCTCAGTCTATCAGGTTTGATCCTGATTTTGCTTTCTTTGCTGTCATATTTAGATAAGGCTTCCCCACTCTGAGATCAAATAAAAATTCACCCCTATTTTCTTCTAGTCCTTTCAGAGTTTCATTTTCTACAATTAATCATCTAATCCCTCCAGAATATATATTTGGGTATCTGACGTTGTTCATTCCAGAGATTCTTTCTCCCCTCGCTAAGTTGACATGTAATATTTCTTAACCATTACAACATGCGTCTCTTACACAGATAAAAGATCAAAGTGTATTCTCAAGAATTATACTCTTTCCAGTTTGGAAGAGCTACTATTCACCTTCTTTGAGCTCCCACAGCCTTCACAACGTTCTACCTTGCCCCAAAGTTCTTCACGAACACAACACACATCTGACCATGCCGACAGAGATTCCAATTAGCTTATAGAACAGCCAGACCTAGAACCCAGGGCTCCTGGCCTCCCTGTGCTTCAAAGGATGAAAAGGGCATTTTTTTTTAAGATATTCCTTCAAACCCCAGAATTGACTCTCCCAATGACTGAGCTGTTTGGTAAGATCATTTGAGTTTTTCAAGTGAAAAGTTGAATTCAAATGCAAAGTGGAAAGTAGGAGTAGTAAGAGAAGAAGGGCTTGACAAAATTGTTTTGTTTCCCTTCAAACTTCAGAGAAAGCCGGCCACCTCTGACCCCTGGGTGCTTTGGGGAGCATGGAAACTATTTCCAAGAAGGCTGTTGTTGGTTTTGCTCCTTTCTTCCCTTTTCTTTCTTTGGGTTGACCCCACACGTCCTGGTGGCGACATTAGCTCCCTGTTTGCTGTTACTGTTGCTGCTATTTTGAAAATATTTGGGAACAGACTATGCATTTTTTAAGATGGGAGAGAAAAAAATTAATTTCCCATTAACAAACTTATTTATACAAATGTCACTTTGCAGCTTAACTGATACCATGTGCCTCCCCAGACGCCAGCTGATGGGAAGGCAATCATTAAAAGTCACGCCAAATGGGGCTGTCCTGGGCTGATGTTTGGGTTTTATGGCCACTGCTCGTCCCTGGGGCCTGCTCCTTCCTGATCCCTTCTTTCCCAGGCTTAAACTTGAGTGTCCTGAAGACAAAATTGAGGACAGTGAAGCCATGTGAAATTTGTTCCCCAGGAAGGACAAAATGGCTCAGGCTGCGGTTCTCTCTCCCCAAGCCTGTCCACACCCACCCCAGTCCCCAAAACCCACACCCTACACTCTTGGAATTTCCATTGTGTTTGGAAATTCTGTGGCTTTCTGAAACAATGCTGGTGTTGCCGGTAGTTAAAGAAAACCAGCTGCAAAATCTCAACCTCTTTTTGCAAGAGACAGTATTTTATGCCTCAAAGAACATATCTCAACCTCGCCCACAGCCCACACCACACACACACACACACAATTGGAACACAACACAGTCACAGTCTTATTCCTTCGGGATGCTGACTAGTGAGGGACAGTCTCATCTCGGCCTGCTGCCCAGTTGGGAATCCTCACCCTCCTGCTGCCATTGCAGACAACCAACTGCTCTGAGATTTTACACCCAGTTCCTTACCACCCACCACTCTCATTCCAAAACAATGAAATTACCTGTCGATCTGGAGCTGCGGGATGAGGCTTCCTGCACCCCAGGCTAGAGGAGAAATGGAAGGAGCAGGTGATGTGAAGACAGTGGACCCTACATTCTGATCCTTTGGTCCCTTAGGCTCTCTGAGCCTCAGTTCCTGTGTCTGTGAAAAATGGCACCAGTGATAATCATTCTCACCTGAAAACCCCACAGGGTTACTGTGAGAATTCAATGTGAACGTCCATGAAAGAAGTCAGGGTGACATAAGGCTGGTGGATATTATTATTGTTCATCTACACTGTCGAGGGGAAGACAAGTAATTCTCCAGCAGGAAAACACAGCCCTGGCCTCTTACCTTCGGGTCCCCACCCCCCGACTTCCCCACCGGTCTTCAGTGTGGACTGGACAACGTGCTGCTGAGAGATGCCAGAGGCTTCCAGGAAGACCCTGGCAAGGGCCGTTCTGAGGGCCAGCGGTCCTGCTGGTGTCTCACCCTCCATAAAGCCCCCCACAAAGGTTAATGATGGAAAACCCTAGAGTCGGGGCTGTCCAGAGCTGTTCTGAGGAGGAAAGGAAGGTGGAGCCTGCCCCAAACCCCAAAAGTCTTCTGAAACCTAGATAGGCAGGCCCAGCGGTCTGGCTGAGGAGTCACAAACTCTGCTTGGAATAGGGGAGCAAGTGTTTCAGTTTCTAATACAAGTAGGTGTTTGATGCCTTGTGCAGGACAAAGCCTTCGCCTCTCAGACAGACATAGAGAAGAAACCTAAGGTCCAAATGGGACGCTCATGGCTCTCAGGAAAGGCCACCTGCTCAGGAAACAGTGTGGGTGCAGAGTGCTCCCTCCTGGCACACAAGTCTCAGAAGGACCCCCACAAACTAAACCATGATGGCAAAGTCAGAAATGCCAGTAGGAACTGGCAGAGAAGAGCTTGTCAAGATGTACAAACAGCCTCAGTTACGAGCCAATGATGCTTTAGTGGTTCCTTCTGCCCCAAGCTCCCCTTTAAAAAGGCTCATCCTATTTGTTAATTCACAGGTTTGGAAATATAACCCCACCCCACCAAGGCAAGGCACAATGTACATTTATTAAAATTCTGAGCTAGATGCACATGTGAAATACAGATAAAGCTGTCCATTCCCAGGCATCCCCATGTGCAGAAATTTTGGGGTCACCCAGGCTGGAAACAGAGCCAAAGGGAGCGCCCCAATCTTGTTTGCCCATATATAGTCAATATCCAGATCCCCTGGGAAACCTTGGGAAAGCCATCGGCCTCATACGCAACACCCTCCTGTTCTTTCCCACACACCTTCTTCTGTTATCCTATCTCAGGTGTGCAGAAAGGTAAGTAGGGAGCAGAAAAAGCCATGGAGTCCCTTCTGCTTTCACCTTACCTCCTGGAGTGACAGCTGCTGATCCTACACCTGCTCATCTGCAAACCAGACCAACGGGATGATGCTGCCCCATCAACTGAGGTGACCGTAATGCACCCCACTAAGAAACCATGGGTATGGTCTGCCCCCGGGGCCTGATTTCCCTACTCAGGTGACACTAGCACACAGACAGAAATCTGGACCCCCTGGGACTCAAAGCCTGAGTTCCGGGGTCCCAGCCATGGCCTCTGCCCTCTGACCATAACACAGGATATATGTGTTATATATAAACCGCACGTGGGCTGTCTTTCAGAGGCACCATGCAAAAGGAACAAATCAAAACGGCCAAATATCGTGTCACCAAAGTGGGATTTTGGAATGGATGCTGGACTAAGTCCCAGTTCTGTCACCAGCTGGTTAAACTTGAGCAGCTCATTTATTCTTCCTGCATTTCTGGTCCTCATCTGTAAACCCGGACGCTATTCAAACCAAACTGACAGGGTGGTGAGGACGAGGTGAGATAGGAAGAAGTGCAATTACTGATACCTATTACCATTGTGTGTCCTGGGACAAGTCACAAAGCCACTCTGAGCCTGTTTCCTCATCTGAAAAACAGAGTTAATAACCTTTACCAGACTACCCCTCAGGTTCTTGGGGGCCCAAGGGGTGTCCCGAGATTACCTATCAAAAATAATATGTGTGTAAAAAATAAAATAAAATAAAAAATAATACAAAAAGAAATAACATGTGTGCTGCAATGTTAAAACAATTACAACTGAAAAAGACAGTAAGAATTGTTCGTTGTCCAAATTTTAAAGGGAAAAAATTTCAGAACTAAAACATTTCTCTTCAACACAAGGGTTCCCATGTTTTGCTGCCAAACTGGGTGCAAGTTTTGAGGGGATTTTTAAACCATTTTCATCAGTTTAGAGCAAATGGGGCCTCAATCAGAAGGGAATTGTACGTCACATCTCTGTCCCCAGATGAGTGGACAGGAATGCAGGAACCTCCCTACTGAGACAAAACATCCTTCCCCACAGGCAGGAATGACTCTGGGCTGGGTCAGGACACAAGGAAACCCCAACTCTCTCAGAACCGTGATGGATACAGTGATAATATGGTCTCAAATATGAACAAAGGCAAAAGTGAAACATTTTCACATTAAACAGCTAAAACAAACAAACAAACAAACAAAAAACTATAGTTCCAGTCGAGGCAGAAATAGAGCCTTCCCTAAAGATCACGAAACCTAGCTAAATCTTTCAACATCCTGGCTTAGTTAAAAAAAAAAACAATCTGCAAAAGAGCAAACGTCAAGTGCTACATCACACGTTGCAGACCCAGCTTAGGCCAATTTCCAGAAGGCGCGGCTGCCCGTCTGACTAAATGCGTTCTCCTTCATTGAAAATCCAACGAGGACTCCAGAGAACATAAAGCACTTTTGGAAAAGGCTGCAATAAATCAATTGTTCTTGCCTGCATACAATCTAGATTTAGCCACTTAGTTCATCTTAATAAACAAGTTACTCATTCAAAGGAAAATAAATGAAATGTTTTGCCTTAAGGGACGGTTTTATTTTTAATAGTTTGGTGCCGTGGTGACAGAAGAAATACTCCACGATGTGAATTGCCTTTTGTTCTTCCAGGCACCATAAAGGACTGAATGGGGGTGGGGGGGAGTGGGGTAAAGGAGGCATGGGTCTCTTCTGAATTCACCCTGCTGGTGAGAGTAAGTGCGAGATCCCTCTCCTCTTTTTTCCTCTTTGTTACAGATACTCTGTTCTTGCAAAGAGCTTCATTGAAAAAAAAAAAAAAATGGTGGTTTCTCGTGATTGGTTATCAATGCAATGTTGGGTAGTTTGGAGTTCTATTTTTCTTTTTAAGCAAGTCATGCCAATAAAAATGGAACTCAAGGAGAAGGAAATTCCCTCAAAGAAATCACAGGTAAAACAACCACGACGTTGAAATATGAGAACCTGAAAGGAAGACTAGGTCACACCAAAATGACAGCATTCTACATGATGAAGTAAAGGGAATGTTTTCAAATTATCCAAGGAATTAACATTACGAGTCCAACATAGCACTGATGATGTAAGCCTCTACAGAAACATAAAAATACAGAGATGATACACAGAAGGGCAATTTCTACTATGCCAGCTTCCTAGGACTCAAATACATCCTTAAAGGACTGTAAGACTCTCCAGAGAAGAAACCAGGTTCAAGTCCCTTGCTGTGCTTCAGCCCAGCATGATGTCTGGCATGGAACACACATTGAATGAATATGTGTTGAATGAATGAATGAACGAACTGACAAATGAAATGATTCCTCAGAGGAGGAAAGGCCTCCACTGGCTTTCAGGAATGGAAGGGTAAAAAGCTCTATCCCTGCATGTCCTTTGTGACAAGGTACGAATACCTCCTTAGGCTCAGAGAGGCACACTCAAAATAGGGGATCTCTAGCCTTCTCAGGAACTGAATCCTCACCACAGGAATTCTTCCAATGATCCTCACAACATTCCAGTGAAGTGAGGTTCCTAGGACCATGTCACATTGTGGCACCGGACTGGTCATGGAAGGGCCAGGCCCTTACTCAGCCACCATTCCTTCCAGTGATTCTGCCATCTACACTGAGGGTAAACCAAGCCTCAGGACATCTTTCATCTCAGCCTGAGACAAGTATTAATAGAAGGTAAAGAGTTTTAGGGCTGGCCGAGTGGCGCAGTGGTTAAGCGCTGGCTTGGGAAGCCAGTGGCCCCAGTTCGGTCCCACATATGAGGGCCAGTGACACTGCCCTCAAAAAAAAAAAAAAGAGTTTTAGTCTGGGAAAAGAAAGAGAAACTTAAGGAAAAGGCTAAAGGAAAAGGTTAAAGCAGGAAAGAATGGGCGATCCCACTAGTTCTCAGAGTGGTCCAACTTAAATGTCACCTCCTTCATGAAGCCCTTCGTTGTGCAGCCCATCAAACAGGGTACCTCCCTCTTCTAAACTCCCAAGTACTCTCATCTTGTTGGTCAGCATTTCTCTTTCAGCACCTAACCACATTCTGTCTTATATTATAGTTATTTATGTATTTGCTTTCTTCTCCCATACTCCTGTTAGACCATAAGCTTCTTAGGAACAGGACTCCATCTTATTTATCTTCAATTTTTTTTTTTTTCAGAGCTCCTGGCTTATTGCGGGAACATGATTGGCACTGAGAAAATATTTCTTGATTTAAGTTGAAATTGAGAGTGAAAGAAGGACAGATGCAAATTACAACCTCTGAGAGGGGCTGGAAGATTCTAGGAAAATAAAACTCAAGCTATATGTCAACAATTTCAGAAAAGAATTAAAAGGAATATGGAAGAATGAAAACAAAACATCAAGGTAAGATAGCCCCAATGAAGATGAAAAGGATAAAACAAAAATCAAACCAGAAAGTGGAGAAAATTCAACTGTTCATTTTCATGTCAGAATATCACAGTAAGCCCATATGAACCAATAGCAAAGATTTCTATTCCGCATGGCCTCAGAGGCTAGGGAAGAGAAATTTAAAATAACTTCTGATGGGCCGGCCAAGTGGTTCACTTGGTTAAGAGCCCACTCAAGAGTGTGAGCTGAGCTCTGAGCAACAGCAGTTCGATGCCCAGCCCGAGCTGAGCTGCCGTTTAGCTGCCAACAGGTAGCAGGATGGCTCAGCTAAAAATTAATAAATAAATAAAATAACTTCTGACAACAGGAAGCAGAGCAGCATTTGTCAATTCAGTAAAACAGGTCCTTTTGGTAACATAAGAACACTATATATCATAGGTGGGGAAAGGCATTTCTCTTAAAATTCCTTTTTAAACGTTGGTCAACTCTGCTCAAATATAACTTGTTTGGGGAGTTCTACTAGGCAGGAAAAACATACTATGCTTTGCTTAGAATTAACTGATGGGTAAGTATTGCTGTGAATGCAACAAGGGTTTGCAACCACTTGTGTTTATATTCTTTGAGCTTCTTCACTTTACAGAGAAGGTGAAAGGGTTGGTCTCTGCTGGGCATTCTCCTTCCTTAATACAGGACATTCACCATATTCCCACCTCTGGGAACTCAGACGATGACATGAAAACTGTGCCTCTATGAAATACAATGTCTGGCCTCTGAGGTCTGGATTTTGGAAACCTGGCAGGAATTCCAGCAGATGTACCAATCTCCAGAAAGAAAAATGCCCAGGTGTTTTGAAGATGACAACTCAATTGCCAAGGGAGCAGTTTTCAGGGTATGGGCACTTCGGGGCACCTGTGATCTGGACACTACATACAGGAGGACACCGGGTTTATCTAAGTCTCAGAGACGCTGGGTGTGCACTGGGCAATGTTAACCCCAGGTACACAGGTGACCCTCAGCCATGGAATACCTGTCTCAAAGAGGCATCTCATTTATCAGGTTTCCACCAAATTATAAACACAAAAATTCAGGTCCCATCTATATGTCCTTCCTTCCTGTGAAATATATGTCCCTGGTGACAACATTTCAACTTCTGGTCCCTTTTGATGAGAAAACAATGCCATGGGGAAGGACACCGAGGGACTGTGGTGTTCTCATGATGGGGAAAGTGCATCTTAGGTTTGAAATTAGAGAAAAGTTGACGTTCCAGGTATGATGATAGCCCCAGGCTCCCCCCTCAGTCTGGAAATTCCGCAGTCAAGTGGAACTCTGCAGTTGAGACACTGCATCCTACTTTATCTAAATCAGCAGTAAGGAATGGCAGGATGAAAAGGTCCAGCACGGGGCCACGTGTGCATGCATGTGGCATACATGCTTTCTAATGATGATGAGAGGCAACGAAGACTTTGCGGGTGATTTACAGCCCCAGAGCCAGTAAGGGACAGCCCTGCTCCCCACCTAAAAGGCGGCCTGGCTCTGTCCTCTCGCCCCAGTCCTTTCCCTTCCCCCCACCCCATTCCCCTCCCTTCTCCTCAGCCCTGCATGAGGTCTGCCTGAAGTGGCCTCTCCCATCCCTGAACCCTACCAGGGAGTCCTGGTAGGAAAGACCTTGCTGACCCCTCGACTCAGGAGAAGTGAGAACACAGACCACTCGAAAAGACAGAAGGGGCCTGAGAAATTGGAAAACCCACAGTAGGCACCCTAGCATGCGATGTTTACTTAACCAGGCAGCAAATAAGAAAAGAGGACACTCCCACCAGGGTCTCCATGTGAGGTGATGGCCTGAAGTTGTCATATGGCTCCTCTCTAGGCCCCCCATCGTCCTGAGAGTCTGTCTTTGGGGTTAATTGTGGTAACGGGCTTCCGTCAGGCCTGGTTAATTTCCTTTCCCTCCAGAGGTTCATTCTTAAAAATCTGAGATTGACCTAAATTGAACCAAGAGGAAATCAAAATTGAAGTAGGTTAATTGAAAAAAACAATGCTCTATCTACATCACGGGTCGCCCTCTCCCTTGGAAGAACCACACTGAGTTTAAAGGATATCAGTCAATAAGCCTAAAAACGCATTTATGTTCTTGATTAACTGGAGCTTTAAACTAACTGGGTTAAGTTTTCACTCAGTATTAGCTTCAGGGAGAACACCCAGAAATGATGACTGGAACCCTTTTGCAATTAGAGTCATGGAAAATGCCAGCTGTAGAATAATGGTATTCAATTCATGGGTATTAAGTACTCATTAAGTGGCTGGTACTCTACTCAAGAGAGGCCATGAGCAATAGCAACAGGACAAAAAGTAGGACGGTGAATACAAGGGCAGCTAGTCATGCCACAGTGACACCTCTCACATGATTTCAAGTAGTCACACCAAGGGTACAGACTTTGGCTACAATGCCAGAGACACACTGAAGTCACACTAGCAGGACAGCTGAAGACAGCCGTCCGGGCTGCTGCTCTTCAATGGATCATAGAGAAAGGCAAGCCCAGAGCACCCAGTAGGATTTGGGGCCATGCTGAGTCCCAGTAAGGCTGGGGAGAGAAAGCCTGCATTCGTTTTTCCCTCTGAACTCACTCTCAGTATCACAATCTATGTGCCGGGTGGAGGCGGGGGACAAATAGGAGAGGGCAATGAAATCATTGAGTATGAAGCAGGAGGTAAAAAGGGACCTCAAGGGTTTGTACGCCTCCCAGGAGAGGAGCAGGGCTGGAGAGGCAGCACAGTAACCAGCCAGGATGGGGATTTCAAGGCCCAGCTCCACCCCTTCCTATTTTATCATGAGGGAGCCATTTAATCCCTCTAGGCTCCAATTCCCACCTTTAAAATGGAGGTGAACAGTACACCTCTCTTGTTTCAAATGAGATGTTGAGAAGGCGCTTCTATGACGGAAGGAGCACCGAACTGGAGGCCACTCCCATCCCCCACTTCCACCCAGAGACAGACTGTCTTGTCTGAAGGGCCTGGGAGGGCCTGGGAGGGGATGGGTCCATGGGGCATCGCCTCTCGAGACGCCCAGCCTCGAGCTCTCTCCCAGGTCCCCCTGCCACGAGGACCATTCTGAGTGGCCCACTCCAGGACTTTGTGCCGAAAGGAAAATAAGTGTTTGATGGGCTGGCGGAGTGGCTCAGTTGGTTAAGAGCGCAAGCTCTGAGCAACACGGTTGCCGGTTTGAGTCCCACATGGGCCAGTGAGCTGCACTGAAGCAGAGCTGCCACTGAGCTGCAGCTGGTGAGAGCGTGTGCTCCTAACAACAAGGTTGCCAGTTTGACTCCCACATGAGATGGTGGGCCCCCCACCACTAAGATTGAACATGGCACTTTGAGCTGAGCTGCCCTGAGCTGCCGACGACGGGTGGCCAGATGGTAACTGGACTTGGAGCTGAGCTAGCTGCGCCCTCCACAACTAACACTGAAGGACACAACTTGGCTGTTCCCCTTCCCTGATTCCCCAACACTGTTCCCCTTCCCCAATTCCCCAATAAAATCATTTTTTAAAAGAAGTGTTTGATATGATGTGGCACCAACAGGTCAGACTGCATTTTGTAAGAAACAGAGAAGAAAACATTGTGCTCAAGAGGGAACTAAATGGCTCCTGACCAAAAGTTCTTTCATTGTTTGTGGGTCAAGGAAGGGGAAAAGAAGAGAAGAAAAAAAGAGGATTCTTTTCTTTATAAAACATTACCATGAACTCTTTCAGAAACACAAAGGCGCATAAAGAAGAATATCATGAACAACATGTGTCCCCAATCTGGCCTGAGAAATAAAGCATGGCCGCCATATTGGAAGGCTTTGGGTGGAGGGCATGTCCTGAGCAGGCCCCCCACGCAGGTACACCAAGCTCAGATCTAACGCGGGACTCCACAGGAAAAGAAGACACCCATGCCCTCCTCCCATGAGTACTACTTCTGCCACTTGCCTTGGATTTTCAAAGCAGGACTCCAAAGCCAGATCATTTTTGTCCCACCAACAGGCAGTAAGCTAGACAGCTGTGGGGAGGGGGAGGGCTAGAGGCGACACCACCCTGAGCCTGGGGGATCTGCTGGTCTCCAGCAGGGAGAGCCTTCCTACCGCATGACTCAGAGGGAGAGTCTCAGGCCACACAGGGCCTCAGCCAGATCTCTAGGAACCTCACGGTGGCTGCTGCCATCCCACGCCCAGCCAAGCCAGACCCCATTTGGCTGGAAGCTGTGCCTTTTTCTTCTCAAGGGACTATGCGCTTAGCAACACGTGGCTAGTCTTTCTCTTCAGGCCCATCCCTGGGAGACATCACACCAAGAAAACACAAAGCCAGACGAACATTCCCTTGGGGTGAGCATTAGAGTTGCCATATTTCCTCAGGATATATTTCTGGTCTCCAGAAACAAATCAGGCTGCGGTAACCGAAGGACAACCAACCATCGCGGGTGGGGGAGAACAGAGGATGGAGCTGTGGGGAGGATTCTCTGGGAAAGAAAAAAGCTACAGACCTGGCTGCTCCAAACACCTGGTTTCCGCTGCACACAGAAGCATCTGAGAACAAGTTGGGGATTATCCTCAGTGCCCACTGTGCGACCTGCTGAGTTTCCCCTGCAGGGATGAAGTGACCAAAGACCTGATGTGTGCACCCGAGGGGGCTCCCGGCTCTCCTCTGGCTCTGTGAGTGCAGCCTGGGTGACTGCCTCCTCTGGAAATGCTGTGATCCCCCCACTTGCGTTCTGGCCTGACCAGTAACAATGCAGACGCTGGGCTCTCAGAACAGAAATGAGATCATGCTGAACTCCGCTGAGGAATAAAATAAAATGCCTCAAATAAGAGACTATTGGACCTTCACTCAAAAGGGTCCCTTTCCCTCACCTTGCCTAAGAGCAATCGTCTTTCCTATACTCCCTGCATATTCCAAACGAGGTCCAATGGCCAGATGGATCGCGTTTCCTTCCGTCCGCCACAAGCCACTGGCTCTGCCTCGCTGTGTGACTGTGTCACATGACCTGACATTCAAAAATCTTTAAAAACCCTCATGGCCTGGGAATCAAGTCCCATCCTTACCCTGCTGTTCGAGACCCCCATGACTTATCTCCAAACTGCCTTTCCCCTTGGATCTCTAACTACTCCCTCACACATATATCTAATTCTCCAGTCAAAGCCAAGGGCACCTCACATTCTTTCTCCCAGGTGCACTCATGTTCTCTGAATGTACCCCTGAAGTGCCAACCTCCGCTCTCCCCGTATTAGACTCACCCATCCTCCAGGCCAGCTTCTCCACTAAGCCTTCCTAGCTCCCCCCAGATAGAAGGGGCGCCTTCAGGGCCTAAGTCCTACAACCCTTTCTGTAACCTTCTAGATGTCTCGTAATGTGTTTTCTCCTTTTCCAGTTCTGTACGTATGTCTGTATTTGTCTTCTCCCCTCTGTGAGATTAATCCATTTGTTAGCATTCCCTAAGTGTCCACTGTGCTGGGTTCTATAGAAGGTCCAAAGATAGAACAGGGAAGGCAAGGATCTTGGTCTAGAGGGGCTTATAATCTGGCTGGGAAATAAATAAAAGCAGCAGCATCTAATAAATACCCAAAGGGCCACCACTGGTTTTTATCTTCATATTCCCTGTGCCCAGCATGGAGCAGATGGCCACACGATGTTAAATAAACACATGAAAACAGTCACAGGTTTCTATGGCAAACCTATCAGGAAGGTAGGAGTTGGGCTGGCCAGGAACACAGGGATCTGTGTGGGAGACACAAATGTCTTATTTTGAGATGTGACGCTGAGGGAATCAGAAGCCAGTAGCCCCACCAGCAAGCCCTCCCCCATCTTCCCTCTACCCCTACCCTAGTTAACCTTGCTGTATACCTAAAAATTGGCTCAACCTAGAGACGTTGGACCCTGGGAGGGAGAAAGCAAATGAAAGGAAAAGAGGCATCATTTTATAAATAAAGATACTCCCTTACCTCCTCCCCCAACCTCCTCCTCAATTTCCAGAATCTGAGGACTTTTTGCACAGGTGTCACAGGTCCTCAAGAAAGAAAAGCTCTAGCAGAAGCGGCCAATTGGCCCCCTGGATGAGGCCCAATGAATGCAGCTCTCCAACAAGTCTGTTTATTCTATATCCTCAGAGAGACAGCCGCCCCTGAAAATGACCAACTTGTGTCAATTATGGAACGCAGCGCCTGATGCTGTCCGTGTGGGAAGATACATGTGAATTACAGCTCATGAACTCCCGTGAACTCGCTGCGAAGTGGGGCTCCAGGCTAAAAGATGTTGTTTAAAGCATCTCGTTAATAAAATTCAAAACTGTTTTCTGCAATTATGTGCAATCATTGCTTATGTTACCCCTAGCCACATCAAGTCCCACTGCCAATCTATCATTTCGGTTTCAATTGCCAAGAAAATGTCCCTGGCACAGAGGTGAGAACAGAAGAGGGAGGCGTCCGATGTGAGGGGTCCCTCATTAGCTAACAGGATTATCTGTTGAGAAAAGAAACCTGCTCAAAAGGGAACCCCTGAGGGTCTCCCCAAGGCAGCCCCCTGCTGCAGTTCCTTTTGGCTTTACATTTTTCAGCAGAACAGAGGGTGTCTGCACCTGGTGTGGAAATAACAAATGCGTGGTGGAAACGGACAAGTTTCTTTCCCAAAGGATGATGGAGTGCAAAATGGACGCATATGTGAGTTTGCAGGAATCGTGGGAAGGTGGGGAGTGGAAAGCAGAAACTATTAACTTAGCACAGAGAAGAGAGAAGCTCCCCGGCCCTTTAGAATGTAGATCATCCTATAGTTCATTCAACATGAACACCCCAAAAATTCCACCATGTTTCCTCTGGCAGGTTGTGCCTTAATTCTATGCATTCTATTCTATTCGCTTCATTCACTCTCTCAACAACACTCGACATTTCCCTTTCTGTGCCAGCGCTAGGCCTTAGGGCCCCAGGCTTCTCCCTCTGATGAGCAGGGCTCAGACCTTCAAAGCAAAACACACACCTAACTTAAATGTCCTCATGCTGATTCAGATGTGACTGTTTCACCGTCAAAATCACCTGGACTCTTAATTCTGTGGTCTCTGTATAAGTGGGATTATAGATGATTTTATATTCTTGGTTTCTTTCTATACTTTTCCATATTCTCTGTAATGGATATTTATATGAGGTGCGATCAAAAAATAAGGTGATTGTTTAAATTTTAAAAATGTATTACAGAAAAATACATATGGCTGTTAATCGTCCTCTGTTCAAATACACTTATCCCATTGTCCTTGCCACTTTCTGAAGCAGTTCTGGAAGTCTTCTTTCATGAGTGTCTTTAGTTGCGCTGTTGTGGCTGCCTCAATGTCATGAATCCATTCAAAACGTTTACCATTCATGGTCATTTTGACTTTGGGGAAGAGCTAGAGGTCGCATGACACCAGATCCAGTGAATAAGGTGGATGAGGACACACCATAATGTTTTTGACAGAAATTGCCATATTAGAGGCGATGTATGACACGAAGCCTTTCCGTTGTGATCAAAACATATGGTAAATGCTGCTTCCAAGTGCCATCCGATGGAAAGGCAGGCATCTTTGATGTAGGAAGCAGTGTGTCGAATCTTAGTAACAGTGTGTGACAAGTTTCAACTTGTTCAGTGCAGTCAGTTGGGTATGAGCTACAGTTGAGAGAAAAAGTGTTTTAAAGTATGCCATAGGGCTGGCCGAATGGCGCATTGGTTAAGCGCTGGTTTTGGGATGCCAGCGGCCCCGGTTCAGATCCCACATGAGGGCCAGTGACACTGCCCTCTACAGCTAATAACAGCTCCACCTGGAGCTGGGCTGTGAGCCCCGGTGATGGTATGGGCTGCAGCCCCTGCTGCAGTGGGCTGCCATAGGCTACAGTGAGTGGCCCGCAGCCAGCGTGAGCGGCTGGCAGCCAAGCGTGAGCTACCAATAGCCGCGGTGGGCGACATCCAGAGGCCAGCGACCAATCTGCCTCATCCGGGAAGAGCGCAATGACGATACCAACAGTAAAGCAACATCCTCCGCAACTAAACTAAAGAACAAAAAGACAGCAACTTGTCTGTTCCCCTTCCCCAATTCCCCAACGCTGTTCCCCTCCGCCAATTCCCCAATAAAATCTTTAAAAAAAATAAAAAAATAAAAAATAAAAAATAAAAAATAAAAAAAAAATAAAGTGTGCCATAAATCATCCTCGATCATGACAACGCTCCATGTCAGACATTGCTTCGGGTACAGCAATTTCTGTTAAATAAAACCATTACAGTGTGTCCTTATCCACCTTAGTCACTGAGTCTGGCACCATGTGACTTCTGGCTCTTCCCCAAAGTCAATATGGAAGTAGCCACGACAGCACAACTAAAGACACTCACAAAAGAGGACTTCCAGAACTGCTTTAGAAAGTGACAAGAAGGACGGGATAAGTTTGTTCAAAGTGAGGGTGAGTATTTTGAAGGAGACTAATGGCAATGTGTCTTTTACTATAATCATTTTTTTTAATTTAAACATTCACTGTATTGTTTGATCACATGTCATATACATACAGGGGGTGCCAAAACAATGTATACACATTCTACAAAGGAAAACTGTATTAAAATTGTAATACTCAACATATACCAATAACAAAAGATGAATACAAGTCACGTTTGACTTCTGCAATTACAAGAGGTGCTCAAAGTGGTTCCCATCAGCGTCCAGACACTTCTGATTATGGCGATCTACTGCTTGAGCAACATTGATCTAAGTATCCACTTGTGTACATTTTTTGGCACCCCCAATACACACACACACACACACACACACACACACACACACACACACACTTTATAAACATAAAGATATTTTAATATACCACTTAAAATATAACTTCTTATAAACTAATTTAAGATATTTAATTTTTAAAAAGCAAAGCAAGAGGGAGCAGAAGTGGCCTGTGGGCAGGGAATCCTACCTGGCAATGGTCTGACCCGAGGCACACCAAACTGGCACAGATGCAGCCAAGGGCAGCCTCGCACCCCAGGGTGAGAATTTTGATGTCCAGATATACTCTCCAGGATTCTCCTGACTTCCTTCAACAGAGATGCATCTTATTTCTCAAAGCAGCCATTGAGGTTAATTCTACACACCAATAACTGCCTACATCACTATGTGCAGTTGTGTCAGGCTACTGCACAGCCTGAAGTTGTCTTTTCAATGTCAAGAACAGATTATTACATATAGGAAACACATTATTTGATTGGACAATTGTCTTCTAGTCCCACTCCTCTTCCCCACTCATGAGGAAAATCAACTTAAGACATATCACATGAAATGCATTATCCTTTTTGCAAAGATAGTGGGTATGGGGGTGCAAACAGGGGAAAAAGTGGGTCCCACTCTGGTGCAGATATGATGAAGGTTCCAGGCTTTATATCCTATTTCTGTACCCAGTGACCTCATTTCTCAGCACCTGGACAAAAGATTGTTTCCCAGAGTTAAGCCTTCAGCCTTTACAGAGAGTTCTAGAACAAGAAGGGGCTCAGATTCCCCAGAACACTGAGCTTGAATAAATGCAAGAAGCCCACAGTAGGAGTCAACAAAGAGGAAAACTCTGGGTGCTTCATCTGGTTCTTTGAGCACAGCAAAGGCTGGCAATCAGAACTGTTTCCTCAGGGAAGCTGCTTTGTTCCATTAGCCCAGAACAAGCTATGGTGGCAGCCATCTTGGAAGCAGTGACACAAGAAGCAATGTCATATGGCTGTATTGCTTTCCCAAGTAAAGGTACCAGTTGTGCTGTAATTACTGTGGAAATGTACAATAGTTTGTGACTACATTATACTTATGGTAATTGGAGTTGCTGGTTGAACTTACGTGTATTGTTGTTGTTGTTGTTGTTGTTATTTATTATTATTATGCACTTCAAGCACTATTTCCCCTAGATTCTTAGAAGATTCAAGAAAGCAGATTATTCCTGTGCCTTAGTTGTTTTATCCTATAGGAAGAGGAATTAGTATACTTCGCACACACCTTCATGATAATAACCACTGTAAATTACAGAAATAATTCTGGCATACTCTGCTTAGAATAAACTGCATTTACAAAAACAATAAGCTACAGTAATGGTCCCTTTAATAGAATCTGGTACCCGGGCGAACACAAAAATCCAGTATATTAGGGAGATTGTGTGCTAGAGGGTACTCAAGAGACCTGAATTTACAGAGGATGCTAAACACATTGACTCCCTTTTATAGCCCCAATCAGGGCTGTTAATGAACAATTAAGGAATATCTCAGCAAATAAAGCTCTCTACAAGAAAAAGATAAAAACTTGAAATTTTAAGGGGAATTATTTGCTTGGAGGTTGAAACAGAACCATAAGAGGAATTGAAGAGATCTTTAGAACACAAAAGATGCATTTCACTACGATTTCAAATTAGTTCAGTTTCCAGGGTGATGTTCCAAATAGCATTTATACTCTAGCTGGCATATTTCATATGCAAACGATTATCATCCATAAGGCTCCAGTGTGGTTTTTGTTGGTCCCTCCTTCGTAGGCCTGAGGTACTTTCCAGGCCCCTCCTGAGACCCCTGTCCAAGTCTCCACCCATTATTTCCCAGTGTCATTGGCACCTGAAGCTGGCATGACAATGACTGCAGAAGGATATGTGAAATAAACCTGGAAGGTCTCTGTGTGAAGATGTGAGCCAATTGCAGACTTCCTGGGAGGGATCCGTGCACGGGCGTGAACAGCTTGGGGACTACACTTCTCTGGGGAACTGCACCTTCTCCCTAATGACATTCAGGAAGCTCTGTTGACATCAGGTCCCATGGAAGCTTCACCCAGAAGCTCTTGTGCCACCTGAGATCACATGGACACACCAACCCTCCTCTGCTTCTTTTTGTTCTGGCAGCTGGAATATGAACGTGGCCACAAAACCTTTAAAATGTTTTCAGAATCACAGGAATAAATAACACGAGCGGAGATGCCAAGATGGGAGGCCGACAGTTGGGGCGTGAAGAGTCAGGCTAGGCCCTGGGGAAGCGGCCTTCACACTGTTGGAGGCAGGAAAACATGCATCATGGAAACTACGAGATGATATAAAAAGTCTACTTCCTGATTCAATATGAAATACAGTTAAGGAAATCTTTAAAGGGGGGTAGATGCTAGCTTTGCGGTACTTGGGGGTCCCAGTAATGCATTCCACATGCAACAGTAAATATCTACCTCATGATCTGTCGTGACGGCTTGAAATCCCTACTCTTAGAACATTTTCCCAGATAAAATCCAAAGGTACACCAAATCAAAATCCAAAGAAACACCAAAGGGTGATCAATCAATGTTTGCTCATGGCAATCCACACACGAAGCAACGGTCACCCTGGCTATTTTCCTTATGGGAACCAAAATCGGCTTCCTTGGAACTTCACCCCACTTTCAAATGGAGAAACTGAGGTTTGGAAAAGTGAGGTAACTTTTCCAAGCTCAGACAGCTCGATTGGGGTTCGGGCCTAGGTCAGCCAGACTTCAAAGCCCCTGCTCCGTCCACTCAGCCCTATTATTCTGTGGACATCAGTGTAAATGACCTTCGTAGTTACTTTCTTGGAGCAAATTGCATTACGGTAGAAGCGCACAGGAAGTTGCATTCTGCAGGGAGGATGGTGGGTAGTGTTGGAGGGACCCGTGATACAAAGCCAGTGTTCCCTGCCGACAGCCGTTCCCAGGTCTTGCTAATAACAGTAAGTGGCGGCCTGCACAAAAGGGCTTGCAGGGGCGACGTGGTACAAAGGACCAAAGCGTTCAAAATGGGATAATTGAGTACATATGGCCTGCCTAGCAATCCTAAATAAAGCTGCTCTGTCATTTTAATGCCCCATGGCCAACATCACAGGGGCCAACAGGCCTCCTGCCTTTCAATATTCAGGCGGGCTTATAAAATAGCAGCAACCTACACAAGAGCCACTTGGAAACCCCAACAGGAAATGCAAGGCTTCTTGTCCCTGAAGCAGGCAGGCTGCCTCCTCAGAGACAATCCCAGCCCTGTGGAAAGAGCTAGGGGTAAGCAAGTGTCCCTATTTATAAAAGCCCCTATGGAAGCCAGGCAACATGAGGGATGGGTGCCCTTTAAAAGGAGGCAGCCTGTTTCCATTTTACAGCATGCTTTAAATAGCAGATAATGACTTCTGGTAATGTTTAGCTTTGATTTCTCCAGGTTGTGAATCTTAGGAAGTGGAAAGCTGGTTTTATGTTCAAGCAAAGATCTAAGACCTAGAATTACAAGTCATTTATTGCAGTTTGCCTCTAGCTGCTTGTCTTAAAAGTTGGAAAGGTGCAATTATCCAGGTGGCTAATAACCTTGCTGAGTTCAGAATTCCAGTAGTCACAGAAGGAACCCTGGGCAGGGCTGAAGGTTAAAAGGCAAATGGGACCAATCTGAAAATGCCAAGAATTCAGAACGCAGTACGAACCCCGTCCTGTCACTGAAAAGGCCTCTGCATCCTCTCTACCCACAAATCCTAAAGCAGGTAACTGTGCTTGCTCTGCTGTCAGTCAGCATTGTTTTATTTCAAGCATAATATTATCTACAGCCTAACTGCTTTGTTATTTCAAGGTGGAACCGACCTGGCCTATTTGTATGTTTAACTTGTAAAAACTTGAAAGTCAAGGTGAGACAGTGGTGATGCTGAATTTCAATCAGGCAGGTGATCCAGACCCAACAGCCCAGGTCTCAGGTCCAACACCAGTTCTTAGCCATGTGGCCTTGAGCAGGCCCCTTAGCTGCTGAAATCTTTAGCTGCCTCCTGCATAAAATAACAATGCCTCCTTCTCGGGGTTTCTCGTAGGGAGGATGCTGAGCACATGGTGTGGGATTAATACACATTTTTTTTTAATTTATATATATTTTTAATTAACTTCAGGTGTACAACAAAGTGCAATAGTTATACTTTTTACCCCTCAAAGTGACAACCCCCCTCCCCCAATTCTCCCCTCCCACTCCTCCCCCCCATATCATACATATCTATTACAATTCCTTTAACTCCCTTCCACCATATAATCCACATCCCGTGACTGTCTACATATTCAATTACAGTTGGCATACAATATTATACAACATCAATTTCAGGTATACAGTGCAGTGATCAAGCCTCCACTCCATCCATGAAGTGGTCTCCCTAACAAAACATGTGACCATCTGACACCCCACAAAATTTTAACAACATTATATTCCCCGAACTGTCTTTCATATCCCTGTGACAATACTGTAGTTACCTATTTATGTTGTCTAATCCTTTCCCCTTCTCCTTCATCCCCACCCCCCTCCCAATTAGCAACTCTGTTTTTCCTCTATATTTATGAGACTGTTTCTGTTTCTTATGCTCATTCATTCAGTTTGTCAAATTCCACATATAAGTTGAGTGAAATAAGTCAGTCGGAGAAAGACAAATATACATATTTTTAAACCTGGTTACCTTTTCCACAAAATAAGAATAAAGAGGCATCAACTGAGGTAGAATAATGGCCTTCACCCTGTTTGAAAAATGTTCAGCATTTCAGCCTCCCCAATGCAGCCAGTGTGATGCCTATATCTATACACTGTGATTTCAAGAACACACGGGAAATCTTATGGTTCCCAAAATCAGCCCTGTGCACATCTGAAATTCAACAATTAGATAGTCATTCCTTTGGATTAAAGGTTTGATATCTATAAAAAGGCATGTTCCACTGGAAGAAATAACAATAATAATTGGAGCCTATGTCAGTCAGGCAGTGATCATTTTTCACCCTTTTCTGAAATCAAAAACGAAATATATCTGTTAAGGGAACCAAGGACTGAGGGAGGAAGGTAAGGGGTAGCTTCAAAGGGGAAAAGAATACAGAATTGGGAAACTGGAGAAAAGTATGAGTCCACATGTACATTTCCATATACACAGATACCGACCGTTCTCTTGGGATAGAGATTGTGGTAAACAGCATCTGCTGTGTAACACTTGCATTAATTATACTCCAAAATGTTTAGGATTTCAGCCACAATATTCTTTCCTCTAAGTCCCTGGAGGTGCAGAAGATTTAAATATTTTGTCTAGGAGATTATCAGTGCTCTAGACAAAATCAACCAGACTCAAGAGGCCAGAAAGGAAATTAGAAAAAAAAAAATGGTTCCTGAAATTCTGTGCCTCACTGGATGCCATGTGCTGCCACAATAGTGTCCCAATCCTTCACGGAGCATCTGTGACCATGGGGTTTAGGAGATGAGATGTGGGACTGTCACGGTCCCAATCTTGGAAATTAAAAATAAATAAGCCAGTAAAGAAACAGCCTGGTGGGATGGATCAACAAGGCTGAACACTCCTCATGCGGGTTGAATCACCTCTCATACATTTTTGAATTCCATAGCACATTGAGAGCACATATCACATAGAAACACAATAAGCGGCTGTCGGTTTATTACTGGTAGATTGCAAACTGTACCAGAGCAGAGACCAGGTCGGTTGGTTGACTATCAAAAATAACTTGCGTAAGTGCTTGATTTATAGCTGCCCTTCAATAAATATTTATGGATTGCATGAACAAATGAATGAACCGATGGATGGATGGATGGATGGATGGATGGATGGATGGATGGATGGATGGATGGGACACACATAAAGAGACACATGGATCAGATTATTGAAATCTTCAAACAAAGTAACAGCGTGAGTCATCCTCCAATTCAGCTATCCACTATGATCCAACATACACCTCTGAGCTCCACCACCTCAAGGAAGAAAGGAAAGATGGAGACAGCATGCATGAGGGTGGGGGGTGGTACAGTATATGCACTTAACACTTGGCCCTCTTTGAGTATGAGAGCCTGCTACCCTACCAGCCACAAATCTAAGGATATTTAGATTTACATCTGATAAGAACTGAAAGTGATAAAAGTTTGAGGGGACAGGATTTCCTAGGCTTAAGGAGATCTGGCTTAACAGTCACCAGTTTTGTGACCTGGAAAAGCAATAATCTTTTGGGCCTTCATTTCCTCATCTCTAACATGAATGAAGTGAACCCACGCCCTTGGGCCCCACGTGGTCTGTCCCTGCCTGGAAATCTAGCCTCAGCTCACACACTGTGCCACACAAGCCTCCTTCTCACCACCAGCCCCACTCATACGCTTCTTGACTCCCACTCGAAAATAGGACCCCTTGCTAGACTCACTCATAGCATCCTTCATCTTTCCTTTACAGAATTTATCTGTTTATAACTTCATACATATTAATTACTCTTTAATGTCTGCCCTCACCCCAATTGTAAATAATAACAGCCATGTACTGAGCACTTACCCAATATTAGGCTCTGTTTTAATCATTTTATATGCATTACCTTTTTTAATCTCTACAGTAACCTTTGAGGTAGGTACTTTCATCGTTCCCATTTTATGGATGAGGGAATTGAGGCCCAGAGGTCACACAGCTAGTAAGTGCCTGATCGGGGACTTGAACTTGGGCCATCTGGCTCCTGACCGCTATCCTGATGTAAGCCCCCCGAAAGGCGGGCCCTGGGTCTGCTTTGCTCACCACTGTATCCCTGATGCCTGGCCAGTGCCCAAGTGAGCCTACTGAGGTAGCACTTGATGAATACCCGCTGGGGAAGGAAAGAAGAGAAGGGGTCGGGGGGAGTCATCAAACAAGACTTCATTCCTTTGCTGTTTCTTTCCCGCAGCCTGATGAAGGGCATCTGCTTAAGAGAGTGCTGGCAGAGGCCGGAAACTGGGAAATACCCAACTGTGAAGCGGAAGCATACCTAGGAACTTCAGGTACTGACAATGGTGAGGATGTCAAAAAACAAAAAATGTACCTGAATAACAAATCTATAGCTAATTGTTGTCTACACTCTGAACGTCATTTCCTTTCCTTTCAAGGCTTTAAAACGTCAAAATCTCTCTACCTATTAACTTTAAATTATGAAAATATATTTCCCGGAGGGGGGGGCGGACTTTCACGTGGGGCTCTATCTATTTCTGCACTGTTTCGTTGTTTACAATGAGCATGAATCAACGTTGATACATTTTTAAAGTCAGGTACTGAAAATAAATCCTTAAAAACATACACCTCTTCTGCTTTGTTCCTCCCTGCTTCTGGAGCCTTCCCGAGAGGTAGATAGATGCACAACCGCCATCACTGGCCATAAGCGACTTCTGAAGTGCGCGTGTTTCAAAGAACAAGGTTGCTCTAATTGTATTGAGCTAAAATAAAAGATGAGTCTCCACCGCCCTCTTCAAAGTCTTCTGCTCGGGAAAAGTAATAACCTGGGGATGCAGCCTGCCCCACCCCGCCTCTGATCTGCCTGGCTGATGGATACTATTCAAGGCTAAGTGTTGAGAGATAATAAATAGGTTTAAACTATGCCACACACCAGTCCATTAAAAATAATAAATGTTCTCCTGGAAGGCTGACGGTTTATGAGAGGATTATAGGCCCAGAAGTGGGGTGGCTCCTTCTGTCTCAGGCCTGCAACACCTTGAGCATTGAAGATTGCTATTCATGCAACAAATATGTATGATGGGCCTACTATGGGCAATTAGTCAGGTGCTGCAGAGACTTCAAATGTGAATAAGAAAGGTAGGATCCCTGCCCTTTGGGTCTCAGAGCCCCTTGCCAGCATCTGTAACTGCAGAACAGAATCAACTGGAAGTGGAGTTTCTTATCCCAAACATTGTCTCTCCAGCAAACACTGAAGGAGTTATACTGCGTCCCTCCCAGAGGTTACCATGCGGAAGGGGGAAATAAGGTGGACTGTCAATAACTATGGCATGTGGTAGGTTTCCGTGAAAGAGGGAATAGGATTGTGGCCAACCGAGGGTGTGCTCAGAGCTGCTGGGAGGGATTGGCCATTGCTTCCTTAAAGGGGGGCATTAGGGAAAGCGCTGACAGACATCCAGGGTTTTGACGGGCAGAATGAGCCAAGGAGAGTGTTCAAAGTGAAGGAAGACACACTAAAGAGGGGGAATTGGAGGCGTGTTACTCTACACCTGTCTAGTTTGGCTACAGCAGTGGTTCTCAAAGGAACCTGTTAAAAATGCAAGTTCTCAGGCCTGTCCTAGACCTACTCTTGGGATGGGGCCTAGCAATCTATGTTTGAACAAGTCTTCCAACTGACTCTGGAACAAGCTGAAGTTTAAGAACGAGTGACCTAGTGCCCAGTACACATGCAGGCGATGCACCTCAGAAAGGTGGTAGGAGACCTTTACATCCAGTTCACGGTCTGTGAGCTGATGGGTGCTGTTATAAGAGCTATGCTTGAAAATATACTTGGAAAACACAATGAAACTTGTGGTAGAGCCATGAGGAATGGAAAGAAAATGGACTTGGGGAGGCCAGGTAGGGGGCTGGGAGGCAGGCAAAGAGGCAGGTACCGACATCCTGATCACAGAACAGTGGGAGTTGACAGGTTCCAGACTCAGCCTGAGTAGCGGCTGTGGAGGAGAGAAAAGGCCATTATACTTTAAATCTCATCAACCAGGAGAATAGCCGTTCTGTTAAATGGGGTCTTGCCATAGAGACAGCATCTAATCACGGCGCCCTCTTTGTTAGCGTAATACACAAGATCCTAAAACCTGGCAAAAAGAACACTGAGAGGAAATAATTCCAGGATCCTCCCTCCACAGAAAGACACCCTGAAAGGACCCAGAAGAAACCTTTAGCTCTAGTCCCTCTGTTTCCCACAGCGGAGTCTGACAAGCCGATGACTCTTCCCCGAGACACCCTCCACAGACTGCCACCTTCCCTCAGCATTCAAGGAGAGCCCAAGGGGAAAACAAGGTCTGCCTGAGACGATCAAAGGCACGAAGTTAAGAAGTGAAAACGCAGACCCTAAAAAATAGAATCACAGGTTCATGTTTGTGGGACCCATTTCTTCTAAGGAGTCCCAGCAATGTGCAGCTGAAAGACGGATCCACCAAGCACATCTCAGATCATCGGTGGGGAGGACCCTTGCACATCCCCCAATTTAAATGATGCGGCAAAGGAGGCAAGGCAAAAGAACAATGGTATTCCCCACCCCCAGAAAGAGGAAGGCTTCCCAAACTGGCTGCCAGATAAGCAGTAGGAAAATAGAGGCACAATTTGAAGATACTGCCAGCATACGTTTTTGTTCACTCGAGTAACGGTAACATGCAAAAACCGTGGAGTATCGGCCTAGACTGCAGGTGGGAGAAGGAAACCTCTGGGGGATATACGCCAAATGCAACTATAGGAATGCAATGCTGGCTTCATAAAGACAGAAAGAAATCTCCCCAGACACGCTGGTTCCTACATGAAATCCTAGTGGTGCCCATAAAAAAGCAAACAGTTATTGAGGCCTCCCAAGCACTTCCTTTAATGAGGAATGGGTCTTTTTCATTTTTATCCACATGCTAAATGCCCTGGAGCCTTATCTATTGGGCTGTAGGGAAAGTCATGACGTATTTTTTCTGTTTTTCGTTGCAAAAATGCGTCATGACTTTTCCGACAACCCAATATTATGTTCGGACTATATAATAACATGATCAAACAACTGTTAAAATCTACAGCTCTCTTCTAACACACACACACACACACACACACACACACACACACTCCACAGAGTGAAGAAATGACTGATATTGCTCTTACGGGCAGATTTCGGCTCTGAGAAAACACCAATGCTTAATTACAAGCATCTTTATTTTCCTGACTATACAGGCACCCAGGCCAACGTTTTTCACCTGAGCCAGGAAAGCTGTGTTAACACTCTCAGGCTAAAATGCCAGTTTCAAAAGTGAAAAATCAAATATTCTGTTGTTTCCATCTACTGAGTTCTCAGTGTCACCATTTTACCAAAATCCATGCAATTCTAACCCCATGTGACATGCTCAGAGATGGTCTCCCTTTTCATAACTGTCTCCTGCATCAAGCAATGTGTACAAAATGAAACTCCAAATCAATTGCTAAACGAAGGGTGAGCTTGAAAAAATGCATTTGCCATGATGACGAGGAATTATGGCCTTCTCCAAAGCCGACCTGGGGTAGAAACAAAGGTCAAAGAGGAGATCAAAACTTTATCCATCTTCTTAAATTGTCTCTCTGGGTTAGCTTGTTTACCCCTTTCTTTTGTTTAAAAAAGCCCTTTTAACATTTCTTGCAGTGCTGGCTTGGTGGTAATGAATTCCTTAAGCTTATTCTTTTCTGAGAAGCTCTTTATTTCTCCTTCAATTTTAAGTGATAGCCGTGCTGGGTAGAGCAATCTTGGTTGTAGGCCTTTATTTTGGGTCACTTTGAGTATCTCCTGCCACTCCCAGATAGTCACATGTCTTGTTAGGGAGACCACTGCATGGATGGAGTAGAGGCTTGATCACTGCACTCTACACCTGAAGCTGATGTTGTATAGTATTGTATGTCAACTGCAACTGAATATGTGGATGGTCACGGGATGTGGAGTATACTGTGGAGGGGAGTCAGGGGAGTTGTGATGGATGTGTGTGATATGGGGGGGAGTGGGGTGGCGAACTGGGGGCGGAGGGTTTTCACTTTGGGGGGTAAAGAGTATAACTATTGCATTGTGTTGTACACCTGAAACTAATAAATAAAATAAAAAAATTTAAAAAAAAATTTATCCAGAAGGGATTACTATATTTCTCTTTCTACAAAAATTAAATTATGCAACACCCTGCAGGGAATGTTTTAACAATCATATTGGTATTATTTGGATACTCTTCTAAAACGCCGATGGAAAACTCATAAATGCTCATTTAAAAGCAAGAAGAAACTTTCAAGTGCAGATGGAATTCTCCAGCTTCACAAAGCTCAGGTCCTCGAATGGTAAGTGGATGAGGCCGTGTCTCTCTCCAAATCTCTCTCCGCCACTGATGTGCCAGGTGCTTCCTCAGAGGCCAGCCTCAGCCTATCTACACCCGAGCTAATTCCTTCACAAAGTACAAGTACATTGTCGACAAACGTGGCACCATGGTGGACAGACTGGAGTTCTAACTACTTGAGCATCACACAAAAGGGATGAGGTTGGCCTGTCATTTAGAGGTCCTTCAGAAAGACAGCTCTCGGCAAATATCTAGAACCCAAACACCTCCACAGCCTTAGGCTCACCAAGCCCCAAGTGCACCCCAAACACACAATTAAAGACACCCTGATTGTTAGTATAAAACCTGATGCGAGCGTTGCTCCTTCTGTGACTTCACTAGGTGACAGGCTGAGATAAACTTTAAATTACACTTTGCTGTTTCACTATGAAAAAGTTAACAAGGAGTGCTTGGCCTAGGAAACCTCATCTTTTGTTTTCTTAGAACAAATGACATTGAAAAACAGAGGACAACCGTAGTTGACTTTCCAGAACCAGCAGAACATAAGAAAAGAATTTTATAATCTCTACTTTCCATGATTTGAAAGAAAAAGATCGCCAATGTAAGATAACAGCTCACATTCTTTTTTACTGTGGTAAAATATACACTCGTATATGATTAACCAATTTTAGGTGTACAGTTCAATGGCATTAAGTATATTCACCTTGTTGTGCCACCACCAAAACCATCCAGCTCCAGAAATTTTTCGTCGTCCCAAACTGAAACTCTGTTAAACCCATTAAACACTAATTCCTCAGTGCCTTCCCCACCAGACCCTGGCAATCACCATTCTACTTTCTGTCTCTGAGTTTGACTCCTCCAGGTATCTCATCATGGAATCGGAATCATACACTAGCTGTCCTTTTGTAACTGGCTTACTTCACTTAGCAAAATGTCTTCAAGGGCCGGCTGAGTGGCGCGGTGGCTTGGGACGCCAGCGACCCCGGTTTGGGTCCCACATATGAGGGCCAGTGACACTGCCCTCAAAAAAAAAAAAAAATGTCTTCAAGGTTCATCCAGGTGGTAGCATTTCAGAATTGTCTTCTTTTTTTTAAGGTTGAATAACATATATCACATTCTGTTTATTTGTCTATCAATGGACGCTTAGGTTGCTCCTTTTGTTTTTTTTGTTGTTGTTTTTTTGGCTACTGTGAATAACGCTGCTAGATCATGGGTATACAAGTCTATGTTTGAGTCCCTGCTTTCAATTTTCATGGGTGTACCCCTGAGCTGGGATTGCTCAATTATATGGTAATCCCATGCTTCATTTTTGAAGAACCACCATACCATTTTCATGGTGGCTGCACCATCTGACATTTCCCACCAGCAATGCACAACAGTTCACCCTTTTAAAAGTTGAAATATTTTTGTGAGTGGAATTTACTTGGGTGCTAGTTTCTCAAAATGTATCTTGTCATTAGCTTGCAAGGTAAAAAGGGAAAGTTAAACTGTCTCTCCTAAATTGAGCTATTAAATCAAACCCAAAGATGGAAGCATGAAAATATGATCCTGGAACAAGCAGAGGCTATCATAGAGACAAATGGATTTCGCTTGTTCCTGTGGTGGCCTGACTCCCCTCTCCCGCCCCACGCACCACACCTATGTTTTACAGGGTCTTAAATCTGCCCCTCAGTTTCAATTTCAGTGTTTGCTATCCTCATTCAGATTCTCATCATTCAAACTTGAACTGCTCCAAGATCAGAAAAGCAATCCTCAACCACAATTATTACCTCAGTCTTGTGCTCAAGAACATGAATTAATTCCACACCCTTTGCCTATTTTTCAAGGCCGTTAACCAACTTACCCTATCATGTGACTAATAACTGTTCTAATAATGGAGTGGTATATATACACAATGGAATACTGTTCTGCCGTAAGAAAAGCTGAAATGGTGCCATTTGTGACAACATGGATGGATCTTGACATTATTCTGCTAGCAAAATAAGTCAGACAGAAAAAGTTGAGAACCATATGATTTCACTGATATGTGGGATATAAAAATGAAAACAACAAAGGAACAAAACAAAAACTCATAGACACAAACAATAGTTTAGCGGTTACCAGAGGGTAAGGGGGAGAGGGGTGGTAGATGAGGGTAAAATGGATCAAATATATGGTGATGGAAGGAGAACTGACTCTGGGTAGTGAACATACAATGTGATATATAGATGATGTATTACAGAATTGTATACCCAAAACCTATGTAACTTTACTAACCATCGTCACCCCAATAAACTTGAAAGAAAGACAGACAGACAGACAGAAAGAAAGAAAGAAAGAAAGAAAGAAAGAAAGAAAGAAAGAAAGAAAGAACACCATGAGCCTTCCAATCCGCGTTCTCCCAAAGCACAAGTGGGTGTATTGAGCAGTTGGTCAAGACAGGAACCTGATGTTCACTTTTACTGTCTCTCAGGCTGCTCAAAAGCAAGTGACCATGGAAACATTCCACTGCATTAGCCAATCCACCAGTTATCCACAGGCCTTCTTAGCTTTTATGTAGGAGAATTAAATTGTTAGAAAAGCACTGGACCTTTTGTTCAATACTATCATCCTTCTCGTGGTGATGATGATGATAATGGTGATGCCACTTTAATTTAGTATACTTCCACTATTGCATTTGATTTTTGTCTGAAAGGTAAACACTTCTACAGAAAAGGTAAGTTGCTTAACCATGTGGCTCCCAGAGCAGAAAATAGGACTAGACCCCACAGGTGTTCTGACCCTGACCTCCTCGTGACCTCCCACTCTCAACTCATACTGCCTTTCAGGGACACTCTTGAAAAAGAATTGTCAAGAATAAAGTTACTGGAATTCCTTTTACCTCATAGATACAGTGAGGTTGCTTTATCCCAAGGAGTAACTCATTAAGGCTGTCTGGCTGGTTTTAGTTGCACCTGAATAAAGCAGAAAATGAAGAAACACAGTAAGGGGCTGGGGAGATGACTTTTGATCAGGGGTTGAGGAAGTAAGATCCAGTCTTTGTTAGAGCGGCTTGACACAACTCTCAGGGGACAGTGCCAGCATCTCCGGAACCCAACTCAGTCTGTGATGTATTGACAGGGAATTTTGTCCTTGTTGCTGTTCCTTAGAAAACTAGCATGTCTAAATTGGGACAGATTCTGAGAAAAAGGAAACATGGGCAGTACAAGTACACTGGTAGCAAATGGGAATCTTGACATTGGCCATTAAACCACCAGGTGATTGCCCATTCCTGTGACATAAGACTTACAATGGGCCATCCCCCACCTCCACCCCCAGGCTTTGCAAAGAGAAAAGAAAGGCCACAGTGTTGATTGACAGAGAACAAAGTTAACTCTCAGAGTAACGACACAACCAAAGAAAGGACGCTGAGAGTCACTTGGTTTAGACACACAACCCGTACCTCTGGAGACTGTCCAGATTCCCCTCATTACGCTATTCCTGAAGGCTGGAACCACATCTTATTAAGTACCTCCACCGCCTTAACACACAGCAGGCTCTCAAAAATGGGAGTGGAACTGAATTTGAATTGGGTGATTAGCATAATCCCAGAGAAGCAAAGCAAGAAATTTGGCTCTGAAAATTAACTATGGATTTGAAAGTCTTCAATTCCAATCTAGAATCATATGGTTTCCCATTGTACTGGGATGTAAAAACCCAAAGAAAGGCATATAAGCAAGTGCTCCGGACAGACTCTTTCAATGCAGGCCACAGACACATTCGATAATACATCTCTATCTGCTGCCGCAGTAATAAATTTACATCAATGCTCCCAGGCTTAGGAGGAAGAAACCAAACAGCCACATTTGCTAAAAGTAATCCGCAGCTCACTCATTACACAGTCTCTGCTCCCTGGGAGATAGAAGGTGGAGGTGCCTTCCCATATGTTACAAAAGAATTCCTGAAAAGCGCATTTCAATTGCACCAAGCAGACACTGCTATCTAAAGGTAAGCCATGGCTAAATCATTGTGTAATGAGAGCTGATGGTCCATATTCAATTTGTTGTGTAAACTCAGAGTTTTGTTGGATTTTTTTAAAGACTTTATTGGGGAATTGGGGGAGGGGAACAGCGTTGGGAAACCAGAGAAGGGGAACAGACAAGTTGCTGTCTGTTGCTGTCCCTTTGTTCTTCAGTCTAGTTGCTTCACTGGCCCATGTTGGTACCATCACTGCGCTCTTTTCAGGTGAGGCAGATCGGTCACCAGCCTCTGGACAGCAGCTCACAGCAGCTCTCGGCAGCTCACGCTGGCTGCCGGCCACTCACTGTAGCCTATGGCAGCCCACTGCAGCAGGGGCTGCAGCCTACATCGTCGCCGGGGCTCGCAGCCCAGCTCCAGTTGGAGCTGTTGTTAGCTGTACAGGGCAGTGTCACTGGCCCTCATATTTGGGATCCGAACCAGGGCCACTGGTGTTCCAAGCCATCTCCTAACCAGCGTGCCACTCGGCTGGCCCTAAACTCAGAGTTTTACATATTGGCCCTTTGCTTGCTTTTATGCAGGAGAGATGAATACATTTGGTTTTCACTACTTTCCCCCAAGATTTAAAATCACATAGTGGCTGGAAGAACATTAAACGTGAACAAGCCTCCCCAGGGAGTAGGTGCACTCAGTGTGTACTTGTGTGTGCAAATGACAAGTCACATGTTCGTGTACAAATGTACAAGATCAGCACCTAAGGCCAATCCACAATTCCTCTCCATTATCACTCAATTTGCTGCACAGCTGAGCTATTTCTGGCAATGAGCCTAAAGTGTTTTGAGACCTGGCCTAGAGCTCAAGTTACAAAGTATTAAAGTTCATCTTGACAGGCTACCACTCAATTTGGTTTTGCATTGTGCCTCAAGAGGGAACATTCAGTGAGGCCATTATATCTAGTAACTTCTAGAGTATGTCACTAGTCTTGGTTTTGGTAAAAATAAGCCCAGCATCTGACCTTCCCCGCTGACTTTCCCCAAAAGTTATATCTGATCCTTGGGGGCCCTGGGAGGAAAACCAGAGGTGTGCTTAAGAAAGCTCTTGTGCCTTTTGCAGGAGACGGGGGGCAGGGTGTTAAAAAGCCCCACTGAAACCAAGAATGGGGAGACAGCTTTATCAAATAACTATATGACAGCACCCCAGTAAAAAACTTGATCACCATCAGCCCTTCTGACAGCTTGCTTGGCAGACTGCCCTGGTGCCACAATGACTTAATTGTGCCATGCCACCAGGCCTCTCTCTGATGGCTCGTTTGCTTTGTCACCTCTGATGCTGGTCAAGAGGTCAAGCTTTCTTCTGCTTAGTGCCAAAGTCCTGGAGTCCATCTCCCGCCTCCCAGTAGCTTCTGTGACAGCTCCCCTAGGCCTCCGAAGACGTGGTAGAGATTTTGGCAGGATCTCCAACCCCTGCCTGTTCATGGGCCAACTCTCACGTCAATCTCTGTAATCTTGACTCTACCCAGCATGTGACTTGACGGTCACCATGTATGTTTTGTTAAAAAATAAAGAGCAGAGGAGAAAATCCACCATGGAATTCTAAATCTATTTTGTTGAAACCTGAATGAGTCTGGGAAAATTTTTTACTGCAGGAAATATGAATGACCTTAACTCAAAATGGATCTCAGACCTAACTTGGAGCTAAAACTATAGAACTCTTAGAAAAACCTATAGGAATAAATCTTCATGAGCTTGGATTAGGCAATAATTTCTTAGCTATGACCCCAACAGCACAGCAATTTTTATAATAAATTGGACTTCATCAAAATTAATAAGTTGGACTTCATCAAAATTAAAATGTTTGTGGGCCAGCCAAGTGGCACAGTGGTTAAGAGCTGGCTTGGGATGCCAGCGGCCCTGGTTCGGATCCCACATGTGAGGGCCAGTGACACTGCCCTCAAAAAAATAAATAAATAAATAAAATAAAAAAATAAAATGTTTGTGCTTCACATGACATCATCAACAAAGTGAAAAGCCAACTCACATATCAGGAGACATTACTGGCTAATCACATGTCTGATAAGGAACTTAAATTCAGAGTATATAAAGAACTCAAACAAGCTTGGTAATAAAACAGTAATAACAAAGCCCAATTTAAAAATGGATGAAAGGGGCGGCCAGTTAGCTCAGGTGGTTTGAGCACAGTGTTAGTAACACCAAGGTTGCCGGTTCGATCCCCACATGGGCCACTGAGCTGCACCCTCCACAACTAGATTGAAACAACGACTTGACTTGGAGCTGATGGGTCCTGGAAAAACACACCATTCCCCAATAAAATTTAAAAAAAAAAAAAGGATGAAAGATTTGATTGGACATTTCTCCAAGGGAAACATATGAATGGTCCATAAGCAAATTGAAAGATGCTCAACTTCATTAGTCATTAGTGAAATGCAAATCAAACACACAGTGTGACACCATTCCACATCTGCTTGAATCAACAAGACAATCCCAACTACTGGTGAGGATGTGGAGAAAGAAATCCTTATCTGTTGCTGATGGGAATATAAATGGGGCAGCCACTTTGGAAAACAGTTTGGAAGTTTCTCAGTATGTTCAAAGGGAAGTTACCATGTGAACCAGCAAGTCCTCTGCTAGGTATCTACCCAAGAGAAGCAAAAACATATGTCTGCACAAAGATGGATACAAACAACAAAGATTCACAACAGCATTTTTCACAATAGCAAAACACTAGAACTAACCCACCTATCCATCAATGGATGAACGGATATGTGACATGTGTACATCCCCTCGATGGGATACTATCTGGCAATAAAAAGGAATGAAGTTCTGGTCCATGCTATATCATGGATGAACCTTGAAAATACTGTGAGAACTGAAAGAAGTCAGTCATAAAATGCCATGTATTATATGATTCCATGTATATGGAATGTCCAGGGCTGGCCGAGTGGCTCAGTTGATTAAGAACTGGCTTGGGACGCCAGCTCTGAGCACTGGGGTCCCCAGTTCAGATCCCACATGGGGGCCAGTGAAGCTGTGCCCTCTACAGCTAAAATGGTGAACAACAGCTCCACCTGGAGCTGGGCTGCTGTGAGTCCCCAGGGACGGTGTGGGCTGCAGCCCTTGGTGCAGTGGGCTGCCATAGGCTACAGTGAGTGGCCGGCAGCCAGTGTGAGCGGCTGGCAGCTGGTGTGAGCTGCCATGAGCCACTGTGGGGAGCCGTCCAATGGCTGGCAAGCAACTGCCTCACCCGGGAAGAGTGCAATGATAACACCAACATAGGCCAGTGAAGCAATGTCCTCCACAACTAGACTGAAGAACAAAAGGACTGCAACTTGTCTGTTCCCCTTCCCTGAATCCCCAGCTGCCCCCCCCCAATTCCCCAATAAAATCTTAAAAAAAAGAAAGAAATGTTCAGAACAAATCTATAGAAACAAAAAGTAGGTTAGTGATTCCCTCTGACTGTGTGTGTCGGGGGGGGGGGGTGCGGGGATGGGGGGGGAGGGGTGACTGCTCATGGGCACACATTTCTTTTTGGAGTGACAGGATAAAATTTGATAATAATAATGGCTGCAAAATTCTGGAAATATACTAAAACGTGCTGAATTGTACATTTAAGGCAGGTGAATTTTATGGCACATCAACTGTGTCTCAATAAAGCTAAACAAACAAACAAAAAAGAACAATTTCACATTCTTATTTGTCCAACAGTTTGGCCTCCACAAATGATCCGGCCTACAAAAATCAACATTAGCCAGCCCGTGGCGGCCAGCATCTCCTCCTCTGCCCTCTCAGTGTCTCAGCCTTCTTCTATCTCACAAAACTGAGACTAGAAGGATTTGCCATAGCAAATACACCCAACAGTCTCATCTTTTCCCTAAAATCATCATTTCCCAAGAAAATTCAATCCTAAAAGGAATCAAAAGAAGAAACCAAAATCAGAAACCATTTTAAAACCTGCTGCTGGGTGATCCATTGCTTTTAACCAACCCACCTCCACAACACACACACCCACACACCCCACACCCCACAGTTTCCCAATAGAGCCAGGTGGAGCCATGTTTATTCTTACCTTCTTACCTGGGTTATAACATAATAAAAGAAATATTCTTCCCTCCCTCCCCCCCCCCCCCCCGTGGCTTTTACTTTCCTTTCTTTTCCTTTCCTACAACATTTTTCTCTCCTGAATTCTCCTGAGCTCATGCGATACAATCTTGAAAATTTACACCAGAATGAGATCAAGAGGGGTTGGCAAGAGCCTGCCGCAGTAAATTGGCATCCGTGCTAATCGATAACCTACTTTCAAATGAAAAGAGTCAGGCCCACTCCATCCTCCACCAGGCAACAGAGTCTGCCGCCTTCCCCGGGTGAGCGCTAATTGCTACTCTCACAAAGCCAGGGGCAATCTTATCCAGGTGATCCATTAGCAGGGAACCTATTATAAAAGAAGCAAGGAAAGCGGGGGAGAAATCAGGGTAAAGAGGTTAAACAGCACAAAAGTGATTTAAAAGGGGGAAAGGGCTTGAATTTGTGTGTGAAAGAGATAAAGAGAAGAAACTTTACTGTGGAAAAGATCCTGAGAACTCCAGCACACAAATTCTGGCAACTCACAGGCCTCTCAGTGTCTGACACGCTGATGTGGGGGAGGTGGCAGACGGCCCCCACCCCATCTTCCTCCACAGCAGAGAACGGGAATCTGCTCAATGACTCTAAAAGGACCCCAGATCCTGCTCTGGTCATGAATAAGTGTGACAGTTTCTGAGGTTGATTCTCTCTGTTTCCGCCCTCTCACCATCCCCACAGCGACCGGGGCCAGGAACTACACACTGACCTCAGCAGTAAAATTAACACAGGCCTCAGGGCGGCATAAACAGATCTGTATATTTTTTTAAAAAATGACTACAAAGTCCCTTTCCTAGCCACTCCTCTCTACGACCTCCAGCATCTAAAGTTGAATGTTCAAACCAAGAGTCCCTGCCACACTTAGAAATGAGGAGAAATCAGAGCTCCTCAACAGATTTCCTAGGGAAACAAAAGTTCCTGTGAAACCAAGTGTTTCAAAAGCAAGATATCCCTTTAAAAGCATCACAAGAGTTTCTTGCCTGTCTCCGGCTGGGGTCTGTCTCCCTCCAACTCTTCTTGCTGCCGCCAGATCTGGTCCCCTGGTTACAATTCCTCGTCAGGAAGATGTGGGTCCTTCGCCAGGCGCAGGGGCCCTGCGCCTTATGCTCCGCTCCTTCGGGCTCTCCCACCAAGGCCCGCATGCTGGCCCAGGTGCTGCCTGGCCTTGGCTGCCCAAGCAGCAGCTCTCCATATGCACTCCCCGTCCCCTGTAGTCATGGAAACACCTGCTTGTCCATCAAGGTCAAGGCTCCATGGAAGGGTCAGCCCCCATTCCACCCTCCACACTTGCCCTGTGGCCTTCGTAACTCGGTTGGGGACTTGTTTGTTAACACGCTCGTCTCCCCTATATGTGGGCAGTCCTCTGAAAACCAAAGTCTGGGCCTCATTTGTTTTTGAATCTGTAGAGACTGGCACACATTAGGAGCTTAGTACGTGTTTGAGGGATGAATGAGTGATTTAATGAAGTCACGTGGGTCTTTCTCCTGAGAGCAGACTTTGGAGTGTTTCAAATACTATGTTATTTCAAAATAGCTTAGAGAGGGGAGGGGAGAATGGGGTGTTGTTCAGTGGGTTCAGAGGTTCAGTTTGGCAAGAAGAGAATGTTCTGGAGATGATGGCGGTGATGGTTGTACAATAGTGTGAATGTACTTAACGCCTCTGAGCTGTGCACTTAAAAATAGTTAAGATGGGGGCCGGCCGAGTGGCGCGGTGGTTAAGCGCTGGCTTGGGAAGCCAGCGGCCCCGGTTTGGTCCCACATATGAGGGCCAGTGATACTGCTCTCACAAAAAAAAAAAAAAAAAAAAGTTAAGATGGTAACTTTTATGTTATGTACATTTTACAGCAATTCAAAAAGGAGAAACTTAGACTACAGACCACCAAGAAACAGCTGACCAAAGGGACAGCCCAGGAGTCTGATCCCCGAAAGGACTAAGAAAAAAGCAGTTGGACAGAAACCAAAGCCTTAAGGATAGCACCCCTCTTATGTTAAACTGCAGCCCCAAACCCATGATGTCAACACCAAGGTCACACTCAGTTATTTGGTTGTGCCGGAAAGTTCTCAGCTCCTCATGCAGTGCCCGGCACATAGTAGGTGCTCTAAATATTTCCTGAATGTTCTAGAATCACTTGAATAAGCAGCTGAAGGCTTAGGCCTGGTTCTGAGGCACAGCCTTTGTCCTGTCACAAAGCAGTGGTGGTGAGATCTGACCTCCGTGTGGTACTCCCCTCAGGGACACAATATCCTCTGCCCAGAGACATCAGATGATGTCTGTTCCTTCATGTCACCGCCACAGACAGCACCCCATGCTGCACCCCACAACCCTCTACCTTCAGGTTTCTCCTCCCTGAATGAAGCCGATCCTAGTCCACACTGTGCCAACTCTCAATGTAACTCCTCTGCCTTCTCTCTGCACAAAGCTGGAATCCCCCCACTCCAGGTACTTCATTTATGCAGCTGAAACCTGGGACCCGAGGCCATCAAACCTGCAAAAGGAGAAATCAGGTTTCCAGAGGTTCGGGAGAGCATTTTTCTCTTAGCCTCATTGGAAGGGTCATTGTACTAATTAGAAACAGGTCCCAACTGCCACCACCATCATCCATCACCACAAGGCAAAACGGAAAACACAAGACAAGTCAAAGCAAGAGGCAATGAATCCTACCCCTCCATTTTGCAGTGAGGGAAATAAGGGCTCCACAGAGACTGCTTTCAGACAAGGCTGGAAGAGGCCAGGAAGTCGCCTGGATCTCGCCATATGCTTCCAGGCTGCTCAGATGAGCCATTCATCAGTGTCACCATTGGCATTGTCATGCTAAAATGCACCCACAATAGCCCAGGCTCTTCATAGGTTTGACACTCCACACTCCATTCCCCCCAAAAAAACTCTAAATAGGGTTACTCAGCACTCCTCTTTCATTAAGTGATAGTGTTGTCTTAAAATTAGGGACCAATAAAAACATGGTTGGCTTCATTTAAAAACTAGGGAGAATGGCCACACCTCTACTACGTGTCTGTGTGGAAATTATGGCAAATGGGCTACAGAGCTCTCCACAAACCACCGACTCACAGAAGTACAAGAGGGAGTTCAATGCTTCCTACCAGGTTCATTCAGAAGTAAACATTACCTACAAAATCACAGAACAAATCATCTTACATTCAGAGGAACCATCACCTGTTGGCCCACCCTGTCAGCCATAGTCCTTCCTCTGCAGCTGAAGACACAGCTCACAGGAGGAGCTGACCCACCAGGTGTCCCTGAGTCCTTATATTGAGCATGAGAGAGCTGACCTAGATTCCTTGCCTACCTGGGTCTTGTGGGGAGTAGCTAATATATGGTACACTCCACAACACCTGTCAGAACCTTCAGCGCCTTTGACACCATCTATGCCTTCAACAGCCTTGCAATAATTGGGTGTGCAGCTTAATCAAAGGAATCAACAGGGGTGGGTCCAGACTGTGCCAGGTTTGGGGTTTTTTGGTTCCGGTGGGCAGGCCCAGCAAACATACAGGAATATGGGAATGGGGAGGGCATCCCAGCTGGCATGCTGGATGCAGAAAGAGAAAGAAAGAAAATCCCACGACAGACCCAAAGGACGCATCTTTCCTGAACTTCTCTGGTCCCCTACCATGGAATACGACTTTGTACCTACTAGTGAATTCCAGTATGATCGTCATAGATCTGAAACTATTTCTTACCAAACAAATATATTTTTGAAAAATAATACCAATGTCTCAGAGACTAAACATTGAAGTATAAGTTCTCAGAAAACAATATCACCCCTAAATAAAGCATGCTTCCATGTTTGTGGCTCTTCCTTTTTGACTGTAGATCAGAAGAGGACACAATCAGAAATGGAACAAACAAAGAGGCTTTTGAGGAAATAGTAATACAATAAAAAAGAGATCTTAGAACTCAGATTATGGCCTCTCTGTGATTTTTTAAATCATGGCTGGACTCGGTGGCTTTCTACACCTTGCCACAAAATTTTATCTTCTCATTTTTTTTGTACAAGTTTGTTTTTCAAATTTTATTGGATAGACTCTTGAAGGATCTCAGACATGGAAACTTGCCCTTGGCTGGCATTGGTAGGGAGAGCCAACTAGTATCTCAAAATGAAAAGGCAGTCCTGTCTCCTCTTTACTTTCCCTCCTCTAAGTTCCCTGTTCTGAGCCTGTGTGTTCATGTCACCACCTCAGCTGAGTCATCCTACATAATCGTGCTCACGGCACAGATGACCTACCAGCCACCCGAAGCGAGTGCGGCTGACACTGGACCCTGAGACCTGGAAAGGAAGTGAGTTCCAACCTTCTAAGATTCTTGTTTGAGACTTGCACTCATTTTTGGTGCAGCTAAATGATGTAGCTAAGATTTCATCCTTTCTCAAAACTGTAGCAGGGAAAGAAAAAAAATTGGATCTGAACCTAGCACTTTGTAATTTGGAAACAGATACAGACATAGATGATCTAGAGATAGATAGATAGATAGATAGATAGATAGATAGATAGATAGATAGATAGATAGATAGATAGATAGACAGACTGATAGATCTCCACTACATGTGTTCACATATAATAAGCACATAAATTTTAGTCACCTGCAACCTATATTCCAGGAATATAGGATAACATCATTGGTATTTTTGTATGAACATTAACATAGGTAATGTCTTTTGCAAAAACATCTCTAGCGATTGAAGCACCATTCTTAGATTTTTCCCATACCTATTGCTAGCTGCAATCTAGTGTATATGTCACCCTATCCTTCTTGCTTTCTCTGCTAAAATGCACTGGGGGCTGGAGGCTGATTGGCTCCGAGCTGTAATGGAATACATAGCTTTTCACCTCTGGGTCACAATGCTGAATCTGGACCATCGACAGCATCTGAAAGCAGTACTGCAGCATCAATGGTCTTGCTGAAGACAAAAGCCACTGTTCTAGCTTTTCAACCTTGTGGGGAGTCTCAACCAGGAAGGGCAGCAAGGAATGAGCAATGGGCCCCCAAAAGAAATCCCAATTAGCCAGAGTCCATAAGAATGGGTTGAAAGAGTCTGCACAAGAAAAGCTTGCGGCATCTCATCTGTGGGTAGAGTCCTAGCATAGGTGACACTCTAGCAAAATTCCCTTTCCTCACCCTAGGAAGTAGCAAGACACCCATTAAAAGGCAGGTATTTCAATAACCCCTGAAATCTTACAAACTCAGAGTAGTACAGCTCCAGAAAGGGCAGGCAGGGTCTTAGGCTCTGACCTGACCCCGCTGGTGACCTTGATTGAGGGTCTAGGGCCTAGTACCGTGATCAGCACAGAGCAGATGCTATAGAAATACTTGTTGAATGGAAGGAAAAATAAACCTCTTGGCCTTTCTATCCTTCATTCTTTCTTTTGCCTCTTAAATTAACTTAAGGCAGACTAGACTACTCTGTATCCAGTCATGACAGTCCTTAAAGTGGTGCTGTGAGAAAAAATGGGGGAAAGTGGCAACAGCCCAGGACAGTAACCTGAAGAAAGCAGCTATATCAATATAAGGTTGTATCAGCTTATCTGCTCTTTAAAAAGAGTCCATGTGGTCTAACTCAAAAAGAGCAACACACGCAAAATGTGCTGATAAATTTAGAAAAGTTACGCCACCATTGAACATACTGCTGTCAAGCATCCAAGAGCTAATAAATCTTTTTTTTTTTTTTGGTTTACTGCAAAGTGTGCAATGTAATCATAGCAACGTATTAATAACTGTTATGCAGGGACCCATTTAATGGGCTGCCCTCCCAAAGATTTATTTGTCAGCTTAATATGTTTACTCAGTGATGACGACTGCCCGTGTAAGACTTTTCGAACTATTACAGGCACAAAAAAAAGCAGTTGCCTTGCAGTGGTTCCTGCAGTGGAGTCATGTGGGTCCTGCCCCGTGACACACGCCATCCCACAGCAAATGCAGAGGGAGAAGGTGATGGGCTCCTAGCTGGCCAGCCTTCTTCTCAGAAGGTAAGTGGAAGTAAGAGAAAGGGTGAAGGGAGTTCCTACCACCCTCACCCGGCCCATTTCTAGAATGTCTTCCCCTTCCCCTCCTGAGGCAGGCAGGGAGGCAGCACAGCTGAGGGGGTAAGGGGGACCAAGCCCCAGTAAGTGAGGGCTAAACCCTCATCCCGCCCACATCTCCCTGAGGACGCTGGTCCAGGGACCTCAATTTCATCATCTGCAAAGTGGGGAGACAGTAATGTACCCAAGTCAGGGCAGTTATGAGGATTCCATGTGACACTGCACATAATGTGCTTAGATCAACAATTGTTACCAATTTCCCTTCACAAGCCATTCATTAATGGATGGTACTTCTTTCATTTTCCCAAACCAACTCTTTACTCATTAAGCAACAACTCTCCATTCCCTCCTCCACCAGCCCCCTGCAACCACCATTCTGTCTCTATGAATCTGTGAACTCTAGGGACCTCATATAAGTGGAACCATACAGTGTTTGTCCTTTTGTGACTGGCTTATTTCACTGAGTATAACGTCCTCAAGGTTCATCCATGTTGTAACATGTGTCAGCATTTCCTTTCTTTTTAGGCAAAATGGCACAGACATTCCACTGTGTGTGTACATCACATTTTGCTTATCCATTTATCCATGGATGGACACTTGTGTTGCTTCTACATTTTGGCTACTGTGAATAATGCTGTCATGAACGTGGGTGTTGTTCTGCTATCTTGATGTATTACCTGGTCTCATCATTTGTTAAAACAAGTGTATAAACCTCACATTGTCATTTCACTTCACGTGAAGGCAATGTGGGGGGTTACCCTCTTTGCACACTTGCTGTCTGGCAATACTCCACTTCCCAGGAGTCATGCAGACCCCCAAGGCCATTCCTACTCTCTGTTCATGAGATTCCCTGGAATGGCTCCGCTTCTTCAGCCTTCACTCGTGCATCTTATTAGCCTCAACTCAGCTGTCACCTCATCTAGGAAACCATCTCATCCCACTCCCTCTCCAGCCGTGAATTCCTTAAAGGGGTGCTGTGACAAAGCAGTGGCAATGGCCCAGGACAGTGGCCTGAGCAGTGGAGGCTGCTCCCGTGTGCGTGCCCCTAATTGCACTCAGTGCACTGTTCCCACCCCACCCAGCAGGCTGTGGGGCTGTGTCTTCATCTTCTTTCTTTCCCCAGCACCAAATCCAGTGACCACATCCATAGATGGTAAAGGCCAAGAAATGCTGGACAGGCAGATGAACAAACAGATGGACAGAAAAATGCATAATAAGAGAAGGAAAAGTGAATAAACTGAACGTTAATTGTGTCGAATGAATCCTGGAGCCAGGAGGTCACCATCTAGATATGTAAGTTTTCCTTTTCTCAAAGACAGCAGTTTGGATTCTATAACATTTAATGAATGCCTACTATGTGCCAGACAAAACATGCCAATGAAGCAATTATTATTATTAACACCATTATACAAGTGAGGAAACTGAGGCAGAAAACAGTAGTTCTCTAAGTTCACAGAGCTGGTAAATGACAGAGTAAAGATTCAAACCCGGATGGCTTCGCTTCAGCAGCCATGCTTTCAATCTCAAAAGTAATGCAACAATGCATAACCTACTTCTGTGCTTTTGTTCTACGATTATAAAATGCTGATGACTAAAAAGGATATTCTGAGGTCTACAGGAGTAAAGATGATAGGCAATGTTAAAAATTAATGGTGGCCATTTTAGTTGACACATGGAATTGAATTTTGCCCTATGTAAGAATTATAAAGAGGGTCTTGACAGTCCATGATCTTACTAAAAACGATACTAAAGGGAGCTCTTAGCCAGAGCCATGAGCGCTACTCAATTTCTTTCCAGAACTAACACAACCCCTGTGATGTCGTTGGAAAAACCACCTGGCTTCCTGGTTACTCTGGATTGAATGTCACGAAACCAGGCATTTCTCCTCCCACATCAGACTCTGGGTGAGGGATGCCTTTATTATTCCAGACCCTCCTCCATGCTGGATGTGATCATGTGTCACCATCTCACCAAATAACAGAGGCCGCGCAGTATCACCTCTCAGAGGTCGGGAGACGTGAAATCTGAGGGGCCAGTATCTGGGTACATGGCCTCGCACTTGCCCTCTCAGCTTAGTTCCAACCCGTGATGATAAATTTCCTCCTTGGAATATCTAGGAGCCCATTCTAAGCATCCAGTGAGCATTCCCCCAGCCCATTATTCTGCAAGATGAGAAGTGACTTCAACTGAGCTAGAACAGGGACATAGCAACTAACAACAAATGCAAGGAGCTCTAAACTAGCCGACCCACAAACACCTAACCTGAGATCCACCCAGGTGAAGGGGCCACTCTCACTCTTCGATCCCCGTGGATTTCACTCTTCCAGAAACCAGGAGGCCATGTCAGTGGGACGGCATCGTGACACTTCCAGGGACTGGCCCAGACATCATCCTCTACCCGTCCATACACCGCCAGCATCTCCTCATCATCCTCTTCCCTCATCCCCAGTGACATTTTCATTACCCAGCTGTGAAAAGGAGAATTTTTCTTTCAAAAGGCCAGAAACCAGTGGAGAATTCATGTATTCAAAACATAACTACTCTCTACTGGGTGCACAGGCACCAAAACAGAACATAAAACTAATAAGCTCTGATGATTATGCTCCCAGGGTTCAGAGTCAAGGAGACCCACATAGGCAAAACAACTGCATAAAGAAACCCTGTGAGGCTCTGATGGGGAGTAGGGAGACAGAGGGGCTCTGGGTGACCCTGGGCCAATCTCCTCAACCTCTCCCTTCTCTCCTTCCTGAGAATGCACCATAAAGGGGCATTCTGGGGAATCACAAATAAGGACACCAGTACTCCCTTAAAAAAAAAGTAAATTAGCACAAATGACCACCACAAAAGACCACAACCAGGAACTTCCTTCCCCGAGTGGCTGCCTTGCACAAGAAGCAGATAGCCACATTAAGCATATTAAAACCATGCCCCCTTTGTATTACATTTACCACCCTAGCTGCAAAAAAATGCTCGTAAAGCCATCATTAGCAGACTTGCAGCTGTCAACCCTTCCTCCACGCTCAGCCTGCAGAGACAGTTAGCCATCCTTCTCACTGAATGCCCTTTAATTGCACATCCCATTTTATTAGCTGCCTTGACCTCCAATAAAAGCTTCAGCCTCACAATGTCTGAAACCTGAGACAGGCTGTCTCCCGTGTTACCTGCTTGTATGCTCCCCTCAGGGCTCCTGCAAAGTGCATGCACACATATGTGCACACACACATGCACATGCACAGCCCACTAGAAAGACTTCTTAGAAATTTCACAAATGAGCAAACTTAGGGGAGAAAAACTAGAGGAGATAAGGGACAGTACATGAGAACATAATTAACAAAAAATGTGGACAGTTTGTTGCGCTGAAGGCACAATGCTGAGCTGGGGGAGCTTGGCTGCAGAATGCTCTATCCACACTCCCATAGAGGACCTGCAGAGATCCAAGGATGAGTGACGGGAGGCATTCATGCTGCTCTGGTCTGCTCTCAACTGTTCTCATGAGCTCTGGGCTAGTAAAGGGCAAATGAAGTTGTGCTTTCAATATCTGTGGCCCCCGAGTTGTGCTTAGACTAAGATACAAATATAAATTCTTAACAGGTGAAATAAGAGTTAAGGAAATCTTTTCACAGGAAAGATGCCACCTGGGCTAGTGTTAAAGAAGAAAACTAAAATCTGTAATAACTGAATGGACCTGCTGACTCAGCGGTCAGCTACCTGCAATATGTTTTGCAGACAAACCACAGAATCAAAAACTAAGGGGTGATTACACCCAAGGGGTGGGATATGTAAATATCGGTCAAAACAATTATGGCCCCATCTAGATATTTGAAGGAGCCAAAAAAAGGAGCAATCAAAGGGGGCTAAAAAGGTTTTGGATAGCTAAAAATTTAGATGGAGAATATTTTTTTTCAGGCTGAGTTAAATGTTTGGAGTCTTGCTGTTCCTATATTGCTATCCAGGATGAACTCCCACAAATTATTTCCAAATCCTAATCAGTATGGCAGACTTTTAAAAATGTACACCTAACTATAAGCAGTCTTATAAGTAAGGCAATACTTTTTCTCAAGCATTCTTTACCAAATTGCTCTTCTAAAATCAATTGTCCTTTGTTTGCCCAAGTTTATTTCTGCTTGCAAACACAGGACAGTAAAGTAAACAGCCTTATTAAGAAACAGGAAGGATCTTGTCAGTTAATTTATGATCCGAATTCCAAAGGCAGAATCATCAGCAATGGCGGTGTCACCAGTACCTTCCGGCTGTGGCAAACAAAGGGACACGCCTTTGCGGGCTGAGGGTGGGAATCCCACAAAGATGGCAGCTACTGGAACAGCTTCGGGCTCTTGGTTCAGACAGAAACCCATCAAGGGCTTTGGCGAGCATATCCCTCTGGGATTGGGGGAGCAAGGACTGGGCTCCATAAAGTCTTGGGGTTCCCTCCAGCTTCAAAGATTCACAGGCTTGGCAAAAGCTTAGACAGCACTAGCTCCCACTCTCTTGGTTTACAAGATAAATAATGCACAAGCTAAGGAGATGACTTGCCCAAGATCACAATGCTAATTAGTGCTAGGGGCATGACTGCACCTGTGTCCCCATCTGAGGACAGTCCTTCCTACCTAAACACCTGGGATGCAGACAACCCCCAACGCCTACCAAGTACCCAACCCTCTACTTTCCGTTTCTTTCTCCTCTCTCATCCTTCCTCCTTCTCCTCTCCGTTATCTGATTCCTCTCCTTTCTATCCTTCTATCATCTATCCCTCGGCCCCCATCGCCTGACATGGCGGAGGACAAGTGATGCTCTAGTTCACGGCTCTGGGACCACAGAGAAGACATTCAAGGTCACTTCAGCTGCCATGCTCAGGACCAAGACGTCCCTTTACGGAAAGACACACAACGGAACCAGGCATCTGATTAGTTTTCTTAAACAATAGCGGTTGCTAGTTGTTTGCCTGAACTCAACTGTTTATTTTCTGTGTAACCATTTGGTTATGTAGGTTGGCAGCTTTTGGTTGGTGGTGGTGGTGTTGGTTTCTGATCAGTTAGGGAATAAGTCTCTCATGGCTGCAGGAAACCACCAGTGAGATGGAGCAGTGCGTCAGGAAGCAGTGATTACAGCTCTAAGGAAGGCAGCCACTATCAATAAGATGCTAGTGTTTCCTGGGAAAGTGTAGCCCCTTGTCACTGCTAATTAAAAGACTTCCGTCTTTTACACCACAGAATTACACCACTCTATGAGTTCCTACATTATCTTAGAAAAAAAAATTCCCGAATTAGCAATTACAAATCTCAGACATCACTCAGATTAGATAAGGAATGATTAAAAGTTTACATTTGTCACCCCTGTGGTAGCAGAGTGGACTTTAACTTATTACTTGTAGTTCGTGCTTTAAGAATAAAGCCATTTTATATGTAAGAACTATCAAAGATTTTAAAATAGTGCTGAGTAGAGAGCTAAAACTTTTTCCCAAGAATTTTTTGTGGTTGGCAATAATACTGAGCTTAAACTCCGTTAAGTAGAAAAGATGCATAAAAAGAGATCCTCAGCTATAAACTCGTCTATGACACTGAAGATATATGGAGGATGCCAAAAAAAAAATGTATGCTCATTTTTTTTTTTCTTTTAAGATTTCATTGGGGAACTGGGAGAAGGGAACAGTGTTGGGGAATCCGGGAAGGGGAACAGACAAGTCGCTGTCCTCCTGTTCCTCAGACTACTTGCGGAGGATGTTGCTTCACTGGCCCATGTTGGTATCGTCATTGCACTCTTCCCGGATGAGGCAGATCGGTCGCCGGCCTCTGGCTGGTCGCTCACTGCGGCTATTGGCAGCTCACGCTGGCTGCCAGCCACTCACGCTGGCTGCCGGCCACTCACTGTAGCCTATGGCAGCCCACTGCAGCAGGGGCTGCAAACTACACCGTCCCCGGGGCTCGCAGCCCAGCTCCAGGTGGAGCCATTGTTAGCTGTAGAGGGCAGTGTCACTGGCCCTCACATGTGGGATCCGAACCGGGGCCGCCAGCATCCCAAAACCAGCTCTCAACCAATGCACCACTCGGCCGGCCCTGTATGCACATTTTAAGAAAAGAAAAACTATATCAAAATTGTAATACTCAATATATACCGATAACAAAAAAATGAATACAAGTCATGTTTGACTTCGGCAATTACAAGAGGTGTTCAAAGTGGTTACCATAAGCATAATTTTAATACAGTTTTTTCCTTTCTTAAAATGTGTATACATTATTTGGCACACTCTAGATAAAGTTCTGCTTATCAAATGAGTTCTCTCTACCCCTAAGTAGCAGCATGAGAACATCAGCTCTTCCTCAATCTGATTTTCCAAGAACCCTCTCTGCCCAGCTCTGGCAACTGAGATTTGTACAGGCAATACTCCTAGGTGGGGGAGGGTGTCTTTATTCCCAGACTTCTGCACAGGGTCTGGTGAGAATCAAAGTGATAGGATCAGCAAAGTATAAATGCAAAGAAAACTGTCTGAGAAAGATTACCCTGGATTGGGAGGCAGATAAGCCCAAGTTCCTGGTGATGCTCAGATCTGCACATTGCATGCGCAGTCACTGCGGGAAATCTGTTCTCCTTTCTGCAACCGAGTTGAAATGCCAAAGGCCATCTGCAGTGCTGCCTTCAGGGCCTGAGAGGGGCGGGGCTTAAGGAGGGGGGTTCCATCTGTGAGGGAGAATCTCAATCCAAACTCATGGTATCTCAACTAAAAGGAGTAGCTGTTTTCATCCACTGAACTCTCCTACATTTTCTGTGGAGCCACCGCACAAATGAGTAAATAAGTATGAGATGCTTTATTCACTTGCAGGTGAAGAAAGTGGGCAAGAGGTGATGAGTTGGATGGCTCCATTTTCTCTGACAGCTGCTTTTCCATTTTGGAGTCAGACCAGTGGGAAAAGGGAAAGAAGGGGTGGGCAAAGAAAGGAGGACAAGGAGGAGGAGAAGGGACACGGACGGACGGGAAGGAGGGAGGGAGGGAGGAAGAGAGAGGAAGAGAGAAGGGTGAGAGAAAAAAGGAAGGGATAAAGGAAGGAAGGAACAAAGGAAGGGAGGGAAGAAGGGAGAGGAAGGAAGGAAGGAAGTCAGGAGCCTTTCATAAAATTTAACTTCATTGGAATAAAAACAGAAAGTGATGGTTGAAATATAATCTCATAATTTCACTTGGTCCTCTCAACAACGCTAGTGGGTCCTATCATTGCCCCCATTGTACAGATGAGAATAACCTGGTTCAGAAAGGCGAAGTGACTTGCCCAAAGTCACACACACTTAGTGAGGTGGCCTGGTTTTGCACCCAAGCTTGTTGACTCCACATCTTCATTTTTAAGATCACAAGAACCTGAAAAAATGGATCTCTCCTAACCTCCCAGTGTCCTCGACAACTCAAATGCTATCTCAGATGTTCTCACCTCTCCATTCATTCCTGGCCATGCTGTCATTGTTTGTCTTTCTCCAAGGTGCCAGGGTTTTTTCTAACCAAGATCCCTAACGACGTCCTATTTACCGATTCAGTGGAAAGCTCAGTCCGTTCCCCTTGATCAGATACCCCTTGATATCTCCAAGGTATCTGATCTTTTATCACCTCTCTCCTTTGAAGCACACTCCTCCCTCAGTCTCCACAACACCACTTTCTCCTAAGTTCCTCTCTCCTTTCTGGCCTCTCCTTCTTGATCTATCTTCCTGGCTCATTGAGCTGCCTGTACCTTCAATGTCAATGGGTCCCCCAACACCATGTTCTATTATCTCACTCTACACCTGCTCCATGGGGAGCTCACCCCATCTATGAATTCCATCATCTTCTCCACACTGACACCTCCCGGAGCCATGTCTTAGCTCTGAATCCACTCTAGAGCCCCAACTAAACCTTTCCGGAACATTCCACCTCAAGCTCTACAAAACCCAAACCAATTTTCTTATCCACAACCAGCCTCGAAAATCAGATCCACAAGAACAAAACCGCTCTCTCTGCCTGTATTTTCCATCTCAAAAAAATGGCAGCACTGTCCACCCACCCAGAAATCTGGGAGAATGCGTCATCTTCCTCCTCTCCCTCCTGCCCCATATCTCAGCTATTCCCCTGTCATGGGTTTTCTATGTACAGATCTGTCTGGTCCAAGCTGCCTCTTCATTCGCACTGCTACCGCTTTCATTCAGGTCTGCATCACCTTCCATTCAGGCCAGGAAGGCCCCTTCCCTGGACTCCATGACACCATTCTTCCACTCCATCTTCTCTGGTGCTATCAGAGCAATCCCTCTCAAATGAGAATCTTATCACTTCCTGAAAGCCCTTGAATGGCCTACAGGATAATATTCAGGCTCTTCCGGCTGCAAGGCTTTTCATCCTGTCCCTGCCACTTTCTTAGCCTGTCACTCACCCATGCACACACAGTGCTATGGTGACCACTGCAGTTCCCCAGGTTTACTGAGTGTGCATAACCTCTCTGTACCTTGTGCCCACCATTCCCTCCACCTGGAAAGTCAGTGCTTCACCCCGCTCACAAGCTGAACGGCTCATCCATCCAAAGCCGCTTGAGCCTCACCCGTTTGTGCTCCCCACTGGCCTGCACAGTCTGTGGTCCAGCACTCAGTACACTGCACTCCAGCTCTCTGGTTCCCTGTATCTACTACTGGGCAAATGTTACTCCAGGGCAAAAATTTTAGTACTCTTTATATCTGTGGCACAGTGCTGTAGCTCGTACATGAGAGGGAATTAAACATGCTTACTGGCATATGAATATAAAAACAAAAACAATAAACAACACATTAGCAAACTGAATCCAGCAGCATGTTTGAAAAATACATTGGGACCAAGTGGGGTTTATTACAGGAATACAAGGATGGTTCGTTATTGGGAAATTAATGAATAATTCACAACATGAAGAGATCTAAGGAGAAAAATCACATGATCATTTCCCTAAATACTGAAAAGTCATATAACACCCATCCCTGATTAAAAGCACTAAATAAAATAGGGATTGATGGTTACTTCCTTAACTTGGAAAAATATAGATAGGCCTCAGTCCAAAAGCCAACATCTTAATTTATGGGAAAAACTATACACATGGCCACTATGTCACTAATATTGTAATGGATTACTCTGTAACAAACAAAAGAAAACCATTAGAGGAATAAAAACAGCAAAGAAAAGGAGTAATAATATCTCTGTTTATAGGAGATAAATTCTCTTGAAAATCCACATACCATTTTTAAAAGCTAATGAATACACTAATAAAATGTAATAAGGTAATAGGCTATAATATTAATACATAAAGTCAATATCCTTCTTATATATAAACAATTATCAATTAGAAGAGATATTGGAAGTAAAGAGTTTATTTATAATACCAACAAAAGATACAATACCTCAGAATAAATTGAACAAGAAATATGAAAAGCCTGTAGGAGAAAAACCTTTAAAATTGCTGAATAGTAGCCTTGCTCAAATGGAAATATATTCCATATTCTTGGGAAAGATTCAACATCATGAAGATGCCAAATATCCCCCAGGTTAATATATAAATTTAACATGGTCCCAATTTAAAAAAAAAAAAATTAAGTTAGGCAAGTTGATTCTAAAGTTCATATGGAAAAATAGTCAGGTAAAATAGCCAGGAGACTTCTAGAAAAGAAAGGCATTGTTTCAGAGAAAGAGGACTGACCCTACCAAATATTAAAACATACCACAAAGATTCTATAATTAAAATAGTATGGAACTGGTACATGAAGAGACAGATAAATAGAACATAACAGAAGGTCCAGAAACAAACCCAAGTACAACTGGAAATCTGGTTAATGATAATGGTGGTATCTCAAAACAGTGGAGAAAAGATGAATGCTTTAATAAAGGATTAGGGGACAACTGGATAGACATTTAGAAAAAAGATAAAATTGATCTATACCTTTCATTATACACCAAAAGAATCTCCAAATGTATCAAAGATTTAAATATTAAAAAGGAAACTATATACATACTCTAAGAAAACATAGATGAACTCCTTTAAAACCTGGCAATGGTAGACAGACAACTTTCTAAGCATGACTCGAAATCCAATTTTCTTAGATGGAGGTGAGTTCGGGAGCAGCCCAAAGGCAACAAGCAAGATGGATACTGATTTACTATTTTGATAAATATTTCTAAAGTAATTTAGAAATATTGGTGTATTCCCAGTCCCTTTGCACTTCTACAAACGTACTTTAAGACATTTCTGATGCTGTGTGTAAGTGCGAACAGTAGATGGGAGCCCCTTCTAAACAGTGTTTCTTGGCCATAGTAAGACCATATAGGAGGTTAAAACAAAGAAAGTAAAGGGCCGGCCGAATGGCTCTTCGATTAAGAGTTGGCTTGGGAGATCCAGCTCTGAGCAGCAGGGCCACTGGTTCGGTTCCCACATGGGCCAGTGACGCTGTGTCCTCCACAGCTAAGATGGTAAACAACAGTGCGACCTGGAGCTGGGCTGCTGTGAGTCACCAGCGACAGTATACGCTTCAGTGGGGCTGCAGTGGGCTGCTATAGGCTACTGTGTCTGGCAGCCGGCGTGAGAGGCAGGCTGCCAGCGCGAGCCACCGCGGGCCGCCATGAGCTGCCATCCAAAGGCCGGCGAGCGACTGCCTAAGCCAGGAAGAGCGCAATGATCACAATACCAACATGGGCCAATGAGGCGACGTCCTCCACAACTAGACTGAAGAACCAAAGGACAGCAACTTGTCTGTTCCCCTTCCCTGATTCCCCAATGCTGTTCCCTCCCCCAATTCCCCAATAAAAAAGAAATCTTCAAAAAAAAAAAAAAGATAAAGATGCTGTAATCAGCCTGTGACTCACCACAGTGGTGGAAAGCAAATCAGTTTTGTATTCCTGAAAAGAGGCCGTGAACCCTCCCAGACACCAGCCAAGTTGCAATCTGTGCCAGGACAGAAGAGAGTGGGAGTCTGGCAGCCCTGCCGGCATGGCACAGAAACGTCCAGGTCCCTTCCTCTCAGAAGGTCAGCACAGGGCCCTCTGCACGGATTGTCAAGCAGGCCTGATAACAGAGTCCCAACTGAGCGAATATAAATACGAGGAGCTTCCTTTCTCCCATCCATTACATTCCAGCCAAGAAAATTACTCAGCTCGGGATCCTGACAACCTCACATGTTTTCCCCCACCCTGAAAGTGAACGTATCATCTGTGAGTCCAGGAAAAATAATGGTACCATTCTCCCCGGAGCAGCGGTCTCCCACTCGGGCAGTTATACTAATAGGGACCCTCAAGGGCTTTGGGGGCAAAAGAGTCCTTGGGTTTCTCTGTTCCTTGCACCTTTGGTCATGCTTCCTTTACTGACCGGAGCCACATCAATCACCAGGAATTCCAGTCTAAAAAAAAGGAATCAAGTTCATCTTCACTGTGCTGTATGATAGTTTACTTATGCACGTATGCATGTATGCATGTGTGTGTCTTGGTACATTGCCCAGCACCCACTAATGGCGATAATTGTTAGCCATTTATAATCACCATTATTATTAGCTGATGAATGGTGAGATCTATGACATATGGCCAAAGAGCAACTGATGTTGCCTAGATTTTATTGGCTTACTCCTTCCAAATGCTGACAAATTACTAGCCTCAGCCATTTAAAAATCACATTTCTAAGGCAATACTCCTAGGCCGGGGATTTTTACAAAGTGAATTAAGCCACTGTAAAAAGTGACCATGTTGGTTCACAATTAATTAAAAGTCTGGTAGAAGGCAATGCCATTATTCCATAGCGCTACGTCTTAAAGAAGAGATTACTGCTTACGTGTCTCTACTGGGAATGTTTTTGTAGTGTTCCCTTAAAATGTTTCAGAAATTTTTTAATGATAAATGCTATAGGACTTTTTCCTTACTGATCCTTAATCTGAAATACTTCTGAAATGGAAAAGATTCAAATGAGGCTTTCTGAAGACAGCCACGTATTCTTAGAATCTTTCAGATAAAATTTTCTCATAATTAATAAATACTTAAAATGTACTTTCTCTATTTATAAAGTGTCTTACAATGGCTTCTAATAGAAGCCTTTTAAATAGAGTAATTTTTTTCATATCCCTGTTTTGGAGCTGGGAAAATACAAATATATATATATATATAAAATCTCCAAGTCTAGACTTACTTGGACTCTGGCTATTTGGAGTCTACGTTTGGTGTTTTTAAACCCCTGTGACACATTCCTTTCTTTCATCTCTCTGATTCCTGGCCACCCTTCTCAGCATGTCTGGCTAATCTTCCTGATATTTCTGGGGCCTAAATGGACCCAGAATATGTGACTAAGAAAAAAAAAAATCAAGATAGGAATGTTGTTCTGGACCTTTTTTTTTTTACATAAAAGAAGATTTTCTTTTATTGATATGGAAATGCACAGATGTCTGATAACCTTTTGCCAAGCTGGAACATTTCTGCTTACTCCAGGGAATTCCTGTGGGCTGCTGTTTCATAGGGCTCACAGTCAATTCAAACGTTCTGTCACGGATCTCAGAATGATCTAGGATAGCCCCAAAATGGGAGATTCATTCCTTGGCCCCTATGTCTGGCTTGGTGCCTCGACTGTGTATAAAACAGGAAAGACATTCTTGCCAGTGGGTATAAAATGGCCTTATATTTACACATTGGAACACTACAATAGGTAAAAAGACTGCTTTATTCAAAATCCCAGCACTTTACAAATCCACATTCTTTTTTTTTACCTGACCACTTCCACGTACCAGCCCTAGAAAAGAAAGGACATAAACCCAGTAAGTGCTTTTTTACGGACTGTGGTAATAAAAATCAGTCCAAATGTTTTATAATCTGCCACCAGGCACAAATCTGGACTCACCCAGGTAAATGGCTATTTGAAAGGATGAAACCAGGGCCTCATTAAGGGTTAGGTGAGCTCACAGTGTCACCTCTACATCCCAGAGTCTGTTTTATTCCTAAATCGGCCTCTACTCTCTCTTTCCAGAAACCTCAAACTCATTGCATGGAAAACTAAGCCAAATACCACCCTTCTCTCTGAGCGCCACCCAAATCTGTGTCTCCTCCTGTTTCCTGCCTCTGTTAATACTGCCCTGACCCACCCAGTGACCTAAGCTAGAAACTTCCAAGTCATGTCACCTCTATCATGAGCCTTCTTCTCCAGGGGCCACTGAGAGTGCTCAGAACAGGGCAGTTACCCCTCAGGCCACCAGAGTCGCTGCCTAACTCCTGGGACCAGCCAGGCACCCCTGCGTCAGCTCTCCAGCATTTCACCTCCCCCTTTTAAACAACTGTCCCAGAGACAAAATGGGGGGCATTCAACAGGACTTGCCACCGACCAATGGCCATAGCATGAGAACTCATATGGCAGCATACCACGTGGGAAATGTACTGACAAAGTTAGAAACTGAAAGCGGATAATGTTTTGGAAGAAAAACCCTAAATTCTGTAAAACATAAATTGAACAGAATCTTGCCTAATTAATAATCATCGATCCTCACGTCCGTCTCTAAAGAATGAAGCACCTTTCAAACCGTACCTGAAATAATTTTTACGACATTCTAACAGTTTGAATCTTTCTGTTCCTTCATGTATTAATGGGAAAGTTAAATAGATAAAGGAAAACTGATTTACTCAATGTCACAAAATGAATCTGTCATATAGAAAGAATTAAACCCAAATCATCCTAAAACAATAAGGTTCCTGGATGTGCCTCTGACTTTTAAACGCCTACCTACAAGACGTTTAATATCACCTAGCAGAATTTAATACTTTATTTAAGAAAATATTCCCCAAATATGGTGAAGCATCTTAAGCAAATTACAAAGATGATTTTTGCAAATTACCCCTCAAAAACAAGTCTTTATCTCCCAGACTCCTACTCTCCAGGGCGAACTACATGCTGGAGTCACAATGACATCTCTTGTTCTCATGAAACTTAACTCCTTCTGGGCCTGGGGGCTACAGAGGTCCACAGTTGCTGATAAATCCGGCTCTGGGAAGAAGAAAGGCCTTGTCTCTGAGTTATATGGGCTCCATCCATGGAGCTCCAGAGAACACAGCGTTTGTTTGGTTACAATGTTGCAAACGTCAAAGATGCCATGGAAATTGTACCTAATCTGAGGGTACCAATGCTTAAAAAAATGGGGGAGGGGGAAACCTAGAATTATTATTCCCAGACACACCCAGGGTATTTTTTAATTAAAATTGAGGCCTTGTAGGGGCCGGCCGAGTGGCGCGGTGATTAAGCGCTGCTCTTAGGAAGCCAGCAGCCCCGGTTTGGGTCCCACATATGAGGGCCAGTGACACTGCCCTCAAAAAAAAAAAAATCCAAAATTGAGGGCTTGTTACTAACAATGAGATTATCCACATCACCATTGTTTCTCACTAAGTCATATGTACTCCCTTGTGCCAAATGTCATGTTGCACTGTGCGACATCATCAATAAAACTCCAGGCAACTGTGGCACTGTGTGATATTCCTGTGGGCACTTAAAGTGATCCCATGTGGCTGTCCCCACGACTGGCAACTCTTGTATCCACGCGCCTGGGACACTGGAAGTTGGTGTAGAGCGCTGAGTTTCAGCAGATCCAATGCTCCTCCTGGTACCATCACTGACAATATGATCAGCTTCCCAGCATCACTTTCATTTCATCACAGAAATAAAATGGGCAAATATATTGAGCTGCCTCCTATAACACAGTGAGTGGGTTTTCCAGGCTGCTTCAACAGAACCAAAACCTACATCACATAACTCCCCAAAACATGATGGATGGATTTAAGTTTCAACATTTGTTTCTTCTTCCTAGAGATTTTCTTCCCTTCCTCCATTTTTGTGAAATGAGTGTGTTTTGATTTACATCTGCACACAGGGTGCACTCAAACAACAACACAAAGAAGCCACTGGAAGAACAGGTCCTCAAGAACATTCTAGAATGATCTGGTAGGCTACAATTTATTAAGATTTCCAAATACCAGATGTTATTTATTTCGGTAAGGTTCTTAAAAATGTATCCCATGTTTAGTCTGGTTATACAACCTACAGCACCCCACACTCTTCCTTGGTAGCACTCACCACAAATGAGAATAAATTATGAATTGTGCATTTTGTGGTTAATGTCTGTATTGTCCATTAGAATATAAGCTCCATGTGAGGGCCGGCCAAGTGGCGCAGTGGTTAAGCGCTGGCTTGGAAAGCCAGCGGCCCTGGTTCAGGTCCCACATACGAGGGCCAGTGACACTGCCCTCAAAAAAAAAAAAAAAGAAAGAAAGAAAGAAAGAAAGAAAGAAAGAAAGAAAGAATAGAAGCTCCATGTGGACAAGGACAGTAGGCATCTGCTGTTTCATTGCTGTGCCTAATACAGAGCCTTGAATGCCAAAGGAAATTGAAGAATGTTGACAAATGATCAAAAGAGCAAATAAATCTGTGAGTGAAGAAATAGTGTAAAACTGAAGGAGTGAAGGAAGCTTTTAGAATCCCTGAGATAGTCATTCTTGGAGTGTCCTGATGGTTCTATTATCAAACTACAAAAATGGCATTACTGACAACAATCCACGAGTTAATTATTCTTGAGATAAATTCGGGATTCATAAAACCAATTCTCTCAGTGGTAATTTTCCACATTTAAAATTTTATATCTTCTGTGGGTATTTGGTTTTATTTAACCCTTGACTATGAAAACACCAATGTGTGTGTATTTGGATAAGCAGATGAGGCAAGCAGATGTAGTTATTCCTAAAGCCCACTACTGAAAAAAAATCACAATATTTCATTTGAAAAGTCACAGAAATATAAATCAGAAAATACCATTGAATAAACCCTATCAGAAATCTCCACAGCAATTCACTCTGTTTTCTTGATTTCTCTCTAACCACTGATAAAAACTCTTTGAAGTGCAAGAGTAAATATTATCATTTGATAGCACTTGGACCCAACAGTGCAAATACAATTGCATTGTGTTCCACTCCGGGGACTCCTGGCACACACCCCGCCAACAGGGTTGCCATGGAGGACCCAGCGTGCTTGGTGCTGGAGCAGGCCCGAGGCAGCCGTGTTCCAAGGAGCTCCCCACCCCTTCATCTTCCTCAGGCAGACGCTCATCAGAACGTCAGGGGGAAATGCTGGCTCTCCAATAGATGTCTCTGCTTTTGTAATTCTGGGAGAGAAGGACCACAAACAGGCAATGGGAAACGCCAACTCCTAAATGTTCGCTTGCTTTTCTGCTTCTCCCACCGACATTTTTGTCAAGGATCGCGGGTGGGGTTGGTTGGTGAGAAAAATCGAAATGAGTTGGACCAGCAGTCCCGGCGGTTGGCAGAAAGGAAAGGATCTCAGGAGCTGGTATCAGCGCATCCCCAGCCTGCCACCCGACAAAGGTTTGCGGAACAGCTGGGAGAGGGTCTCGGGGGAAGGCTGCACCGCGCGCAGGTCCGACAGAATAGCCCGGAGGGTACGGGGAGCACGGAAAGGGGCTCTACGGAGTGGAGGACAGCAGGACAAATAACCTGGGGCATCCCCGGGGCGGTGAGGCCTGAAACGGCCGGCGCCGTGTCCAAGCTTGCGCCCCACGGCGGCCTGGCGAGGGAGACGCGCGGGAGACGCGCGGGGTCCGCCCCCTCCCGGGCCTGGGGCTGCCCGGGCCGTGCCAGCGCCCCCTGGGGTGCTTAGCAGCCCTCCGCGCCGCCAGGGTCCCACCCGCCGAGGCTAGGCGCGCCGTGGCTGCGGGCCCGGCAGCTGCCAAGAGCTGCGGAGCTGCCTGAGCCCTGGGCCGCGCGGGCCGCCCGCCCCGCGTGGCGCTCACCTTGCCCGGGAAGGGCCCCGGGAGCAGCAGCTTCAGCGCCTGCCTCTTCAGCTCCACCAGGCGGGCGTTGCAGTTCTCGCACCAGACGCCACGATCCGACCCGGGGGAGGAGCCGCCGCCGCTGCCAGAGCCGGGGGAGCCGGTGCCGAAGCCCGGAGAGCCGCCCAGGGAGCCCGGCGAGCTAGTGCCAATGCCCGGGGAGGCGGGGCCCGGGGAGCCCGTAAAGGAGCTCGGGGACGAGGTGCCCGAGCCGGGGGACGGGGTCCCGGACGAGCCGAGCGCTGAGCCCGCGCCCTCGGGGGTGGGCCGGCTGCCGGCGCGCGACTCCTCGTAGGCTTTGCGGTACCAGCTCTCAGGGGAGAAGGGCGCTGCGGGCTTGGTGGGCGAGCAGACTTCGTTGACCTGCGGGAAGAGACACACCGGTATCAGGGGCGCCCCGGAGCGGGGCCGGGCCGGGAGAGCCCTCCCGCCCGCCCGGGAATCTGCGCGCCGCCAAGGGCTCAGCTGAGCACCAACAGCGGGCGTCAGGCATCGCTCCGAGCCCTGCGGCCAAATCTGCCTCCGTCTATCTCGTTAATTGTCCTTAAGTGAGTCCCCATCGCCCGGGTGCCCCCTGCGCCGGTTTCGGAGCGCCGCGGGAAGAGGAAAAGGCTTGCTCAGGGGTTCTCAATGGTTTCTGCAAAGGGGATCCATATAGCCTGCGCCCCCGCGCTTTTGAACCCGGCACCCATCCCAGCGAGACCCCAAGGTTCAAGATCCTGGAAGCCGCTATGGCGGGGGGAGGGGAGGGCTGTGACCTTTGGATTTTTATTCATTCGGGGTACAGCCCTCAGGATTCTGAAGGTACAGGAAAGGCTATCGCGGCTCCAGGGAAATGATCCCCAGGGACCGCAGAGAATTCATGGAAAACCCTCTCGTTTCGCCTAACTCTGCCTCGAAGTGCAGGAATGCTGCAAAAGTTAGGGGTGTGGGGAAGGGAAGGCACCGGAGGACTGAAAAAATTTCCAGAGCAAGGCGAGTATGCGGGAGTCCCCGCGGGCAGACCCGCCTCCACGCACGCACACTCGGCCGCCGCGCCTCTGCAGCGGGAGATCTCGGAACCGCCCTGCCGCGCCGCACGGTACCTGGAAAGGAGGGACCCCGGCCGACGTGGATCTGGGGATGCATTGTACCCGTCACAACTTACCGCGTATTTCTTGCCCCTGGTGGAGACTGCAAGCCTCTCTTTATTCCCAGCTACCGAATTCATGGTGGCTTTCCCAGAAGAGAGTGTCTAAATGTTCCACCAGCACTACATCCAAAAGGTCTTCCAACCCAGAAGGATCCCCCCAGTTGGAAGGGGCTGTCTCTTGGCCCTGAAGTCAAGGTTTCTTAATGGGGGGGGGAGGAGATAAAAGCAAATGGACCCCAGAAGTAATAGCACCGATTTGCAGACAGGGTTGGAGTGGGTGGTTTATTCTTCCTTCAAATACTGCTTTTCCTCATCCTCTTCTGCCGCCTCCAGTCACACGTTCTCCTTTCACGGTCACATCCAGATCATTAGCATTTTCCTCAGCCAAGTAAGTCCGTGTTCCTCCACCAGGGAAAGGAGGAATACAATCAGGGCACGCGGGCGCTGCAGAAAAAGTGGGCGAGCCCTCGCCTCGCCCCCGCCGGCGAGCCGGCTGTGGGAACTTGTTTCCTTCACGCAGCTTTGTAACTGAGTTCAAAGAAATTCTCCCAAAATATAAAGATCCAGACTCTGGGAGGAGCCTCGGCGTGTCGCCGGAGCCAATATCCGCCGGCCGGTTCTGCCTGACAGTTGTGCGAGGACTGAGAGAGGGGCGGCTCGGCGGGCCGGCGCAGTCCGCGGTCAGGGCGCGCGTGTGCGCTGGGGCGCAGCGCAGAGCTTGGAGACCCGCGGCCCCGCAGCCCGGGAGCCCGCCGCCTGGCTGCCGCCGCCGCGCCGGCAGGGCTCCATTTTAGGTTGCGGCGCTCCTGCCTGACATTGCGAGGCCAAGAGCCTGCTTGGGGGAGGGAGGGGGGGATCGTCAATCTCTCTCCTTGCGGGGAAGTTCCTGGTGAGTGGCCCGCGTCCAGAGCTCTCATGAAACCGCTGCGCGCGCCTGGAGCCGAGGGGCCGCGCCGAGCCCGTGGGGCTGGACAGAAATGAGCCCGCGCCTCCCCCGCCCCCAAGTTCTTTCTCTTCCTGGCGAGGCTTGCAGTTCTGCCTTTGAAACGCCGGGTAAAAGGGACTGAGTCACAAACAAGTCCGCAGACATGCCGGGTCCTCCTCCCCCCGCCCTTTGTTCTCCTAGACCTGCCCTGCAAACCTTTTCTGGAATGGCCCTACCGACCCCCGGGCGGCTGGGGAGCCCCTCCTCCCAACCAAAGCCGGATGACTGCCCCCTCCCCGACCCGCCCAGCCCCAGTTAGCGAGGTGCCCAGCCGCCCAGCGCTGGACAGGTGAGACCGGGATGCAGCGGGCCGCTGTGGGGCTGGGGAAACTGAGGGATTGGCCGCGCTGCACACGCGCAGCACTGACGGCACGGGCCTGGGGAGGGGGTGCACACCAGCTGGCCTTGGCCTCGCCTTGCCTGGGCCGGTCCCCTAGGCGCCCCTCCTTCCTACTCTTCCTGAGCCGTGAGCCCGCGGAGTCCCGGGAGCACCAGTCATCGCCCCCTGTCGGACCCCCCTCCCGCCCCCCGCGCAGAGCCCAGGAGCGCAGGAAGCCGGCATCTGCCGGGCTCCACACGTGGCTGCTCCGGGGTGTCATTTTTCATTTCCCGGGAGGACATTTCTTCTGGTGAGCCGGCAGGTCTGTTTTGTTGTGACCTTTAATTAACACCCCGCGAGACGCCTCTCTGGAAGGACCGGCCCAGGGCGGGGATCACGTGAGGTGTAATGGCATCTCCGCGCCCAGGAGAGACCCGGCCTGGGGGTAGGCGAGGGCGCAAGGGACATTTGGGGCTTTCCAGTCGCTAGCTTCCTTCTGAGATATGGAGGGGGCAGGAAAACAATCATCTGGAACCCTTGGTCAGCGCCCCCCCCACACACACACACACACACCCGCCTTCCTCAGGGAAAATTCCTTCTGTGCCTCCCTCGCGCTACCATCCACCCACCGTCCCTCCCACTGCAGTCCTTGCGTGGGAATATTTCACAACCACCAAAGCGAAGTAACAAGGTCCAAATGAAAACGTCGAGAACAGCGTGCAAGTTTCCATTACGTTCCTACTTCCAATTTAAAAGCGATCATATCAAGAGAGGACCTTAGCGGGGCAGGTACGCCTCCAGGCAGGCCATGCCAGCTCCCAGCAGCATCTGTATTCCGGGGAGCTGCGGCGGCCAACAGCATCGCCATTAGCTACGCGCCGCTTATCAGCTGAGAAGCAGCGTGTGGCCAGGTGAAATGGACGTGCCGCAGGTGGGGAAGGTAGGATGGTCCAGGGAGAGCTACTGGGGGATACACCTTGGAGACGGAGGAGACTAGAGCTGGTCTGATTTGCATCCCCAAGTAGCTGAGTCCCCAAAGCTTGTTTCGTGAGCTCGGAGCGCCCTCTGTTGATCAAAACGTACAGTGGAAGGCCCCGCAAAAGTTTGATTTGAAGCATATTATAAAATGGATGTAAAATTTACATACAGTAAAGTGCACACATTTTAAGCGTACAATTTTATGAATTTTTATAAACTTGCACTCCTAGGTAATCCACCACCTCAACGAAGCTATAAATTTCCATCTCGCCCGAAAGTTCTCTCCTGCCGCTTTTTAAACGATCCCCGTCCCTCATGCACAACTACTGTTCTGATTTCTATCACCATAGATTAGTTTTGCCTGATCTTGAAGTTTTCACTCATAAAATCCATGCAGTATGCATTCTTTAGTGTTTGACTTTTTTCACTTAAGGTTTTTGAAAGGTTGTCTCTGTTTTCTATTTGCACTGTTTTTCATTCCTATCTCTCCTGCCTGCATTGTAATATTTTTTTAGTATCCTGCTTTCATCCCTCTATTGACCTTTTAGCTATTATTTAATTAGTATAAAATAATAATTATTACCATATTAATGATTATAATATGTATATTTAACTTATCATGGGCTGTAGTTAACATTGTGTCACTTCACCCAAAGTGTAAGAAACTTTCAAAAGTATAATTGCATTTTACCTCCCTCCTTTGTGCTATTTTGTTCTATTTTGTATAAATATGCATTATAAAACCCACAGTATAATCTTATCAGTTTTACTTTAAACAATGTTGTCTTTTAGGGACTCTAGAAATTTTTAACTATATTATTTTTATATTTACCCAGTTTTACCATTTCTGGGACACTTCTCTTTTTTTGTCCTATAGAGCCAACTTTCCAACTGGGTCATTTCCCTTCAGACTGAAGAACTTCCTTCGCATTTCATGTGAAGAAGGCAGCACATTCTTTCAGTGTCTGCTTATCTGAAAATGCCTTTGTTTCACTTTTGTGTTTGAATAATAGTTTAACTGGATGTAGAATTCTTGGTTGACAGTTTTCTTTCAGCCCTTTAAAGATGCCATTCATTGCCTTCCTTGAACGTCAGCAGTAATTCCTACAGGAATTCTCTTCTATGTAATGTGTCCTTTTTCTCTGGATTCTTTGAAGATTTTCTCTTTACTATTGGTTTTCAGTAAATTGACTATGGTGTTCCTGGATGTAGTTCTATCTGTATTTATTCTGTATAGGGTTTGCTGAATTTTTAGGACCTATATTTGATCTGTAAGTTTTTCACCATATTTGGAGAAATAGCAGCCATTATTTACTCTAATTTTTTTCTGATCCATTCTCTCGTTCCTCTCTTTCTGGGACTCCAATTACATGTATATTATTATACCACATGATATTGTTTCATAAGTTACTGAGGCCCAGTTCATTATTTCAGTCTTTATCCCTCTATTCTTCAGATTGGATAATGTCTGTTGATCCTTTATTAAGTTCACCACTCTTGTTTCTGCTATCTCCAATCTCTGTTAAGCCTATCCAGTGCATTCTTCATTTCAGATATTGTATTTTTTTTTTCGATATATGCATACATACACATATAGTTTCCATTTCTTTGCTTTGTTTTCCTTTAAATCTTTGAATATAGTTATAATTGCAGCTTTAAATTTCTTCTCTGCTAATTCCAACATCTGGCTCATTTGGGGGTCACTTTCTATTAACTGATTTTTCTCTTGACTCTGAATCACATCTTCCTGTTGCTTTTGTATCCAGTAAATTTTAACTGTATGCTGAATACTGTTGATGTTACAGCATAGAGACACTAGATTCTATTCTCTTTCTTTGAAGAGGATTGATTTTGTGCTAGCAGGCAGTTAAGTTAGTGGTGGATCATGTTCAACTTGTAGAGGCCTTCGCTTTATTCTTTTTTAGAGTGGTTCTATTTAGGTTTTGCCATTAGGTCTAAAAAAAAAAAAATCCCTTAGTTTTGGTACTTGTTCTTTACCCCTAAAGTATGACACTCTGGGGTTTCTATGGAAAGCCTAAAGTGTTTGCCAAGCCCCTCCCTCTAACTTGGGACTTAAACTCTAAGCTCTGCCCCCTGCAGAGACAGCCACTGAAATCTCTGCTTAACTCTTTCAGTTTCTAGATGCTGCTTTCCTCTGGACTCTACCATGTATGCAAAATTCAAAAATGTTGCCCAAGCATTCGAGGTAAATTTAATGCTGATTTTAGGGCCACCTCACTTTGGCTCTCTCCTTTCCAGGATTTTCCTCCTCCCTTCCCAGCTATCGCCCTGAGCTCCACCATGTACATACCTCAAACCAATAATACCGGCATTCTCCTTGAGTTATAGCCACTATGCCCAACAGACTGGAGAAACCCATCTAATCCTTCAAGGACTGAATCCTTGAACCCCCTCCAGTCTCTGCCTGCTTTTGGATCCTCTCCAGTGCTTCTACATCAGTTTTTTGTTGTTGTTATCCAGTTTGTAATTATTTTCTTTAGGAAATTCAATTGTATAGAAAGTACTCCCTTAATTTTAGTTTTAATTGTGGCTTTTTCAAAGCCCACCTTAGGGTTTTTGAATTCATGTAGTTTCAAGAGTTTTTATTCTGTGAATTAGCAGCCTAAAGAATTACTCTTTGAAGAGACTAGCTATAATTTTATTTTCTATTAGACTGAAGGATTCCAATGATGTAACCAAACCCTTCACAGATAGATAGATAGATAGATAGATAGATAGATAGATAGATAGATTATAGATAGATCAATCGATCAATAGATAATAGATAAGTAGATAGATACATAGATAGATAGATGATAGATTTCTCATGTCTTCACGTTTGAGGATATTAACAGCATTACTTCAGGACTTAAGTTTAAAAAAACCCACTCATTTTATTAATAAAAAATTACATACTGGCTTCTATAAACACCAATATATTGATTTTGCTGATACCCTGAGTGTAAAACAGTATCTCCCTGTTATATCCATACGTACAAAATGCGAAAAAGTTAAGATCCATTACCTGACTAAGAATGAAATTCTTACTCCATCTTTCTTCTTGCTTAATTATTAAACCAGCATAACTTCTTTGGGAATGCTTTATGAGACTTTGATATTTTCATAAAAATGCAATTTAGCTATCTCATTTTTTATACCTCAGGAGTAACTCATAAATTTTATAGTTAAAATATATTATGTCACTGTGTTTTTTTTAAGTCTAGAAGTATAAATCCGAAATAAAAAATGAAGCTGGCAACTTCTAATTGCTAAGCAGAGGGCAGAATACAACAGATTTCACTCCTCTTTAATATTTGTCTGTTGAAATAGTTTCCATACCGGTTGCCAACAGAGCCAGTGGACTGTGTGTGCCACAGGCAGCTGTGTTTCTCCTTAAAGGATAATTAAAGCAGCTTACACTGACCATGTGGTATCTTGATGAATATGCAAACAATATTTGCATATGATCTACTGGTGTTCTGGGGACCATATGATCATATGTGCACTGCCAGAACATCAGCAAGCTGGTAACATTCATTTGTAGATTTGGTCTCTACAGTTTAAGAGGAGAATTGTTACTCTGCCAGCAAGGAAGACTTTCCACTCTCGAACTCTCACTTATATCCTTAATCATTTTATTCCCGTAAATTCCTTTCGTGCTAAATTCCAGGTCATGATTTAGTCCAAAGCTGACAGTTCAGAAGATAAAGGTATAAAAAGAGACAGGGTGTAAACCAAATTTGTGTGGCTAGAGTGATACTTTTTTAGAGGGTGGGGTATTTTTATTTTGCTTTGAGATGGAGGGAGAAAAGATCAGTTATTAAAAACAGAGAAAGGTCAGACCTTGGGTTCTCAGCCTACTAACATTGGGCCCCAGGTGTGACTACAAGGGATTGGGCTGCCACATATCACAGGAAGTAGCCTGCGTTGAAGGAACCCGGCATCCTATGTATCACTGTTTATAACAGAGAAGGAAGAGATCCTACATGTGTCTCCTAGGGGGGTGGGTTTAATAACTTACAGTATAGTCAGATCGTGGAATACCATGCAGCCACTAAAAATGTTTTCATAAAACAATAGCTTTATGGAAATAATGGAAAGACATTGATGACATATTAGTGTGAAGTATAAAAATATTTAAGTGTGTACAGTATGATGATAATTCAGTGACACCAAAAGGAAATTATATATGCATCAGGAAAAAAGGGCTAGAATTTAACATCAAAATATTAAGAGTATAACAGCTCTCTGGGAGTTTCTAATTCTGTATTTTCTTAGACAAATTTAACTATTGATATTGTTATTATTAAGGTTACTAAAATAAAAAAGGAAATTAAAGCAAGTTTTAAATTTTAGGAAAGGGATCACAAGGAGCCAGAGGGTAAAAATACGGGCGCCCCACAAATGTTCATGGTCAGCATGCACCCCACACACACACACACACACACACACACACACACACCTGTATGCCTAGTCTGGGCCATGATACAAAACAAATAAAACTGGAGGAGGAGATGGGTAGAGAGCATTGGTGAATAAAAATAAATATTTCACAATAAAATAGGATTTTAAAGCGCTTTACTCCCCTCCCCCCCCCAAAAAAAAATCCTAATCATACTTCATTTATCTTTACAACTGCCTAAATTTGGAGTTAGGAATGTAAGTGAGGGACTCTAGTGTTCTTTAGAGGTGAGGTGGCTTGCCCAAAGACACAGACCCAGCTAGGGAGAATCCCGGAGGGGAAAAACACAAACAGACCTATCTTTGATCCCCAACCACAAGCCACACATAGTCTCTGGATCTGAGGTGCAGCCTATGTTGGTGAAGGGTGAGGCATAAGAAGACTGTAAATTCCAAGACATAAAATAAAACAAATCACCACATATTTAGTTGATGACTGCTCCAATGAACTTAACACAGAACTTCAGCAGTGTGTGTGTGGGGAGGGGGGTGGGGGGTGATGGGAAACATTTATATTAAAAAATAATGTACAGGTCAAATAAGTAGGCCAGCTGGCCAATGGAAACAGATAGAGTTAGAGGAGGTCAGAGAAAGTTACGTTATTCCCCCAGGAGGATTCGGCAAGAGATCCTTGGGGTAAGTGACTTTGCCTTGCAGGATGGATCAGAGATTAGGAAAAGGAAGGAAAGGCATCAGACAAGAGACAGAAACCCAGAAGAAAAAGACAAGAGGTCATCACTGAGCCATTTTTCCAGAACAAAGGGTGCCTATGAGAGTAGAGAGGGATGGAACCACATCATGTAATAGTTTGAATGTCAAGTTCAGGAGTTTGAACTTTAGGCAATGGAGAACACTGAGGGGCTTTGCATAAATGAGGGACAGTGCCAAGGCCATGCAGTGACAGCAGTCTGGTAGCACTCTGTTAAAAAAAAAAAAAAAACAATCATTGAAGCAGCAATACATGAAAGCAGGCATACCATTTAGGAGGTCTTACAATCCAGCAATTAGAAAACAAACAATCTAATCTAAAAGCAAAAGATGTGACCAGTTATTTCATCAGAGAAGCTACTAAGTACATGAAACAATGCTCAATGTCATTAGTCACTATGGAAATGAAAATTAAAAACCACAGTGAGACACCACTTCATACCCACTGGAACAACTATAATGAAAAGGACAGACAATAACTATTGGTGAGGATATGAAGAAATGGGAACCCTCAAATATTGCTGGCAGGAATGTAAAATGATGTGATCCCTTTGGAAAACAGTTTGGCAATTTCTCAAAAAGTCAAATATAAAATTACTGTACCACCCATCCATTCCACTCCTAAGTATCTACTCAAGAAAAATAAAAACACATGTCCACACCAAGACTTGCACACAAAAGTTCATGGCAGCATTATTCATAATAGCCAGAAAGTGGAAACAACTTAAAAAGTCCAGCAACTGGTGGATGGATAGACAAAATGTGGCATATCTATACAATGGAATGTTATTTAGTAATTAAAAGGAAGGTAGTAATAATACAGTGTGGATGGACCTCAAGAACATTAGGCTAAGGGGAAGATATGAAAAACCACATATTATATAATTTCATTTACATGAAATATTCAGAAAAGGCAAATCTATAGGTATAGGAAGTAGATTAGGAGTTGCCTGGGTCTAGAGGTAGGAGCGGGGTTAACCACGGGCATAAGGGATCTTATTGGGGAGATGAAAATGTTTGGAAACTGATTTATGGGGGTGACTGCACCACTCAAAAAATTTACAAAAAGAGAAAACTGCACTTGAGTAGGGTGAATGTTTTTACATGTAAAATATGCCTAAATAAAGCTATTGTTTAAAAAGCGATGGGAGAGGGAATGAGGAATCCATTTCAAAGCTCTCAGCACCCAATCAGCTGGGCTTGGAGACTAAACAAACGTCAGGAAGCAACTGGAAGAGTCAAGGATGATTTTTTTTTCAGGCATGTGAGCTGAACAAGGGAAAAAAATGGAAATAACTTTTCAGCAGGAAATGGGAAGATGATATGTCTGATTTTGAAAAGATCCAGCCACCATAATCTAATTGCCTTTCCCCACTGAAACAAAATGCCTACAGAGAGGGGCTGACCTGAGTGCCCACTTCAGGAATTCTGACATGTCCAACTGGAATCCCATAGGGTCTATTGTCATGTCCATCAGAGCAAACCCCAACACTGGGAGGAGTGCCAACACACATTGGCTGACTGCTGGTGGGAATAGGGGAGTCACTAAAGCAAAAACAAACCAAAAAAAAACCCCTGAGAATACACACTTATGAAAAAAAGTTGTGATGTTAGGATCTCTGGGAGTGGCTGTCACCACCTAAGTGACATGAGCATCTGCAGGTACAGGAATGACTGGGGACAGACACTGGGAGTGAGAGCCACCTGTCAGCCACAGAGGGTGATGGGCAGAGACACACAGGCTGCCCAGAGAAGAGCCTCTAAGGCCATAGTGGAAGACAGGGAACCATGTGGGGACCCTGCTTGAGAGCAACTTTCAGGAAGTGTGGGATTCCAGGAGTTCCTCCAATCAGGGCTTAGAACCAAGACCAGCATTTCTACCTAGTGCTGGTGTTGCCCACATCTGTGATGGGCGTCCTCCAGCTGGTGGTGCCTGAGCCCTGGGTACCAGCCTCTGGTCCTCCTCTGAATTGCTAACACCTCCACTCTCACTGTAGCAACCAGTCCCTCTGCCCCTCCCCCTTGATCTCATCAGCTACCCCAGATCTGCCATCACACACCTCCATCGCCCAAGGATGTCCTCACAGTTCTACATTTTCACTGGAAAATCAATAGTTCTGATCTACTCACATTTAGTCCATTCACCTCATGAGTTGGAAAGGCAGGGTTTCTGGATGGATGGATGGATGGATGGATGGATGGATGGATGGATGGATGGATGGAGACATGACCTTAAAAAAATAAAAAAGAGGGATTAAGTGAGATTAACTGGACAATAGATGCTCCTGGGTGGGGGGATGATGGCAGCTCACACTCTTTCTTATAAAAAGAGATCAAGCTGTGATCTTTCTTGTTAGTTTTCTACTATAAAAAAATAAAAATCACAGGATCTCCATTTAAAGCCTCATTTAAAAACAACAATATAGGTAAGTGTCAGGGAACGCAGGAGTTATGGTTTCCACAGCAACATTCACGTGGCCGCCCAACTACTATTAAATAAATGAGTTTAAGCATTTATATTGCCCTTGACATTCAGCCATATGCTAAGCCATCACTCTATCGGTTTATAATTCCTTGCAGCCACCTGTGAGGGAGGCAGCCTTCTCCCTCCCACATGGAGGGTGAAGAAATCAAGCCCCAGGATGTGCTCAGAGAACCCCAGCTGGGTAATCTGATTCTCGAGGGAACAGCAGGCAGCAGAGCGAAATGTCACTCACAGGGTTGCATGGAGTACACAAAGGAAATGAATCATTTGTGAATGCCTACTGAGCATTCTTGTGAGTTTTTTCGAACCCCTGCCAATGAGGACTGAGCCACAGACACCAAAGGAAGCAACCATCAAAACCAGAGGCTTCCGTGCACCAAGTGACAGAAAACAGGTGAAGAGGGGACACGAAGAAATACTATGTGGCCTCAGCTCCACTGGTCTCTCTATGACCAACTTCACTACCTGCACAGAACCACAGATAAGAGAAAGAAAACAATTCCTCCAGTGAGAACGGGGATCAATAAGAAGCAGTAAACACCCAGGTCTCCTGGAACAGACGCCATGCCCAGCATGCAAGATGACCTTTGAATAGTTTAACCTATTTGACAGATGAAGAGGCCCACCAGAGGTGACAGGTATTTGTTTCAGTAAAGCTGAAGCAAACCTTAGCAAATCTCATCTCTCAGATAAACACCGGCTCATGAATTGGCAGCATGACCTGAGGACCGAAGCCGCGAAAGGTGCGGTGTGGTCCACGGTCCCCAGGAAGGGAGGCCTGAGGCCAGCGTGGGCTCTGGCCTTCGTTGTCATCTTGACCATGCTCTTTAAGGAGGAAACAGCAACAGAGGAAAGGCAGAGAGGAGTTAAACTGAGAGAGGCTGCCAACCCTCCAGAAGAAAGTGAAATAAGGGGAGGAAATGCAGAGTCTCAAAAGTGCGAGAAAATAAAAACACAAAGGCAAGCCCAAAACATCAAACTTCCTACCTCAAGGAGATGGATTTTAGACCCCAGACTCTGAATGGTTGATATTTAGAAAGCACTTTTCCCTAAAAGACAAGCAAAAGATAATGGGCTCCAAATTAATATAAGCTTTTGCCACAGTAGAGCAGGCCCTCTTCCTGCAGGAAGCTTCTCCCACTTAGCCCAATTTACCCATGGCATTCCCGCCAGCCCCCGCTGGAACTGCGCTCTTATCTTCCCAATCAATATTCCTAATCACTGAGCATTACGCAGCTAGCTGTATAACAGTATAGCGATGCCTGAGCTGTCCACGTATCTGTCTTCATTTGCTCTCTTTTCCCTGTGAAGTGATTATTCCTAAAAAGCTCGAAAGCCACTGTGCAATGCTAAGGTGTGAAATGATTGTTGATTGCCCCACTGATGATTTGGGACACCCATTTAATGGTTCAAAATTATGTGCACGATACCCATTAGACTGAGCTCCTTGAGGCCAGTGGCCACATCCTTAATCTTTATGTCCCTAACACCCAGCACAGCTCTTATTACGTGTTTTTGGTGGGAATGAATGTATGTCATTATTTGGATGCTTTGCTTTTTGTGTAAAATAGCTCCCTTGAAACTTAATCTCCCACACTGCATTCTGTTCTGAATGGCTATAGCCCAAAAGACAAATGTAATGAATGATCACAGGTAATTAAGGAACCTAGGAGAGATTGCTTCACAATGACAATCGAAGCAACTAGAATATGCATACAGTCTAAAAATACCTATGGTAAAACAAGACTGTTTTCAGTAAGTCCATTTCTAGGGGTGAGAACAAAGACAGGAATACGTCTAGTTCTAGGAGATTAAAATGAGGAGTGATGGGTTTAAATTAAAGTTAAAGTGTAGGTAAGCTTTCAAGGTAAAAATCATGACTGCGAAATCTAGCCCACTGAGTAACCGACTTCCTTGGCTACTGAAGGCAAGTCCATCACTATTGAATTTTAAATGATACCTGGGTGATCCTTTAGTTCAATATTCAATTCTATGGCAGGATAGAACATTATTACTCTTTAGCAACTGGGTTTTCAGAATTATTTATACTAAGTGATTAAAATCCCCTCCCCCAATTCTTCTATGGGTAAGGTTAACATAGTTACAGAATCCTCCCCCGCCCCCAATCCGAGGTAAGCTTTCTACAGTTTCAATTACCCAGAGTCAACCATGGTCTGAAACTATTAAGTGGAAATTTTCAGAAATAAACAATTCATGAGTTTTAAATCGAGCACCATTCTGAGCAGTACAGTGAAATCTCATGCCATCCCTACACTGTCCTAGGTGAGATATGAATCATCCCTTTGTCCCATGCATCTACTTCACTTCATCTCATCAGATAGGCATTGTATTATCGCCCATCATCACAAGAAGTGAATACAGTACAAATAAGATACTTTGAGAGAAAGAGAGAGATCACATTCACATAATTTTTATTATAGTATGTTGTTAAAGTTATTCTGTTTTATTATTACCGTGTTTTCCCCAAAATAAGACCTAGCCGGAGAGGAAGCCCTGGCATGATTCCTCCAGGATATGGGGGGCATGCACCCCTCACATGAGGGTTTTATGACCTATTTCAGAGAGAATGGTGCCTTTTCCACAAACTCCTTCAGCTTAAAACATTCAGTATGCCCAGGTGCCATATTTTGGCACCTAAAATCATGCTATGGCTGATTTTCCGGCTAGGTCTTATTTTCGGGGAAGCAGGGTAGTTATTGTTCATCTCTTACTATGTCTAATTTATAAGTTAAACTTTCTTGGGCCGGCCGAGTGGTGTGGTGGTTAAGCGCTGGCTTGGGAAGCCAGCGACCCCGGTTCGGTTCCATATGTGAGGACCAGTGACACTGCCCTCAAAAAAAAAAAAAAAAGAAAAAGAAATAGATGAAGCTATAAGTTAAACTTTCTCATAGGTATGCATGTATAGGTAAAAACACAGTATATATAGAGTTCAGTACTATCCACAGTTTCACTGGGGGTCTTGGAACATATGCCCCTCAGATAAGGGGACTACTGTGTTTCACTTATGCTGAGGAGAAGCCCCCAAACAAAAGAAGGCTAAACAATATGCCTAGTGTCACAAATGAAATTAAAACAGCAAGGAAAAGATTACAATTCCAAATCGCAAACCATGCTTCTCTAATTACCTCTTGGTTACAAGTGAGCAGGTGATTTTGCTATTCCAGGATTCCCTGCCCTAGAGGGATATGCTTCCTGAGACCCACTCCCAACTTATGTTCAAACTTCCAGCATTATATTCAGGTAGTCTTTCTTTTTATGTTCTTGACAAATCACAAAACCCATTCCTCTTTGTGCACCTTTGTATAGCGGAGATACCTGGCACTGGTGTTTCCACACCTTGCGGGGTGAGGGTGGCAGTGAAATCTAATAGTAACTCAGGCTCCAAAGTCAGATGACCTAGGTTCATTTTGGCCCCACAGCTTCCTAGCTATGCAACCTTGGGCAAGTTATTTAACCTCCACTTCCTCTTTCCTCATCTATAAAATGAGGCTGAATAATAACACTTATCTCATGGGCTAAATGAAGTGATTTACATGAAAGGACAGTGACACAACTCCCATCAGTTTGAGCTTATAATTATTACCTTCTGATAATTTAAGGCAGAATATTCCTACTATTTGGGACAACAAAATCAGACAGACTCCAATCCTTGAAATCACTCGGTCTGCATATTGACCTCTTTGTTGGAGAAATTCTTCCACCAAAAGGGTATAACTGGCAAAAGGAGATAAAAAGCAAGAAGAGAAAAGAGAGTGGACATTTTCTGCCTTTGATAGAATTTCAGCTCCATTTTCTTTCTTTCTCTCTCTCTCTCTCTCTCTCTCTCTCTCTCTCTCTCTCTCTCTCTCTCTCTCTCTCTGTTTGTGTGTATGTGTTATAATTCAGAAGCTTTCATTTTTCAATGAATTATTACCATATGTCTGTATCTCCCTCTTATCTTATAAATTGCTAACAGATCACCTTTTAAAATTACTAACAGATAATGGCTTTTATTTTTAAAAGAAAACATTTTTGTTCCACCTTAAGCCTTAATAACTCAAAAATACTATCTTGATTTTCTTGGGTTTTGTCCACAATATGGCTAAACTGTGGACATAATGAATTCCTAAAATTCTCAGCACAGAGTGGGTAGTGGTGTTGGTTCTTATGGTTAGGACCAATTTTTAGGTTTTCTTTTACCATGAATGCTTTGTCTCCCTACCCTTGCCTCACATTAACCTGTCCCTTGCCCTAGGTTTTTTACTTTATTCCATCATTTTATCATCCGCTGACGTACTAACTCAAAGATCACAATATATTTTTAATTTTTAATTTCCTTTTCCTCCTAAAATGTATTTGGAGACGCTGCTGATTCTGACTCATATGTCTCTTAGGCTGCCTCGATTTCATTCCCTTGCCTAGGTCACTGTATCTCAAAGGCATATAATATACTGACTCTTTTCACAGGAAAAGAAAAAAAGTTAATCTCGAATTCTTAAACAGTAAGTCTAGTGACTAAGAAATACTGACTTAAGAAGCTTAAGTTCAATCTTGTGAAAAATCTCTCCATTGAGTACTGTCTTCATAAAAGAGTTTTGCCTTCATTACTGATAAAACATATTCTTAGGTTATCTTTCAAATAAGGATACAAAATTAAACCATTTATGTAAAACATGTGGACCCTGAGAATACATCCTTAGAGTCCAGTTTGCCAAATCAGTTCCAGACTCGTGCTGTATCATCCTAACTAATCTGTCTCTAAGAACCAGGGTTTGTTTGAATCAACTCAGGATTTTGCTTCCAAATAATAATTTTAAACCACGTGTCTTACCATGTCATTCTCTTGCTCAAACTATTCAATGGTTTCGTATTGCCCCCAAAAGGAGTCACAGACTCCTTGTTACGGCAGTGAAGATCTTTCATGACTTGACCCAGGACTTCATTTTTCTACCTACACACCAGCCATGCTCTACTCTCCTCATTTCTTTACTTTTTATCTTAAGAAAACAAAAAAAGATTAATTATATGACAAACAAAAGCATAGTAATGATTATTATATGAACATGTGTGATTGTAATTGTTTAGTTCATAGACCATTCTTCAAAGGCTGTTGACAGTAAACCCCAATTTGGAAATCGCAATTATGTAGATCTGTTAAGTCTAACACTGGACTTTGATTTCTTCACCTTCAAAATTAGGCTGTTAGCTCAGTTTATTCTGAAGGATTCTTCCCAATCTTAACTCTAATCATTGTATGACAGCATTCGCAGACAATAAATTATATTGTATAAATAGAGGACCCACTGATAATATAATTAAAGTATTTTAGATAGAAGTAGGTAATGAGCCCTGCACAAATGTAGACTTAAGTGATACATATCTAGAACAATAAACAGGAACAGCTTCATGAGGCCACATTAGTCTGAGAAAATTTCAACAACCCAATTCATAGGCAAGTAGCTCTTGAAGGGTAGTCCCCCAACCAGCACCATTAGCATCCTCTAGGGACTTGTTAGAAAAGGAAATTCCTGGGCTCCTCCCCAGACCAGCTAAATCATACGTGCTGGGGGTGGAACCCACACATTGGTGTTGTAATGAGCTTTCCATGTTGATTCCTACGTATGCTACAATTGAAGAACTGCTGCCATGAGTAGTAAACCTCCATCGGCCCCATCTTCTACTCTTGAATACTCCCCCTTCACTGCGGGGGCTGGCAGCCTGAGAACCACATTTCCCAGTATACTAACTAGGAGAATTCCAGGTTGGATTGTGCCAATGAGAGGCATGCAAGTGACACTGGGAAGATGGAAAAGATACAGGCCATCCTGTTGCTCCCCCTTCAGTAGCAGGCCAATGTGACACTGGCAACGGGACCCGCTTCCTGTTTCTCTGTAGGCTAGTGGCGGGTCTGAGGGCTAGTGATGCCTTTCTCTCACCTTTGCACCCCCAGCCTTCCAGCGGTTCTTACAAGCCCCTAAGTGTTCATATTAAATCTCTTCTTGCTTGAAATAATTACAGTAGTTTCTGTTGTCCTGACCGATGCATTGCGTAAGAAGTGAGATGTTTCAACACACTCCTTCATTCAATAATTATATATTGAGTGCAGGAGGCAAGCAGGGAACCGTTCTGGGTGTTAGAAATACAGCAGCAAACCAAACAGAAAGAAGGCTTGCCCTCCTGGCACTTACGTGTGTGTGTGTGTGTATGTGTGTGTGTGTGTGGTTTAAGATCATTTCACTGAGGAGTGAGAGACAGAGAGAGGTGGGGGGGGGGGGCTGCTACAGCCTCCCTAGCCCCACCAGGGGGAAGAGACATTTAGTGGAGTTCAACAACAATTCTAGAGGCAGGAGGTCAAAAGTCAGGGTGCCGGCAAGGTCAGGCCCTGGTAAGATCTCCCTTCCAGGTTGCAGGCGGCTGATTTCTCACTGTGTCCTCACATGGGGGAAAGGAGCTGTCTGGCCTCTTCTTATGAGGACACTGACCCCATTCAGGAGGGCTCCCCACTCATGACCGAATCACCTCCCCAAGGCCCCGCCTCCTAACACCATCACATTGGGGTTAGATTTCAACATATGGATTGCAGGGGACACAAACATTCAGCCCATAACAGTCCCCTTTCTGTTTCCTTTCTGCTTCTTTCTGGTTTGGGTGCCACTGTTCCCAACCTCCTTCCATCATGCCATTGGGACCTCTGGACCACCCCCCACCCCCAATCCCCACCCCGGGAAGTCCCTGTGATGAGCGCTGGATTTATACCGCACACTTCACCATGTGAGAGCCCAAGCCTCTTATTTGGAGCAGAAGTCACAGAAAATCAGCAAATAGCTACATATCATGTCATTATAGAATCTTAGCCCACTTCCACCCTAATGATTCCTCCCCTATCTTCTCGCTTAGGTCATCATCTCTCCTGATACCCAGTAATTTCCATCATTTTCTATGTGCATTTCTGTCGGTTTTCTGGGAACTCTCATTTTCCAAAGTAGAAAGGCCACGAGCCTGGGAGGTGCAGGGAGTGATATGCTGGGGAGATTACAGGGTGACAGGGATGGAGATGGGAAGGTGTCACCCCATTTTCTATTGACCCTGGGCAGAAGAGAGCAAGCAGAGGAAATAGATCCTGGGAGACAGAAAATATTTCTATTAATTATTTCCTTCCTGGGCTCCCCTCCATGGCCTGTGTTATCCCTGCCCTCCCCGAGCTGTATGTTTTCTCACTGAGCCAGAAAAGAGCTGAGTGAATAAAGAGTAAAATATCCTAGCAGGGCAGGTAGGATGTCATTAAACAAGGGAACAAGGGGTCCTCTGGCAGGAGGCACACTACACACCCCCACAGCCACAGCTGGGCTCTGTAGTCACCCTACAAAACATCAGTCAGAAATCACCTTGGGTGGGGTGTGTGTGCGTGTACGTGCACACAAAAGTCCTTTTTGTGTGTCCTTTACATTTTCTGTATCAAATGAATATATATACAATAGTTTAAAAATCAAATAATATCAGGGCCGGCCGAGTGGCACGGTGGTTAAGCGCTGGCTTGGGAAGCCAGCGGCCCCGGTTCGGTCCCACATGTGAGGGCCAGTGACACTGCCCTCAAAAAAAGAAAAAAAAAGAAAAATCAAATAATATCAAAAGTCTTATTTTTTAAAATCCTCTGTCCCACTCTTCTACTCCCCACCTGTGTCCTTCTCATCTGGGGCAACCATTTTGAACTTTTCAAGGTATTTACCTCCATTTTTCTAAATGTGCTTATTGCTACTATTTCTGCCCCTCTTGATTTATCCACTTCAGATGTGAGCTCTTTATGTTGTGGTACATGAAGTTTTAGCTCTGATTTGCTACGCTGTCTGCTCTCTCCCTCCTCCCAACAATGATATTAATACAAACAAGGGCAGGCTAATATTGATGGGGCTCTCACCAGGTGTCAGGCACTGTTACATTTTGGCATGGCTGGTCACCGTTTCCTCTGTGAGTCAGTGTTCTTCACCAGGCTCCCAGGATCCCCACCCCTACCCCCTCTGGCTCCTCCCACCTCACCCATCCCTCCCTTTCAGTCACCTTTCCAGTTCCTCCCCTTCTCCAGGCCTCTTAAGGATGGCACACCCAGGGCTCAATTCTGGGTCCTCTCTTCTTTTCCATCTACTCTCCACCCAGTTGGTGGTCTCATCCAGGCTCATGGCTTTAAATAGCATCCATTTCCTAATGACTCTCAGTTCAAATCCCCAGCCTTGACCTCTTCCCAAAGACACAGATGCCCAACTCTCTTCTTGACTTAGGTGTCTAACAGATACCCCAAACTGAATAAATCCCATGCCAAAGTCCAGCTGATTGTCCCAAAAGCTGCCCCCTGCAGTCTTTGTCATCTTTGCTGATGACATCATCTCTGCTATCATTTACAGTTGCAGAGGTACAGGAGGCTGGGGTACAGAGAGCAGACAGGGACAGCGAGAAAGTCCCCACAGCAGGTGCGGTGAAGATGCTTTTTAGAACAGGCTAATATCACCAATGTTCATAGCAGCATCATTCACAGTAGCCCGGGAGTGGAAACTATATAAATATCCATCAACTGATAAGTGGGTAAACAAAATGGGGTCTATCCATACAATGAAATATTATTCAGCCATAAAAGGGATGAAGTTGACACTTGCTACAACATGGGTGAACCTTGAAAACACTATACCAAGTAAAAGAAGCCAGACACGAAAGGCCATGTATTGCATGATTCCATTTATATGAAATGTCCAGAATAGAGAAGAAATCCATAGAGACAGAAAGCAAATTATTGGTTGCTAGGGAATGGGAGGACGGGAAAATGGAAAGGAATGCTAATGGGTACAGGGTTTCTTTCTGGGATGATGAAAATGGTATGTAATTAGACAGTAGTGATGGTCGAACAACTCTGTGAATATACTAAAAGCCACTGAATTGTACATTTTATAAGGGTGAATTTTATGGTACGCGAAATACATCTAGAAATCTGTTCTATTAAATGGGATAATATTAAATTTAAATTGTGTGCTGTAATTTGCTACTAAGTAATTCACTCTTATGCCAACCTTCCATTAGAAATTGACACATACACTGCCTCTTGCTAGAGTGCTTTGAAGCAAATTGAGGGAAAAGGGTGATATTCTGTGTTTGAGTGCAAGTAGAGAAAAGTGAACAGCCACATAAGGTAAGAGGCAGAGAGGGGATCGAGAATTAAGGAAGTAAAGACTAGATGAAGAAATAACTAGGAGACGTCTAAGACCTGTGAGGCTCCTAGGGGTATTTGTGGGGGTACCGGAAGGCGGGACTTGCTGGTTTTCCTCCTGTTAGGGCCACAGGGGCTGTAGAGATGTTTTCTAACTTCCTCTCTCCCTCCAGTCCCTAGTTTTGTTCAGATGTGCACCTCTCCCCCACACCCCCAGCTCACACATTTCATGGAAAGGAGTCTCTGCCTTTGGTTATTAGGGGTGGGGCATTGCCTCAGGCCTTCTCGAATCAGTGATGGTTCCAAGATGGACTTACATAAGTTTGTCAAATAAGAAAAAACTTCCAAAACTATTGTCCCAGGGCTTGGGATAGAAACACTGTTTCCTGGTGATCAATCTCTGCAAGGGAAATTCCAGGAACTGCCTTCTCTCAGCCATTTTGAGGAAATGAAGGAAGGGCTTGTCTGAAAATGGAGCCAACCTAAAGGAAAACAACCAAAACCTGGATACTAATTACGACGTACGCGTATGAGTCCTAGATCAACCTGCGTCTAAAGCTATGCATACTATTGGGCTGTTCTGTGATATGAGCCAATTAATGCCTTTAAATGGGTTGAGCTTCCTATCTCTTGGAACAACAAAAATCACATCTAGAGTGAGGTGATAATGCCTGAGAGTCTATATACACTGTGCAAAATACACCTCTTTATTTCCCTACTTATTTGTTTGTTTGTTTATTAAAGGTTTATTAAAAGGGTATAAACCTTCCTGAAAATTCTACTTCTGAAATATTTGTATGGGTTTCATGATTCTTAATAAAAATCAATAAATGCTTCAAAACTAAAGAGAAATGCAGTTAACAAAATTCATTTTGATTTATATTTGCCTTAAATATTTTGAAAATAGATCTCTATGGTTAATGAACCCAGATTAGAGATGGATTAACACCATACCTATCAACACATCCACCATTTGGTTGTGTAGAAAGCCGGTGCCATATTATTTTGGAGTTCAGTAGACTGCAAGTCTAAGTGGGCCAAGCCTAACACTGCCCTTAATTTATAATCCACTCAAATTGCATTATTCCACACTATTCGTGTATCAACCACTAGGTGCCTTCCCATCTCAGAAACTAGCTCGGAAGCTTTTCATGTAATATGCTAAGTGATAGGTGTCTTTGTATCTAAAATGGAAATTATAGCAATTGCTGGAAATGTTACAGTCAGTCCTTGAGTCAGACCCAAAACAAAATGCTTGGAAAATGTTAAAAGTAATAGGATGAGCAAAAATCTAACAGACAAATGAAAGTAAGGAAAAGCTAGGGTCTACTTATATGTGGACCAGAATATCCACCACAATATAATTCAGAATTACTGAAAGAGTGAAAACCTCAATATTCCTTAAAAGGGGACTGGTTAAATAAAATATGGTATATAAATGCAATAGAATGCTATGTAGATGTTGAAATGAATTAGGTGAATATTTATGATTTTTATGAATTGCTAAGGGAAAAGAGCGTGATGCATAGAGTATGCTATCCACCCACACACTTACACAGAGCTCCACAGAATTGGTGAACTCAGGAAGAGGAAGCTAAGCAGCTGAAGGACAAATTCATAAGGAAGAATTCATTTGTATTCTATCAGCCTTTACACCTCTTGTGTTTTGTGCCAAGTGCATTTTTATTCATTCAAAAAATAAATAATTTATTATTTTTACCTTCACTAGGTTATAGCCATCCATATTTCTTTAAATAAATGACCATAGACTTTCTCTGAGTCCCCAGCATATACACTGGGGATCAGCTCCTTACTCAAAATGGTCATTTTTAGGGAAAATAAATCAACTCTTCAATTTCCTGAGTATTGCTTTCTAATGGAAGAAATTTGGGTTCATAAGCCCTTAATGTTACATTTAAATGTGTGGTTGGTTATCATTATTAAAGTCATCAGAGCTGAGAAATTCTTTTACCTGAAAATCATGACTATGCCTTGGTCAAGAACTAACATCATTCACTCGTTCATTCATTCATTCACTTTTTTCCGATTTGTTAATTAGAAGTATTTACTATAATGAACTGTAAACCTAGCCATACTTTCTATTCTTGTTACCAATAGGTCACTAGAATATTAACGGTCCCAGCAAACTAGAATTCTCCCCACATCCACATAATAGCCAGAGGCATGCGTTATGCTCTGCCAACATCTCATAGCCATCAGTAACCAGAGAACACCCAGTTCTGTAACACCCAGATCCCCATCCAGCAAGTCAACCATGCTCCTCTCTCTAGCTAAGGGGCTTATTAGCTCTCCCTACATAGCCACAATTTTCTCTTTATATAATGTCTGCTGGAAATCAAAGCACCCCACCAATTATTATTATCATTATTTTATTGCATGTAGCATCTTAAAGCCAAGACTGTTTCATTAGTTCCTAAAAAAAGCCCTAGAGGGTGATAAGTAGGATTCTCCCAGTCCTCTGGAGAAAGCTGTAGGGTGAACCTCAAGGACATTCAAGGGCATTCAGGTAACCTCACCTGGCTTCCTTACCAGCCCCACCTGCCCCTTTTCTTTCCTTCAAGGTTTACCTTCAAGAAGCTAGTCTGCAGTTGCAACCTCAAAAAATGCATTATAGTTGATTCTAATTCCCTTCTTATCTGTTTCTCACAAGCAGATCTTGGATATTTTTGACTCTAAGATCTTTCAGTTACCAATATAATATACAGATGGAGCAAGCAGATCCATCCCATGGTTTCACAATTACTCCAACTTTGATAATCCTCAGGTACCATGACTGAGGCTTTTTGCCTGAGTGACCCTCCACCTGCCTGGCAGTCACTATTTCCCAGTGGAGGCGTATTTAAAACTAAGTGGATGTGCTTTCATTTTGCTGTTATTTTCTGATAGAAGGAAGCTAGGTTCAGGAACAAGAGCTGAATGCAAATTGCTTAACACTGGATATCTTTGGGAGCATCTCAATATTGGTGAACAGAATGAAGAAAAACAGCAATCTTCTTTACGGGGCTTAAAATGTCAGATAAAATCGTTGCTGGCTTCATACACATTAGCCACAAGAAGGGAGATAAAAACAAAACACTTCGCGCCACACAGCATACAATCGAGAGCTAAGGAGCCAGGATTTTTATACACAGTTCATCCATGTGTTTAGTTGATACAATATTCCTACCAGACCAGCTTTTATGCCACTTTGATGTTATCAAATGTTATCATTTGATGAATGTTTTTGTTATTGTGTCTATCATTTAAGACAAAGAAAGGCTTTAGCCACATATTCAAGGTTGCGGCGAGCTTTAAATATATATAAAGATTTTATTTAGATGGTACAAGATAAAAACAAGAAACCCAGGCACTTTCCTCTTGCTCCCCAGAGGATTTCTTGTTTTGACACCTGCACCTTTAGAAGGAGGCCTAAGTGAGCTGGCTCAGCAGGCTTGGTGTCCTGGTAGATATTGTCTCTGCCCAACATGACCTCCCTCCCCGATCACATGTCTGGAAACATCCTATTCATCCTTTAAGACACAACTCAGATGTCACCTCCTAATTTCTAGGCTCCCCAAGCCAGGGCTGGGCTCTGTCTTCATTGGCATTGTGGCTTCCCCATGCACATGTCTCTCCCCCTCGACAGACAGCAAGCCCTGCGAGGGCAGACTCTGTGGATTAAGCTTTAAGCCAATATAGTTTGGTGTGCCTCACTCAAGGAAGGGACTTGCTGATGAACGAGTAAATGAGTGAGTGAGTGATTGAAAGAATGAATGAGACACACGTCAGAGTTGGCGGCCGGCTGGCTGGGGAAAGATGAATCCGCTGTCACCAGGTCCTGCCTGCTGCCTCCTTGCCTTAAGAGCCCGTCCCTGGTCTCTCTGGGGAGAAGTCCCCCCCAAGTGTAACAGCCACACTTGAGGATCCATGAAATAACCCTCTTCCTTCCTCATTGCTCAATGGTTCAAAAAGCTAACCATTTACATCAGTTGATTGATAGCATCTCCTTTTAATACATTTTTAAGAAATAAAAAAACTGGGCATGTATAGTTTACCAAACACTCAGGTAGGCTCTTCAAGCATCACTGAATTTCTTCTGGAATAAGTGTTCGGCCTGACATGAAGAATGGCGGAAACGGGCTCTGGCCAACCCCTGAGCTTTGCGTGGTGGTTCCCACAGGAAAGGCACACATGAAAGGATCCAGAGATGGCCTAGGAAGACAAATTTTTTTAAAAAAGAACCCTGGCATGCATACCAGTGAAGGACTTGGTAGGAGAGAGCAAGCATTATAAAACGCTTAAATGGTCTTTTAATAAATCGCACCCTTTTCATTTTTGCTTCAATGAAAAATTAAAGGTAACAGCACAAAATCAGCTCTTTTAGTTCCTGACCAGACATCTCGAATGATGTAATGGTACACCAATGGTTGTCCTAACAACGATGCTGAACGCCAAGTTTGAACCCTGGAATCAGGGAGATGTGGGCTGGGAACTCCATTTTATCACTTTCTAGTCCCATGCCCTTAATCTCCTTGTGTGCCAGCTGTTTCCACTGAAAAATAGGGATAATAACAGTAACTAACTGGAGGGTGTTTATAAGGGTTAAATGAGATAATATGAGTAAAGTGCCTAGCGTGGTGTGTGGCATACGGTAAATGCTTAATGACTGTTAGGTGTTAATATCATTATCATTATTATTATTGTAATATATTTCTAGAGTTTGGCTCTGTTTTCTTATATTAATGTTCATAGTATATGTTCATAAGTGGCAGATCGATTATAGACTGGAAATTACCATGCTTTCTGTAGCCAGCTCTAAGTGGAAAACTGGAATATCCTCCTTCTGTTGCATTTTTTCCCAGGAACAGGATTATTGTTCCAAGCCATAGTCACATGTTCAAGTTTTATATTTCCCACAGTGCCTGGTACAATGCAGAGCTAACAGTGGGCCTTACAGAATGGTACAGAATCAAATACAGTAAAACCTTGGATTGTGAGTAACTTGTTTTGTGAGTGTTCTGCAAGAAGAGCAAACATATCTAATACATTTTAATTTGGTAAACGAGTGATGTCTTGCAATATAAGTAGTTTGTTTCCGGAACGAATTATGCTCGCAAACCAAAGTATTACTGTACAAGAGAATGAAAAGACAACAGCGTCATGCAAGGATATAGTCCAGACAGTAGACATAAGCTGTGGTCAACAACCTCTACTTTAATAAGATCACTGGAAGTAACTCTAGATAAATTCTTAATAGCTTTCTCAGAATCTTTATAGAGAAGGACCTCATAAACTAGCATTTCAATTGTGTCTCATTTGGCTGACTCACTTGTAAGATACTCTGACCAAACTTTTGAAGAGAAAAACTTCACAAAAATAATAATCTTGAAAGCACAGCAGAATGAGCAAACATTATTTAATGATCAAGGTAAATGTATCCTCTTTTTCAAAATGTAAGTTTTATTATAAAAATCACACTCAAAGAAGTGTAAAGAGGGAATAGGCGTTACTGTTTAGTGGGCACAGAGCTTCAGTTTGGGATGATAAACGTCTGGAGACAGATGGTGGGGATGATTCCACAACAGTGTGAATGTACTTAATGCCACTGAACTACCTACATAAACTGGTTAAAATGGTAAATGTTTTGCTATGTATATTTTACCACAGGAAGAAAAAAAAGTATAAAGAAGTAAAAAAATCACACGCTTCCACACATTTCTCTAAACATAAACACAGATATATAGTAAAGTTTTTCAGTAACCTTCTCTCACTCAGCTATATATATCTCTTTAAAACTCCAATAATCTTAAAGATGACCTTATGTGATATAATTAAATAAGGATCATGCATATAAAACAATAGTAGTAACATTTTTCAGAATAGCTGGTGTTACCAGAAGGCTTTCATGAAGTCCCCGGTTCTTGTGCTGTGTTCCTTAGATGGGCTTAAATATAAAAGGAGTTATGTTGTTTATATAGGAAATTTCAAAGTCAGAGGGAAAAGGCTGTCTTTTATGAAAGTGAAGAGAAGAGGGACAAAGAAAGTAGGCAGTGGAAATGTTTTTCAAGAGGTAAAATAAATAAATAAATAGCCAAAATCCATAGATATCATCAAACTAAAAGGTGTTCATGTAGCCTTCATTAGTCTATTAATTTTTGCAGCCCTAGAAAAGCACAAGCACATTGTAAAGAAGTCATTCTTAGCTCCATCTTTTCTGCAAATGGCTTGTGGGAGATTGAAGGTCAGGGAGCCATACTTTTCTTTTACAATGAAACACTTTGTCCTGCGGTCAGCAGACGGGCAGAAGTTTGGGTGCCCGTCCTCTGCCAGTCACCCTTGGTTTTTGGCACCAACCCGCCCACATGCAGTTGGTGGTCTCAACTCAATGCACATGAGCCCAGGACCAGGGTGAGGAGAGAAGTGGAAGACCATCTCCCTGCTGCCTTTTCTGTGTGCTACCTGCTCTTCCTCATTATCCCTCGTCACCAAAAAGTAAGTGATGAAGTTCATTTTAGCAGCAAAATATATATGTTTTGGTCTTTGTTTTCCTAGGATATATTTATTAGCAGGTTCAATACTCTGTGTAGCCAGGTTTTTATAAGTTTGCACATGCAGTTATTACTATTTTTATTAAGGTGGAAAAGTATCCTTTTCTCAACACTCTGTAAGCTGATCTATTATAGCAAACCTGGGTAGAAGTTTCTTCCCAGTAAAAAGGTTTTTCTTTGACAAATGAGGATAGATAAACCCACCCTAAAACCTAGCAAGTCCCTTTGACTCTGCCAATTCAATAGCCTCTTAAGAAACAAAGATGACGGGGCTCCAGAGAGAGAGTTGTCCACTAATACTTCCTCTTATTGTCCTTCTGTGGCCTCAAGCCATTGACGAGCATGACTCAAACATGTCCTATAAGCATGCCCACACAGGTAAGAAAAGCAAAAATACAACTGGGACTACATCAAACTTAAAAACTTTTGTGCATCAAAATCAACAGAGTAAAAAGGCAACCTAAGAAATAGGATAAAACATTTGCAAATCTTACATCTGACAAGGGATTAATATCCAGACTATATAAAGAGCTCCTAGAACTCAACAACAACAAAAATCTAATACCCCAATTTAAAAATGGGCAAAGGTTTGAATAGACATTTCTCCAAAAGATGATACACAAATGGCCAACAAGCATATGAAAAGATGGACATCACTAATCATCACAGAAATGCAAATCAAAACACCCATTAGATGCTACTATTAAAAAAAAAAACAGAAAATAACAATTGTTGGCAAGGATGTGCCTCGTGTATTCTTTTTTTTGAGGGCAGAGTCACTGTCCCTCATATTTGGGACCCGAACCGGGGCAGCTGGCTTCCCAAGCCAGCGCTTAACCACCGCGCCACTCGGCTGGCCCTGCCTTGTGTATTCTTGATGGGATTATAAAATGGTTTGAGCACTGTAGAAAACAATATGGCAGTTCCTCAAAAAATCACAAACAGAACTACCAGGATTCCAGTCAAGTGAAGGAGTGGCAAACACTGTGCTTGCCTCCTCTCACGACCACATCAAAAACATCTGGCTGTGAAAAACAGTGGCAATTCCCATCATCCAGGTGAGATGAAAGGCTGCAGGAAAGCCACACGTCTTCTTAAGGGGCCTACACACAGACTCACAGGCACTCGCCCTGGGTTCCGGCAGAGGGACGGTGACTCCGGGGGTATCAGAAGCCTTCAGGGGGCAGACTGAGGTGTGTGGTTTCCAGGAGTGGAATTGAGGACAGTGGGCGTTTTCTCTGTGTGAGGTCCTCCTTCTCCTCCCCTGCAGCTGGTAAGCAGGTGCCATGTTTCCCGTGTTGAGCCCGCCCCCACAGGCCAAATCTGAACCTGATTGGCCTGGTGAGCTCCACTTGCTCCACCCTGCTGACTCACTGGGAACTCACCCACCCAACTCCCCTAACACTAGAGGCATTTTTTCCAAGAGCAGTCATCCCCACCTGCATTGCACTCTTTCTTGGAAAACTAGCAGAGTCCACAGGCCTCAGGCAGGCAACAACTGGCCTCTGTGTGCTCTGAGTCTTTTGCTGAGTAGCTCCAGGCTCAGCACTGGCACCAACCTGGAATCTACATTAACCTGGTGACCACAGCTTGGGTCAGAAGGTGTGAGGACACTAATCTGAGTCCCGAAGGAGAAGGCACTTCATCTTAGTGGTCAGCCCACAACCCAGGCTTGGCGCCGAGCAACCTGAATGTCAAAACATGGCCCTAGCACCTGCTAGCTTTGTGCCCGAGATATATTAGTTAACCTCTCTGAGCCTCAAGGTCCTTACTTGTAGAATGAAGAGAATCATTTTTTTTAAAGTCAACTTATAGGGTTATTGTAAGGGTTACATTAAATGAACTAACATATGCCAATGACCAGTTACCAGTGCTATCAGTTAATGTGAAAGCAAAGGGGAGGTGTGGAGGCAAGAAGCACTCAAGCCAAGGCCTGGAGGCATGAGGATGCTGGTCTTCAGAAAAAGGCTGAGCCCTGTGTGCGTGGAGGGAAAGGGGTGCAGGGAGGGGTGCACGGGAGGGGGCAGGAAACAGGCTGCGGGTAGTGGGGACTTGTGGAGGTTTTTAAGCAGGAGGAGGATGACATTATCCGTGCCCCTCCTGTAGCCCCCTGGTCCTTACTAATTTCATAGCTGGCCTGACTTCCATCTCCTTAGGCCTCCACTGGCTCCCTGCCTCCAAGCACTGCAGGAGGGCCATGAAACACTGGGGTACTCACACACACACACACACACACACACGCGCGCGCGCGCGCGCCCCCGATTCCTACCAACGCCTGAGAGTTCAAGCATAAGTACCCCAGATCCCTTGTCCCCCAGGTAGGGTAAATCTGAGGCATACATTCCACAATGACTCCACCAGCTCCCAGCAGGGTTCAGCTCCATTTGCCCACACTGGTCACTGGCTTGATAACACACCTTTACTGGCTGGCTTCCCCTCCCCATCTCACTTCCCTACTCCCACAGTATTGTCTCTCAGGATCACCTCCCAGATAAATCAACTACATCAGAGCCAAATATATCAACTGCATCAGAATCAATACATCAAACTACACCGGAACACTTCTCTCAGGGTTCATCTCTGGCAAAACCCATAAGAAGACATGTACCATGACCATATCTAAATATTTACAAAGATGCTTCTGGAAGCAGGTAAAGAATGAATTGGACTGGGCACAGCGTAGAGGCCAAGAGTGAAGAGGCTACCACCATTGTCCAGGAGGAAGATAACGAGGACTGGAGCCATGTTGTATTAAAGGAGTGGAAGGGACGGACCCCAGAGACACTGAGGCAGGTCCTTAGTGACTGGTACGTATGGTCGCAGTTGGACAAAGACAGTGGAGGGAGAGGAGCAGGTTTTGCAGAAGGAAAAACAGGGATCTACTGGACATTCCCCTGGCAAATGTCTCAGCAGAAGTTTGGGTCCCAAGATTTAGATCTGGAAGTGCTCAGCTTGTAAGTGGTAAATGAAATCGCTGGGATGAAAGAGGCCACGCCAAGAGAGGATTAAAGAAACAGCTCAGGCTATTGTAGAATCCCCCCGACACTAATACTTAAGGATCGGAATAGAAAGAGGCCCCAGTCAGAGGCAAGAAAGAGAATTTAGGAAAAGTATATCTTGGAATCCAACAAGCGTCAAATGCTGCAGTGAATTCAGACAGGTTAAGGACTGGGACGAGGCTACTGGAATTGGCAACTGGCCTGTGGGTGGTGATGCCATCAGCAACTTCAGTAGAGTGGTGAAGGCAGAAGGCAAACGCAGGAGCCTGAGAGATGGGTCAGGGGGGCGGGAAGCAGATGTGACCTCTTTCAAAATGCTGGGGAGTGGAAGGACCCAGGGAGAGACCACTGATAAAGGGGGATCCATCTAAGGAAAGGGAAGGTGCTTTAAAAAATGGGGTACACCGGAATAAGATTATGATCCGAGAGAAATAACACATGCGTAAGGTAAAGATAAAAGGGCAAAGGGGATATTTGCGAGGAAGGTCAGCAGTGAGGCTGCCAGTAGTGGAACTGCAGCTAGGAGGAGGTTAGCTTTGAAGACGGCATGGTCCGGGACCTCCAGGAATGGAGGTCAGGAGGTAAGGATGGTTGAAACCATAAGCAAGTTTAGATATGAAGAGTTCTGCACGCTGCACAAGTACACACAGACGGAATCTGGGCTGGCGTGGAGTTGATAATGCAGGGATCGTGTCCTGACTTAGAGTGAAACTCAAGACTGCTGTACTGGGAGGGCCCCTGCCTGAGCTGGTGCAGAAGGCCTGGGAACGCAGGGTGACTGAGCACCAGGAGAGGGCGATGTGGAGGCAGGAGCCGGTGGCAACTCCAAGGAGCAGACATCAGGTCAGACAACCCCCTGCTCTGGCTGTGCCCGGCAGCTGCACCTCCTGGCCCCGATCTGAAAGGTGTTCTTTGGTCATTGACAACGGAGATTTGAGAGTGTGCGAGCCCAAAGAGTGTCTACGTTCTCTGTCTAATAAGAGACCAGGTCCTCCAACAATAGAAGGCCCTGAGGTGGGGTAGGAGCTTGAAGATAGCTGCAGAAATAATTATTTTTTAATTTTGTTTTTATTAAAGGAGGTCAGTGATGGGGTGCAGTGTGCAGTCTCAGAGTGCCTAGGCCAGTGAACTGCCTGAACCCCCCAACCCCCTGCACCGTAAAGTCTGTTACCCGAAAGCGCTCGAGCGCGCGCACGTTTCTCCACATCTTGGATCTTGGCTCAACCTCCTTTTGCAATATGCAAACATGAAAAGCCCATAAAACTCCCTCTGCTGGCCTTCCTCCGTATGGCACCCTATAGGTTTCACGGCTTCCTTATCCAGTGGATGGAATAGTTTCCCCAGTTCCCCCATCAACTTCCTCCGCACGTGGTTTTCGACTGTTAGTGCAGTTAGTGCTCGTGTCGGGTCCACGGTTTCCACTTCTCTCGGCAGTTAGTACTGGTGCCTGCCCACTCAGCTTCACTATGGCTTCCTCGGCTCTCAGGACTCCCAGCCCTTCCGTCTATTTGGATAATGTCCAGCAGGAATTCAGAAAATGCAACCTTTCTCTGCAGGTAAGTCACAACAGTTTGGAAATAGTCCTGTTTCCTATATCAGATGAGTTCCTAATTCACAGATGAAGAGACTTTTGAAATGATCTGCTTAATCCTGATTTTTGCAGCAATTAACTAAATTTCTACCTGGGTTACAACCCCAAATTCAGCGGTCACCGATGCGTGTTGTTGAATGAACAAGTTGGAAGAAATGGAAGACACACAGAAACTACAAGTTGCAAGTATGAGTCGTGAGTGGTTTTCTTATTTAAAATATACATTATTTTAAATATATAATTTAAATTATTAATATCAAAGTATACCAAAATACATGTGAATTAATTGATAATTTAATGTTTGGGTAGGGAAGAACTATAATCAGAATTATTATGAATTCTTGCTATTTACATAGTAGTTCTAAATCTTTTTCCTTATAACCCTATGAGGCTTGAAACCTGTTTTATCAATCTGCAAGAGCTTTATTAAGTCAAGTCCAAACACTTCACTCCCAACCACATGAATAAAAGATAGACTCACCATGACAAAAATAGCAGTGCTAACTGCTAATGCAAACACTTGTAAAAATCACAGGAAAATAACAAAGTAACAAAATATTACCCAGAGCAGCTTTGACTAGCACACTTGCCAAATGGGGGCTGATACTTCTGAAAAGGGCACAGGTAATTTCAAGCCCCGCCTGTAACACACATTATTCTAAAAATAAAAATGAGTGTTTTTAAAGGAAATCAAGAAACACTTCTCTTGAAATATTAAAGAAAAGCACCAAGCGAACTGCTGTACCCTTGCTGTACGAACTGCATTTCAAAGAAATCAAACAGTCCGTGAAGGGAAGTTATCCTTAATAGAGGGACACCAGCACATAAATGCAGAAGAAATGATAGATTTTTTTTTTTACGTCACTGTTTTGCAACTCCTAATAAAATAATGTTCCTAGGCAAGTAGTAGGGGAAGGTTGATGAGGAACTTTATTCTGGCTGGATCAGGCTGACAGCAACTGAATCTAAGCAAGTGGTGAAAACAGTTCAGACATTATGTACCTCCATAACGAAGGCAATACAAACACACCACCTCCAAAGAAGTTGATTTTCAAAAAAGCAAACTCAAAAACAATCAGCTTTGAATCAGATCAAGCCTCTAGATTTGGCAGTAGGAGTATAGGAAATACAGGGAATAGAGGAATATGTCAAACACCACCACAGAAATGAAATCAGACAAACCCAAAAGGTGGAAAATTCCATTCAAACAATGACTAGGCTTTTCAACAAATAAATGGGAAAAAAGGGGAGGCCAGAGAAAGACCCTTCACTGGGAAAATGCTGACTGTCCTCCAGTCCTTCTTCTGCAGCCACACCTCAGTTATTTCCCCCCTCCCTGCCATGTGTCTGCAAGGACCCCCAAGTCACCGTCCCTTTGCTGGAGCCCAAGGTCTCACTTCCGCCTTCAGCTTGTGAATGGAGAGTGGCTCTGAACCGACATGCGGTACCTGGATAGGACATGTGGATATCCATCAGAGCTCTGCATTTTGAGAGTGGAGAAATTTAAAATGCCCCCATCAGAAACTTTCATTTAAAAATAGGAAAATATATTCCGTTAATCTGTCGCTTATCCAGAGAGCGTGGACCCAGCCACCTCACCTATCAAGAACCCAGCCTGGACTCTACATGTCTCTGAACAGCTGCAAAAGAGGACTTTTATAAAGACTCATTCAGTGTATGAATGGGAGTTCTACTTAGGGCTTTACTCCATGCCTCGCTGTCTTTGTTTTGTGCTGTTCTCATTAACATTGTTATATTCAATTTCCAGTCCACGGGAAGTCAACCAGTTGGGTGTTGAAGTTCGGTTGATGGAAGCAGGGAGCTGGCAACAAGGAGTGACTACCTGACTCAGAAGGTGCAAGAGGAAAAAAATGTCAGGTGAGCATTTGGGGAAATTAAGTCATAGGGCAGAATAACACCCAACACCCCATGTCTTCCGTGAGCTTCATGGGCTTCTGGCGGGTCCATGGCTTGATTTCATCATCATCTGTTGAGTTTGGTAAGTCACTTAACCTCTTTGGACCTCAGTTTCCTCATTCTGTAAAGTGAAAATAGTGATTCCTTGAGTTTCTGTCTGTCGGGTACTATTCTTAGTTCTTTACATGTGTCAATTTATGTAATTCTCACAGCTTACTATGAAGTATGTGTTGTTTATTAGTACTAAGCAACTGAAGCACAGAACGGAGGTAAACCTTCCCAAGCCCACAGAGCTCATAAGTGGCAGGACCAGGATGCAAAGCCTGGCAGCCTGGCTCTGGTGTCACATTCTGACCACAGCTGTTATCCTGGAAGCAACAGTCACCCCTCCCTCGCAGAGCTGTTTAGAGGGTTAAATTAAACTTGTGTGAAGGCACCTAGCACAGTTGCAAGCACACACTGAGTGGTTTGGACGGAAAGGACTGGGGCTGCGAACAGCTCAGTTTGTTTAGGAGACCAGGGAGTCCACAGTGATTATTCCTGGAGGGTGAGATTGAAGGGAAAGGGAGCAGAGAGGGGCTTCTTTTACCTAGGTGGTATGTTACTGTATTGTTGGAATTTTCTACACTCATGTGTTGCCTTAGCAATTTGAAAAAATGTTCTTGGGGAGAATCGAAAAAGAATTATAAACAATAAGAACATGCCGGAAATCTGCAGGCATGTCTAAATGTGTATCATATTTTAAACACGAGTCTATCCAAAAACACTTGAAAGTTTGGGCATTTAAAGATACACTTGAAGGGCCGGCCGAGTGGTTCAGTTGGTTAAGAGCTTGCTCAAGAGTGCGAGCTGAGCTCTGGGCAACAACAGTTCGATACCCAGCCCGCGCTGAGCTGCCGCTGAGCTGCCAACAGGTGGCAGGATGGCTCAGCTCAAAAATAAATAAATAAAATAAATAAATTAATTAAAAGATACACTTGAATTTATATAGAAATTCACCCCTGTGGAACAGCCGATGCCATCTCATGTTCCACTGTGGACATTGCCTGTTGCTGTGCCGAGGTGGGCTTGTAGGCTTCCCTTGTTCCCTTAGTAATTCTCACACCAGGAGCTACCTCCATGCCTCTGAGAGTTGTAACTGTCATCCGATTCATCTTCGTGGACATGAATGGTGCACTCCTGTGTGTCTGTGCCTGCTAGGGGCTGGCGTGATCCTGAAGTGAATTGGACAGCGTCACTGCCCAGGAGCCCATCAGTGCAGGGGACAGAGGTGGGCCAGCCAGCAGAAGGCTGAACTGAGGCAGAAGCCTGGGAAAATGGTACCTTCTGTGGAGGGATCAGGAAGGTAGTGTCAGCTGAGCAAAAAGAAGAATTTTGATAAAAAAAAGTTTCAGGTCCAAGAACTGTTTCTGGGCCGAGAGAACAACATATGCAAAGGCAGAGAGGAGGTTTATTTACCATGAAAGTCTATTTCTGGGCAATAAAATCACTGAGACCTGTATTAAAATGAGCCAGCCCCTGGATGAACTGAGTTTACACTCTCAATTTTCTGGTCAAGTTATGTAGGGCTGATCTTCATGCATTTCCTTCCTTCTTAACTTCCTTCCTTCCTCCCTTCCTTCCTTCCTTCCTTCCTCCCTCCCTCCCTCCCTCCCTCCCTTCCTTCCTCCCTCCCTCTCTTCTTCCCTCTCTCCCTCTCTCTACCCCCTTCCTTCTTTCCTTTTCCTGGGATTTTGTTTTAGGGTGCCAGGGATTCATTTTCATCAGGCATAGTGAGACATGCAGACGTGGAAATGACTGACGTGAAGGAAGAGGTTTATCCTCGCGGTTTCCTAGCAACAGAATGCACAGAAGACCCATGCAGGGCCACACAGGGAAGCACCGGATTTGATCAGGAGGCAGAGGGAGTGAGGGGGACAATGTGGGCATGAGCCTTTACTGTGTTTTCCATGGGAAGGAACAGGCTAGGCAGGGCAAACAGCTTAGGATTGGCCAGTAACTTCAGCAGGTTCTGGGGCTTAGGGGCTGTCCCTAGGTGTCTGGTACCTGGCCCTGGGGTGATTAGGGTAGGTAGATAAGTGGCCCAGAGTGGGAGAGCCCTATAAAGTAGTTGGTGGTATGGGCTCTGGATTTGATTTCCGTATAAAAAGCTCACAGGCTAGTGTTTACTCTCTCTTGGAACTCACTAACCCTGGGAGTCAGCAGAGTCCCAGATGTCAAAGCATCAGCATACAGAAAATAAAAGACATAGTTCACCTTCCTTTCCCCATCTCTCCCTTCTTCCCTTTCTTTCTTCTTTCCTCCTTCCTTCCAACTTTAGAACATGTCACAAAAGATTTCCAACATACAGTTAGAAAAAACAATATAGCTTATAACTACAGCTCAGATTTGAAAAATGTGAATATTTTTCCCTCCAGATCTTATTTTTCAAAGAACTAAGGCATTGCAAACGTTGCCAAAACCACCTCTTTGCTCTTCCCCAATCCCATTTCCCTCCCCTTCATTCCACAGAAATAACAACTGTCTGAAAGTTGGTTGTATTTTTTCCCATCTCTGTTTTTATATTTTACTATAGATGTACATGTCCATAAACAATATATAGTATTTTTAAAGCTTTTATAAACATCATACTGTACATAACATTCTGTATCCCATTTTGTTATACTCAGTTTGTCTTTTAATAGGTGGTTTTAATTGGTTTATATTGTGATTGCAGACATATTTCTACCATCTTATTTTGGGTGTTCCTTCTGCCACCCCATTTTTTTCCTCTGCTGACATGGTAATAGCCTTAATATTTTAGCATACATTCTAAATTATATTTCTTTTTTCTCTTTAAATCTAAAGCTATTCAGTATCTTTCTCTCCTACTGAATCTGACAAGAACTGGGACAATGTTTAACAACCTAATGAATATCTGCTCTGTATTTTCTGTGGATTCCTAGAATCTTGGTTCCACTAATTCAAATTTTTTGTTCTTATTTTTGTTCTTTTAGTTGGTAATTAACTTTGCCAACAAGTCTTAACCAATGTCCTTGCTCGCCATTGTTTTTTGGCATCTCATTCCCTCATTTGGGTTCAATTCTTGCTGAGTTCATTCTTAAGTTGTATTCAGTGCATATGGTGAGGATCAAGGGTTGTCAACTCTTAATATTTGAATGTTTTAAAATGTCTCTGTTCTCACTCTTGAGTAATAGTTTAGCAGGGTATAGAATTCTAGGCAAACAGTTTTTTGCCTTCAGAACTTTGTCTTTTAGGTCTCTTATTGCTGTTGCGACATCTGCTGTCCATCTGGTTATTGGGTTATTATAAACTGTCTTTTTCTGTAGCCCTTGAAGCCTATGCTTACTGTCATTTCCATTGTATTCTACCAGCCAAATCAAGTCACAAGGCTAGCCCAGATTCAAGAGGCAGGAAACTAGATTCCACCTTCTGGTGGGAGGAGCTGTCAAGTCATATTACAAAGGCTGTGGATGCAGAAAAGACTGAATAATTAGGCCTTTGCATTCAATCCATCAAACTGTTTTATTCCCTTATTGCCACCATGCAACTTCATGTGGCCTGCAGTGCCAGGCAGCAGTTGATAGAACTTGGTTCCAGCTTTTCTCATGAGTACTGGAGGGTATTCCCTACCTGCTTAGCTTCAAACAGTGAGTTTCGCTCTGGTTCCTCCTTCCACTGAATGTGGCTCTTCCCCTGCCTTTTTGGGGATGCTGTGAGTCTCTGTTGTCCCAGAAAATTCTCTCTACCAGGTTCCTTTGGTGGTTTCTCACCCAGAGCCCATCATGCCCTCAGCTTCCTCTATGCTTACCTCACTGTGGTTTTTTGTTGTTTCCTTGAAAATTGAATCTTTTTTTTTTGAGTAATGTTGTATATTTAAATTTTCCATTTTTGTATTTTAGCTATGTCATTGTTATGTGTTTGGTGTGGTGGGGAAGAGGGAACCTCAAAATGTGGATCTGATTTGCAATACTACCTTGGCTGGGATGTCTGTTTACTTTCTTCATAAAATCATGCTTTTCACATTCTTCAGGAAACAGATGAGGTGGTGACAGCCACATTAGAGTGCACATAATTCTGATAGAACAAAAGCTCAGACTCTCAGGGTTACAGAGTCCTTCCCATGCTTTAATCCTTCAATACCTGTCTCACAACTGAGCATCTAATGCCTGGACTTCTCCCAGGATGAATGACCTGCCACCTCTTCTTTCCCTCTCTGAATAAGTCCTGGTTTTAAAAAAGTTGTTCTTTTTCAGCTGATGTCTGCCACCTTAGAGTGTCTCTGCCCCAGTCTCCCCATTCTGGCTCTGGCTTTTCCTTCTGGAATGAAACAAACCACATCTGTACTCTCTGCTTTTAAGAACCCAGCAGAGTGTGGGGCCACAGCTGGGCCCCAAGTGAGCTCTTCTCCAGGTTCTTCAGCCTTAATGAGCAGGATTTGATGGCCCTTCCACTTCCCACATGGCTGCACACATGGACACTCTGCACATTTCCCCCTTTCTCTCATAAGCAAGGCCTGAGTAGAGCCTTAATGGTACATTTAGGCAGATCAACCAGAAACTGAGCAGGTCTGATCCCTATCTCCTTGATTCTGGGACCCACTCCCTTATAGGTGCATCTGTGCACTATGTCATGAAGTCAATTTACATGACTCCTCTGTCAACCACCATGCATTCATTCAATCAGTCATTCATTTGCTTATACCGTGGGTGCACCAAGGATGCAGTGGTGAACAAGACTGCCACTGAAACTTGGGGTCCAACGTGGGAGACAGGTATAATATGACTGTGGCCACGAGGGTTAGGTACATGGTGAAGTAAGCCTATGTAAAGGGGTGACATAACCAGGTCTGGGGAGGAAGTAAAGCGTGCTCTGAGAGCGCTTCCTCATTTTCTTAACATTTCCAAATCCAGATTCTCAAGAAAGGAAATCTCTGTTTTGCCATATCATTTTTCCTTGACCCACAAGGATATATAGGTCAGTGGCTAGCCTACGGCTTGGGTTTACATAACTTGTCCAATTAGCTATACCTGGCATGTTCAGAACCTTTACACATCATTCATTCATCCATCCATTCATCTGTCTGTCCATCTGTCCACCTACATTGAGTCATTCCTTGGGTGCACTGGGATGTAATGAAAGAATCCATGGTAATCTTCATTGCTGGGGAAGTCGAAATAGGAATTACATAGGTCAGGGATGGGGGGACAGTAGATGGAGCAGCCCTGTGGCTGGAGAGGGTGTGTTGCACAGAGGGACTAGAGCATGAGGGCAAGCCTAACAAGGTAGGTAGAGGAGGTGACAGAGGCCAGACTGTACGGCCTTGCAGGCAGTGGGCAGGATTTTGATCTTGATTGCCATCTTGACCCTGGGCTGGTGTGGGAGGGGCATGAGAGAGAAAAGTCAGTGTAACTGCTGGGTGGAAAGTGGGTGCAGATGGGAATAGCCTCGTAGGGAGTGGGGTAGACCACATTGATGCTGGAGATGGAGAGGAATTGCTGAATTTGAGAAAGACTTGGGGGGCCAGCCAAGTGGCGCGGTGGTTAAGAGCTGGCTTGGGAAGCCAGCAGCCCCAGTTCAGATCCCACATATGAGGGCCAGTGACACTGCCCTCTAAAAAAAAAAAAATTACTGTTTCTGAGAAAGACTTGGGAAAGAAGTGGAAGGTGAAGGAGATGGTTATGTCCAAGATGCACCTGTTTTAGTTTCCTGGAACAGCTATACGTACCATAGACTGGGTGGCTTAAAACAATAGAAAGCTATCCTCTCACTGTTCTGGAGGCTGGAAGTCCAAGTTGTCAGCAGGACCATTCTCTCTGAAGGCTCTAGGGGAGAAGCAATCCTTTCTTGGCTCTTCCAGCGCCTGGGGCCTGTTGGCATTCCTCAACTCCCATCGGCATCACTCTAATCCCCGCCTCTATGATCACATTGTCTCCTCTTCTGTGGAATCTCCCTCTGCCGAGCTCAGGAGATTTAAAGCCCACCTGGGTATTCCAGGCCAGGGGTCGGCAAACTGCAGCTCGCGAGCCACATGTGGCTCTTTGGGTGCGTTCCATGTCAAAAGTTTACCGACCCCTGGAAGAGCCAATCCTGTCCCTCACAACAATTTAAAAATCATTTGAGAGCCATAAATATATTTTTACATAATCACCATTATGTGAATAATACCCTTTAAAAATGTGATAAATGAGGGCCGGCCGAGTGGCGCATTGGTTAAGAGCTGGTTTTGGGATGCCAGCAGCCCTGGTTCGGATCCCACATTTGAGGGCCAGTGACACTGCCCTCTACAGCTAACAACAGCTCCACCTGGAGCTGGGCTGTGCGAGCCCCGGTGATGGTGTGGGCTGCAGCCCCTGCTGCAGTGGGCTGCCGTGGCTACAGTGAGTGGCCGGCAGCCAGTGTGAGCTGCCAATAGCCACGGTGAGCTGCCAATAGCCGCGGTGAGCAACCGATCTGCCTCATCCGGGAAGAGCACAATGACGATACCAACATGGGCCAGTGAAGCAACATCCTCCACAACTAGAGTGAAGAACAAAAAGACAGCAACTTGTCTGTTCCCCTTCCCCGATTCCCCAATAAAAATCTTAAAAAAAAAAAAAGTTATAAATGAAACTGATCATTTTGTTTTATTTTTATTTTCAATCTGACTTCAGAAGCTCGCAAGCTGCAGTTTGCTGACCCTTGGCAGCTCTTCCAGTTCAAAAGTTTGCCGACCCCTGTTCCAGGATAAGCACACCTCTTGCCATATAAGGTAATATTTACTCTTTTACCATATAAGGTCATATCCACAGGTTCCAGGAAGTAGGACATGAACATACGTTTCTCTGGGCCACCCTGTAGCCCACTATAGCGCTTAGGTATAACAACTACATAAGCCAGCATTTATGTGGTGCTGTGTGCTAGGTGCTACGGCCTAACTGTTTCATATATACTGGCTCATTAGATCTCATGGCAGCCCTATGAGTTAAATCCTATTGTCATTTCTTCTTTAGAGATGAGGAAACTGAGGCTCAGAGAGGTCAGACTAGCCCACTGGCAACGTCACCACAAAGCCTCAGTGCTGGGATTCGAACTCAGGCAGTCTGGCTCTAGAGTCCTTGCTCCTAATCAGCAGGCCACATTGCTCCCTCCTCTGGGTGAATGGAAGGATAGGGGATGCCCACTGAGATGAGGCATCCTGGAGAGGCTCAGGAGTTTGGTTTGAGACATGGGGAGCCATAACCCCTGATGTCCATACCCCTCTGTCTCTTCCTTCTTTCTAAGTCCAGCCTCATGTCTGGGTTCTAAGTATTGAGACTCCGCACACAGCTCACCTGCCCTTTCAGCATGTGGAAAAAGCCTTCGGTGGCCAGCCTTCTTCAGAATCGCCAGCCCCATTGTCTAGCCTCCCGGCCTTGAGGACTGGCTCCAGAGCACTTGGTGTCCATGCAGGCAGCAGGCAGCTGAGAGGGTGTCACAATAGCATAGAGGTCTGTAGGGCCCTGCTGGTGGTAACCATGAAGCCTGGAGCCCAGCTGTGCTCTAGGCCACTCAGCAGCCCTGCCCTCTTGGGGGGATGGAACCAGGAGGCTGCAGTCTGCCCTTGGCATCATCCCTCAGACCACACCCTCCCTACTACCAAACACCCACCTTGGAGCCTGTCCTTTAACCCCTGTCTTATGGCTACTTAGGGCTTAGGGCCCAGCCCACCCAGTTGGGTTATGGCTAGGAGGGCTATGCACTCTGTTATGTGGGAAAATCATCAGTAAAAATGGTCATGAGACCTGTTCCCACCCCACTTTCACCTGAAACATGGGTAGGCTTCAGATTACATGGATGGAAGGGAAAGGGTATTCCAGGTACAAGAAATTGGGGGGAAGATAGGAAGTAAAGGTGCAGAGCTGGAAAAAGATGGATGCAAGATGACAGTTGCAAGATGACTATGATGTAGGGCACACAAAACAGGTGCTGGAGGGGTTGGAAGGGTTCAAATGCCAGAGTGTCTAGTATGCCAGTGTGGAAGGAATAGACCAATGGTTTTGTAAGAAATTATTCTGTTTCAATCACAGAGATCCTCTGCTTGTGCATGTTGGTTGTACTTTAAAAAAAAAAAAAGGGAAGTGGTGCCATCAAATTGAGCATCCACAGGAAGAAGACAGTGTGTGTGCTATGTGAGCAAGCAACACCATCCTGCCATAGCGGAGAAACAGACAAGGGAGCTGAGGGTTCAAGGCCAAGGGAACAGAAGACCAAGAGGGCATAACATGCAAAAGTGCAGAGTTGTTCCAATGAAGTCCAAGTACAACATCACCACATGCTCCTCACACTGGAGCACACAAAACGAGAGTACCCGATACATCTTTCTGAAGCAACAAGTTTATTGCAAGATTTGGAAGAACCAACTACTTTAATATGAACCATCTTCCTCTAAAGGAGCAGGACAGGGGAGAAGGGCCCCAGGAAAAACAGTCCAGTCTCTGAAGTTTCACCTGGGTAGGGCCGAGGGGTGCACCTGCAGTGAGGATGATCTGTCCTCTTGTTCCCCAGGGGGCTCCAGGCCATTGTTCAGGCTCACCAGGGATTTTGGGTACGATGCTTCTGACGGCCACGGTGAAGCTAGGTACCCTGGATGTGAGTCCCTTGCAGAGAATGCCATGGCACTTGGCATACCTCCATCATTCGCTGGACCAAGTCCTCTTGCCCAAAACTCGTTGCACGGCTGCCACCTGGGGTTCCTGTCCCACCTCTGGCCGATCTCCCCCACCATGTGGCTGGGCTCCTTGGACCTCAGCATCTGTGCATTCAGCATTTAAAAGGCAGGAACTCTGGGGCCGGCCGAGGGGCTCAGTTGGTTAAGAGTGTGAGCTCTGAGCAACAGGGTCCCCAGTTCAATTCCTACATCGGCCAGTGAGCTGTGCCAGAGCTGAGCTGCTGCTGAGCTGCCAGCAGGTGGCAGGATGGCCAGATGGTGGCTGGACTTGGAGTTGAGCTAGCTGCGCCCTCCACAGCTAACAATGAAGGACAACAACTTGGCTGTTCCCCTTCCCCAATTCCCCAATACTGTTACCCCGTCTCCAATTCCCAAAGAACATCTTTAAAAAAAAGAAAGATGCAGCAACTCTGGCTTGACCTCCCAGAGTCTGGAATGTAGCCCAGCATTAGTTGTCACTATGGAAATAGGCTTCACTTGGTTCTGTTTGGGCAGGCCCTTTTTGGACAGCCTAAGGCACAGCTTTCTTAAGCACTTACAGCACATCTGAGCCACCCTCTGCCATCCACGCCTGGTTTCCTCTTGCGTTTCACTCATGCTGCTGCTGCTGCTGCTAGGGCTGTGGATGGCAAGGGAGACCCGAGAGCTACTCTGTGTGCCTGGGCTAAGGGTGAGAGTCCTCCGTCATGGCCTGAGTCTGGGATGAGGGTCCTGGGCTTCAGGCTGAGTCCAAGAATGGGGGTCCTGGGCTTCGGTTTGGTTATGATGGTTCTGGGCTTTGGGCTGAATCCGAGAATGGGGGTCCTGGGCTCAGTATGGTAGTGATGGTGCTGGGTTTTGGGCTGAGTCCGAGAATGGGGGTCCTGGACTCGGCCTGGGAGAGATGGTTCTCGGCTTCGAGCTGAGTCTGAGAGGGGGCTCCTGGGCTTCTGTCTGGTAATGATGGTCCTCAACTTCAATCTGAGTCTGAAAATGGGGGTCCTGGGCTTCGGTCTGGATGATGGTCCTGGGCTTTGGGCTGAGTCCGAGAATGGGGGTCCTGGGCTTCAGTCTGGGACAATGGTCCTGGACCTTGAGCTGAGTCCAAGAATGGGGGTCCTGGGCTTCGGTCTGGGAGTGATGGTCCTGGGCTTTGGGCTGAGTCCGAGAATGGGGGTCCTGGGCTTCGGTCTGGTTATGATGGTCCTCGGCTTTGAGCTGAGTCTGAGAGGGGGGTCCTGGGCTTTGGTCTGCGAGTGATGGTCCTGGGCTTCGAGCTGAGTCTGAGAGGGGGTCCTGGGCTTCTGTCTGGTTACAAATGTCCTAGGCGTTGGGCTGAGTCCAAGAATGGGGGTCCTGGGCTTTGCTTTGGGATGATGGTCCTGGATCTCGAGCTGAGTCTGAGAATGGGGGTCCTGGGCTTCAGTCTGTTATGATGGTCCTGGGCTTTGGGCTGAGTCCGAGAATGGGGGTCCTGGGCTCGCTCTGGAGTGATGGTCCTCGGCTTCGAGCTGAGTCCGAGAATGGGGGTCCTGGGCTCGCTCGGGAGTGATGGTCCTCGGCTTCGAGGTGAGTCTGAGAATGAGGATCCTGGGCTTCAGTCTGGGATGATGGTCCTGGGCTTCAGGCTGAGTCCGAGAATGGGGGTCCTGGGCTTGCTCTGGAGTGATGGTCCTCGGCTTCGAGCTGAGTCTGAGAGGGGCGTCCTGGGCTTCGGTCTGGTAATGATGGTCCTCAACTTCAATCTGAGTCTGAGAATGGGGGTCCTGCGTTTCAGTCTGGGATGATGGTCCTGGACCTCGAGCTGAGTCTGAGAATGAGGGTCCTGGGTTTCGGTCTGGGAGCGATGGTCCTGGGTTTCAGGATGAGTCTGAGAATGGGGATCCTTGGTTTCATACTGGAAGTGATCGTCCTGAGCTACAGGATGAATCCGAGAATGGGGGTCCTGGGGTTCAGTTTGGGAGTGATGGTCCTCGGCTTCAGGCTGAATCCAAGAGGGGGGTACTAGGGTTCGATCTGGGAGTGATGGTCCTGGACCTTGAGCTGAGTCCGAGAATGAGGGTCCTGGGCTTCAGTCAAGGAGTGATGGTCCTGGACCTCAAGCTGAGTCCAAGAATGGGGGTCCTGGGCTTTGGTCTGGGAGTGATGGTCCTGGGCTTTGGGCTGAGTCCGAGAATGGGGGTCCTGGGCTTCAGTCTGGAAATGATGGTCCTAGGCTTTGGGCTGAGTCCGAGAATGGGGGTCCTGGGCTTTGGTCTGCGAGTGATGGTCCTGGGCTTCAGGATGAGTCCAAGAATGGGGGTCCTGGGTTTCGGTCTGGGAGTGATGGTCCTCGGCTTTGGGCTGAGTCCAAAAGTGGGGTCCTGGGCTTCGGTCTAGGAATGATGGTCCTCGGCTTCGAGCTGAGTCTGAGAATGGGGGTCCTGGGCTTCAGTCTGGTTATGATGGTCCTGGGCTTTGGGCTGAGTCCGAGAATGGGGGTGCTGGGCTCGCTCTGGAGTGATGGTCCTCGGCTTCGAGCTGAGTCCGAGAATGGGGGTCCTGGGCTCGCTCGGGAGTGATGGTCCTCGGCTTCGAGGTGAGTCTGAGAATGGGGGTCCTGGGCTTCGGTCTGGGATGATGGTCCTGGGCTTCGGGCTGAGTCCGAGAATGGGGGTCCTGGGCTTGCTCTGGAGTGATGGTCCTCGGCTTCGAGCTGAGTCTGAGAGGGGCGTCCTGGGCTTTGGTCTGGTAATGATGGTCTTCAACTTCAATCTGAGTCTGAGAATGGGGGTCCTGCGTTTCAGTCTGGGATGATGGTCCTGGACTTCGGGCTGAGTCCGAGAATGGGGGTCCTGGGCTTTGGTCTGGGATGATGGTCCTGGACCTCGAGCTGAGTCTGAGAATGGGGTTCCTGGGCTTCAGTCTGGTTATGATGGTCCTGGGCTTTGGGCTGAGTCCGAGAATGGGGGTCCTGGGCTCGCTCGGGAGTGATGGTCCTCGGCTTCGAGGTGAGTCTGAGAATGGGGGTCCTGGGCTTCGGTCTGGGATGATGGTCCTGGGCTTCGGGCTGAGTCCGAGAATGGGGGTCCTGGGCTTGCTCTGGAGTGATGGTCCTCGGCTTCGAGCTGAGTCTGAGAGGGGCGTCCTGGGCTTCGGTCTGGTAATGATGGTCCTCAACTTCAATCTGAGTCTGAGAATGGGGGTCCTGCGTTTCAGTCTGGGATGATGGTCCTGGACTTCGGGCTGAGTCCGAGAATGGGGGTCCTGGGCTTTGGTCTGGGATGATGGTCCTGGACCTCGAGCTGAGTCTGAGAATGAGGGTCCTGGGTTTCGGTCTGGGAGCGATGATCCTGGGTTTCAGGATGAGTCTGAGAATGGGGATCCTTGGTTTCGTTCTGGAAGTGATCGTCCTGAGCTACAGGATGAGTCCGAGAATGGGGGTCCTGGGGTTCAGTTTGGGAGTGATGGTCCTCGGCTTCAGGCTGAGTCCAAGAGGGGGGTACTGGGGTTCGATCTGGGAGTGATAGTCCTGGACCTTGAGCTGAGTTCGAGAATGAGGGTCCTGGGCTTCAGTCTAGGAGTGATGGTCCTGGACCTCAAGCTGAGTCCAAGAATGGGGGTCCTGGGCTTTGGTCTGGGAGTGATGGTCCTGGGCTTTGGGCTGAGTCCGAGAATGGGGGTCCTGGGCTTTGGTCTGGAAATGGTGGTCCTGGGCTTTGGGCTGAGTCCGAGAATGGGGGTCCTGGGCTTTGGTCTGCGAGTGATGGTCCTGGGCTTCAGGATGAGTCCAAGAATGGGGGTCCTGGGTTTCGGTCTGGGAGTGATGGTCCTCGGCTTTGGGCTGAGTCCAAAAGTGGGGTCCTGGGCTTCGGTCTAGGAATGATGGTCCTCGGCTTCGAGCTGAGTCTGAGAATGGGGGTCCTGGGCTTTGGTCTGGGAGTGATGGTCCTGGGCTTTACGCTGCATCTGAAAATGGCAGTGCTGGGCTTCGAGCTGGATCTAGCAATATGGGTTCTGGCCTTCAGGCTGGCTCCAGGAATGGGGTCCTGAGCTTAAGGCTGGGCCCAGGAAAGGGGGTCCTGAGCTTCAGCTGGACCTGTGCGTGGGGGGTCCTGGGCTCAGGCTGCCTGGAGGACCAGCAGACTCAGGCCTTTTGCCCTGCCTGTTGAAAACTGGAGCACTCCTGCTGAACCTCCCGAGCTGGGGCAGGACTATGGTCAGGGGAATTGAAGGGCTTGACTCAGATGGTACGACAGTGGAATGTGGGCTTTTTTGTGTTGAGGATCAGGTACGTAACCATGATGTTGTTGAATGTCTTGTTAGTCAACCTGTCCTTGACCTGGTCCCAGTGGAGCCAAGGTTCGCCATCTCTATTTTGACCAAAGGGTCAATGTTATCATTGGATGGATGGCTATAGGGCCTGAGATGGTCTTCCTCGCCCATGTTTAGTCATGGATCAGCCATGATGTCTATTAAATTAACTCTTTCCTGGGGCTTGACTGTTAGCATTTTTTTTAAGGAGGTTTTCTACCTCCAAGGACAAAAAGAAGGGGACGGTGTACTTCCCCTCAATACGTTTTGGCCCAGCTGCTTCCACTCTATTCCCTTAAAAGGGAGGGTCCCAGTGACCATCCTATACTGTGTCACTCCCAGATTCCAAACACCCACTGTAGGACCTTCAGATTCTTGGCCCAGGTAAAGATCTGGGTCCACATATGCAGGGCTACCACATGTGGTGCTGAGTTTACTGGCACGGAATTATGTACTAAACCCGAAGTCAGCTCTCTTTGCATTCATTTTACTGTCAAATAATATGTTGTCGGGCTTCCGGTCCCTGTGAGCAATTCCCCTCTGGCGACAGCACAGCTGACACCAGTTACCCGAAGATGCGCCAGGCCTCGTTCTCTTTCATATGTCCATGGGCCTTCAGATAATCCAGAATGCTTCTGCCACTCAGGTACAGTAAGTCCCTGACTCACAATTAATTCTGTTCCAGGAGAACGTTCCTAAGTCGGATTCGTTCATAAGTCCGACAAAGTGAGTCTTACCTTTGACACAAATATACAATGTAAAGCATAAAAAAAACTAAACACAATGTAAAGCATAAAAAAAACTAAACACACACACAAATACTGTAAATAAACTATTTTTACTATTACAGTTACCTTAAAATGGTGGTACAGTACAGTACAAACTGGCATATAGGGGATTGAATGGAGTGAACTGACAAGAAGGGAGTTATTAACTGGAGGAGGGAGGGTGGGTGGGGGATGATGGAACCGAAGGATCATCAGCAATAGGAGACATAGAGCAAGTTAAAATTTGGCCCACGCCTGAGCTCACACACGGGAGCTACTGCCATGATTTGTTTGCATCTACGAATGTCGTAATGCGAGGTCCATTCGTATCTGTGAAAGTTAGCAAACTCGAATGTCCGTAAGTCAGGGACTTACTGTATAGGACTTTTTGTAATTATATCACACTGGTGCTTTATGAAGTCAGAACCAGAAACTGACCAATCATGGCTGAGGATAAACCACAGTGGTTTTTCTCAATTTTTGGTCTCAAGGCCCCTTTACTCTAAAAAGAAGGGAGAAGGACCCCAAAGAGGTTTTTGTTTATGTGGGGTATTGAAGACTGGTATTTACTTTATCAGAATGTAAAATCTGTAGGATGCTTCAAAAAAAAAAAAAAAAGAAAAGAAAAGACATATATTAGAATGTTCTCCCAGGGGTTGGGGGTAGGGTGGTAAACAGTGTCGTATTTTGAAAAGTCCCTAAGATATGATACGTTTTCACTCCCTCAGCCAAGAAATGGTGCTGCCCATTGAGAATCATTGCTTGGGTGTATAATGAATTAACTTTTTATGTAAAATGTTCATTTAAAATGTATCTACAAACAATTGTTCTTAAAACCCAATTTCTGCTTCTTAATACCATGAGTTAGCCAAGTAGTACCCTCAGAAAATACTTTCAAGTGTGTATTCATTTTGGATACTTTAAGGGTTTTTATGTTTGTTTTTACTACATGGAACCTTGTTAAAAGTGAATAAAAATGGAAAGTGGTAATAAAAGAAAAATATTGGGGGATCAGTTCATAGGTTATATAAATGCCCAATCCCTGCGCTGTACACCTGAACTAAACTAATATAAAATAATATTGAATGTGAACTATAATTTTATATATATATATATATATTTACAGAATGTAAAGTACAGCATGGGGAATATAGTCAATGGTATTGTAATAACTATGTATGATGTTAGATTGGTAGTAGACTTGGTGGGGTTATCACTTTGTGAGAGGTTTAAATGTCTAATCATTTTGTTGTTTTGTACACCTGACACTAATAAAAAATAAACAAACAATGGTACCAGTCACATAGTGCTGAAAAAAGAGGGAGGCGGGGAAGGGGAGTGTTATCAATTGAAAGACACATAACCAAATGCAGTGTATGGACCTTGTTTGAATCCTGATTGGTATAAACCAATAGTATAAAGGCATGAGACAATTATGGACATTTGAACAATGATTGTATATCAGGTAATACTAAAGAATCATTGTTAATTTTTTTAAGTTATGGTAATTGTTTCATGGTTGTGTGGGAAAAAGTTAAAAGATAATATCAAAGCCCTTACAGATGAAATGACTTGATGTCTGGAATTTGTTTTCAAATAATCCAATGGGGCTGAGAGTGGAGGTAGGGGGAACTGTGGACAGGGAACAGATAAGTAAGATTGGCCATATGTTAATGGGTGATGGATTCATGGGGGTCCTATTCTTTTTGTGTTGAAATTTCTTAACAGAAAGTCCTTTTTAATCACCTAAACTGGTGATTAGTGCCTTGCCAAGGTAATTCCAAAATAATTAAGCTTGGTAGTGCTCCATCCACAGGTTCTTCTCTTGTGTCCCCACCTTCTCCATCAAAGCAAGCACCCCTTCTTATTTCCAATTGTCCACCAAAAGACACTGAGCCAATTGGTCATTGTCTCTAGCTCTATATATTCCGTCTACTGTCCCTCCTGCCTCTTTTCACTCTGCCCTATCCCCAAACCCACCCTTCCTCCTTAGGTCCACGTTTACACATTTTAAACCAAGAATGTGACTTCTTTTGCAATCACCCAATGCCCTTTTGCAGCCCACTCGACACGCAGCCATGCTTCCTCTTCCCACTTCTTCAGGGGATCCAGCTCCTGGTACCAGGGAGTCCCAGCCAAGATCTCCTTACTCTGGTCTCCCCCAATCTGTAGAGAGGAGCACCTGTGTTCTTCCCTACAATAGAGGGGTAAAGTACTAGAATAAACAATTCTAGCCCTTCCCAACTGCTTACATGGTCCTTCCCATATGAGGAAGATTAGGGTGATTGGTCACAGACAAGGATATATGGTGAACTTTTCTTTGACCACTTTTTTAAGAGGTCTGTATGGGGTCTGCCTCTCCTGTATTTTCTGCTGTTGTTCCACCAACAAATGGGAAATTAAGGCAACCCATCTATCCTCCTGTCACTGGGATTTAAAAGTCACTTACTCCACTGATTCCAACAATGATTTCAGAGGTTCTCTACATACTGCTTTCCCCACAGACGAATCCTGTCTGGATTCGAGAAACAGGAGGCCCACACTTTGGCCTCAGGTTCCAGCTGTGCTCTCCAATCTAGATTCTGAACTCAGGAGAGATGAAGCTGCTCATATGCTGTCCTAGATGGTTCTCTGATCCCCATTTCACCAGGGAGTTTTGTGTCTGTGCACTACTGTGTGGAACTGCTTGGTGAGAAGCAGCAAATCTGTTAACACAAAACCAACTTTTCTTCCTCTTCTTATTACCTAATAAACACATCATTAGAAATGGCTCATGTCACCTTGATTTCAGGTCACCAAAGACTGACAACACGGTGTTAAAAACGAAATACTGTACAAGATGAGCCTAAAACATCTTACACCATGTTGCCCAGGAAGCTGTCTGAAGTCAACCTGAAGAAACTTCCACTAACCAAAGACAGAGTACTGGGACTGTGAGCGCCAGTAAGAAGAACCACAATGAACTGAAACATAAGTTTATAATGATACTAAAAAGCAAGCAAAAACTAACTGGTCACTGTTAGAGATTACAAGGAAAGCAAATTATTATTTTGAAAATTGAAAAATACTCAAACACTTATCCTGCCTTCCTTATAGGGTTGTACCACTGGGTAACCAAATAGTAGGTGAGGAATAGTTTTCCTTAAACAAGAATTTCAACTAATAAATGAAGAAGGAATGACAGAAGTAGGTTATCACCACTTTACAGCCCCTAGTGTGTTAATAAACCTAGCTTTCATCAGTAACGGAACTGACGTCACATAATCAGATACCATGTACTTCCTGACAAAAGGACACACACCTATAAAGTAATCTTGCTCCCCCAATCAAACCTGAATTTGATCAAGCCTAGATCCAACTGCCACTTTACCGATTAGAGAGGACAGAGGAATACACTCAACTACAAATACCATGGAAATGCAACCAAAAAAATCCAGGCTGTGGGAAACTAGACAGGACAAACAAATTGATTTCTTCAATAATTAGGTGTCAAGGGGGGGGAGAAAAAAATGGTTACGGATGAAAATTATACACTAAAGGAAACTTGAAAACATAACCAATAACCATATGATCAATCTTGGTTGACTTCCAATTCAACCAAATAGCATTTTTCTTTTAAGCCACTCATTACATTTATGGGAAAATTGATCACTTGAACACTGACTGCATATTTGATAACATTAAGCAATTACTATTTTTTAGGGGTGATAATAGTATTGTGGTTATGTTTTTAAAAACGAATCCTTATCGTCTAAACATACATAACATTTTATGTAAACATTATGAATAGAAAATGAAGAATGAAAAATTATGCTGAAAAAATGATGGACGAAATGATGTCTTGGGTTTGTTTCGGAATAAAGGAGGAAAGCAACACCTGGAGATGGAGACGGGACTGGGTTGGTGGCTGTTGAGGAAAGAGATGCTACATGGGACTCACGGTACCTTTGTCTATTAGCTTTCCATATTAAAACACTTTACAAAAACACACATATGGTAGCTTGAAAATGAGAGGCTCCTCCTGCCTGGCCATTTATAAAGTTAGTATTTTATTATTATTATTCTTACTGCTGTTACAGAAGAAAAAACAATTGAAAGTAATTCCTCCTTTCCTCCTCACCAGCCACCCCTTCAAAGGGCCAAACTGGGGTTTCCTTTGAAAACAAGGCTGAGCAGGCAGGAGAGAGAGAGATCTATGGATGACCCATCAGAGGAGGGGGTGTGGGGCTGGGGGCTCTGCTGCTGGCTGGAGAGCAAGCGGAGGGTTTGGCTTTCACATGGCTTTCTCTTTCAAACAGCTTTCCACAGCTTCACTCTAGTCTTTACAACCATCGTGTCAATATGCCGCCTTTAAAAATCTGTTGAAAAAGCCCCCTTTTTATTTATTTTACTTATTTTATTTCTATATTACCAGTTTATTACCAGAGATATTAAAAGATAGCCAGATGAAGAGACACACAGGGCAAAGTATGTGGGAAAGGTGGAAAAGTGTGCAGAGCTTCTGTGCCCTTTCTAGGCTAGTCACCCTCCCAGCACCCCCACATGTCCAACCAGAAGCTCTTGGAACGCTGTAGTTCAGGCTTCATTACATAGGCATATGACTGATTGAATCACTGGCCATTGGTGATTGATTCAAACTTCAACATCTCTCACTTCTCCAGAGATGAGGCTTGGAGCGGGACTTCCTAATCATTTGGTGGTTTCCTCTGGCAAGCAGTCCCCACCCTTTGGCCTTTCCAGCCATCGCTTCATTAACATAAACTCAGGTGTGGTTGAGAGGGGCTTATTGTACAGATAACAAAAGACACGCATTTTACCTTCATTATCCAGAAGCTGTTTCAGGAACAGGGAACACAACTGAATATTATAACACAAGATGCCCCTATGGCTCTTATATTGGAAATTAGAAGGGTTTTGCCAGAACAGTGGACAAAGACCAAATATATATTTCTTATTATAAATCACAATAACACACTGGCACAATCAGATTTGTAGTTTAGAATCTAAACTAGATTAATCACCCTGATTTCAACAGGATAGATTTAATGAAAGGAGAATGAGTCAGGGAGGGCTGTGGTGAAGGGCAGATACCCAGAAAGCTCTCAATAATTCAGTGGTGATGATGAACACTGTATAACACTTGCTCATTCTAATAGTTAAAAATAACTGTTGGGCCGGCCGAGTGGCGCATTGGTTAAGCGCTGGTTTTGGGATGCCAGCGGCCCCGGTTCGGATCCCACATGAGGGCCAGTGACACTGCCCTCTACAGCTAACAACAGCTCCACCTGGAGCTGGGCTGTGCGAGCCCCGGTGATGGTGTGGGCTGCAGCCCCTGCTGCAGTGGGCTGCCATAGGCTACAGTGAGTGGCCCGCAGCTAGCGTGAGCGGCTGGCAGCCAAGCGTGAGCTGCCAATAGCCGCGGTGAGCGACATCCAGAGGCCAGCACTCATCTGCCTCATCCGGGAAGAGCGCAATGACGATACCAACAGTGAAGCAACATCCTCTGCAACTAAACTGAAGAAAAGACAGCAACTTGTCTGTTCCCCTTCCCTGATTCCCCAACGCTGTTCCCCTCCTCCAATTCCCCAATAAAAATCTTAAAAAAAAAAAAAAAAAAAAAAAAAAATAACTGTTAATTGATGAGCATGCATTTTTAAGTATGCCTTCGATTGCTTGGCACAGTCTCAGTTATGCCTGTTGCCTTTTGACGACTGCTTCTGCAGCAGGATGTTTTGATGTGTGATTGTATGTGAGTACTGGGATCGTGGTCTTGTGGAATCGAAGAATAGAGACACGGACCAGAGAGGTAAAGTTGCAGAAAAGGAGTTTATTAGAAGTAAACATACATTTCAAAGAAGCAGAAGCAGGCCAAGCAGTAGAGAATGGCTCAAGGGCCATTATTAGAAGAGAAAGTATACTCCAAAGAGTTTGGAGCGGGCAAGCAAAGGAAACTCAAAAGGCCCAAGGGGCCCCAGGGCTAGGGCCAGAGCCATGGAATCATTATTAGGAGAGAAAGTACACTCCAAAGAGTCTAGAGCGGACTCCAAGCAGAGGCAAGACTCAAAATGCTCAAAAGGCCAAAAAGCCCCCTTTTGAGAGTGTGCTCAACTTCCCATTGGTTCTTCACAAGTGTCATTCTGGTTTTCCACACAGTGACCTGAGAAGGTGACACGACTTCTCAGGTGGTAATAGGTGATACCATATAAGCACCCAGATTCTTGTGTGACAAGATAAATCGACGGTTCTTCATGATATGATTAGCCAGCAGGGGCTTGGAGTTAGACTTGATTTAGAAAAACATGATGGTTGCATTTCACGCCTGAGAGTCAGGTATTATCCATTAATTCCTTCCTGATATTTTAAAATTAAGAACCCCAAATCTCTTCCCACTTACCTTGAGACACTCGATTTTTAATGGCTTACTTTTGGCAGCCATCACCCTGGCTCATGCAGCTACCTTATTTTCTAACATAGCTAAAAATAATGCTACCCAGACCCTGCCTCATGCCCCTTCCAGTCAGATGACAATGGTGATCAGCTGAAGATCACAAGAGTTTATGTAGTTCACTTAGAATCTGATAAGGGGAGATTCCTAGATTCCACGAGCACATAAGAAACTTAGAGCCATCATTGAGTTGGACACACTATACCTGCAGTATTTCCTAATCTAAGAGAGTTGAAATTGTCTCAGGGATTCAAAGGACCACTGAAAAGTAAGAACTGGGTGAGCCCTCCATGGAACTGGGGGTGGGGCCACAATTGGATCTGGGGTCACTCTGACACTGTTTCCTCTGTGTGTCTTTCACTGACCCTTCCCCCCTTCCCTAACTCTAAATTTGGATTTCCCCCAGCGTCTGTCCTCAGGGCCCTTCACTTCCCTGTCCACACTCCCTCCTTAGGTGGCCACACCCCCATCCAACCCCATGGCTGTAAGCATCACCTCGATGCTGACAATTCCGACCCCAGCCTCTCCCCTGAGCTTCAGGCTGGATAGCCAACCTGGGTATTTCATTGGCTTCTCAGTGTTAGCACTCCTCCTGCCCCAAACCTTAACTAATGGCACCTAGTCTTTCAGACCAAAACCTTGTCTTGCTTGATGTTTTTCTCCACTCACATGTAAACCATCAGCAAATCCTTTGGGTTCGACCTTTCAAATAGTTCCAAAATCCAGCCACTTTTCACCACATATATCACTCTGTGTGAGACGCCATCTCCCAATAACTCTGAGACACCCCTGACTGATTCCACACTATTCAATGGTTTCTCTTCATTTAGCAAATATCCAAAGTTATTTCCCCGCCTACACAGCCCTTCATGCACTGGGCCCTGCCTACCTCTCCGTCCCCAACTCCTGCTTCTCTTTGCTCAGGCCACCCCAGCCTCAGTGCCTTTCTGCGATGTCCTCTCTGCAGGGAATGCTCCTCCCCAGCCGCCCTCATTTCTTCCAGGTCACTGCTCAAATGTCACCTCCTTGGTGAGGACATCCCATATCACTCTAGCAAGAACAGTCCCCGTCACTCTTGCCCCTTACCTCCTTTTTCTTCACAGTGCTTATTCCTTCATGATATATGTATCTATTGACTTACTGTCTTTCTCCCCAACTAGAATTCAAGTTCCATAAGGGCAGGAACTTTGTTTTGTGTACTAGAGCAGTTCCTAGCACAGGTAATCACTAAAAAAGTGTTTATCAGATGAATGAAGTTAAAATGACATGTACACCCTTTCCATGAAATCCCTGAGGTCACTAGTTTAGGAAAATGGCCTTCCTCATTCCCAGAAATCCTACTACAAGTATCTGGATCCAACCTCATTACATAATGTTTAAAGATTTACTATAAAGTATTTATATTCACCATTCAATAGCTACTCGCTGAGCATTTGCAATGACCGATTGCACATACCAAGTCCCGTGCCGGTAGCCCTTAGGACACAGAGTGTAATGACCAGCAGAGGAAAAAAGCAAAGGGAGCACACGCTGTTTGGCGGCCCACACGGCGTGGCTGGGTCCAGGCGCAGGCACTTGTGCAGCGGGGCTGGCTCCTGAGTGCTCACCCGCCCTGTCTGCCAATGCGTGGGGGTCCCTGTGCACTAGAAGAGAATCATAAAGGTTAGTATTCGGGAGAGAAAGAGTAATTGGAGGAGCGGGAGCAAACCGTGGGAACAGAGGATCACGGAGAGGAATCAGATCAGAGGTAAGGTCCACTTTCCTAACATTCAACCCCTTTAGTTCATACAGGCGCCACAAGTCTTCAGTGTTGTTTCCATCCAAATGTTCAAAAGTTATGCCCGGGGCCGGCCGAGTGGCGCATTGGTTAAGCGCTGGTTTTGGGATGCCAGCGGCCCCGGTTCGGATCCCACATGAGGGCCAGTGACACTGCCCTCTACAGCTAACAACAGCTCCACCTGGAGCTGGGCTGTGCGAGCCCCGGTGATGGTGTGGGCTGCAGCCCCTGCTGCAGTGGGCTGCCATAGGCTACAGTGAGTGGCCCGCAGCCAGCGTGAGCGGCTGGCAGCCAGCGTGAGCTGCCAATAGCCGCGGTGAGAGACATCCAGAGGCCAGCGACCGATCTGCCTCATCCGGGAGGAGCGCAATGACGATACCAACAGTGAAGCAACATCCTCCGCAACTAAAAACTGAAGAACAAAAAGACAGCAACTTGTCTGTTCCCCTTCCCCGATTCCCCAACGCTGTTTCCCTCCGTCAATTCCCCAATAAAATCTTTAAAAAAAAAAAAAAAAAAAAAAAAAAAAAGTTATGCCCGCCTTCAATAAAGCTGTAAACATCTCCCTTCGTGGTGCCCGGGTTTCCCGCTTCCTTCCTTCCTCTTTTCGTTCCAAGAGTTAACATCCCACTGATGTTGAAATGCTGACCAACCTCCCATGTCACCCGGTTCTTTCAAGGCAGAAATAACATCCTCCACCGGCTCTGTTCTTTGTAAGGAACAGAGACATCAAGACAGCGCGGTACGGGGGAAAGAGTGGGGGCAAGTTTCCATCATCATTCCTCTTAAAGGCCCCTCCACAGGCACCGGCACTCTTCCTAGCTTCCTCTCTTCATCTCTGGATACCAACCCTCAAAGCATACCAAGGCCTGGCAGGTGACCATGTTTCTGGGTGGGGTATTTTTGCCTCACACCCAGGGCCACCAGCTCCAAAGCGGTAACTCCATCGGCCACCTGACCATTAGGGTCCAGGGCACGGGCCTGCACAGAGCAATCCCGGAAAGCCACCTGTGACAAAATACTAACTTTTTCTGCATCACCAGCATCAAGCCTCGTGCCTCTGGCACCCAAATCCTTTAACCTAACCAACCAACTTGGTAAAGAGTCCCCTTTGTTTTGTTTTAAAATGGCCATGATCCCATCATTCTCCTGCTGCGTATAGTCAGTCCTCCATTGTGTCTCATCTAACATTTCCGACCGACTGCTGCTCTAGCCTTCTTGGTGCCAAAGGCTTTGCTTCCTTCCTTCCTATCTTTCCAGGACTATCTTCAGTATCTTCAGGTTCACTGTCACCCCATGTCTCCATCCAGTGCATGCGGATCCCATCCTGGTCCAGCCAAAGCTAGGGCCACCTGCACTTTCCTAACATTAACCTTTCCCATCTCCCTCTATACTTACACTTAGCAACCCGCACCGCAGCCATCTGGGCCACGGTGTTGATATGTGCGGGCTGCATCCGTAATACCTGCAAATGGCACGTGCAATAGATAAGCGGGACCAAACATCTTCTAAGTCTCTTTTTAATTGGACCTTCATGGCAAGCAAAGCATCCCGTTCCAAAATCGTCTTTTATAAGCAGTTAACAAACTCCATCCTCGCCTAGCCAAAAACTCTCCTTTTCTTTTTCCCTGCTCATCATTACACAGAGTAACCCTATAAGGTAGATATGATTGCTGCCATTTTATGTAATACCTGGGCAACAGAGGAACAGCCACATCAAATAACTTTTCCCAGGTCACATATCCTGTACCTGGCATACCTGGAAAGTAAAAGCAGGTCCATTCTTTCCCCTAAGCCATGCTATCAAGCTATTTTAACAGGAGCCTCAAACCATCTCATTCTGGAACATTCTCTCCCACCCAGTACTGGCAACAATACAGCCAATATGAGTCCCCAAACCCTTTGTGGTTTATCCTGTCACCTCCTCTGAAGTCCTCTGTGCGTCCCCCAGGCAGAGCTCACTGCCCTCTGCCTATGTTCACATTGAACAAGCTACTTCTGGGTGGAATTACTGGTCTCACTGTCTCTCCCATAAGACTGAAATCTCTCAAGGACAAGGATTGTACCCCACCTTCATTTTGGCATCTCCGGTGCCCACTGAGTCTGGCACACAGTGGGAATTCCGTAAGTGCCGACTGAGCAAATGAATTGCATTAGGAGACACATTCACATTCCAAGAAGCTGATCGTGAAGCAGATGGCCAGTTGCCCCTCGTTCTAGCCTTGATGATCACTCTTCACTTGTTATTTGCATGTTTACTTTCCTAGCTCCTGTTGCTTTGCTTGAATATTTGTGACATTTCGCTCTACACACCTCCTCCAAGTGATAATGGCTCAGAATGAAAGTGTACCTCTTGAATTTAGATTTTGTCATGTGCTTTGTGGACACCATTTCATAGCAGCCAGAGGGGTTCTTACTTCTGTCTGACAAGAAATAATCTGTGAGGCTCAAAGTTGGTCCCTCCTTGAGCTAATCCAATTGAATCCTCTAGTAAACATTGTCAAGGTCTTTAGAAACTTCAAATAATCAACGGGATGCAAATTTTAAAAAATCAATGAGATACTGTTTTTTGTCTATCAAATTGACAAAATTAAAAACAAAAAAAAATGCTGATGAGATATGGGAATAATCTCTCTCTCTCTCTGAGATAGCCCCAAAACACATTATTAACAATAGGCTTAAAAAATAGGGCCCCTATGTTCATTGCAGCATTCTTCACAGTGGCCAAGATGTGGAAACAACAAGTGTCCTTCAATAGATGTTTGGATAAATAAGAAGTAGTACACATATACAATGGAATATTACTCGGCCATAAAAAACATGAAATACTGCCATTTGTAACAACATGGATGGATTTTGAGAGTATCATGCTAAGTAAAATAAGTCAGATGAAAAATGTCAAGAACCATAAAACTTCACTCATGTAGGATATAAAACAGAAAACAACAAACAAGACAAACAAACAAAAACTCATAAACAAACAATAGTTTAGTGGTTACCAGATGGAAAGCAGGGAGGAGGGTGGTAGAACAGGGCAAAGGGGGTCAAATATATGGTGATGGAAGAACTGACTCTGGGTGGTGAACACAAAATGCAATATACAGATCATGTATTACAGAATTGTATACTTGAAACCTATATAATTTTACAACCAATATCACCCCCAATAAATTTAATAAAAAATTTTAAAATAAAGAAAACAAAATATGACTCTAGCTCTCCAAAGCTGACCCAACAGTTCCACTTCTAGGAATGTATTCTAACCAAATAATTTAATTAAGATTTAACTATACCTGGATGTTCATAACAATTTATTATAATACAGAAAAATGGAAAATTATTTAAATGATCAGAAATAAAGAACTAGTCAAAAAAAATGAAGGTACACCCCCAACAATTAGATACTATTCAGATACAAAATTTATATTTTTGGTGCATTAATATGGATTGTTCATGGTGTTTTAATTTAAATTGCAGGTTGCACTTTAACAGCATGTGCAATATGAACCTATAATAAATACTTGTTATGTTTATTTCTCCTCCCCAGTAGCACCCTGACTTCTTACTGGGGTGTTTTCTCGCCCCAGCTGGGTGTGGCTGTGGTTGGATGATTGCTAGCAGAATCCCTCCCTCCCACGACGCATGCCTAGAAACAGGTCTTTCTGCTCCCAGCTGGCCATCTCTCCCCAGACTCTGACCTCAGCTGGTACAAGGCCATCTCCCAGAGCAGCGGCCCTTACCAGGTGTGCCAGGTACCAGCTGGCTGCTACGTCTTGCTCCCTACTGGCTCCTGTCGGCTTGAGCGCCCTGCTCCTGTGGGCTCTGCGAGCACCCCTTCCTTAGTCAAGGTACCTTCTAGTGAATCGCCTTTTGCTTCTGTGAAGCAAGCTTGTTTCTGTCTTTATAGGCAAGAACCCAGACTGATCAATTCTATAGTGCTAGTGTGAAGAAGTTATATAGAGATACAACATATTTTTGGGTTTTCTCTTCTTTTTTGCTTACTGGTATTTTCCAACTTCTCTTTCATAGCTATGCATTGCTTTTAAAATATGATAATAGGGGCCGGCCAAGTGGCTCAGTTGGTTAAGAGCTCACTCAAGAGTGTGAGCTGAGCTCTTGAGCAACAGCTGTTCGAGGCCAGCCCGAGCTGAGTTGCCATTGAGCTGCCAACAGGTGGCAGGATGGCTCAGCTGAAAAAAAAATTAAATACTATAATAATTTTTAGAGTGTTTTACATTGTTTTTCCAAAGGACTGTATCCTCTGGAGAGACTCTAGACCAGTCATCTTGAAAGTGAGATAAGTCACTAAGGTGCAGTAAGAAAATCAGAATTTCTATTGTAATTTATAATCATCACAGGTAGATCTTACAAATATGCCACATGGACAGTAACTTCTTCACTGGATCCACGTGTCACAGTCACATGTCAGGAAGGCAGGCATCACTTTCACCTTGCTTAGTGCAAGGTCATTGCTAAATTTATGGGAGCCTAATTAAGCGGGGCATTTCATGTTATCCAGTTTTAATGAAACGAGCCCTCAGAAACAGATAAGAAGCCTAAAAAGCTTCCTACAAAGTAAACTTGAGGATAATATAACACTGTAAGCAGACAGGAGCTTCAAGTATGTGCGGAGCTAACAACTCTACCCCTGGTCGGAGCTCTTTGTCAGCCGTGTAAAAACAATGATAGCCTAATAGGATTTGATGAGCAGTAACTAAAAACTATTGTAAGTTATCAAGAAGACTAGTTGGAAAATAGGTTTACCATTGCCATCGCTAACAATGAACTCTGCCTAAGTATTATGCCGTGAGCTGGTAACCAGACTTAGAGTGGGGCCAACCCAGCTAGCAAGACATATAAAAACTATGCATTGAGAATACAAAATCAAACCTCGACGTTTTTTTAGCTATACTTAAAGTCAGGTGATACTCAATCCATACTTTAATAAATTTCATAAACTTAGTGATAAATGGTTACGAAGTCTCTTTCAACATTTCTTACTGAGGAGCTGAATACTCACTGGGGAGGTACAAAGAGATAGCTGGCACTTTGTACAGCGACTCATATAAAACTATGTCCTGAATCTCAGAATGTGCTGTTTTATCTTAACCTCCTTCTCCAAAGAACAAGAGTTGACCCTAAATTTTCAACTTTGTGAATTGTTTTTTAGAAAAATAAAATACCGTTTCCTCAAATAAATAAGAGTTTTCTTCAGTAGGTGAGGTGAATAATTCATGCTGCTCCAAAAGTACTATGTCTGATAGCACATTTTTTAAAAGGAAGAGCAATCCATCAATCCCACTTCGGGGTATATACCCAAAAGAATGGACACGAGGGGCTCAAAGAGACATTTGAACACCCACATTAAAAGCAGCACTATTCACAAGCAGTTCAGCCAAGAGGTGAAAGCCACTAAAATGCCCACCAGTGGATGAATGGATAAACAAAATGTGGTATGTGTATATACAATGGAATGTTATTCGGCCTTTAAAAGAAAGGAAATCCTGTCACACACTACAGCAAAGATGAAATTTGAGGACATTTTTCTAAGTGAAATAAGCCAGTCACAAAAAGACAAATACTGTATGATTCCACTTACCTGAGGGACCTTGAGTTGTCAAACTTACAGAAACAGAAGGTAGAATGGTGGGTGCCAGGCTGGAGCAGGAAAAATGAGAGCTATTCAATGTATAGCATTTCAGATTTGTAAGATGAAAAAGCTCTGAGGATCTATTTCGCAGCAATCTAAATATACTTAAAACTATTCAACTGTACACTTAAAAATGGTTAAAGGGCCGGCCAAGTGGCACGGTGGTTAAGTGCTGGCTTGGGAAGCCAGTGGCCCCGGTTCGGTCCCATATGAGAGGGCCAGTGACATTGCCCTCAAAAAAAAAAAATGGTTAAGATGGGGTGGCCGGTTAGCTCATAACACCAAAGTTGCCGGTTCAATTCCCATATGGGCCACTGAGCTGCGCCCTCCCCAACTAGATTGAAACAACTGCTTGCCTTGGAGCTGATGAGTCCTTTAGGAAAAACACACTGCTCCCCAATAATAAAAATAAAATAAAACAAAAAAATTAAAAAGGGGTAAAAAAATAAAGGTTAAGATGGTAAATTTAATGCTACCTCTTTTACCATATATATTTTTTTTTAAGATTTTATTGGGGAATTGGGGGAGGGGAACAGCGTTGGGGAATCGGGGAAGGGGAACAGACAAGCCGCTGTCTTTTTGTTCTTCGGTCTAGTTGCGGAGTACGTTGCTTCACTGGCCCATGTTGGTATCATCATTGCGCTCTTCCAGGATGAGGCAGATCAGTCGCCAGCCTCTGGATGGTTGCTCACTGCGGCTATTGGTAGTTCTCGCTGGCTGCCAGCCACTCACGCTGGCTGCGGGCCACTCACTGTAGCCCACGGCAGCCCACTGCAGCAAGGGCTGCAGCCTACACCATCGCCGGGGCTCGCAGCCCAGCTCCAGGTGGAGCTGTTGTTCACCATCTTAGCTGTAGAGGGCAGTGTCACTGGCCCTCATATGTGGGATCCGAACCTGGGCTGCTGGTGTCCCAAGCCAGCTCTTAACCAATGCACCACTTGGCCGGCCCTTACCATATTTTTTAATAAAAGACAAACACCTCCTAATTTCACATTCTAGAAATTGACTTAACAGTTTATAATTAATAGCACCATGACAGCAAATCTTCCGATTGCTCTCCATCAGGACCTCGGGGCTCAGCACCTACATTCCATAGATTAAATTATCACCTACCCACTTCCCCACACTCTGCAATTGTCCACACCTAGGTCTCTGGTCTGTCTCCCTCCCTTTTCCCTCCGCCTGCCTCTCCCATTCTTCCTCCCTTCTTCCCTAGCTGGTTTCCTATAAATAATCATTTGTGTCATCCCTTATAACCTTTAAAGGATCTTCACTTTATTATCTCCTTTAGTTTTCACACTAGCCTTGAAAGGTGGGTGTTCTTTCCACTATACAAATTAAGATGCAGAAACCCGGCGATATTTAAAGTCTGTGCCCATCCCCTAATCAGAGTGGCAGAGTCCAGCTCCAAAACCCACACTTTCACAATGTATGCTGCCCCAGATAGTGGCTCTTACATTGTAATGGCATTACACTCCCCTGAGAATGTCTGTTAAAAATGGGTGTTCCGGGGCCGGCCGAGTGGCTCATTAAGAGCTGGCTTGGGAGCGCGAGCTCAAGCAGCAGGGCCGCCGGTTCAGATCCTACATGGGCCAGTGACACTATGCCCTCTACAGCTAAGATGGTGAACAACAGCTCAACCTGGAGCTGGGCTGCTGTGAGTCACCAGCGACGGGGTAGGCTGCAGTGGGGCTGCCGTGAGCTATTTTGTATGGCCGGCAGCCGGCGAGAGCTACAGTGAGTGGCTGTCCAACGGCCATCGACCGATCTGCCTCAGCTGGGAAAGAACGCGATGATCACAATATCAACATGGGCCAGTGAAGCAACGTCCTCCACAAATAGACTGAAGAACAAAAGCACAGCAACTTGTCTGTTCTCCTTCCCCGATTCTCCAATGCTGTTCCCTTCCCCCAATTCCCCAATACAATCTTTTTTTTAAAAATGGTGGTTCCTGGACCCCACCTCTGGAGATTCTGTTTTAGGGGTCTGGGATCTGGAATTTTAACAAGTACCCCCTCCATATCCTCCCACTCCCATGCTTCTGAAGCAGGTGATTGGTAAGCACACTTCAGAAACACACAAGCCTAGGAGCCAGCTGCCATGCCTGGCACCAGAGGGGGCATATGTGACCTTGAGGCTCTCTGATGATTTCAGCTGTCCAGAAAGGGCAATGTAGTGACATTGATCTTCTACAGGAATTGGCTGTATAAACAAGGCACTTTCTTATCTGGCAGCAGTTATGAAAAGAGAAAGGAAGGAACGCAGGAAGGAAGGAGAGAAAGATCTAAGTGCATTCCATTCCCCAGAAAAAAAGCCTGCCAGTGAAAATCCCAACCTGTCTTGGACATTCTTTTTGTCTCTTAGCATTTGGCACTTGGACATCTGGTGCCCACAAACAGGACTGCATCTGCACGGCTTCTGGAAGGTGGGAGAGCTAAAGTTGGGCTCTTTCTGTTCCAGACAGAGCTGCCCAGCAGGGCAGCGCCTGACCCAGAGTGAGTGACAGGCAAAGGGGCGGTCACAGCTCCAGTATCTCCAGGCTGCCAGGCCGCTGCTTGGAGCCCTGAGTCCACAGCTTCCCCAGCCCAGAGCTGTGAGGATGGAACTGTCTTTCCACAGGTCGGCAGAGCTGGTGGGCATGGCAGACTCTGCAGAAGGTGGAGTCCTAAGGACAAACGAACTTTCTGCACAAGAGACCAAGCATTCTTCTTGCCAGGAAAGTGCCATTATGATTTAAACTGGATGTTGGGGCTAGGAGGAGTAAAATATGACCTGAGATATTTTGAGTATAAAGAAAAATGTTCCCTTTGTAAATATGCTACATTTATTCTGCAACTAAGAGATAAAATGAGATTTCTGTGAAAAGCCTGTATTGCACTTTTTGGTGGCCTTAAAAAAGCAACAACAAATTTGTGCTAAAGATAGAAAATTAATTGTACTCCATAAAGCCAACTCCTATGACCACTGAAGACACAGAATTTCCTTGAGACAGGGTGTGAAATTTGATATCAATCAGAAGTTCTGAAAGAAGTTTAGAAGGTGGGCCTTGGGGGTTCCCAACCCTGAGGCATCTCATGGGAACCTCTTCTAGGAAAGAGAACTTGACTTGATGTCACCATGGGAAGGGGTTGGGGTTAATTCACAAGGCTGTATTTCTTGGGCAGAACCAGGGTCATGCAGGGTAACAGACTTACAGAAAATAGCTCAGGGCTGGCTTGTGCTTTCAACAAGTCCGTGCCTGGGTTTATGCATCAGGCACCGGCACACGCGTAACACTACATGTCTGTGCCGGCCGCTGCTGCCGAATGATATGCCCCTGAGTGTACCTCCACCTTCACGGGCATGTCATGTGTCTGCCACCCTCCCTCCCAGCTGCAGCGTGCGGCCTGTCTGTGAAGCTGAGGGCCACCACACCTGCTTCCTCATCCTTCTCCACCCTGGCTGACAGGCATGTGGCTCATAATCACCTCTGGATGGTGATTCCAGCATGCATGGCCGAGTAGCACACCAGTTCTCCACTTGGCATGACCTTGGGAAACTAGTGAAGTATCAAATGCCTCCCATTACTACACCTCTGTTATTTTTCATAAAACTTCCCACAAGGGATGATGCCTCACCATCATTTTTATTCACTGTTTTTAAAAATGGGATGATCATATATTAATCATCACAATTGAGACACTTCTAGAAAGGAGGCCTACTAATAATTATGCTGGGACAAGATGTATAGGCTGAGACTGTCCTGGGTAAACTGAGGCATGAGATCACCCTACTTTTGAAGTAGAGGAGTAGAACAGAAGACACATGGAGCAGAGTCCCAGCTGATCCAGGTGACACACAACATGGAACAAAATGTAACTTTTCTTGTAAGCCACTGAGATTTGGGGGTTGTTTCATCACAATATAACCTAACAAAAAACTAGATGACTACACCCCCTTATAGCCGTGTCCCTTCTTTACCACCTCTGAGAAATGGGGTAGCATAATCTTACTTACGTCATGGGGTGGTGGGCAGGATTAAATGAGTTGGTATCTGCAAAGCACTTAGAACAATGTTTGGCATAGTGAACAGTCCACAAAAGTTGGCTGGTATTATTATTTGTAACAACACAGGGAAATGAAGGAGAGCTCTGAGAACACATGAAGCTCGCTTTCCGGCAGAACGTACCCTTGCTCCTGGCACACAAGCTGCTGCCCTTTCAGCAATCCAGAGCCCTCGCCCCACCCCGGCCAGATCTATCCCTCGGACGTGGTTCCATGCACCATCATCACCGCTGCTTTCCCGTGGATGCAACTCCCTTGGCCTTCAGCTCCTTCCATCTCATCCAAATGACAAAACCTTAACCCTGAATCAACGCAACAAGCCACCATTTCTGCTCCTGAGCCCACAGGACTGAACGAAATCCAGGATTTGTTGAAAGTCCTCACATGGGTTCTTTCTCCCATTCTCCATAAGTGATATTTCCAATTTTCACCTTTCTCAAGCTCTGTAACCCACCACCTTCCTCCTCACTCAAAAAGGAAATAGAAGCTATTAGATAAGGACTACCTAAGTGGGCTCACTGTTTCCACCTACACACACACACACACACACACACAAAAGCCAACCCCTTTCTTGCTCTGGAACGCAGCCCCTCTCACCTCCTCAGGGTCATCAGCTTCTTTGGTGGCTCCCAGCCCTTTGAATATAAATAAACACCCTCGCACATGTCTCATCTCCCGAGAATAACTCCTCCTTCACGGCCAAGTCACCTGTCCTCCGTGCTCTACTTTTTCACATCTGTCCATTCCTCAGCCCACTGAACTCTGTACCCTGTCACTTCGCCAAATCTGCTCCTGCAGAAGTCATCTTTGCTGCTAAAATAAACAGACATTTTTTCCGTCTTTAATTGACCTCGCCGCTGTGACCTCTGGCCTGGCTGGTGACTGCCTCCTTCCTGTGATCGAGTCCGACCTGGGCTTCCAGGAGCGCCTTGCCCGCTTTCTCTCCTCTCCGGCTTCTCCTTCCCTGTTTCCGTGGGCTCCTCCTCTGCCCTCCGTCTTCACTGCTGATGTTCCCCACGGTTCTGTTGACGCGTTTTTCTTTCTAAGGCATTAATTGCTGCTGATATGCTGAGAACTCCAAAACCCATGTCTCTAGCCAGATCTTCGTCTGACTAATCCGGCTGATTATTGAATGTCTCCCCAGGGGCTCTCACTAGCTCCTCAATCCCAGATGTCCACAGCCAAGCTCATCCTTTTGCCTGTCAACCCCAACTTGCTTCTTGGATGTCTTACCATGAATGAATGGCTCTATAATTCACCCACTGTCCAAGCCAAAGACCTGGGGTTCATGCTTGGCTTTTCCCATCTATCTCCTCCTGCCAACCAAACAGCCTACCACCGGGTCTCCCTACACCTAATCTTGACTCTTCACCTCTATTTTCTGTGCTCCTTACAAATGATAGTTTTTTTCCTCTGTGATCTTCAGAAGAAAGTCCAAACTTTACCACCAAAACCCTAACTGTACACCTAACCTAATATCTTTAAAGACACAGCTCCTGTTTACCATTCCAATTGCATCTGTCTCATCTTTCAAACCTACCCACCAATATACTGAACTACTTTCGATGCCCAGACTGCTCCATGTCTCAAAACGCCTCTGGGGATTCATACTTGCTGCTGTCCTGCTCAAGTGCCCTGTGCCCTGCCGCCTGCAGGGTAAACTGCTGGCCAGTGTTGCCTGCTCTGGGAAGCCCTTTCTCCTCACAAGTCTTGCGTCTCCCAGAAAGCTCCTGCCAGGCTGAGCTAGCTGCACCTCCAGGGCCCTGACTGTGCCCTTCTGACTTGCAGGCCTCCTCACTAAACTGTGACCTCATTTTTCAGGTAGGGATTGATTCCTCTTGCAACTCCAATCCTAGCACATTATCCACTAATGCCCAGCAAATGTTTCATGACCAAAGGAATAGTGACAAATAGTCTCGGGCAGCAGCCTCCTCTCCTTGGGGGCAAGACTGTATACTTAGGAGGAAGAATCACGGCAACATTAAATGTTTGTGTGTGTGTGTGTGTGTGTGTGTGTGTGAGTGTGTGTGTGGTGTATGTGTGTGTGTTGTGTGTATGAGTGTGTGAGGGTGCATGTGTGAATGTGTATGTAAGTGTGTGTATGTGAGAGTGTGTGTTGAGTATGTGAGTGTGTGTGAGAGTGTGTGTTGAGTGTGTGTATGAGTGTGTGTATGTGAGTGTGTGTATATGAGTGTATGAATGAGTGTGTGTATGTGAGTGTGTGTGAGTGTGAGTGTGAGTGAGTATGTGTGTGAGAGTGTGTGAGAGTGTGTATGAATGTGTGAGTGTGTGTGAGTGTGTGTATGTGTGTGGTGAGTGTGTGTGTGAGTGTGTGTGTATGAGTGTGTGAGAGTGTGAGTGACCCTGTGTATGAAAGCATATACAGGTTATGGAAAATTATTCATTTTCCTTGACCTTATTGTCCCCTTTACTTCTAAGTCCCCATGTCTCTTTCTATTGATTCCATGTACTAGGACAACTTTATTCTGCTCTTTCACAGCTGTACTGCCTGCACAACACAGGATTTCTCAATATTCTTACTCAGTATTCAGGACAATATCCTCATGACAGGTATTTTGAATAGGTAAGAATTCTACAGACCAGAAGATAGTTGCCACTTCCTTACATTATCAATTTTCATTCAGTCCTCTCTTCTCTAGATTCAATGATCTCAACTCCTTTAGCTAATTCCATCAATGATAATACGCTGGGTCAGCAAATTTAAATTTCTATTCTAAGTTATTATCATTTCAGATGAGATTTATAATTGGCACTCATTAGGATTGATTATTAATATTCATGTTAATAACTCTCCTTCCACATTCAGATTGCTAAAGTGTATGTTGTTGTTTAAAAAAGAAGCTTTCATGACATTGCTACTGATTTTCAATTTGTGGTCATTCTTCCCCTCCCCAAGATCTTTATATGCCAAACCTGGGGTCATTCTACTCATTTTTCATTTTGTCAGCTTAATTAATTTGAAGGTAACCTGGGTTTTATTGTAGAAAATTAACAATCCATGGGGAATACTAAAATGTTTTAAGAATTGGTTTAAAATAATTAGCAATTTGTCATTCCACACTGCAAGATATACCAAATAATATTTTTTTAATTGTTATGGTCATCTTTTAATAAACAAAATACCTTGACATAGGTGTCATGAGGCATGAATTAGCATATGTAGGAATCATAAGATAAAATGTAGATTAACAAGGACAAGCAATTTTTAAAACTGTCCTTTCCATTAGAAATTAAGTGTTTAGAGTATTTCGTTTTCGTCTATCACCATCATTGTTATGTAGTCCTTGTAATGAATTGTATTCGATTCTGGATCAATTGCAGCAGATAGCATTTCTTCCATTTCCTCCTGAGAAAACGGCTCACCTGGGAAAGGCAAGAAAGGAAATTCATCATTTTCAATCTTCTGGTTTTTTTTCTTTCCCTTTCCACTAGGCAGCTTAATTGCCGTGGAGCCACACACACACACACACACACACACACACACACACACACACTGTGTCGCTCCTTACTCTCCCTGGGGGCATCGAGTCAGCACATCATGAGGCGCAGGGGTTCCAAGAGGATGCTGTTATACCCCTGGCAATTCCGGACTTATTTTGCCTGCAGGTATCACAGCTCAAGCAACCTACAGAATCTGTCATTCCAGCCAAAACAGCAGAGGACATCAAGACATCATGAATAAGGTTGTTTGTTTTTCTAAATTAAAACTGTTGAAATTGCCAAAGCATTAACCTGAAGTCCCAGTTTTATAGGAAGTCTAAACATTATATTTCGCAAGGGTATGAAGAAAGGATGAAATGGTTGCTATGCAAAATTACTGAAGAGCAGGTAACAAAGACTTCAAATTGTAACAATTATGTCTCTGAATATTCTCTAACCAGGTCTGGCCAATTCGGTGATGCCAGCTGAACCCAGTGACAGATACTATTCATCATCCATTTCAAAACAGACCTTTTTGTTATAGTTTGGCCCAGTGTTGCCATCTGATGAAACCAAAAGTTGGATAGAAAATCTGTGGGCTTCACTTGGATTCAGATGACAGCTGAGGGCCAGCTTGGCTATTGTTCGCCCAGATGAGAAACAAACTCAGGAAGAATGTTGGAAAGGCTGTCGACTAAGATAGAATTTTGTCCTGATATTAAGTGAAAATACAGAAATATCCAAATAGCCACTTTACCTGTGAAAAGTCTTATCCAAGCAGGTAAGTTACCAAGGCGTGAGGATTACCTACGTTCTCAGCTTAGGTCACCTGCTGCTACAAACACTGCTTTCTAAATGGAATTCAGTTAATAACCTAGAAATTATTCAAATGGGGATTTTGATGACAACGATAATAATATTATTAAACAAGGGGAATATGCTGAGTTCTTTTGAAGTCATGCTTACATCCTAAGAAAAGAAAGAATGCCTAAAATGCCCAAAAAGACAAATTCTGAACTTTTTTTTACACCTGATCATTACATATTAAATCTGCTGCCAATGAACTTCTATGGGCACTATGTAACTCCTTAAAAGAATACTAATAACATGTTGAACTACTGTGTGCCAGGCACGTATCTCAGCACTTCATGCGTATGAATATTAACTAAGTTAACCTCCCAACGTCCTCGTGAGAGGGAAAAACTGTCAGCCCCACTCACAGTGGAGGACACCAGCAAACACAGAAGCCAGTGAGAGAGCTGCGATGTGAAGGCCAGCAGTCCAGCTCAAGGTCCATGAACTCGAGGGCCAAACTGCATCTCTGAGAACAAAGCCCTGCTCCCAGTAGGTTACAAAAGGCAGCCACACTGCTTCCTTGGGCAAGGGAAGAGATGTGCAGCATTTCACTAAGGATGGGAGGACAATCGTTCCACGATTCAAAGCACAAGTTTGAGAGCCAGGCTGCCTGGGTTCATATGCTAAGTTGTCTCATTAGCTTTAAGATCCTGGGCAAGTCATTTAACCTCTCTGTGCCTCTGAGAAATGGAGGTGACAAAAATACTACCTATCTCACAGGGTTGTTCTGAGGGTTAAAAGTGTTGCTATTTAAATAGTACTTAGAACACTTTCTGGCACGTAAGTAGCAACATGTGTTAGCTTAAAAAAATATTTTTTGGTCTCTTCCCTGCTGCTAAATACTGTGTGACACGATACACATGCCTGGACACATGTGGACTTCTATCTTGTAGAAACTTGATTCGATGTGATTTCTTACGTTCATCATATGACATCCTGGGCATTCAGAATATACATACTCAACTTGATTGATATTCTGTGGATACTGAGCAAAGCTGACTTGTCCCTGCATCCAGTGCGGTCCATTCCTGGTTTCCCTGTGTCAGTCAGTAGCATGACAGAACAGCCATCCTCCAGGTCAAAGCCTCATTCCATGTGACTCAGCTCCCATCTTTATCACCTGCACCCTGTTAGTCATCATGACCCATGGATCCCGCTGGAAGCAGTCTTACTGCATCAGTCCCCGCTTCCCATTCCCATTGCCATCGCCACTGCCAGCTCAGGTGCTTAGTAGGGCAGCTTCCAAATGCTAAAATAGCCTCCTAGCCCGTCTCCATTGTCTAACCTCTGCCTCACTTACCTAACCAACCTATCAACACCAGATTAACTTTCCCACAATCCCTCTTGCTGTGTGACTCATCTGCTCAAAGCCCGACTGTGCTTCTCCATTGCCCACAGGATACATTTTAAGCTCCTGAGCTCAGGCCTCCACAACCTACTCCCAGGAGATCCACCCAGACTCACCCCCTACTGTTTGCCAGCGAGGCCCTCTGGGCCCTGTCTCCTCACAGGCTCCCCAAATACGCTCATTCCTGCCTCCCAGTTTTTGTTCAGACTGTTTTGTCCAGCTATGTCTTCCTCTCATTGGCTGCTTCACCCACTCTTCATTCATCTACTTGTTCATTCATTAATTCAACAAACATTTGTTGAGACTTACTTACTCTGTGTGTGTGTGTAGGGGGTGCATATAATGCATAATATTTTACCTCTGCTCTCCATAACTCACCCACATAAATTCTACCATCTTAAAAAAACGATTTTCTCTTCGAGGTTCCCAGACCAAGCTTTCCAGGCTGATACTCATTTTTTCCCATTGTCTTGCTTTTTTTTTTTTTTTTGAGGGCAGTGTCACTGGCCCTCATATGTGGGACTGAACCGGGGCCGCTGGCATCCCAAGCCAGCGCTTAACCACCGCGCCACTCAGCCAGCCCTGTCTTGTATTTTTTAATTGTTGTATAAGTTAGGGTTATTTCCCTAAATAAGACTATAATATCCTTGAGAAAGGGAACAGATGTTAGTATCATTACCTCTCACCATACTTGGTACCCCTCATCATACCAATGACATTAAACTCTTCTCGCTGCTTTGACTAAATTCATATTGTCTAATATAATCCAGGATTTACTTTCCTGAAATTAATCCATAGGATTAAGAGGTTGATGCTTTGAAAGTCATAACATTTCCATCAAAGTTAATCTCTAAGATAATTTTCACAATGTTCTAAGAGTTCTTGGGTGGCAGCTGTAAATGTCAGATCATTCTCTCACTTCCTGCATTCTCACCGAAAGACGAATCAAGTCAAAATGGTCAAACCAGTTGCACATGTAGACGCAGTCTTAGCCTTCCCTCCTCAAAATCACTTGCACTTTTGATGCTGACGCAAGTGATTAGCAACTCTGAATCATTCAGTACTCAATCTGTGAACCAGCTAATTGAACCAAGGAGACAGAAGTCTAACTTTGTATGGAAGGAGGGTGGCTATCAATATAAGAATGGACAACAGAATGTCTATTAGGCTACTAACATTCAGAGAAAACAAATTTACACATCAGCCTAAGCAGAGAGGATACCTAAAGGAAATATGTTGGCATATACTGGTGTATAGGTATTATGTGTAGCTGTGTGTAAATGTGTGTGTATAGGTTAAGTTCAAAGCAAATCTAATGGTTCCATTAGCATGAAAAACTGAAAATTTTCATGTGAATTCATATTCAATTGAGGCTATATTATCTGTAACTTCACCAACCAAAAAGCTCTTTAAAAAGGAATTTTTATATAATCCAACTCAAATCTTTGATCTAGTAACAGGCATTAATTTATAGCGATTGACAGTTCGTGTTTTCCAGGTGGCATACCTTTTATTCTGGAAATACTCTAAGGAAATGAAATGCCTTCAACTTATTGAAGTATCATTATACTTCACAAAATTCTATAAGGCAACAATCCATCCCCCTAAACCTACCTTTTTCCCTCTTACCCACCACAACACAGAAACCACCCCAAAACCAAAATAATAGGAAGAGTCAATAACTCTTTCTAACCAGAATGTTTGATTTTAAAGTATCCCCTAGAATTTTTGTACACTTATTATATTATCAATCACTTATATAAGTCACTGTTATAGGTAATAAATTGCTCTTACCTTCTTCAGTCATATACTTGATCAGTTCTTCCTTAGAAAGAAACCCACGTTTAGCTGGATCCAATACCTAGGAGAAAAGAAAAGGCAGATATTATATTTTCGTTTAGTGAATGAATTCTACATGATGAATTTTCACATAATTGTAAATATATATAAAATCTGGAGCATACACACCTCAAAGGCTTGAAGAAGGATGTCTTCTGGAATTGGTCTATATCTAATTATGCAATAAAAAGAGTAAATGCCACAGTACTTAGTTCAGTCTCTACATAATAAATAATCACATAACATGAAACAAAAGCTTCTAACATACTAGAAAAATAATACTTCAGTCTCTACATAGTTCAGTACTTAGTTCAGTCTCTACATAATAAATAATCACATAACATGAAACAAAAGCTTCCAACATACTAGAAAAATAATACTTCCCTCCCTGAAATCTTTTTGGATTTCTACATACGAATGTTGAAAGCACTCCATGCTCACAGGAAATATTTAGTTCAAAATCATTGGCATGTTTCATGTTATCTATTAGCTTTTTTCATCATATGGGTCAAAATTTCTACAATAAACCAACTATAGCTAATGCTATACTTTCTCCAGAAAAATAATTAGGGTTAATTCTTATTTACATTGATAATTCAAAATAGAAGATAGCAAGAATGTTGTTCATTTATGCTTTTGGTAGCTTATTTGCCATTTAATTACACTTTTCTTATTATGTTGATGTTAAAGTAGTTCATATTTCTAAGTGCATCCCAACTGGCAGTTCAGAAGTACAGTGAAAAGTTAGACAGAAGCTTTGCGGGGATAAAGACTAGCTGAGTATAACAGACAAAGTGAAAAGGCCAAGTGATTTGGAATTAATGAAAGCCTAATCATTACTTTAACAAGTGCACTCACTTTCTTTACCTTCTTTCCAATAGTACATTGGTCATCACTGGAAGGAATTTTTCAAATCGAATGTATCCAGTGGGTTCTTCTTCCTCTACCTAAATATTCAATGAAAAAATAGCCACTTATTCATTCAACAGATGTACTGAGCAGCTACCTTTTCCAAGCACTGCGCCAAGTGCTGGGATTTGATAATGAGCATCCTTGGGCATGGTCCCTGCTCACAGAGTTTATATTCTGGTAGAGGAGACATATATGAATCAAAAAAACCAGCAAAGCTGAGTGTCTAATTATAAGTTTATGTAAACACAGTGAAGTAAAGCAGCATGGGTCTTTTAGAGCATAAATAAAGGCAGCTTTCTGGGCCAGGAGCTCAGGAAAGGCATTCATGAGGAAATCACACTGGAGCTGATTTACAAAGGTCATTAGAGAAAGACAGCAGGGAGCAGAGTCCCAGGCAGAGGAAATTATATGCACGAAGACCCTGCGTGATGCACTGGAGGCCAGGGGGCTGGAGCATAGGGAGAAAGGGAGTGTTTCCAGATGAGGCTGGAGGGAGAGACAAAGACCAGACCTTGCAGGGCCCTATCATCCATGGAAGTGACTTGGTCGTTATCTTAAGACCAATAAGGAATCGCTGGTCTCATATACATGCGAGCTGGAAAGATTATACTGATTGCTGGTGAGGCGGCTTCCGCAGTAATAATCGAAGGGCTTGGATTAGAGTGGAAGCCATGGAGAGAGAAGGTGATGGTTCCAAGAAATATTTAAGAAGTAAAATCAATAGGACCTGGTGCTGCATCTATTCTAGGCAAGGATGAGAAAAAAAAGAGGGTCAAGGACAACTCCCAGGGTTCTAACTTGCACCAATGGGATGGAGTGATATTTTCCCCTAAGATAAAGAACACAGCTAAGAGACCAGGCTAGGGGACCAACCGTTATCTCAAGGACCAAAGTATTTATCAGGTCACTGTAGTATTTATTAAACACCTAGATGGTCAATCGAACTTTGTGCAACCACCACTAAGTAAGAGAACACTGCACCTGGAAAGATAATTGTTGGGACCCAGCACTGTTAGATGAGAGTGAGAATGACTCCTGCCCATAGGTTCAACATTTACCATGTGGCTGAACAAAACCCCACTGATGCTAACTTTCATGTTAGGCTACTTACAAGGAGCTGTAAATTTTCCACTCCCTTTCAAAAATCCTATTAAAAGGCTCATAGATCCCAACTCAACAGAAAGACTTCTAACAGACTTATTCTTTGAGCAAAAAATAAGAAATCTATAGGTTACTGCTTAGTGGTACACACTGTCATCCAAATGACAACAGTTTTTTTAATGTTTATACTAGATTCTCACCTAGGAGGAGTGGAGCCCTCAGACTCCACTATCAGCAGAATACATCCTCCATCCAATGACAGAATGAGGGCTAATGAATAAAGCTTTGTGGTTCAAAAGCAAAAAGAAAAGTAAGTTCATTTTCAACTTGGGCAGATTGTGGAAATCTTTCTATGACCCAACACTGCCCTCTAGAGGCCACATCTTATCTATTCTTTGGTACAAAAAGATATCTAAGCAATGGCATAAAAACAATACAATTACATGATAATTCTAAATACAGCATAATGGACTGTTTTATACATACCAGACATCATTTTATATTATAAACGGGTTTTAAATATCTGAATAAACTTTCCATTTTAGAATAGTTTTAGATTCACAGAAAAGTTGCAAAGATAGTACAGAATCCCCACATGCCTCCCACCCAGGCTCCCGCACTGCTAACTCTTACATTACCATAGTAACTGGTCCACTGTCACAACTAATGAACTAATATTGATACATACTTGTTCACTAAACACAACACACTTTTTTGGATTCCATTTGTTTATCTAAAAAGCATTTTTAAAATATGGTATTTTCCTGTATCATAAAGGAGGAACAAGGGAAGGGTAGAATACCACTTCTGAGGGCCTGGAAACAGGTGTGCAGAGACGCAAGGATAAGATGTGTTCTAGTATTTCTGGCGCAGAATGAGCTAGCTAACTTTATGAGGCCATCGGTAAGATATGACAAACATACTTCTTTCTAGAAATGTTTCTTATTTAGTGATGGCTCAATGATTATTTAAATCCATGTATTAATATGACTTTAAGATTTAATAGAAATATATAAAATATTGAACCATATGTATACAAATATATAGTGTGTATATATACATATATAGTAAGTATAAAACACAAATATATAGTGTGTATATATACATATATAGTAAGTATATATCTATATATATCTGTACTGAGTTGAGTTGTATCCTCCCCAAAATCCGATGTTGAAGCCCTAATTCCAGTACGTCAGAATGTGACTTATTTGGAGATAGGGTATTTACAGAGGTAATCAAATTAAAATGGTCGTTAGGGTGGGCCTTAAGCCACTACGTCTGGTGTTCTTTTAAAAAAGGGAAATCGGCCACACAGACATGCACACAGGAGAGACGCCCAGTGAACATGAAGACAGCCATTTACAAGTCCAGGGGAAAGGCCCCGAGCAGATCCTTACACTCACAGCCACCAGAAGGCACCGACCCTGCCAACACATTCATGTTGGACTTCGAACCTCCAGAGAAATTTCTGTTTAAGCCACTGTTTATTTGTTACAGCAGAATTATTTGTTACAAATAAAAAATACACACACACACACACACACACACACACACAGGTATATTCTAAATACACATGACACATTTTAATCCAAAAACTTTGAATCACTATCATCAAGCATAAGTCCCTACACTTATCTACTGGAGATTAGCAAAGCCAATATTCAAACTTCAGAACTGACTTTACAGAGTCAATACAGAGAAAATGGTGCAGTTCAGACCTACTTTCTCCAGGAGAAAACTCACTCAACCAATTTATAATGAAATGAATTAAAGAAAGATTCCTTAGATTGCAGCAGACATTTTCGAAAAGACTAAATTCATTGCCATTTTTTTTCTCACAGAGAAGTCATACTGGGAAAATCCACTTAACTTTGGTATTAGCTAGGTCTTTTTAAAAAGTTGTTGCCTTTCTCATAGAAAACTATTACAATATATTCACCCTGTCAGACCAGGGGTAGTTTAAAATATCCTGATTAAAAAGCATCCCCTAGCTTCAGTGTCCTCATTTGTAATGTAGGGAGAACAGCCATATCTACTTACTCAGTTTCATGACAGTTACATGTGATAACATGAAGGTGCTTCGTGAACCATGAGAGTCTATGATGATGAGGAGGATTTCTATCAGTAGTGTATACACTTTCGTCTCTGTAGCATGCAATGACACCTTCTCCTAAAAGAATCAATTTCTGGTGATAAAACTTCAGACACATCATCCGTGTCCAACCATAGAAGCCTAACAGTTTATTACGCAGTTTGGCCCTGCCTCCTATCTGTAAATTGCAGCATGGAATGTGGCGAAATGTATTAAATTGCTAGGCATATCTAATGCCTTGTCCCTGGCCCCAGGACCCCTGGATTAGCTGTGTGGCCTCCATCTCTGCTATCTCCCTGCCTGACTCTTTGGACTGACAGGAGTCAGTCCAAACACATCCCTCCTCTTCAAAAGACAAAAACAAACAAAACAAATACACCTTCTTGTTGCAAACATGAATGAGGCAAAGGAAGTTATAACCCAGTTTGTTTCACCTAAGAGAAGGGCAAATGCGCTAAAAAGGAGGTAATGATTAGATAGTAACCTGGGCAGCACTTAGGAACACACGGTGATGGGTGGTGATACAAGCTTTTTGCAGGAAGACCTCCCAGCTTAGCCTTCAAGTACCATTTACAGCGGATGCACTTTAATAACAGGCCAGCAGACACTCTCCTAGATGCCCAAGGCCCTGCTATACCGGCTTCTCCTCTGGAGAATTATGGTGGGGTAGGTGACCTGAAGGAAATACACTGCTGTCACCGCCACACAAAGGGCCCCGCCTCCGCGAGGCTACCACAGCGCCTTCAGACACTGCGTGGTCTCTTTGCATGCCCTTCCCCAATATGGAGAAGCCTCACATACGTAACTACTGAGGGATTTTTAAAAATTTTAACATTTATCTAATTAGGTCTCAAAGCATGAAACATATACTGCTTCTCACTCTACTTTGGTAAAAGTTAGTTTTCTTCATCTATTTTGCATTTGAGGAAATTCGGGCACTGAGAGGTCAGCTGTTTTGATGGGATCACTGCCCAGAGCTCTTTACGCCCATTCCCCCGGTGAAATCATCAGGCCATCTCTTTTCTCATTAAAGCATTATTTATTTTAATGCTGAACTCACTGAATCGGCACAATAAAACACACAGTGAAAATTCAGCCCCCCCCCCCCCCCCCGTGACATAATAGTCAATAAACTGAACTATTTCATGCTTCACAAAAGCAAGGTAGTATCAGTAGTTAAGATGGTTTATAAAGCACCTACATTTCGACTAGTTCCAGGTCACCAAATAAGATATGCAAATGTATTTTTTAACTGTTTGTAATAAAAAATATTTCAATTTAGACTTTAAATAACTCATATGCAAGTTTTGACATAAATCATGTTTCAAAAGGAAAACATAAATACAATTTAGAAAATATTCCTCTACCTTGGATAGAAGAAAATAATAACAAAACTTCATTAGCATTTGCCAAAAATATTATCCTTACAAATAAAAAAATTATAAAGCTGCCTATTTTTTAAAAATTACTTACTCCAGAGGCTGGTGTGCAAAAATTAGGATATGTGATTCTTTGGGGTTATAAGACCCTTTCTTATTACTGGAAGTTTGGGGAAAAAAAGCCTGACTCATCTCTGGCTGGACAGTCAGAGGTTCTAAGTATCAACAGGTGGCTAAATCAGGTAATTGATAAAGTCCCTTCCAACTATGAACCTGTACAGTTTGGAGCAATGTGGGAATCAGTGGCTGCCAAGCCATTCATTTCCTCATTTTCACCCTTTGTGGGGTGGGGGGACTCAAGGGCTCCAGCTACACTAATTGTTTCACACCCTGGAGTTTTGGTTTCTCTCCATGTAGGAAGGCATGACAGCCCCACCTTCCCCATTATCTATCCTCCTCTCCCATTTGACAGAGGCAGCCAGTGTTGGAGTAATTGTCCCCATTAAAGTACTCTTCTACCCATTGACACCAAACACTATTCTTTAAAATTCTGTTGCAATAAGATTGGAGGAAAAGCTTGACCTGGGTTGAGATTTGGTTTAAGCAAAGGAGCAGTGGTTAGTTAACACAACAGATATCAGAATATAGTGACAAATAAAAGGTGATCCTCTTTCTCCCTAATGAGAAAATTCCCTAAAAGAATTCTGCTCAAGTTGAATAATATATAAACTTATTTATATATAAACTTATATATTTAAAATCACATACATAATGTGTTAATTTTTAAATAGCACTTTATTTTTACATTTTATATATTTTACATTTTTATTTATTTATTTATTTATTTATTTATTTATTTATTTATTTATTTTTGAGGGCAGTGTCACTGGCCCTCATATGTGGGACCCGAACCGGGGACGCTGGCTTCCCAAGCCAGCGCTTAACCACCACACCACTCGGCCGGCCCTATGTTACATTTTATAAAGCAATTTTATTCAAACTCTCAATGTATCTTCAACAACAGAACTTCCTGTTCCTAAGTTTGCCAGCTTTAGATACCTTGTGTAAGTGGAATCATGAAATATTTGCCTTTTTTGTGACAAGCATATTTCACATAGCATAATATCCTCAAAGTTCATTCATGTTGTAGTACATGACAGGATTTCCTTCTCAAATGTTAGTTTTTAAAGATTACAGTATGCAAGAATTGTTTTCATGTAATATTTTAAAGATTAGATAGATAACAGTATGGAAGAATTGTTTTGATGTAATATTGAGTAAAAAAAAAGTAAAATATTCTCATTGTGTGTGAATGATAGATGCCAGAGAAGTCATTCCCCTACTTTTTTCCTGTCCAACTTTCTTTAATCAGCATGTATTTTTTTAATCATGAAAACTTTGTAATAATATGGAAAATGATTGTGACATAATTAGGTTAGAAAAAAAAGCAAGCTTCAGAATTATACATACTGGATTGTACTACAAGATTACAGTCATATTGGGCCGTCCGAGTGGCGCATTGGTTAAGAGCTGGTTTGGGGATGCCAGCCGCCCCGGTTCGGATTCCACATATGAGGGCCAGTGACACTGCCCTCTACAGCTAACAGCAGCTCCACCTGGAGCTGGGCTGTGCGAGCCCCGGTGATGGTGTGGGCTGCAGCCGCTGCTGCAGTGGGCTGCCATGGGCTACAGTGAGTGGCCGGCAGCCAGCGTGAGCTGCCAAAAGCCGTGGTGAGTGGCCATCCAGAGGCGGGTGACTGATCTGACTCATCTGGGAAGAGCGCAATGACGATACCAACATGGGCTAGTGAAGCAACGTCCTCCGCAACTACACTGAAGAACAAAAGGACAGCAACTTGTCTGTTCCTTTTTCCCGGTTCCCCAAAGCTGTTCCCCTCCCCCAATTCCCCAATAAAAATCTTTAAAAAAAAAAAATTACAGTCATATTAAAACAGGTACAGGAAAATAATAAGGAAAGACATGCACTAAAATACTGACAATGATTATGTTAAGGTGAGGGGTTATTGGGAAGGATTTTTTTCTCTATTTCAAAATTTTCTGTAACGTGAATATTATTTATACAATAAAAATTTTGAAATAAAAATTTGTATTACTCCACTGTCATGGTTGTGTTTTATAGAAACTTATGAAATGTATTTATTTATAAATATACATTTATATTTAAAACCACTGTTACAGATTTCCCTGGCTCCTGTTGGCCTGCTGTTGATCACTGCTTTGGTACCATTTACTGTTTTCTTCCAACTGCAAATAAACAACACTCTCAGCATATTCTTTATGCAACACATTTCCCTCAACCCCCACCCCACCCCCAGATTTACCTACTTCTATTCAGAAGTGATGGCTGGGAGCCATTATGAGATAATTCCCAAAATACCTCCAGGGCTACAATTCTTTAACGCCATCATTTAACAGGAACACAAATCAGGGCACATCTATTCCATTCTCCCACTGTCCCCAGTGCCAGGATGAGTAGGCGAAACAACAGATCAAAATATTTCATGTCACCAACTACTTCATCATGAGAAAATAATTACCCCACCCTTCCCCAATCTCAGAAAAGCTTAGTACAGTCAGATTCAAAGTGATGTGACCTCAGGGCTCTTCTGGAACCAGGATGATAAAATTAAGGTCCCAGTTGACAGAAATTCCCACTTCACTAGTGTGTGGATTATGCAGAGCTCTATCCTACCAACTGAACAGCCATTTCTGAAGTTCCAAAGAAAAAAATTTCCAAGGCTACTTAACCAATTAAAAGCAGTTAGGAACTCTGATTTGGGACTTTCGGGGCTTGGGGCATGTCTGATATAGCCTGGTACTTTTCACCCATAGGAAATGACTCAGAATCATTACATTATTTTAACTGGCTACTAGGGAGTATCTATCACACTTTGACATTATAAATGCTTCTCACCACTATTAATTTAACAGTAAATCATTAACCACAAGTAATGCAAAATGCTATAGAACATTTATTTGTGGGTGATTTCTTCATTTTAGCCAAATGAATGGGATTGAATACTATCTCAAATATTTAAATGCCTATGTATTTAAAATTTGGATGTTCACAATTGTTAAAATGTTCAAAATTTTCTTGAGCCAAATTAGGATGGGTTTTTTGTTTTGTTTTGTTTTCAGTTTTCTTGTGCCTCTGTATCTCTGGAGATAGCACATAGTAAATACTTGATAATTATTGGTTGAATGTATGCTCACCAGCTCATGATAGTTTTTAATTACTTTTATTTACTATAAACTTGGAAGTTATGAGCACATGAGTCAGACCAACTATAAAACTTTTTTTTTTTTTTTTGAGGGCAATGTCATTGGCCCTCATATGTGGGACCAAATCGGGGCCGCTGGCTTCCCAAGCCAGTGCTTAACCACCATGCCACTCGGCCGGCCCATAAAACTCTTCATTCAAATAGCCCTGCAGTACTTTGCAAACCTGAACTTCCACATTTGCTACTGTTCTGTTACCACTTCTTGCAAGTAGTCTAATAATTGTATTAAACTGCGTTAAGTATTAGGGGCAGGAGAGAAAGTGTAATTACAACCAGAATATTGCTCAGGACTTCAGGAACCAGTATATGTCAGGCTTTGTTCTTCGTGCTAAGGATGCAATGATGTACAAAACAGATAAACTTTCTGCCTTCAAGAAGCCTATGATACAGACATGAAAGACAGACACATAAATAGATGACCTCAGACTGTGCTGAACAGTACTGGAAAAAAACACAAAGGGCTGGACTGTCCAATCAGACTCACCAGCATCAGAGCCCTTACCCAGTATCAGACTTTCAAGGACACTGATTCACAAGGCACAGATGAAACATAGGGCAGTGCAGGATGCCACCACCGTCTCCAAGACCCTTTCTTGCCACATTAGTACTCTTATTTTCATTAATGTTTAGGGCAAAATATTTTCTAATTGCCCTTGTGATTCCTTCTTTGATTCAAGAATTATTTAGAAGAGTATTATTTAATGCCAAATATTTGAGGATTTCCTAGTTATCTTATTCTCAATTGATCTCTAATTTAATTCCATTTTTTGTCAGAGAACATATCCTGAATTATTGCAATTTTTAAAAATTTATTGAGGGCCGGCCGAGTGGCGCATTGGTTAAGCGCTGGTTTTGGGATGCCAGCGGCCCCGGTTCGGATCCCACATGAGGGCCAGTGACACTGCCCTCTACAGCTAACAACAGCTCCACCTGGAGCTGGGCTGTGCGAGCCCCGGTGATGGTGTGGGCTGCCATAGGCTACAGTGAGTGGCCCGCAGCCAGCGTGAGCGGCTGGCAGCCAAGAGTGAGCTGCCAATAGCCGCGGTGAGCGACATCCAGAGGCCAGCGACCGATCTGCCTCATCCGGGAAGAGCGCAATGACGATACCAACAGTGAAGCAACATCCTCCGCAACTAAACTGAAGAACAAAAAGAGAGCAACTTGTCTGTTCCCCTTCCCCGATTTCCCAACGCTGTTCCCCTCCGCCAATTCCCCAATAAAATCTTTAAAAAAAAAAAAAATTTATTGAGACTTGTTTTATGGACCAGTGGTTAATCTATATTATTGATCATTCTATGTACAGTTGGAAAAAACTTGTATTTTGCAGTTTCTAGGTGTAGTGTTCTATAAACATCAATTAGGTCAGAGTGGTGATGGTACTGTTTCGATCTTGCCTATCTTTGCTGATATTTTATGTGGCTGTCCAATCAATCACTTAGAGAGGATTGTTAAAATCACCTACGACTGCAGAATTGTCTGTTTCTCTGTCTAGTCTTTTCATTTTTGCATCATGTATGTTGAAGCTCTGTTAATAGGTACATAGACATTTTTGACTTGTATATCTTTCTGATAAGTTGAGTTTTTATCACTGTGCAATATAATAATCTTACCAACCTGGTCTTATTTCCCAAAGATTTTTTAGTTCTCCTTTGTAATTACTTTAAATTCTCCATAATCCCAGTTGGTTTGAACTTCAAAGAATGTAGACCTCCAAATATCTTTTCCATGTGTACTAAAATGCCATTCACTCCTCCCACCTCCTGCATACTAAAGATCCTAGATAGTTCTAACTTAATATTAAAGGAAGATTTCTTTGGTAACCTGTATGTTAGTAAAATTTTCACTAACCCTTCTCACAATTGCTGGGTTTTGTGATATTTCAAACAGGCAAAGATCATTTGGGGCAGGTTGCTAATTATAGAATATTAAGTGGAGGGGTCAACACTAAGTGATTTTTTTTTTAAATGATCTATTTCAAGAGAAACATCAGATTTCTCACTGATCTTCAGGCAGTAAAGGGCTGAAAGTTAGTGTGTATCTATACTAAAATTCTAGTAAATGACAAGAGAACTACATGCAGGTTTCAATTTTTTAATAGAAGAATTTTAAAGCGTAGTCACATTATTTCATTTTAAAGCAAATGGAGCAAATATAGTTTCATTTCTGAAACTATTACAGAGCACTCAGCGATATGGTGTTTATCCCTGGATGTTCACTATTATGGAGTTTTTAGTTTCTAAATGTATTTGATATACACAAACATCTTTGTGCCATTCTTCCCACAATTTGGGAGACTTCAAAAGGGGTAGTCACACCCAAAGCTTTTGAAGCATATTGCTAGAATTTAATCTGAGTAAACTGTAAACTGTTGTGTACAAGTGCAGCAAACCATTTATATAGCTTAGATAGCTCAGTGATCCCTATTAGTCCCCAGTTGTCCTAAATATCTGTCATTTTCAAAGGTTGTGTCAATGTACCTAAGAAAAGGTTAAAGACAAAATAAAATATTGGGAGCTCAGCATCTACTGTGGCGAACTGCCCAAACCCACGGGAGAGAGATACATACAGAGCAAGCAAACCCAAATATGCACTGAGTGCCCACCAAGTAACAGCTGATTCCTCAGTTATTAAATTTAAACTTCATAAAACACTTCGATATCGTTGCATTCCTTTTGCAGATGTGGAAGCAGGCTTTGAAAGATGAAGCAGCTCACCAAAGGCTATATAGCTGTAAGTAGGAGCTATGGGATTTGAACCTAGATCTCCTGACACTAGATGTGGTATCTGTTCTACTTTGTCAGAAAAACCTATAGAGCAAGAGTTGGCAAACTTTTTCTGTAGAGCCAGATAGTAACTACTTAAGCTTTGCAAACCATATGGTCTCTGTCACAATGACTTCACTGCGCTCTTGTAGTAAGAAAACAGCCACAGACAATATATAAATGAGCGTAACTGTGTTCCAATAAAACTTTATTTATAAAAACAGGTGGTGGGCTGGATTTGGTCCAGGCATTGGGGTTTGCTGACCCCTGCTACAGATTAAAACATACAAACAAACCATAAAGGGATTAGGCTTTAAAGCGTCTCCTTTTCTGACTTTCAGAGGCAATTTTCATTACTGCTCAACTTACCCTACTGAATTATATGCAACAATTACGATTTCACTATAAATTAATCTTCCAGTTCCTATCTCTTTCATAGTGCCAATTTTTCTTTTCCCGACACAAATTTTACCTTTGTCAATACATATTTTAAGGCAATGATTGATACTTTAAAATGTGAGGACCAATTCAGGAAAAAGAAGATTTTTTTCCATCTACTCTTAGTAAAATATAGCTTTATTGGATCCCCAAGTGCAAACAATGCAAAGGTTTCCTCTTTTATTGAACACTTTTAAATGCTAATGAAAAATTGGTACTGCTTTTTAGTTACTAAGGTGCTAATATATAGGCGACAGAGTCATATTTCTAACCTTCCATTCCTTAGCTTTATATAGTGCTTCAGGATTCAAACATGTCTTCTTATACAGTCTTTCCTTTATCTTTGAAGCAGATATTATTATGGAGAAACTGATACTCACAGAGGTAAGGCAGCCCACCCAGCCGCAATCCCTTTTCTTCTGTGTAACACTGAACAAGCGAGTACTGTGCTGGGAGCGAGGAATCAGGAACTAAAATCCCACTTCCTGTCTTTCTCCCTTACTCTCTTTGTTGATCCCTGTCCTCCACCAAAACCCGCACACCTAGATAAGCATTTCCAAAAATCTTCTGACGGTGGCTGCCCAGGTGGTTTTCCCTTCAGGCTTCTGCTTTGAATTGAAAGCTGCACTTGAAATGAGCTCAGGCACTTTTCTGGAAACCAAACAGCACATGAGGCTCTCTGGTCTTGGGCTGCTTGTCCCCACTGCATGTGATGAGTCTCCCTAGGAGCTCATTTATACTATTCCAAATAATTGTTTTTTAACATTCTTAGGCTGTTCGGTCAATGTCAAGTTAGTTCTTACTAGTTTATTATATTTACTACTTGTTCTGAAAGTCAGTTTCATTTTCCCAAATAAATATCAGTTCCTTATAATCTACTCCTGCTTCTGTTCCCTTGAATTGACATTATTTACTCTCTTCTTTCCATCTGTCAATACTCATTCTGCATAGAGTCAGTGCCCTGTGTCTACTGGCCTTTCTTCAACTAACTTTAAAGAGTATGATATCTAAAGCGGGGTTTTATTTGGTCCATTGTGTTGCCACTGTCAAGATCTGATATTAATTCTTTAAGATCTGATATTAATTCTTCATTTCTTCAAGATCTGATATTCATTCTTTCAGATCCTGCTGGTTGGATAACTGGCAGAGCTGTGCTAATGTTTTCACGGAGCCCATGCAGTAGATTAGGGTATTTTTACTCTCAGGTAAGGATTTTTTTTTTCCTTTTAACTACAGGGAGCTGGAGTCACCCAGAGCCTGCTGACCGGGACTCTCTCAGCCCTGCTTACCTCCGCAATCAGGTCGTGTAGCTCTCCTTCTTTGGGGCAGCATCCTAATGACCTGATGATTGTTCCGATCTCTCTGGGGAAAAAACAGTCAACGGTTTTAGAATATAAACTCTGGAAAGGCAAGTGCTGTGTTTTTCTAAATTACTTCAGAGCAGATATCACAGAGCAAACAAAGTCACTCAATACATATCACCTGTGAAGATATAAGCTGCTTTTCTGGGGAAAGCAAAAGGCAGACAAGGGAACCAAAGAGAAAAGAAAGAAGTGTTTGCATTGATTGGCAAATGCAAGCCCTGCCTGGGCCCAAATCAAGAAGTTCTAGAAAAGGAAAAGAAAGGAGGGAGGAGTAAGAAAAAAATGTCAGCCACTTACTAGCTAATTTTAAGTGCTAGTTAACTCCTCACTTTCCACATCTGTAAAATGGGAACGCTAATATCTACCCCACAGGCCTATGGTAAAGTTTACATTAGTGGCAGAGTACTTAAAAACATGGCCTCTAGTGTCAGAAGAAATTTCTGATAGGTGCCTTAGCATCTCCAGCCATTCTATTTCTCAGTCTCCTTTTGCTATCACAATACTTCTTCTAAATTACTTATCTTGTAACTGCCAATTCCATTTCTCACTCATCCACTCCATGTCTAACCCTTCTCAAAATCCTGCCATCACTAGTTCTCTACTAATCAATCAGCCCTAGTCTCTCTCAGCGCCTCCTCACCCCCTTATCTCCATCTCCCTCTCTCCCTCCCATAACCCCTTAACTGTCCCAATCCCTGTACCCATGGTTGCAAGATGATCTCTTCTGTCAAAAAATATTACAGAAGGCTGCAAGAATAAGAAGCATGTTAGATTTGGACACGAAGACAACCACTGGTGATCTTACTAGCAGAACTTACAGAGGGAAGAGGAAGAGAAAAACCCCAAAGAGTGCTGGTGGCAGGAAAATCTGGATCACGCGTACAGAACACACAGCTGAGGACTATGATTACTAAAGGACAGCGTGCGTCCTGACTGATGGCTAGCGGGTACACAGGCACCACTCTGCGCCAGTGCAGAGAGGAACTCGCTGAATCCTCGCAACAACCCTACCAGGTGGGTACCTCTATTACCTCCATTTCATCAAGAAGGAACTAAATCCCAAAGGTGTTAATTAAAAAAACTTGCCCAGAGTCACTGATAGCCAATATATTAAGCAACAACTTCCTTAGGACTAGGGAAATCTCGAGAGCTGTAGAAGTAGAAAAGAGATAAATAGAAAAGGGGGATGAGAACAGAAATGAAGTGAAAGAAGTAGATTAATTAGCTTTCTAGTTTAGGGATGGACATCTCCTCTAAGAGTTCTAGAAAGAACAGTCCTCACATCTCACCCAGATCCCTTATACCATGATCATGATCTGTACAGATGTAAGAAATAAAGTACCACCAGGCTTCCAGGTTAATATTAATAGATAGCAAGGTTTAATTCATTGATAGCAAGTTTTTTATTGTGTCTACCAAGCTCTATTTTAAAGTGCTCTAAATATTCATATCCACTTACTCTTCACAATATATTACATGGTAGGTACTATTATTTTACAGATGAGGTAAACTGAATCACAGAAAAGTTAGGTAATATCCCCCAAGATCCTAGTAAATAGTGGAAACGGGATTCGAACACACACAGGCTAGAACCCATACTCTTAACACAGCACACTGCTGGCGGGCATAAACCTCAGCTGAGGATTTAGTTAGACTTCAAGGAGAACTTCCTGACTCCAACAAGGTGCTTCTACAGAAAGCTGGGGCCATCCCACCCCATGAGAGTGTGGTAGGCAGATCCACGGGTCACAACATGATGACCCAAGGACGACTGTGCCCCTTTATGGTTTTGTTTAGCACAGTGTTGGTTTGTTTCTTTGTTTAGATGGGGCATACATACATGTCATGAGGACTGTCCCACACTTCTGATTCACACATTTACATTACAGGCCTGGTTCCTGTAGGAATCTGTGTTTATCACTCTAGGAAAATATCGATTTTGTACTGCTAGGAATTCGCCAGCTAGAAGCAGAGGAATGAGCCAGGTGACTTCCTCCAGTTCTCTCAAGTGTCTGATTCTAAGATTTATTTTTTTTTTAGCTGAGCCATCCTGCCACCTGTTGGCAGCTCAACGGCAACTCAGCTCGGGCTGGCCTCGAACCGCTGTTGCTCAGAGCTCAGCTCGCACTCTTGAGTGAGCTCTTAACCAACTGAGCCATTTGGCCGACCCTTTGATTCTAAGAACATTTTTTAAAACACAAACACAAAGCCTGTGGCTTGTGTAAGAGAATGTTCTAGTTCTCGGAAGATACACACTGGAGGATTTTGGGAACCAGATCACAGTATCTACAGCTTACCCTCAAATAGTCCAGCAAAATGAAAACAATAAATGCATAAATATGTATATGGAGATAGAGCATATGGAAGTAAAGCACATGTGGGCAAATGTTAGTAACTGGTGAATCCAGGGACAAGTATGTAACAGTTCAGCACACCACTCCTAGTATTTGTAAGTTTGAAACTTTTTAAATAAAGTTTTTATTTAAAAAAACAAGATAAGCAATTTCATTCTCAGCAATCAAAACCAAAGTAAGGAGAAATAACAACAGAAATCCTGCCTCATATGAACTATTTATAAAACAAGTTGCTCTTTTGTGTTATACTATGTTTATTATTTTGGCTTGAAAAGTTAATTATTAAGGATGTTTGTTTTAACCTTCAGTTTCACAGTAACATATATTAGTTACAACCTTTTTACTCAGCATTTTAGAATTGAAAAATCAAAAACTTGGCGACACTGGATAGATCTAAAATATCAGAAAGTACAAGGTGAGATGAGGCTGGCTATCAGTCTACCGCTCCTTGCAGGAAATAAAATTTGTGGAAAAGATGAAGCCTTTTCATCCCTGACGGAACAATGAGGAAGGCAGCATGGTGGGCTTCCTGCTGCTGCAAACGGTAAGAGCTGGCGTTTGTGTCTGGGCTCAGGCTCTCTAAAGACAGTTTCCCAGAGTGGTCAGGGCAACTCCTGGCACAAGAGGGCAGCTCAGCAGGCAGGGGTTTCTCTGAGGCAATTGGCTAACTGCACTGCCCAGTAAAGGCCACATAGAGGGTGACAGAGAAAAAAACAATGCAAGGGAGAGGTAGAGGCAGGGAGATGATGTTTCAATACCAATAGCCCCTTCTTCTCAAACGCGTTCTTTCTTCAAAAGATAATGGAATGGGGCAGCCCGGTGGCTCAGTTGGTTAGAGCTAGTGCTCCTAACAATAAGGTTACCGGTTCGATTTCCGCATGGGATGGTGGACTGCACCCCCTGCAACTAGACTGAAAACGGGACTGGACTTGGAGCTGAGCTAGACCCTCCACAACTAGATTGAAGGACAACAACTTGACTTGGAGCTGATGGGTCCTGGGGAAAAACACAAAGTTACCCAATAAAAATTAAAAAAAAAAAAAAGGTGCTGCTAAAAAGTATATAATAACATAAATAATAATAAAAATTTTAAAAAGATAATGGAATGAGGTGAATTTATTTGAAGAGCCCCCCAGTTCCTAAAGAGAGTCTCTGAGTGGAGAGTAAAAGGAGATTATAGCAGAAAGCAAGGCAGCTTCTCCTGTTCTCCCATGTCCTGAAATACCAAGCAGGGGCACAGAGGACCAGTGACCACATGAGTTCCTCTCACACTGTAATTCTGGTGCCAAGAACATGGGAACGCAGCAGAAGGGGTGACGTGGGCCCTGAAGAACTCCAGATGGTATCCGCATGGAGCTGGGGGCCTGGCCATTCCAGAGGGAACCACAGCTAACAGTTCAGCTTTGGGAGTAGTGAGGCTCCAAAAGGTGAGTTAAGGAGAAAAGGGAGGGAAAGAAAAAAACAGAGGCCCCAAAAAACCCAGGTCATTATTTTTCTGTAAGACCTACAAACTAACTCCAAAAGCCTTTATGGTTACATACTAAGAATTGGTTATACTTGCACTACAGAGAGAGTAGTAAACATGGAGGCAAAGTCATTTCAGGACAAATGAGTCACAATAAGGTTGCACAACAGTGACATCGCCATTTGATTTATATATGGCGTTTTGCACCACTTAAAATGTTTGACCGGGGTCAGGCTGGCTCCAGGCAGGCCGGCATTCAGCAGGTGCAGTATCACATCCTGACACAAGGTGGAGCCAGTGCCATTGAGCTGGGTGGGAGTTCCGTTTAAGGTCAGTCTAAAGTCAAAAACATCAAAAAGTAAAGACTTGGTTGGAGGCAACTGATGCAATTCCAAGGAAGAAAAGACCAGGCAAAATATTTTACCTTCTCTATGGAATAGCTGATATTCAGCTAAGTATGGGAGAATGTTAAACGTAATTCAAAAATTTCCAAGAAGGAGCAAAGCTGGATTTGAAATTATGTTCATTTATTTAAAAAATATTTATTGAATGCAACTATGTGCCAGGTGCCATTTACAGTACAGCAGACAACAGAGCCAAAACCTTGCCCTTGGGGAAGATATTTTTCACAGATTAACCTCATTTTAGCAAAGCCATGAAACGAAGCAGAAATAATAGATAAATCTCCTTACTCACAGAACTACTTTGTTTTTTAAAAAAAATAAAATAAAAAGGCCCCTTTCCCAAAGATCTCTCAATCAAGTGAAGGTCATTTTTCGACTGCTATAATATGCTTTCTGGAAACCTTCTGGTTCTGACTTGTTACAGTATTATTTGTCCTGTCTACAGTATGGATTGTCCTGTAGACTAGAGCGTGCAGCCCCCAAATGAAGAACTCTCGATCTCGTGTGTATCACAGGAAAAGAGCTCTATAAAATATTCAACATAACATAGAGTGACATAATAAGTAACTATTTCAATGGCATCTCTACTGTCACATCTGCTACGGCTCAGGCACTGCCCCAGGCACTGCGGTTACTGTCAAGGTCCCCACTCTAACCATGGAATGCACGGCCAGGTGGAAGAAGGCACACACACTCACCTGAGCTAACTTTAGGCAATGACAGATACTATAAAGAAAGCACCCCCACCATCACCATCATCATCGTAACTGTGTTAAGTTTACTATGGCTGCTGGAACAAAATACCACGGACTGTGTGGCTTACACAATAGAGATTTATGTCCTCTCAGCGCTGGAGGCTACAGGCCAGGGTTGGTTCCGTCTGAGGCCTCTCTCCTGGGCTTGCAGACGGCCACCAGTGTCCTCACTTGTCCTTTCCTCCGTACACACATATCCCTTGTTTTTCTCCATGTGTCCAAATGTCCTCTTTCTACAAGGACACCAGTCAGATTGGAGTAGAGTCCACCCTAACCACCTTGTTTTGACTTAATCGCCTCTTTAAAGACCGTATCTCCAAATGAGGCTATTTTCTGAGGTACTGGGTATTACGGACATGACTTTTGGGGATACAATTCAGCCCATAACAACAACAATAATAATTATACTCCCACCACCCCATCCTCTTCTGACCACACTCTCTTGCCAGGACCACTGCACTAGCTCTCATACAACCGCTTTCTGCTCTTACCCTCAATCCACTCTGCTCACAGCAGCCAGAACAAGCTTTTAAAAATGAAAATCGTATCATGCAGCTTCCCTGCTTAAACCCCTGCACTAGCTTCCCACTGCACCGATAACCTAAACTCCTTTTCATGGCCTCTGAGGCTATACATAATTTGGCTGCTGACAACCTTTCTGACTTGACTTTAAGCCAATAAACCCGTATCACAGAATCTGGACTATTGTAGCTTTGTAGGAAACTTTGAAATCGGCAAATGTGAGTTCAATTTTGTTCTTGTGTTTCAAGATTGTGTGTGCCTATACTATGTTCCTTGTAGTTCCATATGAATTTTAGGATCATCTTGTCAATTATTAGGGGGAAAAAACACAGCTGGGATTTTGACAGTAGTTGTGTTAAATACTCCCCAAATTGGGGAGTGTTCCAATCCAGGTACACAAGACTGGGATAAGTTTCGACAAATTATAATTTACTAGAAAATTGGGCTTTTCTGCCTGATTTTCAAATTTGCCTGTATAGAGTTTGTACAAACCACTTTCTTGGGATATTTTAAAATTTCCTGTTTTGATGGTTATTTCCTCCAAGTTATGTGTGTATTTGTGCTTCTCAAAAAAAAAAAAAAGCCAGTAGTTCATCTTTTTTTAACCTTTTACAAAGAACCAGTGTTTCATTTTATTTACCAGTTCCTACTGTTTCCATTCTCCAGCCCCATTAATTGTGTTTTTATCTTCACTAACTCTTCCCTTCTGCTTTCTCTCAGTTTACCTTTTTACCCCTAGGTTTTTGAGCTGAATGTTCTATTCATTTTTTATGACTTTATTTCTCTTGATACAGGCATGTAATGAATTTTGATTTAGTTGTATCTCATAGATTCTGATGTCATTTCCATTTTCCTATCTCATTTCTATAATATTATATTTATTTTCTAAAAATTTTCAATTTCATTGTCCTAAAATTTCCCCTCTAACCTAAGAGTTATATACAGATTTTAAAATTATTTTCTAGGTTGAGCTCCAGATTTGGGTATGGATGAGATTTCCCAGGAAAGGGTATAAGTGAAAACAGGGGTGGAGATGAAATTCTGGGGCACATTAATAAGCCAAATAGAGGGATAGTTGTCCCCAAAAGGAGCTGAGGAGGGTAAGTTGGAGATATTGGATGAAAACAAAAGGTGATGTCATGGAAACAAGGGAAGACACAACTTAGGAAAAACAGACTGGGGTTGGGCAATAGAGGTAAAATTACAAATTGTGTGTTGAAGAATGAAAAGAGTGAAGGTTATCAATAAAAGCAAAATGCTTTTTATATTAAGATTCTTAACTATGAAAAGAAAGACCATAATAGGGTATTGGGAAGGGGGGCTATTGGGTAGAAGTTTTTTGTTGTTGTTTGGTTTTTGTATTATATGGAAGTGGAATATTTTTGAATAATGATGGCGGATTCACCATATAATTCTTTGTGCCCTCCCCCAACCTAGGCTGCTCAGCAGGCTACAGAGACCAGGATGAACGCCAGGGAAAGCTCAGTTATCAAAAGGGATCACTACTCTGTGAGGGCGTGGCCCTCAGGCTCTCCAGACCTGCCCCGTGGGGACTCCTTGCTGCCGCCTGGCTTTAGGCTGCGGGTTCCGGAGGGCCACTGGGTCCTGTTAGGTTGGAGGGCTCTCAGAGGCAGCTCTCTGCTGCTGCTCTTTTGCATGTAGCCCTGGACCCCCTGGGTTTGTGGGGTAGCTCCATTAGGCCACCCCACAGACACACTATTACCCACATGTTTTTCCAAGCTCCAATTAAGATTCCCTTGAGCAGAGTATGGGAATCCCTCTTGATCTATATCCTTGTTTATACATGCTATTGTTGGGACTTTGTGCCACTGAAGTTTATCCTGCAAGTCCCTGTTAACTGACTGTCTCTCTCTCTCTCTCTCTCTCTCTCTCTCTCTCTCTCTCTCTCTTTCTCTCTCTCTCTCTACTTCTCTCCCTCTCCCTCTCTCTCTATCTCACCCCCATCTCCATCTCTCTCTCTCGCTCTCTCTCTCTCTCTCTTTCTCTCTCTCTCTCTACTTCTCTCCCTCTCCCTCTCTCTCTATCTCACCCCCATCTCCATGTCTCTCTCTCTCTCTCTCTCTCTCTCTCTCTCTCTCTCTCTTTCTCTCTCTCTCTACTTCTCTCCCTCTCCCTCTCTCTCTATCTCACCCCCATCTCCATGTCTCTCTCTCTCTCTCTCTCTCTCTCTCTCTCTCTCTCTCTCTCCTTTTCTCCCTCTCCCTCTTCCTCCCTCTTTCTCTGCCTCTCTCCCCCACTCTCTCCCCGTCTCTCTCTCCCCCCTCTCACTCCTCTCTCTCTCTCTCCTCTCTCTCTCTCTCTCTCTCTCTTTCTCTCTCTCTCTCTCTCCTTCTCTCCCTCTCTCTCCCTCTCTCTCTCCCTCCCTCCCCCCCCTCAGGAGCTCCCTGGTGACTTTCATATGCACAGAGAACCCCTAGAAACCCCTGCTCTAATCCACGTGCCAACCTAGCTAGCATCCTATAGCCAGTTTTCTCTCTAAAAACCCAAATCTACTCTTTTCACTTCTCTGTATTTATGGATTTATATCGCCTACATAACAAAATCTAAACTCCTCAGGACAGCAAATAAGATAATTCACTGAATGACCCCCAACTCACCTGTCCACATTCATTTCCTAATAATTCCACACAATTAGTTTCATGCCCTCTGCTAGTGTTACTGACGCTGTACGGAGACAGAAGACAACGTTGTACACGTTACAGAACCTGAATATTAAATCCCTTTTGTCTTTATGAGTTTGTATCTTAGGAGAGACAAGAAATATAAGCTTTCAGTTGAAAACATAAATACTCTTAAAGTTAAGGTGATACTCTTAAGGTGAGCAAAGGAAGATGGCCTAAAACCAGCTCTCAGTGGAAAGTCAGAACTTATTTTTAAAATGCATTAGTCACTTTCAGAAAAAAAATTGACATTTGAGTGTCACTTCTGAGTAATTCAAAAAAATGAAACAGAAGAAGGCTATGGGTTAGTTGCTGGTGTAGCTGCCTTTAAATTAACCAAAAGCTTACTTGAATTACAGCACTCAAAGCCTGGCTTCCGGCCTAGTTTCATGGCTGCATTGTACAGGGCCATCTCTCAATGCTTGTTCTCTGAGTCCTTCAAAGGCAAAAAACATGAATTCCCATGTGCTCCTTGGGACCCAGCAAATGTAACCAAATCCTCTCCCTTTGACGGCCTCTTGAATAGCACCCATCTGAGTCCTGTCTTTCTCACCTATCCCCAGGGAAAGAATAGATTTAGGTATCTTGCCTTACTATCTCTGTCGATGCAATGGATGAGGTTTCTGTCACTTCCTCCATCTAGAATATAGGAAACCCTGAATTCCTTTGCTATAATTTACTATGTGAAGATGGAGTTACTTTCACTGTGTACAAGGTAGAACCACTAGTTACTAACCCCTGCTGCCCTTCTCACTCCACCCAAGGAAATCTGGAGCAATTTCAAACAACTCTTGCGCTTTCTTACGCAACTGTAAATGCATCGGATGTCCACAGCTTGTGATGTGTGCCGGAAGTCTTAAAGGGAGACAAACTTCAGGTCATGTTTGACAGAAGGAGCAAGACAGTGATGGCTCTTCCTCTACACCCCAACAGCCCTCTCTGCACAGGCCACCCTATCGACCAACTTCAGCTTAGGACCTAGCTCACCAAGATACCGAGGGCCCCAAACCCTTCCTTGGGTTCCTGTAGAGAAAATTCAATAATGCCACTCCAACATCCAGTGGCTTAATGCTGCAGACATGGAGGTGGCATTTAAGGAATAATTACTCCTTATATCATATTTCCAAATACACTAATGCCTTGGTTGGCAAGCATAATTCGTTCCGGAAACAAACTACTCATATTGCGCGACATCACTCGTTTACTATGTTAAAATGTATTAGAAATGTTTGCTCATCTTGCGGAACACTCACAAACCAAGTTACTTGCAATCTAAGGTTTCACTGTACATGCTTACAATACACTTGCATTAACTGAGAAAACCTAAAGATTATTCGGTCCCATGCCACCTGAAAGAACACGACCAACAGAACAATGACAGGGAGTCAGGTTTCCAAACATGCCTGCAGCCATCTGAGCACAGCGATATTCTTTTGGTTTGTGCCACCTCTATCTTTCAAAGCTAAAGAAGATACTGCCATGAACTCTGCTGTTATGTATTTGCATTAAGTCTTCCACAATTAATAGAACTGACACTTTTCCAGTGTATCTAATATTTTATTTCCTACGTTAGGGAGAACAGATTGGGGCTGCATGAGTATGAACCCAGAAGCCACAGAGGGTACACACCCAGAGGCCACAGGAATTGTAGGCCCAGAGGCCCCAGGGAGTACACTCCTTGAGACCCCCAATCCGTAGCCTCTGACCCACAGTTTTTGTAGTCATACAGCAAAATTTGCACATGATCTAGACAATACAATACGTACAACAGACAGAGACCTATAACGCAGAGTCAACCAAAGTAGGCCTCCGAAGATATCAAATATAGAAAGGGTCTTCTTTGTCACAACAGCCAATTAACATGGAAGCCTGAATTCAAGGGTTATTCTTCTGTCACAATACTATCCTATTAATCAGCCTGGGACATAGTTTACTGGGATACCCAGGGCCCCACCCCTTTGTGATGCCCCCCAATACACTAAATCTTAGGATATTTATGCACTTAGACTAAGATTGAACTAGAAAGCTACATCTATTCCAGGCTCATGAATGCTACTGAGAAGCCATAAAAATGAACTTCATCACAGGTTTGATCACATCCCATGTGAACAGTACCAGAAAAGTAAGCAACCATTTAAGGGAAAAAAAAAAAAAATGGGGGGTGTGGGGGAGAGGGGTAAGAAAATAGTATATATGCATTTCCTTGTAAATGCATAAAATATTTCTGGAGTGATCCCTAGAAATTAGTACTTTAGTTACTAGTACTTTGGAGCAGCTCTGGAAGGCTGGTGCAAGGGGGTTAGAGGGATTTTTCTCTATATTCTGTTCTCTGAATTTTTAACCATGTAAGTGTATTATCTGTTCCAAACAATTTTTTTAAGTTTATTCCCCTTTCCTGATTAATCTTTGCATATTATGTAACTAAGATCCACTACTCTCTCACACATCTTACTTCCCCCTTTAACATTTTTAACAAACTCCTCTTCCAATCTCAATCAGAGTGGATTTCTGTCTTAGTCGGCTGGGGTTGCTATAACAAAGTACAGTAATACCTTGGTTTGCAAGCATGATTCGTTCCAGAAACAAACTACTTGTATTGCACGACATAGCTCGTTTACCATATTAAGATGTATTAGAAATGTTTGCTTGTCTTGCAGAACACTCGCAAACCACGTTACTCGCAATCCAAGGTTTTACTGTACCATAAACTGAGTGCTTATAAACAACAAACATTTATTTCTCACAGTTCTGGAGGCTAGGAAGTCCAATATCATGGACCAGACATATTTGGTGTCCAGTGAGAACTCACTTCCTAGTCTTTTCGCTGTGTCCTCATGTGGTGTCAGGGACAAGCTAGCTTTCTGGTCTCTTTATAAGGGTGTTAATCCCAACCAGGATGCCTCCACCCTCATGGCCTAATCACCTCCCAAAGGCCTAACCTCCAAATATTATAATAGGGGTTAGAATTTCAACATATGAAACTTGGGGGGGACACAAACATTCAGATTATATCAGTTTCTTATTTATGCCTCCAGCATGCTACTCTCAGAATTTAATTATGTAGATTGAGATACCCTATCTCCCAACAAAAAAAAATATCTTCCTCCTTAGGAAAAAGTAATAAAAAAGACCTTGGGCTTACAGGATTCATTTTTTTGCAGTCTAGGAAAGGGATAAAGTTTTTGAACAATTCCACATTAATAATTTTAGCCGTGGGCCGGCCGAGTGGCGTGGTGGTTGAGCGCTGGCTTGGGAGGCCGGCGCCCCGGTTTGGGTCCCACATGTGAGGGCCAGTGATATTGCCCTCAAAAGAAAAAAAAAAAAAAAGAACAGGGACTTGTTGTCTTGTTCCCTGAAAAAAAATAATTTTAGCCCTGACAAAATAGTAGCATCATATTATAAAGAACTCAAATTTACAAAATTAGGAGACATGTAATATTATGGTATGTACCTGTGAGCAATTTTTTGTGTGAATTTTTCTTATTTTAATAGATATAATTAATACTACTACTTGTTATAGTATTACTTTAAATTTTCCTTATTTGTAAAAATATATTTATGGCTCTCGAATAATTTATAAATTGTTGTGAGGGACAGGACAGGATTGGCTCTTCCGTCTCAAAAGTTTGCTGACCCCTGGCAAAAAGTGCTATACCCTGAAGCCATTAAAAATTATGGTATAAATTTATAAGATATCAATCAAGTACAAAATATTCAAATATAAAGCAAACACTTTAAACATAAAAGAACTAAGGGGAAAATACCCATGAGCACTTTCTGAAAAAAAACCTGACAAGAGTATCTAGCCCAGGGGTTGGCAAACTTTTGAGAAGGAAGAACCAATCCTGTCCTGTCCCTCACAACAATTTATAAATTATTCGAGAGCCATAAATATATTTTTACAAATAAGGAAAATTTAAAGTAATACTATAATAAGTAATAGTATTAATTATATCTATTAAAATAAGAAAAATTCACACAAAAAATTGCTCACATGTACATACCCAAAGAGTCGCATGTGGCTCAGTTTGCCAACCCCAGATCTAGACAATAGAAATCAAAATAAGGATTCAAGGATGGAGGGGAAATGGTAATTAGCAGTAATTCCATTCAAATACAAGAAAAATGTACTAAAATTTTTTGTGAATATTAAACAAAGTATGAATATTCTACATTGTCAACATAAAAATAATAATATAAAAAGTGAAGGGAATTTTTAAAGTGCTAATATTCTCATCTTCCACAGCAAGGAGTCAACTGGTATTTTTTCCTTCCATCCCTTTCTTCCTTCTTCCTCTTTTTATTAATTCCCCACCCTTCTATCCATTTATCCTACTACACATAGATTAAAAGAGGTCTAGAATTATAGTTTCCTAACATTAACAATTGTTATTTCAGAGAGATAGAATTTGGAATGATTTTTTTAAAACTTCTTAGGTGATTCTTTTAATCACAGTTCATCAAAAGGGCTATTACAGGGCCAGCCGAGTGGCTCAGTTGGTCAAGAGTGCGAGCTCTGAGCAGCAGGATCACCAGTTCCATTCCCACATGGGCCAGTGTGCTGCACCAGAGCTGAGCTGCTGCTGAGCTGCCAACAGGAGGCAGGATGGCTCAGCTGGTGATAGGAGCACGTGCTCCTAAAAACAAGGCTGCCAGTTCGACTCCCACATGGGATGGTGGACTACACCCACCCGAAACTAAGATTGAACACAGCACCTTGAGCTGAGCAGCCGCAAGCTGCCAGCGGGCGGCCGGATAGCGACTGGCGCCCTCCATAATGAAGACTGAAGGAAAACAACTTGGCTGTTCCCCTTCCCTAATTCCCCAATAAAATCTTTTTAAAAAGTGGGGGGGACTATTACAAGCAAATCAAAGGGCTATTTACAAAGTAACTGGAAAATGAGACAGTGAAAAGACAATTTAAAAATATTGATTTCTATATGCAATTGTGAAATATTTCAGAAAAAATACAAAAAAAAATATAACAGCCATACATCCAATATCAAGATTTAACAGATGTTAACATTTTGCCACATTTGCTTCAGATTTTTTTTCCCTAACAATAAAACATTGCAGAAAGAGCTGAAGTCCCTTCTCCCTCCATCTTCAGATGCGACCACTATTCTGAGGTTAATGTTGACCAGGCACATTTCTGGATTCATAAACAACACACACTATTATTTTGTGTGTTTAAAATTTAAATATCATAATGTTTGCTTCCTTCTGTAATTTTTTTAACACAACATTATTTCTGAAATTTATCCAGGTCACACATGTAGTCATAGTTCATCTTTCCTTTCAATCATATGTGTGAACTACCATTGCACGAATAAACCCCAGTTCTTACAATTCCTTCCCTATCAGGGGGTCAGTGGGTCCAACAGTCCCATTCCTCTTCTCTAATATGTTTTCCATTGCACAAATGCAGACCGATTTACTTATAGTTTTTCAAAGGCTCTTTGAATAGCCTCAAGCTTTTTCAGATAATAACTGTTAGGCGAAACTGTCCAAGCAATTTCTCCACAGTGCTCACACTTTCTACTACCTGACAAAAATGAATTGTGAAATGTTGTATTAACTTAATTCAAAAATATTATTAAATGTGAAAAAGTAGACATAATATTTACGGCATCATCATCCCACTTAGAAAGAGTTATTTCTAATCTATTGCAAAGAGCTTCTTATTACCTACAGCTTATTGAATTTTAGAAAAGACATAATATACTGAAGGTTCCTGCCAATTGCTTAAGAAACTTAAATCTTCTTATCAGTGAACGAGATGAATATTGGGTGTTGTGTGCCTCAGAGACTCATGCTGAGTTGAGATGGAAGCAGTGAAAAAGAGAATACTTGGGGGTCCTGGGCTGTGAACAATTTGCTTAAAGACTAAGAAAATATTAGAAAATCTCCTATAGATGAGGTAGGTAGAACACAGAACAGTCCAGAATACTAAGAATAAGGTCACTCTGGATGTGGTTGGGGAAACGGAAAGCCCAGCACTTTTCTTTCAGGATTGGACCCTATTCCTCTAGCTCACTAAGTTCTTGAGTATCAATCTGTTCTGGAATTGATTAGAATGGAGTATTAAAAATATATATAAGGTGATCTGACCTCATTCAAACCTCATTCATGTTTTTTTTCACTTGATACTCTAATACTCTTGTGGCTTAAGTGATTCAGGTGATTATTATTTCCATTTTATAGGTAAGGAAAATGACATAAAAAGAGGGTAAGACATAAAAAAAAAATCAATGATAGAATGAGCACAGATTCTACTGGTTTCTAGTGTACTTTTATTCTGTTAGAGCCAAAGATGAAAAACACAGATTACAAAAAAACTAGATTTGTTTGTGAATAGAATTTGAGTGACTATAATGTTAAATTTATGAGCTACATGGAAAAAGCTTCTGTACTTCAGAGGAACTCCTTGTGGGATGTTTTGTTTTTTTGTTTTTTGGGGTTTTTTTGTTTTGTTTTGTTTTACCAAACTACCTTTATTCAGGGTAACTTATATTTAATCTATTAAAACTACTCCAATGACTTTTGATTGTTTCCAAAAATTAAATCCATACTCAAGAGGTATGTATTTTGACTTTTTTTTTTAAATTTCGGAATGCCAGAAAGTAAAAATAGTCAAAAGACAGATGGCATACATTTTATAGACTAAGATCTTTATAATATATAAAAAAGACAAATAATTGGATTTTTTAAATGGGGAAAGGTCATGAACTGGTCAAGGAAATAAAAGGAAATACAAATCCTTTTAGACATATGGAAAAGATGTCCATAATTAGAGAAATGAAAATTAACAGTGAGTTTCCATTTTCACACAACAAATTGGCAAAAATCCTGAAGTTTGATAATGAACTTTGTTTAAGAGGGAGTAGAGAAGCAAGCATGCTCATACAATGAAATGAGAGAATGTATTGTCAAGATAAGAACACCAATCAAAAATCTTCATGCACTTTGACATATTTCCAAGAATTTATCCTACAGAAAAATTCTCACTTTTGCAAAATAATATGCATACTAAGATATTCTCTACAACATGGACTATTATAGCAAAAGCCTGGACACAACCTAAATATCCATTGATGGGAGATTAATTCAATATATTCAGATTCATTCATGCAACGAAATGAGGAAGCTCTTTATGTACTAATAAAGAATTATCACAAAGATATATTGCTCAGTGAAAAAAGTAAATGCAGAATGGTTTATACAGTCTCTCACCACTTACGTTAAAAATACACACATATCGTATAACTCAACATCAGAAAACAAACAATCCAATAAAAAAACAGGTAAAGGACTTGAAAAAACATTTCTCTAAAGAAAATGTACAAATGGCCAATAAACACATGAAAACGTGGTCAACATCAACAGTCATTAGAGAAATGAAAATCAGAACCACTACGAAATACCACTTTACACACATTAGGATGGTTATTTTAAAAAACAAAAATCAGAAAATAACAAATGTTGGAGAGGATGTGGAGACATTTTTTTAAAAAAGCTCTATGTGCTTTGCTGGTGGGAATGTAAAATGGTGTAGCTGCTGTGGAAAATAGTATCGTGGTTGCTCAAAATATTAAATACAGAGCTACGATCCAGCAATTCTACTTCTAGGCGTACAACCAAAAGTAGTAGAACCAGGGACTGGAACAGATATTTGTACACTGATGCTCACAGCACACTATCCAAACAGCCAAAAAGTGATAACAACTTAAATGTCCATGGACAGACAGATGGATAATCAAAAGTATGGTGTATACTCACAGTGGAATATTATCCAGCCTTAAAAAGGAAAGAAATCCTGACACACGCTACAAAATGAGTGAACCTTGAAGGCATTATGTTATGGGAAATAAGCCAGACACAAAAGGACAAATGTTGTATGATTCCACTTACCTAGAACAGTCAAATTCATAGCAATAGAAAGCAGAATGGTGGTTGCCGGGAGTTAAGGAGACGGGGGGATGGGGAGATAGTGTTTAAAGGGGGCAGAGTTTCAGTTCAGAAAGATGAAAAAGCTCTGAAAATGGATGGCAGTAATGTGAATATACTTAATGTCACTGAACTGTATACTTAAAAATGGTTAAAATGCTAAATTTTATAGAAAGACAAATACCATGTGATTTCATTTATATGTGGAATCTAAAAAACAAAATAAACAAACAAACAAAACAGAAACAAACTCATAGACACAGAGAACAAACTGATGGTTGCCAGATGGGAGGGGGGTTGGGGGATAGATGAAAAAGGAGAAGGGATTAAAATCTACAAATTGTCAGTTATAAAAACAGTCACAGGGATGTAAAGTGCAGCCCAGGGAATGTAGCCAGTAATACTGTAATAACTATGTCTGGTGTCAGATGGGTACTTGATTTATAGGGAGATCACTACATAAGTTATATAAATGTCTAATCACTATGTTGTATACCTGAAACTAATATAATGTTGCATGTCAACTGTAATTGAAAAATTTTTTAATTAAAATAAAAAAATTAATTGCATAACCAGTGTGTATAAAGTAATTTTCCAAGCTGAATCAAATATTAAACTTTTAAATAGTTTTTTTAAATGTTAAATTTTGCTATGTATATTAATATTTTGCTATGTATATTAATAATAAAAAATACACATACACACACACACACCCATTTGCATGGACTATCTCTGGAGGAATTAGAAACTTATAACAAATTTTGCCTTTAGAAAGGGGAAGTGGATAGCCAGGAGTTAGAAATGAAGAGATTTGCCTATCACTATATATTCTTTTCACCTTTCGAATTTTCTCCCATGTAAATAGATTATCTATTCAAAACCTTAATTTTCAATCAATCTTGTTGACTGAAATCTGAACACAGAGCAGGAAAATGTATATGTCAAAAATGTATTATGTCCTATATTTTGTATAAGGCAAGATAAAAATTCTCCTAAATAATGATTTTGAAAACTTTACTCAATGTGTTTCAAGATTCCAACTTTCAAAAACTATTTAACAAGGAAAACGAACTGTTTCAGAACGTAAAAGATCAAAACAGGACACAAAGAAATAAGTAAAAATGGTTTTAAGAGAGAATTTTGTTATGTACAATATAAATTGCTAATCCAGATTAAATAGAGGAAAAATAAATCTAAATTATTTACTACAAGAATATAAAGTGGAATGATAGTACCTAATATTGTCCTAAGCTTTAAATCCCAAGCTAATTTGATCCAAGCTAATAATGTTCTAAGAGCTTTAAAAATGTACACTGACAACAGTGGTTCTCAAGCTTTTTGGTCTTAGAACCCCTTTTACACTCTTAAAAATTCGCACCAAGTGCCGTGTTGGTTAAGAGTTGGCTTGGGATGCCAGCTCTGAGCAGAAAGGCCCTGGTTTGGATCCCACATGAGGGCCAGTGATGCTGCGCCCTCTACAGCTAAGATGGTGAACAACAGCTCCACCTGGAGCTGGGCTGCTGTGAGTCACCAGCAACAGCGTAGGCTGCAGTGGGGCTGGCCAGCAGCTGGCATGCGCTTTCCTGAGCTGCCATGAGCAGCTGTCCAATGGCCAGCGAGCGAGCGACTGACTCAGCCGGGAAGAACGCAATGATGATACCAACACAGGCCAGTGAAGCGAAGTCCTCCACAACTAGACTGAAGAACGAAAGGAAAACAACTTGTCTGTTCCCTTTCCCTGATTCCCCAATGCTGTTCCTCTCCTCCAATTCCCCAATAAAATCTTAAAAAAAAAAATGATTGAGACGCCCCCCCCGAGAATCTTTTAATATGAGTTATATCTAAATATTAGAAATTAAAACTCAAATTCTAAAAACATTTATTACTTCATTTAGAAATATTGGGTTGTTGGAAAAGTCATGACGTATTTTTTTCTGTTTTTCGTTGCAAAAATGAGTCATGACATTTCCGACAACCCAATAATTTAAAAACCCATTATCTGTTTACATAAATCACATAATTTTCATGAAAATAAACTAAATTTTCCAAAATAAAAAACCTTAATTAGAAGAAGGGCGCCATTTTACATGTGTGCAAATCCCTTTCATGGCTGGCTTCAGAGAAGACAGCTGGATTCTCCTACATGTTTCTGCAAACAATCTGTTACAACATCACACATCATGTAGCTTTCAAAAAACCCTAACATACACTTGTGAAAAAATGAAAATTAAAATAGCAAATACTGTCTTTGATTTATGATGAAAATAGTTTAGACTTCACAGACCCCTAGAAAGGGTCTTTGGGGTCTCCAAACCATGCTGTGAGAACTACCGGTACTTAGACCAATCCTATGAGAAGAATGTGAAAACTGAGGCACAAGGGAGAATAAATAAGTTACTCGCAGTCCCAAAGCCAGGACTGGGCCCCAGGAAGTCTGATTCAGACCTCAGGGTATCCCCTGGGAGGAGGACGAAAGCAGCATGTAACCGTTTACATAGTGATGGGAAACCCACTGGCTGCCGGGCAGTCACAATGACAGGCCTCCCCTCTATCTGTTGTGATAAAATTTCCAATTATTATAAACCTTTCAGTGTGTACAAAGCAGAGGTAAGGGGAGGCAAGAGCAGAAGAATGGAGGCATAGATCCTACAACTTCTATTATACTCATGAAAAATCCTCTACTTTTGCTTTTTTTTGTTTCTGGTCTCAAGCTATCCTTTGTTTCCTGTTCTCCATTCTAGATCTAGCAGTACTCATTCTTGTCTTTCTCTCATCTTTTTATGTTTTTTTGTTTGGGTTCTATTTGTTATTTTACTTGGGAAGTGTATCACTGCTTAAGCAGTATATATCTTCAAGTTGCTGTCCTTTTGTTCTTCAGTCTGGTTGCGGAGGACGTTGCTTCACTGGCCCATGTTGGTATTGTGATCATTGCGCTCTTCCCTGATGAGGCAGATTGATTGCCAGCCATTGAACGGCTGCTCACAACAGCTCATGGCAGCTCATGTCAGCTGCCGGCCACTCACTCTGGCTGCTGGCCACTCACCATAGCTCATGGCAGCCTACTGCAGCCCCACTGCAGCCTACGCCTTTGCTGGCGATTCACGGCAGCCCAGCTCCAGGTCGAGTTGTTGTTCACCATCTTAGCTGTAGAAGGCGCAGCATCTCTGGCCCTCAGGTGGGATCTGAACCCAGGACCTGCTGTTCAGAGCTGGCATTCCCAAGCCAACTCTTACCCAACGCTCCACTCGGCCGGCCCAGCCATATACATCTTTCTGTGTGTAATCTCCCACTTATGGCTTGATAACAAATACCTATTTATTTTAAAAGAAAATTCCATTCATTCGCTCAACAAATATTTACTGAATGACGACTATGTGTCTAGCACTAAAGCTAGAAGTTTTTCTGACTCACAGAATTTTCAGGTTGGAATAGGCAATGTGGACATATTCTTTTCACCAGATTATAAAGAAGAAACAGTTTTGACCTAAAACAATAGTTAGCAAAGACCTTATATAGGGCACAGGGAAGTGAATACTTTAATTAGCATAATAAATCCAAGGAATGTAAAAAGAAAAGAGCCCTCTTTTATTTTATGAGTTGTATCAGTATTTTAGAATATGAATAAAGAAAGTATTTCCAAACCTCACATCCACTGTATTATTCGCCTCATGGTCAAACACTTCAAAAGCATCTCTGATTTTTTTGTGCAATTCTGTCACTGCTATCTCTGCAAAAGACAAAATAAGTAAAAAATCATTTTACTTTAATTCTGAATTTGAAAGAAAAATTTCAATAAACTAGGAATTCTTAATAGGGAAGAATATGCAGAACTCTTTACCAATCTTCTTACGTATCATTTAGCATGTTTAACTTCCGATGGAGATCTCAAAAAATGGAACAAACTTTTTTTCTTTTAACTATTTTACTGAGGAATAATACATATACAATTAAGTATCAAAAGTGCACTGATCTTAAGTACACAGCTTCATGAGTTTTCACTTATGTGTTTAGTCATGGAGCCACCACCCAGGTCAAGATACAGAACCCCTCTAGCACAGCCTACCCTCTACCTCAACTAGTGTGGGGACGGTCCTAGCCTGAGAGGTGGGGGGACCCAGGGCCACAGAGCTGCCTGTGGGCACTAGTGTGCCCACCTGCCTCGCTTTAGTCTAACCTGGGGGTGAGAGGCATATAAAAGTCACATGTGCCACTCCCTCAAAGAGCTTTCAGGCTGGTTTTGAGACCAAGAGTCATTTATTCAATAAATATTTACTGTGTACCTACTGTCAGGTAGGTAGTAAGGTTAGAGCAAGTAACAAAATACACAAAAATCCCTGCCTCCATGGAGTTACTTTTATTGGGGAAGATGCATAGCCAAACCCCTAACTGTAGACATTTAGGTTGTTTCTGATCTCGTTGTTATAATTATTCTTTAGTGATCGATCTTGCCTAATTCATCCTTGGCATTTGTCTTCTTACCTCACTGAAATACAATGAGTTGAATATAGCTGAATTTGTGTGGGATACTGGAAAGGTTCTTATTACTCATAATAGTACCTTGGGAAAATCTCATTGTCACTGCATAAAGCTTATATTTGCTTTTTAAATTTAAGATCATTTTTAAAGTGCATTCATTATCTTTTATTTTTAGGTAGTCACTTCTGTTGAGATGTCTTATCATCCTATAAAGTTTAGAAATGTAGCCCTTGAGGAGCTTCCTGGTTGATGAACACGTGGCGGTCCTGGGAGAGTATGGCACCCAGTGGGCCCTTCCTCCATTCCTGGCCCCTCGGCATCTCCTCCATGGGGCTGTTCCTGAGTTAGAATCTCAGCAGGAACATCAGCAGCTGTTTAGTCCAATGCTCGATTCAAGTTACGGATACTTCCTACAACATGCATGATGTATGGTTCTCCAGCCTTTGCCTGATCACCTGTGCAGGTAGAAAACCATCCCAGGCAGCCTACCTCAAAGCTGGACAGTTCTATTGTAAAATTTGTCCTTACACTGTGCTAGTGTCACATTCCTAAGTCAAATGTAAATGGTGTTCATATTATCCAAAAATTCTTTAGAAGGGAATTACTTTTTTTTTTTTTTAAGATTTTATTGGGGAATTGGGGGAAGAGAACAGCGTTGGGGAATTGGGGAAGGGGAACAGACAAGTTGCCCTCCTTTTGTTCTTCAGTCTAGTTGTGGAGGACATAGCTTCACTGGTCCATGCTGGTATTGTGATCATTGCGCTCTTCCCGGCTGAGGCAGTCTCTGGCCAGCCATTGGACGGCTGCTAACCGCGGATGACGGCAGCTCATGCCAGGTGCTGGCCGCTCACACTGGCTGCCCGCCACTCACGGTAGCTCATGGCAGCCCACTGCAGCCCCTCTGCAGCCTACCTCGTCGTCAGCAACTCACGGCAGCCCAGCTTCAGGTCGAGCTGCTGTTCACCATCTTAGCTGTAGAGGGCGCAGCGTCACTGTCCCTCATGTGGGATCTGAACTGGGGCTCTGCTGCTCAGAGCTGATGCCTCAAGCCAGCTCCTAACCAACAAGCCACTCAGCCGGCCCCTTCTAATTTTTCATCTTAATGTAAATACAAGATATATGCACTCCAGTGTGTATGCAACAGAATACAATGGGTTGTGGGAAGAGAACATCACAACTTCCATTTGGGCGGGGAGGGAGTAGAAGAGGGAGAGAGAGAGAGAAGAAAAAGAAGGGGAGGGAAGAGGATGGGAGAAAATCATCTTTTTCTGGAGGTTTGGTGAATACTCGATTCTATTTTCTTCTATAATTTAAAAATATATTTACTCTTTAATCCATCTGAAACTTATTTTGACTTCATTCAAAGTGAAAAATTAATGTCTAATCTTAGCTTAGCACATTAAGTCCTCATTTAATGTTATCAGTAGGTTCTTGGAAACAGCTACTTTAAGCAAAATGAGGTATAAAGAAACCAACTTTACCCTAGGCTAACTGACGTAAACAAGAGTTAGGTTCCTAGGGCATATTTCTGGCCCCCCAAAATCACCAAATCAAAACCCTTCTAATAGTAAACATTGAAATACATGTGAGCTATGCATACATTTAAGAAAGATTAATAAAAATAAGTATAATTCTTTTCCATCCTGCTGATTCCAGTGTAGTGTCACAGGTGGCAGGAGTCTCTCCTCGCAGCTCAGGGTGCTAGGCAGGACCTACCCTGACGCAATGTCCTCCCATCGCAGGGCCACTCACACCCACACTCACTCAGACAGGGACAAAGGAGACACGATCAACCTAATGTGCACATCTTTGGGATGTGGGAGGAAACCCAAGTTCCTGCAGAAAACCCACGCAGACGTGGAAGAACGTGCCAAGTCCACACAAACAGTGGCCCCAGTGCAAAATCGATTTTCTTTCATCAGTATTGTAATGAAACAACATTGAAGGAAACAATATTATTTGAGGACCTGCTGTAATTTATAATTTACTAAGCACTTGATTTCTTTCCTCCCATTTTATAATGTGTTATACTGTTATGGTGTGTTATGGGATGAAGACTCCTTCTATTGATTGTCTATTCTATTGATTCCATTCTGATTTGAATGTCTAGCATTATGCAATTACCATACTATTTTATTTAATGCCACTGTATGGTCTTTCTTAGGAATGTTCATTAATAATCTCACCTGTTTCTTCTTCCAAATAAAATTTACAAATCCAAATAAAATTTAGAAATTTCAAATATTAAACTACTACTGGGAGTTTTACTGCCATTACAATGAAGCCATACATTGAAAAAAATTAACATTTTAAAATAGTTTTCATATCTAAGAGGTATATATTAAGTATATATCCCTTTTTATATCTCTAAATATTACATATTATGGTTTTCCTCATATAAGACACACACAATCCTCCAAGAAGATTACGCCTGAGTATTTTATAGGTTTTCTAGATATTGCAAGGGAATCTTTTTTTAAACCCTGTAATTTCTGCTAGTTGAGGTAAATATTGGGGTATTTTCTCAATTAATCTTCTTGTTTTGTTGTTTTGTTTTGTTTTGTTTTGTTTTGTTTTGTTTGTTGTTGGCAGTGTCACTGGCCCTCCATATGTGGGACCGAACCGGGGCCACTGGCTTCCCAAGCCAGCGCTTAACCACCGCGCCACTTGGCCAGCCCCTCTATTAATCTTATATCTACCTTATATCCATCCAATCTTATTTTTTCTACTAATCTTTTTTCCTGAAAATTTTTACTAATTATAATCCTTTTTCAACTGTTTACATGTTCTGATAATACATTTTGTCTCTTCTTTCCAAAATTTATACTTATTTCTCCTTCTTGACGTATTGCACTGACCAACTTTAATGTATAAAGTGGTAATGATAATCCTTGTTTTTAAAAAGATTATCATTTAATAGATTAGAACATTAGTGTTTTACCAGTAAATATAATGCTGACTTATGTTCTGAAATAGGTATTACTTATAATTTAAGGCAGTATTCTTCCATTCCTATGTCTAAGTTTTTATATTAAGAACAGGCACTAACTTTTGACAACCTCTTACCAATATTTTCTAAAGTCTGTTCTGTTTCATATGCATTTCTCAAGATGCTTCTCAACAAAAGACTTCAATGATTAAAAATGTCTGGGAAATTCTGAATATTATATTCTCCTTTTGGAGATTTATAACACATATAATCATATTAAAGGCTTTGGGAAGTTCTATTGCAAAGAGCCTTGCTAACTTTAGCACAGCATTTTCCAAATGTATTTGATCATGGAATCTCCTTTCTCTATCATCTGTCAGGAATAATTAATATCTTAGTTGAAATCTGGGGCTGCCCTAACTCAGGAATCCTCGCCCACCTGACATCAGTATATGTGAATAGATTACAGGGGACCCAAAAATACTAATCCTCTAGCTCTCACTGTGGCCAGAAGTGGAGCAGCTGAACACATCTATTCCAGGGCTTCCCAGAAGGAGGCTCAAAGCAGGATCTGATAGCATGCCCCTTGATGTGCACAGGTGGTGAGCACAACAAAATGCCATCAGACACCCACTGCTCCCCGTTGCCAAGAAGGCAATCTACCACTTGGGCTCCTATTTCAGAAGCCAGATACTAAATGCACCACTGCCGACCATGGAAAAGGAACCGATGGAGGTACTGGAGACGTTCATGTTCCAGATGCCCAGGCAGCGTAATGCGCGATCAGCTGGGACTGAGGGAGCTCATGGCTCTGGGAAGTAGCCCCAAAGCTGCATCTTCACACCTATCAGCCACTTCTGGCCCTCTGCAGCTGATGTGCCTTTAGTAGCAGCCAAGCTGGCTGCATGACAACACATGCATGTTACATAAGTTAAACTTTTATCATTATTTTTAAATAATCAATATGAAAAAGTTCAACTGGATGAAAAACCATTTGCATTAGTACAAAATTTTCTAAGTTATATTTGTCAATTAAATGGTGAGTTTTCAGATTGCATAAATATAATTTCAAGTCTTACAACTTTTTAATGGTTGAGAAAAATGCTTTTATGTTTTTGCATGAGCAAAACTTCTCACTGGTGATAAACTATCAAAAATTGAAGAGATCATATTAAAAACTTTAATAAGAATTGAGTATACCCATTTCTAGTATAAGATCTGGTATTGAAAAGTATTCTGGGAAGCAACCTCAAGTTCTTTATTAAAAATTTTAAACATGTTTGGAACTTTTATATAAATGCATCATTTAAAAATTTCCTGGAGCCGGCTGAGTGGCTCAGTTGGTTAAGAATTGATTTAGAGAGCAAGCTCTGAGCAACAGGGCCGCTGGTTGGATTCTCACATGGCCCAGTGAATGCTGTGCTCTAGCTGAGCTGTTGCTGAGCTGCCAACAGGTGGCAGGATGGCTTAGCAGGTATAACAATAAGGTTGCCTATTCAATGGTGGGCTACATCTGCCGGCAACTAAAACTGAACTTGGCACCTTGAGCTGAGCTGCCACCCAAATGGCTCAGTGGATAGGGAGTACTCTCTTAACAACAAGGCTGCTGGTTCGACTCCCACATGGGATGGTGGCTATGCCCACCTGCAACTAAGATTGAACACAGCACCTTGAGCTTAAGAGGCCATGAGCTGCAGACTGGAAGCCAGATGTCAACTTGGTGCCCTCCACAACAAAGACTGAAGAACAACAACTTGGCTGGTCCCCTCCCCCAATTCCCCAACACTATTCCCCTCCCCTAATTCCCCAATAAAATCTTTTAAAAAAAAAACAAAACAAAAATTTCCTAATACTCTTGTTTTATTTTCTTATAAAAATTATAAAGGAAATGGAATGAATTTTTTTCATTAAGCTCTATATGGATGCTTCCAATCTCTCCCAGTTGTTACCCCAGTATGCCATACCAACATTATTTTCCATGTACATGTTTTGAAGTGATAAAAGTTGGGGAATCACCACCTCTCTAACTGGCGTTTATTCTTCTTGGGTCACCTAACTCAGGGCTCTCCATTGCAGTTCACAGTCCCTTATTCCTAGCCTGTTATATTTTTTCCAACTCTTTTAATTAAGAAAAATTTCAAACATACAAAAAAGTTGAAAGCTTGGTATTGTAAACAACTCTGTGTCCACCACCTGCATTGAACTATTGTTAATATTCTGCCATTTGTTACTTCCTCCCTATGTCACTGTCTATAAATAAGCTGCAGACATTACCATACTTCATCCCTAAATACATCAGCATGCGTCTCCTAAAATTCAGGACATCCTCCTGCATAGTCCCAATATAATTATGACATTCTTAAAAATTCACTAAGATTATCTAATATCTATTCAACTTTTAAATTTCTCCAATTGTACTACTTCAACTTTTTCTTTTTCAACCTAAACTCTAATCAAAGGTTATGTACTACATTTGGTTTTTATATACATATATCTTTTGGTCTCTTTTAAACTAAAACAGCCCATCTTTCCATAACCTCCTCTCCTCACCCCACCCTAACACCCACCTCCATTAATTAGCTTGTTAAAGAGACCAAGCTATGCGGCGTCTTACATAATGTCCTACATTCTGGACTTGTCTGAAAGTTTCCTTGTTTCACCCTCATGTTAAAAACTACTATCCATTAAGTTTCATTCCTTCACAACGTTATCACCTGCCACTTCTTGTCATTGCTGTTTGCCACAATTTCTCTGATTACTGTCCTCCGAATTTATCATCCCAACTGAGTTTCCAACAACCCATCCTCACAGTTCTGTATGATCATCATACCTGTTGATTCTACTTATTAAACACACTGCCTCTGCTTAAATTTAGACCTTCATCACTTCTGGCCTAGATTAATAGTCACTCCCTGTCTTTCTGCCTTCAGTCTACTTTCCCTCCATACCTATTCCATCATCCTTCAAACCACAGCCCACTTTGCTAAGATGATCCTTCTAAAATGAAAACTTGCTCATATGACTCTGGTTTAAATCCTTCAATGATTCTTAAAAAAAATAATAACAAAAGTGGAATATTACTTTGCCTTTAAAAACAATAAAATTCTGACACATGCTACAAAATGGATGAATCTTATAGGCATTAACGCTACATGAGATAAGCCAGATACCCAGGACAAATATTATATGATTCCATTTATATGAGGCACCCAGAATAGTCAAAGTCACCAAGACAGAAAGCAGAATGGTGGTTGCCAGGAGCTGGGAGGAATAGGAAGTTATTGTCTAATGGGTACAGAGTTTCTACTTGGGATGAAAAAAAGTTCTGGAAATGGATAGTGATGGTGGCTCCACAGCCCTGTGAATGTACTTATAGCACTGAATTGTGCACTTAAAATGTTTTTTTTTAAATTATTGATTAATATATACATATTTATCATTATTTTCTATTTATTGCCCTGTTTGTTGTTCCTATTTTTGTCTTCCACCCTTTTTCTGCCTTTTGTCATTTTAATTGAGCATTTTATATGAATCCATGTTCTGTCTTTTCTTAGCATATCAGTTATACTTTCTTTCAGTAGTTGCCCTAGAGTTTGCAATATACATTTACAACTAATTCAAACCCACTTTCAAATAATACTATACTCCTTCATAGGTAGTATGAGTATCTTAGAATAACAAAATAATCCTAATTCTTACCTCCCATCCCTTGTATCACTGCTGTCATTCATTTCACTTATACATAAACATACATATATGTACATATATACATAAGATACATACACACATGTATAGATACATGGGATATATATATAAGCATGCATAATCAAATACATTGTTGCTATTATAACTTTGAACAAACTACCTGTTACATCAATTAAAAATAAGAAAAACAAAAGTTTTATCTTCACTTATTCTTTCTTTGATACTCTTCCTTTACTTATATAGATCCCAGTTTCTGACCTTTTCCTTCTCTCCAAAGAACTTCTTTATTCATTTCTTACACTGTAGAGCTCCTGGAAACAAATTCCATTGTTTCTGGGGATTTTTTAAAGCATAATACCTCAGGATAAAGAATTCTAGGTTGGTGAGGTTTTCTCGGAACCTTTAAATATTTCACTCCACTCTTTTCTTGCTTGTATAGCTTCTAAACTGGATGTAATTCTTATCTTATTCCTCTATAGATGAAGTGTTTGTTCCCCTCTAGTTTCTTTCAGGATTTTTCTTTATCTTTGATTTTTCTGTAATTTAAAAATTACATGCTTAAGTGTAGCTTTTAGCATTTACCCTCCTTGGTGTTCTCTGAGTTTCCTGGATCTGTAGTTTGGTGTCTGACATTATTTTGAGCAATTATCATTCATTATTGTTTCAAATATTTTTTTCTGTTCATTTCTCTTCTTCTGATAGTCTCATTATGTATATGTCACTTTCTGTAGCTGCCCTACTGTCCTCAGATATTCTCTTCTGTTTTTGTTTTGTTTTTTTGTTGTTGTTTTTGTTTTAGTCATGCTCTCTTTGCTTTTTAGTTTTTTAAAGTTTTTACTGCGACATCAACAAGCTCACTGATAATTTCCTCAGCTGTATCTAGTCTGCTAGTAAGCCCATTAAAGTCATTCTTCATTTCTGTAACAGTGGTTTTGATCTCTAGCATTTCTTTTTTATTATTTTTTTAGGATTTTCATCTCTCTGATTACATTGTCCATCTGTTCTTGCATGCTGTCTACTTTATCCATTAGAGCTGTCAGCATATTAATCATACTTGGGTTTTTTTTTAATTCCCTGTATGATAATTCTAACATGCCTCCCACCTCTGGTTCTGATGTTTACTCTGACTCTTCAAATTGTGTTTTTTGTCTTTTAGTATATCTTGTAATGCTTTTCTTGATAACTGAATGATGTGCCGGGGAAAGGCATTTCTGTAAACAGGCCTTTAGGAGTGTGGTGGTGACATGTGAGGGGCAGGGGAGTGGGGCGGCCATAGTCCTGCGATTAGAGAGCTTATGACCTGTCTTTTAGAGAGCTTATGACTTTGGACTATGAACTTCACAAGTATTTCTCAGGTATTTTCTCTCCCATTAGATGGAACAGATGGATAGAGTGGGCTGGACTTGGGTATTTCTCTTCTCCCACATGTAGGGGTAGAGCTGACTAAAGCTGAATTATTTCCCTTCCCCGGGTCAGTTAAGCTCTAATAATACCCCAACAAGTTAGGTTCGGGTTTCCCCTCAGGCAAAGGCTTGTTAAGAAGAAAGAGTGCTCTGGAGTATTTCAAAATGGTTCCTTTTCACCTCTTCCTACTGGAAACACAAGGGGATTTTCCCCTGATGTTCACTATGGGAACCTGGTCAAGTTCCTGGAGGTAAAACTCACAAAAGTGTGAGGTCCCCTTTAACTGGGTTCTCTGGAGTTTTTAACTCTCAGACTTGTCCACACTGACCCCCAGCAATTCATCAATTACAGTTCAGGTTTTCCTGCCCCAGCACTGGTGCCCATGGCAATTTCTGCTTGGAGTCTTCACTCAGGTCATGGTTCAAGCCGTGACTCCCTGTATTCACCTGTCTGCCTCTCCAATTTTGGGGGCAACAGTTTGCTCTGTGTCTTCCCTTCTCTTACAGACCCAAGGAATCTATTGATTTTTCATTCTATTCAGGCTTTTACTTTTTATTAGGACAGAGTGGCCAAGGCAATCCATTTTATGATGGCAGTATATATACTGGCATTAAATCAAATGTGTCCCTACAAAATAAACATTTTATTTGTAGCACCTTAGGGGTAGATTTTCAGACATTTATTTCCCTACAAAATGATTCCAATATGAAATGTTTTCTTAAAATGTTATAGTGAAATAATGTTTCGAAGTATTAATAATAGCCAAAAGTTTCTCCACCCCATTCCCAATCATACCTTTTCAAAACCAGGTTACTTAACTATTGACCAGAAAACCTGTGTGTAGAAATATTCTCAAAAGCCTTGGTATAGGAGAGAGTAAAAATGTCCAAAATACTATATGATAAATATGTGGCCATCATTTCATGCCCCTCCATCGTTTGTTAATGTACCTATAGCCAAAGGGTATTAACTTTGAGTAAAAATTACTATAAAATGGCTTAACAAGAAATTCTTGGGCCGGCCAAGTGGCACGGTGATTAAGCACTGGCCTGGGAAGCCAGCGGCTCCGGTTCGGTCCCACATATGAGGGCCAGTGACACTGCCCTCAAAAAAAAAAAAAAAAAAGAAATTCTTATCTATCCTGTAATAGATAATCAATAAATTGACAGAAGCAATCTCATCAGAATTCTTTACACACATTCTATTCTACCTTTCCAATATTGAAAAAGGAAGTGACATATCATAGTGTAGACTACGTCTCCATTGTGCTCCTTATCACATAGAACATTTTTGTGCCATGTGCTCTAAATCATAAATTTAAGATGCAAACATATATAGGGTGCCACATCTAAAGTGTATAGATAGATTAAAGAAGATTTAACATGCAGCCTTTACAAACTCTTCCAAAATTAAAAAGGAGGAAATACTTTCCAATCCATTATATTATAAGGTATTAGTCTGACACACACACAAAAAAACTGACAAAGAAATCAGAAGAGAAGAAAACTAGGACCAATATCTCTTATGAATATAAACACAAAAAACCTCAACAAAACACAAGCATACCAAACCCAGCCACGTATAAAAGGGATTTCATACACCATGACCAAATGAGATTAGTCCCAGGAATGTAAGATTGGTTCAACACATGAAAATCAATCACATACATCACATTAATAGAATGAAGGGAAAAAAAACACATAATATCAATTGACACAGAAAAGTATGTGACAAACTTCAACATCCTTTCACAATAAGCCACTCGAAAAACTAGAAATGAAAGGAAACTACCTCAACATGATAAAGGGTACTTATTAAAAACCCACAACTAACATCATACTTAATGGTGAAAGGTATTCTGCATGCCATGTGAACCAGTACTGGTTAGAAAGGAAATGGTTACCATATGTTAATCTGGCACACAAAATAAGGGGAGATATTAAGGGCTTAGGGCTCTTCTACTGTATATTTCTAAGGCCACTTTGGTCTAAGTTTATAGCATCAGATGAATTTTTACACAGACGCCGAAAGTAAGCAGCACTGGAGGACAGTAAATAGCCAATGTACAGTATGTCCTTTCAAAATATATTCTTTTAAAGGCTGCTATGTTTCTAAGTTTTGTAGAGAGGGTACTTTGAGTCCGGCTCCTTGTCACTGATACGTTATGTTAGTGTCCTTTCATTGTTCTTGTTGTTTTGTAGAATAATGCTAAAGAATTTCCTGTACAATTATCTAGGACTGTTCTGGAAAAGATTTAAGAGTACAAATTATAACAACTTAGTCATGTAAAAAAAACCAACCCCACAAAAGAAATATCCTAACTATAAAAATATTGGTTTGATATAGGCCAATTCTCAAAAGATTGATGTCAATCTTTCCCAATTAGGAAAGCATAATGTTCCATTATTGCTAAAACCGATACAACAGAGACAGTAAGTATAGCATACTGATAAGAGCACTGACCCTGGAGCAAGACAGCTGAGTTCCAACGTGGCTCCTCTACACACTAGCTATGATGTCTTGGGCAAGTTATTTAGTCTCTCTGTACCCAAATTTCCTCATCTGCAAAATGGCGGTGATAACAGTATCTTTCTTGGAAAACAGTACAGCAGTTCCTCAAAAAGTTAAACATCAAATTACCATATGACCCAGAAATTCCACTTCTAGGTATATGCCCCAAAGAACTAAAAGCAGGGACTTGAGCAGACATTTGTATACCAGTGTTCACAGCAGCCTTATTCACAATAGCAGAGAGGTGGAGACAACCCAAAGGTCCACTGATGGATGAATAAACAAAATGTGATACATACTTACAGTGAATATTACTCAGCATCAAAAAGGAGTGAAATTCTAACACATGCTACAACATGGATGAACCCTGAAGACATGAAGTGAAATAAGCCAGACACAATAGGACAAGTACTGCGTAATTTCTCTTACAGGAAGTACCTAGAATAGTCAAACTCATAAGAGACAAAAAATAAAATAGTGGTTGCCAGAAGTAAGAATGGGGAGTTACTGTCTAATAGGTACAAAGTTTCTATTTGGGATGATGAAAAAGTTCTGGAAATGGATGGTGGTGACAGTTGCACACAATGTGAATGTACTTAATGTCACTGAACTACACTTAACAATGGTTAAAATGGAAACTTCATTTATGTATCTAAAAATATAGCATCTTATTTATAAGTTTGGTTAATGATTAGTTAAAATGTATAAAGAATCAGGTTAATGCCTGATTCATATTAAGGTCTATACATGTATTAGATGATAACTACTATGGCTGAATTGGGCATAAATGAGGTTCTGTTTCAAAATATACTATCACAGGATCAAGACTATTCCAACTGATACTAGACGTGAATGAACTCTTATGGAGGAAAACAATTTATTTAAAACCTTCAAATAGTCTATTATTTAAATCGATTAAAACAAGGCAAGGTTGGCCTTTTTTTAATACATTACTCTGACAGATTTCAACAGTCATATTACTAGCTGACAATGCTACCTGAGAGAGTAAGCCCAGAGCTCAAGAAAAACAGTTAGTATCTATTGGCTACAATATTTCCAAACTGCTAGTAAAAAGAACAGATCTTGAATAGAGTAGACACCACAGTAAATACATACGCTTCATCGCAATTCAAACGTATTATTGGTGATAAAATTGAAGGGCATACATATCAAACAACAAAATGGGTTTAACAATTTTAATACTCCTGAGCGCTGTTATCCAAGGTTCCAGGGAGTTCAACCAACCAGCAAGCCAAAAACAAACTAAAGCATTGCTTTCCCCTTTTTGCCCTTTTTGGGCTGTTGATTTTTCTTTCTTCTAAGTATCCCTAACTTCTTTTACATAACTAAAATTTTTATCATAAAAATATAAAAGCCAGATTGACCATTTATATTCTTGCCAAAATATAAGAACTGGTATCACCATATTTGGCTAAAATACCATGGTCACATCAGAAAGCTATATTAACCTATTAACATTTTCACATTAACAACCTGATGAAAGCTTTAGAAACTTTTATTGTTGTCAAAAATGTATACATTATATATCAAACTATTCAAATTTAAATAAAAATATAACAATGTCTTTTTGCATTATGTCTTTAAATAATGCATGTTAATGTTTGCAAAAAATATTTGGCAACTCACATTGCTCAAATCAACATTTCAAAACAACAATTGGAATAATGCCTCTGATTTTAAAATATTTCATGAAAAAATAACTTATTTGGAAGAAAACCCTGAGGATTATTAGAATACACAACAAACGAAGTATTTAAGGAAATGACTGTATTTTAAGAAATACATTTTTGCCTATATGCTTATTAGAATGAAATGTAATGTGATCAAATGTGTAATCACTAAGTAAAAACAATATTTTGGTAAAATGCTTCTCTCTATATATTTGTGTCTATGTAACATTATTGTAAATTGGTACTAACTGCATTCCATTACATCTTCATTAGCTATTAACACACTTAGCCGTCTCAACTAATGGAAGAATCCCCTCTGAAACATACTTATGTGGGCACGGATCAGGGTTCAATTTATTGTGCTCCACTTTAACGGCAAATCATTTGTTTTTTTGTTTTTGCTTCTAAAAAGCACTGCACTGACAATGGCTGCCACAATGACAAATGTGTTTACTGAGGTCTTACAAAAGGTTTTTTAAATATCCATACTCAGTTTCCCTTCACAAGGCACCAAGTCTCATTTAAACTTAACTCTTGATTAGTCACGTTAATAGAAATGTAAATAAAACCATAATTCATGAATGCGCTCTAGAAATAATTTTTTGCTATAGAACATGTTTAAACTATAACCTTAATATATATGAGAAAATGGTTGGTTGATAATCGAAGTAATTCTGTCTATTTAATTCATGATTACATGTAATTCAAAAATCAGAAATGCTATCTCAAAAGTAAAATAGAGCTAAAATTAATATGTAAGTTTTCAGTAAGGTATATGCAATTTTGCCAAGCTTAGAGGAAAACATTTGCAATAATATATTTATTTTTACAGAAATGTCATGTTCAGCAGGTGTTCTAGAAAATGTTACTTTTTATAGAATGTCCATTTAGCAAAACATGGAACGACCATATGTGGAAATAAGCGCTTTTACAAGATGGTCAGATAGTGAAATAATACCAGAAATACTAGTTAACAAGGACATTCTTATAACAGAACCATAGCAATATATGCCGCATTTCAGACACCCTTGTATATTTTAAAATATGTTGTATGCTGACTGTAGGTTTGTCTGTTTTGATAAAATAAGAATCTCAGAAGTATTTTTTTAATAGTGTTAACAAACAGAAACACGTTCCAATTATTGTGTCCCCTCCGTTCCCAATGCATTCTTATGGATATTTATTAGATACTATTAAGTGTGCATTTAAAAATGATATCCTTTATATTAACTTCGTCAATTTTTCCTACTCCTTAAAAAATAATTCAAAATAATAAAAAGCAAAATTGTACTACTACAATGCAGTTTCAGAAAAAAAGAAAACTAAAAAGCATGAAGGAAAGTTCAAGTTTTTGCCCCTTCTTTATAATGAGATGTAGTTATAGGACAGTGCTAGGTGGGGACAGTCTGGAGATTATTTAGGGTCTTTTTGTGTAAGATGCATTAAAGGAATTTGTATTTTTATCCCAAGGGTAATAGATATCAAGTGAAAATTTATGTAGGGAGTATCTGGCTAGATTTATAATCAAGGACAATCACTCTTGCTGCTATGGAGGGTAACTCCCCTGGAGGAAAAGAGAGTCAACAGTGATCCTGAGAAGATGATGAATGCATCCCCATGACACCCCTGCTTCCCCATAACATTGTAATTGCTTGACTGTTCCCTACCCCAAGCCCATTAGAATGCGAATTCAGTAGTCAGACGCCTCATCTCTTCCCATCACTGTTGTATCCCTTGGCCTTTAGCACAAAGCAGACACATGGCAGGTACTCAGTGCCCAAAAAATGTGTTACATGAACAATTAAATGATAAGAAAATAAATAAACAAACCACACAGATACTAAACAATGCAAATATCCAATAAGCATTGCACACTATAGCCAAGCAAGTTTCTAGTCTCATTCTTCCAAGCCCTGTGACAACAGACAAACACCACCAGGTTTAGCCACAATTGAGAACTTAAAGACAGCAATTACATCATTCTTGAGTGGAAAGAATGGAGAAGATGATGGGGAAGAAATAGTAGTTCAGGTAATTTTAGATGGTGCTACCAAAATAAGTTAGTTATTAACTGAAGGCCTAGAGTGAGAAGGGTACAAGAGAGGTCATGTTTGTTTCATTTATTAGTATATTCATTCATTCACTCAATTAACAAGTATTTGTTGAGCATCAACTGTATACTAGGGACTGAATTCTTCAAAACATTCCTAAATAACGTAGTCCATATGCTCTGGTCTCACTGTTCAGATCCCAGCTTTGCCAGGTGGTATGTGACCTTGAGCATGGTACTGAACCTCGCTGTGTCCTAGTCCCCAATCTATAAAACGGAGCTAATGATAGTTCCTATCCCACAGGGCCATTGCAGGCATTAAATATTATATGGGAAGTGCATGGGACATAGTAAGCATTCAAAAACAACAGCTATTTTTATTACACTAAATTAGGAATTTGTAACTTGGGGATTGCCTTTACTTTGTACCCTAAAATGTGAAAAACAGGCATATTAGCTTCATTTCCAGGATGAGTGTGGGGAATAGATTTGAAAAAAACATGTACTATCTGACACAAAAAGTTATGTGTTTTATACAGTGATTCTATTTAAAAGCTAAAGTTCTGGAGTCAAGCAAAATTGGCTTGATCCTGAAGCTCTTATTAACTTCAGCAAATTAACAAATCTCCCTAAGGCCAGTTTCCTCTTTGACAAAGTTGTAATAATAATAATTGTTATTAATAATAATAATAGCTACCTTGCAAGGCTGCTGTGATAATTAAAGGAAACCATGTATATAGGGACCCTGGCACAAAGGAGAACTGATTAGATGTGCGTTTCTATTATTATTTCTCACAAAAATCATCTGGATTAGTTATTAATATTCTTATCTAACAGATGAAATTATTGAGGAGGCTTAGAAAGTTAAATCGCTAGAGGACAAACATCTAGTAAATGGGAAATTGAAGATCCAAGTCCAAGTTTGTATGGTTTCAAAGAGTCTATACTTTTAGCTACATCATTGTGTTTCTCATTGCTTTTAAAAAATTGCTTAGATCATATGGTATTTGTCCTTTTTTTTTTAACTGCTGAGTAACATTCCATTGTATACATGTACCACCTCTTCTTTATCCAGTCGTCTATTGATGGGCACTTAGGTTGCTTCCATAACTTGGCTATTACTAGTAAAGTTGCAATAAACATGGAGGTGCTAATATCTTTTTGAATTAGTGTTTTGGATTTCTTCAGGTAACTACCCAGAAGTGGAATTTCTGGGTCATAAGGCAGTTCTCCAAACTGTCGTCCACAGTGTCCGCACCAATTCACAAATGTGGAATCTAAAGAACAAAATAAACACACGAACAAAACAGTACCAGACTCATAGATACAGAGAACAAACTGAAGGTTGCCAGAGGGAAGAGAGGTTGGGGAGCTAGGTGAAAAATGTGAAGGAATTAAAAATACATATTGGTAGTTACAAAATAATCACAGGTGTGAAGTACAGCACAGAGAATATAGTCAGCAATGTTGCAGAAACTATGTGTAATACCATTGGGTCCTAGACCAATTGGGGGATCAATGCATAAATTATACAAATGTCTAACCACTAAGCTGTACACCTGAAAGTAATATAAAATAATACTGAATATAAATTGTAACTGAAATAAATAAATAACTTTTTAATTGCTTAGATTATAAATATCATATAATAGAGTTGATATTTAAAATTGATATATTTGTAATTCTTCATAAAAGCATAGAATTTTTGAAATGTTTTTACTTTTAAGTTTCATAATACTTGTATATATAGTAGTCATAAAAAAAGACAAAAACTTGTCTAATTTTACATTAAATATATGGCACATAAAATAGGACTTAGACACCAAGTTTGTTTCCTACTAAAGATAATTGCTCCAACTATGGCCAGTTTTGTAGCCTGTTTTTAATATGTTTTTATCATAGGGTCTTAAAAATTATAGTTCATGCAGTAATACTAAAAGTAAGGATTCTAACCAGACATGAAGTCTTATTATCTATAACATTTCTGCTTACCCCACTTCAGGGAATATTTCATAACAACAACAACAAAAAGTAACCAAACAAAACAGTAAAAAATCTATCCCAAATTTTAATGAACAGAATCAGGTTGGTGTTCATTCTTTATAGAGACAAATTAGTGAGGAATAAAGCAACAGCAAAACATAAAGTGAATAGAAAAACTAAAATGAGAGACATACAACTGGAATAGAAAACATAAAAATGGGGGGGAGGGAGTATATAAAATTTAAGAGAGAGCACTTTTTTATTTTAGTAAAATACAACCATTTGGGAGCATCTCATATGATTAAGATCCAAACTAAAAGTCAAATTGAATCCTTGTGTAATTTTAAATTCTAATATGTCATGATAAACTAACTCCTTGTGATATATTGGTCATTCTTTTAGTGGAAGAATTTGTTTTGAAGATATAAACAACTACAAATATACAAATTATTACTAAAACATTTAATTAATTTAATGCATTAATTATGCACTCAGAACCTTAACACTTCAGGTTGTGGACTAACAAATCTGTTTATCTATCATAGCTTTAAGACCTTTCTCAGCAAAGTGACAGTCCTATTTTTTTTTTTTTTTTGAGAGCAGTGTTACTGACCCTCATATGTGGGACCCAAACCAGGGCCGCTGGCTTCCCAAGCCAGCGCTTAAGCACCACACCACTCATCCAGCCCCTATATTTCTACTATATATCTCACCTCCTCAGATTCAACCTATCGAAAAGCAAACTAATTTCCCATCAGACTTTTCATCCACCTTCAGATGGAGGGCCCTTTGACTTATAATTGCCTGTGGGCCATCTGCTCATGCCACCAGTTCTGAAACAGGCTAGGATATGAAGACTTGGTTGACTGATTTTTCCACCACTGGCTGATTGCCTCTAATGTTTTTGATACCTTTTAGATCCCAAGTATTAATATTTCAAGCCAAAATCTGAGAAATGCTGGCAAATAACAGTCAATAAATGTTTATTGAATGAAAGATGACCTTGGAGAATACACAGGGTAACAGGGTGAAAGCTGGGTTAAGGGTGAGGTAGTAATGAAGAACGTGAGAAGTAATATTTCTTGAACAGATTGAAACCTGGCATTGAGGACACAGTAGTCTTCTGCCTTGTCCACAGTTTCACTTTCCATGGGTTCACTTTCAGTGATTTCAGTTACCCGCGGTCAACCATGGTCCAAAAATATTACATAGAAAATTCCAGAAATAAGCAATTCACACATTTTAAATTGAGCGCCGTTCTGAACAGCATGGTGAAATCTCTCGCTGTCCTACTTCATCCCGCCCAGGACATGCTTCATCCCTTTGTCCAGCATCTCCAAGTTATGTAAGCTCCCCGTCACTTAGTAGCTGTCTTGGATATCAGATCAACTGCCTAGTTACTGCAGTGCTTGTGTTCAACTCACCCTTGTTTTACTTAACAATCACCCAAAGTGCTGGCAATTCAGATATGCCAAAGAGAAGACATACAGTACTTCCTTTAAGTGAAAAGGTTTAGGTTCTTAATAAGGAAAGAAAAAAACATCATATGCTGAGGTTGCTAAAATCTACAGTAAGACTGAATCTTCTATCCATTAAATTGTGAAGAATAAAGAAATGTGTGCTAGTTTTGCTGTCACACATCAAACTGCAGAAGTTACAGCCACAGTGCATGATAATAGGTATGTATGTGTAAGAAAAAAAATTGCATATATAGGTATTCAGTACTATCTGTGGTTTCAGGCATTCCCTGGGGGTCTTGGCACGTATCTCCACAGATAAGGGTGGGATTACTGTACCTGTTTCTTGTATGAATTTAGCAAGGAAAGAGAGGAAACTCACACATTGAAAGATTGGCAGAATTAAGAGGAAAAAAAATCTTAGAATTTGAGGTCAAAAAGGAAGAAATCAGTCAAGACAGAAATCTGCTGATATAAATTCTTATTGCCTGCAATTTGTACCTTCAGTGTCACCCTGAACATTGCTGGCAAAGTGGTATGTACAAAATATATATCTGATTACACGACATCCCGGCTTAAAACCCTTCAGAAATTTCCCATCACCCACAGCATAAAGTCAAAGGTCCTTAGCAATACACAGGAAAATCTCCCTGATCGAATAAGCTATTCCAATTTGCCCTTGACACCATATCCAAGTACACTGATTCTCAAGGATGAGAGAACCTGTCCCAGGCCAGTTGTATGACAATCATCTGAAAGCTTGTTGAAAATATAAATCTGTAAGCCTTGTCCCTGGAAATTCTGGTTCAGTATCTGGGCCAGGAATCTGTGTTTTTACAAAGTACCTTAGGGAAGTCAATGAGTGGCCAAGTCTGGGAATCACTACATTAACATAATAGGGTAGTTTTAGAGAACATCAGGCTCTGCAGCCAGAAACAACCCCAAACAAATCCCTGCTCTAACCTTTATAGGCTAGGTGGCCTTGGGTGAGTTATTTAGTTTCCCTAAGGATCAAAAATACTTTTTTCTAAAATGGAAATACCATACTCACAGAACATTGTAAGTATTAAATGAGAAAATGTGTATATAATACTTAGAATATATATGTAAACATATGCTAACTATGTATGTAAACACTCCATAGATGTTAATTGTTAATAACTCTATTTAACACCTGACTGCTCAAACCATCCCCCCACCGCACCCCACTCCCTACCTTTGTTCATGCTCCTCTCTCTAGTTGGTACTCTCCCCCCATTTTTTTTCCCTACTGACTTCTAAGCCTTTAAGATGCTGCTCCTGCAATCTCCTCCACCAAGCCTCCACTCACACACACTCCAATCTTCTTGCTCTCCTTCTCCAGTCTGGGTCAAGTTTCTGTCCTATGTGATTACACAGCACCCTGTGCATACCTCTTTTCATTCATCAAAAATATTTATTGAGGGCTGGCTGAGTGGCTCAGTTGGTTAAGAGCTCACTCAAGAGTACAAGCTGAGCTCTTTGAGCAACAGCAGTTCGATGCCCAGCCCGAGCTGAGCTGCTGCTGAGCTGCCAACAGGTGGCAGGATGGCTCAGTTAAAAAAAAGTAAAATAAATATTTATTGAGTACATACTATGTACTAGACACTGAAGACACAGGAAAACAAAATTGACATGCTGATATTCTAATGGAAAATCAGATATTAAACAAATTACACAAATAATTATGATTGTGATTAAATCATTGTATGCAATCAATTATTTGTGTCTATCTTTCCCCACTAAATGTTAAGTCCTTCAAAGCTATATCAAATTTATCTTTATATCTCTGGCATTCAACAATATCTGGCATAAAGTAAACATTAATAAATAATCTTAACTAAAGTGAAGACAGGCTTAATTAATGAAGGAAAGTCCTGGCGAAGACAAAAGTAGATGAGATCATGAACACAAATGAAAAACTTCGCCTTGCACAAGAGAAGGAACAGCTCTTCTATTAAAATAACTAAAGGAAGGTAGGAAAGGAGAGTGTTGATGAAGGTATGTTTAAAGACAGAGGCAACACATTAAGGGAATTCAGGCCTAATGGTTACCATTTTTGCAAGTACAAAGCAAGATGATCTAGTGAGAATAAGAAGGTTAAAGTTGGATCAGACAGCTTTAAGGCAGACTTCCCCACATCCGCAAGCCAGTAGGGGCTAAAGTAGACATTCGAGGATGTGTTACCACAGACTCAAAGGGTCCGCTCACCTGTGCACACTCCAGCCATACAAGACACAAGCAGGAGCTTGTAGCAAAGAAAGTCAAGGTTTATTTAAGGACTGGCTCCAAGACCAGAGACACAGGTGAGCTAGTGCTCTCAAGAACCTGGCTCCCCAGGGCTTCTAGGGGCTAAGTTATATAAGGGAAAATCATGAATCACGGTCACTATGGGAGCTGGGGCTGGAGGCCCTCTGATTGGTCGGAGCTAGGGCAGGAAGCAATTGATCATGGCTTCAGGTCCTGGTGTCAGTCATGGCTTTGTTCTGCCTGGTTTCCAGGGAAGCGATCCATGGGGCCATTCCACTTTCGTGCATCTGGATCTGAAACATTACTGAGGCCAAGGTGTTATCTTTGACTAAAACCTTATTCTAATTTTAGGTCTGGTTGTGGTATCTTGGTCATGGTTGATAGACCTGAAGCTTTATTCTTAACTGAGTCTGACACTACCAGAACCTAATGTCCTGAGGGCTTAATGATGAGAAGGAGTGGACATACAGTATATGTACAGGTAGGAAGATCTGGGGAAAGAATAAAAGTGAGTCATAGTTCCGTCAGCCTAAACAAAGCTGGCTCAGATAAAAGCAGAATGCACGCTAAGGTAATGAAGTTTATGGGCAGTTACACATGCCTCTGCCTCCCCTTCGTCCACCTCCTTCTTTTTTTCCCTCCTTTTCCTCTCCTTTTCCTTTTTTTTTTTTTTTTGGCACCTAGGATCTAAACATTCTTCCTATTTAGAGGGATATGTTAGCAGAACAATGTCCTCTCTCTCACTAAATGAGCCAAAGAGGATAGATTTTCCGTCTCCCAGTCTTCTAGTAGCAAAGGAACAGGCACGTAACCTAGGCTTAGCCAATCAGATATTGTTCTGCAGGATTTTGAATCTTAAGAAAGCATTACAAAAAAGTACGGACAATTTTTTAAATTATGTATAGGAATGGCGAAAGCAATAACAGTAAGAGTTTAGTATCAGTGGCCTGGGGACAGTGGCGCCAGCAGGGGGCAATTAACCAGACTGTCCCTGTAGCATGACCTTCACTGTGGCACAGGCAGCTGAACCTCCTTGGTTCTTGCCCATTGTTCAAGTTGGTTCTCCAGCGAGCTTCTGTAAGCTCGCTGCTATCTTCTAATAAACTCCTTTTCTGCTTACATTTGCCAGATTCTGCTTTATTTCATCGATAAATTGGGAGGGGGAGGGGATAAAAGTATCAAGGAAACTGGAGGTCTTGATAAGACCCAATGGCAGCAGGTATTTTATATGTAAGGAAGCAGAGTGCCACTGGAAATCCAGGAAACTGTGGTCAGTCAATAATAAAAGACTGAAGTTTTCACAGAATTCTGTCTCACAGAATCTAGCCACGAGAGTAGGATGTTGAAAAAGAATGGAAGTGAAGGTCACTGAAGTTGAAAAGAACAAGGAATTATGAGATGAGTGTATTGGATGAGTGGCCTATCTGGGCATTGAAGTCACCCAGAATAATGGTGGCATTTGGAATGGAGACAAAACTGATAAAGAAAGAAGTACCAAAGGCTTTCATCAACAAAGAGTGAGCTACAGGGAGCCAGTGATAAAGAGAAAAGATGAATAGGATGAAACAAATCTCAAAGAAAGAATTTTTATTTAAGAATAAAAGTAATAATTTAGAATTGGAAGTGTGCTGGTTCAACTTACTACTGGAAGGCAAAAAGACATGAGAGAATGAACAGCCCTTACTCAAAATGGCACCAGAAGAAGTGGGAATGCCAGAAGGAAAGCCAGGATTAAGAAAATGAGATGAGAGGAATGTTCTATAAAAAGAAGATTTGTAAAGAAGTTTATTTACATTAGAATAAGTCTGAGGCACCAAGGGACTCTATGGAAAGTGGGGAGCTGAGAAAGCATAGGTAAAGCAGGTCAGAGCTATATGGAGAAGGGAGTATAACAAAAGATAATTGACCAGAGATGTCCACGTATGAAACAGAAGTCAAATAGCTATTGCTGAACTTAAGTATACTAAAGAAAATTTGTATTTTATACAAAGGCAATAATCCTATGCAATATTTTTCCACTCTTTTACCGAAGGCCTGGGCTCCGAAGTCTTTTCTCCCAATCTTAGGTTCAAATCTATGTTCTCTGATGAGTTCTTTTTTTTTTTTTGAGGGCAGCGTCACTGGCCCTGATATGTGGGATCCGAACCCGGGCCACTGGCATCCCAAGCCAGCTCTTAACCACCGCACCACTCGGCCGGCCCTCTGATGAGTTCTTGAACAAGTTACTTGATCTCTAAGCTTCAGCTGAGGGTGGCAGCTCAGGAATGCAAATGCGAAGTGAACCACATGTGGCAGTCTAATACAGTGCTCTGACCCTGTCGGCTCTAATTGGTGCCACTAGACTATGAAATTCTTAAAGGCAGGGACATGGCAAACAGCCTCCAGGTGGCCCCTAATGATTCCCACCTCTTGGTGTTCACACATACGTATAGTCTCCTTCCACATTATACCAAGGCTGACGGTGTTACCAATACAATATGGCAGAAGTAATGGTACGCCACTTACATAACAGATAATAGAGAATTTTGGAACCTGAAAGTGAGATAATGCCATAACAAATGCCTACAAATGTGGGAGAGGCTTTAGGGTCAGGGAGTGATGGCCTTTGAGTAGGCTAAGAAAAGTGAGGGGGAAAAAAAGAAAAGTGAGGAAAATCACACTGGACACTACAAAGAAGGATCTTTTTTATGAATAGAAAAACTGCTATTAATATAGAAAGTAGAAAATATTCCTAGTGAATTAAGTGGTGCAGATAAAAGGATTTCTAGGAAATATATTAAAGGTACTCCCTGGTTCTTTCTGGCTTCATATATAAAATATAGAAGAGGCAAAAGATAATCTAAAGGAAAGACTGTTAAATAAGAAGGAGCCAGGAATTACTGGTTAAGAAATTTTTCTGCTTCTCCAGGTGGCAACAGATGCTAAGATAAGAAATGGCTTCTAGGCAAAGATCGAATTTGGAGCACTGCCAGGAAACCACAGTCTAAACATGAAACAGAAAGTATGTGACTGTAAAATCCTTTGTTAAGGTATCAGAAGAGTGTGTCTCAGATCCTGTCAATTAAACAATAGGGCTTCAAAAGAAGCCTAATGTCCCTCAGCTGTCTCAGCAGAAGCCCAAAATGGAGAATGGCTTATCTCAAATAATCTGTGTAGTATCTTTTGTCGATAAGAGTCATAGAAGACCCATGAAGATCTTAAGAGAATTATATTTGCACCTCCAGCTTGGACTGAAAGGGGACAAAAACAGTACAAAATAAAAATTTTTTAAATTTGGACTTTCAAAAACTCCATTAGCAGAAAACAGGCTCAAAAAAAAAAACTGTTTAGCTGAAAACATGTACTATAGCTCTCATAAAAGGGAGTGTGTGCCTTCTCTCCCCCCAGCACCCGCTGTCCCATTTTTTAATAGAAGTATATACAGAAGTTATCCTTTACCTATCGCACTGTGTGTTGGGTGGCAAATAACTTGTCTCTTTAGTTCATATGTCTACAGATTGAGAGAAACTGTACTCAAGGGTCTGTACTTAAGTAACTACAGCCAAGGAACCTCACTCGCACCTGGGCTTGATTTAGCTATGACGTTCTGGACTTTTAGCTGATGCTATAATGGGATAAGACTTTGATGGGCCTTGGAAGAGGGTGAGTGTATTCTATATGTGCGAGGGATGTGAATCATTGGGGGAATCCAGAGAAAAGACTGTGGTAGCCAGCTCCAAGATGGTTCCCAATAACACCCATCTCTTGGTATTCATACCATTGCAGAGTCATCTCCAATATTATATCAGTATTAGTTTATGTCATCAATAGATTGTGGCAAAAATAATAGCATGTCATTTCTGAGATTAGGTTATACAAGATATTGCGGCTTCTGTCTTGGCCTCTGTCTGTGTCTTAGATGACTCACTCTGGGGGATATCAGATGCCATGTTGTAAAGACACTCAGATGGTCTATGGAGAATCCTGTGTATCAAGAAACGGACCAGTAAGGAACTGAGGCCTCACGCCAACAGCCAGATAAGTGAGCCCAGACTTGTGAGAGGCTCGGAGCCAGAATCACCCAGTAAAGCCACATCTGGAAGTTGTATGAGATGATATGTGTTTGTTGTTTTAAGCTACTAGGTTTGGGATAACTGGTTGCACAATAATAGTTAACTGATACAGGGACGATGTCAAATTCATTTTTTTATTTCTGTAATCCTAGTTGTTTTACACATTTTTTTAAAAATCTGATTAGTTTTCCTTCCCCTTGCCTCTCTCATCTGGATTTGTCACTTTCTCAGTTTTATAAAGAATTTAAGGTTTGAAGAATTATTTTGGAAGTAATATAAAAAAAACCCTTCCTCACTAAACATACATTTAGTTGTGTTCCACTGCTGCTGTTGTCTACACAGTGAAGAAGAAAATGTGGACCAACTAAGCTTCAAAATGGGCTGGGTAGGTTTCTGTCTTGTCATAGTTTTCTATTTTACTGTAAACTGCTTTTATAAATTTTAAGGAAAGGCTTTCCTTGATGAAAAAATTTTCAAGCTTGAAAACAGAGTGCAATCATAGACGTGTCTATATAAAGATGTCTGTCAACTACATTTTGTGGTTTAGAAGAAAGCTTACTCTAGTTTTTCAGCTCCCTGTTAGCTATTCCTATCTCTCTTTTTTCATGTGGTTTAAAAAACACAGTCACAAAATGTAAAAGAACTTCTCTGAAAACCAACTGATTTCTTCTTTCATTTAGAATCTAAGGACAGATAAAGAGCTAAAGAAATTCATCCCAGCAAACCAGTATTACAAGAAATGTTAAAAGGACTTCTTTAAGAAGGAAAAGAGATCAAAAATATGAGTAACAAAATGGCAATAACTCGTACTTACCAACAATTATTTAAATGTAAATGGATTAAATGTTCCAATCAAAAGACATAAGGTGGCTGACTGGATAAGAAAACAAGACCCTTACATATGCTGCCTACAAGAGACTCACTTCAGATCAAAAGACACACAAAGATTGAAAGTAAAGGGATAGAAAAAGATATTTCATGAAATGGTAATGGAAAAAAAACACCAAACAAACCTGGGGTAGCACTACCTATACCAGACAAAAATGACTTTAAAACATAGGCGATATAACAAAAGACAAAGAAGGATCCAATAATCCCACTTCTGGGTATTTATCCAAAGAAACCCAAAACACTACTTCTGGGGGGGAGGGGCAAGATGGCGGCTGTGAGGAGGGCTCCATGAAATCTCCCCTGGAAATATCCACAATTTGAACTTCTAATACGCTTCAAAGAGACATCTACTCATCACACAGAGCGACTAAGAGTTCCACACAAGGATTGCTGGAAGGTGGGCAGGCCGGGCGAGTAGGGGAAGAAGGCGGCGAGACGCGTGAGGTGCAGCCCGCACCCGCGGCTGCTGAGTCACGGTGAGTGTTGCCCCGGCTCGCTCCCTGCGGCCCGCGGCCCACCTAGAGTTCAGCAAGAGCGCGTTGGTTTGCGGTCTGAGGCAGAAGCTCAGGCCGGGCAAGTGCGGGAGGAGAGAGAGGAGACGACTGTGCAGAGGTGCGAGCTGCACCCGCGTTCCCCAGGAAGCAGGGTGCAGAGCCCCGCAGCGACAGGGCAAGATCAGTCCCTGCACCCTCCCGGTTCAGGGATCAGTCTCTGTGCCCACCGGGTCCCGCGGAGCGCAGAAGCCTGAAACCCGGGAGCAGGGGAAAACAGAGGACTCGCCCGCGGAGAAGCAGCGCGCGCTGGGCGGAGACGCAGGTCCCGGAGAGACGGAGCGGGGATCGGAGCCGCGTGGAAAGGTGCGCGCAGTCCCCTGAACCCCGGCGGCAGTCCCTCCAGGAGCGCAGCAGGAGAACGGCGCGGGCGCGCGCCGGCTCCAAGGCAGAGGCCTTAAACCCGAGAGCAGGGGAAACACAGGACTCGCCCGCGGAGACGCAGCGCGCCGGCCAGAGTCACAGATCCCGGAGAGACAGAGCGGGGATCAGAGCCACGCGGCACGGTACGCGCAGTCCCCTAAATCCCGGCAGACCGTTTGGGAGAGCAGCAGGATTTCCGCGTGGGCGCGCCGGCTCCGAGGCAGAAGCCTGGAACCCGGGAGCAGGGGAAAAAGAGGACTCGCTCGGACAAGCAGCGCGCCGGGTGGAGACGCAGGTCCCCGAGAGACGCGGAGCGGGGATCTTGGCCACACGGTAGGGTGCGCGCAATTCCCTAAATCCCGGCAGACCCTTTGGGAGAGCAGCAGGAACTCCGCTGGAGCATAAGAGGCAAAGGCCTTAGCTTGAAACAGTGTTGGAACTGTGGCTTTGTTTATTTTTATGTTTTTTATTTTTTTTCCCTTTTTCTACTCTTGAACAGAAAGCAAAAAAAAAACAACAACCCAATAACTCACCCACTCCCACAAACTTTGTCCCCCGCCAAGACAGTCTTAAACTGACTCCTGAAGGGAGCAATAGGGGCAGACTAGGAAGATATCCTTACCTGCAGGGGGTTGAGAATTTCCACCCAGTAAAGGCAGCAGAGTGAGACTACCCACCCCGCCACACCTTTAGGCAAGGCTTGGGAGGCAGGGCAGGTTCATCTGCTGAGGCACTAATTAACAGATTCTTAGCAGCAGGCTTTTGGTAGTGAGGAATTCTTTAATTCTCCACGGCTGTCAACCCAAAGGGTGCCCAGAGACACTCATTGAGCCTTTGGGGTGCAGCCTGCCTTGGGACAGGCAAAAGCAAAAGGCAGTGACTTTGTAAAAACCACCAATCACACGTCACAACCACACTCAAGTACAGCAAACCTGCAGTGCCAGGATCACGCTAGGCATCAGGTGGCCTACTGTTCCCACAAGACGCACAGGAATTTTTGTACAGCAGACAATCTGAAGAGAGCTTGGTGGACTTTAGCCTAGACCAGCACGGGTATTTTTGGTTTGTTTGGTTTTATTCTGTTTTGTTTTCCCTTTATTGGCTGCTTATCTTGGTTGTTTTTGGTTTTTATTTCTATTTCATTATAATCATATTGTAGTTTTTAATATAGGCATATATATATAGGTGTATATAGGTGAATATATGTCCATATATATGGGTGTGTAGACAAATATATATATATATTTTTTTTTTCCTTTTTTCTTTTTCTTTTTCTTTCTTTTCTTTTTCTTTTTTCCCCACCCTCACTTTCTCTCTTATTTTATTCATTCTTCTCACTGCTATACTTTTCCTCTTTTCCTTTTTTCTGCAAATTTTATTTTTTAAATTTTTCTTACTTTTTTATTATTATTTTAGTTTATTTTTATTTTTTATTTTTTAGGTATAGCTAATAGGTTTCTCATGTTTATTCTATTTTTTATTTTAGGATATTGTATTTTATTTTGTTTCCTCTTCTGTTATTATTGAGTATGTGGTTTTTGTTTTGTTTCTGTTTGGTTTCTTCATTAGTATGATTGATATTTCTGTACAAGTTGACTGTAGTTTGATGGTTGGTTGTTTTTAATTGTGCGAGCATTTGGTTTCCTTTGGTGGCTGCGGAGGTTGTTCTTGTTGATCTGTTATGCTCTAAAATCACTCTGCAGCAGTGGGTCCAAACAAACAGACACAAGAATCATCATACCCGGAGGCCAACTTTAGATAAAACCAGAGCATTTCTGGGTTTGACATACAAGAGTCACACCCAAAAAGAAGTTACTACAGGTACTAAGACCCATAGGGTCCAAGTTTCATCAGAGGGGTCAATCCTCTCACAGCAGCTCATAAACTGCAGAAGCTGCTGATCCTCACAGCTAATCAATCTGGGAGTCAATCCCACCTACTGACAAACCAAAAGTAATCAAAACTAAAACTTCAACAAGTGAGGACGCACGACACAAGGAACACCTCAGATACAAGCACAAGAGAATAGGAGACTGAGTAATTCAAATATAAAGGACACACACCATATAAGTTTACCCAGAAAAGACTGAGAAATCTGGGGATCTATCTGTTATATTGAAGCAAACACAAAGAGTAAGCCAGAATGGGGAGACAAAGAAACATAACACAAATAAAAGAACAGAAGAAACTTCCTGAATCAGTGGAAATAGAGGAAATAGAGGTAACCAACCTATCGGAGACAGAGTTCAGAACACTGATTATTAGAATGTTCAAGGAAATTAATGAAAATATAAAGAAGGATAGAGAAATCATGAAAAGCAACCAGCTAGAACTTAAGAACACAATTACTGAATTAAATAACAAACTTGATGGAATCACTAGCAGACTGGATGAAGCAGAAAATCGAATCAGTGACTTAGAAGACAAAATAGCAGAGATCACCCATGCGGTACAACAAAAGGAAAAAAGAATGAAAAACATGGAAAATAGTTTAAGAGAGCTGGGGGACAACATCAGACGCAATAACCTAAGGGTCATTGGAGTACCAGAAGGAGAAGAGAGGGAGCAAGGGATTGAGAATATATTTGAAGTAATAATGTCTGAAAACTTCCCTAACCTGGCAAAGGACATTGAAATACAAGCCCAGGAAGTGCAGAGAGTTCCAAACAGGATGATTCCAAACAGGCCCACTCCAAGACACATTATAGTGAAAATGGCAAGGGTTAAGGACAAAGACAGAATCCTTAAAGCAGCAAGGGAAAGGCAGCAAGTTACTTACAAGTGTACCCCATAAGATTATCAGCTGACTTTTCCACAGAAACTTTACAGGCCAGAAGCGAGTGGCAGGAGGTTTTCAAAGTGGTGAAAAATAAAGGCCTACAACCAAGATTGCTGTATCCAGCAAGGTTATCATTTAAAATCGAAGGCGAGATAAGGAGCTTTGCAGAAAAAAATAAGTTAAGGGAATTCATTACCACCAAGCCAGCTTTACAGGAAATGCTAAAAGGGCTTCTTTAAGTAGAAGAGAAAAACAACCTATGAAAGACTACGAACACAAATAAGAAAATGGCAATAAATACACACCTATCAATAATCACATTAAATGTAAATGGATTAAATGCTCCAATAAAAAGACATAGGGTGGCTGAATGGATAAGAAAGCAAGACCCCAGTATATGCTGTATACAAGAGACTCACATCAGATCCAAAGACTCATACAGGCTGAAAGTAAAGGGATGGAGTAAAATATTTCATGCAAATGGTACTGAGAAAAAAGCTGGAGTAGCGATACTTATATCAGATAAAATGGACTTTAAATTGAAGAATATAACAAAGGACAAAGAAGGACACTTCATAGTAATGAAGGGATCGATCCAACAAGAGGACATAACTCTAGTAAACATCTATGCACCTAACATAGGAGCCCCTAAATATATAAAACAGATATTGTCAGACATAAAGACAGAGATCAACAGTAACACTATCATAGTAGGGGACTTCAACACCCCGCTGTCACTAATGGACAGATCCTCCAGACAGAAAATCAATGTGGAAATAGCGACCTTAAATGACACATTAGACCAGCTGGATTTAACAGACATTTTCAGAGCATTTCATCCCAAAGCTACAGAATATACGTTCTTTTCAAGTGCACATGGAACATTTTCTAAGATAGACCACATGTTAGGCCACAAAACAAGTCTCAATAAATTTAAGAAGATTGAAATCATTTCAACTGTATTCTCTGACCACAATGCTATGAAACTAGAAATCAATTATAAGAAGAAATCCGGGAAGCTGACAAATAAATGGAGGCTAAACAATATGCTATTAAATAGTGAGTGGGTCACAAATGAGATCAAGGAGGAAATCAAAAGATACCTCGAGACAAACGAAAATGAAAACACCACGACCCAAAATCTCTGGGATGCTGCGAAAGCAGTCCTAAGAGGGAAGTTTATAGCAGTGCAGGCCTACCTAAAGAAGGAAGAAAAATCTCAAATCAACAGGTTATCCTTACACCTAAGGGAACTGGAAAAAGAACAGCAAAAGAGGCCCAAGGGAGTACAAGAAAGGAGATAATAAAGACCAGAGCAGAAATAAACAATATAGAGAACAGAAAAACAATTCAATAGATCAATGAAACCAAGAGCTGGTTTCTTGAGAAGATAAACAAAATTGACAAACCTCTAGCCAGGCTCATCAAAAAAAAAAATAGAGAGGACTCAAATTAGCAAAATCAGGAATGAAAGAGGGGAAATGACTACAGACATCACAGAAATACAAAAATTCTAAGAAATTACTATGAGCAACTATATGCCAACAAATTTGACAATCTGGAAGAAATGGATAATTTTCTAGAAGCATACAACCTTCCAAAGCTAACGCCAGAAGAAACAGAAAATCTAAATACCCTGATTACTACCAAGGAAATTGAATCAGTAATTGACAAGCTCCCAAAAAACAAAAGCCCTGGACCAGACGGCTTCACAAGTGAATTTTATCAAACATTCAAAAAAGAACTATCACCTATTCTTCTCAAACTATTCCAAAAAATCCAGAAGGAGGGAAGGCTCCCAAACTCTTTTTATGAAGCCTCTATCACCCTGATTCCAAAACCAGATAAAGACATCACAAACAAGGAAAACTACAGGCCAATCTCCCTGATGAATATAGATGCAAAAATTCTCAATAAAATATTAGCAAACAGAATTCAGCAATATATTAAGAAGATCATACATCATGATCAAGTGGGATTCATCCCTAGTGCGCAAGGCTGGTTCAACATCCGTAAATCAATTAATGTGATACACCACATCAACAAAATGAAGGATAAAGATCACATGGTCATTTCAATAGATGCAGAAAAAGCATTTGACAAAATCCAACAGCCATTTATGTTAAAAACCCTTAGCAAAGTGGGAATACAGGGATCATATCTCAACATAATAAAAGCCATATATGATAAACCTACAGCTAACATCATACTCAATGGGGAAAAGCTAAAACCATTCCCCTTAAGATCAGGAACAAGACAAGGCTGTCCACTTTCTCCTCTTTTATTCAACATAGTGCTGGAAGTTCTAGCCACAGCAATCAGACAACAAAAAGAAATAAAAGGCATCCAAATTGGCAAGGAAGAAGTAAAATTGTCACTATATGCAGATGACATGATACTGTATATAGAGAACCCCAAAGACTCCATCAAAAAACTATTGGAACTGATAGACGAATTCAGTAAAGTAGCAGGATATAAAATCAATGTTCAGAAATCAGTGGCATTTGCATATACCAATAATAAACTAATGGAAAGCGAAATTAAGAAAACTGTCCCATTTACAATTGCGTCAAGAACTATAAAATACCTAGGAATAAATTTAACCAAAGAAGTGAAAGATCTGTACTCAGAAAATTATAAGACACTGAAGAAAGAAATCATAGAAGATACAAATAAATGGAAACACCTACCATGCTCATGGATAGGAAGAATTAATATAGTTAAAATGTCCATACTGCCTAAAGCAATATATAGATTCAATGCAATTCCTATCAAACTACCAAGGGCATTTTTCACAGAAATAGAAAATATAATCCTAAAGTTTATATGGAATCATAAAAGACCCAGAATAGCCTCGGCAATTCTGAGGAATAAAAACAAAGTTGGGGGGATCACGCTACCAGACATCAAAACCTACTACAAGGCCACAGTAATCAAGACAGTTTGGTATTGGCATAAAAACAGGCACATCGATCAGTGGAACAGAACAGAGAGCCCAGAAATAAATCCAAGCATTTACGGACAGTTAATCTATGACAAGGGAAGCAAGAATTTACACTGGAGTAAAGATAGTCTATTCAATAAATGGTGCTGGGAAAATTGGACTGACACATGCAAAAAAATGAAACTGGATCATCTCCTTACGCCTTATACAAGAACAAATTCAAAATGGATTAAAGACTTAAATGTAAGACCTGAAACCATAAAAATCCTAAATGAAAATATAGGGAGTACATTTGCAGACATTACCCGGAGCAATATTTTTACTGATACATCCCTACGGGCAAGGGAAGTAAAAGAAAAAATGAACATATGGGATTATATCAGACTTAAAAGTTTTTTCACAACAAAGGAAACCATTAATAAAACAAAAAGGAAGCCTACTGAATGGGAGAATATATTTGCCAACGATATATCTGATAAGGGGTTAATATCCAAAATTTATAAAACACTCATGAAACTCAACACCAAAACAACAAACAACCCAATTAAAAAATGGGCAGAAGATATGAAGAGACATTTCTCTAAAGAGGACATACAGATGGCCAACAGGCATATGAAAAATGTTCAACCTCACTGGTCATTAGGGAAATGCAAATAAAAACCACCATGAGATACCACCTCACTCCAGTCAGAATGGCTATCATCAACAAATCAACAAACAACAAGTGCTGGCGGGGCTGTGGGGAAAAGGGGACCCTGCTGCACTGTTGGTGGGACTGCAGATTGGTGCAGCCACTATGGAAGTCAGTATGGAGGTATCTCAAAGAACTGGAAATAGAGCTACCTTTTGACCCAGCAATTCCACTCCTAGGTATTTATCCTGAAAAAACCAAGACACTTATTCAAAAAAAGTTATGCACCCCGATGTTCATAGCAGCACAATTTACAATAGCTAAGACTTGGAAACAACCAAAATGCCCGTCAGTAGATGACTGGATTAAGAAACTGTGGTATATTTATACAATGGAGTATTACTCCGCTATAAAGAAGAATGAAATCGTGCCATTTGCAATGATATGGATGGACCTAGAGACTATAATGTTGAGTGAAGTAAGTCAGTCAGAGAAGGACAAATACCATATGATCTCACTTATATGTGGAATATGAAAAACTGTATGAATGAGCAAAGTAAACAGAAACTGTCTCATAGATATAGAGGAAAAATCAGGGTTGCTAATTGGGAGAGGAATGGGGATGAGGGAGAAGGGGAAGGGATTAGACAGCAAAAATAGGCAACTACAATATTGCTACTGGGATAGGAAAAACAGTTTGGGGAATATAATTAATAATGTTGTAAATATTCTGTGGAATGTCAGATGATCATAGGTCTTGTTAGGGAGACCATTTCATGGATGGAGTAGAGGTTTGATCACTGCACTGTATTACTAAAGTGGAGGTGGTATACCTACTGTAATTGAATATATATAGATAGTCACGGGATGTGGATTATACTGTGGAAGAGAGTCAGAGGAAGAGTAATAGATATCTATGATATGGGGGGGTGGGGGGTGTATTGGGGGTGGGGGTTTGTCACTTTGGGGGTAAAATGTATAACTATTGCACTGTGTTGTACACCTGAAACTATTGGGGGTGGGGGGGTTGTCACTTTGAGGGGTAAAATGTATAACTATTGCACTGTGTTGTACACCTGAAACTAATTAAAAATAAAATAAAATTAAAAAAAAAAAAAAAAAAAAAAAAAAAAACACTACTTCTAAGGAACATATGCATCTATATGTTCATTGCAGCATATTTACAACAGCCAAGATACGGAGGCAACCTGGGTATCCATCAATGAATAAATGGATAAAGAAGAGGTGGTACATACATACAATGGAATATTACTCGGCCATAAAAAAGAATGAAAACTTGCCATCCTCATGGATGGACTCAGAAGGTATTTTGTTAAGTGGAGTTAAGTCAGAGAATGATAAATGCCATACGCTTTCACTTATATGTGGAATCTAAAGAATTAAATAAATGAACAAACAAAACAGAAACAGACTCATAGATACAGAGAACATTTTGAGGGTTGCCAGGTGGGAGGGGGGTTGGGGAGATTATTAAAAAAGGGGAAGAGATTAAGAAGTACAAATTGGTAGTTACAAAATAGTCATGGGGATATAAAGGACAGCATAAAGAATATAGTCAATAATATTGTAATAACTATGTATGGGTGTCAGATGGGTACTAGATTTACCAACGTGATAACCTAGTAAGTTACATAAATGTATAATCACTATGTTGTACACTTGAAACTAATATAATATTGTATGTCAAGTGTAATTGAAAAAAGTTTTTAATTATTTAAAAACAGTTTAGGGTCGACCAAGTGGCGCGTTGGTTAGGAGTTGGCTTGGGACACCAGCTCTGAGCAGCAGACCCCCGGTTAGGATCCCAAATGATGGCCAGTGACACTGCGCCCTCTACAGCTAAGATTGCGAACAATAGCTCGACCTGTAGCTGGGCTGCCGAGAGTGGTAGGCAACGACATAGCTACAGTGGGCTGCCATGAGCTACAGTGAGTGGCTGGCAGCCAGCATGAGTGGCCAGCAGCCAGAGTGAGCGGCCATCCAATGGCCAGCGAGCAAGTGCCTCACCCAGGAAGAGCACAATAATACCAACATGGGCCAGTGAAGCAACGTCCTCCACAACTAGAAAGAACAAAAGGACAGCAACTTGTCTGTTCCCCTCCCCCAATTCCCAAATAAAATTCTTTAAAAAAAAATTTTTAAATAGTAGGTAATAGCATAATTCTGACCAAACAGACCCTCCCTATTACTAACCATATATTTCACCAAACAGCCTCTGCATCCCACTAACCTATTTCTTCATTTGTAACATGAGAATAATACCTCATAAAGTTGTTATGAAACTAAATATAATAATATATGTAAAGGTATTACCATAAAATTGGTTCATAGGAAACAAGCTCTCAATAAATGCAATAAGAATAATAATCACTAAGAGTAAATCCAAAACAGAAATAGTCCATTAAAATTATTTTATTAACAAGAAAACTAGCAACCTAAGTTTAAAACGGGCATTCTCACCCCCAACACACAGATGGTCCCTGACTTATAAGCATTCAATGTATGACTCTTCAACATTATGGTGGTTCAAAAGTGATATCCATACATTGTTTTTCATTTTCAGTACAGTATTCAATAAATTACATGAGCTATTCAACACTTTATTATAAAACAGGCTTTGTATTAGATGATTTTGCCCAACTATAGGCTAATTTAAATGTTCTAAGCACCTTTAACTCTTTCACTGAGTTAATGATTTCAATTTTTTTTCCAAAATATGTCAGAAATCCACAAAAACAAAAAGTTGATATTTTGATATTTTGACTATTTTATGCATTTAATAATAACAATTTGAACTCCTTTGTATACAAATGACATTATTTTTACGTATAAAAATTCATTCGGTTATAAGCAAACATCGCAGCAAAAGGGTTAAGGTAGGCTAGACTAAGGTATGAAGTTTAGTAGGTTAGGTGTATTAAATGTATTTTTGACTTATGATATTTTCAACTTACAATAAGTTTATTGGATGTGTTCAATGACTAGATGAGAAGAATCCTTTCATAATGTATATCAAATTATCTCAATGTATACTTTAAATATCTTATAATTGTATTTGTCACTATACCTCAATAAAGCTGGGGGTAAAAATTATAAAAGTTCTGAACAGATACCTCACCAAAGACGATATAGAGATGGCAAATAAGCATATTAAAAGATGCTCAAGATCATATGTCATTAGGAAATTGAAAATTAAAACAAGATACCATTACTCACCTATTAGAATGGTTAAAATCCAAAAAACCAACAGTACCAAATGCTGGCAAAAATATGGAGCAACAGGAATTCTCATTCATTACTAATGGTAATGCAAAATGGTACAGCTACTTTGGAAGACAGTTTGGCAGTTTCTTATAAGGGTAAACATGGTATTGCCATACATGATCCATCAATCTCACTCGTTGATATTTACCCAAATTTTTAAAAAACTTACATCCTCACATAACCTGCGCTTGAATGTTTATAGAAACTTTACTTGCAATTGCCCAGAATTGGAAGCAACTAAGATGTCCTTCATGGGCCAGCCGAGTGGCGCGGTGGTTGAGAGCTGGCTTGGGAAGCCAGTGGCCCCAGTTCGGGACCCACATATGAGGGCCAGTGACACTGCCCTCAAAAAATAAAAAAAATAAAAAAAGATGTCCTTCAACAGGTGAATGGATAAATAAACCGTGGTACATCCATACATTAGAATAGTACTCCATGATAAAAAAGAAATGAGCTATCGAGCCATGAAGAGACATGTAGGGACACTGTATGTTGTTAAGAAACCAGTATGAAAAGACTACATCTTATATGACTCCAATAGCATGACATTCTGGAAAATTAAAACTATTGAGGCAGGAAAAAGATCAGTAGTTGTCAGGGGTTTGAAGGGCAGAGGAGATGGTTAAATACGTGATGAAATTTTTTAGGGTGGTGAAACTATTCTGATGATACTGTAACAATGGATTCATGACATTGCAATTGTCAAAACTCATAGAATTTTTTTATAGACAAAGAGTGAAACCTAATATATAAAAAGAAAATCATTTAGGAGGGTGAGGCAATCCCAAGATGGGATGCAGACTGTGACAAAAGAAACTAACTGCATTACAAATGTATAAAATAATCTCACTGAAGGAACTGGGAAAGGAAAGATGCTAACCAAAGTAACTTCGAAAATAAGTAGGATCTGTAAGACTAAAGGCAAAAGGACCGGCACATAGCACTGTGCTCCAGTTGATAAAGTTGTTTCCCATGGGGTACGACTTAACAATTCTGACACTGCTATACATGTATACTGGAATTGAATGATAAAGTAAATGGATAGTGTGCAGTGGGAGCCGGATTTCTCACTGTCAAAGTAGAAATTTACTGACAAACAATAGTAGGTTAGAATGACCTACATAATAATGAGTTAGAGTTGGTGATATCAATATGAACTCATATTCAGCTTAATATAGATATTGATGATTACATAATCTTTATAGATACATTTATATACACAGGTTAGTGTGACACATATAACTCCTTGTTCTGTAAACTAGGAGCACATAGAAACAATAACACCTCAGGCTGGCCAAGTGGCGCGGTGGTTAAGAGCTGGCTTGGGACCGCCAGCGGCCCCGGTTCGGGTCCCACATAGGAGGGCCAGTGACACTGCCCTCTACAGCTAACAACAGCTCCACCTGGAGCTGGGCTGTGTGAGCCCTGGTGATGGTGTAGGCTGCAGCCCCTGCCGCAGTGGGCTGCCATAGGCTACAGTGAGCAGCCGGCAGCCAGGGTGAGCAGTTGGCAGTCAGTGTGACCTGCCAATAGCCACGGTGAGCGACCATCCAGAGGCCAGCGGCCGATCTGCCTCATCCGGGAAGAGTGCAATGATAATACCAACATGGGCCAGTGAAGCAACGTTCTCCACAACTAGACTGAAGAACAAAAAGACAGCAACTTGTCTGTTCCCCTTCTCCGATTCCCCAACGCTGTTCACCTCCCCCAATTCCCCAATAAAATCTTTTAAAAAATTAAAAAAATAATAATAATAAAGTATGGGCTTTAGTTCATTAAAAATTACTTTATTGTGGTTAAGCGTGTTGCCACCCTCTCTAGGTTGCAGCACAATGTGATTGTTAAGATCACAGACTAGAGCCCGGCGGGGTGTAAAGATCAGCCCCACCATTTTTTAGCTCTGGAAGCTACTGGACAAGTTACTTAACTGCAAAAGGACAACATATTATCTATAAAAGGACAATATATTATCTTCAACAAGAACAAAAAGGACAATATCAGGATATCTATCCTATGAGATTGTTTTGAAGGGTATTACCTGAACTATAGTAATATTCAATGAAAGTTACCCATTACCATTACTAATTTTTTCTAAGTTGGGCAAATTGCTTAGTATCTCAGGTAAGTAAGTTATACAGGTTTCATTGAGAGAAATTAAATTTTTTATTATTCAATCACATGAAACATACAGAGAAAGAAAAAATGGGCAAAAATCTAATTTCACACTCAGGATTATTAGCATTGGTTTTCATGATGTCACAAACCTTACTGTAATCTGTTGATATTTCACTAATATCTTGTATTGGGTTAGATATATGAATCATCTTTCTTAAAATAGTAAATAAAAGCTTATAATTCACACTCATTTAAAAGTATATTCTTTACATTTTTTATTTTCTATTTTTTATTTTTTTGAGGGCAGTGTCACTGGCCCTCATATGTGGGACCCAAACCAGAACCGCTGGCTTCCCAAGCCAGCACTTAACCACCGCACCACTCGACAGGTCCTCTTTACATTTTTTTAGTTGTTCCTACTCTACTTGGTCACAAAAACATACAGCAGACTTATTTATTATAAAATAATTAAATTAACATACCATCATAATAATAAAATACCTCTTTAATTGGTGAAATGCCAGTTAGAGGCAAGTTATATCATTATATAGTAATTCCTTTTAATCTTTAATTCCATATTATGCACTAACAAAGCCAACAATTTGACATTATATCTGTTTTTCAGCAATGGAAATGCTAAGGCTAAAATTTAGCTATTGTACCAAGTTAAAATCAAACCACTGAAAGAAAACAAAAGTTACATTTAATTTCAAAAGAATAAATTAATGATAATAAATACAGAAGGAGCTGTCAAAACCAAAATGAAAGTCAAATCACCTAAGGTTGTATAGAGAGGTTTTTAAACAAATAGTGCAGCTGAGTTTTTTCCTAAAACTAAGTTGTCTATATACATATTTAAATATTTAACTAGGTGCTCAAAACCCCACCTACAGAAATTAAGATAAAATAATAAGTCCCAAGGGAAATTCTTACCATGAGAACTATTTAAAACACACAGCAAAGAAGCTAAAGAAATACCCTTAAGGTTAATTAACTGTGAAGTACAAATAATGTTATTGTTCTGTTTGACCTTAGTAATGCCAATACTTATTCCAAATATGCTGTTAAAAGAATCAAGAACCCAATTCTGGTCTTTTGGGGAAGGAGGAGAAGGGAGTAGTTCTTAATGAATTCTTATTTTATAAACAACTTGAACCTAAGACAATATACCATCAGAACATCTGGCTTGAAAAATGAAATACTGTATTCACTCATCATCTATCTACCTTTATGTTATCAAATGTTTATTGATCATCTACTACATCTATTAAATTGATCATCTATTGAATAAAATGTGCTTTTATTTATCAAATGTTTATTGATCTACAAACATGTTCCAATTTAAAAGGAAAAGAAACTAGCTACAGCAAACCATAACTAACAGCAGATGTACTAAAATTCAGCAAGGTTCATAAACAAGAGTGGCATCTACCTGAGTCTTGAGGGTGGGATTAGGTAGAGACCAGAAGAGTCAGAAGTTGAAATACAGACATATTAATTCATCCTTAACCCTCTCTTCCAAAACCCAATATCCAGTCACAAAGAAATTTAGAATCTCTAGACCAAAACCTCCTGGGTCGTTTCCTCTGCCGCCACCTGGTCCAAGACACCAGCACCATCATCTGGCCCTGCTTCAACTGGCCACAGTGCGGCAGTGATCTTTTGAAACCACAAACTGAATTGTATTATCTCCCTGAGGAAGGAGCTTCCTCTTGCTCTTAAATATATGTCAGGCCCCCTGGTCTGGTTATCAAATCCACCTGGCCTCTGCCTATTTTACAAACTGTATCTCACACCTCGCCTGCCCATTCCAGCTACGCTGGCCTCATTCAGTTCCTCTAAGGAGCCACGCTCCTTTAGTGCTTCAGCCTTCTGAATCTGCAGTTCCCTTTTGCTGATAAAGAATGCCACACACAAAGTCCCTGAACAAAAAAATTGAATCAGGTGTCCTTCTTCTGGAACCCTGAACTTTTTTGAACTACTTACCCCAAGTGTAGTGAAATATTTATGTAATTATGGTTCTCTCCTCTATGGTAATATAATCTCTAAGGGGACAAGGCCCAAGTCTGGTTTTTTCCCCATGACTAGCAGTCTGACACAGTGAGCTATGACTGATAATATTTGTAGAGCTCTTACTACAAGTGAAGCTCCGCCCCACACTTTACCACCTTATGAGGTAGGTTCTGCTGCACTCATCTGACATGTGGAGAAGTTACAACAGTTCAGTACCTAGCCTAAAGTTACTCAGCTCTTAAGTCAGAGCTGGAATTGGAATCCATAAGGATTTTCTATAGATTTCATGTTCTTAACCACTAAGCAATATAATTTATTAAATGAAGCCTATGACGAGGAAACAATATGTGCACAGGCTAGCACTTTCATTATGGAAAGTGTAGAATGCGTGGAGAATGGTGCCAGACATGTGAACACAAAATAACCTAGGAAAACAAAACATCTGAGCCAGCTCTGGTTAGCCAAAGACACACTAAGGTACTGCTCTAAATTAAAGGACACTAAAGAGACATGACAACTACATGCAGTGTGTAATCCTGGACGGAAACCTGTACTAGAGGAGGGAAATGCTATAAAAGGCACTACTGACAACTAGGACAGCTGACAAAATTAGAATATGGACTGTAGAATTAGAACTTAAAAATTGTATCTATGTTAAACTTCATAGAAATTTTACATAAGAGGGCCGGCCGAGTGGCGCGGTGGTTAAGCGCTGGCCTGGGAAGCCAGCGGCCCTGGTTCGGTCCCACATATGAGGGCCAGTGACATTGCCCTCAAAAAAAAAAAAAAAAAAAAAGAAATTTTACATAAGAGGCTACCAAGCAGCATGATTATATGTAACATACACTCAAATGTTTCAAGTAAAAAATATACATATATAATGTTATCTTACATGTTACATCACAATATGTATTATATTACATATATGGGAGAGAGAATGATAAAAATGTGGCAAAATGTTGAAATTAGTGAATCTGTGTAAAGGGAATGTGGGATTTCTCTATTATTCTTATAATTTTTCTGTAAATCTGAAATTATTTCACAAAGTTAGAATTATTTCATGAAATTACTTTACAAAATTCTTTTTTAAAAATTTTCATTTACAGTTGAAATACAATATTATGTTAGTTTCAGGTATATAACATAGTGATTAGAGATATATATATAACTTACAATCACCTCAATAAGTCCAGTTCAAAATTAGTTGTTAAATAACAGTGTTGAATAAGGTATAATCCAAGAATGAAATATCTGAATTTAAGATTTCAGAGGTGGCAGAATTCTAGATCATGGAAATGGGTAGCTGAGGTATCATGGAGATAAGTCTTTGAAATTGAGACAGTTTCCCTCTCATTTCATTATATTGCAGTTTCATATGAATCAGTTTATTTACTGATTGCACCTAAAGTTTTTTAATCTCTGAATTCACTTGTCTTTTGAAGCTTTTGGTGCTTGTACTGTTTTATAATGTAGTTACCAATGCAAATCTTCTAATCTATTAAAGAGGTACATAGCTCCTTTTCCCCATTACTAATGAAGATCTGAAAAAAAAAAGAATTTCAAATCCCCATCTCTTTGACACCCTATTGGACATACTACCACTTTACAGGTTTATTATCTTGGGTCCTTCTCAGAATATTTAATCTATGTGATAATATTGAATTTCACACAAATTTTAACATTTCAGCTACTGTAACAAGATGGTAGATAATAAGTATGGCACATCACCCTCTACTATCAACTATGCCAGGCATCCCTAAATTCTAGATCTCTGATTTAAGGTTATCAGGGAGTGAACTTGCAGTCTTTTGGAAAGGAAGTGATCACCTGGTAACTCCAGAAATGGAAGATCCAACCACCTGCCTTATGACTTTCAACCAAACCTCCTATATTTACCCTCACACCACATGCATGCTTTCACAGATGGCTGCTGCCTCCAACCCTGTGCCTTCCCAGGGTTTTACACATCCATTTGGTTTGCTTCTTTTTGGCTCCCCCCTCTAAGGGCTTATGTTTATTTAGAATTTTACTTCTAAGCAGTTTGTTTCCTAGGCATGACTTTAATTACAAACAGAAGATCCTTCCAGCCCTATATGAAATTCTCTAGGAGACAGACACAACAAGATTTAAAGATCCAAAGAATAAACTATTGCATTGATTCTCCATTTAAACAAACATTTTTTAATGTAGGAAAAAATTAATTATACTATGTTAAAGCACAAAAAAAATGCCACAAATAAGCATAGATTTCGATGTACATAATCTTACAGAAAATTTTTATAAATAGAACATAATAGCCCCCATCATAGATCTAGTTAACTTTTTTTAACCAACATTCTCAATATTTATTTCAAGATTAATCACTAAATGTTGAGGAGAGATAGATATGATGGCTACTCAGAAACTTAATCCTCCTTTACAACTAAAAAAAAATCTCAAGATTAAAAAAAAAATCAAAAAAAAAATATATATATATGTATATTTCTACAAAGAGAATTTTTGTGGTTTTTTTTTTTTTTTTTGGAAACATTCTATTGGGGAATTGGGGGAGGGGAACAGCTTTGGGAAGCCAGGGAAGAGGAACAGACAAGTTGCTGTCCTTTTGTTCTTCAGTCTAGTTGTGGAGGACATTGCTTCACTGGCCCATGTCGGTATCACCATTGTGCTCTTCTCGGGTGAGGCAGATAGATCCCCACCTCTGGACGGCCACTCACAGCGACTCTTGACAGCTCACACCAGCTGCCGGCCACACTCTGTAGCCTATGGCAGCCCATTGCAGCACAGGCTGCAGCTATGCCTCCCCCAGGGTCTTACAGCAGCCCACCTCCAGATGGAGCTGTTGTTCACCATCTTAGCTGTAGAGGGCAGTGTCACTGGCCAGCATATGTGGGATCCGAACCAGGGCCTCTGGTGTCCCGAGCCAGCTCTTAACCAACGTGCCACTCGGCCAGCCCTGTGGTTGTTTTTTAAAGACAGGCTAGTTAATACTTAGGCTTTCAAAAATTGTTTGTTGAGCCAGATGAAATAAGTCTACCTATAATGAAGAGAAGAAAAACAACCTAACAATAGTTTTATCTATTTTTAGGTAGAAAATAAATTTGGGGGAAACAGCAAGTAATGTTTTGGTTAAAACATAAACATCTTTAATTAATTCAAATGATCTAAATTCAACAAATATTGAGTCCCTGCTATGTGCTAGGCATTCTGCAAGACAATAAGTATATGATCCGCGCCCTCTTAGAGCTTATGGGGTAATGGATATAGCCTCCAAAATTATCCTTTTTTGTGTGTGAATCCATGCCCATCAAGCACCTTTTAAAACATAAATTCGCCCTCCTCAAAACCTTGATACCCATAAAACTACATATTTACATTGCAGAAATCAGCTTCCTGGTCAACGTGTCAGCATACTCTAAGTTAATAAATCATTGTTCAGGTTTGCACATCACCCTTCATGAGTTTAGTTAGCTTGAGTGAATCCCCAAAGACTGATCAATCCTGATTAATTGGCTAGATGTAATTTCTAACCTTCAAAGCTGAGAATCAAATATAGGAGTGGAATGTCCATACAAAGATTATCCTCAGACAGCATGCCTTTATTTCATCAGGACTCAAACTGTAATTATGTTAACTCAAAAAATTAAGAATAAATGAGATATACAACAGTGCCTCTCAAACTTTAATGTGCATATAAATCACCAGCTCTGTTAAAATGAAGACTCTGATTCATAGGTCAGGAGCAAAAACTGACATTCTTCTTTTCTAATAAGCTCCCAGAGATATACCCAGGCTGCTGTCCACAGACCAGGAGATATAACAACACACCTGGGACAGAATCTGGCATATTGGCTGCTCAGCCCCATTAACTGTTTCCTCCCATTTGTGGATATCTTATCTCCCCTGCTGATCTTACCTTTCTAGGGAGAAAAGATGATAGTTTTTTCATCTTATATCCTCCAAAGTTCTAACCTAATCAGAATACCTTCCATATGACAGGCATTAAATATGCCAACTGAATGAATGACATACAGCTTTTAACATCATTACTTCTTCTATACTTATAGACAGAATTGTTTCTTCCTCTGAATTATTTATTTTTAAATAGAAAAGTACTTTTGAAAAGTGAAAAAATCAGGAAAGCTCTGTCTATTCTTTTTTAAGAAAAAACTATTTGCAGCATAATCCAGTGCTTTCTCACGCTGACTTAATCAAATCTTTTGTTAAAAAACAAATATCCACAATTAACTTGTTAATTTATCTCCTAATGATGCTTCCATTTTTGTTAAGAATTTAATTAAAATAACCAAGTCATTAGGACAGCTGGTTAGCTCAGTTGGTTAGAGTGCAGGCTCATAAAATAACCAAGTCATTTGGTTTTCTAAGTTTTAAAATTAATCTTAAAAATAAATTAATTAAAATGTATCGTATACCTTTAAAGCAGAATGATAAATTATAAGGACATCTTAGGAAAGCTAACATCTATCAAATAATTCTGACCTTTCGGACTAACGGTACCATGAAAAAAATCAGATAGTATGACTCTTATCCATAGGTAGCTCTTGGGCAGTTTTTGTGCTTCTCCGCTGATTTTCTGTGATCACCACGACAAATGGACTATCTCAGAACTGGCTTCTTGTACATATTAGTTGTTAACCTGATACATTTTGTTCCATGCTGAGAAACATTGCATGTTGATACGCTGTGCTTAGAGCACTCAAAAAAGGAAACAGAGGTGGACTATTACCTTCGCTTCTGAGATGTTTATCTCTACAGTTATGGCTTTTTTTTTTTTTTTTTAGTTTTATGGCTTTTCTGGTGTTGGTTTTGCAGTTACCAAACATAAACAGATTATTTCCGAGGAACAGAGGATGCAACTAAGTATCAAATGTTTAATCATGCTGCTCCATGAAAACCACGTATCAAATATTGGCTTCACCGACGGGCTACAAACACATCAGCCCTCCGGACCCAGCGCCCTGCAGCCCGGCGGCCCGATTCCTCCCCCGCGGGCCGTGCCCGGGACCGCGCTGGGCGGGCGGATGGCGGCCGCGGGCCCGCGGGCGAGGCCGGGGCGGCGTGCGCGCTCCCGCTCCAGGCTGCTCTTTCGTCTTGATTGTGTGTGTGTGTTTGTGTTTGAATGCACGAACCCCAGACGGGTGGCGCCGCGCCGCACCAGGCAGGCATTTCGGAGTCTGCAGGCGCGGAGGGCACAGCTGTGACCTCGAGGCCGTCCTCCCACGTCCCCAGCGAGGAGGCAAAATGGTGGCCGCGGACGCCACCGGACTGGGGCCGGGCGGGGTGGCGGCGCGGCCGCCGAGGACCCGCCAGCCTCCGCCGGCCAGGCCCGTCCTCACGCACACCGGCCCGGGCAGCACAGCTCCGGAAGCTGCCGGCGTGGCGCCTGCGGCCCGGAGCGCCGGGGTGAGGGTTTGGAGGCGGGGTGCCCGCCACCGGGAACAAGGACGCCATTATGGCGCCCCCCTTGCCAGCGCCTCGGCCGCAACTCATGCTGGAACCGAGGCTCGGTCCCCCGAGGGGAGGGGCGAAGAAAGGGGGCGGAGCAACCAGCGGGCGGGGCCAGAGGGGCGGGGCGGGGCCGAGGCGTGAGCCGGGGAGCGCGGCCCCTTCCTCCGTCACCGCGCCCTGCGGCGGGCGCTCCAGAGGGAGGGTGACCCGGCCCCACCCGGCGCTTCCCGGCGCGGCTTGGGTCGCGGCCGGCGGCCAGGGCAGCCTCTTACCTGCGCGCTGCCTTGCTTTCCCGTCCGCCATCTTGTGCGGAGCCCGTTGCCCGAGAGATGACTGTCGCGAACCTGGGGCGCGGCGTCCCGCCGCCCGCCGCGCGGCTGCACCGGCTGGAGCGCTTTCCGTGCGCGAGCGGAGCCCGAGCCCTGATTGTGTAATAAAGTTCCGAAAGCCTCCTTTTCCTGATGTCTCATCCATCTGGGGACATCAGACTCACAGCGCTCCCCCGCCCCTCCTGTTGGGACGACGTCGCGTTGCTCGATTTTATTTTATTTATTTTTGAGGGCAGTGTCACTGACCCTCATATGTGGGACCCGAACCGGGGCCGCTGGCTCCCCAAGCCAGCGCTTAACCACCAAGCCACTCGGCCAGCCCGGTTTTATTTTATTCGTTAACTAGATTTTCAAGCGCAGCTGCAGAGATGGGTGTAAGCGCCCGGCTGGCTCCCCAGGGGGGGGGGGAACAACACCCACTCGCAATCCCGCCTCCCCCTCCCCCCCAGCCCACCCACGGCCCGCGTCGCGCTGGGGCGCTAAGGCTGCTCCCGTCCGAGGCTCGCCCGCCCGCCGCCAGGCACGGCGACCGCGCAGCCTCTGAGCGCTGGAGCGAAGCTGGACAACTGGGCCGGGTGCAAGAGGAAATCAGAGCCATTAGACTTGTTTTTACTAGAAGAAAGAAAGAGCTGGAAAAAAAAAAAAAAACATGTGCAAAATAGGCGCAAACATTGCGTCGTCAAGGCTGCGATGTCTGATACACAGTAGGTTCTCCTAGCAACAGAAAGGTGCCCAAGTTGGGCTGATGGCTGCAAATGTAAGGATGCGCTTAGTTGTGAAATGGGATACGACCTCGAGTTAAAGTTACTACGGAGAACGTACAAAACCCTGCCTTCCTGAAACTTGCAGCTGGAGCAGGATGTTACATGTTGGTCTCATTTTAACGATACAAGAAAATTTTCCTTTTAAGATGATTTTTGAATAATATGCCTAATGAGGGTCAAACCAATATATATTTTTTGAAACTAATCTTAGATGATTTTTAAGTGCATATGTGTACTAATTTAAATGACGATGTGTAAAAACAGTTTTATACGCTGTTAACAATTTTAAGAGGCCTTCAAAATACAAGGTATTAGTATTCAATGATTTTACTAAGCTTTTATGCTTCTTTTATTAATTCTGGTTCTATCATTTCCTAGTAAACCCTAAAGCAAACTGCTATTCTTTTATTAAAATAAGGACTTTTTCTAAAGAAGATATTCTTGTGGTGCTGTCATCAGCATTCTCTTTGAAACAATATAAACGATGGCATCATCACAAAATGGCTCTTATTAGAAGATACTTATAAAAATGAATACAATTGTGCACAGTAAATGTTTCACACACAAAAATATGGAAAGTAGTCATTAGCATTTATATTTAAATGCCGTAGTCATTATGGTCTAGTTATTTGTTTAAAGTGTCCCTCTTGCCCATATATTGTAGATAATGAAGGGCTTTGAAATACATGTAAAAAACTTGAACTCAGGTTTGGTCTCAGGTTTGTTACCTACGTACTCACTGTGCCTTTTCTCATGTGCTGTTTTGCATCTGCCTTTTTCTGGAATGCCTTTCTTTTCTCTCTCCCTACCCCAACATTCACCCTCCCACAGACACATTTGTTCCCCCCTGATGGTCACTGATCTCCTTTGAAGCTTTCCTTGTCAACCTCTTCCTCTGTGGTCCTGTCTTCATACAGCCTCTCACATCGATTTGCAATGACTTCGTTTTGTTAAAATGCAAAATTCAACCAAGTAAATTTGAAGGTCTAATTGGCTTTATGAAGCGATTCATGAATTGGGCAGCAAGCCCTGTAGCAACGAGAAGGGACGTCCGATGAATTGTACAAAATGGAAGGTTTTATAGGCAGACAGAAGGTGGGACTAAGAAGTTAAAAAAATGGGTTATTTCAGGCAAAGACACCATCCCTTAGAGGAGGGCAGAGTCTTATCATGCCTATTATCTAACTAGTGTTGGTCAGGAAATTCCAGACTGATTGTTTTAAAATTTCACTCCTGGGAAAGGCTGAAACTGCAGTTAAGTTAGTTATTAAGTTTTAGTAATATGGCTTAGTAAAAGTGACTTCATTTTGGCCTGTTGTTTCTTCTTTTAACAGTTTATTCGCTTGCTTCTTTCTACCAAACTAAGCTATTGAACACAGGAAGCGCTGTTTTGTCCATATATTCCCCAGTGCCTAGAACAATTTTTTAATTTTTCTGTCTGAAATATGTATATTTTAAAAATTAAAACAGGAGTTAGTCTTGTCAATGACTGAGAAGCAAAGCTTATTATTTAGATTATTCCAAACCACATTAATCTCTATTTCTCTGAACTCCTACAGCATATTTAGTACAATATTGTTTCTCTAAGTTTGAATTAATAAAAAAATAATGGATGTTAATTAACCCCTCCCCCAATTAGGCTTGAAGACAAGAGCCTAATCACCTTTTATATACCCACACTACCTAGCTTAAATTGGGGCACATAATAGGAGCTCAATATATACTTTTCAATTGATTAATTAATTAGACACAAAAGTATATAATTATTCTGGAAAACTTTCCACAAAGTGAAAAAATGGTCAGCCAAATAACAAAATAAAGGCCCACAATGCCAATGAGTAATTATCTGCATTATGCTGATATGTGACTCAATTTTCCACTTTTCTTTGGTTGTGGAAACCTGACCTTCAATTATACTCTTTTAACTCTTTTTAAGTATTATTAGCTTAGTTAGGACAATGGCAAACTAACTACAACCATCTCTTTTCCTTAGAATATATTTTGTTTCTGAACTATAAATTGAGTAACTTTGTAATATCATATGCTGCTAAAACATTCTGTCATTTAAGAATCTCAGTAATTTTGTCAGAAATACAGAATTGGAAAAAAAAATTTTTTTAATTCTTTTTTGTTTTCAAATTGGGGAACAGTGTGTTTTTCCAGGACCCATCAGCTCCAAGTCAAGTAATTGTTTCCATCTAGTTGTGGAGGGCGCATCTCAGTAGCCCATGTGGGGATCAAACCAGCGACCTTGGTGTTATGAGCACTGGGCTCTAACCAACTGAGCTAACTGGCCGCCCCTGGAAAAATTATTTTTTATCCCATTCATGGATATACAACCTTAAGACTAAATCAGAAAAGCAAGGGCATAGTTTTAGACAATGACACTTATTTGATCAACTATTCAATGGGGACAGATGGCTATCAACAAGTTATGTCCTTTTGCATGTTTGAATGTATTAAATTGGTTCCCACAGAACTTCGGCTGTATAAAATGTGAGTTAAATTGGTTCCCACAGAACTTCTGTTTCTTCTGAATACAATTGATTCAGTTACCTAAGATATGGGTAAGGGTGAGTGGTGTGAAGTATGCAAAATGGTAGTCAAAAATATCTTCATGTTTACTTTCCCAGTATGGAGATCATTGGAATCTCCTTGGACTAGGCAGGAATAAGTAAAAAAAAAAAAAAAAAAAAAAAAACAACTGGATTTTCCTCAGTCATTGCCAGAACTGACCTCCTGACCCTAGGCAAGTCATGTAATAATTTATTTTAAACTTCATTACCTCAGAAAGAGTCATAGCAACATTCAAACTACCTATCTTAATGTTTTCAAGAGACTCAAAATAGATGTAACTGAAAGTTGTAAAAAGAACTTGAAAAGAAATCGACTCTCCTTAAGGGAAATAAACCCCACTTTCTCGTAGGAAGGAGCCCTAAGAGGTCAAACCCCAACTTCTTTCCTGAGATTCAGATTCCACGGGAGAGTTTGCTTTTCCAATGCTTCAGCTACACAGTGGTGGGTGGTCTGACTCAAGGCCTCACACTCTTCACTCTAGAATCTACTGCCTACACAATAGGACCTAGTTTACAGATAGAGGTCACCATCTCCAGTTTGTGGCCCCTTCCTGGTTTCCACCCAGCCATGTTTAAACCTTACCAAGCAGGAGTGACCTTAAGCATATTTTTGTATGTATGTTTTTTTTGTTTTTTGTTTTTTTTGAGGGCAGTGTCACTGGCCCTCATATGTGGGACGGAACCGGGGCCGCTGGCTTACCGCGCCACTCGGCTGGCGGTGGCCGGCCCTTAAGCATATTTTGAATCCTTGAGCTCTAGATCCAGCAAAATAAGAGGGAGGAAATGACTTCTCTGGTCTGATTCTAGTTTCCTAACTGAGGATACATCCCTTCCCTGGATAATTAACATCAAGAATGTCCAGCCACTCAGGGAAGATACTGTGTCCTTAAAAGGAAAACCTTATCAGAATACAACAGAATAACGGTTTGGTTCCATGACAGTTATAAAAACAGAAAGAACTCAGAAGTGTACTTTGTATACATTATCTCTTTTAATCCTTGTAAGGCTGATACTGGTACCCAGGTTTTAGTGCTATACTGCTTCTTTATAAATACAAGATAACATTGTTCCATTCTATTTAGTAAACTGAATATTTCAAGAAGAATGTTAAGGACAAAAATTCTGGGCAGAATTAGTCAACTTCTGCCCCTATTTTTTTTTTTTTTTTTTTTACTGCTTCAAAACATCCACCAAAACAACTGGCAGAGACTGTTAGGGACTTTAAGGGAACCAGATCATAACATGCCCTTTGTCCTTGTCTGACCAGACAGAGTAAAGGCCTGGCTTTTGGATGACACTCACTTGTCTACCATGATCCAGTGGTCTGCCTCCCTTCTCTTTCCTTCCCACCTTCTTGAAGATTGAAGTTTCCTGCCTCTACTGAGGGGGAAGGGGGGGGCATCATGTTAAGTTCTTGGCCCTGGACAAGAGCATTTTCAGTGCCACAGCCCCATCAGGCTTTTCTGGGGGACCCAGAGCAGGAAGCTGGAACTGCAGCTTGCAAAGAAATCTTACATGAATGCACAACTCTTTAAAGCATTTGGAAAAATCACACTCCGGGCCCTATTTCTGTCAAAAACACGTTTCTTTCTGATTCCTTTAAAAACACACATCGCCATAGCAAGTCACTGTTTATTACTTAAATATCGCCTGTCCTAAGGGGTACTTTTCAGGGACACTCACTGCTAAGCAACTTGCAGTGAGTTTCTGTTCTTTATTCATTGACAATAAGACCTGAAAGAGAAAGGGTGGAAGATGACCCAGAGAGTCAATAAATGCTTATGACTGCTCACGTAACCTCTTCCTCTTTAAGTGAGAAAATAGAGAAACAGTATAGAATTATGCTGGGAATTGGCTTTGGGATAATTTTTCAGTTCCTACTCCAAAAAGAAATCTTTGAAATGAAGTTTCATTTCTGGTAACGTTTACATTAGGAGATAATGCTGTGTAGAAGAAATGGGCAAATAGTCTTAAGAGGTAAAGGGACCCACAGTTGGACCTCAGTTGGTCCATTGCTCATTAGCTATATGACTTTAGATATGTTATTCTCTGTCACCTCAGTTTCCCCATCTGAATTTACATGGAGATAAGGAGATTGACCATTTGGGATATGGAGGCAACCTATACTTCTCGCCCACCTACTGGCCTGATTTAATTTCTTTGGACTATGGCTGTGTGACTTTCTAAGGCTCTAGGACCAATCGTGATACCAATCGGAGCATTTACTATGTTCTAGGAACTATGCCAAGCATTTTGCATGGACTACCTTACTTAATCATCACAATAACCCTATAAGAAGGATACTAATATGATGCGCCTATAAAGATGAAGAAATCAAGAGTTAACATCCCCAAAGTGCTTCTCTGTGAGAAATGTGGCTTTTCTCCTGCTGAGCCCCGTCTCTCCTGAGATTCTGCCTCCGAATCTTACTCTGCATTTTTCATTTTCTTCTTGTATCAAGCCCCAAGGCTTCGGCCTGCTCTCCTATTTCTTGAGGAAGGCATTGTCCATCCAGGGAGTTGAGAAGGGAGTCTGTGAAGGGGGCCAGAACATCCCAATCTCTCTAGCTCCACTAACTACCATTGCATTCCTTGAATATAAATATGTATGCATTTTTTTAATTTTAAAGGTTTCACTGCTGACTTAAAGAGATAGGATAATAATATTAAAAAATGGGGATGTTATAAACATCCTGGAATCTTAGAAAATGTTTACAGATGTCGTTCCTGATTCATAAAGTTCTCGGCTCTGTCTGGGATGGTAAGAGAGTATGCCAGGTACCTATGGCTGTTTCTTCTCCCTACCATGCCAATAATGGTAATATAATCATTAGCTTTCCCTCCCAGAATTTACATGGATTAATGATAGTCCATGTGGCTCTTACAGGACAATAGAAAAATAGCCTAGGGGGATAAATAGTTACAGATATATCATATGCAGACTTTTTAAATGCCATCTATAATCACCAAACAGATACTAAAAAGTATATCTGTACGATGATTTTGTATTACAGACAATTCCCATGCCGTATGCAGCGTGTTACAATTGAGAGGAAAATAACTCAGTGCTGTGCTTCACCTTACTCTGTAAGCCTGGCCTGTGAGCATGGCCATTTACACTTAATAAAATGCCTGTGAATAACAGTCAGGGGAGACTAAATAGTCACATGACTTGGAAGCTAACTCCTTGATATTAATAAAGTTCTACGTTACCCGGTAACTGCCCAAGAACAGAGACTTATAACCCCTCCCCCAACAGAGAACATCACCAAGCCAAACAACACAAACATACAAAAAAGATAAAAAATCTTCACAGGTTTTGCTGGGTTGATTTTCATTATACTTTTTTTTTTTCAGGTCAGCTATATTTTCAAGAAGGGAACAGAAGGTGTGAAATTGGGAGTGAATAGCGATGACAGGAGAGAGAGGTTAGAAAGGAAGTTATTTTTAGGAAGGCTTGGATGGGGAGAGTCATTTATGCACAGGGAATGAGGGTGGGGTAGGGGTGAAGGGGGGGGAAATTGGTTAGCTGGTGAAGGGTTTAACTAGTTCTCTAGTCCTTCTCATTTCTTCCTATATATTCACAATCCTTCCTCACCAAGTAATAAAAGGAAGGCAGCTGCAGACTCCTGGATCGTGGTAGGGGGAGGGGTCTTGTTCATTTTAGCCCCCTTCTCCATTCTTGGAGAGGGACCATTCACTCAGTATTCAGAGAATATTTATGAAGTCTGTATGGACAGTCTGTTAGGTGCAATAGGAAGTCCACAAACCTGATAGCTGAGAGAGCTGCTCTCTACTTGCTGAGATACTTTTAGAGCTGGTAATTTTAAACTAACAGTTTTGGGATTTGGAGGTTTTTTGACCCAAAGTTTACTAAATTATTGATTCACAGAACTGAAAAGCCTACCCACCAAAGCTACTTTTTCCTTCAAATGATGTATAGTGCATACTATACCCTTACCATAGCCACAGCATACCCAACAATGGTTTGTATCTACAATATGTGATCAATTATCATTTAAACAGATCACCATGAAGTGTGTTATCAGCTTAGACTATCGGTGCCTCTCTCCAGGAGGTAAGTGGTGGGTTATACCTGTTTTTAAGGAGCAAGGGATTAAGTATCTTAACGAAATCTATTCACTAGGTTGTTTTATTTCAGTGCCTTGAATGGATCTCAAGGCCTTTGAATTCATAGGCCTTTAACTAAAATATTAACTAGAAATTTAGTACTAATTATAGCGAATCTCGTGCAAGAGAGAGCTATGTATTATATTTGCCCTCATGATACAACAATGGTTTTCATGGGGAAAAAAAGCTATAACCAAGAATTTAATAACTACTTTTTAAATTAATGTTTAAAAAAATGGTCACTTTACCAATGAACAACATGATGGGAGAGCCAAGACCCTAGAATCCTGAATTTTATTTCTATTTTTGCTCGGATGTTATTTAGAAATATCTATTGCTGGAGTTTATTAGACGTATACATCTTTCCATTAAAATGGGTATAATGTTTTTACCACTTGATAAAACTTACGTTTTAAAATCTTAGGATGATAATTATGATCTTGTAATGTTGAAGGTAAGTTTCGTATCCAATCCAAGGTTGATACAAGGTGTGATCAAAAGATACAATGAATGTTTGAATTTTTTAAAAATTATTACAGAAGACACATTGCCATTAATCCCCCTCAAAATATTCTCCCTTGCTTTGAACGCACTTATCCCATTGTTCTTGCCACTTTCTTCAGCAGTTCTGGAAGTCCTCTTTCATGAGTGTCTTTACTTCATCCTCTATAATGACAATGCTTTGTGTCACACATCACTTCTGGTGAAGCAATTTCTGTCAAATAAAAACATTACGGTGTGTCCTCACCTGCCTTATTCACCAGGTCTAGCACCATGAGATTTCTCGCTGTTCCTCAAAGTCAGGACATCCAGGCAGCCACAACAGCACAACTAAAGACACCCATGAAAGAGGACTTCCAGAACTGCTTCAGAAAGTGACAAGAATGATGGGATAAGTGTGTTCAAAGCGAGGGGGAATATTTTGAGGGGGATTCATAGTAATGTGTCTTTTACTGCAGTAATTTTTTTTTAATTTAAACACCATATTTTTTTATCACACCTTGTGTACCTACATGCCACCCAAGCCTGCTGTACTCTCATTTCTGTCCATCCAGGCTTATGCTATCCTGGCCAATAAAGCTTCTTCAGGATCCAAAGCTAAACACTACTATTAAAACAAGGTATCAGCTAGATATAATTCCAGTTTTGAACAGGACGATGCCTCAACAGCAGTCTTTGTTTGTTTCTATTAATATACTATTTTTATTTTACGTTTACAGAAAAATTAAGCAAAAAATAGCATTCCCATATACCGCTTTCCAGCTCCCTCCCACACACATGGGTTCTCCTATTATTAACGTCTTACATTAATGGAATCCTATTCTTTTTATCCTATTACATTTAAATAATTGGCGACAGCTATTGCTTTAGCAAATAAGAAAATAAATATTCTAGTGATTTTAAGCAATTGGATCTGTTAGCTACTGACAGGAGAACTTTGGCATCATTTACAACCAGACAAAAAAATTTTTATTTGGTAGAAATCCTCATATTTAAATAGCTATTCAGCTGTCAGGGGCACATTTGTAAAGAACAAACTAAACTTATTAAAATATAGATGGAGGTTCTACTCCTAACTCTTCCTTCAGCTGGTGGCTTTGACTGAGTCTCTTACCCTCAAGTGGAACTCTGGGTTGGATTAGAAAACAGAAGCCTTTCGAGTTCAAAATTCCATTGATTTACTACCTTGTTCCCAAAGCAAGTGGGAGACTATTTTAGGTGGCTCATAATTTTTTTTTTTAGAGAGTTCTGTTTTTAACTTTAATGTGTATTTATCTTTTTAAATGAACAACAGAAATTTATTTCTTACCGTTCTAGAGGCTGGAAGTCTGAGATCAGGGCGCCAGCATGGTCACGTTCTGATGAGGTCTCTTTTCCAGGTTGCAGACTGCCAACTTATTGTGTATCTTCATATGGCAGAGCTATAATGTGTATTTTTAAAACCCAGTAAGTTGAAACAATCAAAGAGAAATTTTAAAAAAAGAAAATTAAAACCTAGTAACTCGAACCTATGGTTTCACAAATATCATTGTGTAAGATGAGACTAAATTTTAAAAATTAGTCAATTTATGTCAAATTAGAGAAAATATTATCTAATAGTACAAGTAACATGGATATGACAAAAGCAAGAAGTAAAGTGTAACCCAATCAAGTTTGGAAAACACTGGGTTAATTAATGTACCAGTCTATTCAAGAAATAGTGTCAAACAGCGCTGTGTCCCAGAACTCTTTTTTTTTTTTTATTAAAATTTATTGGGGTGACAATGGTTAGTAAAATTACATAGGTTTCAAGTGTACTATTCTGTAATACAGCATCTATATATCACATTGTGTGTTCAGTTCTCCTTTCATTACCACCTTTTCCCTCTTCTACTATCCCCTCTCCCCCTTTACCCTCTGGTAACTATGAAACTGTTGTCTTGTGTCTGTATCAGAACTCTCCTTTTAATCTATACTTTCTAAATAATTTGACTCCATTAATGAGTAGGTACCTTAGAATTTATGTGGGAAAGACAGTACAATAAGAAAAGGATTATTTGGGGCTGGCAGAGTGGCTCAGTTGGTTAAAGAGTTAACTTAAGGGTGAGAGCTCTAAGCAACAGGGCCCCCGGTTCAGTTCCCACACGGGCCAGTGATGCAGCACCCCGAGCTGAGCTGCCGCTGTGTTGCCAACCAGTGGCAGGATGGCTCAGCTGGTGAGAGCCCCTGCTCCTAACAACAAGACTGCCTGTTCCATAGTGGGCTACACCCACCCTCAACTGGGACGGGTCTTGGCAACTTGAGCTGAGCTGCCACCGGATGGCTCAGTGGATAGAGAGTGCGCTCTTAACAACAAAGCTGTTGGTTTGATTCCCACATGGGATGGTGGCTACACCCACCTGCAACTAAGATTGTAACACAGCACTTTGAGCTTAGAGGCCATGGGCAGCCAGATGGCGACTGGCAACCCTCTACAACTAAGACTGAAGAACAATTTGGCTGGTCCCCTCCCCCAATTCCCAAACAGTGTTCCCCTCCCCCGATTCCCCAATTAAAATAAATAAATAATCAACTCTTAAAAAGAAATAAGAAAGCAAAGGACTATTTTAGAGAAATGCCCAGAGGCTAGGGAGCACAGAGCAAGAACAATTAAATCTAATTCCAAAATACCTTCAATATTTCTGGAAATTGGACAAAGTCGAATTTGTAAATAAAGAGAAGAGCTGACTAAAGCTACCTTAAAGTTTCTCAGACTATAACAATTTCCTCAGGTTACGCAGCATGTAACTTGACATACTAACCATGACCTTATCCCAGTGTTTGAGTTAAGTCATAGCTCTCAAGTAAAATGCTCTCATGTTCCTGTTGGCAGACAGCCCCATTCCCCACGGCACCAACGGAACAGGCCTTCCATTTGGGAGAAGAGACATTTGACTCTCATTTTTACATTATGTTTTCTTCCCTCACCTCAAGTATCTAACACATGTGGCTCCTTTTTAATCCACATGTGGAACATACTAGGACAATAAGAGTAACAAGTCTTCTTCGTCTTCGTAAACCATATACTTTGCCCAGTGCCTAAACAAATACTTGTTGAACCAAAAACTGAGGTAAGTTATAATAATTATGAATGCGCCATGATGCAATTCTGCTACAGATGAAATTTTTTCAGAAGGTTTCTCACTTGAACAATTGTTTCTGTGGTGTGCAAAACTGCCATTAAATTACCTGCTATTCCATGCAATGTCCTATCCTCAAAGGTCCATTTAATAACCTCCTATTTAATTTAGTCCTCATTGATGAATGTTTATTGTTGCTTTGCCAGAAAGTAAAATCACTTTTTTTCTTTGCTCTTGGAAAAAATCAGTTCTCGATGATAGCTTATCTCAGGTGCTTAGTAATATCTATTGCCTCTGTTACTTTTATAAAATGATAATAGCTAATATTTAGAATCCTGCGGTGCTAGGCCCATAGCTAGCACACAAGACTTTAATACAAGGATCTTATGAGGTATTCATTAGGATTATCCCCACTTGACATTTTAGAGAACTGTGTCCCAGAGAAATGAAATTCCTAAAGACGCACAGTTTGAATCAACCAAATTGAGATATGAACTCAGGTAGCGTGACTCTAAAACTGTACTATTAACCATTCTCCTATGTTTTTTGTCCCTAATACTTCTATTTTGCATTATAGTTTACAAATAAACCTCTTTCACACTCTTTTTTTTTTAAAGAAGAAAGGTTATTGCTCCTAAATTTATAAATCAATTTTATGGTGAGCCCTTTTGTAAGTTTAAAAAAATCTTTCATATGGGACCCAAACAGTTCATCCCTCAAATGTATCTGTTTTTACATTTGTGTTTTTATGGAAAGGTTTGCTTGATGTGATGAGCCATTATTTCATTGTAAGCCACACGCATCTGTCATTCTCTTCTTGATGTTCATGGAATAAGATTAGGTGAGTTGAGGGCACAGGTTTCATGACTTCCTCCTCAAGCAAGTACGCCCACAGGCTGGAGCACCCTGGCAACTGTGAGAAAACTAAGTGTGTGCTCTAGACAACATTTTAAAAGTCGGGGACCAAAGAAAAAACTAAGCTCCATCCCTTCTCCTGAAAGCCGCTGTGGTACTGGGGACTGAGTTCTTGGCATGGTGACTAGAGTTTTTATCTGGCATACCAGCTCCCAGGGTTTCAAATGATAGAAAGACAGAGTATTACTAACCCAACTTTCTAAGCCTGCCACTGTAAATTTAGTGGGCACCGAGGGAATAGGTATGAATGCAGTTTCTGTCCGCCATCCTTCCTAGTTATCTACAGTCTAGCCATGTGTGCATCTGTACCCCAAACATTTGAAACATTAACTATCCTCTTTCCTCCACCTAAAGATCTGAAGGAAATGCAGTTTGTTGTAGTATATCTAGTATGTATTAGTAAGTACTGAAGCCTCAAAATTGATAGGTTTCTAAATGATGCTACTGCTGTAGAGAAGGGATAGATGGAATCTGAAATGAAGATGAATGATTTTATACAAACGCCTTATCAGTTTATGCATCTCTTCTTTTTTTGTTGCAACCGCTGTCATTGCTTTCCATGACTTGGGATCTTAGATTGAATTTCTGCTCTTGCTATGTTTAGAATCTATTTTTAATTTGGCCAACTGACTTACTGTGGAATCATGTGAGTGTTGCTATTTTTAAATATATAATAGTTGTCCCCATTTCAAGCCCTATAGAAGATCTTTCTGTGCCTACTCCACTCCACGGCATGTGTTGCAGGATCTAAGATAAAATGATTTTTAAAAAATAAATAAATAAACACTTACTGAATTCCTACTGTATGTCAGGCAACAGCTGTGTGCTTTCGTTATTTTCTCATTTAATACTTAAAAACAAAACAAACAAAACAAAAATACCAAACCTATGTGTTGCTAGAGACTTCTTGGGTTACTAAGCACACTGTAACTCCATATATAACTACAGAGCTGTGTACCAAGTGGAAGGAGTATGGATATTAATGTCAGTCAATCCTGAGTTTAGATCCTATCTCTGCCGTTTGTTAGCTCTATGAACTTGGGCAAATTACCTAACCTCTCTGAGCCTCAGCTTTCTCATTTACAAAATGAGGACCGTCCTTCCTTGCAAGAAGGTATTATGAAGAAAAATTGGGTTGGTGTAGTATATCAGGCACTTCTACAGTATCTGACATAAAGCGGTAGCACAGGACAGGGTACTTATTATTTTTTATTGTTCTTCATGTCCTGGAAAAGAAAAGATCAAAGAGCTTGGATGATCTGTGTTTGTTAAAGGATCATTCCACTGCTCCTAGTAGAACTCTGACCGGGCAGTTTCAATCTGAGTGGCTGGAAAGTGCTGCAGAAACCCAGTGTGGCATATTTGAACAACCGCCAGACCTTTCAGTTGGGGCCTTTTGCCCCTGGGAGCCCTCACATATCTGCTGGAACCTCATGAGTGAGTTCTGGTCATTGTTTAACAGAATATGAGCTTGGGGAGGGTGTGTGTTTGCCTGTATGGCCTCGGCAAAGCTTGTGAAGAAGCAGCAATGCATACACACACACACACACACACACACACACACACACACACACACACACACCTACAAGGGAAATCCTTGGCTCTCACGCCTACATCCAATGGCTCTGGGTGAAAATCACCTGGTGGAGATTTCAGAATCCCTGTAACATTCTTTGGGAGATAAACTGGGTGCTTTCTGGATCAAGGGCCAGTGGTGCTTTTCTGAGTGGTCTGAGGTTACACCTTGTGACTGACTTTTCCCTGAATGCCAGTAGAGGTAACACGTTGGGTCCGTCTATTCCTGCTCAAGTTGTTCCTGAAATCAGGTCTTCTCTGCTCTCTGCTGTTGAACTGTCCCTTTAGGAGATGTTAATACAGAGTAGTACCTCTAGTTGCGGGCAGGAGTTAGGAGGCCCGTCTGCTGAGGTTGGTGAGGAAGAAGAGAAGGGGTCTTACATTTACTGAGTACTTATAATTGTGCCAGAAACTTCACAATGGAGATAATACCATTCACTGCACCAGGTGAATTAGAAGGAAGATTTCCCCCCACTATGTTTGCTTTGCGTTAAATTTCATACGTAGCTTTTCAAAAACTTTTTATATGTCTATTACAAGAACCAAATCATTTTCTTCTTGTCATCCAAACAAATTGAAAAAAAAAATTATGACACCTAGCCTGGGATGCAGAGGACATGGGTTATCCGTGAATATTATGGATATTGTGGAATATCCATGGATAATGCATGTCTTCTGTGACACAATGTAATTTTCAGAAATATTCTCAGAATGTAATTTCAATCATCTGGTTCTGGTGCTTTGCACATTCTTATGGACTTTCTCAAGGAATTATTGTATGCTCAGGTATTTATTTATTCTTCAAGCACAAAGATTTTGGCTTTCATTTTTCTGGTATTTCCCAAATCACCTGATACAGATAGATTTCTGTCCCAGTGTCTACTCGATAACAGTTGCTGGGTATATGTAGATTTCAGTGATATTGTCTAATACCTCAAGACTTACACATTTTCTAAACAAGTATTTTTGCATGAAATTTTACAAACTGAAGAACTCTTCTCTTGTGTCATAAAAGTAAACGATCTAAGTAGGCCTTTGAGATGGTTAATATTTTTAATATCTCTCTTGTGCACAGACTTGTTTGGAAAACTGTTACTTCATTTGCCTTAAACAGGCTGTCAGAATTCATGTAAATTGCTGATTGTTCATAGGATACAATTTTGTCAGCAAAAATCAAATATATAACCACAAAAAGGTTTTATATGTAAGCTATACAGTTGCTCAAAATACTTTGAAAATAATCATTTTTAATATTTTATCATCTAAATGGAGATTACTATCCTGCATATTATATATTAAAAGTGTCCATGTATGAAAATTCAATGTTCTTAGTAAAGTTTTTGCAATGGATCACACATCTTTGCAGAAATAATGTAGTATTCATTTGAATGCCCAGCAGGCAGAGTTTGGAAATTGTTATAAAATAAATCTATTTTAATGTGGTTCATTTAAGTGGTTTAACTTCTATACATTATCAAAGCTGAATGGGACTTTTCAGGGAATTAGTCTGGCTTCTTTGTTATCAAGGCTTTGAGTTTTTATAAAAAGAAGCTCTCAGTGAAAAGGATAGTGTTATTAAAATTCTTTTTCCACTACTTAAAAGGGATTAACTATTTTTTGAATCAGTAATATATGCACATGGTATAAGACTCAAAAGGTACAAAGCTGTACAATAAAAAGGCAGTCTTTCTCCCTCCTTCCCTGCCCTCCACCCACCTAACATCCTTCCCTAGATACAGTTACCAGCTTTTTGGGGTTTTTTTTTCCTTTACTTTAAAAAAAACTGATGCAAATATGTATATTCTTTGATTGATGTCTTGTTACATTCCTCTTAGACTAACCAGAAAAATGTCAGTATATAATCTTTTCAGAATCCTACACATAGTCTTATTTTACATATGAAGTCCAGACAAAATAATGAACTCGCTTTTTTTTTTTTAAGGGCAGTGTCACTGGCCCTCACATGTGGCATCCGAACCGGGGCCGCCAGCGTCCCAAGCCAGCTCTCAACCACCGTGCCACTCGGCCAGCCCAAGTTCAGACAAAATAAAATTTGCTTATTTTCTCTGAGCCTTGGGTGATCTTCAATTGCATATTAATACAATAATGATCACAAAGTAAATTCTGCTCCAGATTATGAAGGAAATAACCAAAATGACCACATTGTATATTTTAAGTAGAAAACTAGCTTCATTGAAGTTAAAGATGATAATAAAATATTTTGAATTATTTGATAATTATTCTTGTATATACTGTTTTATTCTCTGATTTGCAAATCTCTGATTTGAATCAAAGCTTTTCATGAATTTTACAGGACTTGAAATCCTTCTTTTCCTACTATGTTTTCATATGCCAAGTTCAAAAAGTCATAAGTTCTGGACACTTTAAGTATATTATATGTAATCCTTACAACAGCTTTGCAAGACTGGATTTGTTGCTCTCTTTGGAGATGAGGAAACGGAACCTCTGAGAACTGAAGTGACTTGCCACAGGTTCACAGTAGTGAGTGCAAAGCTGGGGTGCACAGCTCGCTGTAATGACCCGAGTCAGCACCCACTATCTTGGTTGAAACACAGAATCTCCTAGTCTAGAAAATGGGTGGGATGCTTGACAGTGTGGATCTCATTTCATCAAGGCACATGCCATAAGCCTGAAGACACATTTGTAAACAAAATATAATCAGGGAAACTAGGTGAAAATAGATTTAGGTGAAGTGAAAATGGATAAAATAACCATATCCTTTCAAGTGTTGATTAGCAGCCAGTGTATTTCTAGGAGTAGATACAATAGGGGTCCGCTTGCCCCAGTTCTCATTAATCTTTTATTAATCCTTAGGACTAGAGCAATGACTATAATATGGCAGGACATACAAATACCCATTGAAGAAATTAGTAAATGAATAAGAATACTGGGGTTGCCAAAAAAATGTGTACAAGTGGATACTTTGGTCAACATTGCTCAAGCAGTAGTTTGCCATAATCAAAAGTGTCTAGATATTGATGGTAACCTCTTTGATCACCTCTTGTAATTGCAGAAGTCAAGCGTGTCTTGTATTCATCTTTTGTTATCAGTATATATTGAGTCTTACAATTTTAATGCAGTTTTCCTTTCTTAAAACATGTATACTTTTTTTGGCACCCTCTGTATTTGTATTGTACTGATCATATCTAGCTGTTACAAAGTTTCAAGTCACAATAATTATATCAAATTTAAGATTAAAATATCATAATAGGCCAATGTGATAGGTCAAGTCTAAAGCAATGAAATTTAACAAAGATAAGTGTTGTCTCCTAAACTCAGGCTTCCACAGTCAATTTTACAATAAGGAGATATGGACATTAAGGCTTGAAGTGTGAAAGAAAGGAAGAAAGAGAAGGAAAAAAACAGAAGGATGAAAGGCAGGGAAGGAGGGAGGTTTGCACTTTCATAGATAAGCACCTGCAAATGAGGCTAAGAATATGATACAGCTGCTGAATGAAATTAATAGATAATTAGGGGGGAAAAAAAGGGGGAGTGTTTCTTGTGTTTCTCCACAATAGCCAGGCTCTATCTGGAATATGTTTCAAACTCTGAGTCCCTCGCATTAACTGGAATGATATGAATCTGAAGACAACCTGTAGGAAAAGTGACCAGGGTGATGAGCAGAATTAAATCTGTGACACATGAAGAATAGTAATGGTACCAGGGATTTTAGTCTAGAGAAAAGTAATTTGCGGAAGCATGATAGCTATCTTTGAGAACTTGAATGGTATTTGGAAAAGAAATTATATTTACCAGATACTCCTGGATTATAGATTCACAGCATTTGGGGAACCCTCAAAGGTTATCTCACCCACCTGTTCATCTGCAACTTGAATCACACCTTGTACATTTCACACGTATCTCAACAAGAGTTATTGATCTGCAGCCTAAATGAGTGGTTCTCAGTAAATGGACCAAAGACCAGCAACACTAGAATTATCTGGGATCTTGTCAGAAATGCAAAATTCTTTGACCCTGAGAACCATTACAGACCATCAGAGGTAGATGTTTAGCCTAAAATCTTGACTGCATAATGTTGGAAATCCCGCCTTCTCCTCAGTGGTTCCTATTCACCTATCCTTCGAACAGGTCCACCCATTAATCTAATTCATCCTGTGCAATGGATATTTTTCAGGTTTTTGGCTACACAGCTTCCAAACCCCCTTCCGATTAGGAATTTTATGAGCCTTAAGGGGAGACAAAGTGTCGCACTATGGATGCCAAAGTGTCCAGATACTCCCTTTCCCAGCTCTCTGGGAGCAGGGTGTGGACACATGAGCCAGGATGCTGAATTAGTTGCTCCTTCCTAGAAGTCTGAACCTCAGGCAAGTGGCAAAAAGACAAAGGGATGGCTTAGAATTCACTCATTGAGCAGAGTCTAAGGGCAGCAGACGGCAGGAGTGTCCAATGCTGATAGTAGAAGCCGAGCAGCAATTTCTCACTCAGTAGGTTCCTGTGGGGTGACCTTGGTTTGGTCACCAAGTTTCTGCCAGTTTCCTGAGGTTTCTGTTTTTCTTCTGAATCTGGTTCTCCAGCCTACCTACAGATTCTATAACCCATCCTATATCTTTTTAATATAGTACTTTTAATTAGTTAGGCAAAGTTTGTTTTTGTTGCTTGCAACCAAGAACTGGAAAGATACATATTTACTCATTCCTTACTGCACATCCCATATTCAGCTCGCCCTTAGATTATTGTCTCTGCTTTATGCAATGCAAAACTAGGTAACCAATGCTAGCCAACAGTAACAAAAAGCAGGCAAAAATGTTGAAGCTAGAGGCTGGACTGTGGGGCCACTTTTATGCCCTATCACAGTGAATCTTTAAGAAATCCCAAATGCTTCCTGAAATAATCAAACGTTGCTCAAATTTATAGTAAATTACCAATGACTATTCCACCAATTTTGTAGGAATTCATATTAAATTACCAATGGCTATACCACCAATGATATAATCTTGTGAAAGAAATTGAACCTGAATCTAATCAAGCTTCTAAAGTTACCTTTGATTTACAGGTGGGGTTTGGAGGAAATAATGGAAGAATGAAAGACACCAGAAGAAAGCAAACAGGCAAATTCAAAATATGGGATATAGCATAGGACAACTAAACTGGTATCTTCCATAAGTCAATGGTATTAAAAAAAATCAGTAGGGAAGCAGAAAGGAGAGCAATCAAGACCAAAAGAAACCTAAGAGGTGAAATAACCAAATGTAATGCATGCATCTTATTTGGATTCTGATTCAAACAAAGCAATTGTAACATATGAAGAAGAGTAAATTTACAGGCAACAATATACAAAAAAAAATTTCTCCAAAACCCATTATTTACATAGTGCCATAAAGCATACCTCTGGTTTTCCATAAATGTTAAGTAAAAAGATGATTTGTATGTAATAGTAATAAAAAGATACCCAATGGGATAAAACACCTAATAGTTTACGACCTGTGAGATCTAATTATGGTTATTGTCCTGTGGCCCTGAACAAATTACACAATCCACTCAGCTGTAAAATGGGAACAACCTCATGAAATGGTTATTTAAAGTACCTAATAAAAGATATGGTGAAAAACATGGTAAGCACAGGATTATGCAGTTATAATTTTAAAATAATAGTCCAGTGGTGTGTTAAGCAGCCTCCAAAAATGGCCCTGAATGAACTCACCTTCCTGTTATTCACACCCTGTATAATCCCTTCCCTTTGAGGCTGACGTCACTCCAAGATTAGATTACCAAAAAGACATCAGTTGTATAATAAATAATGAAAAAGAAAGCATCAGCCTGTCTTTCTACCTATAAATAGATTTTTCCTTAAAAAAAAAAAAAAACAACTCGGATCATGACCATGAATTGATGATGATTCTGTGTATCTCCACTGCTTGCTCATGGAAGAATATGTGTCTTACTGAATCACAGGTGCATTCAGAAAGGGAAAGGGCCAGACTACATCCGTTTGTTTTTTTTTTAATTTACCATATTAACCATTTTTAAGTGTAAGTTCATTAAAGAATGTTCACGTTATTCTAAAACATATCTCCAGAACTTCTGCATTTTGCAGAACTGAAACTCAATAGTCATTAAACAAACCCTCTTTTCCTCACTTCCCCCAGCACGTAGTAATCATCATTCCACCTTCTGTTCATATGAATTTAACTATGTTAGATACAGTAAGTCCCCGACTTACAAACTAGTTCCATTCTGGGAGAAAGTTTGTAAGTCGGATTTGCTCGTAAGTCCGACAAAGTGAGTCTTTGCGCTTCCTAGCAGCCCCCTCCACATCCCCACTGCTTTTCCTCTTGCTTCCAGACATCCTGAGCTCTGATTGAGCCCTGCACTACTGTACATTATCGCACTGCACAGTAACACACAGCAGCACAGCTGGGACAATGTCCGGCAGACACATGAGCTACTTACAAGATTTGTTCACGTCTACAAATGTTCACAATGTGAGGTCCATGCATATCTGTGAGTTTGCAACTCGAATGTTCGTAAGTCAAGGACTTACTGTACTTCATATAAGTGGAGTCATACAGTATTTGTCTTTCTGTGACTGGCTCATTTCACTTAGCATAATGTCTTCAAGGTTTGTCCATGTTATACCCCATGACAGGATTTCCTTCCTTTTTAAGGCTGAGTAATATTCCATTGTATGTATATACGTAATACATTTTGTTTATCCATTCATCTGTTAATGGACATCTGGGCTGCTGCCACCTCTTGGCCTTGGGAATAATGTTGCTATGAATATGAGTGTGAAAATATCTCTTTGAGACCCTGCTTTGAATTATTATTTTGGGTATATGCCCAGAAGTGGGATTGCTGGACCATCTGGTAGCTTTATATGTAATTTTTCAAGGAACTGTCATACTGTTTTCCATAGTGGTTGCCCCAGTTTAGAATCCCACCAACAGTGCACGGGGCACCAAACTTCTGCATATTCCTATCAACCTTGTAATTTTCTGGGGGTTTTGATAGTAGCCATCACAGTGGGTGTGAGGTGAGGTGATATCTCATTGTGGTTTTGATTTGCATCTCTCTGATGATAGGTGGCGTTGACCATCTTTTCATGTGCTTGTTGGCCATTTGTATATCATCTGTGGAGAAATGTCTATTCAAGGCCTCATCCATTTTTTTTTAAATTTATTTTTAGAGGGCAGTGTCACTGGCCCTCATATGTGGGATCCGAACCGGGGCCGCTGGCGTCCCAGGCCAGCTCTTAACCACCGCGCCACTCGGCCGGCCCCCCTCATCCATTTTTTTAATTGACTTATTTGATTTTTCATTGTTGACTTGTCAGAGTTATTTATACATTTTGGATATTATCCCCTTATCTGATATAGGATTTGCAAATATTTTCTCCCAATGTGTAGGCTGCCTTTTTACTCTGTTGATTGTGTCCTTTGAGGCACAGAGCTTTTGATGTGGTCCCAATTGTCTAATTTTGCTTTTGTTCCCTATGCTTTTACTATTTTCAAGAAATCATTGCCAAGTTCAATGTCATGAAGTTTTCCCTTATCTGTTTTTTTTTTTTTTTGAGGAGTTCAGTTTTGGGTCTTTAATCCATTTTGAGTTAATTTTTATATGTGGTATAAGGTTCCAAGTTCATTCCTTTGCAGTTGTATATCCAGTTTTTCCAACACCATTTGTTGAAGAGACTATCCTTTCACCACCGAGTGATGTCAGCACCCTTGTTGAAGATCATTGGACCATACACATGATGGTTTATTTCTGGGCACTCTATGCTATTCCATTGGTCTGTATGTTTGCCTTTATGCCAGTACTACACTGTTTTGATTTGTAATCGGTAGCTTTATAATATGTTTTAAAATCAGGAAGTGTGAGTCTTCCACTTTTATTCTTTTTCAAAGTTGTGTTGGCTATTCAGGTTCCCTTGAGATTCCATACGAATTTTAGGATTTTTTTTTTCTATTTTTGCAAAAAATGCCATTAGGACTTTGATCGGTATTGCATTGAATCTGTAGATCACTTTGGCTAGTACTGACATCTTAACAATATTAAGTCTTCCTATCCATGAACACAGGATGTCTTTTCATTTATTTGTGTTTTCTTTAATTTCTTTCCACAATGTTTTGTAATTTTTAGTCTTTCATGTCCTTGGTTAGGTTTATTCCTAAGTATTTGAATCTTTTTGATGCTATTATAAGTGGAATTGTTTTCTTAACTTCTTTTTCAAATTATTCATTGTTAGTGTGCAGAAACATCCCATTTTTTAAATGGTATTTTCATATTCCTGAGATTTTGTTCTTTACTGATGCTCTAGAGGAATTTTTTTATGGGCTTGACGGACATTTGGAATGAGTAAAGAATGTTATGAAAATCAGGATGTTTGTAATGGACACATTTGTTTAAAAGGCAACAGGTAGGGCCAGCCAAGTGGTGCATTGGTTAAGAGCTGGTCTGGGATGCCAGAGGCCCCGGTTCGGATCCCACATATGAGGGCCAGTGACACTGCCCTCTACAGCTAACAACAGCTCCACCTGGAGCTGGTCTGCGAGCCCCAGCAATGGTGTAGGCTGCAGCCCCTGCTGCAGTGGGCTGCCATAGGCTACAGTGAGTGGCTGGCAGCCAGCGTGAGTGGCTGGCAGCCAGCGTGAGCTGCCAATAGCCTCGGTGAGTGACCATCCAGAGGCTGGCGACTGATCTGCCTCATCCAGGAAGAGCGCAATGATGATACCAACATGGGCCAGTGAAGCAACGTCCTCCACAACTAGAATGAAGAACAAAAAGATGGCAACTTGTCTGTTCCCCTTCCCCAGTTCTCCAGCACTATTCCCCTCCCCCAATTCCCCAATAAAATCTTTAAAAAAAAAAAAAAAAGGCAACAGGTAGTATTCGCTTACCTACAATTAGAGAAACCCATAGGATAATTGACAATTGGACAGTGACCTGCTAGCGTAGCACCAACAGCAGAGGGGTTTTGACAGGGCCTTTTATGTTTATCCAACCCCAGATCACTGAAAGGAAAAATTAGGCCCTTGTGTTAGCTAGGACTCTCTTAGCTGTACTCGACAGAAAACCCTTCATAAACTGCCTCAAGTAGAAAAGAAGACACCCATAACTGAAATGCCCACAGGTAGAAATGGATATACACTTTGCTTCATCCAGGAATTAAAAATAATATTACCAAGGCTCCAATACCACCCTGAAACTGCAGAAGAGGAACCCCTGCCTTGAATCCTGTGCCAAAGGGCCTGGATATCACAAATCTGGGAATGCAAGAGCATTTTTTTCCCTTTTAGTCATTTAAGAAGGTTTTCAGAATTTGGTAAATATTGAGTGGAGGGGAATTCCAGGGGAGAGATGCAGTGCTGCTGGCCCCAGTACAAAGATGAGGGGCTCTGAGGCACCCCCTGTGCAGGGTGGGGTGTGGGAAAGAGAAAACTCCAGCCTCTGCCCTGGGAAACTGATTTCTAGTTGTTTCATTTGGCTGCCCCAAGAGTAGGTGTGTAGGCCTGCGCATGTCCACATGTGACTATTGAGTTTAGCTGCTTAAAACAGAGCTATTTTAAATTGAAATGTAAATGTAAAATACACACTGGAATTGAAGACTAGTACAAAAGAAATAAGTAAAACCCCTTCTTAATACAGGTTTATGTTGGTTACATATCAAAATACTACTATTTTCACCTGTTTCTTTTTTTTTTTTTTAATAAATGTGATGGAGATTTCTTTTTTTTTTTGAGAGCCGTGTCACTGGCTCATAAGTGGGACCCGAACTGGGGCCGCTGTCTTCCCAAGCCAGCGCTTAACCACCGTGCCACTCGGCCGGCCCTCACCTGTTTCTTTTAACTGTTCATTATGTGGCTGCTGTTTTGTTTAATGACATATGTGGCTTGCACGATATTTCTATTGGATAGCTCTGGACTAGGCAGATGGAGCTCCCCAGGAAACCCCACACCCTCCCTCTCATCTGCTCTGGTAGCTTCAGGAAGCACTTAGAACTGTTTGGAAAATTGAGTTGTGGGAGGAAAGAAACTGCATGTCCCCACTCCTTCAGGTGTTGACAGGTCTGTCCCCTACCTGGGAGTCTGCTGGGCACTGCCTGGAGTCCTGGTCGCACCAGCTCCCACCCTGCCTGACTGATACCCTGCTGGTGATGTGTGGCCATTTCTGATGGAGCATCCCTACAACACTGGCTAAGATCTTGGGGGCGAGAACATGTTCAGGGTGACACAGAATGACACTATTTCACTGCCCTATGGAATCAGATGGTAGAAGAGAAGGAGTCTTTATTTTGACGAGGGGCCAGCCATGGCTCCTGGCTTGGTGGAATAGAACTTAATGATTAGAATCATAGGACTATAGATATTACAGCCCCTCATTCAGAGATTCCTACTGAGATTTTCTTTTCCTTCTTTTTTTGGCCACAGACCTTGAGGCAGCTGTCAGGAATCAGCTTCAGCCTCCTTCCACTGCTGCAACCCACCTGGGATATCCAATGCTTCCAGGCCACTGAGCCATCCAGCATATGTACCATGGGCACACGTGGCACATGGAGCTGTTTTTCCACACTCAGTTTGCAATGCATTGCTCATGTTTTCCTTCATTTGTTTGAAATGTTATTTAAAGTACTTTTCCAGGTGTTCATTTTATGACTTCCAGCTGACCAAGGAGCTCATCTTCTTCCTAAGTTCTTTAGCCTCTTTCTAATGTTCTGGGCACTCAATTACTATTGACTATCAGTGGAATCTCTTCTTACCAGACTCTTTGCCACCAATGTAGGTCACTCCACTCCATAACCCATAACTCACCTAATAGCCACAAGATCACCTAATAGCCACAAGATCACCATGACTACTCCAGCTGGCTTGTGAAAGGTAGAAGGCAACATATAGTCATGATTGAAGCATTGCTCTGCATATCAGATTAAGAACAACACACAACAAACAAACAAACAATATCTATGGGACTTCATAGCGAACAAGCCCAGTGTGCCTGACCATACGTACATGGATGCTGAATCCATGCCCTGTGCTCCTGTGGGTTGACCTGCCCTCAAATGTATGCATCCAACTCTCGTATGAGCTCTTGAGGGCGAGTACCCTTGTCTTCATCTGAGTTGGCTTGGATCTCCATCCAAAATGCCTCTCAATCTAATCCTCAACCCTTTACCCCCACTACTACATCCCAGGTTCAGGCCTCTATTGTCTGCACTAAAATGTCAGCCTCCTAATTGCTCTCCTGCCTTCAGTTACCCTCTTCCTGAATCCATCTTCCCCACTGCTGCCTCTCACCTTTCTAAATGACAGGTGATCGAGTCACTCCCCAGCTCAAAAATACATGACAGTTCTGTATAGCTTATATAGATGAAGTCCAGAATCCAAAATGCTCTAAAATGCACTTCATAATCTCACATCAATATGACTTTCTAGCTTCCCACCTAGTGATACTCCAGGCCCCACCCTCCCCTGCCTCACCCTTTCTCTTCCCAGAATCCTTAGCCCAAGGGAATTCCTGAATCATGTGACTTTTGCTTATACTTGAAAAGCCCTCTTCCTTACATTAAATAATAACTAACATTGGTGCCATACATTTCAGTTCACAAAGAGTGATGTCTGATAAACATTCATCTGAGAGTTTCAGGTTAGTGGCAAGAGGCTTGGGTTTTAATTCATGAGTTGTTGACTATGTAATCATGCGCAATTTATTTAACCTCTACAACTTCCTTAAAGAAGATAATAGTATCTTAGGCTTGTTTTGAGTGTTAAATGAGTTCATACATTTAAAGCTTTTAGAACATTACAGGACATACAACACAGCACACACTAAATAATGTTATTTTTTTGTCCCCCTAACACTCCCACTGTTAAGCAACTGATAGCCCCAAATCTCTAAAGTTAAGACTTAGGTTTCTAACTCTGAGGCTTATAGTCAGTGGATTCTGCCACAGCATATTATTGCTTTTCCACCAGCAAATATCCTGCTCATTCCTCAGAGACCCCACTTAAGAATCTCTTTGCTCATCTCTGTGTGACTGACTCTCAGATACAACCAGTGTGTTTCACTGAAGATGCCATTGATTGTAAGAGGCGTCATTATTTTCTGTGTCATTAAAAACAAAACCTGCCAATAATAATTGTGAGACACCATCAATTGTAAGATGTATCTAGATTTCAGAGATGGGAATGTGCGCCTTAGAATCAGTGAAAGAAGGTATATTTTCCCTTAACTGGGTTTACGTACCAGGCTGTGCAGACCTCTGAATAGCACATCACATTATTGTTGGTCATTAACAGGGCTGCTTTCCTGACTAGACATGAGTAACAGCAGAGTAGGAAATACATCTTACTTTCTTTGACATCCCAGGGCCTAACATTGTGCTTGGCACAAGACAAGATGTCTGATACCCATTTGCTCGCTATTAATGGAAATCGTCGTACAAGATTACACTGTGGGGGGTACACTGGGAATGAAAAATATGTGACAGGCTGCATAATAAAACTTCATTGACCCAACAGGTCAACCAGGTATACTTTGGCGAATTGGTCTTCCTGCTTTGAAGCATAGAAAAATAAACGATGTCACAGGTTGCCCTCTATATTGTCACTACTCATACCTCCCACCGGAAATAGGAACCTTACCTTGCTGGAAAGTATTGTAAAGACACAGACAACTTGCATAGGTTTTCAAAGACAGATGGACCTTTTGCCAGCAAGAAGAGACTTACAATATTCCTGGTGGCCTGAAGGTGTCTACTTTTAAGTCAAATGCGATGAAGAAAGTATACGTCTTTACAGTCTTTTGGGATGTGCCTATTTTTTGCTTTCTTTCCCTTATTCTAGAGTGTTTGAATGACCTTCCTTTTAAGGTTTAAAAATGAGTGCCCAGGCTTGGCTTTGAAATATTTTAAGAATACAGCATTGGGCCGGCCGAGTGGCGCATTGGTTAAGAGCTGGTTTTGGGATGCCAGCGGCCCCGGTTTGGATCCCACATATGAGGGCCAGTGACACTGCCCTCCACAGCTAACAACAGCTCCACCTGGAGCTGGGCTGTGCAAGCCCCGGCGGCAATGTAGGCTGAAGCCCCTGCTGCAGTGGGCTGCCATAGGCTACAGTGAGTGGCCGGCAGCCAGCGTGAGCTGCCAATAGCCGCGGTGAATGACATCAGAGGCTGACGACCCATCTGCCTCATCTGGGAAGAGCGCAATGACAATACCAACATGGGCCAGTGAAGCAACGTCCTCCGCAACTAAACTGAAGAACAAAAAGACAGCAACTTGTCTGTTCCCCTTCCCTGATTCCCCAACGCTGTTCCCCTCTCCAAATTCCCCAATAAAAATCTTTAAAAAAAAGAATACAGCATTACAGAAATCCCAGATTCTATAAAAATTCCAGCTGCGTTTTCATCTCTACAAACACTGTGGATTTTGTCATGATTTCCAAAGCAATGACACTGATTTTTTATTGTTTACCTTTCATCCATCAATTAATCTTTGAATGAAAAGATAACTTCAAGTAGTACAGAAAGGTTGCTTCTGGAATCTACTCTGCCTATCTTAAGTGTATGCACAGTGCAACCCGAGGTCCAGGGACACAGACAGACCCATCTGGAAAACACAATGAAGAGAACCTCCTCTCCACTGACAAGGACATCTTTAAAAGGGGTTTTTGTCTGGCTTTCTTAACAAATAACAGCTATTAGATGACAATTGATTGTGCTCAGCCTCCCTCTCTTTAGCTGTATAAAACCAAATAGAGAGTACAGTGGATGGTCCGTGTAATGCTACGTGTATGTCTTGTCCATATTCTTCTCCTAAGATGTGTGTGTTCTTCGTACATGTCACCTTGCTTTGTGTCAAGATAACCCTGTCATCTTAGCCACAAGTGAGTACACTGTGAAACGGCTCTAGCCAAAGCCGGTGAGCTAGAAAGGGAGACTATAGGGCCATGAGGTGGCCTGATAGAAGAACCCTACCCAATAGGAGTAACCCAGATTGAATGGTGATTCACCACCCTAACCAGATTCTTTATCTTGGGGAATTTCTAATATGAACCAAAGAAAAGACATTAGAAACTGAATATGAGAAAATGAGTTAATAGCATGGACAGGTCACTAAAGCAGGGTGCAAAAAGCTTCTGCTTCAGCGGAGAAAACAAGATGATCAGGTTGTTATAGCTGCCACTGTTTCCTGTAAGACATTGCTTGGAATGACTGTTTTCTATGAAGCCTGAATTTTCTGCTGCTGAGACATTTTCTTGTTGCTTTAATTTTTTGGTATTCTTATATATTTAAAAATACCTTTTAAAAGTATAAATATGATACATTGAACAAACTTCAAATAATAAAGAAATGTATGTTGGTGTAAATGAAAGTCCATGTTTCCCCCCATTTTAGTATCCCAAAGATAACCACTATAAAAGCTCTGATGTAATATGCTTGCATATTTATTTGAATATAGTAGCCTTAGATGATCTCAACTGGTAGGGAGGCAGTTTGGCAACATCTGTTAAAATTAAGTGCACATTCCCTCCAACCTTCCAGATTCTACTTGTAGGAATTTATTGTAGAGAAACATTTACATAAATATATAAACATGTGTGGGAAAGGATGATCTTTGTATTTGTAATGTTAATTGTTATTTTGAAAATCTAAAATAGCCCCAATAGCCATCAGTATCTGATTAGTTAAGTAAAATGTGGTACATCCATACAAAGGAACACAATACAGCTATTGAAAAGAATAAAATTGGATGGATGGATGGATGGATGGATGGATGGATAGATAGATAGATAGATAGATAGATAGATAGATAGATAGATAGATAGATAGATAGATAGATAGATAGATTTGTTTTTAACTGGAAAGGTACCCATAATTTATTGCTGGATGAAGAAAACAAGTTCCAGAACATACTATAATATATTTAGTATAACAGTGCGAAGCAAGTGTTTAAGCCTAAAAAAAAGATGAAAGTTTTATACAAAACTGTACCAAGCAGATTTCATGTATGGAAGCACAAAGTGAGAAGTCATCCTGAACTGTACTATTGGGAAGAGAAGTGTCCAATGATATTCAAACAGATAAAGCAAAAATTGAATTAAGAAGGCTGAAAATATCCTTTTAAAATGTTGCTGACTAAAGTGTGGATCAAGAAGCAAGGTGCAGGCTAAACTTAAGGTCTTCTTCATTCAATAACCTTTACTGAGAACTGATAAGGCCCTTCCACTGCTAGGGTTCAGAGACAAGACAGAGTTCTCTACCTCAGGAATATCACAGATCTATGAATGTATGATATAGGACGAGCAAAAACCAGGCCTGAAGAACAATGGGGTTGATTTTACAGACTTGAAAGGAGTAAATGGAAACTTGAAAGATAAGTAGACATTTTTCAGATGAAAAAATGAGGAGAAAAGCATTTCAGGAGAAGAGACAGGAGAGGTCAAAGGACCTGGCAAGTCTAGGAAATGTGTGAAATGGTGATAAATTTAGTGCTTTTGCAAGACAATGATAATCTGAGTCTTGACATAAGTGTTCCACCTGATGAGCCATGTGTGTCAAACTGGGTCCTTTCTTTCTGTTTAGTATGAAAGCCACTGGCAACATGTGGCTATTGAGTACTTGAAATGAGGTGAATGTAATCAAGGAACTGAGTTTTTAATTTCATTTAATTTTAATTAACTTAAATTTAAAAACAGATACTCAATTCAGTTGTTGGAAAAAAATTTTAAGCATATCTGGGATAACTTGGGTATGTGAATGTACTTTTTCAGCTATAAATTTGGTGCAATCTAAATATAGACCGAGTATTTCTGATGAAAATTTAGCATCTGAATTGAGACGTGCTGTAAATGCCAAATATACACTGGATTTCAAAGACTTAGTACAAAACCAAAGCATGTAAAGTACCTTACTGATAATTTTTATGTTGATGGCATGTCCCAATGATAATATTTTAGAGAGATTGGATAAGTGAAATTCTACTATAAAAGTCAATTTCACCTGTTTCTTTTTCCCCTTTTTAAAAGGGGATACTAGGAAATGTACAATTACATGTGTAGTTTGCATTATATTTTTATCGATATTGCTGGTCTGGGTTCTCATCACTTCATGCCTGCATCTCTGCAGGGGTTCCCTATTTGTTTTTCCTGCTTTAACCCATTCTCCATAGCATTACTAGATTACTTAATCCTCTCCAAACACGAATTTCATCAGACCAGAATGCCAAACCCTCACCATTCCACATGTCCTTTGGTACCAATTCCCTCCCTTCTCCTCAGCGGCCTCCTCCATTTCACTTGGCTCTCCCTTCCCATCCACCTGAAACTTCTTGGCCCTAAACTCAGCTCCATCTTCTGATTTGTATATGAGAAATCCAAGTATCTATGTACATTTTTCTATTTTTCAAAATGTTGACCAAAACTGCCTACCCAATATCCATTTCACTCTTTTTTTTTTTTAATAACAGAGCTCTATTTTTAACCTGAGTAGCAGGCATCCCAGATAAACGATTACATTGTCCAACTTCCCTTGCATTTGGGGTGGATAATGAGATAGAAGAGGAAGTTGTGGGAAATGTCCAGATAATCTCCTTAAGATCCGGGCTGTCTCCTGGGACAACTCAGCTGGGAAGTGCCCCTTTTGCCCTCTTTATCCTCCTTCCTGACAGAATGCAAATGGCTGGAGCCGAGCAGCCACTTTGTACCATAACACAATATAGAGGAAAGAAGCCAGGTATTAAGAATGGTGGGGCAGAAAGATAGGTGCCAAGGTACGTGCTGACTCTGGAGTCACCACTTTGAATTGCCTACCTTTAGTTTTTCCTTTTACATAAAAGAGAAATAAATCTCTATCCTATGGAAGCCACTAATTTGGGTTTTCCATTCATACATAGCCAAACTTAATTTGGCAATTACTTCATTTTTTTTAAAAAGCAGTGTGCAGACACAAAGATACAAAACATGCCCATGGCTCACCTGAGCCTCAGTTTCCCTATTTGACAATCAGTTCTTCTAACAAATGATCTTTATGGTACCTTGTCCAGGTTTAAAACTTTGTGCTTCATTTATTCAACACATATAAGAGTACCTGTTATTTACCAGATACTATTTTAGGTGCTGGGGTTCAGCAGTGAACAAGGATATGAATCATACTCTCCCCTGACAGTTGCACTATAAATCCATCAGTGCTGGTCTTGAAGTCCAGGTCTACCACTAATGCACAAACAATACAAGTCATTTACCTACTGTGTTCCGGCTTTTCTAATCATCAAATAGGTTAACAATGCTCTACTTCAAAAACAGTAGCTAATATATGTGGTTATTATTTTATGTAGATTAACTCATTTAATCCTCACAACTACCCCATGAGATGATCCCCAAAATATTTGACAAAAATGAAAAAATAAATTAGATAACTTGTACACAGCTAATCCTCAAAATCAGTCTAGTTCTTTGGACAGTTGGGGAATCAAATGAAAGTAATGAATGTGAAAATATTTGGGGAAATTAGCAATGGCATACAAATTCTTTCCATAACAAAGATCACTAGAAAGCTAGAATCAAAGTTCAGAGTAAATGATGTGTGTTGCATGGATACAGAGGTAATATTTACCTCTTTGTACCGAGGACATTGCTAAGGGCTTTATATCTGTTGCCTATTGGGAATTATTTAGTGGCCTATATATTGGGGACACAAGGATGAATAAGAACAGGTATACTGAAAAAAGGAATCACTATATTTGGGAAACATAATTTAATGTTATCATCATTTGGGAAACTACTTTAGCAGCCAACAGCATCCTGCTTTTTTTCTATAAGCTTCTGCACCACCCTAGCTTGTTTACACGTAGTTGGGCATTTGCCCCAGTCAATATATCCTTTAGTGATAGTTCATTAAATCATTTCACCTTTTGGTTGTTTTTTTCATTGTGGGAAGATGATAACCTTGCCAAAATACTCTGATAAAAATTACAAAATATTAACTTCTGTGATCCAAGTTCAATATGGCAGGTTGAAAAAAAAAACAATAAATTATTTAATATATTTGATCAGTGTATGTCTTCATTAGAGCAGCTGGGATTGAGTTAGTGGTAAGTATGCAGAAAACTAAGTAAATGAAACAGTGAGGTGATAATCAACCTTAGGAAAAACAAAAAGCTGTACCAGAAAGAAAATGTAATTAGCCGGGCACTATATTTACATAGTCATAATAATGTACATGGTTGTTGACCAAGCATAAATGAATCAAGAGACAAAGTTTCATTCAAGGGTTTCAGGATTTGAAAATCAAAAACACAACTAGGTGATACCCAGAGTGTCCCCAAGGAGAAAGAAAAGTTGGGTTTTTATAATACAAGGCACGTTCTTGAAAAGAATCAGTCCTACATTCTTAGCCGCTGGCTGGTCTGATGTGGTAATCTTCCAAACGTCAGGCAGTCTGGATAACGGAAGTCAGGTGGTCTGGACATGTGAACATTCTTCCCTAAGTTCTTCAGAGGGTTATCTATTATATGGGCAATTAAGTTCATGAACTCATCCTAGAAAAAGTGCTGTATACCTCATTGCTGAATATCACTATGGTCACCTTCAAAATACTCCCCTTGGGAAGCTATGCACCGACACCAGCACCTAGTCCACCCTTCAAAGCAATTTTTTTTTTTTTTTTTTTAGCTGAGCCATCCTGCCACCTGTTGGCAGCTCAACGGCAACTCAGCTCGGGCTGGCCTCGAACAGCTGTTGCTCAGAGCTCAGCTTGCACTCTTGAGCGAGCTCTTAACCAACTGAGCCACTCGGCCGGCCCTAAAGCAATTTTGGAACTCTTTTTCTGGAATGGCCATCAGAGCTGTCATCGTATTACCCTTGATGTCCTGAATGTCATCAACATGTCTTCTTTTCAATATTTCCTTTATCTTCAGGTAAAGAAGGAAGTCATTGGGGGCTAAGTCAGGTGAGTAGGGAGGGTGTTCCAATACAGTTATTTGTTTACTAGCTAAAAACGCGCTCACAGACAGAGCCGTGTGAGCTGGTGCATTGTTGTGATGCAAGAGCCATGAATCATTGGTGAAAAGTTCAGGTCATCTAACTTTTCAAGCAGTCTTTTCAGCACTTCCAAATAGCAAACTTGGTTAACTCTTTGTCCAGTTGATACAAATTCATAATGAATAATCCCTCTTATATCAAAAAAGTTTAGCAACATCGGTGTAACAAGTTCGCAAACTTAATTGTCACATATTGCGTGTGTGTGTGTGTGTGTGTGTGTGTGTGTGTGTGTTTGTATCTCCGGGCATTGATGCACAACTGAAAAGTTTAAAAGTCCTCAGGCTACTTAAAGTAAAATAAAATCGTTTACCCGAATTTCAACCCACTCTAGTCTGAATCAGTTTTGCCAGCGTGACTATACGAGTCTTCATCCTACAGTCTCCATTTTAAGTCAGCTTAGCTATACTGACTCCATCTTGTTTTCTTCACTCATTCCTCATGGTAAACATCAATTTAACAAAAATTATGATATGACTATATTGGGATAATGGAGAAAAGGTGATGGAGGAAGAGTTGGGAACCATCCTCTGTAAAAGAAAAGTATATTTAAATAACCAGAAGAAAGAGTTAAAGGAATTGAACATGATTGCCTGTGGGGAGGGGAATAGAACTTTCCAACTGCCTAATGTCAAGTCAAATTCTTTCCAATTGCCTAATGTCAAGTCAAATTCTTCAGGCTGACCATAAAGTCTCTCTACAGCCTGTCCACTCCCTGCTTATCTCTGAATTTTTTTCCACCTTGTACTCTTGGTTCTAGTCAAGCACTATTCACTTTGTCTTCCTCAAGCCCTTTAAAAAACATCATTCACCCAACCTGAGATGTTATCTCTCCTATATGATCTAAAATATTACTGGTGGGTGGAACAAAGGGGTACTAGAGTGAAGGTTATCCTATGAACAACATTAAGAAGCACCAAAATGCAGTAGATAAGATCAGTCATCAGTAGATTGAGGGCTTGATAAGCTAAGAAAGAACACAGTAGCAAAAGGGGGATGGTATATACGTATCTATAAAAGGTAAGTTACTGAGTCATTCAATATAAATTCATTAAATGACTACCATGTACCAAGTAGCCTGGGAGTACATAACAGCAAGTAGTATAGTTAAATACCAAGAATTCAGAGGGACAGAGGTATTATAGTTAGAGGACTAGAACTAGAGGGCTAGAACTTTCTAGAAAAGAGTGGCCAATGAATAACCAGAAATGTCTCATCTACTAAGTACACATAGTCTCTGTAAAGAGGGACACTGTAAATAGGCTTGATGATATTAAGAGAATGGTTTATCTAAGATCCATTTGTGTCAAGCTCTGGATAGGTGCCTTAGAGTGATCACTTCTGAACCATACAACGGCCCAATGGGATACTATAATTATTTCCATTTTTCAAATAAACAAAAGGAGGCTCATAAAAGCAGAGGCCTCCCAAGAATGTCAGAGGTGAGATTTGAACTCTGGTCCAGCTTTAGCGCCCATTCTACTTCACTTACAGCCCACAACCTCCCCAGCCAATTAAATGACACATACCAAGCCACCTTCTGATTAATTTGACTTCACATGTAGAGAAAAAAATGCTCTAGTCAATAAAACCTCACTTCGCTTGGCAGTTTGTCAGTTAATAATAAAAATACTAGCGGCTAACATATTGAACATTCATTCTGTGGCAGGCACTGTGCTGAGCAGTCTACAAGCATGAAGTAGAAATTGTTCTCTCAGTCATACAGATAACGAAGGCATAAAATATGTGAATAATTTGCCTTGGGGCACACAACTAATAAGAACTTAAGCCCTTAGTCATCTAACTTACACTGTACTGTTATAAACATAATTTATTCATTTAAATCATACTTAGTGAGTGCCTACTCCATGGGTTGGGGCTTGCTGGGGGAATATCAATGAAATATAAGACCTCGTCTCTGTCTTCCAAATACTTACAATTTAAGTGAGGAGGCAAGACATACACAGTAAAACTGTTAGGTAACAACTGAAGTTTGTATAATTAAGGACTAAATTGATTAGTGCAAACCAATAAGGGCATTGAGATTTCAGAGAAGGGAAGCTTAATGAGAGCCAAAGCAGAGATGAGGTGAGAGGTGAACAGAACCCTGCAGGACAGCAGATTCTAGGACTGGAATGAGCATGGTGTCCTGGGGACAGGGACACACTGGCCCCAGCAGTGCAGGTTCATAGTGGGAAGCAATAGTATCCACAGGCATCTTCTTTCAGAGCCTTACCTCAGAAATTCTAAGGTTCAGGAGAGCCCTTCTTGGGGCTGCTGGTTCCATCCTCATTCCAATTCAACTTCAGATAAGGACATGCCAACAGGTAGCATGAGCTCCTGAGTTTTAGCCACATCCTCCCCTAAATAGCTGCCTAGAGATTCATGATGTCATAGGAAACTGGAAGGTACCGGAAGGCAAGAAAAACATGTCTTGCTCATCACCATACCCTGGCACCTCTGACAAAGGGAACCTCTTGCATAGGCTCAATAGATGTTAATTAAATCAGGAAAAAAGGACCCTGCTCTGAGAGTTGTCAGTGGGGCTGAGTGGTAACAGTGTGAGAGGCAGCAGAGTGGTGGTGGGGACAGTGCCCCCCACCCCTGACTCTTTGAAGTCTGGCTCTGTCCCATGTGGCTTTGCACAGTTACTTCACCTGTCTATATCTCGAAGTCCTCATCTGTGAAAAGGGTCTATTGAGAGTATCTTCAATATGTTATTGTTGTAAACATTAAATGAACTAATCAACATAAAGCTTAGAACAGGGCTGGCATCTATTAAGAGCTATGCATGTTTGTTGCTTTGATTAATAGTATGGGCTCCAGAGCCAGATCTTGGTTTGATGCCTATCTCTGCTGCTTATCAAGAGAGAGATCTCTCGGAAGCTCAGTTTTTGTATTTGTAAAATGGGTATTATAATAGCACTAATCTCATAAAAAGACTGTGAGGATTAAATGAGTTAAATGCACGAAACGCACTTAGCACAGGTCCATGGCATACCTCAGTCATTCAAGACCCTATTCCCCCTCATTAGTCTTTCCTTGGACTCTGCAGTTGGGAGGTGAGATTTGAACTCTGGTCTAGCTTTCTGAATTAGGCAAGACTGTATTTATGGAGATGGTGCCATTCTACCATAATCACTTCCTTTCCGGCTTCCTGCTAACGTGATTTATATTAAAATATATTTAAACATTTTACTCCGCAATTTACAAACATATAGAAAACCAGAGAGATTAACATGGGGAACCCCCATGTATTCATCACCCAGCTTCAACAATTATCAACACACGGCCAATCGTACTCCATCACTATCACACCTACTTCCTCTCTCCACCCCAAACTGGATTATTTTGAAACAAATGTCAGGTATCATATAATTTCACCCACAAATATTTCAGTCATGTATCTTTAAAATATTGTATAAAGAGTCTTTTTTTTTTTTTTTTTTGAGGGCAGTGTCACTGGCCCTTGTATGTGGGACCGAACCGGGGCCGCTGGCTTCCCAGGCCAGCGCTTAACCACCGCGCCACTCGGCCGGCCCTAAAGAGTCTTTTTAACATGACCACAATCGTGTTACCACATCTAAAATTTTTAATGATGATTCCTTAGTATCATCGGAAAGCCAACCAGCATTAAAATTGCCTTGATTTTTTTCATACATTATTTTCTGCAGATTTTTTTTTTTAAATCAGGATCCAGCCGGCCGAGTGGTGCAGGTGGTTAAGTGCTGGCTTGGGAAGCCAGTGGCCCCGGTTCAGGTCCCACATATGAAGGCCAGTGACACCGCCCTCAAAAAATAAATAAATAAATAAAAATAAAAAAATAAAAATCAGGATCCAAACAAGGATTTTTTTTTGCATTTATTTGAAGTCTTTCCAGTTTCTTCAAATCCATAGATTTCACACCCTCATTCTTTGCCCCCTTGCAATTGATTGTTGAAGACAGTGTATAGTTTATCTGTAGAGTTTCTCACATTCTAAATTTTGCTGATTGTTTCTTTGTGATGTCATTTAATATGTTTCTCTGATCATGGAACATCTTGTTTTACCAGAATCAAGGAAGCTGTCAAAGGCTCCTGGGGTCATGTCAAAAGGACACAGGAGCACTGGCTTAAAGGGGGATATTCTGAGCATTAAATAAGTAAAAATAAACTGCAGTATCTTGAGTGAGATACATCAAGTATGATCAGATCCACAGGTTCCCATGAATGCTCCAAAAATGGATTCATTGGTCACCTTTGAAAGCTAGGAAGGAAATTCTTTATTCCAAAAATGGGTAAATAAAAATAAAGAGTCAATCATGGATTCTGCCTTTCCTGTATGAACTGTTTCTCAGGGTAATCAAATAATTAATGAGAACAGATCCTGCTAATAAATGAAGAAGGAATGATACAATTAAAACATTGCCATTTTGCAACCCCCTAAGGAATAAAATATCTAAGAAATGAATACCAAGGGCTGTGAAACCCACATGTGAAGAGGTGGCGGGGAACTTTACTATATATATATATAGTGGATAGTTTCTGTCAACATACACTGTCATCACAAAAAGAAAAGCCACTAGGTATTAAGTGCCCTTGATGTGACACAGTAGGAACTATGCAGCCTATGAAGTAGTATTTATGCCAAAAAAAGTCTGAGCTAAATCTGATCAAGACTCTGTTTTGTAACTACCAGTTTAAAGACTGTTTGTACTTTTTTTTTTTTTTAAGATTTTATTGAGGAATTGGGAGAGGGGAACAGACAACTTGCTGTCCATTTTTTCTTTAGTCCAGTTGTGGAGGATGTCACTTCACTGGCCCATGTTGGTATTATCATTGCGGTCTTCCCGGGTGAGGCAGTCACTTGCTGGCCATTGGATGGCTGCTCACAGAGGCTCATAGCAGCTCATGCCATTCAAGGTAGCTCAAGGCAACCCACTGCAGCAGGGGCTGCAGGCCTTTGCCATCCCAGGCGACTCACTGCAGCCCAGCTCCAGGTCAGCTGTTGTTCACCATCTTAGCTGTAGAGGGCAGTGTCACTGGCCCTCGTGTGGGATCTGAACCAGGGCCCTGCTGCTCAGAGCTGGTGTCTCAAGCCAAGTTTTTTTTTTTTTTTTTTTGAGGGCAGTGTCACTTGCCCTCATATGTGGGACCTGAACCGGGGCCACTGGCTTCCCAAGCCAGCGCTTAACCACTGCGCCACTCGGCCGGCCCCCAAGCCAAGTCTTAACCAACGTGCCACTAGGGCAGCCCGTTTTTTGTTTTTGTTTTTAATTTTTTTTGAGGGCAGTGTCACTGGCCCTCATATGTGGGACCCAAACCAGGGTCGCTGGCTTCCCAAACCAGTGCTTAACCACCATGCCACTTGGCCAGCCCGGTTGTTTGTACTCTTAATATTTATTCTGTTTTTCCCAAATGAGCGAATGTTAAATGAAAGGCCAACAGAAATAATTAGACACCTGTCAAACTGGGTACCTCCTAAAGATATGTGTGGTAAAACATTTCCAGTAGATACATGTGCCCCTCCTTCCCCCCATTAAGAAACCATTACAGGGCTGGCCAAGTGGCACGGTGGTTAAGCGCTGGCTTGGGAAGCCAGAGGCCCCGGTTCGGTTCCACATATGAGGGCCAGTGACACTGCCCTCAAAAAAAAAAAAAAAAAAAAGAGAAGAAAAGAAACCATTACATTCCTGAGGTTAAAATGGTTCTACATATGACAAGTGCAAATGGCAGAGCAGACAGGGCTTTTGACTTTGAGATGATGCAATGGGTATCCTTTTTGCCCTAATCTGTAAGATGCATTTGTGTTCCCACATGCCATGCCTTTAAAATATGTCGTGACTGTGTTCAAGAAAATGACGTCCTATAAGCAAGCTGGCTTCTGACAGCAGAATCATCTGGCAAGATCCCCTGTGGGCGTGAAAGGAGACGAGGAGCTGTGGTTCTGACGAGCCCACAGTGCTGGGGCCAGCTCCACAGCTCCCACATGCACGTGATGCATGTGGGTGTGGGTGTGTGCCTGAACTGCAGGAGCGGGCCTGTGCACCAACTCGTTGTCAAGTGGGTTTGTGTTTGTCCCCTGGGTCCTGCTGTGCAGTTCCCACGGAGGGCAGGGCCCATCATGTATGCTGATTGCTTCATTATTTCCTTAAGCCTGTTCATACTGATAATCCTAGCTCCAAAATCTAAGTGCCATAGGCTTCCCCCTATTTGTTCTCCAGGCTCAAACTCTGTTTCACTGAATAAAGGCATGCTGATTTGGATATCAATTGAAGAGATAACTTAATTACATATATTTTGAAAACCACAGCTCTCAAACATTACCAGCTGGCAAGCAGCGCCTAACATATTGCACATTTAATTGGTGTTGTTTAGTACCCTACTTTCTACTTAAGAACACTGATCATTTTTTTTTTTTTAATTTCAGAGATCACATGAAAAGAATGTGGGTGAATTACAAGGAATTAAATCACAATACAAAATGATCCCTGGATGCTTAAGGCTAGAGAGACTATAAAATTTTTTAAATATAGAAGATTTCCAAGTCCATGGGATTCTTTAACTTGCTTTCATTTTCAAATGGACAAAAGAAATAATTATCAAATAATACTTTTATTTTATTTATTTATTTTTTTGAGGGCAGTGTCACTGGCCCTCATATGTGGGACCTGAACCGGGACCGCTGGCTTCCCAAGCCAGCGCTTAACCACTGCGCCACTCGGCCGGCCCTCAAATAATACTTTTAAAATAATTTTTTTTAATGTATTTGATCCCAAAGAGGAGAAGTCACATCTTTTCCTTCTTTTCTAAGATCTGCCACAACCTGACAAATTAGTAAGAAGAGCTCCAAGATGTATTCTCTCCTTTATCCTCATTCTTTTTGCTATTCTCATGGAAATGTGGTGAATGCAACTTCCTTTAATTGTAGTAGTTAGCCCAGGTTCTGTGAATTCAATTTTTTGTTTGAGGTAGAGTGGGATACACACTGGAGCTGATTCTGCGCTTTTTTGACTTGTATGTATTGAAATCTGAAGGGAAGTTTCCTTGTGGGGGATGAAAAGTGCAGAGTTAGTCTCCTAGTTAACCAGCAGCTCAGGGCAGAATAATTATTCGAGGCCTGACATTTAATACACCAGTGATCACAGATATTGCCACTAAAAGCTTTTCCAACAAAGCAGGAACCAAAGAACCTTAGAGCAGTGTCTAACTTCAATTCACAAAAGTGAGGGAGCTGGGAGGTGGGGACAAACACCACCCTTAGAGACACAATCAAGTATCTCTTTACCATGTGGGAAAGAACAGTGAAGCAAAGAGAACCATATATTTAAGTGCAGGCTTACACAACATAGATTAGGGCACATCCAAATGCAAGGTGAGAGAGTCTGACTGTGAAGAATTGTTGAAGGTATGTTATTTTCCCTAATCCCGTGGGATCCAACCTCATGGGAATAGTGTCTATGTAATCTCTAGGCAAAGAATAAACTGGGATGAAGGGAAAGGTAAGACAGAATTCCTTCTGTATGTTATATCTGAGTATTTTTTCTCCCACTAAGGTGCCTTACCCCAGTAGCTCTCTTTTTTTAAAACAGCATAATAGGGGTGGGAGACAGGAAAGGGAAATGTGACTATTATGTTTAGCAGCTATCACTTCCATGCTTTTGTCTTTACTGCTTTGTTAGTGGTGCTTACCCCAAAATATTATTAATTACTTCAGCCCACTCATGATCTTGGCATTGAATTTGTTTTGACAACCACCAAGAGATATTACTAGAGCTGTGCATCAGACCAATGCCATATAATTCAAATTCCCGATGTATATTGCATAAGCAACTGTTGCTAAGGAATTTTGTTTCAAAGGTAAAAATGACCATTCCTTAAGGATCATCCGTATCATGACATCAATATGCCTGGCGATGGTGTCCTCCTTCTCCATTGCATCAGGAAGACTGTGAACTTCTGAAGGTTGCAGTCATCCTGTCTTTCGTTCTAATGTCCCAGCCCACAGCTAGGACTACAGGATGTACTCAGAGGTATTTGTTAAATAGGTAAAAGGTTCATGATTCAATTTAATTCATTTTTGTTATAAGCCTTCGGCCCTGGTGAGAAATTGTGGAGCACATCTGAAAAGAAAGCACTTGAAATTTCAGCTCTTCAGAGACTGTAAGAAAAAAGTCCTATCTGGAAAAATAAATTTGTCTTGAAAAATAAATATAAAGAGAACTAAAGCCGTAAGTGGAGGAATGAGACATTGGGTTTGATTTAATGGGACATCCTTTTCCACAATGAACAAGTCATCTTAATGGAACATAGGAAGTTAATTTATCATGCTATGTTTTTAAAAAAATAAGAATGAGCTTAAATAATTTTTTTAAAGAACCCTTAAAATAATTTGCTCTTAATTATACCTAAGTGAATACTTATTGTGCTGAATTAATTTTGAAATAAATTAGTCATAATGTATTAACAGTACAGGACATTACCTTATGTCTGATAATTAACCAGAAAATTTTTCTTGTTTGTAACAGTGTGCACTCATCTAAGTCTATGTTGAATTCTTTGACATGCAAAGAAGTCATCGACTTTTAGAGCTGGAATGAATCTTGGAAATCTCATTCTCCAGCATCTTCAGTTTATCAAAGAAGGAACTGAGACCCAGAGGGACATGAGGACATCAACCCAAACAAATAAAAGATGCTCAGAGTGCTCCCACCTGAAACTCCAGCTCCTGACCCAGTCCTGGACCCAGTTCACTGGGGCCCAGCTTACATTAGTTATCCTTTATTTATCTCATTGGGTCTTTCCCTCCCTTTCTAATATTTTTGAAATACAAGTTTTAAATATTTAATTACTATGCTGTACACCTGAAATGAACATAATATTACATGTCAACTGGAATTGAAAATTTTTTTTTTTAATTAAAAATACAAGTTTTAGGGCCAGCCGAGTGGTGCATTCGTTAAGAGCTGGTTTGGGATGCCAGCAGCCCTGGTTCGGATCCCACATATGAGGGCCAGTGACACTGCCCTCAAAAAAAAAAAAAAAGAAAAAGAAAAAAAAATACAAGTTTTAGAGAATTTCTGACTAATCATAGTTATTATAAATAGCTATAAGATGTCCTCAGATTCGTAGAAGCATTTCACACATTCTGTGCAAAACCATGGTCTCTGACATAGATTTCATTTTTTGAGACAAATACACAAAGTAAGAAAAACATAAAAGGGAGTTTGTCAAAACTGCTCAAGTCTTTTTGTTTTAATCGTATGCAACCAACATAAAACAACCAAACTTGATAGTAAAATTAAGCTGTTGCTAAAGGCTGCAAATCAGTCATTTTCAAGAGGTTATTCTTAAAATAGTGTTCGGAACCCTAAAACATGTAACGGATAAAAGTGGGGCTGCTATGCTTGAAGTTGGAAAAGAGTTCCCATGGCTCAACCTCCTTACGTTCCCATACTGGAGACTCTGTGGCACTGTTGGGAAAATCAGTGATTTAAAGGAATTTCTAGAAATGGTCAGAATGAAGTCTAGACAAACAACAACTGGAGTGAGTTTTGGCTGAGCTGTTTCATCATGCTCACAACCAGGTTATTCACTACGGCCTGACGAATTTAGCTATGCCATTCTGTGATGGTTAAGTTCAAATGCACTCATCTTCTCTCTTTTTTCAAGCTCTGTATGTTTTGCTTGTTCTTTTTTCCTCTGTGGCCAGGGTTTTAACTGCAAGATGCATATGAATCACTTGGGGAGCTCATTGAAAATGCGGCTTCCCAGCTTCCATCCCCATAACTTCTCCTTTAGTGTGTCTGGGGTACAGTTCATCCATCTGTACTTCTAACAAATACTTCATGTGAATTGTGGACCCCTCTTTGAAAAACACTGCTCTGAAGCATCTAATAAAATGCCTTGCATGTGGCACGTATAGATAATACTTATTTCCCTGAATTGAATTTAATTTTTACCATGTAAATTTAAAAGGGGCTTCACATTTCAGGTCCTAATGATAAAGCAAACTTTGATTATTAAGCCATAAAGCCAATAATGTATTTTAAATTGGGATGAATCTATGGGATTTTGACCAAAATGAAATATGTGGGGCTTAGGGAAAGTACTTTGAGTAAGAGGAACTCTAATTTAAAAGTAACAAATCAGAAAAGCAGTAGTAAAGAAAAAAATAAAAGGAACTCTTCAAGTGACACATTTTTCTATTTGAAATCAACAACTAACATATTTAGTGGTAAACACTACAGACACTCATTTAAAAATCTGACGCAGGGGGCTGGCCAAGTGGCTCGTTGGTTAAGAGCTGGCTTGGAAGTGCAAACTCTGAGCAGCAGGTCCGCAGGTTCGGATCCCACATGGGCCAGTGATGCTGCGTCCTCTACATCTAAGATGGTGAACAACAGCTCCACCTGGAGTCACCAGCAACGGTGTAGGCTGCAGTGGGACAGGCCGTCAGCTGGCATGAGCTTTCATGAGCCGCCATGAGTGGCTCCAATGGCCGGCGAGTAACTGCCTCACCCAGGAAGAGTGCAATGATGATACCAACATGGGCCAGTGAGGCAACATCCTCCACAACTAGATTGAAGAACAAAAGGACAGCAACTTGTCTGTTCCCCTTTCCTGGTTACCCAACGCTGTTCCCTCCTCCAATTTCCCAATGAAAAATATTTTTAAAAACATAAATAAAAATTTTAAAAAATAAAAAATAAAAATCTGACACAAACGTGAAAGGTGTGTGTATACCCTGCCACCGCTATCCTTCAATGTTGTTCTGGTAGATTTAGCCAATCTAAGAGATGATAAAAAAAAAAAAAATGAGCTTACTTATTGGAAAAGAAGAGATTATTATCCTTTTTCCCCTCTCTTTTTGCAGTTGCTATGTCTGTGTAGTTGGAAATCCCAAGAGAATCAACTGAAATGCTGTTGGAAAGAATAAGAGAATTCAGTGAAGTAACTGGTTATAAAATCAATATTAAAAAATAGCTTTCCTGTAAGCCAGTTACAAAAGCAATGGGAAAATGTCCAACTTAAAATAGCAACCAAATGTCTAGGTATAAACAAAATAAGAAATGTAAGGAGCCTTTAGGAAGAAAACTAGAAATCTCTCTGGAGTACACAAAAGAAGACTTGAATAAGTAGAGAGGCATGTCCTGTTCCCAGCAGGAAAGATCTAATATTAAAATTCAGTCAGTTCTCCCTCAAATTAACTGATACATTTAACTCAGTTTCAACAAAAAGTCCAAAAGAATTTCATTAGAAATCAGCAAAGTGATTCCAAAATTAATCTGAAGAATAAACACATGACCATATAAAGTATGTGACAATACCCACATGCAAGACTTAAATTTAACAAATATCTCTTATAAGGAGCTTTATCGTTTACTTCTTTTCCTTTTCTAACTTTGTAATGTAAAGTAACATTGCCTCCATTGAATTTTGATTTTATAATTGAGAAACTGAGGCACAGAAAAGCTAACTTTTAAAAGGCCATCTCCCTGAGTTCTTGCCCTGTGATGGCCATGCTTTCTCTAATATATCAGTGCTGGCTCCAAAGACGTTCGATTTCTTTTGCCCATCATCTTCTTTATTATTTTATTTCACCAAATTTTTGATTCAGCACCTGAATCTCCCGTGGAAATTATAAAGCCCCACGCAAACATCACTGCTTGTATCTGTCATGATTATGCTCAGACATTCATCTCTGTTTCTTTGATAGTGGTTACATGGGTCCCAGTCACTGGCTTTTCTGTGTCACTCAACTTGCAACCTATTTCCAATCCACCACTGTTTCCACCTGCTTTCATGCTGCCTTCCATATAGAGGAAAATACAGCTTTCCCATCAGAAGTTATTTTTACCAGGATTCTGTATGCTTTACCTATATTTAGTCACCTCAATTCTCTCTTCTGTTTCAGTTTTCACCACTGAAAATCTAAGTCATTGAAATATCCAATTTCCCTTTATCCTCAAAGAATATGGTAATCACCAAGAAAAATGATACATCTTCATCTGATAATTTAAAAAATAATAGTGTTATCAAAAGCAGTAATTGTTCTTGGTAGATATGAACTAGGTGTCAGCTTGTATGTACTTTAATAATAATAACATAATAATAACTAGCATTTCTTAAGCATTCATCATGTACCAGCTGTTGCTCTCTAAGCTCCTCACATGATGTAAACTCATGTAATCATAACAATCCTTATTACTCAGTATTATTGATCATCCCCATATCACAGATATAGAAATTGAGAAACAGACGGGTAAAAACAACTTGCTTATAGCGAAAAACAAACAAATAAACAAGAACAACCATAGCAAAACAATTGCTAAATGAGCTATCATGTGTATTTCTCCCTCTTTTTGCAGATTGTTACTAGTGCAGTTAATACTAACTACAGTTACATTTAAGGCAAGAAATTGCAGATTGCATAGTTTTTTCAGACCTATTATTCACTCAAAGTGCTGTACTCATTTTGCATTTTAAAAAGCAATAATTGGAAATTAAGACCCTATTCAATTTGAAAAATATATCTATGTATTATGTGGGACAAAGGTTAACCACCCAGAAGTATGTAAATTCCCCCAAATTACCATTCAAGCATTAGAAGAGCTTGACACACATATAAAAAGCTTGTCAGGTCTCTTTTTTCTCCCCTAGAGAATGATCTTTGCAAATAATTCACAGTGGAGGCCTGCGTTCCAAACTCATGCAAGTGTTGCTTTTTTTTTTTTTTTTTTGGAGGGCAGTGTTACTGGCCCTCGTATGTGGGACCCGAACCGGGGCCGCTGGCTTCCCAAGCCAGCGCTTAACCACCATGCCACTCTGCCGGCCCGCAAGTGTTGCTTTTTTAAGTCTTTCTGCCTGTCAGTGGGACTGAATTTCCACAAGGATGTTGCTGCTGTGACTCATCACCCTAGCCATCAACCTAGCTAATTTTCCATTTATTAAATGATATGTGCTTCGTATATAGTTGTTGCTCCATAACACTTTCCTGCCTAGATGGTTTGAGGAATGGCTGGGAGGATGAACAAACAACCTCAGTTTTCGTTTTTTCCTTCTGATCTGAGCAAAGGGTCAAATGAGAGGGATGGTCCCTGAAAAGTGCAAAGAAGCTGACATCATAAGAAGACCATAATGAATAATGTCGTATTGGAAATGTGGAGCACAGTAAGGAAGACAAAGTAGGTGGTATTGGTCTCCATGCACTGTGAATTCTGTGATTGGCTCCCATTCCTTCCAGCATCTAAAAGATCATTTAATTCTTCTTTTTTTTTTTTTAGCTGAGCCATCCTGCCACCTGTTGGCAGCTTAGCGGCAGCTCAGCTCAGGCTGGGCATCGAACTGTTATTGCTCAGAGCTCAGCTCTCACTCTTGAGCAAGCTCTTAACCAACTAAGCCACTCGGCCGGCCCTAAGATCATTTAATTCTGAACAGCATAAAGTAATTCTAAATGGCCTGGTATTGCGACTTCACAATTTTTACCTCATAGAAGCAAAATGATGAGCCTGTCGGTCATTTTTCATAATACCTTTCTTCAGAAGGTTCTTTTCAAAAAGTGAGTAGAATGGCAATGGGAAGACTGATGTTTCCACATGTTACGTGTGAGTGTCATCTTTCTTCACATTCATTGTGAATGCACCAAATGTCACTGGATTGTATACTTCAAAATAGTAATTTTATGATATGTGAATTTCACCTCAATAAAAAATAGTTCACATAACACAAAATTCACCACTTTAACCATCTTAAAGTGTACATTCAGTGCTTTTTAAGCATATTAATAATGTTGTACAACCATTACCACTAACTCCAGAACAATTTCATCACCCCCCAAAAAATCCCATGTTCATTACAAGTAGTCACGTCCCATTTTCTAATCCACCAGCCCATGACAACCACCAGTCTACCTTCTGTCTTTATGAATTTGCCTCTTCTTAACCTTTCGTATAAAAGGAATCACAATATGTGGCCTTTTGCCTCTGGCTTCTTTCACTCAGCATCATGTTTTCAAGGTTCATCCACGTTGCAACATGTGTCAGTTTTCCATCCTTTTTGTAGCCGAATAATATTCCATTGCATGGATGGACCCTATTTTGTTCAGGTGTTCATCAGTCTATAGACAATTGAGCTGTTTCTACTTTTTGACTATTATGAATAATGCTACTGTGAACATCAAGCAAAATTTTGTGTGAATGTATGGTTTCAATTCTCTTTGATACTTACCTAGGAATCAAACTGTTGGGTTATCTGGTAACCCTAGATTTAACTTCTTGAGGAAATGATGAACTGTTTTCTACAGCAGCTCTACCATTTTACATTTCCACAGAGTATGAGGTTTCCAGTTTCTCCGAATCTTTGCCAACACTTGTCATCCATGCCCCTTCCCGTGTTAATTTTCATTATGGCCATCTTAGTGGCTGTGGAGTGGTTTTGATTTGCATTTCCCTAATGACTGTTGATGTTGAACATCTTTTCATGTGCCTATTGGACAGTTGGTTCCTTCTTATCCTTCAGGCTTTATCTTCTCAAAAAGGATGTTCCTCACACCCTATCTAAGGAGAGATTTATTCTCCCTGTTATTATGGTCTAGCATTTTGGTAATGTCCTTCAGGGCACTTACCACAGTCTGTTACTATTTGGTTAGTTGTTTACTTTACTTTGCCAAGCACAGTTTCTAGCACTGTAGCATAGTAGGGGCTCCATAAATATTTACTCAGTGAACAAATAAATCAGAAGAATGATGAGACATGGAAATTAAGTAATGTCATTGCCAATTGGGAAGTGGTAAGAAATACAGGCGATCAGGCAAATGAAAGAACTGACATAGAGAGTAGTAATAAGTTTGTATGAAAGCTAACTCGCATGAACCCTAAGTTAAGTAAGGAAAGCAAGTTTAACATAATGGGAAAAAACTGGACAAAATATGCCTTTAGTTTTAAAAATGTCCATATTCTTTAACTTAGTAATTCTATATCTACAAATTTGTACTGAGAAAATCATCAGTGATTCTATATCTACAAATTTGTACTGAGAAAATCATCAGTGATATAAGAAAGTTTATGAATGAAGATCTTTATTGTGGCATCTTTTCACATGACGAGAAAGTTGAAAACACAACATGGCCCTCAGGAAGAAACGGTTACATAAACTTTCCAGGCAATGAAATGTTATGTTGTCACTGCCAATGAGAATAATTAGTGAAATGGATCCGAATTTGCTAAATAGCATCGGCAAGAAAGAAAACAAAAACCAGGATATGAAATATTCAGAGGTACTGACTTTTTTTAAATAATAATTTTTTTAAGGGGATAGGGTCAGGGACACAACCCTTGGTCTAAAGGAAGGTTCTTGGGAAAATTTGAAAAATAGTAAGGAGAGAAAAATTAGGATTCTGGAGTCAGAACCTAGACAGATACAAGTTGAGTTAATAAGGAAGGAATCTACGTTTGTAAAATTTTAGCTGAAATCAGAACTGGAAACCCAAACAAGAATGATCTACTTCATCAGTCAGTCAGATGCTTCATGAGCACCTACTACGTGCCAGGTACTGTTAGGTGCTGAGAACACACTACAACGAATATACGAATACATAAAGATTATAGTTCAGGGAAACAGACAAAAATTAAATTATCACTAATGATTAGTTTAATTAAGTGCAAGTTCACAAAGTGTTGTGATGAGCACCTACAAGGTGTTACCAGAATGTAACAGACTTATCTAAATCCTGGGAGTGAGGAAGTAACATTTAAACTGAGTGCTAAAGGAGCTGCAGGGATTTTCAAGGCAATCGGAAAGGGATAAGGATTAGAGGAGGAAAGTGTGCCCCAGGTAGTGGTAATAGCATAAGCAAAAGCCCTGAGGTGGCCTGAAGTCCAATCTGACTGAAAAATGGGGGTGGAGGGGAGGAGGAGTGATGTGAAGAGAGACTGGCCAGATGCGCAGGAATCGGGCCATGCAGGGTCCAGTAGGTCACAGGAAGGACAAAAGATTTCAGACTTGATTTTAAGAGCAAGGGAATGATACTAAAAAAAAAAAAAAATTGTGTTTTTGATGGGTGACATGGTGAGAGTCCAACTTTTAGCATGTGGTCTCACCCCCTTGACCACAGTTTATTAGAGCAGTGATATCTCACCCTAAATTTCTAATAGTTTATTTATTTATTTATTTAGACTTTTCTCAGGTTGATTTTTACAGTCTAAGATGGTTATGCCAAGTATTGGCTTTTAATTCTTAAAGAGAACAAATAGTTCCCCTCTGTGAACATTTAAAAGAACACTTGAACAGAACCAAACTGTTTTCACATCAAGACATGTAAACAACCCAAAAATGAGGGTTCAAATATTCTCCTTTAAATGCTTCGGGTAGAAAACAACCTCTTCTTTTTCCTTTGATTTTATAATCCGACTTGTAGCATACTGTCCCAGACAAAGGCTAAATAACGCATTTTGTATGTGAGATGAAAGCCCGTGTTCTTGGCCAGACTGTCGGTTTCTGCAGCAACTCTTTGGTCTTGATTTTATTATTGAGGTAGAATTGACGTATAACATTATATTAGTTTCAGGTGTATAACATAATGATTCGATATTTGTATATGTTGCAAAATGATGATCTCAATAAGTCTAGTTAACATCCATCACAATACATTGTTACTATTTTTTTTTCTTGTGATGAAGACTTTTAAGATCTACTCTCTTAGCAACTTTCAAATACTATACAGTATTGTTGACTGTACTGCCAACCTGTGCATTAATTATATCCCCAGGACTTACTTACTTTATAACTGGAAGTTTGTATCTTTTGACTATCCACTCCCTATCCACCACCTTTGTCAACCACCAATCTGTTCTCTGTATCTATGAGCTTGGGGTTTTTGGTTTGTTTTTTGTTTGTTTGTTTTAGATTCCAAATACAAGTGAGATCATATGGTTTTGTGTCTTTCACTTAGCATATGCCCTCAAGGTTCATCTATATTGTTGTAAATGGCAGGATTTCATTCTTTTTGTGGCTGAATAATATTCGTGTAGTGTGTGTGTGTGTGTGTGTGTGTGTGTGTGTGTGTCCACATCTTTATCGATTTGTCCATTAGCAGACACTTAGGTTATTTCTATGTCTTGACTATTGTAAATAATGCTGTAGTGAACGTGGGGGTGTAGATACCTTTTTAAATGAGTGTATTCATTTTATTTGGATAAATGTCCAGAAGTGGGATTGTTGGATCATAAGGTAGTTCTCTTTTTAATTTTTTTGAGGAACCTTCGGAACTCTTTGGTCTTTATACTTAGTCTTGCTTCTCCTTACCAAACATTTTAAGTGACCAAATGCTTACCAGAGGTAAATAATCAGACATAAAATACTTTTGAAATTTTCTCAAGTGTGGGTGTCCCCTTTATAACAGTGGTTCTTAATCAGGGTGATTTTGCTCACCAGAGGACATGAGGCAATGTCTGAGACATTTTTGATTGTCACAACTTGGAGAGGGTGATCCCATCTAGTGGAAAGAGGCTAGGGATGCTGCTAAATATCCTACAAAACACAGGACAGCCCCCCACAACAAAGAATTGTCTGTCAATTGTGCCAACCCAGTTACAAGGTAAAGAAGAAGCCAGTGACCTGCCAGCCATGGAAGGAGTGCTATTTTTCCCCATCTTTTAAAAATTTGCTTTGACATGGAAATACGATAAGATTTTACAACAACAAAACATTATAAAGATTCAAAATTTTACAACAACAAAACATTATAAAGATTCAAAATACATGACATACTAGAAAAAGCAAAACTATGCAGACAGCAAAAAGATCCGAGGTTGCCAAGGTTTGCGGGGAGAGAGGGGTGAAAAGGCAGAGCACAGGGAATTTTTAGGGCAGTGAAACTACTCTGTATGATAATATAGTAATGGATATAGGTTATTACTCACCTGTTCAAACCCATAGAATATACACCATCAGGAGTGAACCCTAATATAAACTATGGACTGTGGGTGATATGCTGTCTCAGTGTTCATTGATTGTAACAAATGCCCCACTCTGGTGGGGAATGTTGATAGGGGAGACTGTGCAAGTGTCCAAACAGGGCATGTCCGGGAACTCTCTGTACTCTGCTCAATTGTGTTGTGAACTCAAAACCGCTCTTAAAAAATAAAGTTTTTTTTAAAAAGCTAACTGGAAAACCAAAACAAAATTTAACAAGGAATTCTGAATTTCCCACACTGACATGTGATTTGAGAAAAAAGGATTTAAATATTCACAATTAATGTTTATAACTAAACCCATCATTCACTATAAAAATCTGAAAGGCATGTCACTACTAAAGGTAAGATTCAAGTGTCAAGGCCTGAGAAGAACAGCAGCCCTCATCACACAGTAGATGGAATGCTAGCTGTTATCTAAAGGAAAGTGTTTGGGAAACACTGGGTTAAATAAAGTAAAGCTGTGTTTGGTTATTTTTCCTTTCATGAAGAACCTCTGGGGCCTTTCAGATGCTAATGTTCATTGTGAAACCCTGAGGGAGTTTAGTGTACACTACGGGGGTTCTCCAAACTTCTGTGACCACAGAACCCTTTTCATAAGGAACATCTAAAGGGACTATTTGAGACATTAATGTAGAAAACACAGGAGGGTCATTCAGGCTGGTTAATAACTTCATGGCCCAGGTTTTGTCTCTGTCCCCTTGATTCCTTATTTGTGGGCCTCTTTGCTGGCTCGTTTTGGTTGTTGCTCTCATTTCCTCCAATACCATCCATCATCTCAAAACTGCATCCCATTCTCCTAGAACTGAGAGTGCAGTACTCACTGTGGGCTGTCCCCAGCCGAGGAAGGGCATATTTCTCAGTAGGTCCATCCTTGTGTGGCTAAGACAGCCTCCCTTGATGGCTCTGGGCCCTGTGCTTCACCTGTGGCCAGTCCTATCTGAGTAACCTGCATCTTTATACACTTCCGGTGAGCTGGCCACACCTACCTTGTGAGTCTTGCACAGGCCTGGCTGCCTCGGAGACAGAGAGGTGTTGGATTGCATTCTTTTCCCATTGTAAGGGAAATTCAGCCCTTCTCAGTGTTGGGTAAATTTTTCAAGTCAGCTTCACTAGGCCTCTATCCTGACATCCCAGCCCTGCCTACAGCACAGAGGAGTTCCTGTGTTTCTGTGAGTGGGTGTGCCTGTGCTATTCTGGGTCTTTCTCTCCTGGCTGCCAGCAGAGCAGGTGTTTTTCATGGAACACGAGAGCTGCCAGGATCCACGTTGCTTCGCGCTTTGTGCTCCACACTTAGGTTGCGGATGTCTGGTGTTGCCAGACCTGTAGTTTTTATTTGTCTTTCCTCTCCCACCGCAGGGAAGGATGGAGCAATCTGTCAAACAGGGCCACAATTTTCTTTGTCTTTATAGGGTAGGAAGAATTTCTGATCTTTGTTTTCTTAATATTGGAAGTGGAATATCCAGTCAACTCCCTTTGCAACTATTTTCCCCAAAGACTAACAGATATTTGAATGTGGGCAGTTGTCTGCAGTGTTTCACTGCATCACTTATGGACCACTGCAATGCCTGGCACTATGCTAGGTGCTGGGGAGAAAGATGGATGAAGCACAATCCACACCTGGAGCCTGAAACAGCAAGGAAAGAAGTAATTTCAGTAGAGTGAGAAGTGCTGTGAGAGATCTGTGCACAGGGACCCAGGAGGGAAGGAGGGATGAGGGAGGGGCGGAAGGGGAGGAGGAGTAGCCCACCCACCTGTGGACCTTGAGTGGGCCTCTGGAAGCAGATGCCTTGAGCTAAGTCTAAACGCCTTTTGCCAGCACCCCAAGAATGATGCATTTCCTTCAGGTAAACAAATTAGTATATACTTTCAACTCATTTTGCAGAACACATATAATTGAGAGCATTTTATTTTCATCTCAAGATTTTAAGGATTATTGCTATGGATGGCCACCGTGGCTAAGTGCTTATTTTATCAAAAGGAGTGAGAAGAAAATCACAGCCGAAAAAATCGATCAAGGTGTCTTAGGACCCAAGTGATAATAAATCACATTTGGATGACGTTTTAGAGTTTGCAAAGCACTTTTGCACAGACTGTCCTATTTGGTGCTGACAATAATTTTACAAAGTATGTAGGGAGATAGATGGCTGATGAAACATGGCACCGTCAACACAAATGTTCATCTCCACTGCCTCCTGAAGCTCTATAAAGTGACAGCAAAGAAAGAAAAATGGCATAAGCCTATAGGGTTGAAGAGAGCAGAAGAGAATAAGCAGTGAATGAGAGATAGTAATCCATCTTGTGAATATGGAAATTGGACGAAATGTGGTGACTCTCATGGAAAGGAAACAGCAGCAGCCAATCAGAGGAGGGTACTGATGGGTTCTGCAGAAACCGGAAAGGCTCAGGACCGGGAGAGACCAGCATCTGCTGAGTGGGGCTGGGGAAGAGGAATCGGTCCAAAGTCTGCAGAAGATCTGCCATGATGTCCCCTCTACTCCTCCATATTGCCAAGTGAAAACTCCTACTCCTTACCCTACCCCAATCTGGTCTCAGAAGTCCAGAGGGTAATTTCCAGAGGAATTGAGACCTAGAGGCCCAGACTCAGGAATAGCTGACATACTGAAAGGCAGGAGTGAGGCACTGGGCTGATAGCAAAGGGGGGTTTGTGAACATGCACCCAGGCCTGTCCTCACCTGCTCCCTGTGCTGCCACCCAGGTATGTAATAGTCTCACCTCTGTCCACAGGTCGAAGAACGACTCTTCCTTCGAGAAACTGTTCAGCTAAAATACTGAATTGTTGGCCCAGAAAGTCCCCCTACAGCAAATTTCAGTATTACCAAGCTTCAGTCCTGCTTTCTTTCAGCTTTTTAATGCATCACTGTTTAATGTGAATGGTCATGCAAGAATTACTGGGCATTGGAGTGAAAACTCCCATAAGAAAGACAGAAACTTAAATAAACAAACAAATGGGGAAAAATGGGAAAAACAAAGGCAATGCAAAAATGGGAAACGACCTTCAGAATAATTTCCCAGAATAGGAGAACAGGCCTCTAGATTCAAAGGGCCTCTCCAGCAAAATTAGTGAAAAAAAGGTCTACACTAAGTCATATCTTCATAATATTTCAGAACACCAAAGATAAAGAGAAAACACCAAAAGTTTCAATAGAACAAAATCATAAGTCTCACAATAAAGATTCTAGAATCAGAATGGTAGTGGAATTCTCAAGAACAGCATTGGAAACTGGAAGACAATGGAGCAATGCCTTCAACATTTTTGAAAAAAAAGTGTTTTTTCAACCTAGAATTCTGTACCTCATCCACCAATTAATCAAGCAAGAGTGCAGATTACAGACATTTTCAGCCACACATGATCTCAACACTTTCACTTCCTGCGTATCCTTCCTTAGGAAACCATTACGGGATGTGCTCCACCAAAATGAGGGAGTGGCCCAAGAAAGCATAGGATACCAGTCAGGAAAACAGGAATCCATCACAGGAGAGAGGCAGAAGGAAACCTCAGCACAGAGGCTGCCCTAGAAGCGCCAGCCCCTGCAGGAACAGGGGCCAGTAGCTCCAGTAGGATGAAGTCCCAGGGAAAAGGACAGCAATAGGTAGCCCACTTGATGTGTTTCACCATGGAGAAAATCTTACTCAGTTGGAGAGGATGGAAAGAAATAGTGACAATGATATGGGAAATTGAGCAAATGAGAAATTAAGTAGTATAAGAAAAGGAATGTAATGGTTATGCTAATAAATTGGCTCAGTGGTAAATAAGACTTATGTAGTAGTAGTAGTAATAAAGCAATAAATACTGGCTTCATCAGCATTTTGATATATTAATGATTATGTTCAGGTGATTGAGAAAGTAGCAGTGGGAGGGTGGGATAACGTAAGAGTCTGATGATACCTTCATCTTCCAAAATAGGAAGTCAAATTGTAATGCATCTGAGATGGATAGCAACATAAGGATATTAATTCTTAGGGAGATAAATAGAAGAAACAGTTAAGTGAATGGAAAGAAGGTGCTCTCTGAAGAGTGAGACTGAAACATGAGAAGGGTTGGGAAGTGGTCTGGCTACTATTATGTAACCAATCGCCCCAAAACTTGGTGGCTTTAAACAATAATAATCACTTTATGTGTTATCTGTCATGGCTTCTATGGGTCAGAATTTCAGGAAGGGCTCTGCTGGATAATTTTGGATGAAGTCCCTCAAGCCCTTGTTATCAGATGCAGGAAAATGGCTGGAGCTGGGACAGCAGTTGAGGCCTGTCCAGGCATCTCTCTCTCTCTCTCTCTCTTTCATGTAGTCTCAGGGCTTCTCTATAAGATCTCTCCAGGTAGGTTAATTTCATTTTTATCGTAATATGGTGCCATCAAGGTGGTTGGATGGTTAATATGGCAGCTCAGGGTCCCAGAGTTAAGTGTCCCAAGAGAACAAGATGTCAAATAGCATCTTTGATCATTAACTTTCTGTGTCAGTTTGACTAGATCACAGAGTTTCTAGATATCTTATATATTTCTTCATGCATCTCTGAGGGGGTTTCTGAAAGAGTCTAGCATTTGATTCAGTAGACTGAGGAAAGTAGATTGCCCTTCTCCATGTGGGTGGGCCTCATCCAATTTGTTGAGGGCCTGAATGGAACAGAAAGGCAGAGGAAGGATGAATTTGCCCCCTGTCTGACACTTGAGCTCAGACATCAATCTTCTGCCCTCTGTTCCTCGTTCTCAGGCTTTCAAACTACACTTAACGCCATCAGCCTTCCTGGATCTCCAGTTTGCAGAGGCCTGATGTGGGACTTCTCAGACTCCATAATTGGATGAGCCAATACTTTATAATAAATAAATACACACACACGGTGCCAAAAAATTGTATACACTTTTTAAGAAAGGAAAAAACTGTATTAAAATTGTAGTAGTCAAGGGCCGGCCGAGTGACGCAGTGGTTAAGCGCTGGCTTCGGAAGCCAGCGACCCCGGCTTGGTTCCCATATATGAGGGTCAGTGACACTGCCCTCAAATAAATAAATAAATAAATAAATAAATAAATAAATAAATAAAATAAAATTGTAATAGTTGATATATACCAATAACAAAAGATGAATACAAGTCACATTTGACTTCTGCAATTACAAGAGGTGCTCCAAGTGGTTACCATCAGCATAATTTTAATACAGGTTTTTTCCTTTCTTAAAATGTGTATACGTTTTTTTGACACCCTCAGTGTATACATACACAGAGGGGATATATATGTATATCCTTTTGGTCTGTTGGTCTGTTTCTCTGGAGAACCCTAACTAACACAGCATCACTTCTGCCATACTACTCTATCAATCAAAGCAGTCACAAAGGCCACCCAGGCTAGAGGAGAGAAAATACAGATACCACCGTTCCATGAGAGGAAGGTCAAGGTCTCATTGGAAGAAGAGCATTGTTGGGTGGGAGATATGGCCTTGGCCATCTTTGAAAAATACAATCTGTCATAGGCAAGGAATTGCTGTTTTCTGTGAGAAGTCTTATAGTATTTATTATTTAACTATTTAAACAATGTGTGCATGTTATTTTTATAAAAATACAAATTAAGTGTTGAGGATACTCTTACCATGCTTTTGAAAACAAGGGAAATATTCTCAGAGAAGAATGGTTGAAATATGGCTAGGATGGAACCAGATCATTTACTCTTAGGTCAGAGCTCTTTACTGCTCACCAGGAGTAAAGTCGCTGTCATTTATATTAATTGAGCCTATCTCAATTGCAACAGTTAACAAATGGGCTGGCTCTCCAACCTCAGCATTTATGCCTTACCTGTTAGACTGAATATTAGAATGAACTTTGAAATTAAATGATCACATCTCAACTAAGCAAGATCAAAGCAAAGACACTGATGCTGTCTAACCTGATGCTACCAGTGCCCAAAAATTAAATTTGCTTTTTTCAGGGGGTAGACTCTGGAATTAGAATTATACTTAGTGTCCTTCAGGGTGATTCTGTTTTGTGTTTGGACTTTTCAATGTCCACTTAGAACACACAACTAATTGCCAGACTTAAACACAAAAAAAACACAGAAGTCTTAACCACTGCGCCACTCAGCCGGCCCCACAGAAGTCTTTTAAATGAGGCCCTCCCTAGATTTGTAAGACTACCCTTGTCCATTCTCTAAACCTCTATCTGTACAAACCACCAAATTTCCCAGGACAGGACACTGAACTTGGGCCTGTGACTGCTCAAGCATGAGTTATCAGTCCCCAAATCTATTCTCATCACCAGGACATTTCATCACTCGGCCACTGACTCACCCCCTCTGAGGAGTTACCTCTACTTCCAGACCACAGCCAAATACTAGGACATAGCTCCTCAGTGGCCAAGTATGTTGGTCAAGTTTGAACCTGGCCTACGAAGCAAGAATGCCACATTCAAAAACAACAAAAACAAAAACATGCGCTGGAAACTGAAGCAAGAGGAAGAAGAGGAAGGGCCCCCAAATTACATACTTGTGATGTTTAATGGAAGTCGGTGCTGCTTGCTTCATTGAAAATGATCTTTATGAATTTCTAATTCGAAAGATAATGTACCTGGGAATCTGGAGTCAAGCTGTGTGGAGGTGAGTGGGATTTAAGTGACTGCATACAGCAAAGAGTTGATTCTAAAATTCTAAAAGCTGCTTTTAAAGAAAACAAGGGCATCAACAAAAAGGCAGACACGAGTAGAATACAGTATCTCAGAAATTCCATTGTGAATATAAGGGCTTAGACTAGTTTTTCAAGTCACAAACGTCAGGAAAGAGAGCAGGGTTCTTTTTTTTTTTTTTTTTTTTTTTTTAAGGTTTTATTGGGGAATTGGGGAGGGGAACAGCGTTGGGGAACCGGGGAAGGGGAACAGACAAGTTGCTGTCCTTTTGTTCTTCAGTCTAGTTGTGGAGGACGTTGCTTCATTGGCCCATGTTGGTATTATCATTGCGAAAACAGGGTTCTTAAGGCAGTGCTAAGTCAGCTGACTTGGTGATGGGGTAGCAGTTATAAACAGCGAACAGCTTTTTACACACACACACACACACAAAAAAAAAAAAAAAAACTTGAATCCTCTGGACACCAAATAAGGGCTGCAGTGTAGAGTCCAGCCTTGAGACTGGAGTGGAAATATAGCATCCAAACAGAAGGACCCTATCAGGAGTTCTGAGGTGCAGCTAGAGGGAATTTGTTAGAATAATGAGTCTGTGCAAGGCTGAGTGTCAGGCACTAATATTCTCAATTGTGGTCTGAATTGTTTCACACACACACACACACACACACACACACACAAATTCACATGTTGAAATCCTAATCCCCAGTTCTTCAGAATGTGACTATATTTGGAAATAGGGACTGAATTGTTGATTAAGTTAATATAAGTCCCTTAGCATGGTCCCTAATCTAATATGACTGAAGAAGAGGAAATTCAGACATGCAGAGACACCCCAGGGATGTGTGTGCACAGGTAAAGACCCCATGAGGGCACGGTGAGAAGGTGGCCATTTACAAGCCAAGGAGAAAGGCCTCAGAAGAAGCCAGTCCTGCCAGCTCCTTGATCTTGGACTTCAGCTTCCAGAATTGTGAGAAAATAATTTCTGTTGTTTAAGCCACCCAGTCTGTGGTATTTTGCTATGGCCACCCAAGCTAATACACTGTTTTATTGGGTTATTAGAAAAGTCATGATGTATTTTTTTTCTATGTGTTTCATTACAAAAATGCGTCATGAGTTTTCCAGCAACCCAATATAACAATATGAAGTCTGTGATCTGAAATTTGCTCTGGCTGTGGTGAGATCTAATTGTGTATTTGATCTGACTTCGTTGGCAAAACCACAGGAGATACGTAGGCAAAAGCACAGTATCAGAGAACTTTTGGGGGCAGGGTCAAGACCGAGGACTTTGGTGTTCATTGGAGAATGGCCTGCCTTTTCGCCTATGGGACCACAAAGAAGTACCTCAGACTCCTGACTCCAGGGGCAAGAAGGGAGCAACATCATGCATTTCTCCATCATTCACGTTTTCATGTTAGGTCCAGCAGGACCTTTCAAATGCATAGGTTGATACAAATTTTTAATGAGGCTTATTAAACTAAAAGATGCAAATGAAGAATATACTGCCTGGAGAATTTGTTTATTTTTCCCAAGCATGGAAAAGAGAGTTCTCCCTGCTACTAATGCCCTAATTAAAAAATAAGACATGCTGTGATTGGGGATCCATAATATAAATGACAAACCTGAGATCTTTGTTGGAAGACAGAAGGAACTGGCAGGCAGGTTCCTTCTCTGTGCCTTCCGTGGCTCCCAAGAAACAATTTTTTTTAAGACAAAAATTAAAAATAAAATTAAACAACTAACTATAACAAAGTGAAATGGTAAAAATAACTTTATAAATATGATATTCTGAGGGGACAAAATAGGGAAAATTGCAGCACAGAAATGTGTCCTTATAGATTTGAACCAGGTCCTCTGAAGAGCTTTGAATATGACTCCAAAGGCCTCAGATTTCATTCTATAGGCATAATGGGGCGTCAAAAGTGCCAGGAGGTAATCATATTGGTCGTTTAGGAAGTTATCTCTGAAAGCTGGAAGGAGGGGTGGGGGTGGGACAGATTGGAGCCCAGAAGTAGAGAAAATCATTAGGAGGTTTTATAGTCCAAGAGAGAGATCAATGAGCCCAAGTGAGCACAATGACCATGAAAATTGGGAAAGCATATGGATTATTCCAGAGATCCTCAAAGTTATAAGCAGAAGGAATAGGTGCTTTGTTGAAATGTGTGAGGCTGGGAGGAGAGAGTTATCAAAAGTGAAGTCAACATTTCTGGCTTAGATTGTGTCTTTGTTTCCTGTTGCTATTAACAAATTGTCATAAATCTAGTGTCTGAACACTTTATTATCTTACAGTGCTGGAGGTCAGAAACCTGACATGGGTCTCACTGGGCTAAAATCAAGGGGTTGTGTGGCTGCATTCATTTCTAGAGAACAATCTATTTTCTTGCCTTTTCCAGCTTCTAAGGGATACCAGCATCCCTTAGCTCATGGCCACCGTCCTCCATGTTCAAAGCCAGCAATGACAGACTGAGTCCTTCCCACTTTGCGTTTTTGACCCTTCCATTGTCACATCTCTTTCTCTGACCACAGCCAGGAAAGGTTCTCCACTTTTTAAGGACTCATGTGATTAGACGGGGCCCGCCTGGATAATCCATCTCATAGTCTGTAACCTTAGTCACATTTGCAAAGCTCCTTTTCCCACCTAAGGTAATGTATTCACAGGTTCCATAGGACGTGGACATGATCGGGAGACATTATTCTGCCTGTTATTGGTATCAAAGAGCAGGGTTTTTCCGAACTGATCCATTAGTCGATTGTGAAATCAATTTAATAGGGCACGATCGGTATTTTTCTTTAAAGAGGAATAGAAATTAATAGAGTATAATGCATTTACTAAGTATTAATGTTTTGTGAAATTTCCATTTAGTTTTGTGTATATTAGTGTACTGGATTGTGACATAAAATGCATTTCTTACTAAAGGTCATGGGCAAAGTGTTTGAAAGCCATTGACTTAGACAAGAGGCTGATGAGAGTGTTGAGCAAAATAGAACATAATACTAATAGCTATCACTTACTGAATGTTTACCATGAGCCATGTCTGTTCTAAATGCTGAACACTCTAACTCATGTAATCTTTCTCAATATGGCAGATGCTGTCATTACCTCTGTGTTGTGAATGAGGAAAGTTGAGTGTCTTAACTAAAGTCACACAGCTAAATTAATATCAGGCAGTCCAGCTCCTAGCTCCCAATATTGTATATTTAATGCTACTCTGCAGTGTAGTCTACGGGCTCCCAGGGCCTGAGGGGGAAGGTGATCTTGCTATTCTGCTACCCTGAGAACCTTTGGCCATGCACATTATCCAATTAAAAACAGGAAACACCCATAACTGCAGGGCAGAAAACAAACTCTCATGTAACTCCAGGTATGGGTGTATATCGGGAGAAGAGGGGGAAGAGTCATTCAATGCAATGTCTGCAACGAGCTTCCCTTTACAGGCTCATAACTTGAATTTTAGCCTAGGAGTGGAGCATAAGTGTAATATATGCCATTAAAACCAATAGGTATGAAATTAATATTGTTCCCTTAACAATAAAGGAGTTACCAATAGATAAATGTTCTTAGAAGAGAGACATGCAATATGTCACATGTCATAAATACACATACTATGCAAACTATATTTTATCTCAATGATAACTATGCTACTTTAAATCATAGTAAGCAAGTAACAAGTGATGAACTACATTCTCTTTGCTGTGGAAATGGGAAAAAAGAGATCAAGTTCTTTCCATTGGAAAAAGGGTAAGAAATAAAAAATGCTCATTTTTCTTTTTAATCAGCTTTGTCTCAAAGCCATTAACTTAACAGAACACTAAGGAAACCTTATTTGCCCACCCATAAAATGCAGGCAGTAATAACTACCCCAGGATTGTGAAAATTTGATGAAGTGATGTACATGAAATTGTTTTGTAAACTATAGGGTGCTAAGATGTGAATTAACTATATTTGTAATGTTATGTCTTTATCAAGCATTGATATAATACTTAATACAAGCCTGGCATTGTTTTAAGTGCTTTGCAAGATATTAGTTTATCTAGTGTTCATAAAAACTCTATGAGTACCTCTTATTATTCTCATTTTATAGATGAGGAAACAAGCGAGAAAAGTTAGGAAACTTGCCTCAGTTCATAAAGCTAGTAAGTAAAGGAAAAGGGATTCTATCTCTAGAAGCTTGCCTCCTCTGTGCTCTTAATCACTCTGCTATGTTGTATATATTAGGAATATTAGAGTGAGAACTCTGCCTACACGTCAAAGGTCTCAGATATATGGAAGTCAAATGAGGTCTCTAGCTTCTAATCCAACTACTGTCACCTGTCTATTTCTTTTCAGTTTGTCTACCATTGAAAGCCAGGGTCTATGGAAGACACTGTTCCTAGTGGTAACACTGTTTGACACTAGACCTTGAAAATGGAACTCTTTATCTTCTGATTAGCCTCCCACTTTTGATGTTTCCTTCTCTTTAGAATGCCTTCTAATATTTTCTTATCTACTTCCTTACAAAAAGGCTGACATTTAGTCAGTGGAAAATAAAAGATGAAATGAGAAAACATGACCACCATTCAAACTGCAGACAGTGGATGAATGGAGGGTGATTCCTTTTTTGAAGGGAGATGTGCAATACTTACTCTCAAGGATGCCCAGAGGGTTTTGTGACAGGTAGCAGGTTCCCAGGATTCCAGGGCACGTAGTTCCATCCATCTTCTGCTGAGCTGGCCCGTCCCACTCATCTTCCACCTCAGAGTCAAGTGTAACTATTTTCTGGACCTTGGGCATTATCTAAGGTATACAAGGTATAAAATAGCAGAATTTGCTTAGACATGTGGGAATGAGAGCTAGAAATGAACAGCTGGAAACAGTTGGTAAAACAAGGATAAAGAAATTGAGGAAGTTGCATTGATTCTGAAGACAGAATCGGGAGAAAGCCCTAAACAAACAGTACATTATTGTCAATGTCTTATTTTGATTTAGCAAACATTAATTGAGCATGTAAGTGCTAGCTGCTTTGGATGTAAGGATAAATAAGATCTGTCTATCTACAAAAGTTAAAACAGGGCCGGCCGAGTGGTTCAGTTGGTTAAGAGCTCGCTCAAGAGTGCGAGCTAAGCTCTGAGCAACGGTGGTTTGATGCCAGCCCGAGGTGAGTTGCCGTTGAACTGCCAACAGGTGGCAGGATGGCTCAGCTAAGAAAAAATAAAAATAGTCACCCCCATCCATCTCCAGAAGTTTTTCATCACCCCAAACAGAAACTCTGTACCCATTAAACGATAATACCCCATTAAACACATTTTTATAGGTCCTTTCAACAAATATTTAATGGGCACCTATGATTCAGCCCAATTCTCCTCATTGTGGGAGGTCTGGGTTAGAGAATGAATGATACAAGACAGACACGCTCTTGCCCTCTAGGGATACCATCCTGGGAGGCAGAGCAGTAAAGACAGGTGAAAAGCCACTTTGCACTGCCAGCACTGCTTTGAGGTGGGTCTATATTACCTGGAGTAGTGTTAGGGAAGCGGGGTGCGGGCTGCTACAGGAGAGGGAAACTCTGTCTGCAGGACCTGACTGGGTCAGGGCGTCAGGGTTGCTTTGAGACCTGACGCCTGAGTAGGGGGTGCCAGACTCAGAGGACTTCCAGCCCAGGGAAGGACACTGAGGCAGGCTCTGGGAACTGGTGGGACCCCTGGGAAACCTGAGGTAAGGCTGAAGATGCAACAGGAGCCACCTCCTGGGCCTGGGGGAAGGGTTTGGGCTCTATCTACCTCCTGGGCCACGGGAAGCCACTGAGAGCTTATGCAGGGCCTTAAAAAAATCAATCGCTCTGGTGAAATGTTAATGACTGACCCACTTCTCTACAGCATTTTATTATCATGCTGATGATGGCTAAGTACAGCTAACTTTGAACCACCCTTGATAGAAAAATCACTAGTATTTACATTGGAAAATCCTTTTGTGTTTATGTTTCAAGTTCCTGTTCTATAAATTCACCTTGAAGTAAATAGTACAACCCAACGTCTCAAGGCCTGATGAAGGAAGAAACTGCCAAGCAATCCCATTTGCAGCCCATCAAACCTCTCCTATGTTGGGAAGAAATCATATTACCTTTCAGAAAGATATAAAGTGTGACCCGAAAACGTAACGGGCCTCCCTCTCTCAACTTGTTGATTTCTGTCTTCCCTGAGGGCAGGGAGGTAAACTCCCCCAGTTCCTTCTGGACAAAGGTAAATTAAGATCCCATTTACAAAGTACTTAATTAGCTTGCCCAGGCAATGTGAGCAATCAGAGTTAGGAGGGAATTTGCTTCAAACCCATCAGTTGCAGGACTGCTGGGCTTCTTGAGTAGTTGTGTCATGAAGGCCAGGTTCAGAAGTTCAGTTTCTGGAGGGGAAGACAGGAACCTGGGAAGCACCTCCAAAGGCGAAACTCCATTCTGCACCTTTAGGCCTTACTGTCAACCCATGGATCACTGAGCAATCCTGGTGACAGCGGATGGCAGAGCACATTCATCAAACCTGTCCCACTTGACTTTCTCTTCACATTTTAAAGCACTACACTCCCTTTCTGTGCCTTTTCAGGGGTGTGTGTGTGTGTGTGTGTGTGTGTGTGTGTGTGTGTTTTCTTCACAATAATAACAATCCTTCTGCAGCAGTAACCTGAGTAAAGGCACCAGGTTATCTTGTCCTTTGGCAATATGGTGGTGTGAACCTTATGTACAGATAAGCATTCAAGAGTCAAAAATCTCCCCCAACCATTTGTTTAAATATGACCTCACGACTCCAGGAAAAAGATGAACTATATACATGGTCTCAATTCCCAGTCAAAAGAGGAGTAGCTTACTAACCCAGCCAATACTGCTAGTTAATTCCCAAGCTATGGAACTTAAACTGTAAAATCTTTCAAGAAACACAATATTACCTCTCAATTTCGGACTGAGATAGATAGATAAAAACTTTTCCCCTCCTGGGCCAGCGGAGTGGAGCGGTAGTTAAGCGCGGGCTTGGGAAGCCAGCGGCCCCGGTTCAGGTCCCACAAATGAGGGTCAGTGACACTGCCCTCAAAAAAAAAAAATGCAAAAAAAATCTTTTCGCCAAAAGTTTATGTTTGATAATTATACGAATACCATACATTTGTGTAGCATTTTACCTTTCACGGTTTTCACGTCCGTGGTTCTTACCCCTCAGGAGCAGACAGGATAGGATCGGTTTATGGGTTAAGGAACGGAAGTTGAGAGGGGCCAGCAGCTTTGCCTGTGTTACTTGGCTGGTGAGGAATAGAATCGTGTGCTAAACTGTGTTGATCCATTAGGTTGATGCAAAAGTAATTGCGGTTTAACAGGTTAAAAACAGTTGCAAAAACTGCGATTACCTTTGCACCACCTAATACAAAGGCTCGTTCATTCCACATGTCACCTGTCCTGAATGCTTACCTCTCAGGCCAGGCCAAGAACATAAAATGAACTCGACATATAGCAGTGCCACCTTGAGAAGGTCAGTCAGTAAGAGGCAAACACAGAAACAGACACTTATAAAATGGGGCGGGGGGCAAAAACAGCATAGGACATTCTGAGAGCTCAAAGGAGGCATGCCTCGTGCAGTCAAAGGTGAGGGGTGCTGGGGTATGGGTAATCACAAAGGTCTCCTGGGAGGAAGTGACATGTACCCTGAATCTTAAAACAGTAGAATAAATAAGGCCTAGCCATACAATCTCAGAATCACTGTGAGGATGAGATCATGACATAATATTAATGTGTGCAATGTATGATAAGTTATTAACAGATGATGAGCCTGGGCAGTGACTCAGAGAGATAACCAGTAGAAAACAAAAAAGTAGTAAGATTCTCATATATTCTTCTTCTCTCTCTCTCTCTCTCTCTCACTCTTTCCCCATCCCTCACCCCATGTGGTTCTGTATGTGGGCCCATCTCTTGACAGTTTAAGCCCCACTGGTTGACACTGCCAGCCATCTTTCCACATATCACCTCCCCTTGGGTTATAAAATTCCCTTTGTGCTCCTGTCCACTTCAAAACTCTCTTTGAAATTTTGTGTGACCCTGTTCCAACAGTGTAAGAATGTAGAGGGAAATGAGAACAAGTTCCCATGCCTTACATGTTGCTAAAATTTGCTTTGATTCTATGACTCAATTCACGTGTCTCTTAACCTGTATGTGGTCATGTTTTGGGAGAAGAGGATAAAAGAAACTGGTTGAATGACTTCAAAGGTTGAATGACTTCTTATGTACTTGCCCAACAAACCCCCAAATTAGGCATTTCACAGTTTTTTCCCTCAGTAAAGACTGCCCACTCCCACAAAATATTGCATCTCCATTCTAATGGCAGCACTGTTTAGAAAATTAACCCAAATAGTTTCATTTGCCAGGACTTGCAAACAGATGGGCAAAAATATAGTGTTTTGGACCCATATAGTATTGGCCACCTCTAAAATCTAGGAGATGCCAGGAGATTTCCTACTTCCCTTAAAAAATGGGGAAAACCTTTGGGATGGAAAATATAGCATAGGGAGTATAGTCAATAACATTGTAATAACTATGTAAGGTGTCAGATGGGTACTAGACTTATGGAGTGATCACTTCATAAGGTATATAAATGTCTAACCACTATGTTGTATACCTGAAACTAATATAATATTGTATGTCAACTGTAATTGAGAAATAAATTTTTTTTTTAATTTTTAAACAGGAAAACCTTACAATCCTGAGTCCCATTCCCACAAGGCCATAGGTGGTTGCTCCTTTAAATAGGTGCCTTCACTCCAGTTCTCTGAAATCTCCATCACTCACTCCTCAGGCGCCCCTGACCTGACACCAAGTGACCCTTGCCATGTAGCATCATAACTGCACTGCAGTTTTTCTGACATCTGGACCTCTACATTCATTCATATTTCCTGCCTACAATCTGCAGACATGTGGGTTTTCAACACTGTTCTGCTTATGTGACCTTTCTAAAATTCAAACCTGCTCATACCAATACTCAGCTTAAAATTCCTTAGTGCCCCCACTCCCCACCTCTTTATCTGTGGATGAAACTCCAACTTCTTAGCTCAGCTGGGTTCTTCTCAATCTGCCTCTTTATTTCCTATAACCACTCCCCACACCTACCCCAACTCCTGCTCCTGCCCCCAAAACCTTACATTGCAGCCATACTGAATTCTATCTGTAGGAGTGATACTCACCATCTGCATTTTCAGAGGCTGTTCTTACTGCTTGAATGGCCTTCCCTCTCTCTTAGCCCTGTTCCCTTTTGAAGACTCAGCTCCTGTGCCTTTCCCTCTAAGAAGCCCCTTTTTCCATTTCCGAAACTGAATACACACCTCTATCATAGCACCTGTTACTCTTGTAATGTAATTGTTGGTTTGTCTGTCTCTTTCTCCTGTACTATATACTACAAAACCTTGCTGGAACACTGTGTGTCAGTTTTGACTTTGAAACTATAAGTTGGGACAGCCAGTTAGCTCAGATGGATAGAGCACAGTGCTCATAACACCAAGGTTGCCAGTTCGATTCCCACATGGGCCAAGGAGTTGCGCCCTCCACAACTAAATTGAAGACAGCTACTTGACTTGGAATTGATGGGTCCTGGAAAAATGCCCTCCACAACTAGATTGAAACAACTACTTGGGCCGGCCAAGTGGCGCATTGGTTAAGCGCTGGTTTTGGGATGCCAGCGGCCCTGGTTCGGATCCCACATGAGGGCCAGTGACTGCCCTCTACAGCTAACAACAGCTCCATCTGGAGCTGGGCTGTGCAAGCTCCGGTGATAGTGTGGGCTGCAGCCCCTGCTGCAGTGGGCTGCCATAGGCTACAGTGAGCGGCCCGCAGCCAGCGTGAGCGGCTGGCAGCCAGCGTGAGCTGCCAATAGCTGCAGTGAGTGACATCCAGAGGCCAGCGACCGATCTGCCTCATCCGGGAAGAGCGCAATGACAATACCAACAGTGAAGCAACATCCTCCGCAACTAAACTGAAGAACAAAAAGACAGCAACTTGTCTGTTCCCCTTCCCCGATTCCCCAACGCTGTTCCCCTCCACCAATTCCCCAATAAAATCTTTAAAAAAAAAAAAAAAAAAGAAACAACTACTTGACTTGGAGCTGATAGGTTCTAGAAAAACACAGTTTCCCAATAAAATTTCTAAATATATATATATATACATATATATATATGTATATATATATATATGATATAAGAAACTCTAATGAGTCAAACTCATTGGTGCAGGAGAAAGAGCTTGGGCCTGGGAGTCAGGCAACTCTGATTTGATACCTTAGCTTTATCACTTATTAAGCCTGGTCGAGTTCCTGAGCCCCTCTGATTCTTGGTTTCCACATCTAGAAATTGAGGCTAATAACTCCAACCTTATTAGATTGCTATGAGCATTAGAGATATCTGATATGAAAAGCCTGGGCTGGCCAATTGGCACGATGGTTAAGCGCTGGCTTAGGAAGCCAGCAGCCCTGGTTCGGTCCCATATGTGAGGACCAGTGACACTGCCCTCAAAAAAAAAAAAAAAGCCTAGCACTGTGGCTGGCACAGAGCAGGCATTCAATATCACAGTTAATATCACAGTTAATATCACAAATAAATGAATCAAGACAAAACACTTAAATGACAGCCCACCAAAAGTGTGCTTAGATGGAGCAAGGGTGAAAGCAGGAAATCGAAAGAAAAGTTGTATAGACACAGAGCATACATGATGTGAATGCAACGAGGACAGCACCAGAAGAGGCACTTTTAGTTTGACTTTTTCACCAAAACTCCTGACAGCTTTTTTAAAAAATTGAGCTATAATTGACACATGACATCTTATTTTCAGGTGTACAGCAGAATGATTTGAGATTTGTATATATTGTGAAATGATCCCCACACTGTTTTCTTGTGATGAGAACCTTTAAGATCTATTCTCTTAGCCACATTCAACTATACAACACAGTATTATTTACTGTAGTCACCAGGCTATATGTTACATCCCCAAGATCTATATTCCTGACAGCTTTTAATGAAGGACTTGTCACTTGGCAGAAGTCTGAAAAAGATAGGCAGCTTTGTATGTGGAATAATGAATATGATATAAGACAACCTTAGCTAATTAATGTTTACTTGCAAATGTCACACACTGGCTTCTTAAGTGTATATATGAGGTTTTGTTTTGTTTCTGCATGTGTGAGTGTTTGTGGGCAAGCCTGTAGACAAACTTACACCATGGGAACCCTACAGACAGTGGCTCAGCAGATGCTTATAATGGCTGGTTTCTGTTATACCTGTACTAGTGTCCCAGTAGCATCCTGGTTATAGATTGTATTTCTCTCCAAACTGCAACCTCCTAGGGGTCTGGGACTGGGTCATTTGTATCTGTTTTCCCTACATATAATACTTAGTACATAGGAGGTGTTCAATAAATATTTGTTAAGTAGATAAATAGACAAATTGGGAGTTGACTATGTATGTATATTTCTATAAATGTATAATGTAAATACACATACATGTACACACACACTTTTACTCTAATCTTGAGACCAGCTTTCCTTTCAGTCTGGCTTTTGAACCATATAGAGACAAGCGTTCTTTCCTTGGTGTAAGTTATACTTTCCAAACAGTCTGTAACAGCACTGTCCCAAAGAATTTTCTGTGAAGATGGAAACATTCTATTCTCCATTGTTCAGTAGGAGGCCAATAGCTATGGAGTATTTGAAATGGAGTTAGTGGGACTGAGGAATTTAATTTAGCATTATATTTAACTTTAATTAAATAGCTGCATGTGGCCAGTGGCTACTGTATTGGTCAACTCAGGTGGCTACTGTATTGGTCAACTCTGGTCAATATCTCTTTATCTATGTTGTCACTATGCGCTTTTCCAGATCAAAATCAACTAATTGGACCTGGATGATGCTTTTTGATGGTGCTTATATATCTGGAGCTAAAGACATTCTTAATAACCTAATGTCACTTTCTAAGTAGAATCAGACATACTTATTGAGCAGCTAGTACTTGGCAATATTGCTAGGAGTTACGGAGAATAGAAAGTCCCTACCTTTGCGTTCTACTATCGAATGAGAAATTGTATTAGGAAACATGGAACATTAAAATAGAGAAATAGAGATATGGCTACTGTAAACATGATTACAGCATCAGTGTTTGGCATAATCTTGCTTCACTAGATGGAAGCAATTACACACCACATTGTGGGTGTAGAGTGGGGAGTACCTGGACATCTAATTAAATCTATGGACCATAAAATTTTTGTTTAGTAGTTGTTTAGAAGTTCTAATAGTTCAGTTTAGGATCACTGATGAAACCTTGGTGGTGTTTAGTAATGGCACCGACAATAATAGCCAAGTGGGATGCTGAGCTTACAAAATAATTTACTTGTTATTTGTTAAATTATTTATTTATTTATTTATTTATTTATTTATTTATTTATTTGGCAGATATTATGTCAAGAAGGTTCCACTGAATCAAATTCTTTAGCACAGCCTCTACATAATTTTTGGAGAACTCTCTCTTCCAATGAAGAATTATTCAGTGCACATCAGGGTAGTGGTACAGTTCACACGTTTTTAGATGATATTTTTCATTACTGAGTCTCCATCTCATTACTCACACACTGCTGGGCTCTGTGTGACTATTGATGTAAGACACTGCACAGGTGCTGGAAAAGTCAAGTCCATCTTGCCCTCTGCCCTCAAGGAACAGACCAGCTCCAAGGGCGCATGTGGAAGGTGACAGCGTATAAGGTCATAATCACTCTAGTCTTTCATCTCATTCTTGGCTGTATAATTCAGGATGGTCTGAACATTTTCTTTATCCTTTTCTATCAGATACTGTGACACTGGCCAGGCACTGGTAATGTGTGTAATAATGCAGACTAAATAATAATAAACTGCTCATCCCTCCACTTAACCTTTGTGTAAGATAAGTTTTGGTAAATGTTATCAGTATTCACCTGGTAAATATTGTAGTTATCAGAAAAGCCCTGACAGATTATTATAACCATGATTCTAGTTTTCCTGCAACTTTCTAATGAGCATGTTTTATTCCACAGAAGTTACATAATTTATGTGAAGACAGAGACTCATGACATCAAAGACGATTCAAAGAAACCATTTACTTTGAAACTTTTAGCTTGTTGTGGTACTCAAGTCTCATGAAAATGGGAGTATTTTGTACTATTTAAAATTCAAAAACTGGGACAGCTGGTTACTCAGTTGGTTAGAGCGCAGTGCTTATAACACCAACATTGCCAATTCGATCCCCACATGGGCCACTGAGTTGCGCCCTCTTCAACTAGATTGAAACAGCTACTTGACTTGGACCTGATGGGTCCTGGAAAAACACACTGTTCCCCAATAAAAATATTAATAATTAAATTTAAAAACTGTGGTACCATGGTTCAACTTTCATGTCTACTAAGTAATTGTAAAATGCTTCGAGACTCTAATGCGAAGTTTTTGTTGTTGTTGTTGTTTGTTTTTTTTAGCTGAGCCATCCTGCCACCTGTTGGCAGCTCAGCGGCAGCTCAGCTCAGGCTGGGCATCGAACTGCTGTTGCTCAGAGCTCAGCTCGCACTCTTGAGTGAGCTCTTAACCAACTGAGCCACTCGGCCGGCCCTGCAAAGTTTTAAATGTAACAAGTAAAACCTGAATGTAAATAACAATGATTTCAAAGTTGAACAGTGCTCCCTCATTTACAGTCTGGAATCAGCAAGAAGAATCTCATAGAAGGTTCTCACTGGAGGGACTCTACAAATCTAGTCTGCTCTGCTTCATGTATAGACAAGGAAACTAATATCCAGAGAGATCACACAATTTGCCAAAGGTCACACAGCTTGGTATAGTGACAGTGCTGAGCCTAGAAGTAAAGTCTACACACTCCTGTGTAGACTTCATTTCACTTTTTTCTAGGCTGACATCTTACCATGGACAATGCATTGATAATTTACAAAATATGTATAATCATAATTCCCTAAATATTAACAATCCAATCACAGATTTTCTTAAATTCATTAAATTGCTTGGTATATCTAATGAAGACTAATATTTTTTGAGCTCTTACTGTGTGCCCAGCACTGAACTCTGGTTTTATGTTCATTACCTCGTTGAATTTTCCCAACAACCCCATGAGGTAGGTATCATTTTATATATGAGTAAACTCAGGCATAGAGAGATACAAAATTTGTGGAAGATCACATAACTACTATGTGTTCTAGATGGGACTACAATCCAGGTCTGTCTGTTTCTAAGTTTGCACTTTTAACCAGAACTGGATAAATCCTCCCTTCCAACTGGGCTTTCCTGTTTATTTGAAAATGTACTTTTACACATTATAATTTGGAAGTACCTATGATTTCTTACATCTTTGTAAGAGGATTGGAAATTTATCCCACCATATTTCTTGCTTTTTTCATTAACTTAAATTGGGATTCACTGTATTATACAAAAATAAATATGAATAAATAAAATAGAGTTAAATGGAATAGCATCTTGAGTCCACTGAATTTAGCATTCTTATCAGTTCATGTCACTTCACTGCAAATGAGCCTTTAATGTCTCCTTCTCTTGGAGGCAAAACTAAGTTAAGGTTCTTAAAAAATCACCTGCAAGGTTGCTGGCTATCTCTACCTCCCCTCTTCTCTCTTAACTCTCTGACCTCACTTCCTATCTTTCCTCTCAGGCCTCTATATTTACTGTTCCCTCCACCTCTTCTGGATATTTGCTCAAATGTTACCATATTTCTTAGGCTTCTTTGACCACCCTATTTCTAGCTGAAAAACTCACCTCCAACCTCAGTACACCCTGTCCCTCTCCTGCTTTTTTATTTCCTTGCAGTACTACCATCTCTATATTGTTACTACCATCTCTATGTTTGTTGACTATTCTCCCTAAGAGAGTGAAGGCATAATTATGCACTTCACTGCCATAGTTCTGGTAGACCAATGTCCGTCTTAGAGAAGGTACTCAAAAATATATTTGCCAAATGAACTGTAACACTTATATACTTTTACTTCAGCCTCAAAGTGTAAGCTATGTGTTCCTAATACCCTAACTTTGTAATGCCCTCTCATAGATCCATTACCCATGGGTAATTGGCTAATACCTTTTTGCTACTGAGAATGAATTTGTCCCCTCTTCCACTCTGTATTCTTGGGAGTCTCTAGGATTTCAAAAAGGGGGGAATTTCAAGTTCCTTATAGGTCCCTCAGCAATTTAGAGGAAGTGATCTATACTTTGGTCTCTGTAGAACAGGACTACCATGATAGCATTAAAAGTATAAGAAGCAGGGCCGGCCGAGTGGCGCGGTGGTTAAGCGCTGGTCTTGGGAAGCCAGCGGCCCTGGTTTGGGTCCCACATATGAGGGCCAGTGACACTGCTCTCAATAAAAAATAAAAAAAAATTATAAGAAGCAAAAACAATTAGTAAAGTTGTCATTATAGGTACTTTCCAGTGGTAAAATAAAATATTGAACAGCAGATTTCACCCGTTTATAAAAAGGACAATGTAAGGTGGTACTCTTTGAGCGGGTACAAAAACTGTTTTTCTTTCCAATGTTGTTTTAGAAGGCCCAGTGTAATGAAGGAGCACTGAGGTGGGAGGGAAGGACTCAGCAACCTGGGCTGTAAAATGAGCAGACTAAAGATAATCTCCAGGCTCCATCGAGCTCAAAATGTCTGCAAAGCTCTTGGAGTTAAAGTCATGGAACTATCTTGTGTCCATCTACAGTTATATTTCATGTTTATTATTACAACTGATTTAACCTATAAGGGATAATTGTTATATATTTAGATATATGAACTGTTCTTCTCATAGTTTAAAAATGTAAATATCTAAGGACATTGTCAAACTTAAAGGACCATCATACTAACTATATTTAACTCTGATTCATAAGGGACGAATTATCCAGTGTGTGAACATATAAGCCTCCTGTGGCTGTCTTCCCATTTTTGAACAAGGGCAAAGAATTAGAAAAGTTAAAATTCCAGTTTGTGACTTGTTTATAAGCTCCAAGGACATTGGAACCAAAGGCTAACATGAGTTTTTTGGCACTGTTAGGAAGTATCTATTTTGGGTGCTATCCCTTCTACCTCCATTAACTTGAATTGAGAATTACCAGTACTGTACATATTCCATTAACTTCAACTCCAATCATTTTACAAATGTTGCTATTTCATCTTTATATACTTCTGCCTGGAAAAATATTGTTAAAAGCTACCAAAAAGAAACTTAAAGAAATAAAATAAAATTCATCAGTTAAAACATGCTCACCTATGAGAGTTTACATGTGTATTTTCCAAATTTCAAATTAATACTGGGGCAGCATTATCGTGCCAACTAAAGCATCAAACCGTGGGTATAACTGACCTCCTTAGTCAGAGATAATGGAACACTGGCTAGTCACCCTGCAGATTCTCTGAGGTTTAAGATGTTTGCTTCGATGACAAATCTAAATTCTGGCACCCCTATGTAAAACCTCCAGAACACAACACACCTTTTCTTTAGTAAAGAAAACAATGGAACTTCCAAAAGACACCAAAAGAACAGATTTCAAGAGTGATCGCCTATTTTTCTTTTTACAAAATCACAGCCCTTTTCGGTAAGTTTTTATTACTTTCGGCCAGATTTGGTCAAGAGGATGCCTACAGGAGTATATGAATAGAATCAAAGCGTGGCACTTTATACCTGGATGACCAGGGCCTAAGTGGGACAGAATACATCTTATGTTTTTGTTTGTTTGTTTGTAGGTAGGTAGGTGGAGAAAACCCAGAAATGCAATTCTGGGTCTTAATTTCTTTGGCTATTAGGACCGCCAGAACAGCTGCCAAGGCAAGGCCCCTAAAGCACGCTTTGCAGTCTGGATGGAGCAGGGATCACGCTAAGGCGAGCCTCTGTCTCCCAAGCCGTGCAGCAGGGCTGGTGGCAGAGACAAAAGAAAGGCTTGGCCCTCGCCCCTTCCGAATGTAAAACCCAATTCTCAGGCAGGGCTTAGAATAATGAAACCGAATATTACGCGGAAGAAAGACCCCCTGCGTGTGATCATTGCCAATTTGTGTTGTACACATCAAAACTTTAAAAAAATGCATACAAATAACTGGATAAGGAAAAAAATCTAAGATGGAAGAAAAAGGTGAAGGATTCGAGTTGCAACTGCCAGGTTGAGGACAAGAATGCATTTGGATAAAAGCAGTCTTCGGGCTGGCAAGGCAGAGAGCAAAACTGGTATTGCTATTAAAGAACTAAAAAAGTCAATAAATGTCGCAGTGGATCGGTTTAACTGAAAGGCGGTTTCCTTTCCCTCCATTTGCTCAGCCCCAATGGGAAGCGCACTGCGCGGCCCGGGCCGCGCTCACGGCCTGGGGTTCGGCGTGGGGGCGGGGAGGCGAGTACGGTAATGGGCGGGGCGCAGCGAGGGCGCGCTCCGGCTTCCCTTCTGCGCGGCACGCCCGTCAGCGCAGGGGGGCGGGGCGGCTATAATACGTGCGCGGCGCCGCCCCCTTGCGAGAGGACGTTGCGTGCTCGCTCCCGCCAGGCGAGTCTCCGCGTCTCCCTCGCGAACTCGGTGAAAGGAATTGGCGCCGTTCGACACCAGGCGGGTCCGCTCTGCAGCACGAAAGCCACCTCTCGCCGCAGCCGCCGCCGCCGCCCGGGTCGAGGAGCAGCCGCAGCAGCCGCCCCCAGTGGCCGAGTGAGCGGAGCCGAGTTCGAGCCAGCGCCTAGCGGTGAATCGGGGCCCTCACCATGAGTTCCTCGCCTGTGAATGTAAAAAAGCTGAAGGTGTCGGAGCTGAAAGAGGAGCTCAAGAAGCGGCGCCTTTCCGACAAGGGCCTCAAGGCCGAGCTCATGGAGCGACTCCAGGCCGCGCTGGACGACGAGGAGGCCGGGGGCCGCCCCGCCATGGAGCCCGGGAACGGCAGCCTCGACCTGGGCGGGGATTCCGCCGGACGGTCGGCCGCAGGCCTCGAGCAGGAGGCGGCCGCCGGCGGCGACGAGGAGGAGGAGGAGGAGGAAGAGGAGGAGGAGGGCATCGCCGCCCTGGATGGCGACCAGATGGAGCTGGGCGAGGAGAACGGCGCCGCGGGGGCGGCCGACGCGGGCCCCACGGAGGAGGAGGAGGCCGCCTCGGAGGACGAGAACGGCGACGACCAGGGCTTCCAGGAGGGCGAGGATGAGCTGGGCGACGAGGAGGAGGGCGCGGGCGACGAGAACGGCCACGGCGAGCAGCAGGGCCAACCGCCGGCCGCGCCGCAGCCCCAGCCCCCGCAGCAGCGCGGCGCGGCCAAGGAGGCCGCCGGGAAGAGCAGCGGCCCCACCTCGCTCTTCGCCGTGACGGTGGCGCCGCCCGGGGCCAGGCAGGGCCAGCAGCAGGCGGGAGGTAAGAAGAGAGCGGAAGGCGGCGGAGGCGGCGGTCGCCCCGGGGCTCCGGCGGCGGGTGAGTGCTGCGTGGTAACGTCGCGCGCGGCGGGAGGCCCGCGCGGGGGTGGACTGGGCCGCAGGCCTGCCGGAGCCCCGCCGGGGGGGAGGGGCGCGGGGAATCCCGGATCAGCCGCGCGGCCCCGGGCTGGGTGTGTGTGACGGTGGCGGCAGCGCCTCCATTATGTGGCTCGCAGCTGCCGCTGGCGGGGGAGGAGCCGCGGGCGGCGGGGGGGAGGGAGGGAGCCCCGTCGGCCCACGGTGGCGCCGCCGCGCTGCGTGCGCGCGGTGCGGGCACATGTCTCCGGCGGGGGGAGGAGGGGGAGGGGAGAGGCCCAAGGGCTCGGGGCGGGCGCGCTTGGGCGGCTCTGGGCCGCGCGGTATTGTGCAAGGCGCGCAGGGGCTCGCGTGACGTCACTTCCGACGGGCGGGGCCGGGCGGGGAGCGCGGGGCGGAAGGTCTCTGTACAATGCGGCCGCGGGGAGCGCGGGCCCGGCGGGGTGGGGGAGGGGAGAGCAGGGCGCGCGGGCCCGGCGCGGCCCCTCCCCCCCGCTCCTGAACTCTCTGGGGCGCACGTGGGCCTGGCCTGTGCAGCGTGCGCTTTTTTTTTTTTTTTTTTTTTTTTTTTTGTGCCTTCGCTTTCTCGAATCTTGCCATGAGACGGGCAAATTTTGTCCTGTGTTCAGACTGCGTCACGAATGCCCATCCCGTTCCTAGCTGCTCGTGTTGAGTGCTCACTTGATTTCGTTGTTTTGAAAACGCAGGAAGGCACAGGGACATGTCGCGCTTTTTTTTTTTTTTTCTTTGCGTCTCCTAAGGTGTTTTTTTTTTCCTGTTGTGTTGTGGCTTGGCCTCCTAAGGAGGGGTGTTGTGTGTTCTAGGAGACGGCAAAACAGAGCAGAAAGGCGGAGATAAAAAGAGAGGTGTTAAACGACCTCGGGAAGATCACGGCCGCGGATATTTTGAGTACATTGAAGAAAACAAGTATAGCAGGTAGAGGATATGCTCCCCTAGTTTTCCTTGCCGCTCGTTCTTTATTCTTCGGTGGGAAAAGCTGTATCAGGAGACAATATTGTCTTTCAGAGCCAAGTCTCCTCAGCCACCTGTTGAAGAGGAAGATGAACACTTCGATGACACAGTGGTTTGTCTTGATACTTGTAAGTGAAGCCGCTTCTCCCCTTCCTCCCCCGACTGTAAGATGCTGTAGTTTTTGGGGTTCTAAATGTTAGGACACTTAATGTTAGTGCTTTGAACTTGAATGCAGAAAACTTAGCAGAAACAGGTTTTTAAAGGCAGGAAGACGATGACTTTCCGATTCCTTAATATTTAGTCTAGCATGAGTTGTATTGGTAATTTTACGGGTTCTAGCAATTTCGTAATTTTTTTTTTCTTTTATGGCTTGACAGTTATCCTTTGTAGGAATGTAAAATGAATGCCGATTTTGACTAGCTAGCTAATGGAAACTTGTAAGACTACCTATAACTTGTCCTTATGGGCTGCTTCTATAATTTCATTTTTTGTGTGAAATTACATTAAGTGAGCTATTTGGGTTAGTTAAGTATTTATTAATGACTTTTCCCATTAGCACACAAGTATATTCCCTATTCTAAAAGATTGTAATATTACTTTCTCAATAACTGCTCTTTTGTTCTCAATTCCAGTTCAGTAGCTGCTGCTTTAACATAAGTTGATTTCTTCCAAAGACCTGGGGCAGCAGCAAGTGGGCTATCACTGGGCCACTAGCTTTCTTCAGCAGCGAATGGTATCAATGGCAGCGCTGTAAACACTGCTACATTACCCAGTTGGGTTGCAATTGAGTATGAGCAAGTATTGCAAACCTGTAAATGGGCCGTGGCTGTCCGATTCGTAATTCTTTTGTATTACAAAGTAATTCTGTTGGTGTAGTATTTGATCAGAACGTACAATTCTTTCAGCAGTGAACAGAACAAAAGGTAGAAATAATTGTTGAAAAACAAGGTGTCCACCTGCCCTGTAGATCCTAGGACGTTGAAGATTAGACGTATCGTGTTTTCGAATACAAATTGTTTTTATTCAGATATGTAAGCATGTAAGTGTAAAACTTGATGTCTCATTGAGTACCCTTTACAGGTAGTAAGGTAGTGGAGTAGTCTTTAAAAAAACAACCATCACCAGTACATGGGAAAGTAGTCAGTAGATTTGAAAGTTTTATGTTAAATTCAGTTGCTTAAATATAAACTAAAGGTATTAGCAAGGTATTGAAGCAGTGATTCAAGAAGGTATGCAACACTATTATAAATACATAACAGGCTTATAGTTGATCACCTAGGAATATATCAGTTTAATTGTAATGTTGGAGTCGAACACAATTTGTCGAATTGAAAATTCTATCAGTGATGGTCAGGAATTTTAAGAGCAAAGCTGATTTAAGGGTAATTCCAAACTCAAGATTTGCTTTTCTCTCAAGGGTAAAAGCTTTTTTAAGTAAACAGCTTTCTAACTTGAGCTGGCAAGTGAGAACTCCAGGGAAAGTGCATGCTAATGAGCCAGTGACCCAAAGGTTAAAGATGTTTTGGATTTGGATAATCCCAGAAACGAATAATCCCCCATTGTTGTTGAATAACAGGCAAGCCTGGGGAAAGGAGACCTGAAGTCCTGTAGTAGTTAGTGTTGGACAACCAGGTTTGTGCTTTGTAGGTTGAGGTTTCCTTCACAAGTTTTAGAACAGAATTTAGGATCTAGAGTCCCTGCAGGATCAACAGCTCCTACTCCTATTTAAAAATATTTGGTCATGGCCTCCCTTCAGTTTTATTGTGGCACTGGTAAAATTCTACCTGGTCTGGCATGCTCCACTTTGATTTCCTGCTATCCTCTACTGCTTGCCTCTAAATCAAGGTAAAGAGCAGAGCAGGTATGTATTAAATGTCACATTGTCTTGATTATTTTATATACTTAGAATAAGAATACACATGTTAAGTTTTGGTGTTTCCCAGTTTTATAGGTAGTTTGCACTTTAGTGCATAATTTGGCAAGAGTGAGTTGGTGGGAGTGGGGCTTAAACTGAGAATGCAGAACAGCATGATCCTTAAAAACGTGCTCTATGCAGCATTTAGAAACGAGAACTTTAATAACCAAATTTTGTTTACATAGCAGATAATGTTTATGTTGGCTGTCGAAAGAAATAATATGGTATTTGATATACTTACAGATAATTGTGATCTACATTTTAAAATATCAAGAGATCGCCTCAGTGCTTCTTCCCTTACTATGGAGAGTTTTGCTTTTCTTTGGGCTGGAGGAAGGGCATCTTATGGTGTGTCAAAAGGCAAAGTCTGTTTTGAAATGAAGGTAAATGCAATTTTGTGATTTTACTTTTTAAGTAAGCTGTGTTGAGTTTCCATTTGTCACACACTATTAAGTGTCCGTGGAACTTTGTATTTTAAGGGTGCTGGGTTTTTTATTGGGCACCTGACTCACCAACCAACAGTTTCAAAATTTAGTTAAGCTCCTGGTTTTGTTCCAGAGGAAAAAAATAATAAATGTATACTTTAATTGGTTTTAGGTTGAGTATTGAGAATATGTAAATTTTAAACATTAACTGTTCTTTGAAATGTGAATCAGCCAAGTACTTAAACCTTTTCAATTTCAAGGTATAAGCTCTTACATGGTTTTATTTTTTTAAGTTCTTAATAAATGTTGGAGAGGAAGGAAGGTGGGTTAAGAGTGAATGTCTTTGTCTTAGTAGCCAAAGAAGAGTTAGCCTATGGCTCAAGTGAAATAAGCCAGGGTTCCAGGATTTATCTTTTGGATTACAGTTTAATCATTCATGATTTGGCTTTCAGGTTACAGAGAAGATCCCAGTAAGGCATTTATATACAAAAGATATTGACATACATGAAGTTCGGATTGGCTGGTCTCTAACCACAAGTGGAATGTTGCTTGGTAAAGTTTCCATTGAGTACCATGGGCTCCTGAGTGTTCAGGGTCTGATTTCAGTAGCTATAGTAGAAGGCATTTCAAAACTTGCCTGTTTCTGTCCGTTCTGTTAATATGTTCAGTGAGATGAATAACATTATTAGCATGTTATCATAGACTTGATTTTAGTTTTTGTTCTTTATGGTTACTTGTTTTATGATCAGTGGTTAAGATGGAATGTTTCCTGTGTTATGCAATTTGTCGATTAAATTCTATGTGTAATCCATCTAGCTCCTGGTAATAGTATATCTAGTATAAAATAAAAGAATATTAGGTTATATAGTTATTTCTCTTAAACTTTACATCTTAAATATTAAAATGCGTGGGTCATTGGACTGTTTTGAAAAGTAGACTTCATGGTAGTTAATTATTTTCTTAGGTGAAGAAGAATTTTCTTACGGGTATTCTCTAAAAGGAATAAAAACATGCAACTGTGAGACTGAAGATTATGGAGAGAAGTTTGATGAAAATGATGTGATTACGTGTTTTGCTGTAAGTCAGCCAAATTTTTATAAGTGGCAAGTTGTATGCTAGGGTTTCTTTTTTTTTTTTTTTTTTTTGAGGGCAGTGTCACTGGCCCTCATAAGTGGGACCTGAACCGGGGCCACTGGCGTCCCAGGCCAGCGCTTAACCTCTATGCCACTCGGTCGGCCCACTAGGGTTTCTTTTTAAAGCAATATTGATGTCAGAATTCACTAACTCATTTTGATTAAAAACTACTTAACATCAAGTTAACATGAAAGTTTAGTCTTACCTGAATGTGACTGTTTCTGGATATAGGTGTTTCGTTGTGTGTAACCATCAGAAAGTTCTTAATGCTTAACCTAAACATATTTTCCACAGGATAAGCTTCACTTCTTTGAATTTTAAAGTTTATTAGAAGGCTTATAAGGAAGCAGATTCAAACTGTTAGTTTCCCCCCAATTAACAGAACTTTGAAAGTGATGAAGTAGAACTCTCCTATGCAAAGAATGGACAAGATCTTGGCATTGCCTTTAAAATCAGTAAGGAAGTTCTTGCTGGACGGCCACTCTTCCCGCACGTCCTTTGCCACAACTGCGCTGTTGAATTTAATTTTGGTCAGAAGGAAAAGCCATACTTTCCAATACCTGAAGACTACACTTTTATCCAGAATGTTCCCTTAGAGGACCGAGTTAGAGGTCCAAAGGGGCCTGAAGAGAAGAAAGATTGCGAAGTAAGTGATTTTTATTTTTTAGGCATTGCATTTGCTTGCAAAAATGACATTTAGAAGAGTTAGGTGGTTGGTCTCTTTCATTTATTTGTACCATTTTTGTTGCTCTCAGTAGTTTTTCTTGGTAGTGATCTTCTCCCTTTGTGTGAAGTATTAAATTTTCCACGAACGCAAATTCCCTTGTTATGAGGGCTCTGAAAAGCTTTTTTAAATTACTATCTGGTTTCTACTGATCGGACATTGATATAACATTGCTTTCTATTGCAGGTCGTTATGATGATTGGTTTGCCAGGAGCTGGGAAAACGACTTGGGTTACTAAACATGCCGCAGAAAATCCTGGCAAGTACAACATTCTTGGAACAAATACCATCATGGATAAGATGATGGTAAGTCAAAGGATTAGGGCAGGAGCTCAGCATCTTTAAAAGACTGGGAGACATTCTAAGCAGCCCTTTGGCCTGCTGTCCTCATCTATTTTGATAGGCAATATCCTGGAGGCAGGACTATGGGCAAGTGAAATTGGTTACTTCAGTGTGGGCTCTTTATCTGCCTTGCACTGGTGAGGCTTCATTGTCTTTTCTAAAGAACTCTTTTGAACTCTGAACAAACGTCTAGCAGCTAGAAAAATTCAACAACATAGTGTCTTATTCTACATGATAGTGACTTTATTTGTAGCAATAGTGGGGAAAAGGCACTTATTTAAATAAATTATTTTAAAAATGCCTGCTTTCCATACAGATCTAAGCTGATACGAAGCTTAGCTTGAGATTCTCAAGTTCAAAGGAAATTTTTAACTTTTGAACATAGGTGGCAGGTTTTAAGAAGCAGATGGCAGATACTGGAAAACTGAACACGCTGTTGCAGAGAGCTCCACAGTGTCTTGGAAAGTTTATTGAAATTGCTGCCCGCAAGAAGCGGAATTTCATTCTGGATCAGGTAAGTTGTAGCTTTGATGTTGAAAAAAATAACTGAAAACTGGGTTTGGTATATTAACTGAACTTTACTTTTTTTCTTTTTTAAGACAAATGTGTCTGCTGCTGCCCAGAGGAGAAAAATGTGCCTGTTTGCAGGCTTTCAACGAAAAGCTGTTGTAGTTTGCCCTAAGGATGAAGACTATAAGCAAAGGACACAGAAGAAAGCAGAAGTTGAGGGAAAAGACTTACCAGAACATGCAGTCCTCAAAATGAAAGGCATGGAATTGAATTCTATTACTATGTTAAATCTCTTGGTGATTTATGTCTGTAAGCTTAACATTTTCTGCTAGTAATAATATATCAGGAGTTACATTAAGTTTTTGTAAATGAGTGTTTCGCTTATTTCTACTTTTAGGGGAAAATGTTCTAAACCAGGAGTAGATATTGCCACGTGTGTTAAAAAAACATAAAGCCGTTAAAGAATTGTAGGCTTAAGGATTGTGAATGTGTGTAGTGGGTTTTTAAGTTAATCTGACTTTATTCCTTGTAGGAAACTTTACGCTGCCAGAGGTAGCCGAGTGCTTCGATGAAATAACCTATGTTGAACTTCAGAAGGAGGAAGCCCAAAAACTTTTGGAGCAGTACAAGGAAGAAAGTAAAAAGGCTCTTCCACCGGAAAAGAAACAGAACACTGGCTCAAAGAAGAGCAATAAAAATAAGAGTGGCAAGAACCAGTTTAACAGAGGCGGTGGTCATAGAGGGCGTGGCGGGTTCAATATGCGTGGTGGAAATTTCAGAGGAGGAGGCAAGTTCATTTTGATTCTGGATCAAAATGTTTATTTGGTTCCGGATCGAAACAAGTGATATTCTAATTTAGGCCTATATATTATTTAGCTGAATTTACATAGGAAATTTGTTCCTCATATTGATCCTAGCTGCCCCGGTAACTAGTTTAAAATCTTAATGGGATTTGGTAATATACCATATACGTTATGTGAATGTTTAACCAAACAAACATCACTTTTGTGTTTAAACATTTATTTGTCTCCTAAAATAAAGGAATTGTCCAGAAGAACCCTAAGTCTTGTAAAGGAGGCACAACACACTATAAGCTACATGTCTTTTGTTTTTAGCTCCTGGGAATCGTGGTGGATATAACAGGAGGGGCAATATGCCACAGAGAGGCGGTGGTGGTGGTGGAAGTGGTGGCATTGGCTATCCATACCCTCGTGGCCCTGTTTTCCCCAGCCGAGGTGGTTACTCAAACAGAGGGAACTACAACAGAGGTGGAATGCCCAACAGAGGGAACTACAACCAGGTAATGATTTCCGAGCCCCACAGCCACTGATTATCTGTATAAGTTTGTCTGAAAAGATGTAACTTCTGTTGCATAGCCTTAGCAAGAATTGTGAGGACACAGAATGTACATTGACATAAGAAAAATGAGTTGATGGTAGTAAAATGAATCCACTTCATTAATTTTGATTTTGAGGTGCACTAACTAGCAACTGTCCGTTTCTGTGCTGCGCTCCCTCATCCCTCCCTTGTACAAAACTCTTAAGAAGTGTGCTCTGAGTTCTTAACAGGCTTTCCTTTTGTTTTTTTCTTTTTTAGAACTTCAGAGGACGAGGAAACAATCGTGGCTACAAAAATCAATCTCAGGGCTACAACCAGTGGCAGCAGGGTGTAAGTAATTTCTTACGTGCTTATGTACATTAATTGTACTTTGAGTTCAGAAGAATCAGTCTTCAAAAAGATCTGTTTTATCCAGGGGTTGAAGTGCTTGTAAGTGTTACAGGGCAGTGTGAATTGTGTTGCAGTTGTAGCCATAATCTTATTTTTCAAAGGCAAAATAGGTTGGAGTTTGCTGTACCTTAATATTTTTATTTAAGTGGTATTATTTAATACATATGGTTTCTTTTTATTACTAGCTTTAACTGTATAAACTAACCAAGTCCTGATGTGTTTCCTTTTGTAATGTGTTTATTGATAATAATGGAATATTAATACTGAGTCTGGTTTGATAGAAATCAGAGGTATGACAGCTATAAATTTGTTTCCAGCAATTACTCTGAATTAGATTCATTGTCATTTCCTAAAAGCAGTTTGAGTGGCTTATTGATGTTTTTTTCTTTAAAAAAAAAATTTTCTCTTACAGCAATTCTGGGGTCAGAAGCCATGGAGTCAGCATTATCACCAAGGATATTATTGAATACCCAAATAAAACGAACTGATACATATTTCTCCAAAACCTTCACAAGAAGTCGACTGTTTTCTTTAGTAGGCTAACTTTTTAAACATTCCACAAGAGGAAGTGCCTGCGGGTTCCTTTTTTAGAAGCTTTGTGGGTTGATTTTTTTTTTCTTTTCTTTTTGTACATTTTTAATTGCAGTTTTAAAGTGAATCGTAAGAGAACCTCAGCATTGTGCACGATAAGAGAATGTGTCAGTATTTCAGGGTTCTACATTTTATCTGTAAAATGTGACTTTTTTTTTTATCACAAAAGTAAAATGTTGCTTTGTACCTGGTGTCTTTTATTAAGAATTTACTCCCCCCATTTCTCACAGAGATAACAGTCGGGAGTCATTGTCACAATATAATAGAAATGTTAGCAACCAGATTCATGTAAGGACTAAGTGGTCCTCATGAATTGCATAAGACTCTGTACTGCTCATATTACACTCCATCCTCTCTCTAGTTTGCTGAGTAGTGGAGGGGGTAAGCTAAATAGTAGTTTCTGACAATAACTGGGAAGGCTTTTTCTTTTTAAATAACAGTGGAATTGGCATAATTGAATGAAGATAAAACTTGGAACCAAGATAGAGGAGATGGAGTGTATGTAGAAGGGCTGTTAAAAATGTAAAACTTGGTTGCATTATTGTGGAGGCTCAAACTTGTGAAGGTTAAATACCATAATTTTTCCATTTGTTCTGCATTTTGATTCTGAAAAGAAAGCTGGCTTTGCCCATTTCTTATTAAAAAAACTTGTTGTAAATCCAGTTGTCTAATGGGATCTATATGAAGTTAGCTATGTCTGTATGCCCTTCTCCCACAAAATACTGTATAACTAGTGTGCTTGTAGTAGTTACCTCCACCATCTTTGTAAGCTAATGCAATTGTGAGTCACCCATTTATATCTTAATTTTTAATCATGTCAGTTCTTGAATGGGTATCTCCTTAGCCTGCTGATTTCTTTTTCTTTCTAAAGAAAGTGGGTGGAGAAATTAATTTAGACGTTTGTTTGCAATAAAAAGAATTCATTTTACTCTCGTTTTGGGATTCTCGCCATCAAGGTTCAAAATCCCTTTATATAAAAACTCCCAAGAGGAGAAAATTTAAGTGTGTGCTTTCTGGACAGCTTATTCTTTACTCTGTATTTGGAACATTTAGGTTTTAAAAACTTAAATGTATGCTGACAATTGATTATAATCATGAAGTAAAGTTGAATTCTTCCCTTCCCCTCCCCCGCAGATGACTTAACATTTAACGAGGGGAAAAAGGTAATGGCTGGGAGAAGTTAACACGAAGTTTATCATTACAAAATGCTAATGGCTGTCCTCAACTGATTATTTTATATACATAAATAATACATGAAACTCTGGGAACAGATGCTTTTAGAAGCCATCATGCAAGCCAGTCATTGATTTCACTACTACACAACACTGCTAACTTAACTGTAGCTATGTGATAACATTAGATCCCCTAATTGTAATTTTATTGGGTTTGCACAGAACACTTAATCTTCTAAAGGAACCTCACTAATGTGAAGTGAGGAATCAGGAGTCAAACTGTAGAACTAAAACTTGAGCGTTTTGTTGGTGTTTTAGGTTGCTTCTGGTAAGTTTAGGTTTGTCGATTTGATTGCTTAGATTTTTGTTTTAGCCATTTGAAACCAGATTTTTAATGGGTACGACTAGGAATTGTCTTGGTACAAGCTGAGCTGGAGTTGAGTTTTTGGATGATGGTGTAGGATCAGTTGAGAAATTTATGGAACAAGGGCTAATCTTAGAATCACCATTAAGAGTACTTAACAATACAAGGTAGTGTCTCAAGGGCTTTTGTCTTTTTAGCAATTAGTGTACTGCTAGCAATCACTGACATGAGCTACTTTTCAGTATAGATTATACTTTGATAGCATAGACTTAAACTCGAGGGCAATTCATACTTCGTTGCTAATCAATGTTTAGGTATCCTTAGATGTTTAAGTAGGTGCCTTTAAAAAATCTTGTATGGACTTTCTAGTTTAAAATTGCTTATTGAGGAATTCATATTCTAATAATTAATTGCAGTGGGAAAGTAATGGCCAAATAACACTGTTTGGTAGATTTGTCATACTGTGTAGCCCAATTTGGGGAAGAGAAGTGGGATAGATTAATAGTGCTGCCCAGGAAAAAGTTCAAATTTTAAGGAGTAGACTCAAGATCAGAATTAATAGTAATGTCTAGGTTTGCATGAAAAGAAATGATCTTAGGAAATATTTAAGAAATTTGAAAGAGGGAATGCACCAAATAATTGCAAGCAAAAGGGAGAAATATAAGAAATGCCAAGTTTGGCAGAATGAGAGCTGTGAATGAGATTTGGTTTATTCACCCCTCCCCTTGGCCACCTCCTCCCTCTGGCAAGCAAAACACTAAATGAATAAACACACATAACAGGTATAGTTCTGAACAAATGTCCCAACTATACCTAGAGAAAACTCACCTGTGAGATTGCTGTGCCTTTCACTAGAAGGTTAGGTAGATACTTAACATCCTGAGTCAAGAATTGGATCAGATTGATCAGCTACAGTAGTGAAAACAGCATAAAGAGGTTACTCAGGAAAGAAAAAGTGCTGCAAGATAGGAATGATGAAGTAACTCGAACTGTCATGATGTAGAAAGTTGTTGCTGGTGGGCTACATCTTGTTCTACATATCTAGCCTTTGATGGGGGGCTCTGGCTCTGGCCTGGAAGGCGGTGACCAGTTTCTGTCTCTAATATCCAGACAACAAGATGAAATCTTAAAAGCACAAGTCAAGTCAATTTGACATTGAGATGACAAGCCATATTAAATCCACAAAACAATAAGCTCTCACTTGGCTTTGGATAGATCCTGTCTGAAAATAAGGAATACGAAACTAGAGGTCCTAAGCACTAACAAGATAGAAAAGATTCCTAGAGGTTGTTCTTTGAAAACTTTCTGAGGAAAGGTGACAATATTTTAAAGTATGTTTTTCACCTAGCTGGGCATTTGCATCGTGGACAGATTGTGTTCTGTATTTAACATTTATTTGCTTCAGTTGGGATTGAATGACATGTTTTTTTGTAAAACTATAAATCGGCTTTTTATCTCCGGATCGGTTTTATAATTGGTCCCATTGTGCAAATGAAAATGATCAAGTATCATAAAATCTATTTAATAGTGGTATAGACATCTCACAAAGATCTGAGTGTGTCTGATTTTAAAAAGCCAAAACCAGATTGAACTTCTAAGGAAGGCATAAACATACATCATTTATAATCTAAATCTGTTTCTGGTATTAGTTGAGACATAAATGCACATCTTAAAAACATTTTCCATAACACTACATGTAATTATAAAACATCTTTCTAAAAAAAAGGATTAGAACTCAAGAAAATCCTTTCCAATCCACCAGAATACTCACTGAAATATTCTGGAAAGATGAACATGATACTCGGAACCCATTTTTTTCCCCTAAAAGTCTTCAAATGCTTTGAGTCTAACTTGTCATTGTTCATGTTTTTAGAGCTCAGAAAAAACTACGTTTAAGATTTGACATTTTAGTAATAAAAGCAAGAACGTACATGTTACAGCCTGGCAATGCATTAAGTTTCATGGGACAGCAGTTTGTATTTATTAGTCATGTAAACCCCAGTATCTTCAAATCATTAATTGCCTAAACTTACCTAAAAATAGAACATAATAACCTTTCTGATATGAGCCTTCTCGGATAGTTTTTAGATCTCAGTTTTCTTTTTGGCTGTCGTACCTCAACTTCTACACTAAAACATGCAGGTGGGAGATGTCATCAGTTTAGTGTTTGAGTCGTTAGGCTGCTGTAATCCCCAGTTTTTGACCTAGCACTATTATTTACCAGTACATGTTTATAAGAAATATTTAAAATTACTTTGGCTAACTAACTCACATTCAGGTGATCTTTGTGTTAACCCTTTTTCTAGCCTTTCTTTGAAATAAACCCTTGAGAATTATTTCGGAAGTGAGCCACAGTACTGATGTACGTAGGACTTGAATTGTTGCAGTAGGAAAAATTAAAACCAGGATCCCAAGTGTCTTAACATTCCAAAGTTTAAATCACAGATGTGTTTGTGAAATTGAACAGTTAAAAGTAACCTACCTTGATATGTAATGAGGATCTCGTGTTAAATATGTAAGCTTTATTTGGTGGTCACCCTTAGTTTGAACCATGCACACAGCTTCAGCTCAGAAAATAAAAGCTTAGATAGGCAGGAATTGGCTAGCGAAGTATTCATCTACATTAAGGATAGACTTTCATATCCTAGTCAATTGATTAAAAATACAGGTGACTGAATGTTTAATTTGCCCATGGGACTTAGTCTGTAAGAGATGGTAGACTGGGAATAGGGAAGATACTAACGTTACCAGAGAATTACTCAAAGAATGTAATATACTACAGTTGGAAATGTGCTGTCCACGTGGAGACCTGAATAAGTGTAAATTTTTTGGCTTTTGTAGATACTCCGAATTTTAGTTGTGATTGTAGATCCCGTATGAAGTGCTGCAGGTAACTGACAGGCCAGGGTATCAGTAATCACTGCTTGGTTAGATGCGCTATTGGGACAAGGAACTTAACCATGTATTTAATTTGTAGTTATCTAATTATTGCCTAGAAATATAATTTTTTCTCCCTTTTTATGCCAGGATTCAACATTAAGCTTGCATCTTGACAAGGAACAGGGGTTTTGCTTTTAAACAAAGCTGGATCTGTGGGTATGAGACACTAGAGTCAAAATTGATGAGGTAATAACAGTCTAGATAAATACAGAAATGTACAGAAAGGTTCAGTCCCTTACATGATGCACCTTAAAATGACTGCGGTACAAGTGGCCCAGCAGTTACTCCTGAGCACGCCCAGCTTGCGTATCTGCACCACGGGAGGACATGCATGGGCTACAGGCTGGAGCGCTAACATAGCATCTCACTGAAACACTGAACCATGTGGCATGTGGCTTTTCCTGCCATCCCTTCAGCAGTCATTGTGATCCGACAGAAAGTAAAATTAGTGTGTGCAGTAAAATAGTCCATGCTTGCTAAGCACTTGGGAAGCATTGCCACCAACCACCAGCCAAAAATTTTTAAAAAGCAAAAGCCACTGACGACAGTGAGATGGCCAGTGCAGACATCTAACTCATGACATAAAAGCATTAGTGTTAAGGCATACAGAAAGACGGTAACATAAAATCAATACTTCAGAAGAAAGATTGGGGATTATTTGGCAAGTAACAGGATAATTTTTTAAAGTACCAGTTGAGGGAGATGGGAGTCGTTCAAATAGAATGAAAGGTTCCAACTTTACTATTATTTTTTGAAACGTAATAAAGCAAAAAAAAAAAAATGTGCTGATTTAAATTTCATCTCCTTTTCCTTAGTCTGTCCATGTGAATGTGCTGTGTGGAAGAGTAAAAGGGCCCAACTAAGTGTGTTCCAGTGATTCCAATAGGTATTCCAAATTAATTGCTGCTTGTACATTTTACACTTGTTACATTGGGCTTCCAGGATCACCTTAATTAACATTCCCCTTATTTTAAAAAGATGGGGAAGTGGAGACATTTGGTAACCAGGTGGATAGATTCTAAAATAGGAAAAAAGGGTTTCTAATCTCTCTCGCATACCTGACGTATTTATTGGATTATAAAATTTTGGAAAAAAAGATTGAGATCCTTTTGGACAATGAAGGGGATACAAATTCATGTCCAAGTACATAAAACCAACTAGGAAGTAAATTTAAATTCTAAATGGAAGAAGGCTCAATGTGAGCTTATGCCGTGGACGAGCATATAATTTCTTTTCCTGAAGTTAAAAAATTCAAAACCTAGAGGAAATTCATTTTTTTGCACTGTATACCCCAGAATAATGTATTTTAGTGAAATAAAGAGGATTTGGGTGCTCTACTGATTTGAAATGAAGCTGTCAGGGTTTGCTCAATGAAATAGAGTTCTACTCTGTCAACTAAAAATCTAATGGCTTCTGAAGAGCAGACAACTCGATTTCCGAATAAACGGTAAAAATCATAGTAGCTTCATCTGAAAAAACAAACCCCATAAAGTTACAAAAACATTTATTTCCAAAATAAGTTTTGGATTTGGATAGTAAAGCATGTTTCATTTCACATGATTCGTCCTCACATTCTAAGGGGAAGAAACACTTCTATGGAAACTCGCCCTTTAAGAAACCAGTACACACACCTACGCACTTGACTTTGAAACCCTAAGGGCAGGACTTAGTGGAAGTTATTCCTAGGAAAAAGGTGGAACAGACATCATCTGTTAAATTGATCTCAACTTTCAAAGTGAACAGTGTCACTGGTAGCTTTCTCAAGATAGAAATACTTGAGAGGGGAGTCCTCATTTTAGGAAGTGAACAGGAAGACAGATGCAGTGGTCGAAGGCTGTTATTCGCAACAACACAATGTGGAGTGCTCATGATACAAACTAAAATGTAATACTTTGAAAAATACATAAGTTTGTCCCTAAATCTCCTAAGAGAAAAATTTAACGATGGAACTTAATGCACCAAGTAAGTGTTAAATACCAGTATTCGGGTGGTAGAGGATATTGGTACATAATACTGACCTGATTTGATGACCACTGGACCGTATTTTAAGATGCTTCCAAAAATATTCTAGAAGACCATTAAAAATCAATTACAGCAATCTTTTTAATTTTTCTACTTTCCTCATTAAGGTTTTCTGCTTACCCAAAGCAGTGTATACATTAACATGACTTTTAAAGGGGTGCCTTGACCCCCATCCGCAACAGACTTCTATCTAGGAATAGAAGGATTCAAACCCTATTTGATCCCTAGCTCTTTGCTGAAAAGTGCATAAACAGGAATCCTGAATTTATTATATAGACCTCCTCGCATTATGTAATCGAAGCAAAGGGAAACCAGCGATGGAGTAGAGGTACGTAGACTAAAGAGATGCTTGCAAATCAAATAATGGTACTAGGAATAGTCAAAATTTCTTGTTGCCCCATTTGGTCAATATAAATCACAAATCCAGAAAAAAGCTTGTAGTTTATTTAATTCCCCGAGTTCCTTTTACTCAGATGGAGAAGCAAGTTGCCTAGGAAAAACAAAGGGGAGGGGTGTGGGAAGGGGAAAACAGAACACTAGAAAGATTTAACAAAACTATGATAGATAAGCCACCTGAAGTCTGTAAAACTACTAACGAGCACAATTCTATTTTAATCAGCTATTTAGCTGGTACCTACTGCTATGTCACCCAGTGTGAAATTTCGGAATTAATGGAATGAAGGAAGCAGTGCGGCTGGAGGTTCCTAGTGGGCCTGGAAGGTAGGTTACTCTCAGTTTACAACCTGAAAAATGTGTGAATGAGAAGGAACCTGGACTCGTTACTTGCTAGTAATTCAGTTTAACATGACAGTTTTGTGACAGACGCTTGGTTGGGAATGTAGAGAGAAAAATTGACAGTGTTCTTGATAAGAAACTTAGGCTCTACTTGTAGCACAAGTCTGACCAATGAACATGCCAACTACTAGAACAGATGCAGTGGGGTAAGAACCTAAATGAGAAGGTGATTCTCATTCCCAGGTTAGTGAGCAAGAGAATGAAAAAGGATACACAGGAAGTAGAAAGGCATTCAAAGTGGAATGAAACAGTTTGAGCAGAGGCATGGATTCAGGTCATGGCTAGAGGTGCACTGGAAATAGAATTGGCTTGGAAATGAGGCTGGATGGCAGAGTGAGACTGGACTGGACTGGAGGCAGCAAGTAGCATTATGGGAGGTGTGTCCAGTAGCTGTGTGATCGGGCCCTGCAGTATGTGACATAGTCTAGTAGTTCACTACGGTAACATCTTAAAGAAGAAAATGCAAAGTGTTAATCATAGAAATTTAAGAAATGACATTTAAAAACTAATCCAACTAAGTATGTCACCACTTCTGTTTTTATCCAGGTCTCCAATTTATGAAATATTCTGCTGCGAAAATGAAATGAACCTTGTTATTGGTCAAGGCCTTGGACATTTTTACCAGACCCGAGGTTTCTCTTCTCACTCAGGGTAAGATGTAATTAGTCTGTTAGCGCTAGAAGGAACTTCAGTTACTTAATCCAATTGCCTGGTTTTATATGTTACATACATGAGTAACCTGAAGTTGAACATAGGCTGCACTCAGCATTGATGTGTGTCAGTAAGAATGGGCAGGTGTTTTTGCAAACTGCATTTTCCTTTCTGATAACCTTCCCTAATCAATGTCTGCATCCATTGGTGGCTGCCAGATTAGGATCAACCAAAAAGTCTCTTAGGACATGTGCTTGACAGTGTCACTCACTAGTAGGGGCCTGTGGCAAACCACATAGTCTGTGTACCCTCATCCTCATAATGACATCCACAAGAAGGTGGACACAGGAGCGGAAATGCTGTTCCCCTGTGAGCCAACCTGGAGCGAGCAACTCCGAGGCTCGCTCTTAGCTCACCATGCTAATCAAGTATTAGGACCGGCACTAATGCCGTAATCCTGCCCGCTGGGTCTCTCTTTTTAATCATATTTTTTAACCGGGAAGACTTCGAACTTATATTTTATTGAAAAGATTTTCTTAAGAAGTAATGTTGATGTTTATTAAAATAATTTCATTGCTTTGGAAAGGGAGATTTTTTTCCTGAATGAATAAATACTGTGGATTCAGTTAGATGTTGGGTGTTTAAAGACTTATGACAGCCAATTGAATTATAAATGTCTTTCTTACTTATATCATTGTAATATTTGAAGTAGATAAACCACCTGTTGTAAGAAATGGAAAAACAGTGTCAGGCAATGGATGTTTTTTAAATAATTGCAGTGATACAATCCATTTGTCTTATACCATCATTGGTTTAAGAAGCCAGGAAATAGTCCCTCATTTTTATAACAGGGTATATAATACAGTTGTGTTTTTGTTTTTGAGGCAAGTTTTAAAATCCAACTGGGAGAGATTTGATTTCTTGAAATGCCATCATTTATAGTCCTTATTTATTACAAGGAAACTTTTCTAAACATGCTGAGCACTAAGTTTATTTTAGGTACAACAAATCCACTATATGTTATACTGGCAATAGATACAGGGCCAGAATAAGTTCGTAAGTATTCATACAAGTTTTTTTTAAAAAGACTACAACTCACACATCCTTTATTTACGTGATTGAAAGCCTTCTCAGGTACATAACAGTGTTTTACATAGTGACCTCACTTTGTTCTCATGGACTCCGGTGAGTTGTGTTGGGTTTTCTCTGCTTGGGACTCTGTTCAGTTGCTGCTGTTCCCGTTGGTTTGTTTTCTGTCAGGATCAAGGTGGGTACTTTCATATAAAATCTTATTTTTAATTCCTTCTCTGGCGATTCTTTCCTGTATTCTTAGCTTTGCATAATTATACCTACAATGGAACCTTGTAAGAAAAGAACGTGAATAAGTCGTTATATACAATTCCTATAGAAAATAATATGGAATTTTGTAACAAAATTTCAAAATGCTTACAGAAGAGTAACCCAAGACTAAAAATATAACCATTCTAATTTGGAGTGCTATTGTGGGGTGGATTGATGTCAAAGATACCTAAGTTCTTTTATTATTAAGGTATGTTTCATATAAAATGAGGATTTCTATCACCTTAGCTTAGTTTTTGCTTGTAGAACCTCATAGAAGTATGTACTTTGGGTCTAGCTATTTTTGCTCAAGATCTATTTCATCCATGCTGTATCAGTTGCGAACATTCTGGAAGTAACTTTCAGATGTGACTCCATAGGAAGCATGAAGTGAGCATGAGGGAAAGGTAAAGGTGGAAGCCTTCCTGAGTGAAGCAGGAACAGCATGTCTAATGCCATGCAATCATGTGTTCACTTGGTAGACAAATGGTAGAAAATATGAGCGCATGTTGAAAAGATAAAGGCACCTCAGCAATATCATTTTGTTAGAAATTTTCATTAAAAAGTCCTTTTTTTAAAAAAAGGGGGGAAAAATCCTTTTTTAAAAAAATAACCAAGCGTGGGAATTTCCCAGTGGGAAACTGCTCTGAAAAAAGCATGTGCTTTGGAATTAAATAAACAATAGTCATGGATCTTCTTGAATATGTAATATATAGTACACATACCAGCATCCTAAAGTCACCAGGATGAATCCTCCTACTGCAACATCACATGATCTTCTAATTCTACCTGTCGAGAAGAAGCACAACCACTGTCATTAATTATGTGTCATACTTATTACTCCCATCTAGAAAATAATTGTTCACTATACATAGAGGTGTGTTTTCTATACATAAAGAAAAACATACTCACTAGTTAACAAAAAATGTCCAAGGCCAGCCACAGCCGATCCTAATGAACCATATAATATCGAGTCACGAGCACAGGGAATGTTTTCGACATCTAAAATTCCTAGGAGCTTAAAGGGCTAGGATAAAATAAAAAAGAACCTAGATTGAACAAGAAAATCTGGTAGGTCAGGGTGGTTTGGTAAAGATTATTAAACTAGGGTATGTGTTATGTGACAACCACGAATCCATATTTACATTGTCTTTTAATGCACTGGTTTTCATATACAATCTGAACAGTCAACATCTTAAAATGGGAAACCTTGGGAATTGGACCAGAAAGCCCCAAGCAGTTAGGATAGCATACCCAAATTAATGAAATTATGGTGTTAGACCATAATTTGCTAATCGACTGGTTTGGAAATGAGCACATTTTATGAGCTCTTTAAACATCTGTATAAAATTATTTGGCTCTCATTGAAATTTAAAACAGTATAATTTTGTTTCCAGTAATTTGGTGAAGCATAAATGGGAGAAGTAAAGTTAATCTAACCTTGTTTGCTTATAACAGTAGTTTAGTGCTGTTTGTTTTAAATTCCTTTAACAATGACTTTAGGTTTGTAAGTATAACTATTTCATATAAAGATAGAATGTGGGCGCTCTCTCTTCTGGTCTGTTACCTGGCCTGTGATATGAAATTGCACTTGATTGTATTCACCTTGCCCTCAGTCTGGAATGAGGGGGGGTGGGCTGGGTGATCAGTTCCTTCAAGTGCTAAACTGGTTTTTAAATTTTTTCTACAGTTTTCATTGACTTTATGGACTTCTTCTCCTGATTTAAAAACACTGCCGCCTTAATATGTTTGGAACGTCTGTCGTTGTAACTGGAGCCCCTAGACATTTAAGAGAAAGCACGACGTTTCACTACGGTATTTCTATTAAAGATTTAGAAAACCTTAGGATACTGTTTTCTAAAACGATTCAATGCAAGTTTTCTTCGGTATTGTAGCTTTCAAAAGGAGGCTACTTGTCCATTTAAAGGTTTCACAGTTAAAAACACTTTTTAAATGGTAACATAGTGGAGGCAGGACCTTAAGCTGAAGGGGGAGGGAGCTATAGAACGAGGTTAATAATATAGGGGAGCAAAAAGACTGGAAGAAATGGGGAAGGACAAGCGACAAGTCAGATTCAAGGTTGAAACACGAAGACATTCTTGATTGTATTTTCTCCTGTTTTCTTCTTTGGCTTAAACTTCTGCCAGAAAAGACAAATGTGACTTGTTTCATAATAAAGCAAAAATCATATACTCTTGGATCATGTTATTCCATTTTTTTCTTTTGTCTCTCCCTGCTACCCCCCCCCACACACACACCTAAAGCATGAACACAGCAGGTGCTTATTTTTTTTTTTTTTTTTTTTTTTTTTTTTTTTAAAGATTTTATTGGGGAATTGGTGGAGGGGAACAGCGTTGGGGAATCGGGGAAGGGGAACAGACAAGTTGCCGTCTTCTTGTTCTTCAGTTTTAGTTGCGGAGGATGTTGCTTCACTGTTGGTATCGTCATTGCTCTTCCCGGATGAGGCAGATCGGTCGCTGGCCTCTGGATGTCGCTCATCGCGGCTATTGGCAGCTCACGCTGGCTGCCAGCCGCTCACGCTGGCTGTGGGCCACTCACTGCAGCCTATGGCAGCCCACTGCAGCAGGGGCTGCAGCCCACACCATCACCGGGGCTCGCACAGCCCAGCTCCAGGTGGAGCTGTTGTTAGCTGTAGAGGGCAGTGTCACTGGCCCTCATGTGGGATCCGAACCGGGGCCGCTGGCATCCCAAAACCAGCGCTTAACCAATGCGCCACTCGGCCGGCCCAGCAGGTGCTTATTAATGTTGCAGACTTTTAACTCTGCAAGTTAATACAGATCTTCATATACAAAGAGGTTGGGAATTCTTTCGCTTCTAGGTTTTTCATCTCATTTAGCAGAAAACGCATTTCTCACCCTTGCACCTCAAAAGCCCAGTGGAATGGTGATGGGGGAGGGTGTGAGACTCTACAGTCAGGGAATGGACCCTGAATTCTAGTCCAGGACTAATGTCCCCACCTCCAAACCAGCCTATTTCCCCAAAGCGTGTTGGGGGATGGCAGGGCCAGAGGCAGGTGGTGACCAGTGGTGTCAGCTTCATCAGGTCCTAGAAGCAAGTGACAACAGAGGTTTCTGCCACAGGGTAGAAAGTTAGGGTGGCTTTCACATTTGGGCAGAGAATAAAAGGATTCCCTTTCAAAATGGAGCCATGGTGTCTCACCCCAAAATACACCAGAATCTGCAAACGTTTCTTGGGGCACTTGGGCAAAATGCTATCAGCCCCAGTCCTTGACCAGGTATAAAATGTACTTGGAAAATATCAAAATAGTGCTGTTAAAGCCAGGTGGGTAACTTAGAGATTCTTCAAATCCCACCCTCAGGTTCTGATTTGGTTGTGGATGGGCCATTGGAAATCTATGTGTAGAAAACTTACGGTCTTGTGTGTGTGTGATGACTAGCAGATAAGGGAAACACTTTTTAGAGGCTGTTTAGAAAAGTAATATAATTTTTAAGTGCAAATAATGGAATAGTTTCGCTTATTATAAAAGACATATCAACAGAAGTTACATTATCTTAAAATGGTACACGCTTAGAACCAGTGTGTGGACAGGCCCCGGAAGCCGCTGCTAAACGTTCTGCAGTTCATGTACCAGCCCCACCTGGGAACGACTTCACTGGTCTAATGTCAGTGCCAAGTTAAACAACACTGGTCTAAACAGGCAAGTCCGAGCCAGCGGGGGCCAGGCCCTTCACATCCTGGATTTTTAGTTCTCTTGCTTCAAAACGCCTGAGAGGTCAGCCAGACCCCCTCCCCACTAGTCATTTCCACTGCATCATTAACCCTTTGGGTTTGTGTAGAGCTCAGGGAGGAGGCATTTTCCAAAGGTCACACATTTAGGAAGTAATGGGACTAAAATACATACTTGTATATCTGCAGTTTCTAGCAAAACTGGCTAAGGATGAACAAGGAATGAAAACCAGTGTTGCCTTTACTGGTAGAACATTTTCACGTCTGGGGAAGTGTAGGCCTGATTACCCAAATGACCTCAGGAGCAAGGACAGAATGCTGAATGAAGGACCCGTCTTCCACATTTGAGCTGGAGATTCTCAGAAATGGAAATTAGCATTTGTATTCCCCAAGTCTGCAGACAGTAAGGCTGAACTTATTACAACAAACTTAAGCACTTAAACTAAGAAAATTTTAGACTAATTTTTTGGTAGACTATTTTTAAGCTTAGATTTAATAAAAGCTTTACGAGCTCACCTTGATGGAACTAAGGGAAGCTCAAACGATTTCTAAGCTAGAATGCCAGTTTAATTTATAGGAAAAGGATCAGATCAAATTGGAGCTACATTTCCCACTGCCAAATGTACCTGCCTCAGTGCCCACATTGTCTTCTTGTTGCAAAGGATGAAATGGCCCTATTCCCATTTAAAACTAGTCCTACTGGAGTCACTTGCTCTCAGCTACTCAAGAACTTTTGTTTCTACAGCTGTCCCTTTCGTTTGCATTATTAGTTTTTCCTCTATAATAACCTCCAGCCTAGAAACTGGAAACGAAACCCCTCACACCCCTTCCCATCAACTCTTAAATGACCATCCGTTTTCCTGCTCCTTCTCACTGCAAAACTGGTTAACCTATGTGTTGCCTGCTCCACTTACAAACCTCCCCACCCTCACTTGAAATTTCAATGAGGCATTCCTTCATTCCCTACACTCCACTGAAATGGCAAGGTTCTAAGACCCCCATTTTGCAAACTCCGTAGCATTCTACTCGCGTACATCGGCACGTGGCAGATAATCATTTGTTTTTGAAACAACTTTCTGGCTTCAAATAGTCAATGTCTCCTGGTTTTTTCTTACTGGCCCTTCTGGCAGCTTTGTTGTTGTCCCCTCTGACGACATCTAGATGTTGAAATGCTGCCCGCCTCCCATCTTCCCTCCCCAATCTAATCTCTTCCTAGCTGTCCCAAGGCTTTCAATTACATGCCATTTATGACTCCCAAATTTAGAAATCAAACTCTCCCAAGCTTGAGTCTCATTCATCTGTGTAATGATACTTCTTTGTCTAATACGCACCTTGAACTCAATATTTCCATATTATAAGAGAATTTTCAGGCATTTCCACTTAACCAATTTCCAAGCCCAAAAGCCTAGGTGTCGTCCTTGATTCCTCTCCCATCAAAGCCATACCCAAGTATCAGCAAGTCTGGAAGGATACAGTTGAACCAACTACTTTTTCACTGCTGCTACCGCCAAGTTATCCTCTTACCAGTCTTGCAGAATCTTGATACCACTAAGATGACTGTTCTCCATGGCCTTTGGATATGCTCAGAATATGTCCTACGTACTGGGATGAAGGCCCTGTGATGGGCACCTCCCTTTGTATCCCATCTTTCCCTTGTCCTCTAGCCTAGGCACACTGGCCATTCCTCTAATATGCCTAGGTGGTGGTTGCTTAGTACACGCTGCCTTTCTCCCTGATCTTTGCCTGGCTGGTTCAGTAAGTGAAATCCTTATTTCCTTTTTAATTCCCCCAATAGAATGTGAATCAAAAGGACAGAGATTTTGCCTGTTTCCATCAAGGCCATTTATCTTTAGCACCTAGTTTAGTGCTTAACACTCAGTAGGTATTCTATAAATATTTTTTTGGATGGGTGAATTCATAAATTTGAAATTTACCGAAAGCACTTTCCTGGTAGTTGTGTACCAAGTTTCGTAGTTTTTAAAAGTCTCTCAAAGAGCAAATAACAAGAGCACAGGAAAGGCAGTTTTTAAGGGCTAGTTCTATCTGGTGTGGTAGCTTGGTGACTTTCCCCTTTTAACTCTAGGTTTGCTGATTCTAAAAATCAAACAATCCCAGGATTGTAGTGGCATGATCACTGAAAGTTTAAAAAAAATGCAGGCTTGCTTTTCTGATATTACTCTAGGCTGCTAATTCAGACATAGCTTATATTTTATTATCTGATGAGCTTTGATAGGGACTAGTGTTTCATGAACAATTTACAGGCTTTTTACAGTATTTTGTTTTGCTAATGACGAACCAATTAAATAGATCAATGTTAAGTTTTTTCTTTCACTGAAATCTTTCTCAGTAGATTAAGCCACCCTGATGACGGTTACATGACAGCAATTACCTCCAATCAAAGGTGAATAGTCAGATACAAAAGGGATAAAACTCTTCAAGATCCCAGTGTTCTCACAAAATCCCTGCTTTTAAGGAGCCCACGAGGAAGAGGAGACAAATCAAGTTCCCACATAAGAAATGGAGTGATAAGGGCTATGTACAAGGTGCCAGGGCGGGGAGCACCTCAATCTGCTTTGAGCAGTCAGGAAGCCCTTTAGGTTAAGCCTAGAGAGAACCCCGTTCATTGTTTTCTTTTTCTTTGAGGGCAGTGTCCCTGGCCCTATGTGGGACCCGAACCGGGGCCACTGGCGTCCCAAAACCAGCGCTCCACCCCCGCGCCACGCAGGCCTTTTCTGTGCCCCGTTTCGTTTTCGTGCATCTGGAGGAATGCGGGACCCCTCAGGGGGGGCGAGGGCTTCTGTATCAGAGGCCACGGGGAAAGCAACGTGCTTCTACGACTGGATTTGAGGCAGAGGTGACATTACCCAGTCTGCACGTTAGCGCACACTTGCCGATGGTGGAAGGCCGGGGCAAGGAGACCCGAATACCAGCTACGGAAACTCGCCGTTACAATAACTGCGTTCCCCAGCGGGCCGGGGGAAAGCGAGCTGAGCGTGAAAAGCTCGTTCATCCGATCCTCCTGCTCCGGACATCAACTCCCCGGGATATAACCAGCACGTATGACGTCCTCCCCGTGAAGGGCTGTGAAGATGACAACCTCCAAGACAAAGCAGCTGTCCGCGGGGAGCTTTTACGATCCCGGCTGCCCAGCGCGAGGCCCTGACCACATTTCTTTCTTGCCCACGATTCCGTGTTCTTAGCTGTCTTAGAGCGACCCGCACTTAGCCCTTCGTAGGATCGGCCCTCCCCCCCCCCCCGAGTTGTGGTCACGTGGCAACAGGCAAAACACCCGGGCGCGGGGGGGGGGGACGCGGTGCTGGTCTGCAGCCGGCGGTCGCAGGGAAGCCGGCACGTGCTCCGGGCCCGGGGTCGCCCCGCTCGGGAGGCCGCGCCCGCCCGCGCCCCGCGCCCGCCCCGCCGCCCTCGCGTTACCTTCCCCTTCCCGGCCTCGCCGGGCTCCGGCGCGGCGGCCATGGGCACGAGTCGGCGGCTCCAGGCCCGCCCTGCCCCCGCCGCGGGCCGCCGAGCGCGGAAGCCCCGCCCACGCGCGCAGGCCGCCATCTTAGGGAACGTGTTTTTTTTTGGCTCCGCAGTGGCGGCCGCGCCAGCCTGGGCCGTGTCCTTTGTTCAGTGAGCGCGCCCCACCTTCTCCCCCAGGGAAACCTCACGCCCAGAGAGCCGGGGCCGTGGGAGGAGAAGGGCTCAGAAAACAACCCCGCACCCAGGATTTCGGCGGGGCCCAGGCGGCTAGGCGCCGCTCCCCCCGCAGCCCAGCCCAGCCCCCGCCTTCCGCCGCAACCGCCATTTCTAACCAGAGCCCGCGCGCTCCTGCGTGCGCGCGCGTAGCTGCCGGGTGCGCGCGCGGCGGGGCGGGGGCGGGGCCGCGGGCTGGGAGCGGGCGCGCCGCCGCCGCCGCTTTGTCCTGTGCGCGAGCCCCGAGGCCGACGAGCCGGGCCCACCAGCCCGGAAGTCGGCCTGCACTAGCTCGTGGCCCGCGTCCCCTACGTGTCCTTTGTCCTTCCGGCCCGAGACGGTTCCCGGGGGCTACGGGCAGCTGCACCCCGCACCAGCAGCCACTTAGCTCCGAGCGCCAGCCTCCAGCACAGGGTGCTTAACACGCCCATCCCGCCTTCTCCCTTTTTTTAGCTTCATTACTTAGGGGCTTTAAAATAGCGCCGCTCGGATCGCCTCTATAGAGACGGGGCCAAAATGGAGGGAGCAGCTCGTTCTAATGGAACGTGCGTCAGGGCGTTTGGGTCCGCCCTTAACAGGGAGGCGAAGGGCTTGGTTTTAAGTAGCAAAAGGCCTACATCGTACATTTTTTTAAATGTTAAGTGGTGGTCCGCAGTGGTCCCTACGCCTGCGAATTCACGTGAAACCTAAAATCCTGCAGATTGGTGAGATCCGTAGAGAAGGGACGCATGCTGATGCGGTGTACAGGTCTAGCTAGTTTCTCAGCACTAAACAAATACAACGCATTCCTTTTTCAGTGTTTTTTTTTTCTTTCTTTCTTTCTTTCTATGCATCCTAAAGTAAATGCCCCTATGATGACTTTATACCTGTTTAGTCTTCATTTCTTTCAACGCGTGCTCCTGGGAAAATGTTTGAAGCTTTAGAGCGTTGTCATTGTGCAAAGTCATGCTGCTTCTAATTAGGCTGCTGCTTGGCGCACAGTGCTGGGTAAGATTAGCGGCGACGATTTAATATTAGGTATTAAATTGAACGTTTTCTTATTCCTTGCAATGACCTTCCTTTCATGATCATTTAATACCTTTCTACAATTCCAATAAAATATACAATTTATGACACCTCTATGTGTGACAGTTATTTTTTTTTTAAATGAGTAACTGGGGGAAATTGGACAGCTACAGACAAATTCTAATATTTATTAGGAAATAGAAAAAAAAATCACCCCACCCACGATATCCTGCCAGTTTGGGGTTCTCAGCTGAGATTCTTGAGCTCACGATGCTTTGAACTGTGTCTGGAAGGTGATATTTAAGGGTGTAATATTCCATAAAGCAGTAAGGAATTCTTCTGAAGTAATTCCTAATTATGTTGTAAAGGAAGGAGGACTGGAAAATTACCAGGTAAAAACACGGTAAAGCCATCCAATTTTATTTTTTATTGTGATTTTGAAAACTGCTGGGGTAAACTTAGTTGAGGTACATTTATCTTTGAAAGTATTTTCATATTTTTCTAATATTAATATTTTTAATTTCACGAATTCATACTTGTATGTTTGATTATGTTGTTCATTTTCAGTTGAGAGTGAGAAGTAAAAATCTCTTTTCACCCTGTTTCTCCCTTCTCTAAAGTAAACACAACTTACAGTTTGATGTATCTCTTTCTAAACTGTTTTCTTAATTGACACTGAAACTATGCTGTCTGCCCCCACACATGTGTATACATGCATCTGTATATGATACCCCCATATGCCCTATGTAATTTGCATTCAGTAACTTACTTTTCACCATTTAACACTGTATCTAGGAAATTCATGTACCTATAGATTTACTCATTCGTTTTAAAGGCTGCTCAGCAGTCCTTAAATCATTTTTCTTCTGACATATAGAAAGTTCCCAATTTTTTGCTAATACAAAAAAAAAAAAATGCTTCAGTGAGCATCGTTATGTGTATATCTTTGTGCACATGTTCAAGTATTTCTGTAAGATAGATTTCTGGAAGTGGTCTGATTGAAAGGAGTATGCACATTAAAAAAAAATTAATACATGCTCTTAAGTTGTCCTGCAAAAAGACTGCCAATGTACAGTCCTCATTAACAATGGATAGAGTGCCAGTTTCCTCACAACCTTTTAAACACTGCATATTACCGTGTTTTAAATTTTTTACTTATCTGATGAATGAAAAATGGTGTCTTACAGCTTTAAACTTTCCTGATTACTAATATGGTTGAGCATTCTTTCAGATGTTTATTGGTCATTCTTTTTAGAGTTAACTTTGTATAGCTTTTGTGCATTGAGAAATATGGTTGTGTACGTGATTTTATTTGTTTATAGCAGCACTTTGCAATTACGGCTTTTAACTCTTACATTTGTAACAGATATTTTCTTCTGGTTTACTTATTTGTTAATATTGTTTATGGTGTTGTTGATTTTAAACAAATAGATATTTCTCCAGCAAAAGTTTTTTTTTTGCGGGGGGGACAACAAAGACTTGCCATTCGGGACATGCAATTTAATGGCGGGAACCACACACTAGTCCAGAGAAACAAGAAAGAGGAAGGCTCTTTTATCCACTTGGGAGCGGCTGTTGTAAAGGAAGAGACCATTGGAGGAAACTGAAAGTTCAAAGTAGAGTGACTTTTCATTGGCTGAGTTATTGTGGTCTCCCATTGGCTAAGCTACTATTGGGGCAAGGAGGAATCTTTTCTTCCTCTTGATGAGGTAGTCACGTAGTTATCATGAGATACAAGGTGTATCTCTTCTAGTTGGGGTCAGTAGTGTAGAATGATACCTTCATTAGAATTTTCTTTTCTAGTCTCCTGACTGCATTTTTTTTTTAACATACGCAGTTTATTACACAGGTTGGGTATTTAAAAAGTAACAATTAGTTGAACCAACTCTATTTTAAATGAAGTTTCTGTTTATTAATTTTCGCAGTCTTTCGTTTCTCAAACTTTTTTTTTTTTTTTCTCGCTGAGCCATCCTAACACCTGTTCGCAACTCAGCGGCAGCTTAGCTCTGGCTGGGCATTGAACTGTTATTGCTCAGAGCTCAGCTCGCACTCTTCATTTCTCAAACATTTTAACTTTTTTTTTTATGGAGTCCAACCTGTTAATGTTTTCTTTTATGGTTTTGATATTGTGTCTTGCTTTGTAGGCCTTCTTGACTCCCAGAAGAAAAAAATACTCATAATTTTGAAAATAATCTTCATATGCTTCCTTTTTCAGTAATAACTTTGATTATTTATCTCTTTTTTTTTTTTTTTTTTTTTTTTGAGGGCAGTGTCACTGGCCCTCACATGTGGGACCGAACCGGGGCCGCTGGCTTCCCAAGCCAGCGCTTAACCAACCATGCCACTCAGCCGGCCCATTTATCTCTTTTTCTATTTCTTAAAAGACCAACTTTTGGTATTATTGACTACATCTATTTTTTTCTATTCCAGTTTATATTTTACATTTTTCAATTTTATTGTTTGTTTTGTTTTATAGCGTTTGAATCAAGTATTTCAGTTATTCTTCATCTTTATTGGTTTCATTTTTTTGAGGGCAGTGTCACTGACCCTCATATGTGGGACCCGAACCGGGGTCGCTGGCTTCCCAAGCCAGCTCTTAACCACCGCACCTCTCGGCCGGCCCTCCATCTTTCTTAGTTTCTAATGAATGTATTTAAGGCTATAAAATTTCCTCTGAGAATCATTTTATCAGATGTTACACTGCAGATGTTGCCAGGTTATGTTCCTATTATTATTTCCTAAATTTTCTATAATTTCAGCTTTCATTTCTCCAAGCAAATGTGTTTGGATATGCTTCTGGTATTAATTTTTTGTTTTGTTTTGTTTTGCTTTACAATGTGTCCTGACAAGTGATTTCCATCTACAACTGTTTTTTAAGATAAGAAACAGTAAGTCAACTAAAGAAACAGTGTGGCTTTGAGCTGTGGAACATTGCTGGAACATGGGGGACTGAGAAATGAGGAGTCCTGCTGTAGGGTTGTTAATCACTATGGGTTTTTAGCCATGAATGGATACAGACATCACCAGATACACAGTTTCAAAGTTGGAGTCATTTCCATAGTAGGGATCTTCAATTATAGTTGTTTTTGTGGATCATGGGTCCCAAGTAGTTCAATTTTAGCTTTGCAGTTTTAACTTGCAAATTATTTTTTCTACTCAAATCTTTCAGACTGCTTTCACCCATATACAGTTTATAATCAAAGTAGACGGGTCTTCTTTGGTGACTTTCCTATTTCCCCTTTCAGTGGACTTTGCCGCACTATCCTCAAGTTATCTGAAATGTTTTCATCAGTCACAAGTTTTCTGAAAACTGCTCTTGAGAGGGGTGATTGACAGATGTTACCTGCGTGGCTATCCTCTCAAGGGGAGCCTCTCAACTCCAGATGGACCTCTCAGCCCTGCCCCATGGAGGCTCATCCATGAACTCCCAGGCCACCTTAACGTGAGGTGGTCCCCTCTCTTCCCGAGCAGTGGTAAAGAGTGGACACTCTGGTAGCCATGAGATACCAGCTCTTTGACTTTGAACTTCTTTAATCTCTCAGTGCTTTAGCTATAAAATGAGGATAATGATAATTCCTATAATTATTGTGAGATCAAATGATATAAAGTGTTCAGCAGAATGCCCAGTGTTAAGTAATGTTCAATAAATTGTCTCAACTCCCACAGTACTTATTGTCTGCAAACTGACTTGGAGATTATTTACTAGTTTGAATTGTTAGTTACCTCACCATTAATTTGTCATCTCCTAATTGTTTTAGGGCAACAGCCAGGGAGTCTTGATGACAGTCCAGCATAGGTATGCATCTGGCCCTGATTTGGCCTGGATGCTTCAGGATAATCACCTCAGCCATGAAGCCAGCTGCTTCCATTGGTGGGTCATTTTTGCTGTCACCGGCCACATTGCCACATTGCTTTGACATACACGTTCTTGACATTAAAGCCCACAATGTCCCCTGGAACAGCTTCACTCAAACTTCAGGTACATTTCAACAGACTTTATTTCAGTTGTAATGTTGAGTGGAGCAAAGGCGACCACCATGCCAGGTCTGAGAACACCAGTCTCCACTCAGTCCAGAGGGACAGTACCAATACTACTAACTTTGTAGACATCCTCAAGGGGCAGATGCAAAGGCTTGTCAGTTGGATGAGTTGGTGGCAGGATGCAATCCAGAGCTTCAAGCAGCGTGGTTCCACTGGCACTGCCATCTTTACGGGTGACTTTCCATCCCTTGAACCAAGGCATGTTAGCACTTGGCTCCAGCATGTTGTCATCATTCCAACCAGAAATTGGCACAAATGCTACTGTGCCAGGGTTATAGCCAATTGTCTTAACGTAAGTGCTGACTTCCTTACGATGTCCTCAGATACAGGGCAGCCCAGTGGAACCCATTTTGTTAACACCCACAATTAGTTGTTTCACACCCAGTGTATAAACCAGAATGGCATGCTCTCGGGCCTGCCCAGTCTGGGAGATACCTGCTTCAAATTCACCAGCACCAGCAGCATCTATCAGGACAGCACCGTCAGCCTGAGATGTGCCTGTAATCATGTTTTTGATAAAGTCTCTGTGTCCTGGGACATCACTGATGGTCACATAATACTTTCTGGTCTCAAATTTCCACAGGGAGATATCAATGGTGATCCCACACTCACATTCAGCTTTCAGTTTATCCAAGACCCAGGCATTACTTTAAGGATTCCTTTCCCATCTCAGCAGCCTCCTTCTCAAATTTTTCAATGGTTCTTTTGTCGATCCCACCACATTTGTAGATAAGATGACCAGTAGTGGTAGATTTGCTGGAATCTATGTGTCCAGTGACAACAATGTTGATATGAGTCTTTTCCTTCCCTATTAAGGCTTAGATTTAGTGGTGATTTTCACACCCATTGTGAAAAGTGCTTAGTATTATTATTTTGCAATCTTATTGAAAAAATAAGACTAGAATATCATTTTTTTTTAAAAAGCTTATGCTTTATCTAGAGTATAACTCTTACCTACTCCTATGCAACCTTAAAGACTAAACATGGTACATATTTGAAAATACAGGTGAATTGAACATATTTGAAAAGCCAATGAAATAGAATGGGATAGTTGTTTTAAGCAACCAAAGGGACATATATATATTTAGCAAATATCCATATTCCAGTGGTTGAATCTTATTGTTGGGAGTAGTCCTAACAATCATATAATTATAAATCAGAAATAATTATAAATCAGAGTAAAGCTAAACCTATGAGAGGATTATGCATTAGAAGACATATGATTGGAAGCTGCCAGAATAGCCTTCCAAAATAACACTGACAGGGAAATGGAAATTAAAGTGTCAATGAGATGTTATTTCACACCCATCATTCTCATAAGCTGCAGGTGGGAACATACATCGATACAATCACTTTGGGAAACAATTTGGCATTATCCTGTAAAGCTGAGGAGGAGAGCTCCAGGTGACTCAGCGATTCCACTCCTACATATATACCTCGTGTTAGTTTGCTGAACACTGCCAGCCAACAAAATGATCGTTACTGATCTGCATAAAGGTAAGTACAGAAATTGAGAACAAAATGATCGTTACTGATCTGCATAAAGGTAAGTACAGAAATTGAGAACAAAATGATCGTTACTAATCTGCATAAAGGTAAGTACAGAAATTGAGATAAGTGTTGAGAGAAATCTTTACAGCAATTTAATGTTATATCCAAACATGTGATTTTACAAACTATCGGTCAGTTACAGACTGGAAATTTAGAAACCGAAACAGAACTGATTCATCATAGATAGTTTGAGAAATACTGCTTCCTCTGGCCCAGGGGTCGGCAAACTGCAGCTCTTGAGCTACATGCGGCTCTTTGGGTACGTTCCACATCAAAAGTTTGCAGACCCCTGGAAGGGCCAATTCTGTCCCTCACAACAATTTAAAAATTATTCGAGAGCCATAAATATATTTTTACATAATCACCGTTATGTGAATAATATCCTTTAAAAATTTTATAAATGAAACTATGATAGTTTTATTTTCATTTTCAATTTTACTTCAGAACCGCAGTTTGCTGACCCCTGGCAGCTCTTCCGGTTCAAAAGTTTGCCGACCCCTGCTCTAGCCACATGCTCCTTAAACTTGTTTTGTGCATACAGATTTCCTGGAAGTATTGTTAAAATGCAGATTGTAATTCAGTAGTTCTGGTGTGGGGCCCACTTCTTGCAAGCACTCAGGTAATGCTGATACTGCTGGTCTTGGGGCCACATTTCAAATAGCAAAAGTCTAGATTCAGCTTTGCTCATGTATAAAAGGGGCACATGTGTGAATATTCATAAGAGCTTGTCTCTAATAGGAAAAATACTGGCAACAACTTAAATGTTCTTGAATAGGAGCATGGATAAATTAATTGTGGTCAAGTCATCAATAAATATATATATATATATATATATATATATATATGAAAATGAACTAAAGGAAGATATCAATATGGATGATTCTAACATACATAATGTTAAATAAAATACAAGTAGCACAAAAATATATAAAGTATGATACCATTCACATAAAACTTAAAATCATGCAAAATAATACTACATATGAGGTAAAAGCATAAGATATACTGAGAAATGATAATACCAAATACAGGGGGGTGTTTCCTCTTGTGGGGAGGGAGGGATATGTGACTACTTTATAGTTTATTACTTACCTGGGTGATCAACAGGTCATTGCATTTTATGCTTTTTAAAGATTTAAGATATTTTTAGAATCACATATAAAAGACAATTTAAATTCAACCAATATGTTTACCCAAATTTAAAGAATTCATGAAGTACATTTCAAATATGTTTTATACTTTTTATTTTTATTTATTGTTATGTTTTAGCTGAGCCGTCCTGCCACCTGTTGGCAGCTCAGCGGCAGCTCAGCTCAGGCTGGGCATCAAACTGCTGTTGCTCAGAGCTCAGCTCGCACTCTTGAGCGAGCTCTTAACCAACTGAGCCACTCGGCTGGCCTATGTTCTATACTTTTTAACAGACTTGCAGGGTGAGGGTATCGAAGAGAAGAACTCCTTTAAATTGGGGAAAGAGACCTGAGAGGAGAAAGGGGTAGTTTTGAGATACTGATTTTTTTTATTGCCTCCCTCAAATTTGTTTAGGGCCAGTTACAGTTAAACTTGAGTACAGAGCCCCAAGTTACCATATCAGCTATGAATAAATAATTCATGCCTCATGATGTTCATGAGCATGGCGAATCTAGCACCAGATTGGTTACACATGAGCTCACCACCCTGCATGGGCAGCCATGCCTCCTGCCTGCATTGCTGGGCTGCCTCTTGGTTGGTCTTTCAGCCACCACTCATGACCCTCATGTGTGATCTTTTCCCCCTGACACAACAGCCAGAGTTATTACTTCAACACAAATCTGAAAAGTCATTCCGCTACCCCCAACCCCCACTGGCTGGCTCATCATAGTATGTATGTATGTATGTATTTATTTATTTATTTATTTTTTAAGATTTTATTGGGGAATTGGTGGAGGGGAACAGCGTTGGGGAATCGGGGAAGGGGAACAGACAAGTTGCCGTCTTCTTGTTCTTCAGTTTAGTTGCGGAGGATGTTGCTTCACTGTTGGTATCGTCATTGCGCTCTTCCCGGATGAGGCAGATCGGTCGCTGGCCTCTGGATGTCGCTCATCGCAGCTATTGGCAGCTCACGCTTGGCTGCCAGCCGCTCACGCTGGCTGCGGGCCACTCACTGCAGCCTACGGCAGCCCACTGCAGCAGGGGCTGTAGCCCACACCATCACCAGAGCTCGCACAGCCCAGCTCCAGGTGGACCTGTTGTTAGCTGTAGAGGGCAGTGTCACTGGCCCTCATGTGGGATCTGAACTGGGGCCGCTGGCATCCCAAAACCAGCGCTTAACCAATGCGCCACTCGGCCGGCCCCATCATAGTATTTAGAATAAAGTCAAAGTCCTTAGGATGGCCTGTGGGCCTCCATCAGCTGGCCTCTTACCACTCTGTTCTCATCGGCTGCTCTCCCCTCATCTGCTGTTCTCATCTGCTGCACTCAGGCCCCATTGGCCTCCATGTTTTTTATCCAACACACAAGCTCTTCCTTTTTTTTTCTTTTCTTTTTAAAAATTTTGTTGGGGGACAGCCATGGTCATTGGTTACACATTGCTTTCATGCTACAATGGCATAGTTGACTCTTTTAGGGAGGGCACAGCTCACAGCGGCCCATGCGGGGATCAAACCGGCAACCTTGGTGTTATCAGCACCATACTCTAAACAACTGAGGTAACCGGTCACCCCCACATAAGCTCTTTCTTATTACAAGGCCTAGGATGCCTTTCCCCTGCCTGGATGTCTCTTGGTTCTCTCTTTCCCACCATTCAGGTCTCTGCTCAAACACACCTCCTTAAAGAGGCCTTCTCTGACTACCCTATCTAAGAAAACACTCTTCCTTCCACGACTCTCTATCCCTTTAGGCCACTTTGTTTCTCTCCTTAATCCTGATTGTCAGTATACATTGCATTAGACATTGATTTGTTTCCTGCCCCCACGTATGCTTGACCATAAGCTCTTGGAGAGCAAAGACTTAACAATTTTAGTCTCTGCTTTATCTCTAGGGCCTAGAACAGTTCCTGGCACATAGTAGGTAACCCATAAATATTTGTAGACTGAATGGATGAGTGAATCAGTAAATGAACAGGCCGGGGAAATCTGGTGTGCCTGGGCTGACCATATCTAATCTACTAATTGGCAATAACTCAGGGACAATCTTGACGTATGTTATCAGTTTAGAAACCAATAGGTACTTGATAAGCATATTGGTTATTGATCATTCTTGGACATTATTAAAGATATTGAATAACCATTTTCCCCAGCAGGCAGTTGTTGAACTGCATGTTTGTATTAATAAGCAGGTGTACACATTTTTAGGAAAGAAGAATTAGCATTTTAGTGTTCACTGCATTCCAGGTACTTTGCACATATTATGATTTCATTTGTTATTCCATTTCATTTTTTCCCAGCAACTCCATAAGATAGATATTTTCACGTTATAGAGAAAAATGTGAGATTCAGAGAGATGACATATTTATCTGGAGTCACAAAGTTGGTTCTTTAAGCTGTACAGTCTTACAGGCTACATGAGATTCTACCTAAGTATGTCCCATGCCCATCTGAGAGCCATTAGGTGTGTCGTTGGATGTTCTTGCTGGGAGGAAATTTAGACCTCATTTAATCCAGTCTTCTTTCCTTCACAGGCAGGAGAGCTGAAATCGACTGGAGTGCTTGTCCGCTTCCTTCTGTTCCAAGTATGTACAGTCTTTCCTACAGTTATTTGCAGTTTCCATATTTGCAGATTCACCTCCTTGCTAAAATGTATTTGTAATGCCCAGATCAATACCTGTGGCACTTTTACGGTCATTTACAGTGATACACAGAGTGGTGACATTTTTTAGTTACTCGGTGCATGCATTCCCAACTGAGACTGAACAGGTGACACTCTGTTTTCTTGTATTAGCTCTAATATTGTAAGTTAAATGTCCCTTTCATTGTTCTTTAATGCCTTTTTTTTCTTTGCATTTTTGCATTTTCTTTGGTGATTTTGCTATTTCAAATGTTCCGCAAGTGTATAGCTGCAGTGCTGTTGAGGGTTCCTAAGCACACAATACTGTGATGTGCCTTGTGGGGGAAATAAGTGTGTTAGATAGCTCTGTTCAGGCCTGAGTTACAGGGCTGCTGGCCGTGACTTCAATGTCAGTGAATCAACAGTGTATATTAAGTAAGGTGGCTTTCAGGGCTGGCTGAGTGGCTCAGTTGGTTAAGAGCTTGCTCAAGAGTGCAAGCAACAGGGTTGCCGGTTTGATTCCTGGCCCGAGCTGAGCTGCCGCTGAGCTGCCAACAGATGGCAGGATGGCTCAGCTAAAACAAATAAATAAAGTGGCTTTCAACAGAAACACACATAAACAAGGTTATGTATTGACTGGTTGACAAAAATGTTGTGACCAGAGGCTTGAAGGAGCCTAACCCTGTATTTCCCCTAGGAATTTACTAACCAGTGTCAATGTTCAGAGTGACTTTATGGAACACAACTATGGTGAATAATGAGAATCGAGTCGTTTCGTAACACACTGTAGAGTTGCATCTGGTTACAGAGGAACAGTAAGGAGGGGTGATGTTAAAAAAAGAAAAGAAACAAGCCCAATCCCTAAGAGAACTACTTAGTTGTCATTTAAAAGTATGAAATTTTGTTGCTGATAATACCTTAGTTAAATCTCTAGACCTTTAGAGATTGCTCTGTCTAGAGTGGAGGGGGGGGCACTGTGAGAAGGTGAAAACAGCTATTCTTATTGTCAGTTTCTGACTGTGGGCTATAATTTTAGCATTCTTATTTTTGACCTTTTCGAAGCACAGCTGTACACTCTCACTGTTAAATGGGAGATAATTGTATGGTGGAAAGAGCACTCGATTTGGAGTCACAAATTCTGGTAATGTGTGACCTCAAGCAAATCTCTGAACTTTTCTGACCCTCAGTCTCTAATCTGTAAAAATAGAGACACTAACCAATATTAGCTAACTCACACAACTCAGGTGTTCTAAGGGCTTTTCACCTAATTCTCACAACCTGTGAGGGAGACATTAATAACTCATTATTCAGAGGAGAAAATTGAGGTCCAGAGAGGTCAAGTGACTGGCTCTGGGTCACACAGCTCAAAAGCACAGAGCTGGGACTGTGAGCCCAAGATGCTCATCTTAACCATAGCCCTCCAGCTTCCAGCCCTTCAGAGGCCCTCATCACCTGCCACCCCAAACAATGCTTGATGGTGGCATAAGTGTGAACCCCAGTGCCGATTAGTGTTTCACTACTAATATTTTACCCAGTGCTAATACCCAGTGCTGTAAGGTATTAGTATTTTTTTCACTAGGTTTAACATTTTGAATGTTTCCATTTAAAAGGGAGTTTTCCTTTAAGATGAGTGGTTTTCAAAGAGTTGGAATCATTCAATATGCTTTTATTCACCCCGGGACCAATTGTTTTTTTTGTTTGTTTGTTTGTTTTTTGTCAAGACTCATTTCTCATTTTAAATTGAAAAGGAGAATTTTAAGTGGACATTTTATTTATAGCACTTCTTTGTAGAGCGTATCTTTTGCATTTAGAGTGGGATATTTGTGTTTGTATTTCAGGGTGATTTTCCAAAGGCACAAGATGCTAAGATATAACTCTGAGACTTGTTTCACTGGCAGAAACACAAATTAAATCTGTAAACAAGAAAGACAAAAGGAGAATGAGGGTAAAAAAGTAGCAGCCTATAATCAGGGAGCCGTTGAACGTTTGTGCAAACTAATAAACCAGCCCCTGGAAACTCCATCCCTCTCCACCCCAAAGAGTTTGTCACTAAGTTGGGACTAACACTTTCTCCAGTGGGTTTCACTCACTCACTCATTTATTTCCAGATCTTCTTTTGTCATCTGCACTGTGCCTGGAACTCCCCTAAGGCACAGAGGATATAGGAATGGGCAAAACAGAAAAATAAGCTTCTCTCAGGAAGCTGATTTTTAGTGAGGGGAGACGGGCAAAAGCAAGTAAAATAATTTGAGGTAGTGGCGAGTGCTATGAAATGACACTGTCTTAGGCAGTCTGTATCTATCTATCTATCTATCATCTATCTATCTATCTATCTATCTATCTATCTATCTATCTATCTAAACATCTTCTCTCTCATCCTTCACTCTGGGGGAAGCAAGGTACCATATTATATGCAGCCCTAGGAGGAGGCCCAAAAGGTGAGAAATTGTAGCCCCCACCAAGTCAGCAGTAAACTGAGGCCTGTCAACAACTTCATGCGTGAGCTTGGAGGCGGGTTCTCCAGCCGTCAGCCTAAGCTGGTAGCCTCCCGAGTGCCTCCACAGCCAATCCCTCTTAGCTTAGTGCTCCTGATTCCTGCCCCTCAGAAACTGTGTCAGATAATAAATGCTTGTTGTTTTAAGCTGCTAGGTTTGGAGGTAATTTGTTCCGCAACGATAGACATCTATCGCCGTTCTAAACTCTTGTGTTTGTTCTTCTATTTGCATCCTTCCTTGGCCAACCTCCAACAACTAGATGAACCTGAACATTCTTCTCTTGTGAGCTCGGAACCAGGCTGCTGAGTGTTGCTGGAAAATCCCCACAAAACAGGGCCTATCGTTTTCCTGCTCACCAGTGTCACCTGGACTCTCAATACTGCCCTACAATGTTTTCCTGGTGAATTCTCTCATTTTCAATCAGTCTCCACTGTTTTTAAACCTCGGACCCCTTGCCCTCCACTGCCCCTCTGTAGATGCCCTCACCCTGTAACTGAGAAGAAAATAGAAGCCATAGGTCTCCCTCCTGTCACTCATCTCTGGTCTCCGGCACCCTCACCCATTTCTGCACCAGAGGAAGAGCTGTTCCCTGAAATCTAAGGTCAATTTCTTCACCTTGAGTCTTCATTCCATGTCCTTCCTTCTCGGGCGCCTTCCTTGTTTGCTGGCTCAGCCCTATCAGGATATAACCAAGCTCCAGTCTCTCCAGCCTGTAAAAGAAAAACACTCTTTCCATATGCATGTCCTTCTCTGTCTACTCCCTGCCTCCTTCTCCCCTCTACAGTCACATTTCTTCAAGTCGTCTGTGGCCCACACCATACTGTCTCTATAGCCTAACCCTCAGTTCCTGTCTCATGTATTCAGCCTGGCTTCTGCAGTTTACTGGTGATCTTCATGATGATAAATCCAAAGGCACTTTGTATTATGGGAAAATAATAAAAACGTGTTGTTATGGAAAATTTCACACCCAGGCATATGTGGAGAGAATAGGGCTGTGAACCTCCATAGATAGCCTCAGCCCCAAGCACCCACAACTCCTTTCAGGTACCCCCACAGCTCCGTCTCATGCCACCCCGGGATTAGGTTAAAGAAATACTACCAGCTTTTATATAATTTATGCTCAAAATATCTCAGTATCTATTCCAAAAACATAAGAACTCCCAAAGGCCATTCTCCAGCCTTTATTTTGAGTGATCATTCAACATGTAATACTGTGGTTTATTGCTCCCTAAACATTGATGACACTATTCTTTCTTACTCTTCTTGGTTGCTCTTCAGCCTCTAGTTTGATGTTTTCTTTGCTGGATTTTTCTTCCTTGTCATCTTATTTCCTTGCCGCTTTGCCCTTTGCCCTGATGACAGTTCATACACTGCCCTGCAGGCCCAGCCCTCCCAAGGCTGCCCTCGCCATCCACTTACATGGCTGCCAGTGTGGGCCTGGGGCTCTGTCCTCTTTCCTGAACTCCAGGCTCTGCTACTAACCTGACAGCTCTCCTGAGATCTCTCACAGATACTTCAACTTGACGGATTTAGAATTAAGCTTATTATCCCCCCACTCAACACACACACATTGTGTTCTGTACTAACAAGCACCACACCCACCCAGGTTCTCAGCCCAGAAACCCAGGAATCACCTCTTCTTTTCCCCCCTCCCTTCCCCCACCATACACCCATAGCTAATTATTAGCAAGCTCTATAGATATGATCATCTAAATAAATCTTCACTCTACTCACTTCTTTCCATCTTCCCCATCTCCATCAGAGTCGCCATCATCGTTCAGCGGGATCACAATCGTTTCCTAACTGGTTTTCCGGCTTCCAGTCCAGCCCCCTGCCACCCACCCACCCCCACCCACCCCTGAGCCATTTGTCCATTGCAGCCACAACATACAAAATCCTATCTTAGAATCCACCACCTAAAATCTTTCAGCAGTTCTTCATTGTTTTTTAAAAAAACCCAAGCCCCTGCCCTAGGTGCCCCGCATCTCCTGTCTCCTAATTCTCCAGGTCATCCAGTGCCATTTCCCTACTGGCTTTCTAGGCTACTGCCAAGATTCTAGAAGTATTCTAAGTGGTTTATTGAAAAAGCTGGACTTAGTACGGAAGTATAAAACATTTCATTATGAAACTTACTTTGTGGACACATTTTCTTTTATGGGTAAAATTATGGATATATCCCATAGCTTTTCTGGTTTCTATATCTGTCATCCTAATAACCTCATTTCAGAAAACTTTGAATCTCATTAATAGTTATATTGAAATCCCACATTTATTTAAATTCTGAATTCCCCCTTTCCTAAGGTTGGACCCATTTCAGTCTGGGAAACCAGCAGCAGTTTCTGACCCCTCTGGGGGGGAGTCGGAAGAGAGAAAAATGGGGGAAAGGGCAGTGTGTCCCATGGTGGGCAGGGATGTAATCTGGTGATGGTGGGCACAAGTGGGAGGCCCTTCTGACCCCACCTCTAGGTGGAGCTCTTAGTGAAGTCCTCAGATGACACTGGGCAGTGCCCATCATGGGGCCCACATATGGCCCCTGGAAACCTTTCCCTTTGCCCGATCTCAGTGGAAGCACAGCTCAGCCCCAAGTGACCCTTCTCACTCTGCCCACAAACAGGGGCAGTTCTGCCATGGCCTCTCACCTTTCAGATGCCCACCTTCCTGGCCCCCCCTACTCTAAGTTCTCCCAAGGGCCTTTTGGAGCCCTTCTCACAGGCTTGGGTAAGGAGAAAATACCCTCATCCCTTCCTTCAGGGTGGAGTGGAGAGCATAGTTCCCCGGAAAGTCTCTTGGGCCTCTAATGCTGGTGGAACTGTCTTGGATTTCTTCCTTTACAAGTCTGCTTGGATGGTCTAGTTTAGCTAGAATCTCAGTTGACAAAGTGGGTTACTGGGCACCTGTTGTTTATCGTCTGGCCTTCGGAACCCTGGATGAAACTCTGACAATGAAAAGGGTTACATTAAACATCAGGATATGATCATTGACATTTTATTTACAAACTCTTTAGAACTCATAACTAATAAAAATACAGTCGGTCTGTTAAAAATGAAAATGAAAAAAAAATAAGAATGAAAAGTAATCATTCTAAAATTTGCATTATAACTAAAAAAAAAGTTTAGTCTGACCTTGATTTCCATCAGTTTGCATTAATGGGACTTGAGGTAATTTAAAGTGGCATAAATTTAAATTCTTGATAAAAGTAAAATTTTTCTATTTTGAGAGATTTCAAATATACCCCAAAATACAGGAATAACATAATGAGCTCTCAAGTATCCTTCATCTAGCATCAGCAATCAACTTTGACCCATCTTATTTCATTTATATCACCCCACACCTTTTTTTGCTAGAATATTTTAAAACAAACCACAGACATTGTATTACTTTACTATAAATACCAAAGTAGCTATCTCTGAGAGTTAAGGGCATTTAAAAATATATGCCCTTAATGGTATTATTACGTCTAATAAAATTACCAATAATATTAACTGAAACCCATTCTATATTCACATTTCCCTGAATGTCTCCAAAGTGTCTTTTTACAGCTGGTTTGTTCAAATCAGGATCCAAACAAGGTTCACAAACTGCCTTTGGTTGCTCTTGTAAGTCTATTTTAATCACCTCTTTTACTTTACGTGCTTTTTTTTCTTTCTTTTTTTTTTAAAAAGATTTTACTGGGGAATTGGGGGAGAGGAACAGTGTTGGGGAATCGGGGAAGGGGAACAGCCAAGTTGTTGTCCTTCAGTCTTAGTTGTGGAGGGTGCAACTAGCTCAACTCCAAGTCCAGTCGCTATTTGACTGCCCATTGGCAGCTCACGGCTGCTCAACTCAAAGTGCCGTGTTCAATCTTAGTTGGTGGTGCAGGTGGCGGAGGCGCAGCCCACTATCCCATACGGGTGTTGAACTGACAACCTTGTTGCTAAGAGCATACGTTCTCACCACCTCAGCGGCAGTTCAGCTCGGGTTCAGCGTCACTGGCCCATATGGGAATTGAACTGGTCACCCTGTTGCTCAGAGCTTGAGTTCGTGCTCTTAACCGACTGAGCCACTCAGCTGGCCCTTATGTGCTTTTTTTATTCATGACATTTCTTTATTGAAGAAACAGGTCATTTGCCTGTGTAATTTCCCCCATGTTGGATTTGACTGACTGATTTCTCTTGTGTTATTTACCTTGTTCCTCTACCTTTCTATTTCCTGTCGGTGGGTAGGTAGTTCCAGAGGCTTGATTGGATTCAGCTTCACAGGCAAGAATAAATCATTGTGGTGCCATGTACTTCCTGTATTTCACGGTCAAAGATTGGTCCTTTCATATGCTGTCAGCCTGATCCCTCCATCAACCTTTCTTTAGTAGCTATTGATGATTGTGGCCTGGATCCATTATTTAATTAGTAGCTACCATGCTTTCTGGTTATATTAACTGGACTTCTATAAAAAAGAACTTTACTTCATCAATTATTTGGTTATCTTGAAGTACAGGGTGAATTAGGAAGGCAGGATAAATGCTTGACTCTTTTCCTTCATTTACCAATTTTCAGGAAAATATGTTGTTATTACAGCAATCTCCAAAGACAAACAATGAGGGGTGGGTTTTTTGTTTGTTTTGTTTTGTTTTTGGAGGGGGGCTGATTAGTGTCATTATGAATGCTTGGATTTTTATACATTTTTTAAGCCATTGTTCTCTTTTTGGCTCATCAAGTTGGTTTCTGTATCTGATAAGATCCCAGACCTTAGTTTTCTTAATTCCTGATACAAAAGATGTCCCTGGAACAAACATCTTGTACATTTTCTGCCACGGACCTGGACTCAACCATTTCTCCAAATAGCTCTGTTTTTGTTTGTTTGTTTTTGTTTGTTTTCTGTGGGCATAGTATTTAGAAACCAAGACCTGGTCAATAGTTGAGCTCAGTTATGGGGGTGCCACTGCTGTTTCAGTAGACAGAGGAGGAAAGAAACATTTGGTTAAATCATGACTTTGCATTGATATTCAAATTAGGACATTTAGTATCCGGGCACTAGGGATGCCCATTGATTGCTATTAGGTGTCACTGTTTCTTGGCTTTTTCAGTAGACAGTTGCTGCTTACTAAATAATAGTACTTATTAGTGGGTTACAGGATTTTAATTTATTTAACTTTTCTGGAATGTTTGCTCATGCCTTTTATTTTATGCTAAAAATCTTTGTTCCTAAGATTTGCTCTATCTATCTGTCTGTTATCTATCTTATCTTATCTATCTATCTATCTATCTATCTATCTATCTATCTATCTATCTATCTATCTATCTAATCTACTTTTTGTCCTTGGATTACATCCCATTAGGGGTGTGTAGTCAATGCTGTGTTTTAGTATTTCTCTGTGTGGATATTGCCACCAACTGGATATACAGTTAGATTCATTTGTTTCAGTTGGACTAACCTTTTGAAATTTAAAAAATTTCTCTGTCCTTTGTTAGTTTTATAATAATAATATTTCCAGGGAATACATTTAAATAAATACCTTGAATAAATGCATCCAGGAGAGAAGGGCCTCCCTCCTTTGCACCATGCTTTTCTCCTGCCCCTAAAATATGGGTAGGGCATGTGCAAACTCACCTTTATATCTACTAGGCACCCTGCCCGGGTCTTTGCAGATACCATCTCCAGTAACCATCTCTACTGCCAAATGAGGGAGATATTTTTATTACTATTTTGCAGATGAAGACATTCATTCTCAAAGAGGACAAGTAACTACCCAAGTCACACTATTAGTGAGTGGAAAGTCCAGAATTCAATTTTAAGTGTGTCTTGCCTAAAACCTTATCTCCTTGTGTAACATTTAAGTCAAGAGCTTTGTCCTTCTCCAGTTCAGGAGAGATTCAGCATGTTTATTTTTTTACTGCTTAATACTACCTTCATCATGTTCTTAGCAGCTCTCTTGGTAATGGCCCAAACTGGAAAGGACTCATCAGCTGTAGAATGAGAATGAAAGAATTACTGCTAATGTGACGACTTGGGTGAATCTCAGAAATAGAAGGTTGAGTGGGAAAAAAAATCGGATGTAAAAGTGTATATGTTGTATGTTACTATTTATATGAAGTTCAAATGCAGACAAAATATATCTATTGTCTACTAGAAGTTGAGGGTTGGGGTCAGTGAATGGAAGGAGGCAACAGTACTGGGTGCTGGCTCTTCTATTTCTTTACTTGGATGCTCTTTCCAGGGGAGTGTTTGCTTTGTAAAACATCAACATTAGGTGACTATTATTATCCTTATCATCCTTATTTAATGGAAAAGGAAACTGAGGCTTAAAGAGGTTGAATAATTTGCCCAAGGTTGCATAAAAATGACTGAACCAGGATTCTAACTGGGTTTTTCTCCAAGTCTAGAACCTTTGCTTACCCACTGCATATGCATCAGAATAGGAGAGATGGAGGAGGTGCCAAGATCCAAGAGGGCACCACATGGGATGTGAGGCTGGCAGGGACAGGTGGGGTACCCAAACCAGGGGCAAGCTGGGAACAGTGTGTTTCTGAGGCACCTGAGAACATTCTAGAATGAGAGAGTCTGGTTTTGACTCTGGGAGTGAGGCATGGGATCCATAAAGAACATTGGGGATAAGGGAAAACCCATGGTGTCCATCTGAGTGGAAATTCTTTACGTATCATTATCAGGCAGCATCCCACCTTTCCACCGCCAAGACACTGTCATCAGAGTGGGAAGGATATCTGACCCCAAAGTGTTCCTAATGGACTAACACATGAAATCTCAAAAAGTAACCAGAATGAGTAATTCTAATCCATTCTAACACATGTAGACACATGAGTACCCATGGACACTGTATCACACTTTGGGGATGGCTGGAGAGGTATGGCAAAATGACATAATAATTATCAGGGTTAAAGGTGAAGATTCACTGTGGTACTATTTATGGCAGCTTTGTAGAAAAATTTTAAAACTCAAAGTATCTTTTTTTTTCTCAGCCTGTGAACAAGGCATAAGCTTTTTATTTCCTTCCCAGTACAAACCATCTATGGCTTTGATTTATTAACAGAAAGAGGTTATATCACTTGTTCTGCCCTTTGAGAATAGAGATGCAGCTATTACAGGAGAACCACTCTTTTTCACTTAAGATGCAGGCTTGTCAAGCTTAGACTGAGATCATAACAAAATTCTGTGAACAGCAGCCCTTTCTGTATGCACATGAGGAAAGAGGGTTTTTGGATTAGCAGTCACAACAAGCCTCACCCCCCGCTCTTGGGCTTTCATGGATCATCTCTCATTCTTCAATGGCCCTCAAAGACTGGATGGCGTATTTGAGCCGAGAATCTTAAGTGTTTTCTGTCGCCATCACCAGTGGGCTCTCATCTCTTACCAGAAGACCACTCTGAAAACTTTACCTTTCATTCTCCACATGTTAGGTCTTAATGTTTTATTGTAATGGTTTATAAGGGTTTATCATAGTAACTTATTAACTAAATGAAGGCATTTTTTTTAAAGGAGAAAGTTACAGTATTTTAGTATGTATGCTGTATTTACACGTTGGATCTTACTTTCCAAATAAAAATTGCTGGCACTGAACTCACTTAAGTAGATTGTGCTCAAAGGAAAAGAAATAATTGCTTGCTTTATCCTAATACTCTTGTGGCATTACAGAAACATTTAAAATCACTCTTTTATCAATATAAGCACAGATCCTGTGGCAACAAAGAGCACACCCTAGTGGCCAATCCAAATAATTATCATTACATTACCAACTATAAAGGTTTAAGTGTAAAAACAGCACAAAAATCCATTGTGTATTTGTATCTCTGTGAGAAGATTCTACAAATTTCTGCCATCCAATTTCTTTATATTATTTTAAAGGTTTTTGCTGGAAAACCAAACAGAGAATCAGAAAATTACACAAAAATGAATGGGTAATTTAATGAATTATTATAAGGCATGTTTAATGTTTAATTTAATCTTTATATTAAATTAATATTCAATATTAAGTTATTAAATTTACATTTAATTTAATATTGACATAGTATTCCATTAATATTTAATTATAAAGCACTTATTAGTGAATCATTATAACACCCTTGTAACTACCAGCCAGGTCAAGAAGTGGAATTTTTTTTTTTTTTTTTTTTTTTTTTTTAAAGATTTTATTGGGGTATTGGGGGAGGAGAACAGCGTTGGGGAATTGGAGGAGGGGAACAGCATTGGGGAACCGGGAAAGGGGTACAGACAAGTTGCTGTCTTCTTGTTCTTCAGTCTAGTTGCGGAGGATGTTGCTTCACTGTTGGTATCGTCATTGCGCTCTTCCCGGATGAGGCAGATCGGTCGCTGGCCTCTGGATGTCGCTCACCGCGGCTATTGGCAGCTCGCGCTTGACTGCCAGCCGCTCACGCTGGCTGCTGGCCACTCAATGTAGCTTATGGCAGCCCACTGCAGCAGGAGCTGCAGCCTACACCGTCACCCGGGCTCACACAGCCCAGCCCCAGATGGAACTGTTAGCTGTAGAGGGCTGTGTCACTGGCCCTCATATGTGGGATCCGAACCGGGGCCACTGGCATCCCAAAACCAGCTCTTAACCAGTGCGCCACTCGGCCAGCCCAAGAAGTGGAATTTTACCAGCCATTAAGAACCATCCCAATCATAGCTTTCCCCCAATTAACCAGTACAATAATTTCTTGCTTGTATTTCTTTATGGTTCTTTCACCCAAATAAATACCCTGGGACTCTATAGCTGACCATTTTAAATGTTTGATATGATTTAAAGTCTCTAAATCTTCAAGTTTCCCCCTTGATCCCTTTCTCACCCTCACAATTTATCTGTTGGAAAACCTGAGTCCTTTAACTTGTGAAATTTCCTATCATCTGGATATCGTTGTCAATGTACCCTTGGTGTAGTTCAAAGTGTTCTGGATTTCTTACCATTTCACAACGGGATCAAATTGAGGCATGGTGAGACTTAAACTCAATCCCTTTGGCCAGATCACTGAGTCCTCGGTGGTGATTGATCTTGAATCAGGGGCACAAATGTCCAGTTAACTCTCTTTTGTTATGTTAGTGACCATTGAATGCTTAACGCCTAAATCCATCAATTCATTGGGAATTGCAAAGTAGTAGCACTCTAATTCTATCACTTCTTTTTCATGTATTAGTTGTAATACTTTCATAAAGAGATACCTCCCTTAATCTACCGTTTGGTTTCCCAGTGGTACAACTGATGTAGGAAAAGCAAGAAAAATGCATGATTCTTTCCCATTATGTACCAGTTTTTCAAGTTTGTTCCTTAACATCTTCCAAATGTGATCATTTAAGTTTTTAAAAAATATATAATTATGAATGCTTGGATTTAAACAATTTCAATCCCGGGCCGGCCAAGTGTCGTAGTGGTTAAGTGCTGTCTTGGGAAGCCAGCAGCCCCGGTTCGGGTCCCACATATGAAGGTCAGTGACACTGCCCTCAAAAAAAAAACACACACACACACACAAAAAACAATTTCAATCCCTTGAACTTATTGAAGCAGAAATTGCCCCATCTTTGGCAAGTGGATGTGCCTTGCAGTTGACTCCGACATCCTTTTTACAGGACCCAGTGGTCTTCCATAGCTTCGTTGTGATCTGATATGACAAGATGATATGACGAGGGTCAGTGTGTACATTTCCTGCCCCAAACCAAGAATCAGTAATTTCTTCAAGAAGCCTTGAAGAAGGATTTTAGTGGGAAATGGCATTTCAAAATAATAATTGGTGCTCATTGCTACTAGGGTAGTCATTGTTTTGTTCCTAGGCCTTTTCAGTGAAGATAATACTATAATATAATATAATATAATATAATATAATATAATATAATATAAACCCCATGAGTCTATCTATAGTGGTACTTCAAATTCAAATTTAGGACTACAAGGTTTTTATTTAACTTCTATCTTAGATTTGTATACCCATTTTTCCACATAGAAAATATTACTATCAAAAACAAAATGGGGCCGGCTGAGTGGCACGTTGGTTAGGAGCTGACTTGGGACACCAGCTCTGAGCAGCAGGCCCCTAGTTCAGATCCCACATATGAGGGCCAGTGACACTGCCCTCTACAGCTAAGATGGGGAACAACAGCTCCACCTGGAGCTGGGCTGCCATGAGTCGCAGATGATGGTGTAGGCTGCAGCGCCTGCTGCAGTGGGCTGCCATAAGCTACAGTGAGTGGCCGGCAGCTGGTGTGAGCTGCCAAAAGCCACTGTGAGCGGCTGTCCAGAGGCCGGCGACTGATCTGCATCACCCGGGAAGAGCGCAATGATGATACCAACATGGGCCAGTGAAGCGACGTCCTCCGCAACTAGACTGAAGAACAAAAGGACAGCAACTTGTCTGTTCCCCTTCCCTGATTCCCCAACGCTGTTCCCCTCCCCAAGTTCCCCAATAAAATCTTTTTTAAAAAAACAACTAAACAAACAAACAAAAACCCAAAATGGATAATAGAATTAGAATGTTCTATATTTACTCATTTGCTCTATCCTATATTACTCATAACAGTCTCAAAGCAACAATACTAATACTACCACTGCCAATATGATTACTAAAAACAGTTTTTAAAAAAAACCTTTTTTTGGTATGTTCCCTCACCCTATTCTTGCCCCCTTTAAAAAAACTGCTATACTATGTCAACATTGTCTGAGCACATGACCATTACAAATAATATTCACTCTTTTCTAACTCTCATTTGAACTTCATTTGACAAGTAACCATTCATTTAGTGGTTACCACCAGTCTCTCTCAATGTCTTTCTAGCAAAAGCTTGATTCCCACCAGGCTCACTTTCCCTGTAAAAAGAAGAGGACACCTATTTAATAAAGCCCAACTTGTAAACTCGGTGAACTCACTTTCACTTACCTGTGTGTTGGAGAATTTCTCATGTATAACCTACCATCCAATCTTTGTATTTGACGGCGGTGGTGATGAGGACCGTAGGAGAGAAAGAGAAGGCTGAACCTTTTTCCTTCTGTTACCCTAAACCAGGATTTCTCAACCTCAACACTGTCAGCATTTTGGGCCGATAATTCTTTGTTGTGGGGGGGGGCTGTCCTGTGCCTTGTAGGATGTTTAGCAACATCCCTGGCCTCTACACACTAAATGCCAGTCATGCCACCCCCCTCTCCATCCCCACTGAGTTGTGACAATTAAAAATGTCTCTAGACATTGCCAAATGCACCCTGGTAGCCCCTGAGTGACATGAACTAAGGCTGCCTCATCTATAAGCAATGTTAAAATTCCTTGAAAGGAAAATCTGTGGCTGAAAGCTAACTTTGTACTAATTACCTCTATTATAATAATAGCTAACATTTGTATAGCATAATAGTCATGCAATTTACAAAACAATTTTCGTTTATACTGTTTAGTAAACTCCGTAGGGGTTATCAAATCTTCCTATTTTATAGACGAGAAAGCAAAGTGGCTGAGTATTTTGTACTAGGGTGAGAACAGGAAGCCGCAGAATAAATGGCACGTTCTCGATTAAGCTCTCATCTGCGTTGACTATGTTATGGATCATTTCTACCTTTGATGCACAAGAAGGAATACACACATGCACGCATGTTCACACATTCACCTCTTCTTTTTGTCTCTAACTCTATGGAATGGTCCTTAAAATTTCCATTTTATTTAATTTTCTTCAGGAATCCACCATTATAGGAGGCTCGCGATGTTATTGCATATTTCACCACCAGGTGTCGCCATAGTATACTCACACTTGTTTTCTTCCATTGGTGAATTCCTAATTTATGAAATTCTCCAAGGATTGCTATTTCAGCTAATTGTACTTAAGTGTATCATGCAACTCAAAAAAGCCCAAAATGCATAATGAGGATTAAAAAGGTGATTCGCAACCACCACACAGAGGTTTGGGGCCTGTTCTGCATCTCTGCCCCTCCTACCAGTTTCCACATGGCTGCTTCTTCACATTTTTAATTATAGGATTTCTGTTCGGCTAGACTTCAGATGGTACTCCTGGTTTATTGTTCTATAATTTAGTTGTAATTTTAATGTGTTCACGGAAGGACGCAGGCCCAGTGTTTACTCCACCATCTTGGATCCAGAGATGGAGGTCAGTTTTAAGCAAGTCTATTATGTTTGAATGAAAGTGTAAACATTTAAATATCTCAAAGCACTGCCCTTGATTCACAAAATAAATAAAAAGACAAAGTAATATTTAAAGAAATAAAAAAGCTAAGTATAAGCACTTTGTCTTGATTTTTATCAATTATTGGCTCACTTGAGATGTTGTTTCCTGAGTCTGAAGCCTTTTAGTGCCTCTCAAACTTTAGTGTGCACATGAATCACCAAGGATGTTTGAATATGCAGATTTAATAGGTTGGTTTGGATTTAATAGGTCTCGCCCAGGACCTGAGATGTTTCTGGTTCACCCTGTACGCTTTGAAGAGGAAGAATCTGGGTCCTTGTCGCTGCTGACAGTCATTCAACACTCACAGGTGTGGCCTCACCAGACGTTTTGTTTTTTAATAACTTGAATGAGATTTAAGTTGTAAGTCACCCACTTACATCAAGTGTACAACTCAGTGGCATTACTGTATTCAAAGACTGGTGCAACTATCGCCATATTCAGTTTTAGAATATTTTCATCATCCCAGAGAACTTTCCATATAAATTAGCAGTCACTTTCCTCCTCCACCTCCTATACCTGGCAGTCCAGCCTTCGCACAGGACCAAGCGCCTTTCCTTTGAACGTTTAATACATATTTGAACAGTTTTGAAACTTTACAGTAGGGGAATGTGGGTGTAATCCCACTGTTAACCACAGGAAAAATGGAGGGCGATATAAGTAAGTCTTAATAATGCCCATGAACACACATAGATGCATGTGTGTGTACCCCCCCACACACACACACACAGAATTGGATTTGCTGTCTGACAATGGGCAGAAACCCTCAATACCGGGAATGGGGAGGGGTAGGAAGATTATCTTTTCCCATTTCGCTTCTGCGTTGGTCTCACTGTGGTGATGCATGCAGGGGGCAGGCCCAGGCCAGGATGACTGACTCCCTAGGGAATTGACTAACAGCCTGGAAGCCCACATTTCCGGGCCACCTGAGGGCAGGCAGGCGGGCAGCCAGGCTCAGCGCCGCGTTGCTGATATGAAGAAAACTAAGAGCAGAACAAGTGGTTGCTTTCCCTTCGCTCTTTGGGAATCTGCCTGCCAGCAGAATGATGAGAAATGAACCACAGGTGGTGACTTAGGGCGCTGAGGGTTGTTGGGTGAGCAGTGGGCTTCTCTGTACCGTCGTCCCCCCTTGTCTGTGATTTCACTTTCTATGCTTTTGCTCAGTTTGAAAATGTTAAATGGAAAATTTTTTAGAAATAAACAATTCATAAGTTTTAGATTGTGTGCTGTTCTGAGCAGCAGATGAAATCTCGAGAGTTCCACCCTGTCCTGCCCAGCACGTGAACGGCCCCTCACCCAGCGTCTCCATGCTGCAGACGCGCCCGGCCCATTAGTCACTTAGGAGCCATCTTGGTGATCAGATCGATTGTCTAGGTATCACAGTGCTTGTGTTGAAGCCACCTTTATTTGACTTAATAATGGCCACCAAAGCACAAAGATAGTGATGCTGGAAATTCAGATATGCCAGAGAGAACCCATAAAGTGCTTTCTCTAAGTGAGTATAGTACAATAAGTCTATGTGTGTGTGTGTGTGTGTGTGTGTGTGTGTGTGACAGAGAGACCACATTCACATAACTTTTATTACAGTACATTATTATAATTGTTCTATTTTATTATTAGTTATCATTGTTAACTTCTTACTGTGCACAATGTATACATTTAACTATCACAGAAAACATAGTATGTACAGAACTCAGTACTATGTGTGGTTTCAGGCATCCACTGGGGGTCTTGGAACATACCCCCCACGGATAAGGGGGGACTACTGTATTCAGCTCTCTTGCCAAATCAAATTCAGATGGATATCTCTGAAGTGCGAACACAGCACAGAGCGGTCATTGTTAAACACCCATCACCCATACTACGCTAGATTCTTCTTTATAAGATTAGTGGTGTTCAGTTATGAGGAAGGAACGAACAGAGTCAGCTGATACGTTTGTTCTCCTGGTCAGTCTTTGCAGGTAAAGTGATCAAGTTGCAATCTATAGTTTGATAGGGTGATAAGCTTTTTATCCAAGCTGTACATATAATGATGGTACCAGCACTTAGGAAGAACTTCACTGTTCAGAAAGACAGACTTTCACTTCCATCATCACCTCGCTTACTCCTCAGGCCCAGAGAGGGGGCCTGTCTCACTGCTGCTAACTAAGGAGGCACCTGCTTCACTAGCCCCTCCCCCTCGAAGGCCAGGCCCTCCATAGCTCCTTGTCTCTCTGTACAGGACCTTTCTGTTTTCTATTCAAGTCCAGGAGTAAAACCACATAGGGTTGTACAAATTAAGTCATGCCCTTAAAGTCAGTGCTGTATAGAACTTTGTGCAGTGATGGAAATAGTCTCTATCTGCACAATTTAACACAGTTGCCTCTGGCCACAGGCTACTGAACACTTAAAATGTGGCTAGTCCTACTGAGGAGCTGAATTGCTAATTCGAATTAATATAATTTAAATTGAGAGAGCCACATGTGGCTATTCCCTACAGTATCAGACTGTGCAGCTCTGTGTAGAAAGCAGACACATGAAACCTCTGCTTCTGGGGCACCGCTGTAATAATAATAATAATAAAAAAAGGGTCATCTTAAAAGGTTTGAAACACTAATGAAGAGAAGGAGGGTCAATTACTGTTAAAAATTTTAACCACCAGCAAAGGTCTCATTGCACAGAAAAAAGTTGGAATGTTTAAAAGACAAACCCGAGGGTTGTTTTTTTTTTCCTAAAAATAGGATCTCATTAAACAAAATCTTAACAGCAAAATAAATGGGTTTTGGCGATTGTGGAAATAATATATTAAGAGGAATTATAATTAAATGGCATGAGTTTGGATTAACCTCATAGTCTCTTTCTTGCTCATGGAACCCTCCTTCATTTGTCAGGAAAGGGTAGAACTCTGCTCCAATAACCAGGAAATAAATGTATTAGTTTGGCCATACCAGTGGTTCCCAGCCCTGGCGGTTATGTTAGAATCACCTGGGTGTTGTTTAGTACAACACTGGTACCTGTGCCTCATCTCCAGAAATTCTGATTTAATTTGAAATGGCCCAGGCTGGGACCAGACCAAACCTCAGTGAGTCTACTCACCAAGTGATTCCAAGATGCAGCCGGGACTGAGAACCACTAGCCCACAAGGTGAAACTGAAAATCGGGTCACCCTATAAGATCTGCTAATGCTATGAGTTCAAGTGAGACACAGAATCTCAAATTAATTTAAATAAAAATTCAAGAGAGTCTTGAGTTTTATTTTACCTCCTTGCATGTGGGAGTTAAGGGACAATAATCCTCTTCTTGCTTGAAATGAAACACATGTGTTTAGAAAATGAAGATACTAATTTTAATGGAATTACTACTACTACAAGGAACAAATTATTAAGTGACCTAATCAGTATTGTAGACATTTTAAAGCTTCAAGGTTTTTTTTTCAAAACAATCTCTGAAATCCCAGGATTTTACCAGATCTCTTGCTGGCAGTAATATTTGCAAAGGTGTTTTATGATGCAGAAAAGCACCTGCTTTTCTCGGGAAAAGAGAGCATGCTTTTTCCCCATCTCATCTTGATTAGATATCTTTTACCAGCCCTTAGAAAAGCCTGCAATTTTCAAGGCTAAATGCTTGAATTTTATAAGCACTGAGAGAAGGGGGGGAAAAAAAGCAAACTGTGAAGAGGAACACTTATAACATGAATAAAACAAAAGGACAGAGAGGCATATTAACAAATGGAGTAGGGAGCTTGCAGTGTTTTGCAATGGCAGTGCAGACCTGTTAGCTTACACAGGCTTGCTCAGCTGTCCTGTTTCGCTGTGGAGCTGACACCATCTCTGAGGAAGCACCATGTTTGTGGCTCTTTTCCAGCCTCAGACTTCTCATCCAGAAAGGTCCCGGAAGTCTGTTACTAAATGAACCAGGATATACTAGTCTCTAAGGATCTGTATTGATGAGATGTCACAGCTTCTCTAGATAAGCCTGCCCCCGTGGTTACTTCTTAAAACTGGACGCATCTTCTATAGGTTGAACTTGACCCTTTCCTATTGTAGCTGTGATGACAGAGATCTACCCCTTTGCATCCTTTTGAGAACAGACAAGCCCTTTTTTTAAATCACCAGTGAAATTCTTTCCATGCCAAGCACATGTAACCCCTGTAACTTTTCTCACTACTAATAAAAATGATTTCCATCAGGGCCGGCCGAATGGCTCAGTTGGTTAAGAGCTCGCTCAAGAGTGCGAGCTGAGCTCTGAGCAACGGCGGTTCGATGCCAGCCCGAGCTGAGTTGCTGTTGAGCTGCCAACAGGTGGCAGGATGGCTCAGCTAAAAAAACAAAAAAAAATATTTCCATCCTCCAAGTACCTACTTTGTATCAGGTACCTTTGTAAGTACTTTACGCAAACTTTCATTGAATCCTTCAATAGTCCTATGAAATTCCCATTTTACTGATTAGAAAACTAAGGTTTAGAGAGGTCAAGTGTTTTTTACAAGATCAAACTACTAATTGTGAGAGGCTGAAACCAGCCAGGCCCTCCTAGTCCATAGACCAGGCTCTTCACTGCTTTACTGGGCCTCCAGCAGTTTTGATGACAAAAAACGGGTTCTTGGTGTCGTCACAGGAAGGAATTCAAGGACGCACAGAATAAGCCAAGCAAGTGGTGGATTTATTAAAGAAAGACAGTACACTCTTAAGAAGGTGAAAGTGGGCAGGCCCGGAGAAAAGCAGCTGCCCCAAAGAACAAAGAACCTTAGAAATTTATTACTTCTAAAATGAAGGCATGAAATATTCAAGGTTTAGGGGCATTCCTAGACGGGTCCTCACTGACCACTCTTTCCCTTTTTTAAAGATTTTATTGGGGGGCCGGCCAAGTGGCGTGGTGGTTAAGCGCTGGCTTGGGAAGCCAGCGGCCCCGGTTCGGGTCCCACATGTGAGGGCCAGTGACACTGCCCTCAAAAGAAAAAAAAAAAGATTTTATTGGGGAATTGGGGGAGGGGAACAGCGTTGGGGAACCGAGGAAGGGGAACAGACAAGTTGCTGTCCTTTTGCTCTTCAGTCTAGTTGTGGAGAATGTCACATCACTGGCACATGTTGGTATTATCATTGCGTTCTTCCAGGCTGAGGCAGTCACTTGCCGGCCATTAGACGGCAGCTCACGGCAGCTCACAAAAGTGCACACCAGCTGCTGGCCAGCCTCACTGCAGCCTACATCATTGCCAGCGACTCACGGCAGCCCAGCTCCGGGTCGAGCTGTTGTTCACCATCTTAGCTGTAGAGGGCGCAGCGTTACTGGCCCTCATGTGGGATCCGAACCAAGCCAACTCCTAAGGCAACTCCTAACCAACGCGCCACTCAGCCATCCCCCCAAGGCATTTTAGAAGGGAAATAGACAATTAGCAAGGGAAGCAAAGCACACAGTGTGTTAGGTGGTGATACGTGCCACAGAGGGGGGACACCTGGCCTGTGGTCCAGGAGGGCCGTGTGAGCGGGGGGCCATAAGGGATGAAGGTGGAGAGGTGAAGGGAGAGGTCTGGGGGGGACCGTAGGTCCATGCTAAGGCTTATGGCTTTTCTCTACATGACATGGAAACACACTGGAGGCTTTTGAGCAGTGGGATGATGGAATTTAACCAGATCATCGTGGACGATGTATTGAGAAGAGACTATAGAGAGCAAAATGGAAGCAGGGAGACCTGTTAAGAGGCTATTACATTAATCCAGGTGAGGGATGATAGTGATTTCAACAAGGATGGTGGCAGTGGGAGAGATGAAGAAAAGTGCTCGGATTTTGGATATGCTCTGAAGGTACAGCCAAGGAGATTTGCTAACAAATTAGATGTGTGGGAGGAAACAAAGAGAACAAGAATTATAGCAATGTCTTTGGTCTGAGCAATTAGAAGAATGAACTTGCCTTACATTGAAAGAGGGAACTCTCAGGAGAGTTGGTAAGTGGAGAATTGGGAACTCAGATTGGGGCCTCTTAAGATGCCTGTTAAACATCCAAGGCAGCATCAAGTAGCAGTTGGATACGTGGGTATGGAGCTCAAGGGAAAGGTTCTTGCTGAAGATAAAAATTTGAGAATCCTCATCAGGCATGTAATATTTAAAGCCATAAGATGGGATGAGATTTCCTCGGAATTCATTATAGATACAAGAGACAAAAGGTCCTAAGATTGAGCCCTGGAGCATGCCGATATTGAGAAATCATGGGTGTGAAAAAGAACTAACAAAAGGACTTGAGATAAGTGTCTACAAGGTAGGAAGAGAGCCAGGAGAGTGTGGTGTGCTGGACACTGAGAGAGAGAAGAGATTCAAGAAGACAACATCAGGTGTGAAAAGTGTCGCCGATGGGTCGAGCAAGAAGAAGGCTGATAGATGATGGGGAATTTCACTGGTGACATGGAGGGCTGTTTAGTGGTTGCTGGGGGAGAAAGCCTGGCTGCAGTGGATTCAAGAAAGGAGGGGAGAAATGGGGGTGGCAGAAGGACAGTATACTGAATTCTTTCAAGGAGTTTGGTTGTAAAGGAAGAAAGAAAAATGGGTGGTAGCTGGAGGGGGCAGTGAAGAGACTTTTCAAGATGGGAGAAATATAGTATGTTTATGTGCTGATGGGAATAATTCAGCAGAGAATGAAGATGTGATGGTGCAGGAGAGAAAAGACAGACATGCTGGAATCATGTCCTTGAGTAGGTGAGAGGGTGGAGTCCCATCCCATGAAGGGTGGGGCTTGGCCAGGGCAGGGCTGCTTACCCCTGGTGATGGCAGTGGTTTGAAGTGGTGGTGTGAGTGTTTTTTTGATGGCTTTGATTTTCTTGGCGAAGTAGGAAGCAAGGTTGCTGAGAGGGAGGATGGGGAGGAGGTGCTGAAGTTTTGGAGAGAGAAGAAAGGGTATGAAATCATCATCTGGGTGGGTGGGAGAGAGAATAGACTCTATCAATATAATATGTTTGTGGGGCATCACTCGGGCTCCACTTGACCTAGCTATCATGCATTTAAAGGGTAATTGACTAGAGTGTGATTGTGGTTTTCTCCAGTGATTGGGCCAGCGTACAGGGCCAGAGTAGGTGGACAGTGAGATATAATTAGGGTTATGGTTTTATCAGAAAGCCTCCAATTGAGAGAGAGGCAAGGGAGTAGAGAGCACAAGTGAATGATTGTAATGGTTAGTTTCAGAAGTAGGAGAGAGGAGATGAGGTGAGAAGTGGGTGGGGCAGTGAGAAGGTGGTCAAATCTCTAGACAGTAGGATTGTAGGGCTCAGTGGGGTCATAGGATTATTAGAATTGGGGTACACAGGAAGTTCGCTGGACAGAAGAGATGGCCAGAGAGTGAGCAATGGAGGAGCTGCAGGTATTGGTAGCATGGCTCTGGGTGTGGGTGACTGAGACAGGAGGAGAGGAGATGGGGCCCGGAAGTCAAGGCTGCTCAGGCCCAGCTGACCAGCGTGCTCCTGTGGGCCAGTCAGAACCCTTTATCCTCACAGAGAGTCTCTAGTATGCACCATGCTCTCCGTGTAAGGGGCCAGCAGCTTTGTTTGGGGAAGGGGCCCCAAAGGTGACCATTAGGGAAGGAAGAAGGCAAGGTGAGGAGAAGAGAGCAGAACAAAGAGTCTGCTTTTGCGCTGAGTGTTGTACATATGATTCTGACTGCATAACTTTCTTCCCCACTATAGACTCATAGGCAATAGATGAATGATCCTACCAAATGGCCGATCGACTCAAGGAGATATTTTTTTGCCTGAGTGCGTAGCCTTGAAGCCACAGCTGGGCTTGAAGCTGGGTCCGCTGACACACACTGGCTGGGAAGCTGAGTTGCATTTTATTTGGCCTCACAGGAGTGGATTTTGCACTAGTAACTTGCTGCTGGGGTCAGACAGGAAATATCCTGTTCTAGGAGGGCAAGTGGGGTGGGGCAGGCAGGTGTGTGCGTGTGCGTGTGTGTGTGTGTGTGCAGGTGTGTTTTGAAGGGACAGTATGGATGGGTAGAACCCCTCCCCACTCCGCCTGTGGAGAATGGCTGAGGGGAGCTTCCTGCCTCCACTGGAATCCTCACTTTGCATGTGTGTCCCCATAGCTGTCGCTCCCTGGGGAGCTTGGATCTGGTACCTCTCTGCCCGAGAGTGCTGTGCTGTCTCCTGCAGCCATCTCTGTTTCCTTGCTCTTTGCCATGAAAGAAGTTCTCCGTCTGTCGACCGCTCCCATTGGCATGTCCCCATCCATCCCTCCACCCTCCTGCCGTGGCAATCGTGGCAGTCGTGCAGGCTGGAGTCCATCAAGCTGATAAAGGATTTGATTTACTCCACCACGAGGTATAAAGAGGCACTGGGGCTCTGGGAATCACTTACACTCTCTCATGCCTGAGTTTCTGAATCTGTAGAAATGGGTAACAATTTATATTTTCCCATAAAGCTCCTAAGATGCTCCTAATGCGATCATTCTGAAAGTACTTTGTAAACTATACAAATTGCCAGTTAACTTTTGGTTATGTTTGTAGAAGTAACAGCAAATGAAGGCAAGACATGCGAGAGGGAGGGAGAATGAGTGAGTGAGAATTACACCCTGCATGGAAGAAAGCCCTAAGTGATGTAAATCTTAGAGGAGCCAGTCATCCTAGACCAGAGTCCCATAAAAAGTTAAAACCAGGAAGAAATAAAGAAAAGAAGTTCAAGTTCATTGCTGAAGAACCATGTTTTTCTTTTAGCCTCTGTGGGAGGGAAGGTTATTATTTTAGTGTGAGAACAGGAATATAATTCAGTTTTTCCCAATCAGAGCCTTTTGATGTGTTACCATGAGTCACAGGCTATGACTCACTGTTAAAATTCTCACTAGTATATTACTAATAGTTTATATTCGTTAAGAAGGAGATAAGATGAAGTAGAGGGGTTATGTAATTACTTTCTTTTCAGCTTATACCTTGGATTTACATAACCTGATAATTTCAGGAAGAGAAACTTTCTCTTTCCCCCCACCCCTTGCAAAGAAAACAATCTCATTATTTTCTTCAGTAATCACATTTTCAAAATGCTTATTAAAATCAACCTCAGTACTGCTATTGTCACACTTTGTAAACTACTATATAAGAAATTAATTTTTCCAAGTCTAGGAAGAAGGTTAAATTGATATGATCCCCCCCAAGATTTCTTCCCTGTCAATAATTATTTTAAATACATTTATTATGTATGTTTGAATTATATTTGTCACTTTGAATTGTTTATCAGGAATGAAAAATCCATCAGTTTATTAAAATTTAATTAAGCAGGGCCGGCCGAGTGGTGCGGTGGTTAAGTGCTGGCTTGGGATGCCAGCGGCCTCGGTTCAGGTCCCACATATGAGGGCCAGTGACACTGCCCTCAAAAAAAAAAAAAAATTTAATTAAATATACTGCTTCCCTACTCCCTCCCTACTTGTCATGAAAAGGATCAGTCAAATGTAATAAGAACATTAAGCAAGCCACACGAAAGCTATTTTAAAATAAATTTCATTTATTCCATTTTATCACAGACTTAAGCATACCTAATCACAAATACACTAATGTGGTAGATTCAAGTCCGGTTGAAGAAGTGAACCTTGTTAGATGCTATTTAAATGTGTGCTGTTGGATGTCAAGCTACAAACTTCCTGAAGAATAAAGGAGTTCAAGTTCTACTTTAGCTCAACGGCCTTGACTTCATCAGGCCAGGCCTTCACCGACTTCATAGGATGTTGAAATAGTGATGATGATGCATGTATATATTCTTTTTCTGAGTAAGCACAATGGCGTAGGCACTTTGCATATATGCATTTTAATCCATTTCACAGCACTGCAAGTTTGAGGAAACAGCCTCAAAGAGGTGAAATATGTGCCAAAGGTCAGTCAGCTGGCTGGGCTAGAGTCCTCGACCAGGACAACCTCTTTTCAGCATTGACATGACACCTGACTAAATCTTCTACAAATGAAAGGATACACTGACTGAAGAATTTTAGCAAGGCACTGGATTCAGGCCAAAGTGTTAATTTGGGGACTAAGTCATTTAGACTGGCTTTCTGCCTTCATTGGCCTAACCAGTCATTTTCCATTTCACTGAGTGTCTACAGATTTGAGTCTCTAAGAATATGCACTTGGAAGAATTCAGAGGAAAAAAATTATTTTGGACAATATGTCTTCAAAAACTTATCCAGGTTTCCCTTTGTACTGTGGCTCTCTCCCAGAGTCAGATGTGAATAAGGTTTAAATCAATTTCTTTCTGCTCAGAAATGTTAAAGCAACAATGTTCAGAAGGAGACTCAAGTCGTTTAGCACAACAACAAAAGTGGAAGGAAATGTGACTGTAAGGTTCTCGCATGATATCACCTCGAGGTAGTCAGCTTTGTCTAGATTTCCCAGCTGTGGCCCCTGCTGTGATTGGACTGGAACCCTGAGCTTTTGCAGTAGTGTGAGTGTGCCATGGCCAGGTTGTGCTGTTATCATTCCTGACCTTCCACGTAAGGCAAAAGAGGTGCCCCTCCCCAGCTGGACTATAACTTAAGGGAATCAAAACAGAAGCAGAGGGATCTATTCCCAGTCCAGGAATTTTGAGAGTCTGAGAGATACTAGCCAAGAAAATGTTTCCTAGGAGGAATTTATAGGAGTATTATCTTCTAGGACATTTCAACAGATGTTTCCAATAGACCCAGTGCCCATTCCCACCCTCCCCTCTTTAAAATATGTTGAACTGAAGCATAGCATACATTCAGAAAAGGATGTAAGTCCCAAGTATATAGCTCAATACATTTTCACATGTGAGATAACTGTGTAACCAACATCAAATCAGGAAGTAAGACATTTCCACTAACAAGAAGGCCTCCATGGCATCCACTTTCTTAGCTTTAGTTGTTACAGAACAGATTAGATTTGTCTGTTTTTATACTTTGTATAATTAGAAATGGGAAGACAAAGAAAAATGTCCCAAATGAAAGAGCAGAACAAAGCTCCATAAAAAGAACTAAACAAAATGGGGACAAGCAATCTACCAGATGCAGAATTCAAACCACTGTTTTTTAAGAATGTTCAGTAATCTCAGGGAGAACTTCAACAGAGAGATAGGAAACATGAAAGTGGAGATAAAAAAATATATTTAAAAAAAGTCAGAAATACAATAACTGATATAAAGAATATATTAGAGGGAATCAACAGTGAATTTGATTAAGCAGAGGTTTGAATCAGTAATTTGGAAGATAAGGCAGCAGAAAACACCCAATTAGAATAGCAAAATGAAAAAAGAATCTGAAAACAATGAGGATAATTTAAAAGGACAACACGAAGCATAACAATATTGCATCATGGGGATACAGAAAGGAGAAGAGAGATGGCAAGCAACTGAAAACCTATTTGAACAAATAATGATGGAAAAGTTCCCTAATTTGTCAAAGGAAATAGATATACAAGCCCAGGAAGGGCACAGAATCCCAAACAAGATGAACCCAAACAGCCCCACACCAAGACACATCATAATTAAAATGCCAAAGGTTAAAGACAAAAAGAGAATCTGAAAAGCAGCAAGAGCAAAGCAGTTAGTTACCTGTAAGGGAGCTACAATAAGACTGTCAGCTGATTTCTCATCAGAAACTTTGCAGGCCAAAAGGGATTGGCATGAAATATTCAAAATGATAAAAAGTAAGAGCCTCTAATTAAGATTACTCTACCCAGCAAAGCTGTCATTTAGAATCAAAGGACAGAAAAAAAACTTCTTGGGCAAGAAATACTAAAGGAGTTCATCATCACTGACCCAGTATTACAAGAAAGGTTAAAGGGACTTCGTTTTTTTTTTTTTTAGCTGAGCCATCTTGCCACCTGTTGGCAGCTCAGCTTCAACAGGGGCTGGGAATCGAACTGGTGGCCCTGTTGCTCAGAGCTGTCACTCTTGGGCAAGCTCTTAACCAACTGAGCCACTCAGCCAGCCCTAAAAGGGTCTTCTTTAAGAAGGAGAAGAAGAGGGCCGGCCGAGTGGCGCATTGGTTAAGCGCTAGTTTTGGGATGCCAGCGGCCCCGGTTCGGATCCCACATGAGGGCCAGTGACACTGCCCTCTACAGCTAACAACAGCTCCACCTGGAGCTGGGCTGTGCGAGCCCCGGTGATGGTGTGGGCTGCAGCCCCTGCTGCAGTGGGCTGCCATAGGCTACAGTGAGTGGCCCGCAGCCAGCGTGAGCGGCTGGCAGCCAAGCGTGAGCTGCCAATAGCCGCGGTGAGCGACATCCAGAGGCCAGCGACCGATCTGCCTCATCCAGGAAGAGCGCAATGACGATACCAACAGTGAAGCAACATCCTCCGCAACTAAACTGAAGAACAAAAAGACAGCAACTTGTCTGTTCCCCTTCCCTGATTCCCCAACGCTGTTCCCCTCCGCCAATTCCCCAATAAAATCTTTAAAAAAAAAGAAGGAGAAGAAGAAAAAAAGATAAAAAATATAAATAATAAAATGACAATAACCACATATCTATCAACAACTTCCATGTAAATGAATTAAATGCTCCAATGAAAAGACATAGGAAGGCTGAATGGATAAGAAAACAAGACCTTTACATATGTTGCCTACAAGAGACTCACTTTAGATCAAAAGACACACAGAGACTGAAAGTAAAGAGATGGCAAGAGACATTTCATGAAAATGGATATTAAAAGAAAAAAACTGGGGTAGCGATATGTATACCGACAAAATAGACTTTAAAACAAAGTCTGTAACAAGTGACAAAGAAGGACCCAGTAATCCCACTTGTGAGTATTTATCTGAAGAAACCCAAAAGACTAATTCAAAAGGATATATGTACCTCTACGTTCATTGAAGCATTATTTACAAGCCAAGATGTAGAGGCAACCTGGGTGTTCATCAATGGATGAATGGAAAAAGAGGAGGTGGTACATATATACAATGGAATATTACTCAGCCATAAAAAAGAATGAAATCTTGCCATCTGCAACAACATGGATGGACCTAGAGGGTATTGTGCTTAGTGGAGTAATCAGACAGAGAAAGACAAATACCATGTGATTTCACTTTTATATGGAATCTAAAAAACAAAATAAATGGACAAACAAAACAGAAATGGACTCATAGATACAGAGAACATTTTGATGGTTGCCAGGGAGAGGGGAGAAGGGAATGGGTGGAAAAGGTGTAGGGATTAAGAAGTGCAAATTGATAGTTACAAAATAGTCATGGGGATTTAAAGTACAGCATAGGGAATATAGTCAATAATATTCTAATCACTATGTATGGTGCCAGGTGGGTACTAGACTTAGGGTGATCACTTCCTAAGTTATATAAATGTCTAACCACTATGTCATATACCTGAAACTCATATAACGTTGTATGTTAACTGTAATTGAAAAAAAATTTTAAATTATTTTTTAAAATAACAGTTTCATTGGAAAAAACTAAGAAATTTGTCCATTTTACTGGTTTCCATTAGAAATCCATCTGTATCAGCTTTCATAGAATTTTATGTGTCAGTAGAATTTTACTGAAGGTTTTGGAGTACAGGTGGCTCATTGTACTATAATGAGCAGTGTCCCTGTTTCATACCCTGTCCCTTTCTTTTGCTTTTTCTCTTTTTCAGAAGCCCCATCAATTACTCTTTTGATCTTATGGGCAGTAATTTAACAAGCATCTTTTATTACTTGAGAATGCCCTAGGAGGCTTCACTCTTAGCCTTTCAGGAACTTGTCACAGTATTTCTTCCAAACATATATAAGCTTTTCCAAAAGGCTCGAACAAAATAAAAATTTCCCCGATTCATTACACCTTGACCAGTAACATGAATTTTCTCCATGTTCAGCATCAATCGAGGCCCAGGGAGAAAGATAGGGGAATATAAGATAGGATTCCCTATTCTCAAGGCATTTAGAGTCCAGTTGGAGAGACCGTATGCGTGAAATAGTCAGGAAATACTTCAATGCCAAGGTGTGTGGGAATGTCCGTGCAGTGTGGGTTAGGTCAGTGCAACTGACCGGGGGAAAAGGATGTCCAGGTGGGTCTTCAGGATGTACAGGATTCAGTGTTGGCTGAGTGGGGGCAGGAGAATGGTTCAGAGAATGAACACAGCAGCAACACAGTAAGGAGGATGGTGAGAGGAGTGGGGGCACACATGTGGGCTGTGTGTGTGTGTGTACCAGCAGGACATTGGGCAGTTGCTAAGTACTGGTGAAAAATAAATTTGGCTCAGAGGATGGGGTGAAATTATGGCCCCGAAAGCTACAAAGAAATGTGGACCTTGGGACCAGTGATAATGAAGATGCCAGCAGGTTTCCCTGGGCAGAGAGCAAATCAACATGAGGACCCCCAGCCTGAGAGCACTGAACAGGGTACACTGCAAGGGCTGTCACCCACGTGTGAAATGTTAGGGAAGGAGACGGAAAGGCACATCTGAGTGCACAGGGAGCATTGCCAGGCCTGCTCTCCAGATGACTGTAGGGATGAAGGAAAGGGATATGACCTCCTCTGAGTGCCCTGCTTGGAATCAGAGTGAGGTGGGCCCCCGGGGTTTCAGTTTAGACATTTGTTTCCCCCTCTGCAGCCCTCTCTGCCTCTCCCCTTGTCCTTCTTTCATCTTCTGTGTTAATTCTTGCCATGACACGTCTACACCCCACCAGCAATATGGCTCCTGAGGCCCTGCTGAGACAAGGCTCCTGATGGCCCAGCGATTAAATAATAAATGAGTGGATCCTGTGTCATGCTGGGAGGGAAATCCTCTCTAGGTTTTTGAGAGCCTTGAATTGTTGGCTCTAAGGAAGGGAATCTTAACCTGGGAGTTGTGGATAGATTTCAGCAGGGTCCATGGCCTTCAGTGGGAAGTTTACTGGCCTTTAACTGAAACCCAGCATTTCCTTCACTTCTATAAATGCAGACAAGCGCCAGTAGCATTAGCAGTCCCTGTGACTCACATCTCTATCACATTGCAGCTGTGTCAGATTCAGGAATTATTCTTCACACTCCTTACTTTCACAATTTGGATAGTTATCTTAGACCTGCTGTTCAATCTTGCTATTAAGTACACTAATAATGAAGCAGATAGATTATCACAAATTTAAAATATATATATGTATAATATATAATGTATTAAAATATATATATGTATTAATGCATTTTTTTTTAATTGGGGAATTGGTGGACGGAAACAGTGTTGGGAAATCGGGGAAGGGGAACAGACAAGTTGCTATCGTTTTGTTCTTCAGTCTAGTTGCGGAGGACATTTCTTCACTGGCCCGTGTTGGTATCGTCATTGCGCTCTTCCCGGGTGAGGCAGATCGGTTACTGGCCTCTAGATGGCTGCTCACCATGGCTCTTGGCAGCTCACTCCGGCTGCTGGCCACTCACGCTGGCTGCCGGCCACTCACTGTAGCCTATGGCAGCCCACAGCAGCAGGGGCTGCAGCTATGCCATCCCAGGGACTCACAGCAGCCCAGCTCCAGGTGGAGCTGTTGTTCACCATCTTAGCTGTAGAGGGCAGTGTCACCGGCCCTCACAAGTGGGATCTGAATCAGGGCCACTGACATCCCAAGCCAGCTCTTAACTAACGCGCCACTCGGCCAGGCCTAAAAATATATTTGATTTGGTTCCTTTATAATCCTATCTATGTGTTTTACTTTTAATTCATCCAGAAACATTATTCTTAGAAGAAGCCCATGGAGTTCACCAGACTCCCAAATGGGTCCATCACACAAAAAAGGCTAAGAAATCTAAGTTCTTGTCAATTTGGGTCTAAACTGTGTTCCTTTGTGTGTAGTTGCTGCAGTTCACCGTAAGTGTGACTCACACTTGAAATAACTGCCACAACACAGGACTAGATGGAACATGGTTGCCTGGAAACTAAGGCCTGATTAGATCGTTACTTTTTTTTTTAAGGAAAAAAGCATCGGATGCCTGTAGAAGGCTGACACGTACTCCCACTATCTCAAGACTACAGTGGGAACCTCCAGCCCTCGCCCAAGGTCAGAGAGCACATCCCCCACCCCACCCCCATTCCTGCTGTCCTCCGAGACTTTCCTTCCCTTTCATTTCGAGGTCTGCTGCTGGTGGGGTGGGGAAGGGGGAGATCAGCATATTTTGAAACAATCATAATAGTCCTCAGTATCTTCAAATATTTATCACATACTTTCTACAGAAAGAACCACATGCTGGATGCTAATCTATTGCAATGAACCTCAGTTTCTTCATGAATTCATACTATCTCAGTCTTTATTGCACTGAACAAAGTGCTTTCACACTTTCCATTTAATGCTCACACTTTTGAAGATGATAGTATAGTAATCTTCAGTTCACAAATGAAGACATGGAAACAGATAAGTACGGACACTTGCCCCTGGCAGGTAGCAGGGCCAGGGCTTGCACCTCCACTGCTGCTTCTGGGGTTTGGGCCTTGGTGCAGGGACCACCCCTCTGACCTGCTGCTGGGGTCAGTTTCTCTGATGCCCCTTGTGACCAGGGGCTGAGGGATGGTGGGGTGATGGCCTCATCAGGACCTTGGCTTCCCTAGGAGAATGGCCCAGGGGTTAGCTTACAGAGGCTCACAGGATGTGTTATTCCCCTGTTCCCCCAAGCATGGCTCCGTTCATAACTGCCAAGGCCATAAATCCTCAACAGGTAGCATAAACCATCATTCTGGATCGGTGCCCATTGGCACGTAGCCCAGGCCTCCAGGAAAGGGCATGACGGTGGAAGAACCACACTTCACGGGCCCTACCCGAGCTGTGCAAATGTCCCATAGGTACCCCCCACACCTGTGCGTCTCATTGCAGTTTTCATTTCCCTGAATCTTGACTCCTAAATGGTTGATGTCTGTAGATGGCTTACCTCCGTCAGTTCTGTGCTGATTTGCTGGATTGGCAGGAGTGGCCTGGGTCATGTTGGTTTAAGGAGACTCTAGATGACTTGCCCATTTGTGAGATGAGTCCTGTCATACGGTATGGAGATACCAATATGGTGCATTTCTTATGGAAATGGAAGCCACCAACTTGATACATTGTTGTGGCTGCCGTTTTTAAATCTGGATGTCAAGGAAAACCAAGGTTGTTGTTTTTTTTCAGACTTCTCAACAACTTCGTATCTGAAAAAGACTAAGTGTTAATGATTTCATTGACAGAACTTGAGGAATGTTCCTGTTACGAAGTGCTAAGTATTCTACTAGGAAGAAGAAAACATTTAAAAATCTGTTTGTATTACCTTCCCCAAAAAAAGTGCAACCTGAGAAATTGTAGTGTCTCTGCCTCAGAGATGCCAGGTGAGCAGTTACACTTAACAGATTCGGTCACAGGGATTTTTTTTCTCTGTTCTTACAAATGCTTTTGTAGAATTGAAAAGCTAAAAATAGAATTGACGATAACATCCATCACCTAAAAATATACATAATTTGGAAGGTCTGTTAGGAACACTGATTTCAGGGACTGGCCATTTTCTGCTGAATGAGAGATGTTTTGATAATCCCCCTAGATTTTCAGGTTATAATGCTACTTAGCTCTGAGCGCTGAGATTTTAAGTTCATATTATCTGAATAATGGAAGCTGTGTGTATGTGTCATTCTAAGGGAGGTAGCAGTTCTTATTCACAGGGCATAAGCTGACTTTGAATTTGAGAAACCCAAATTCCAGCCTGATTTTCTAGCGAGTTATTGTATGACCTTGAGAAATGGCTTCACATGTCCTGAAAAATCATAGTCTGTCCTGTCCGACAGGATGCACGTTTTTTGCTTGAAAAGGTTTCGAGTACATTGAAGGATGGCACGGATACCTCTGCGTTTATGTCTATGTAAAGCTTGTGTATGATGGTACCCTCACTCCTGAGGTGACACGGCTTTCCAGGTCCTGCGCCCACACTTACCTACCCAGAACCTCTATTCTTGGAGGAGACATTTTCTCTGACACAGTTTGGGTTCTAGCCTCTGTGGCCTGAGAGGAGTGAGGTCATTTAATGCAAGCATTGGTGGCTGGAGCAATTTTTAGAGAAGGAGGCGGGGCAAGCACCTGTCTCCATCTCCCCTAGGGAGGCCTTCCGGTCTGAAGGAGACATTCAAACAACAGGGCAACATTCAGACCTGATCCTCCCCAAGCTGGGAGAACACGGCTCCCCTGTGCCAAAGAAAGCCTTAAGGAGACTACCTCCGTCAAATCCCATCTCTCCATGCATCCCCAGGATGGGAAAGTCTCAAAAACATATCTAGCCCGAACATTTTAGTGGCTATTGTCTAAACCACAGAAATTTCATCTTTGTTGTTGTTGTTGTTGTTTTTAAGAAACAACATTACCTACCCACCCAAAGATTTTCTTTTGAGGTTGTGTTGGCTAGTGGGTGTTAAATAAGAAATTTGTTGGCTGAAACAAGTGTTTTAGGTTTCCTTAAGTAAAACAATTGCTAAAATAGATGCAGCCCTTGGCCAGCTCTCTTCCAACAAAGCGGAGATGGGAATGAGGCTGCCTGTCCATCTATGGAGGGCTCAGCCCCAGTTTATCTGCATCTCATGGAGCTTCTGCCCAGCTCCTCAGGGCTTCCTGACAGAATCATGCAGCAAAATGCCACAGTCCTGCACTTGACATTGGCAGCAAAGGCTTTGGCGCCAAGGGCTAAGGGGGAAGATGCCTGGGGAGCTGTGTGGCTAGTAATTATGATCCTGTTTGTGGCTCCATAATCATGGCTTCTCTGAGAGCCTCACAGTTGTCCTTGGAAAAGAGTGCATTTGGTTGTCCCTGGCTTAATTGTTATTTCACTTTTTTTTCCCCCAGATGTAAAAATTGAGACAACAAAAGAAAGTAACTTGACTTTATGGTAACCATTTGGACTTTTTGATTTAGAAAGTCCAAGTAGAGTGAGAAAATCATCCCCTGGGTTTCTGGCAGCACTTACAAGTAGGCTGGCTTACTCTCTCTGGCTTGTGGCCCTCCTGTGGTAAAATGTGGGGGCACATGCCCTCTTCTGACATCTTGCCTCCTGGGATTTCCTCTGGGCTGCATGCAGGCTGTGCCAAATTAGATGGAAATCTAGGTCAATTACCCCATCAAATCTCACTTGCTCCTGAAATAGCTCTGATAGTTGAGGTAGGTAGTTTCAAACTTCTGTTCAAATCACCTGGGTAAGTGTGTCTATTTTCCCTATCACACTGCACTTGGGGGCCATGATGACAAACTCTATGCTAGCATCTCCATTTTTTTTTTCTTTGAAAATTCCCCAATATGCATAACAATACAGACTATAACAATCCCCATGTATCTATCACCCCAGCCTTAATCATTGGCATTTTCCCAGACTTGTTTCATATATCTGTCTTCCTTCATCTTTTCCTGGCTATTATAAATTAAATTTCAGCCATCATGATGTTTTACACTTAAATTCCTCAGTATGTCTTATTGGGAAACTGTAATGCCACCATTCCACCTAATAAAATTCACAAGAATTCCTTAGTGCCATCCAGTCCCAAGTCCCTATTCAAATTTCCCCCATTTACAGTTGATTTATTTAAATTGATAGCCTTACAAGTTTCACTCATTGTATTTGGTAATTTCGGCCACAGAGTTTTGGGTGGAGAACTCAGGGGAGAGGGTGGAGGAGTGTGGCTGTGTCCGTGTCCCAGACCCCGTCCCTTTGAATGTAACATTTCCTTTGGGGATTCTCTCTGGAGTCCTTGTACCATTACCTTATGTGGATATGAGTTGTACACAGTTTCCATTTAAAACTCTGTCTATTGGCTATTAAATAAATTTTTAAAAAGGATAGCTTCCTTATCACAAATAAAGTATTCTGACATCATCTAAAAAAAATTACAAAGACAGCAAAAGGAAAACTGAAATTAATAAGCCACAGAACTCAAATACTACATGACACAAGATTTATAAACCAGAGGTCACTAACCCTGCAGTAGTTAATACATTTGAGCTCCTTCCGTTGCACTCCCCAGTTTAAGATAGTACATTCTATTCCCAGAAACCCCGTACAACTTCATCTTCACCCCTTTCCTCCCAGCTGCCTATCTTCATGGGGCCAGGGCCTGCCTATTTCCCAACACAAGACAACACCTAATTGCGTTTTGTCCTTCCCAAGAACAGTATAAAGGTTTATTCTCTCATCAAATTCCACGTCGTTGTCCAGTTCAAACCTTCCAGCCCTCTTATCCCCCTCCCTGGCAGTTCCGGATTGTCCATCTGGGAGGGCAAATCAGATTCCCAATCAATTCACAAGGCAGGGGTTATATCCACTGGCTTTTCCTGGCTTAGTCTGTCATCGCTGCTTAGTTATAGAGTCTTCCACAGAAATTTACACTTCAGTGTCCTTACCCATGAAATGGGGTGCTGTTTCTATCAACCTGTTGTGAGGCTGAAATGAGATCAGTCATAAAATGGAGAGTCAATGAATGAATGTGATGGTGATGATACTGATGATGTTGATTCAGGAGTATTCCTCCCCCTTCCTCACTCACCTACCTACTATCTCTGATCTCAAAAGTCAACATTATAGTAATAGAAATGGACAGCAGTCCCATCTCCCCCCCCGCCCCCGCCCTGGTTTCGCTTTCCATAGTTTCAGTTACCCGTGGTCAACCGCAGCCCAAAAAATATTAAATGGAAAATTCCAGGAACCAACAATTCATAAGTTTTAAATTGCATGCCATTCTGGGTACCATTGTGTCATCTCACATTATCACAAGAAGGGTGAGTACAGTACAATAAGATTTTGAGAGAGACCACATTCATATAACTTCTATTACAGTATATTGTTATAATTGTTCTATTTTTCATTGTTGTTCATCTTTTACTGTGCCTAATTTATAAATTAAACTTTATCATAGGTATGTACGTATACAACAAAACAGTACATTCAGTACATGAATGGCAGTATCCGCGGTTTCAGTTATCCGCTGGAGGTTTGGAGCATAACTCCCGCGGATAAGGGGGAACTACTGTACTTCATGTAAAGAGATGAATAGATTCCCTCTTACTGGAAATATCTATCCGTATGAAAATATTACACTAATTGAAGTAGGTAAGATCCTGTAGTCCGTTGTCCATAAGTGGCAAAATATCAGTGGAAAGGGGCAAATTTGTTTGCCATGGATAAGAGGGAGGAATGTTGGGTTTTTCTTCTTCAGAGGAAGAAAAAAAAGTAGAGAGGAGAGATGATAGCTGCAGGGTTGAAATTGTTAGGAAGAGTGAGAGAGGTGCGGTTTGGTCAGGGAAGGCCACTGAGGCCCCACAGATGTGACACCTTTAGAACTGTGCACTGTGCTTTGGGAAGTCATTTATATATTTTTTTTCCAAATAAATGTTTATTGGCTGGTTGGATGGATGGAAGGAAAGTGATTTGCGTGTGAAAGCGGGTCAGAGCTGCAGATGCTTGTGAAGGCAGAGCGGGTCACATGGGGTCCCGATGTTACTGGGGTCATGCGCTCCCACACCATGTCTCATTTGTATTTTTATATTTGCATTTTTGTGAGCTCCTTATCCAGCTCCCTCTCCAAAATGTCCACGAAGGTCTACAAATTTCAGTACATTTCTTGATTCATGTGAAAGGGGGCTTTGTGAGAGTCAGAGAAAGGAGTACATATAGAAAGAGGAACTAGGAGACAAAGGATTTGCAGAAATCTTGGGGCAAATGCTTTGGGTTTCCACAGGCCATGGCTTTGGGGGCAATCAGGGGAGGCCTTGTCTGACAACAAGGTTGCACCCACATCCCAGTAGCCTTCACAAGTGATATTAAGATCTACCCACACACAGTAAAAGGCATAGAATCGGCTCCCCTCAGAGTCACTATAATAGCATACAAACATTTGAGGGTATAATTACCCAATGTCCTTAAATGCAGAATTTACTTTCCTAATACAGGAACTGGGCCTTTCCTAGGATGCATTATATTTCATCAAAATTTTATCTCAGAATATCTGGAGAAAACGTTGGTTCTTATAATAAAGAATAATTTTGGAAAGGTCACCTTGTAAAGCCTACATGCTAGAATGGCTCCATAAAGAGAAGATGCCAAGTCTGTTCTTTTTGGTTCAAATTCCATTCTCCACTCTGTCCCAGTTATCTGGGTAATGGCAGGTGTCGCTCTGGGTGATGCTTACAAGTGTGTCCCCTTTCACATATAGGGGGTGATGTCACTGACTCAGTCTTGCTGGGACTGTACTGGCTTCATCTTCTAGTCCTAGGGCTTGGCTGGCGCCATTCCACCTGTAACTGGTTGCGTGGTCAGCAGGTGCCTGAGGCAGGGGAGGGTTAGGCTGTGGAGGTGAGAAGACTCCTGGGTTGGGTCCCCTTGGCCCTGTAAGCATGCTTTCTTCTACAGAGCTAACTGACCTGTTATTGTCCGCACCACAAAAAAACCAGAGCCATCTGTTTTCTTCTATCACATGTTTCTGCATCCAAAATTTTCCGGGGAAAGTTTCCAGGAGTTTGAACTCACAGAGCTTGTCATTAGCTCTTGGCCTTTGGAAATAAAAGCACTGCTGGGACTCATGTGTGGAGAGCGAGTGTGTGCTGTGGATTGTTGGGGGCAGGTGACATAAGCAGGCAGAGACAGAGAGGATTCCATAGCAGCAGGGCTGGTGTTTATTGAATTGCCTTTCTCTTGCTGCTTTTAGGATTCTCTCTTTGTCTTTAACCTTTGCCATTTTAATTACAACGTGTCTTGGTGTGGGCCTGTTTGGGTTCATCTTGTTTAGGACTCTGCATTCCTGGGCTTGTATGTCTATTTCCTTTGCGAGGTTAGGAAAGTTTTCAGTCATTATTTCTTCAAATAGGTTCTCAAGCCTTTGCTTTTTCTCTTCTCCTTTTGGGAACCCCTATGGTGCGAATGATGATATGCCTGATGCTGTCCTAGAGGCCTTATGTAGTAGGTGCCCTGTGGGGCCCAGTGGCACAGTCTCCCTGGTCACCTACACCAGGTGCTCCAGAAGTGTCTCTTGTGAGGGTTGTGTGTGCCCTTCTGTTACATTTGGGCCTTGATTACTACTGGGATGTCAGTGGGTAGGATTGACCCTCAGGTTGGTTTGCTGTGGGATTTGGCCATGTCCACAGTTTATGGGCTGCTGTGCTGGGGGTCTTACCACACAGAGCGGGATGGGGCTAATTGTGTGGTGTTCTGCTGTGGTCTGAAGCCAACTTCCAACTATGTTGGTTCTGGGACCCCTTGAGAGGAGCTCCAGTGCAGGCCCAGGCCAGTTACTGCCTGTGACTGGTTGGGGACTCCCTGGTAGGAGCTACAAAGCAATCCAGAGTTGGTTGCGGCCTGTGCTGGACCTGGAGGCATGTGGGAGAAGCCACACAGTGAAATGAGGACAGCTGCCACCAGCAGCAGTCTGGGGTAGCTCTGCAAAACGCCAGGACACACTAAGGCCTGCTGCCACCTGCTGCTGGTTGCAGGCTCTGATAAGGGTCAGCTGGAGAGAAGGCCTGCTGCTGTAAGGAGTTGGGTGTGGTGGGGGTCTCAGTGAGTCAGCGGGGTGGAGCTGTGGGACTCACCAGACCAATCAGATTCAGATTTGGCCATAAGCGTAGGAGGCGGGCTCAACACAGGAAAGATGCACTTCCCTGTGGGCTGCAGGGAAGAAGAACTCCTCACAGGGAAAATGCCTCCTGTCCTGTCCTCCTGTCCTCCCTCTACAGTCACACACATCTCAGTCTGCTTCCATATGCCTTTGATGTCCCCCGAGTCACTGTCCCTCCACTGGAGCCCAAGGTGAGTGCCTGCGAGTGAGTCTGTGTGCGGCTGTTTTAGAGGATGGCTGGGTTTCCTGCAGCCTTCTGTCCCTACCTGGATAGTCAGAATCCTCCCCGGTTTTCACAGCCAGATGTTGTGGGGGCTCTCTTCCAGAACCAGTACTCTGGGCTGGGGAGCCTAGTGTGGGGGGCTGGGGTCTCTCACTCCTCTGTGGGGGATCTCCATGGCCAAGAGAGCCCTCCCAATTTTCATCTGCTACACAGAGGTTTGGGACCAGCTCTTTTCACATCTCCATCACTCCTACCAGACTTAATGTGGCTTCTTTATATCCTTAGTTATAAAACTTCTGTTTAGTCAGACTTCAGATGGTTCTCCAGGTTAATTGTTCTATGATGTAGTTGAAATTTTAATGTGTTCATGGAAGGATGGAGGTACAGTGTTTATCTGCCCCACCATCTTGTATTGTTCTCTTCTCCCTGCGTCTTTACATGATCTTTCTTTTGTGTTATGTCCTAATCTCTTATGAGGACACCAGTCATATTGAACTAGGGGCCTCATTTTAACTTAATTACCTTTTTTGACCCTATCTTCAAATATAGTCACATTCTGAGGTTCTAGGGGATAGGTCTTCAACTTATGATTTTTTTGGGGGGGGCGGTGGGAGAAGGGTACAATTCAGCTCATAACAGCCAGAAAATGATTCAGGAAGCATGTGAACTGGCTTGACCAGAGGAATGGCTCTGTCATGGTGCCCTGGGGACCTTGTACATATCCACATAGGCCATATGGGCCAGGCTTGAATGGTAGCTGAATCTAAATCTTGGCAGAATACCCTGCAATCCTCCTGGAACATGAAGGCTTAGGAGGCTTGTAAGGACTGTAAGGCCATTTCCACTGGCCTCCTGTCATCCTGGGAGGCTGTGGTGAGATAGTTTCTCATCAACTGCCAGGTTCTGACGATGCATGAGACGTTCTGTCTTGTCTTCCCCCACTGAGGACACAGCTGCAGGCTGTAATGTTGCTGTATTAGGGTTTCCTACCATTCACGTTGCAGTCATCTGGGCCCTTTCCTTTCAGTGTTGCCTTGTGCACAGGCTGTGGGGAGCTGGCATCTTTGGCTGCTTTTCCTTGCACTGTCCATGTAAATAATGTCCCAGTTGGGGCCTGTTGTTTCTTTACCAGCTGAATCTGTCACTCAGGATTTACCTTGTGCTTGAGTCTTTGGCACAGGAGGCAGGAAGCGCAGGCAGCCTGAATCCAAGGAGGAGGCACCCGTGGAGAACTGGGAAAGAACCAAATTAAACATAAAGCTGTTCTTAAAGGGGGGTGACTTGTGGGGGGTAAGCTCCGTGCAGTCACGCCAGGGTGAGAGGGCAAACAAAGGACACTGTTAGAGTGTGCTCAGGGGTGATGGGAGATGAAAGGTTCTGCCCAGATGATTAGAAATTTCAGAAGTTGCTAGAAATAAGGACTGGATAGCTGTTTTTCCCCCCTTTTGTTTTATGCATCCAGAGGCTATATGAACACTAAATGCTGACCCCTGTCTATTTATAGTGGACATTTTGGAGGCTAGGTATACCAGAAGAAGGGACACTATACTGGTAGGGTGAATAGTTGAAAGCTCAACGGCAATATAATAATTTAATATCTTGGGGTTCAAAAATTCTGGAGTTCAAATTATGTCTCCTTAACTTACAAGCTATGTTATTGCAGTTAAATGATTTTACCTCTTTAGCACAATGGGAATACTACTTCATTTGGGAACTGCTTCACTTGAGTTGTGAGGACTGCATAATAATAATTTACTCACTATGCATTTATTATGTGCCCAGTATGTACCAAATGCTTTATATGTGTTATGTCATTTAATTCTCACAACAACCCCCAGAGGTAGGATTGTTATTATCTCAGTTTTACAGATGAATAAACCGAGGCACTGAAAGTAACTTGCCCAAAGTTAAAGCTAGTAAATGTTGGAGCCAGAATCCAAACTCAGGCAGACTCACTCCAGGGCCTGCTCACTTGTTAGTGGGCTACAAAAAAAAATATGCAAAATGTTAGGTAAAGTGCTTAGCACATAATAAGCATGATACATGGTAGCTATTGTTATTTTAACTTCTTACTTGAACTTGAGAAAATTGACAAGTGCAAAAAAATATATAAAGCAACAAGTGAAAAAAATATTTTTGTGTGTATTTTTTCAAAAATTTCCACAAAAATCCTATGTTTGCCATCAGAAAAAAAAATTATTGAAAAAAAAAAAAGTCAATCATAATCCTACAGGGAAGAGGCCTTTGGGTGTGGCCCCATAAAGAAAATCAGGTTTTTAGATCTCTCCTGAAACTGGTTCCCTGTTGGCAGAAAAATACAGAACACCTGAAACTAGTCCACAAAATTGAAGCCTCCAGGGCAACAAGCCTGGGACTGAAATTCGAGCCATGAGCCCGTCATTGGAAGTCCTGCAGCCACCTTCTGGGTAGATGCTTAATATAAAAATAGGCAACTACAATATTGCCACAGGGATATGAAAGACAGTTCGGGGAATATAATTAATAATGTTGTAAATATTTTGTGGGGTGTCAGATGGTCACATGTCTTGTTGGGGAGACCATTTCATGGCTGGAGTAGAGGCTTGATCACTGCACTGTATACCTGAAGCGGAGGTTGTATAATATTGTATGCCAACTGTAACTGAATATATAGATAGTCACGGGATGTGGATTATACTGTGGAAGGGAGTCAGAGGAAGTGAATAGATATATATGATATGGGGGGGAGGAGTGGGGTGGCGAATTGGGGGAGGAGAGTTGTCACTTTGAGGGGTAAAAAGTATAACTAGTGCACTGTGCTGTACACCTGAAACTAATTAAAAATAAATAAATTAAAAAAAAAAAAAGGGTAAACGAGGGCTTGGGCCTCACGAACTTCCAAGTTCCCTTCTCGCCTGTTTGAGGTCACGTCTGTAAACGACTTAACAGCAATCTGGCTGATGTATTTGTGGTCTGAGGAATTCTTTGGGACCCTGGATTCTGGTTTCTCCTGTTGCTGAGGGTGTGGGTTTGCACTCGGTACCTGGAGGGGAGGATGGATGGACTCTGCTGGGCATTGTGGGGTCACCATTCGCGTTTCCTTGGCAACCGAACCCCCTGAGAAGGGCTCGGGGCACATCCCCGGGAGGTGGCACAAAGGGGCTGGAAGCCTGAAAGGGAGCGACTTCGCGTCCTGGAGGCCACCGCCGAGCTGCCCAGCGCGTCCGTTGCCAGGACTCGGGCCGCGGCTCTGCGCCCTGCACGCTGCGCATGGCGGACGCGCGGCCCTGGGGCCCCCGGCCGAGCGGCGGGCGGCACAAGCTGCTGGAGAGGATGGCGCGCCTGGGCCGCGGGGCCCCTCCGCGCGGGGAGCCCGAGGCGGCGGGCGACGGCGGCTCCCGCTCGGGCTGCTGGTGCTGGCGGCGGCTCTTCCCGCGGGGCGCGGCTCACGGCCTGCGCAGGAAGCAGGCCCAGTCCGGGGGGCCGGGCAGGGCGGCTCCGGAGCGCGGCCCGTGGGGGCCCCCGGGCCTGCGGAGGCTTCTGCAGAGGCTGGCGACCTGGAGGCGGCACTGCCTGCTGCGCTGCGCGGAGCGGCCCGAGCGCCTGGAGGAGATCCCGCTGCTGGCGCTGGAGCGCGCGCAGGGCGCCCGCTAGGCCCGGCCGCCGCTGCGGGGCCACGCGAGGCACCCCCAGATCGCACCCCGCCCTCTCCACCTCTCTACCCCCAGAGCACTGGTTTGGTTTTGTTTAACAAAGGCAAGATATGAAAATAAACCCCATACCATATGAAGGAAAGAACATGGAGTTTGGGGGGGGATATGCACTTGAACCCCAGCATCTGCATGTTGAGTTTTTAGGGAAATAAACTGCTCTTTTAGGGAAGAATTCCGCGCATTCTCCCAGGCCCCGGCCACGGTGCATGGGAGCCAGGAGGGCAGTTGCTGGGCCCCAGAGCCCGCCCTCTGGCAGCTGCCACCAGGCTGGGACCGTGTGAACCGAGGGGCCTGCTTGTCTCTTCCTAATGGCCCCCAGGAGGAGCGTGGGAGCCAGTGGTTTTCAATCTGTGCAGTGCCCTCAGGGATTAAAAACCATTTTAAGTGGGATGCTGAGCTCTTCACCCCACAGCCGCTTGAGCAAACTCTGCTGTTTTGTTTACAAGCATTTATGAACCTTCGTAAAGCAGCATTAGAATCAAGGCTTGTGGGTGGGGTGAGGGGGGTGTTTGAAAAACTAGCTCTAGAGGCAAAAAGAGCGAGGGGAGACACCTGGGTGGCTCTTGAGCTGCTTTTTCCTCATCAGTCAAAACCTGCCCATGATACTCCAGCTCTGCAGGCTTGTGAAGATGAAAGTAAAACGTGAGACATGAGGGTGACCGAAGTATGATGGAAGGTTGGGTGCAGATGCTGCATCAGGGTGCTGGGATAGAGTGCTGGCTCTAGACTCTTCTTCCCCCATTACACGCTCCTCCAACCCCCACCCTGGAAGTTTACAGTATAAATGGTGACCATTTTTAGTTCTGATCTCCCGGGGCTGGAGCAGTACCAGCATGTGACTTGTTCCTCCTCCTCTATCCATCTTCCTTCAAACAGAAAACCAGTGGAAAATGCAGTGTGTCATCGTTCAGCCACTTTTGGTTGAGTAAACAGCCCCAGTCTGGGGCTGACATTTCAGAAGCAGGCCTGGGCGTGTGTGTGTGTGTGTGTGTGTGTGTGTGTGTGTATGGGGGGGGCAAGTCAGGGAGAGGGTCTCCGCTGAAGTGCAGCCCTTTTAGTTGACTCTTCTTGAGGCTTGTCTAGCCTCAGATTTCCTTAAGGCGGCTTTGCCTCAGGCCACTTCAAGGAGAAAAATGTTTGCTGTGAGGATACCCAGAACCGAAAACAAAGCAGAAGACCTGTTCCTCCCTCTGCCTCCCCTGAGACCCTTTCCCCATGTCTGCCCTCTTCCTCTCTCACTGTTGATAGTCAATCGCTCTGTAATCTCCTGCCAGATATGAGGGATGAGGTCTGATTGACTGAGATAATTACCATCATCCTTGGGGGTGAAGCCAGGCTACTTCGAGGGTGGCCAGCCAGCCTAGAGTAGAGTTGCCTTAGGTGCAAAAGGTCCACCCCTGGTCCAAGCCCCTGGTTAAGAGAGGCTTAGATGGGGCCGGCCAAGTGGCGCGGTGGTTAAGAGCTGGCTTGGGAAGCCAGCCGCCCCCGTTCAGGTCCCACATATGAGGGCCGGTGACACTGCCCTCAAAAAAAAAAAAAAATTCTAAAGAAAAGAGAGGCCTAGAATTGCTTCCATGAGAAGGCAGTTGGGGCAGCTCCTTGTGGAACTGGGAGCTAAGGGGGAAGATCCACAAAGCTGTGGTTCTTCTCAGAGAGTTCTTGAATTGCTTTAGTGGATTAGGGCGCTACTCTCTGAAAGAAGGGGAGGGAGGCTGTACATTTGGGTTACCAGTGATGAGCCCAACAGGAGGACCCTGGGACTTTGCTCTGCCACAGTGCTGCAGGTATGACTATAGGGTAAGCTCTAGGCTTGTGAGGCAGACTTCTCTTCCCAAGGGAGAGGTAAGGTATCAGATGATGTTGATGATGATGATGTGTGTGTGTGTATATATATATATATATATATATATGATTTATTTATGTATGGGTACACTTTATACAGCACATATTCCCGACAACCACTATGTGACTCAAATACTTTTTAAAAAAATACTTTTAATTGTGCTAAAATACACATAAAATTTACCATCTTAACTATTTTTAAATGTACAGTTCAGTGTTATAAAGTACATTCACATTATTGTGAAACCATCACCAGTATCCATCCTCAGAACTCTTCTGTTGCAAAACTGAAACTTTGTATCCGATAAACAACAACTTCTCATTCTCCACCTCTCCATTCTCCTGGCAACCAACCATACCACCATGTATATATCTTGAGTTTGACTAATTTAGCTACCATATGTAAGTGGAATCATATAGTATCTGTCCTTCTGTGACTGGCTTATTTCACTAGCATAATGTCCTCAAGGTTCATCCATGTGGTTGCCTGTGTTAGAATTAGGATTTCCTTCCTTTTTAAGGCTGAATAATATTCCCTTGTATGTATATACCACGTTTTGTTTGTACATTCATCCGTCAATGGGTACTTGGATTACTTCACCTTTGGCTATTGCGAATAAAGCTTCTATGAACATAGGGGTACAAATATCTCTTCAAGACCCTGCTTTCAATTTTTTTTTTATATATACCCAGAAATGTAATTGTTGGGTCATACCATAGATCATATGTTAGTTCTATTTTTAAGCTTTTGAGGAACCGTCATACTGTTTTCTATAGTGGCTGCACCATTTTACACTTCCACCAATAGTGCACAAATGTTGAATTTCTTCACATCCTTGCTAACACTTGTTACTTTCTGGGCTTTTTTTTACGGTAGCCATCCCAATAGGTGTGAGGTAGTATCTTATTGTGGTTTTGATTTGCATTTCCCTAATGATTACTGAAATTGAATATCTTTTCGTGTACTTATCTACCATTTGTATATTTTTTTTTGAGAAAATCTACTCAAGTTCTTTGCCCATTTTTAAATTGGGTTTGTTTTTTTTCTTGAGTTGTAAGAGTTCTTTATATATTCTGGATATTAACTCCTTATCAGATATATGATTTGCAAATATTTCCTACTATTCTGTAGGTTCCCTTTTCACTCTGTTGATTGTGTTTTTCGATGGACAGAAGTTTTAAATTTTGATATAGTACAGTTTATCTATTTTTTTTTTTGTCTTTTGTTGCCTGTGCTTTTTGTGTCATATCCAAGAAATCGTTGCCAAATCCAAAGTCATGAAACTTCCCCTTATGTTTTTTCCTAAGGGTTTTATATAATAGTTTTAGCTCTTGTGTTTAGGTCTTTGATGCATTTTGAGTTCATTTTTGTATACGGTGAGAACTGCAAAAGCTCTGAGCATGAATACCCCCATTCAAACTGCTGTACTAAGAGACTTGACCCAACTTTAACATGGCTTCTGGCAGTCTAAGGCCCATCCTTGGGACAACTCAGCACCCTTTTTGATATCCTATCTGGATTAGCTCAGGGCTGTCAAAAGAATTTTCTGTTTGTTTTGGCCAACCTCCCTTTCTTAGAGCTTTTTCTAAAAAGGTTTTTAAAATTGTGAATGTTTCCTTTGTCCCTTTGAGATGTATATGTATATCCTATAACTCAGGAGTATCTTTCTCAAGGGCCTGAGAGCCCCATCCCTTTGAAATGCAATTATCTGGAAGGGTAAGGCTCTGTTTCCCAGTTCTGGTGGGAGGACAGAATCCTAACTTTGATAATTGCCAACTAGCAGGCACAGCTGGCCTAACCACCTTCACACTAACCAACCCTTCATAAATTTGCACTTGACCTACCTCCACATCCCCATTCTCCTTTTAAAACACCCACTCACCTCTGCACAAACACGAATGGAGCTCGGCTCTTTCCCCCACTGTCAATAGTTACTGAATAAAATCTATTTTTTTATTTTTATCACTTTAAGGCCCAGCTTTGTTTACTTTTGACAATGGTGTAAAGTAAGGGTTCAACTTCATTCTAGGCCCACACTACTTGACCAGAGAGAGCACATGAGGTGAAATAGCCCAAACAGGGAGACATAAACAGGTCCAGGGGAAGGATCATCCTGTGTCTGCTGATGAAACCCCTCCCTCCATCACTCCATAAGCCAACGTTCTTTTAAGTATGGTTGGCAGACACCTACGTCAGAACCACCTCAAGTGTTAGTTAGAAATGCATATTCCTGGGTTCCATCCAGGTCTATTGGTTCAGACTATTACAAAGTGATGCCTATGGGGACCTGTGTTTTAAGCTTCCCAGATAATTCCTAGGCCTCCATGTTGGGGAGCACTTTGATGGGGTGGGAGCTGTGGGAGGTAAGCCTCAGTGGGCCACGGGCCAACCTCCTCTTCTCTCTCCCAGGCCCACCTCCTGGGCCAGGCTGGCCGTTTCCCAAGTCTATGCCCAAAGTCTGCAAGCTGCGTGTGCATCTATCTACACTGACCCAGTAGAAAGTAACCTGTGGGCACCAGCAGTACCCTCCTTTTACATAAGAGGGGAGTAGGACTCAGAGACAAAGTGAACTTGTCCCACGTGTCAGGGCTGGGACTAGACTAGAGATTCCTGTCTTTTCCCACCACATCAGCAAATGGGATTCTCTGCGAAGTTAATGGCAGGCCCTGAGTGCCCAGGTGGGGAAGGAAGTTATAGACAAAACTCCTAAGATGGGGGTGAAGTATAGCTAATAAGTTAGTCACCTGTGGTGAGCACTTGGGACAGAGCTCCTCAAACTCTTGTGAATTTCTCAGTGATAAGAGCACTAGGAGTATCTTTTGTTCTAAGGAGGCAACTCTGAGTGGGCTCTTAGATCTTTCTGGTCACCAGAAAGACCAAAAGCCATGATTACAAGCTTGGAATTTTCAGGGTGCCCCTCACCCGACTCCAGAGAGGGAAGAAGGGCTGAAATTGAGTTATAAGCGATCATGTCTCTGTGAGGAAGGCTCAATAAAATCCTAGTAGTATGAGGTTCAAGGAGCTTCCAGGTGGGTGAACACACGCACATCCTGGGAGGGCGACAACACCTCAACTCCCTGGGGACAGAAGCCCCTGCGCTCTGGACCCTCCCAGACCTTGTTCTGTCTCTTCAGCTGCTTATTCATCAGTATCCTCTATCGTGCCCTTTAATATAGTGGTAAACATGTGTCCCTGAGTTCTGTCAGCCACTCTAGCAAATGAACCCGAGGAGGGGATCATGGGAACTGGTGACTTAGAGCCACATTGGATAGAAGTTGTGTGTAACCTGGGGACCTCCTACCTGAGATAAGCATGTGAAGTGGGGGACCGTCTCATGGGACTGAGCCCTTAACCTGCGAAATCTGATGCCATCTCCAGGAAGATAGTGTTAAATCGAGTTGGAACTCCCAGCTGGTTTTGTGGACAATTGCTTGTTGTGGGGAAAACCCCCATGCATTTGGTGACTAGAAGTGTCAGAAGAGAAATGTTCTGTGGGAAGGAAGAACTGGGTTTTTTCCCCCCTAATACGGAGGCCAACTGCCTAAATTGTCTCTGTGTTTTCAGTGATGCGTATAGTGAGGTTCTGAACTGAAAGGTGTGTGGGAAACGGGGAGGATTTGAAAAGAGAGGAGGTATGAAGTGTCACCAGCAGGGTGGGAAAGCAGACTCACAGGGGACTGTAGTAGCCTGTGGTGTCATGCCCAGAGCCCAGTTGAGGTTTATGGACAGGAATGCCCGGCTCAAACCAGTCAGCCCAGTTGTGTGGTTTTGCTCAGCAACATTTAGCTGGTCAGGCGCAGACACAGAGAGGTCTGGTCTGAACAGGGCTGGGGCTGCCGGGTCATGATGGCGAAGGGAGAAAGGGACACAGGCGTGGAGGGCTGTGAGAAGGACGTGATTTAATTAGTGACCATGGAATTTTAGCTGGGCGAGGGGGATAATGAAGATGGGGAAGGGAGGTGATGTTAGCAAAACAAGTGCTAGACTTGATGGCTTTGAGATCTTGATAATGTCAAGGACTTGTGGTGTGGGGTACTCGGTGTGGTGTATGCTGGGAAGTTAGGTGGAGGACAGAAGTGCTTGGAATGAAGATTTTAGCAGTTACTCGTGATGACAAGTCTAAGGTTTGAGTGCATGGCAGAAAGGAGGTGGAAGTGAGATCAGGAGACTGAGATGCTGACAGCGGCTCCCAACCAAGGACAGGACTGCCTACCCCCTGGGGACAAAATGTGTGGGAACATTTGATGTGGAAAGGACTGTGGCAGGGGTACAATGTTGGTAATCAGTGGACAGGGTGCAGAGCCACCACACTCCATGAAATGGCAGGACTGACTGTCTAGCACAGGGGTTGTCCCACTTCAAATGGCCACAGAGTCCCAGTTGAGAAACACTGGGCTAGGGTAGTGGATGGGTCACCTGTATGAGTACAATGTCACTGAGAGTGATGACAGGAAAGGGGGTAGAGGAAGACAGAGCAGGAGGAAGGGAAGCAGATGGGGCAATGAGGTGAGCAGCTGGTAGAATGGATAGATAGCGTGGGTGGGTTTCAGTGGAGCTAGAAGCTTGGAAGGAAAGAGGGGACATTACGTGGAAGTAGCCATGGGAGGCGGTGGGGGTACATACGCTGGGGGACAGAGCACCTTTAGGGGAAAGCCGGGTTTCTCATAAGGCAGGTAGGTCAAGAGACATTTGAAAAAGGGGAGGCTGTTGGTGCATTTGATGGTTACAGACTGGGAGTTCCAGAGGGCACATGGAAGGGGGGGCCTGGCCCAAGGAGGGAACGCTCAGAGTTTGGATGGCTCACCTGGGACCTTGGACTTCTGGTGCTGACTGAAGTAAACAGGGATGGCCATGCATGACGGGTGTAGCCCTAGAGGTCTCTCACAGAAGAGAACCAATTCAAACAATAGACTCCTTGGTGCATGATCGGGGGATCCACCTCCACAGGGTTCAAGTTTATGCCTCGTGTTGGTTGGAGTGCTCCATGAATAATTTATATGGAATTGAGTCCTGCCGGACAGAGCCGTGCTTCTTAAACTTCAGTGTCCACGTGAACATCACCTGGGGATCAATCAAATGCTGATTCTGACTCAGTAGGTTTGGGTGAGGGGGGCGTGGGATTTTTCCATTTCAGAAAAGCAGAATGCTTGGAGTAGCTTTGCGGTTGGCTCGGTTCAATTACCAGGTTTTCCTGCGCCACCTGTGTGTTTGGGCTAATAACCACCCAGCTCTTGGTGTAAAGCAGGAGTGTCCTAGGCCACCCGAGGATCACAGCAGGGGCACAATATGAGCTTTTCCCTTTTCTCCTTTGTCTTTCCACAAAACTCACTGCCTTTCCAGACTTAAGGTGACAGTTTATATTTGTGGGCACAACTGTTCCTGAGTGAGGGTGTCAGGTGTCAGGGAGGAGCTCAAAGCACACGGCTCTAGTCCGCTCGGCAATAGCATGGGAGCCAGACATACTTCCTCAGCTGGGGCCATGAGGCCTTCCAGTCAGATCAGGGCTGCGGAGCACAGGGAGCCTCTGGACGTAAATGCCTCCCTGATCAAGCGGAGAAAAGGCTCTTCTGAACTTTCTTTAGTTTTCCCCTTGGCCTTGACAAGAAGGAAACAACTGACACGTCCCAGTGTAGGCCCAAGGTATGATCCTCTTGGGGAGGGTTTTCCTTTTGGGGAAAAGACCAGAAAGACAGATATGAGAGAGCTCGGCAGTTCTCTGGGTTTAGAAAACATAAGGAAATAAGTAGCTGCCTGCCACCAATTTACTTCTTGAAAAGTACAGCATGAAGCCATTCCTTTTTTAGCACAGACTTCTGCAAACTTAGAAGGTGGCCAATATTTGGATAAGGTGAACTTCAAGAGCAAATAATGGGGGGGAAAAAAAAAAGAGACTACTGTCCCTCAGTGTATTTGGCACCCTTTCTGCAAGGAAGACCAGTTGCTCAACGAGATCTAAGTTTGTGACCAACCCATCTAGTAGGAACCTTATCTGGAAGGGGAAAAAGTGCCCTTTTGGTGTCTGTCCTTGAGGCGAGAACAAATGAGTTGTAGATGACTCCTACGTATCAAACAGGCTTTGACCGCTAAAGACCACCACTGCTTATTTAACAATACTTAATTCCAGAGAAGTTTCTGAATTTGTGAGGGCAACTATTACTTGACTAGGTAGGTGCCAGAGGGCCAATGGAGGATACAGGGGAAGGCTTACAGGCGCGAACCAGAAGGGAAACGGGGGGTCGAGCCACCCAGGCTCCTGATGCTTTGGGATAGGGAAGTGTGTGCAGGCGAGGGGAGGACATTTTTCTCCGTTCCCAGGCTTGCCCCCACTTGGAAGCTGGGCTGGCATGCACAGTCTGTGAGGGGGTGTCGTTATGCTCTCCTTGACGGCTAAGGAGTTGGCCCAAGGACTTGAGCTCAAGAGACATTCATGTGAGAAACAGACATGTGAATACAAGAGGTATACATGACGGGGTGGGGCTGGCTGTGTGTCCAGAGCAGACGGGAGCCTTGGGTTTTACAAGTACCCTCCCACCCCCAACACAAAAACAGAACAGCTGCCATCTCTGGAGGTCCAAAAGCACTGGAGACCATTTCTTATAAAAGTATTTTTTAATAAATTGATGTATTTCAATGTTGTTAACATGATAGCCCAATGCTATTATCAAGGTAGCAAAAGTGAAGATTCCTGGTATTTTTAATATAAACACTATGAATGACAGTACATTTGCATTCAACTTCACAAGAAATTGTCTTCAGGTTCATGAAGGTTCTGTAACAGCTGTTAAACCTTTCCAACAGTGAAGATGTGTGTGCATTGATTGAGTAGACCATGGGAGTCTAAGGATGGGGTGCACTCTAAAACCACACTGAAGAGAAGGGGATACAACGGTGGTATGGCCAGCTGGCTGAACAAAACCCAAGTCTTTTAAACTTAGTCACTGAAAGAAAACACAGCATGTATCAAAATTACAGAGCAGCTTCCAGGAAGGGAGCCATAAGAAGACACACCGATTAGACCCCTGAAGCGGTGACCGTGCTGCTGCCCATGTAGCGATGGAAAGAAGCGATGGACAGAAGCCTGCAGCCGCCTGTAGCGTCGGCTCTCCACACACACGCCAGGCTCGCAGCTGGCCGAGACCGGAGTTCCGTGTGCTGCACAAGTGCTGGTGAAGGTGATTTGCGCTACTGCTATTATGGGTCAGAGCAACAGGTGGCTGGATTTCAGGCAGCAAGTGGATGCTCCCTTTACTACCGCATCATTGCCTTCTACAATTCACAGGCCACACTTACCAAAGCTGATGTCCCCTTCTTAGGGTTGAAAAACAAAAAACAACAGAAAAAGAGCATTTAAAACAGAGGCCAGCAGCTTCTGCCCCTCTAACACTATATTACCGTCCAATCTCCCCCATGAGAAATGCGCTTTACTTGGTTACAACTGCGAAGAGGATATGACTTCATCCTGTCACAGGTATCTTAATGACCGGCTTTTTGATACAGGATTTTTCTTAACAGATTAGGTTGGAAGCAAGATTCTTTCTCTCCAAGGACAAGGAACAGTAGGTTAAAGGCTAGGTAATTACATCCATTCTCAATTTTGAACGGTAGAGAACGAATTGACTTAAATGAGATTTTCTAAAGTAATTTCTTTATTTCTCAACCGAAACCATCTCACATCCAGAATTTTATCTGATTGTTAGTATGCTCATTGGCCTTAGACCACGACTTAATTCTACTAGGACCCTTTACATGCTTTTAAAATTCCAAATGCTGCCCATCAAAGTAAATACAACAAAATAAAATCGTTTGTGTGCGGAGGTGCTGGATTCTGGATAAGCACAGATGGCACGTTCCTGGCTTTTCCCCAAGAAGTGTCTAATGAATGGCCACTCCTTTATGTGTGTCAGTGGCCCAGATTTAAGTCGTGTACACTTGAATGCATTAGAAAACACTGTCATCTACCACATCATTAAAACAAAAACAAAACAAAACCAAAAAACCCAAGCAAACTGCATCAAACACTTTCCAGTAGCCTGGGTTTCGGTGATAAGACTCTTCTTTGAGAAAACAAATTCATTGCCAGAATCTTAGTGTTTTATCCTAAATCTCATCTTTTAGGCCTGAACAGAGTCAACTTTTCATAAAGATCACATATATCCCTTTCTTCTTTCTGTCACCTCTCTTCAAACAAGCGCTCTGCCCACCCTAAAGAACTGAACATAGTTTGTAAAGGCTTTCCTCTCCAGAAACAACAGTCAAAAGCATAAATTAGGTTAAGTGGCTTCGTTTTCCTCAGGTCAATGCTCGTGACACAAGGTGTATTTTCCCTATGAACAGGGTGTGCTTAAGTTGATACAATGAATCAAAATCAGCTTATGGAAAAGTTAAAAATGTAGTTTAGTGACGGATGCGTATCTTTACAAACAGAATAGCAAACAATCCAATCTAGAAGTTTAAATAAAAGTAGATGACTTTAAAACTAACAATATATATAAAGCTGAAGTCACTGCCTTGGGTAATTTATACACTGCATCCAATAGTTTACATAGGACATTCATTCTTAAGGCAGAAAAATTGAATTTGACATGTAATGACTTGGCTCTTACATCCATGGTCAAACTGGGGAGTAGACTTGACCAGACAGATTCCTTGCTAATGAGGACTTGGCTGTGGTGACAATTTTGTCCTTCGAGGATGTTATGTAAGAGACATACATTTGAGAGAACAGAAAAGGATGAATTCTAAGACCACAAACGTGATTTTTAAACAAGAGGTCGGTGAGGCTAGGCTTTCTATTATGAGATGAAAACACTCTCATAACAAAGTAACAAACTCAACATACTCTTTCTATGGTACATAAAATGTCTGAAATATCAAAGAATTACCTTTTTGGAGTGTACTACTTTAGACTAGTTTTCAAGGTCTAGTATAAAAGGTAGCCTGAATAGTTAAAAGCAGTTGAATGTCAACTCATCCTGCTACTCGCAAGGCTACCATTTAGGATATTCCTACCCCATCAATAAAATCCTGTGCAGGGCGGATATCAATATGTAATAAAATAAAAATGAAGCCCCTCAACAAATGTGCAAAACCACTCGTCAGTTACTAGCAAGAATATATGAAAAACATCTTAATTACAGAATCGGGCATCGAAGCCAGACGGACACAATCATGTACCACCTGTCTGGGTGGACGGACAACTGGGACGAAAGCAACAGTCCGACGGCAACCTCAGGAGACGTGCTTCCCGGAGTGGGAGGCGTGGAGCGCTGAGGAGCCGGCCCGAGCCGGGCCACCTGTCCTCAGGCCGGGGCGCGCGCCCGCAGGGCTGTGTGCGCTCCTTTGCCTCTGCATCCCGGCGCCAAAACCTTAACAAAACCAACACACACCGACACAACAATTCTTAAGCAGGTGACGGTGACTGCGGTAAGTACCTTTGTGTGTGCCTAGTATTTATGCCATAGCTCTGGCAATTGTCAGGAGTGTACAAAGATTACCTGCCGTGTTTTTAAAGACGTGAAGATTTTCTTTTCTCACGGTGGCAGGAGGAGTCCATGCAAGATTTGTAAACAGCGATACAAAATACTGTAAACATAACTGAGTTTGTATAAAACAGAAGAAGTAAATCCCAATTTACAAGTGGGTAAAAAAACCCGAGGGTGGCTTCACAGGAAGTTCTCCCTCCGGCGCCAAGTGATTTGATTACAAAGAGAACCCTGAGCTGAAAAACTGGGGTTTGGGGGAGAGCCATCTTTGCATACGAAACAGCCGGAGGACGGTTACTGTTCTCCTTGTCTCTCGGATACTCAGCTGCCAGAGACAGTCCTGGACGTGGGGCTTTGGAGACGCTTATAGCTTCGTGTGGCGCCCGGGCCGGGCGCCTGCTGCAGCGCTGGCCATGGAAGCCGACGCCACCGCGTCCTCCGCCTCCTCCAGCTCGTCCTGGAGCTCTTGGCTGACGCTGGACTGCAGGGCTGCGGGCGTGAGCCACTCCTTGGGGAGGCAGCTCTGTAGGAAGGGGATGCAGGAGCTGAAGTAGGCGAGTCGATTGATCCAGCGAGGAATCTCCTTCCCACAAAGAATCTGGAGAAAGAGGGCTGTGTTAGGTGAGAGGTTAAGGTGACGGGGTCCGTTGCCAAGGAGCTGTGGAGGGCGGCGGGAGGGAGGTGGCTGTTCAAAGCCCCGCACACTAGCCTCTGGTGACGCCGGTCAGGCCTGGGCAACAGGCAGCGCCCTAACTCAGCCTGAGGTGCCTACGGTCAGCTCCGCCCTCTCCTTCTGAACAACTTGTCAAGTGGCTTACTTGTCCATCTGTGAGACGGAGCCAATTCCATTTGGCTCCTTTCTTTGATCCTTGCCACTGCTTTGAGACACATGTAGAAGTACTTGGAAGAACACAGGAGGAGACTTTTGTTAATAGGAGATATTCCAGGAAGAGCACGCTCCAGGTGGTTGGAGCAGTCGCTCTTGAATCGTTTCCTATCTGTGAATTCTCCTTTTTCAGTCTTTCTACTTCCCTCCAGTTACTCCATTTTTCCTGGCCAGCATTTTACCCCTTTGCTTTTGTCTTGACCCGCTTTTTCCAAGGAGCTCAGACTGGCCCAGAAAGAAGCGTCTCCCAGGGAAAGACTGGGTCTTACATAAATGTTTGCTCCAACAATCTACATTTATTCATGTACAAAATTCTCCATTTATTCAAACAGTCAGGTCTGGCTGACGATCTTAACCGGGGCTAATGTTTGGGATAGGGCTTATATTACAAGCATCCTGAAAAATCATGCTAGGGCTTATTTTCCGGTTAGGTCTTATTTTCGGGGAAACATGGTAGCCTCTTTTCCCTTCTGCAGACAATACTGGGCTTCACCGAGCCCACACTGCACTGACTCCAGTTATGTCAGAGACTATGGCTACGGGATCTGGAAGCACCATCTGTCTTATCTTAGTTGATGACTTAGTAAAGTGATTTCCAAGTATCTTATGTCCCCAAATTAGCTACTATGTAAATAGGCTGACACCTGTAATTAAGCAATGTAACTTTCCCCCCTAAAGGTCCAGCCTTATGCTTTAATCGTTACTGACCTTACAGGACGCCATTCCCATCTGTCTACTCTAAAAACACAAACAAGTATTACATTATATTTTACACTCAAGGCACATTTAGGGACATCTGCACAGCTGAAGGTTAAGCCCAGAAGTGGGGACTAGGAGTGCGCAGGTTAATGGAACAGACTCTGCTCACTCTTCAGCAGGCATTTCCTTCATTCTGCTTCCTACATCCTGATTTTATTCAGCAATCCACCTTCTTCCATATACCCATGTGCTTTGTGGGAAGCTGACTTCATGCCAACCCCTGGGGGTGTGCCTTGATTAGCCTAAAACATGGTTCTGTAACCTACAAGCCACCTGGTTTTGCAGATAAAATTTTACTGGAACACAGGCATGCCTACTTATCAATTTACTGCCTATGGTTCTTGGGCTACAAAGGCAGAGGCCGAGTCTAGTCCATGAAAAATCCACAAGCTACAATATTTACTATGTGGCCCTTTCAAAAAAGTGTGCTGATCCTCAGTCAAGTCAGTATCTTTTAAACTTCAGTCAAGATCATTAGTTCCATTAGTAGGTCATTCAGCATTTAAGTTGAATTTTAAAAATGAAATAGACTGTAGATAGTAGCATAATTGTGACAGCTTTTTGGTTATGTGTACATGTGTGCATATATCGGGGTCATGATGTAAAATGCATTTCTTACTGTGGGCAGTGGCAAAAAAAGTATTTGGTTTACACAGCAAAATTGTGTTTGCATTTAAACATCCAACCCAGTAATCCCTCTTATAGAAATCTACCCCAGAGACACACTGGCAAAAATATAAAAAGGGTTATGCACAGGCTTATTCATGACAGCACTTTATGCAACAGCAGAAGAGTAAAAGTAACCCAAATGTCACTAACAGGAAACTGTTTAAATGATTTTTGGTATATCCACAGGAGGACTTTTCAGCTGTGAAAAGCAATGGGGAGTATCTCTATATACTGCTACAGCGTGAACTCCAGGATACAATGTTAGGTGAAAAAAACAAAGTGGAGAAAAATGCATATACGATGCTCCCAAAATGTAATGGAGGACAGGCACAGAAAAAGTACAGCATTTCCATTCCAAAAGGAACATGGAAGTAAGGAATCCCATGCAATTCTGAAACCTGACCTGCGATTAATCCTCTGGGGCCCTTGGTTCTGCCCTCTGGGCCCCTGAAGTTATCCTTTTCTTCCAGCCTGTTTCCTACCTGAAGGATTCTGGAAATCCAAGAGCCTCTTTCATTTTGTTCCATCCCTTCAGTTTAAACAGGCGCTGTTTCTGCTTATATAACATCCTCAAAAAGGTTGTGAGTCTTCCATGTATGCCATGGGATTCACTCTTTTAGACAAGAGGTTCCTCCGCAGATTTTCCTGGAAAGTTCATCTCTACTCCTGGTTTCTGCTGCGAGGATCCATGAATCACACGTTTAATCTCTTCAGCAGCAGCAAAAGGTTACCCCATCACATCCTTGGCCTTCTCTCCAAGGTACGCTTTCTGAATAGTAAAACCCCTAATTCTAGCATCTTTTACAATCTGGATAGGTTAAGAAAGTCCAAAATCATCAAGTGCTGATTCCTTTTTCACTAAATAGTTCTTCCCTCATATTTCTTTCTTCTGCGTTTTATTATGCGCAGCAAGCCAGCACTTTGCTTAGAAATCTCTTGAGCTAAATATGCAGGTTTTCTGCTTATAGTTCTGTTTTCCACGTAACTACAGAATGAGAATCAGTTAAGCTTCTGCCACTATGTAACAAAGATTCCCTTGCCTCCGGTTCTCAATGCCACATTCCTCATTTCCTTCTGAACCCTCACCAGCAGCACCTTTAATATTTATATCTCTACTACTAAAATAGTCTGCTCAAGGTGATGTAAGCTTTTGCTATCAAACTCCTCATAATTGCTCCAGCCTTTATCTATCACCCGAGTCTAAAGCCACTTCTACATTTTTAGATATTGTTACAGTGGGTACCCACATCTGTACTGGCTCCCTATGGCTGCTTTACAAATGATCAGAAACTTAGTGGCATAAGACAACTCAAGTTTTTCTCTTACGGTTTCAGAGGCCATGCATAGAAAGGGTGTGGACATCTAGAAGCTAGATGTCCATGAATACATTTTGTTCATTTTAGATTTGACTTTGGAACTGCAGAAAGATTTTACATAACACAAAGTTAAACAGAAAAGCAACTTCCCCAACTAAAAAAAAACTAAAAACAAAAACAAGATAGGATAAATGAAACAAAGGACGCCAACTGTATATTGAGTTGGTGGCATAAGCACACAGAAAGAAATTACTCCAGTGAGTAAATTACTCCTCACTGGAGTAATTTCTACCACCAGCAATATTACTGGCAAGTTGAAGGCTTTTGCAGTTCTTTCTGTCTTTAGAATATTATATTCAATAGAGGTAACAGTTGTGTTTTGTTGAGGGTTAAGTAAAAACCTCATAGCCTAAATTTGAAGTAGAAATATCACTATGAACCTATAAAAAAGTCCTAGCTCTGTCTACAGGAAAAAACCAACCTAGAAACTAGCACCAATTGAGTAGCAATGAATGAGCCTAATGCTCAGATCAGGTTTCTAAGGACAGCTGACCCTTGAACAACGTGCCTCTGAGCAGCCCTGCAGCTGACGCTCGACCGCACAGGGTGTCCGCACCCGAGCCCCACGTTGTTCAGGTGTCTACTGTATTTACTACTAGAAGGAAACATTTCTGAGGTAGGAAATACAGAGATAAGCCTGGAATATTCTGTCATAACAAAACAAAAATGCTATCAAAGATTACTAGGGCTATATCAAGACTTAGGAGCCAGCTTGAGGAGGCTCCCAATGATCAAAGATGGGACAAGATCAGTTACTGCACTAAACTAAAACATATTAAATATTTTCAAATCTGGGGAGGAGGGGAAATCCATAATGACACTAAAAAACAAACAAACAAAGCTTGGTTACCTTTGAAGAATGCTAGGGAACTGCCAGGGGTCCCCAAGACCACCTCCAGTTAGGTAATTTGCTGAGGACTCACAGGTCTTAGCATATAGTTGTATTCACAGCTATGATTTATTACAGTGAAAAGATATAACACAAAATTAGCCAGGGAAAAGGAGTACCCCAAAAGAAACCAGGCCCCAGCTTTCAAAGGCCATTTCCCAGTGGAGTCACATAGGATACGCTTAATCACCCCAGTAAGAAGTTTTGACAACACATGAGAACTGTCTACTGGGGAAGCTCCCGAGAGACCCAGCATCCAAGGTTTTTCTTTGGGCCTGGTCCCGTAGGCGCCTCTCCTCAGTACGTACCAAAATTTTAGATTCCAAGAACCAAAGCAGGTGTTTAGCATAAATCAGTGTTTGTATACATAGCGCAGGCACAGGGAGCCACTCCTACAGATTTGGGAATGGTGGGAACCCTCCTGAAATCCAAATTCCCAGATGCCGGCCGAGGGCCAAGACTGCAAGCAGGGCTTTCTGAGGGCAGCAGTCTGAGGTCTGCTCTGTTAACTCTTTTCTGCACAGCCAGGAACCAATTCACTTTTTGAAGGCTATTAAGATAAAGAATAAGGCATCTACCTTGCCTTTCCTATGTGGACCACTTCTCAGGGTAACAAGGCATGTGCCTTTTATTTAGTTCTGGATTCAAACAAACGCTTAAAAAATTATGACAACAGGGAAATGTCAACATTGTATATTTTGATAATATTAAGGAATGAATGCTAATTTTTTAGGTTGGTAACATATTGTGGTTATGTTAAATAGAATCCTTATCTTTAGGGCTACAAAGTAAAATATTTGCCATTGAAATGAAATAATACTTGGGATTTGTTTTAAAGTAATCTAGGGATGACAGTGGAATTTTCAAATGGGTGCTTATGGATAAAACAAGGTTAGCCATGAAATGATAATTTTTGAAGCAAAGTGATAGGTATATACAGGCTCATTATCACTCTACTTTTAAATGTCTTGAATTTCTCACTTAAAATATTAACTTACAGGAGGTATTCAGACCAGTGGCATTCAGTGATGGTAATGCTAGTGATGGTTTACAAATGGGCATTTGACCCAGTTCTGGACATAAAACACAGCCTGCTTTCGGAAAGGGCAGGAGGTTCCAGAAAAGCGTCTCGCTTTTCCTCAGGGAACTGAAGGGAGAGACAAGAGTTTTCTTCTTCCTTTGGATGTTGTTGTATCTGAATGTGGTGCCTGCAAACCATCAAAGGAGCTACCCTGAGGGCAGAGCCAGCATCCTAAGGAGGGCAGCTCAGACACACAGTTAGAGCTTAGGCCGCTGATGACTGCACTGTTGAGACCATACTGATACTGTCCATATGGTCTCATTCTGGAGTCCTCTTCTGTGAGAGGACACACCTCCTCCCTGTGTAGGCCAATCTGAGTCAGATCCATATATACTGAACCTGAAGAGTAGGGGTTGGCAAACTTTATCTGTAAAGGGCCGGACGGTAAATATTTTAGGCTTTGTGGGCAGACGGTCTCTGTTGCAACTACTGAACCTGCTGCTGTAGCCTGAAAGCAGTCAAGATGGCAGGTAAACAAGTGAGCATGGCTGTGTTCCAATCAAACTCTATGGATACTAACATCTGAATTTTATAAAATTTATACATGGCACTGTGTAAACTTTTGACTTTTTTTTTTAATGATTTAAGAATGTAAAAACCATCACAGCTTGTGGGCCGTACAAACACAGGTGGCAGGCTGGTGTTGGGGTGCGGGCTGTAGTGGTTTGCTAGTCCCAGTTGTAGAGGAGGCATCTGATCTGATAACTGTGACATTAAATGATGATAATTCTTGGAGTTTTTGGAACAATGCTAAACAGAGTACATGTATCAACCATCAATTACACTTAGCTATGATCTGGTCCATCTGCAACTGGAGTATCACCTCTCCGAACTATGCTCTCTGAGACTACACTTATTCATGCTCTCAGAGCGCCGATCATTACATTTGTTTGCCTTGATTATATGGGGTTTACTGGAATAGCCCGACACCCCTCGTTGTCCACAGTGCTAGTCGCGGCTCTGTCACTGACAAGCTGGTTAAGTGACTTAAGTACCAGAGTCTCAGTTTCTTTAACAACTCAGCACTCATATGGGGAGAGCATGAAAACTGACCCATAGAGATGACCCCAGGGACATCCCCACCTGCTCTGTGGGCTCCAAGTGTAAAGTGGTCTCAGGTTAGACCAGGGGTGACGTGCTATTATAGGTGCTTAAGAAAGCTATTCACTTATTTGGGAGAGAGAGTAGTCAGAACCAGAGGAAGTCATGATAAAACATAACAAGCATTGGACCAGGGAGTCAAGGTCTAATCTGAGTTCTCCACAACCCTCTTTGCTAAGCCATTTCTCCAATCGGGGCCTATTTCCTGTCTGTAAAATGAGGAGACTGAATTAGATGCTGCCTAATGTGTGGGCCAGTTTTAACATTCTCTGGATCTCTGATTGCACTGCCTACAAATGCAACGTCTAGGTTCAGGGAAGTTGTGAACCACCTTCCCTCGCCCTGAAAATCACCCCTCCGGTGTCAACGCACAACAGGTGTCTCCACCTTTTATATTCATATGAAGCCCTGGGGACCAGGTTAAAACGGAGATTCTGGTTGAGTAGGTAGGTCTGTGGTGGGGCAGAAACGATGCATCTCAAACTCCTAAGTGAGGCTGATGTCACGGGTCCCCGGAACACACTCTGGGAAGCACGGCAACCATCCACTATAGCCCTGTTTGAAAGCTGTGCTGTGGAGGCCACGAGGGAAGGGGAAGTGAAAAGGGCCAGGAAGGGAAGCATCCTGCAGAGGCCACACAAACAGCAGCTCACTTTCTCCTTTCTACTGTCTTAACTTCTGAGGCATTGGTGCAGCCGCCGCAACCAGCTGCTAAGAGTCAGACAGCCGGGAAGCTGGTTCAAGTGCTATTCAATTCTCTAGGCCTGATGGGATCATCTTTTGCTTTCTTCCTTCTGTTTTCTTTGCTCATTTTGATCTAGTTTTGGTCTTCTACTTAGGATTCAAGAATCAGGAAGGGAAGGCCTGCTGAGTGGCGAGGTGGTTAAGCGCTGGCTTAGGAAGCCATGCGGCCCCGGTTCGGGTCCCACATATGAGGGCCAGTGACACTGCCCTCAAAAAAAAAAAAAAAGAATCAGGAAGGAAACAAATGTCTGTGTGATAAGTTGGAAAAATAAAATTTCAAGACAGGAGAAGTGAATTACTTATTAATAAGTAGAACAAAGCCTGAAATTGGCAACTAAAATTTAGGAAAAAAGAAATCTTAGTGGCTAAGGAGCAGAAGTCTCTTAGGCATTCATTTCTTTCCAGTGAAAGTTTCAGGGTGTAAATGAATTAGAAGAAGAGACAATTATCTGGTAGACAACTCTCTACCCACTGCAATGTCATGAATATAATTACAAGTTAAAGTTGTGCTGACTCTAAAGTCACCGACTTTAGATAGATCGTTCAGGCAAGAGAAATATAATAATAATACCATATTTTATACATGAAGAATGAGGAAAAAAATGAATTGATTAAATACAGAGGGACAGCAGTATACTAGGAACTCTTATTTGAAGAGCTTTCTGGATAAAATCTCATTTACCTCTGACAAAGCTGAAGAAAAGTGATTGCAGTTTTTGTGCATCAGATGATAGGCATTGCCTTTGTATTCTTTTCCCAGTTCTTCTACAATTTTTTCTATATCGTCTTCTAAGAAATCAGTGCTCCCTAAAACAACAGCTTCTCTTAAAGAACAAAAAGAAAAAAAAGAAAAAAAGAAAGAAAAAACATAGCCGTGTGAGTGTTAGGTATTTATAAAAAGCATGTTTAAAAGTTTGCTTATTTCTAGGAATATCATGATTGATGTAACAAAGCAGAGTTAATGTAATAAGACTAAACGTAAATGAGATACCTTAAACATTTCAATTATTTTAGTTTCTACATTTCTGCAATAAACTCTTACGCGCACTACTTCTGAATAATATAAATGCAAAATAAGTCATTTTCTTTATAAAACAATGTCATTATATTAAAAATGTAATATCAGTTATTTTTACAACTATTGAATAAGTACTTCTATTAACAGAGAATCAGATCCAAGCTGCAAATAACCCTGCTTAATTACACCTGCCATCAAACGCCTTGCCATATTGTCTTGTAGAAATAATCTTTTAAGTTATCTGCCACTGTGCTGCAGTGAGATGAATGTCAAACGACTAAATGTTTTTAAAAGCATTTTAACCCCCACCCCCTCAAATCACCCCAAAACCAACCCTCCACCTCCCAACTACTGCCCTGGAAATGCAATAGACACTATTCAGTAGAAGGGAGAGTTTTTGTCAGATACAAGTAAGGCATCCTAGAAAGCTGAAGATACTCAGAAAGCCCTTTCTCCAGTAGTCTTGCCAAAAGGGAGGCAGAGGGAACTGATCCGGGATGGTCCCTCTGGCACTCCCGCGGGCCCATGTTTCCATTCGGTGATAGGCTGAGAGCCATGAACACAGGAGCGATAAACACGTGCAGCCCTGTCCCGAATCGCAGTGACATAACATCATTTCACTACTTTCCTTTCACTTGGCAAGTTCGCTATTATAGGCCCAGCAGTTTCTTTATGGCTTCTTGAAACTAAGGTTCTAAACATCACTTTAAATACAAGGCTTAATTACGGAATGGAAATCTGATTATTAGCGTTCAGGTTGTGGGTGCTGTTTACTGCTCATAAGGCTCCAGAAAACACTCATATCCGTACATTTTAGGTTTGTCAGTACATGTAACACATGTACCTCAACATCAGCTTCTCAGCTAATCAACTGTTTAATTACTTGGAATTTATAAACAGTGTCCCTTTCATTGGGAAAATTAAGAAACTTTAAGTGTTAGGTGGGTCACAATAAAACTTCCCTTCATCTCCCCCAAATAGGATTTTGAGAGGAAGCAATCATTAGATATGAACGTTTTCTAAAGCAGAACCTGAGTTATAACCAAAGGAAAACATGTTTAAAGTACACAGAATAACTTATACGGGTCCCTTTATAAAAGCAATAGACTAGATTATTTGAGGGACTTTAGCCTACTCCCAGCTTTACACAACCACTGATTTTAAAAGAAAGTGTCTGCAACTAAAACCATGTTAAAGAAGCATTTTTAACTTCCTGGGTTTTAATTTATAGAATGAATTCTGTAAGCCTGAAAATAAGCTTTGGCACCTAAAACAGTGTAATAAAAATTATCCTCCCTACTTACTTAAATTTAAATGTTTCTCCTAGTTCAGAAGCATTTCCTGGGGAAATTTCAAATATTCCAGAAAAGGGATAAGGATGGCCACCATAAGCAAATTCTGAAAAGAGAAAACTCATGATTTTTAGTATTTATCACACAAAATTTAACCAGAGTGCTGAATTAGCTTTAATGAATGATGAGGATAATAATGATGCTAAGTATTTTTCAGTTTATTAATGCTTTCACAAACACCTCACTTAAGTTATTACGTGTATAGAACTGTTGACACAAAAGACCTCAAACTCTAATAATGAAACGACACTCAAAGGTAATGCTGACTTTGTTTATATTGGCAAGAGAGTGACTAACGCTCAAAAGTGAATGCAGTCTCTCTGCCCATCTAAAAAGTCAGCCTAAGTAGGTGGTCAGTTCAGTGTTTTGCCACTTTCTAAATTAAAGTGATCAAATTGCAAACTTGTACTTTACTGGGAAAACTGTCTAATAACAATGAGTTTCCATGGTAGTTGGTTTGAGACTCTTGGTTTATGTTTGAATAAGAGTGAGACAATTAGCAAACCTGAAAAACTGAATTTAATTCGTCTCATTCAAAAATAGAGAAACTGCCAAGTTAATACATACACCCACTCACACACACTCTTCACAGCAAATCTTGTAGCCAGGAGGGAACTGTCTGTACTACAATAAATGTGTGTCTAGGCTCATCAGAACAAAAATGGAGAATGGTTTCAAATCCAGAAGGAACTAAAATTTCTGGCTACGATTCTGATATGAGATACTTAAATATTTAAGTGGCAAACCACAGTGGGTTTATTAAAAAAATTCCAAACAAATGTTTCAATGAATCTCATCACTTAAAACTCATTCAATATAATCTTAACAGGTCTTAGAAAAAAATATGGGAAAGAACAAAGCAGATACTAAGTTTACTTTTGATTCAGACTTTTCAGAAAAAAAGCAATGATGTAGGTAACAAAGTGTTTAATGTTCCACTTCTGAAACACACAATAACATCTTTTCATGTTAAAATTTTATAAACCATTGCAGAGAATCAGATTGAAAATGGAAAGACTGTATTTGGATTTTTAACTTTCTCAATTACAGTAAGCAAAGTCATAGAGCCATTTTGTCTTCAAGAAGCAATCATTCACTTTCAGGAATATATTTCGCCCTAGCTTTGCTAAGCTTACGTGACTAAGTTGTGAACCATGTTTCTGAAGGGGAGCAATGATTAGGCGGAAATAAGAGCAATGGACTGGTATATAAGAACATTTGGGTTTAAGTCTTAGCGCTGTTAATTATTAGCAGTATGACTTTCAGCAGGTTTGAGTTTCAGTTTCTTCATCTGAAAAATGGAGAAAATGCCACATGCCCTTATCTACCTCACAGCAGCATGGTGACGTGGTTCAGAGCTTGATGGCACTTTAAAAACTGTAACACACCATACAAATTCAGTTAAAAAGGAACACATACAACTTTGGCAAAAGCCAAGTCCAACACAGAAGCAAAGCCCCAGACCGCAGTTCCCTCTGTAGCAATGCTCTAACTACTGAAACTTTCAGTAGGAGCCTCGTGGTTTTTGGGGGATTATCTGGTAGATGCAGCCTTTCAAGTAAAATGGAGCTTACAGTGCAGATCTTTACGGCCAACATTTAATATGCTATTAACGTGCAACATAAAAAAGGGACAGTAAAAACAACAGACTAACATACTTTGTAAATGAGCCTTTTTGTTGTATTAGAGAAAGCTGGTGCGTAGTCTTCAGGGTAACTGAATAAAAGGCAGTTAACACATTCTAAGAGGTCACAAAGTCTGCCTAGCTGAAGCGAATAAAGACATTTCTGCTACGGTTGAGTGTATGATTCAAGCTAATGTATTATTACAGCCCTGGTGAAACTGGCGGCATGCTCCGTTAGACGCAGTGTCACTGCTTAAAACCTGATTGGGAGTGAATTACTTTGCACGAAGGGTGGGAACAGAACAAACAAAAAAGCTGCTGACAACAGAGCTGCTAGGTTTGAGTGGCTCCTGTCATGTTTATCATAATAAAGGGTAATAAAGAATAAAAAGGGCTGAGTTAATACAAAGGCCATCATTCTGGAGCAAAAATGTAATCCTAGATGTAATCAAGGGCAGGATTTGCTCAGTGATATTTTAAAACTTCAAAACTATACACTCCTCCATCTACAAAAATGAATTACTGAAATTCCCTCAGGAAATTGGCATTTCAAGTTTCACGCTTTCTAGAACCAGCCCTTTTCCAACAAAAATGATTTTTTTTTATTTTTTAATCATACTATTTTTCAGAGTGCAAGGTTTTTTGGGAACTCCAATACGTATTAGAGCAAAACTGTGATGGTATAACAATCTCAAAAGGGAAATATTTTTAAAGACATAGTATTTAGAGTAAAAGATAACTAAATAAAGGTACATTCATGTGCTTTGTCCCCCAATACATTTAAATTTTGCGCATTTTTCCAAACTATGGTATAAACAAATATGGGAGATGTCCTTCTACTTTCTGCGATGAGATAGGGAAGCAGTTTAAAAACCAAAACAAGACAAAAAGAAAGAGCTGTAGTTATGACTTTGCAATTCCTTTAAAGGAAAAACAATCTTTAGAAAGTGTATTGAAACTGTGTGTCCACGTACCTCTGCCATACACTTCAATTCCTGAATGAAAAACTCCAATTCCAATGGATGAGGTGTACTCGTTCATCCAGTACTAAGGAAAGAAGGAGAGAGTCAGGATATCTGCTCACTTACAACGCAACTCCACATTACAGGAAGCTACGGCGCCCCACATCAGCCTTTCGAATCCCATTTCTTGGAATATTTCCTTACACCTCTAAAACTCCCACGATAACGACTCATTTGGTCCTGTCTCTGGGCTTTTGCTTGTGCCACGTCCCATGTGGAATGGCTTCCTGGGTCAAAATGCATGTCTCAGTTTGCGTACAAGCACATTATCTAAGGCCTAGAGCATAAGCCATAAAGTCTAAACCTGATCACGTTGGGGGAAAAAATGGATATAAAAGCTCGACTTTTAAAAATAATCACATAACATCTGCTTTCATAACTATTTTTCTTTTCTCTTAAGCGCTCCCTGAAGATGGGGTATTTTATTCCTTTTCAAAAATGTTTTTTAAAAAGACGTATTTATATCACATACACAGCATATACGTCCTGATTGAGCTCGAAGTTTGATAATGTTAATATCGGAATAAATGGTATGAGCCACAAAGAAGAGAACAACCTTCTTACCACTGGCATGAAAAAAACTTCCCAGAAAAGGTCATATATGAACTGGGTTTTCAAAGAACAAATCAGATTCCCCAGATAGACAATTTTGGGGGTGATGTGGGGTGGAGGGGAAAGGGAAGGAATGAGAAGATGTACATAGGTAGTGTAATATGAAATTATGAAATGGGTTAAAAGGGTAGACTGGAGAGAGTCATGCCTAGAAAGGAAATGAGTTAAAAGCTCATTAACCAAACACTTGGGTAACACTTAACGGTGTTACAAACCCATTAGATTTCTCCCAGGTTAGAGGATAATGTGTCTTTCATTTTTCTAGATTTAAGTTTAACCTTGGCTCCAGACCCCTAGCCAGTTCTTCCCAGACCTGGGAAAATGCACGTTCTCATATATTACTAGGAAAGCATAAATGGATCAAGTTGATTTTTTTCCCTTAAAATGTGCCTGGAAGAAAAATTAAGCAATAACAAACAAGAAATATTTGAAAAAGAACAAGGGACTTTCTCATCTAGGTATCAAAATATTTATTAAAACAGTATGGTACTGTTGCAAAAAGAGATTTTATATATATATGTATGTGGTTGTCAGGAAAGTCATGACATATCTTTTCTGTTTTTCGTTGCAAAAATGCGTTATGACTTTTCCGACAACCATATATATTTATATATGAATCTGGTGTATGATAAAGGCAGTGTTTAAAATCAATGATTAAGGATAAATTATTAAAAATGTGTTGACAAAATTGATTATGCATAAATACATTTAATGTATTTAAAAATTCTAGTGTCTAAAACTAGAATAATCAGTCAGAAGAAATTAGTGGCTAACAAACAAAGACTCACAACCTCATTAGGAAATAGAACAATAAGCCACCATTCTTTTTTTTAATCCATCACATTGGCAAATACAAAAAATATTGCTAATATTTGGTATTGGTAAGGATGAGAGGAGGACACTGCCGAAGAGTGAATCAATGGCAGTGAATTAACCATTCCACCTGTTGGAATCTATGCTACAGAAATACTTGAGCATATGTAAAGGTAGATTCCAGGACATCATCTGCTGTTGTTTATAGTACTGACAAGCTGAAAATAATCTAAGTATCAGTAGAGGGATAATTAAATAAATTATGGTAACTTCATATTAGGAACTATTATACAGCAATTAAAAACAATGTGGTAACTCAATACATATGGACATAAAAGGGTATCTAAGATATACAAAGTACAAACACCAAGTTGTAATACATTATCTATAGCATGATTACATTTTCATAAAATAAATATGCCCTGTGTGTATGTTGATATGCTAAACAAAACCACCATCAAGTACAACATAAAAAAGTTTGAGGCACACAGAACCAACTTTTAACAGTTTGCGGGAGGGGAATAAAGGGCTACTTTCACTTTTAATTCCATGTATTTTCAGACTGTTTCTCTAAACTTTACGAAGAATGTGTATTACTATTTTTATAATTAGAAACATATTACCTTAAAGTAAAATACTCTCTTAGCGTCTAACAGGCTGGAATTTATTTGAGCTTTTACACTATCATAAGAGAACAGGCTACATATATACAAACATAAGCAGCATCCTAACTGTGTCAGCAAAATACTGGTAAGACTTCAGTGTGCACTTACAGGGTGCTTACTGGCTGATTAAACTATGACATGTTCATGCAATATTTGGAATATGATGTAGCTCTAAAAAGAAGAAGGATGCTCCCAAGGAAATAACAGGGAGCAGTTTCCAGGACCTATCTGTTAGGGGAACAAAAACAGAAGAATGGAGACATGGAGAAATGACAGAGAAGCTGGTCTGAGGGGTCGTCCATTGTTCAATTTCGGGAAAACATGACTATCACAAAGAATAACAGACTATAATAGATGAGATTAAAAAAAAATCTGAGTCCACAGAATTAATAATAAAAAGCAAAAAAGGAAAAAGAAAATTGGGGAAAGCTCTTCTTTGCAGACGTCAGCTAATAAATGCAGGCGTAAAGGCAGGATTTGGCAAGCACGGTTCGCAGCCCCTAGCTGAACCTGGCGAGGACCATGGATGCTAAAAGCACTGGGCTGGGAGAAGGCTGCTGAGCAACAATGTTCACATGGTCTCAAAGTACCAACCTCCCATTCTCCTAAATTATAAGGAAAAAAGATGTCTCTGCAACCAAAAAATATGAGTATTATCATATCCAAGCGATTAAACTGAGGTTGTCAGTAGTTGACAGACTGATGTCATAGGCCTCCAGATGTCATGAAATAGAAATCCTACATTTCCAGTTATTTTTCTTGTCAAATATGTTCAATAGAATATAACCATAAGAACAAGTTAGGTAAGTCTGGGTTGTGGGATATTCTATAAGGAAAGTAGCTTGGTCTTAAAAAAAAAAAAATGACATGAAAGTAAAAAAAGAAAAGGGGCGGCTATTCTTTAAAGAAGATTAAAAAGACAGGACAAATGCAATGAAGGAAACTTGACTGGATCCCAGATTTAAAAAAAAAAAAGCCAAAAAGACATTATTGGGACAACTGGAGGAGCCATTAACAGGCACGACATGTTAGGTGATACTGCGCCAATTGAACATTTCTTGACTGTGGTGAGAGTGTGGGTAGGGAGAGGGTGTCTTCTCAGGAAACATGCTCAAGGATTCCTTTCTCTACAAGGGTGAGCTGTGGTGTAGGTGGTTTTTACCGGTGAATCTAAGTGAAGAGTATACAGATTGTACTCTTCTTACCGCTTTTTAAAAAAGCTTTAAACATTTTCAAAATAAAAGAGTTAGGGGGAACTGAAGAGAATGATCTTGGCCTTCCTCCTTACAACAGGGGCGCTGCCTTGCCACGCTTCCCTTTCAACAGAAGGTAGGAAATACCACAAGGTGATCAGCTGGTCGTCTGCATAAAAATTCTGGTCTTTTTCCAGTCAGTAGTTTCCTTGGCAGCCAACTTCTAGGACTTGAATTGCTTTTTCCATCTGAGAAATTCCATTGTTTATACTGTTTGCAACCAATAATTTGGTCTATAAACTGCCGATTTCCTTAACAATGGCACCAACAGGCTTTTGTTCAGGATGCTAAGGGCTACCTTAAAGGGACCTTTCTGCTTTTATAAGTGAGCTTCTCTTTCAAAATACAGACTGTTCTCCAAAAAAGGGATATATATATATATATATATATATATATATATATATATATATATATATAATGGTTTGTTTATAACATGGACAATAAAACACTGTCTACAATGTTTTAAATTCTTCATAAATTGAACATGTTTTTCCATTTAATGTCTAAAACCACTTAATTTAACAATTTATCTTTTACTTGAGCAGTAAATAATAGCCTTCCCAAAGTGCTTTTATAATAAATTTCTATAATAGGAATCTAAATGTTTTTTTATTAAGAGATAGAAAGGTTTTCATGAAAAAAAAAAAAATCATGCCCAGTCCGTGACTTTTGGCCCAAGGGTAACCAAGGGTCAGGATGGGCGTTGCACTTGTCAGCGTGGGGAGCAGGGGCTCAGAAATCCGGCATTCTCTGTGCTTTCACGAGTGAGAGCTCGTCCACGGTTAGGGATTTCCAACTTAGAACTCCTCCTGTATGTTGTCTGGGTAGGAACTATACTACTTTAGTTTGAAATTTCCCTGCATTCAAGACTTTATATTCTAAAAAAATAAAAGGTGTGTTTTGACACATTTTATCAATTAGGAAATCTGTAAAATGAGAGAAACTTAAAAATGAGACAAAAACGTACCATCCAAAAATGTGGCCGGCCCGTTGGGGTTCTATATAATGAGATCTGACCTATATAAGGTTTCTGAATTGCTGACATACTACCATGAAAAATGAATACCCGATAGCTTTGCAAGTGGTGGTGTGATCTCCACTCTCCACTCTCAGACCGAGAGTTGGACAATCGGGTCAAGTGTTTTTGCTCAAGGTTATAGGAAGCCCACAAATTGAGGAAAAGGGTTTCTTAACCCAGAGACACTTCTCTGGACAGTGTTAAAAGCAGAAGGCTACCCGCTCGTAACATTATTTTTCCCCAAAGGCTGTCTCAATCTTCAGTGGCAGGAGTCCCTGTTGATGTTGATCACTCACTGTTAGCAGTAACAATAAGGGACTCCACAGGTTTTTTTTGCTTTTTACATTTCTTTGTATTTTCTATCTCTAAAAAGGCCCTCAAATTTAAAGGTTAATTTCTTTGGCAGATTAACTACTTACTAGTTAGAAATCTGAGACTAGACATCTCCACTTACCTTACAGAAATAAAAAGGATTGTAAGCAATATGATGAACCGTATAGCAACAAACTGGATAACTGAGATGAAATGGACAAATTCCTAGAAAGATGCAAACTACCAAAACTGACTCAAGAAGAAATAATCTGAATAGATTTATAATGAAGGAGAAGGAAAGGGAAGAGAATGAATTAATAATTTAAAATCTATCCAAAGAAAAAAGGCCATGACTAGATGACTTTGTTGAATTCTACCAAATATTTAAACAAGAATCAATCCCAATTCTTCACAAACTGCTCCAGAAACCAGAAGAAAGGGGCTACTTCCCAACTCATTCTGAGGCCAGAGTTAACTGACACCAAAAGCAGACAAAGAATCACAAAAGTACAGATCAATATCCCTTGTGAATGCAGACCCAAAAACCCCCAACAAAACCCTAGCAAACTGAATCTGGCAACATATAAAAAGGTTTACACATCATGAACAAATGGGATTTATTCCAGGAATGAAAGGTTGGTTTGCTATCTGAAAAATCAATTAATATAATATACTGTATTAATGGAATAAAGGACAAAATCCACATGATCATCTTATTAGCTATGTGGTTACCTATGGCTGGGAGGATTGTAGGGAAATGAGAATGATTGCTAATGGGGTTTCTTTTTGGGGGGTGATGAAAAATTTCTAATATTGACTGCAATGGCTGCACAGTTCTGTGAATACACTAAAATCCACGAATTGTATGCAAAGGGTGAACTGTATGGTATGTGAACTGTATCTCAGTAAAACTGCTTAAAAATGCTAGGAGTAAGGGCCGGCCGAGGGGCGCGGCGGTTAAGCGCTGGCCTGGGACGCCAGCGGCCCCGGTTCGGGTCCCACTTAGGAGGGCCAGTGACACTGCCCTCACCAAAAATAAAAATTAAAAAAAAAACGCTAGGAGTAGAAGCAGAGGATCTACTAACTTATACCAAATGGCAGAACAGAATATCATTTTGTACTTGGCAAATCTAAACAAAAACTATTCTATAAATACCCTGAGTCCCCCAAGGTTCAATTTTCCTTCAGATACATACTTTGTGCCTCCGCCCCTGAAAAGGAATTTGGCATTATAACAAAGTTTTCTTTCTGTTAGCAAAAGGAGAACCCAGAAACTCATGAAGAAAAAAGTTTCCACTTCTCTGTTCTTATTCTAAAAAAATGGCCCAATATAAAATTTACTATAAGTGAAAATACATTATGAGTGAGGGACCCTCGACCAAAGAGGAAAAGTGGGGAAAAAAATACTAGCTACCCGAAAACATTTTCTAATAATACAAAAGGTGGTCTAATTAATTTTTCATCTCTAATCCCCAATCAAAAACCTTTAAATAGGTTACTTCTCAAATTACAGACTGCATTCTTAATTCCAGACAGCTGCTTGTGGAAAACAGGGTACGAATAACACATCAAGAACAGAAAAAAACAAAACAAACCCTAGCTCTCTCTACATGTATTCTGGTCAGCCACCTCTTCATATACAAACAGCAGCACACTCCTGACACAAGTTTTAGAATTTACATGATGATGTGAATTAGGTGTTTTTCTTTGGTATGGTTTTTTTCTGAATGGATTTAGACGAGGGTAAGCTTTCCATGGAGAGCTGGTCAGAGATGCCCTCTAAATGCTGCTGCTCCTGTTAGGACTTCCTAGCGCTATAATTAGCAAGGACGCCTGCAAAGCTCCATCTTTAAACACTGGGCAGGCTGCCTGTGGAAGACAGGCGTTTAATTCAAGGTCAGCATGGCTTATCAAGTCCTTCTGCCTCCCGGTCCTGCCAAGGCTATGCAGACAATATGGATGATGCCTATTTTAAGGGGGGATTTAATGAGATACTTGTAAACAAACAAAACACAAAAAGTATATGAGGACTGAGCCTTTTACTGAATGATTTCAGTTGTGAAGCTCCCACACACCGATCTGCTGCTGCTATTCATGCTAAAGTCATTGCTATGCACTGAGTTTAAGATTTCTGAAATTAATCGGGTTTCTCAATGCTTCTCTATCTTGGTTTCCATCTGTTGTTATTACTTTAAAAAATTATTTACTACCGTCAAAACATTGCATGTGTTATCTCTGGAGATACAAATCTTCCTACATGGTCCACACTGCTTCTCCAACTTGCGCTATAGAAATTCATGCTTTTGTAGAACACTGTAAAACACTGATATTTTCTAACGGAACATATATCATAAACATGCAACATGAAACCACAGCCAAGAACATGTATCCATGAAAAACAAACAAACAAAAACAAGCTGCTAAATTAGATATGACTGGATGTTAGCAAGATTTCTGTTAATTTTTGTTGGGTATATCTTCATTGATTTTGTTGCCTAAATAGCAGCAGATGCCAAGTTTAAAATGACACACTTGGGGAACATGGGTAATCCGGGACAAGTTTAACCAAAAGCTTAGCTTTGTATTTGAAGTGAGAAAAGAGCACTTTTATTCCTAGAGCTTGGTTCAAGTGTAAGAGTACAACTAGTATTCGGGGGACTACTTTGAGAATTATTGCTGCAAGAGAATTGCAGAAGTTGGGGTGACGTGTCACATACATGGACAGGGGAGATAGCCTTCTGAGTTTGTCACACAAAGGCCATGCTGTGTGAGGGGAAGTGACACAACAGTAGCAGGAGGTCCGCTAAAGGAAGCTGTATATTCAAGTTGACCCAGCGCTGACAACTAGACAATCCCTCAGGGATTCTGTGTGTTTTCATTTCACTCAGTTTACAATATGATTCTCCTCAAACCCTTCCCAACATACTAAAGGAAAACAGTAAACCAGCCAGCTGCTACCACAAAATAAGACTCCCTCAAATCATGAAACCACCACAGTTACAACATCGCCACGTGGACCACCGTCCCAAAGCATCCCTACATCCATCCGGTCAGCTAATCTAAGGCTACCTTTCCCCTTGGGTCAGACGGGAAAGCCCACACCATGTCTCTATCCCTGTTTCGGTCACAAGGACAATGCTTCTAGTATGTTGGAATTGACTTCAGACATCATTGCTTGGATAAGAAAAAGGCTGATGCCCAAATTACAATATTATGAGGTGAAGCATTTGAACTGTAGTGGAAAAGGCTGAGTGTCCAGAGCCTGGGGCTCTCTGCCTTATTTTTCTCATAAATATATGATAACTTGGAAAGGTACCCAAGCTGTCTCACAAGTGTGATTCCAATCAGATCTGGAGCCAGAGCGATTTGGTTCAAATTGTGGCTTTTATGAGCTTCACTATGTATAAGTTGTGTGACCTGGGGAAAGATACTCATCCTCTGAATTTATAAAATCGAGATGATAAATAGGATCTACTGCGGAGGGTGTTGTGAGGACTGAATGAATTAATGATGTATAAAGTACTTAGAAGAGTGCTTGACCCATAGTAAACATTAACTGTTAGGAGTAGCAAACGCATATACTAGTTTATTAAAAATATGTTCCTTCCCTAATTTTTTTTTTTTAAAGATTTTATTGGGGAATTGGGGAAGGGGAACAGACAAGTTGCTGTCCTTTTGTTCTTCAGTCTAGTTGCGGAGGACGTTGGTATTATCATTGCGCTCTTCCCAGATGAGGCAGATCGACTAGCCTTTGGACGGTCGCTCACCGTGGCTATTGGCAGCTCACGCTGGCTGCCAGCCACTCACTGTAGCCCATGGCAGCCCACTGCAGCAGGGGCTGCAGCCTACACTGTCGCCGGGGCTCGCACAACCCACCTCCAGGTGGAGCTATTGTTCACCATCTTAGCTGTAGAGGGCAGTGTCACTGGCCCTCATATGTGGGATCTGAACCGGGGCCGCTGGCATCCCGAACCAGCTCTTAACCAACGCTCCACTCAGCTGGCCCCTTCCCTCTCTTCCCTAATATTTTTGTTCTAGCAGATCAGTTCTGTCTGTTAGTCCTCAGAATTTTCAAGACTCTTTGGGAGTGGGTATGAAATAATGAGGAACTGAAGAGCAAACAATGGCAGAGCTAATTTGACTCTTCTTTCACGTTCTGGAGAAGTCCAGATTTGAGTAGACGGTGTCTGTGAGAAAGGCACTGGATGCTTGCACATCCCTGAGGGATCCGAGCCGAGGGCTGGGACCCACTTCTCCCTTTGGTGCGGGCCCTTCTAGCCTTGCACTTCCTGAGATGGTGGAGATGGCATTAATGGTATACAGCAGTGGGCCAGGAAGGCCCAGTCATACACGCTTTAGCTCCTCTGACACCAGCCAGTGTCACTGGTTTAGAAGGCTTTTCAAAGCCTTCTCGAGAATGAATATAAGACAAGAGGAAACAAGTCAAAGAAAAACGATCATCTTAAAATATGTGGGGAGGCAACAAATACATAAATAAGCACGATTACTTTTGAGCTGAATTTTGCCTCAATGCAAAAACACTGGCCTAAATATTTATTTCCATTTATGATTTAAAGCATTTGCTACAGAAGTGAATTGACTGTGCTATATTATAATCATATATTAAAATGTTACATTATTCTTCTGACAGAGAACTTTCATTAAACTTCATTTTAGTCAGTGATTTGCCTTATCGATTTAATAAAATTTTATGCTTCCTGTTTGCAAGCAACAAAATGAAAAATGCTATCTCCCTAGTCTGGAAATTAAAATGCTTAATATAACCACTTAGGGTCTGGGCCTGACTTCCTTAAAATTCTATGATCTGAGTAAGTTATAACTGTTTCCTCTAAAACACTAGAACCAGTGTTCATGTGGAGTAAAGCAAGTGTTTTACTTACTGAGTTAAAAATCCAAAATAAACTGACTAGCGGAGACTGTGGGGTCATTTCTATAGTGCCACTCATATACAGCTGTCTTGATGTCCATACTATTAAACCACCTTATGAGGTCTTATTGGTACCACTGGGTTGAGTCTCAGATGATCTTACAGCAAATGCTATTTAATACTAAACCAGATTAAAAATGCTATTTATGGTGCTTAGTACTGGGCTAGTCATAGAGTCAATAAAAACTCACATAATGAATTGAGAGATACTCTAGTATCTTTTTTAGATGAAATCATGAACACCCAATTATAAAGCCTGTTAACTTGCTTTATACTACAATAGATTCTATTCCATTATTATTATTTCTACGAAAATCTCCAATCCTCTTTTTACTGCTAGAAAATATTATTGAAAATAAGTACATCACACACTTTCTAGGTCTTGGAAAAAAATTCTTTATATAACAAAAACATTTTCATTACAATGTTATTTATAAATTGTTTATAACATTAGGTATTAAACCTCAATCTTTGAAAGTACTCTCCCCTGATTACAAAACATTTGCTAGTAACTTTTTAGTTAATAGTGTCTCAAGTTTTATAGTATCTTTTTCTTTTTGAGATAATGTAGCCAAATGTAAACATATGGACGAAAGTGAGGGTAGCCGTACTTCTAGTTCCTGGGGACTCACAGCCCCAATTTACATTTGCTTCAGCATAACTATCCAGCCCGTACCCTTTTACTCTTGAGTCCCACCCAGTTTTGATGATCAGTTGGAAGGCTAGCCTCAGCTGGCTTTCTTAAGGACTGTACTTTGGGTCTCAAAAGTTCTTAAGCACTGTCCTGAACTCAAGAGTGTGAGTACACATAATTATGTACTTACACAATAACCTAAATGAACCCAAGAAAAATGTGGTGCTATGCATTTTTGATAAAGCTAAAGCTTCCTCCTCTTTACCAATGAACACATTGTATGTGGGAAACGAGTAAACTCGTCATATAGCTTTTTATGCCCGCTTACAAAGTGTTAAGCAAACTAATTTTCAAAAACAAATTATTGTGCTTGCCAAAAGACCTAATTTTGGGCCGGCCAAGTGGCGCGGTGGGTAAGTGCTGGCTTGGGAAGCCAGCAGCCCCGGTTCAGTCCCACATATGAGGGCCAGTGACACTGCCCTCAAAAAAAAAAACAAAAAACAAAAAAACAAAACAAACAAACAAAAGCAAAAGACCTAATTTTTAGGATCCACAACAACTACACACGGGACACTGTGAACTGGAAGTTATTCAAAGGAGAATAGATTCTTAGCAGTCAAATCAACAGTGAGCCAAATGCCCCTTGAATATTTTAAAAACTAAACCTATTTTATATAACTCACAGTTTGACTCTACCAGTGGTGAGAAATAGACGAGGCAGGGGACTGCCATCAATTCTTGGTGCTCATCCCACATCTATAGCAGAAAACCAAGTTCTTGGCAAATCTCTCCTATCAGTCACTTACTTTAGTCGTGTTTATGGCTGGTGTCAAATAGTTTGGTAAACTCTTGTAACTTCTTTTAAGGCCTGCTTATACTTGGCTCCCCCCTCCATTAGGCTCTAATGTACAGAGGTCTGAGGCTGAACCTTACTGAATTCTGCACCGTCCGTGATGCTCAGTGTGTTGTATTATACCTAGACCTCTGGAATACTTGATGAGCTGAAATGTAGCAAGGAGTTTGTAACGCTTTCCCTTTTTCCTGTTGCCAAGCACTAGCAATATAGACACGGAATGGAGTGCCTGTTCATGGAGCTTGCCTTCTGGAAAGATGTCTTGTCTTTCAACTGCAGGCTGCAGCCCATTAGATTCCTGAAATCATTTCAGTGGGTTGCACCAGCTGTATTTTAACTGAATGGAAAATACTGGAATCAAACTTATTTGAGGACATTACATATAGGAGGGTGTTTTCTGAACATCTGGTTTTCAGTTACATGTGTGTACGATGTAAAATTTATTTCTTGGTTGGTCCAGGATAAAACTGAGAAACACTGTTCTAGAAGGGTCCCTGGCATCTCAGTTTAAGTTTACTTACCAGCAGAGCTATCAATAAAGTTAGACAATTGTGGTTCAGTGGAATATGTGCACAACTCTTGTGTGTCGGGGGCTCTGCTACAGGGGCTACAAGGATGACTAATTCAGTCCTTGTCCACAGACACATTAAGAACGTAAACAACCACCATTTGATAAGTGATAACACTATGTACATATATAGTAAATTAATAACTCATTTTTTGGATGCCACTCTAAAATGTACTTTCACTTATTTTGTCTTTCATAACTTTAACAGCCCATGTTAAATATGCACATCACATTGGGAGTGTTCAGGCAAATCATTTGTACCATGTCACGTAACGAGTGGCTGAGCTGTAATCAGAACCCAGGTTTCTTACCTTCGCTTACTGTTTTCCTGTCACACAGCTCTACTTCCTTATAGGGACCCTCGTGTGGCCCCGACTTTCTTTACACAATCTTGAAGTTTTTCGAACAACTTCAGAATAAGATGGAGGTCATTACTATTAACTCATGATTCTTCCTTAAGTGTGACATTATGATGACCCTTCACGTACCATCACAAGTAAAAAGAAATGGCAGTCACCTACTGTTTGCCTACATTCCATATGTTAACCCTCATGCTTGAAGGAGAGAGAAACCTAGGGGCTACTGTTCCTTTTGGAAACTAGAATTTCATCTGTACTTTCAACCAAACCGCTCTTTTCCTCTTATTCAGTAAACCTGAATAATACTGAGAACTGCTGAAGACAACTATCATGTTCAATTCCTTGTCTGGTGGTTTTTTTAACGTATTGTTGGACAATGAGCTAGAAATTATAATTACACTATAATATGCAAAACCAATCTCAGGCTAAGTTGTTTATTTTCACAATTTCCCCAAATGTTTGAAGACAAATTGATTCCATTAAGTGTATCTGGCTAAAAGGCTAAAGACTGGCTGTCAACTCTGACAACACAAGAGACAAAAGAAGTCTGCACAATTAACCCTAATGTTATACATATTCTATGATGGAGATTTTAGAGCTAGTGTGGAACACACAACAGCCTGCTGTTAATGAAAGCTTCCATATGGGTAGCACTCCTTCAGATAAAGTGAGGGATTCCCAAGGTCAAGTTGCTAAGTGTAATAGCTGCTGAAAGTATTCAAACGGCAGCTTGTTTAGCATCTATTCACCTGCAAATAACAAAATTAGCAATAACAATAGCTAACATTTTCTAGTGCTTATCTCGTGCTAGGTACCAGCCTATGCATTTCATGTAAATGGACTCATAGGAGCCTTACAATAACCCTATGGGCTGGATACATTTGAGAAAGGAACATCACTATTTCTATTAAGGAACATATATATTACTAGTTCCACTTTAGAAATGGGGGCTAGACAGGTTATGTAACTCTCCCAAGGTCACACAGCTAAAAAGCAGGAGGCAGGATACAAACCCGTGAATTCTGGCCCCACAAAGAAAACCATATTACACTGCAGTTGACCCTTGAATAACACGGGTTTGAACTGCATGGGCCCACTTTTACATGGATTTTTTTCAATAAGTACATTTGAAAAAATTGTTGGAGATTTTTGACAATTTGAAAAAACTTTGCAAACCAGGTAGCCTAGAAGTATTGAAAAAGGTATGCCATGAATGACTAAAATATATGTACAGAGTTCCTCTTCTTTATGATTGTAATAACATTTTCTTTTCTCTAGCTTTATTATAAGAGTTCAACATATAATACATATAAACCATACAAAAAAATGTGTTAACTGTTATTGGTAAGAGTTTTGGTCAACAGGAGGCTATTAGTAGTTAAGTTCTGGGGGAGTCAAAAGTTAGATGCGGATTTTCGACTGTGTAGGGGGTCGGTGCCCCTAACCCCCACGTTGTACTTATAACCGATTCCAGAGAGCAGGCCTGACCGAGGATGAAGCTGGTACAGTTTCTGGCTGCCCCTGCCTCAGCCACGACTCTTCTGCCCATCAACACTCGTCTTCTGACCAGGGCAGGCGGTGTGGGGCTCTCACTCGCCACCTCACAGGGAGACCCACAGGAGAGCAGAGAGCAGCCGGCGGAGAGGGGGCGCACACACCTAAGCCACTGCTGGGGTCCAGGGGGATGCAAGCAGCAGCAGCAATGAACAAGACAGCCTCATGGAGACCTTTAAGAAGTAATTACTGTGTATCCTGCTTGCTTTCTTTTTTTTTTTGAGGGCAGTGTCACTGGCCCTCACATGTGGGACCTGAACCGGGGCCACTGGCTTCCCAAGCCAGCGCTTAACCACCGCGCCACTCGGCCGGCCCCCTGCTTGCTTTCTTGTCAGTCTTTTAAAAGTAACACAGTACATTTCTGAAGAAGGTGATGCAAGAAGACACAAACCCCTAGTTTGAGAGCATGGTGCATTATGGCTCACGGTAAATGGTGATAAAATGGAAGTGTCCCAGTTTTTTCAGTTTAAGTGGATGAAGACAGGATGACAACAGAGTATGTTCACATATGATGGGAATGGCAGTAGAGGGGAAAACTGCAGAGGCACGAGAGAGCTGCATGGGGGAGACAGGGTGGGAGGTTTGACCTCGGAAAAGGACACAGTGGGTGATTTGACCTTGGAGGACACGTGATTCAGTCCATCCAGGTAATGGGAGGGAGGGCAGACTCTAGCAGGGCAGAGTGGTGGGGAGAATGGGACAATTCTCTCCAATGGCACCCGCCGCCCCGTACACAGTGAGGCCCTCAGCCGAGGGCACAGACTGGGCGAGTAGGAAATACTGTAGGTGTCTTGGGGAACAGGAAAGGCAGTTGACCCGAGAATAAGGAAGCATTGCCAGACAGCATTTTGAGTCCTCGTGGGGTATGCAGTCACGATTTTAAAGTGCAATTAGTCAGGATGGTTGTATGTTTTTCTCTAGCTGCATTCAGCTGCAGCGATGGCAAGTTCATGGAGAGTTCAATTTGACCAGGGTTGCCAGACAAGTATGGCAGAGGCGATGATTATAATGGTAGGCTACTGAGTCTAACCTAGATGAGGGGAGGAGACTGGGGGTGATTATCTTAAAGAATCGCCTCCTGTGACTGTGGGGAATGACAAGTGCGAAATGTGCGGGCAACCTGGCAGGCTGGAGACCCAGGGAAAGGCTGATGCTGCAGCTGGTCCTGAGGCTGAGTTCCTTCTTCCTTAGGGGACCTGCCTTTTCTCTTAAGGCCTTCAACTGATTGGATGAGGCCCGTCCACATCATGGAGGATAATCTGCTTTCCTCAAAGTCTATGGTTTAAATGTGAATCACGGGGCCGGCCGAGTGGCGCATTGGTTAAGCGCTGGTTTTGGGATGCCAGCGGCCCCGGTTCGGATCCCACATGAGGGCCAGTGACACTGCCCTCTACAGCTAACAACAACTCCACCTGGAGCTGGGCTGTGCGAGCCCCGGTGATGGTGTGGGCTGCAGTGGGCTGCCACAGGCTGCAGTGAGTGGCCCGCAGCCAGCGTGAGCGGCTGGCAGCCAAGCGTGAGCTGCCAATAGCCGCGATGAGCGACATCCAGAGGCCAGCGACCGATCTGCCTCATCCGGGAAGAGCACAATGACGATACCAACAGTGAAGCAACATCCTCCGCAACTAAAACTGAAGAACAAGAAGACGGCAACTTGTCTGTTCCCCTTCCCCGATTCCCCAATGCTGTTCCCCTCCACCAATCCCCAATAAAATCTTTAAAAAATAAATAAATAAATGTGAATCACATCAGCTACCTTCACAGCAACAACATCCAGACTGACGTTTAACTGAAAACTGGGTTCTAGCTTGGCTTGGTCAAGTTGCTACACAAAATTAACCATCACAGCAATATTCACACATGCAGGGGAATTTTTGTCACTACCCATTCATGAGTTCCAGAGAAAACAGAGTGGAAGTGAATTTAGGGCGGGGCATAAGATCAGGACAAATAGATAGGAAAACAGTGCTTTCCAGGGATGGGCGGAGGGGGAGAAACAGATTTTAGTGTCAGAACTGTACCACTAATAGCATGGTTCTGAGTCTCGGCGTCATCATCCTAAAAAGGGACAATGTATGAGGGAAAGGCTTAGCAATGGCTGACATACAGAAATCACTCAAAAGTGTTAGCTCTTATCACGATGGGAACACTCAGTAACATAAATCTATCAATTCTCCCCAAAAATTATCCATAAACTTAATGTTCCTTAAAATTCCAGTGAGTTTTCTGACAAACTGATTCAAATTTTTATTTGAAAAATGTGAGAAAAATAAAGAAAAGTCTGAAAGAGAATAAAACCTCCATCACCAGATATCAAAACACACTAGAATGCTACTATTAAACATCTGATAAAAATGCAGAAAGAGGGTGGGACGAGTGGCGCAGTGGTTAAGTGCTGGCTTCAGATGCCAGCGGCCCCAGTTCGGGTCCCACATTGAGGGCCAGTGACACTGCCCTAAAAAAAAAAAAAAAAAAAATGCAGGAAGAAGCAACTTAACAAATGAATAGCGTAGAAAGTCAAGAAGTGGGCTTATATGTCCATGATAATTTAGTGTAGGATAAAGGTGGCATGTACCTCTAATTAACAAGCTACGGATCATCCAATAAATAGTGTTGGGATAACTGGCTTTCCACTTGGGAACAAACATGTAGATTATTTCTATAATTTTAGACTAGGGAAAGGCATGACATGAAACTGAAAGGTTATAAAACAACAACAGTTTTGACCACGTGTAATTTAAAATTTCTGTAACGCAAAGGACACAGTGAACATATTTAAGCTTAATAGGGAATTTCAATTTATTTACTGTCATTTCATAATTTATGTGCTTGTCTTCATTTACATTTTTCTTTTTGTTTTCTCTCTTAGACCATATGGACTATGTTTTCTCTGCTCTTTCCCCTCTAGATCTGACTTTATCCGAACACTACTGACATGAAAAAAAATTTGCGCCTACACTCCAATACACTTTTCCAATACCAACAAGAATTGATGGTCTCTACTGACCTACCTCCTCTTACACAGGGCTGCTGCATGCTTTTGCCTCTCCCTCACCCAAGGCGTGATGAATATAATCTGAGACTTAATTTTTTTAACCTCATGTTCATTCTGGTTGAAGAGTAATTCTGGATACTGACACTGTTTTGAACCATAGCTACATAATAGGATTTCCCTGGATTAAACAACTCTAGATGCCCGCGGCTTTTTCTTTTATACTGTCATCACCTCATTCTTCAGTTCTTGAGTCATCTTTTAACTCCCCAAAGGTACCTGACATTGTCTGTGTCCTTTTGCGCACGAGTGACACCTTGAGAAGCTAAAGCATTCAGGCAGAAATGTTTTCTCTTCCAATACTCTGAAGATAAAGCTCCATTTTATCTAGGCTTTATCTGGCTTTGGTGCCATGACAGAGAAGTCTGAAGTCAGCTTGATTTTATTCCCTCCCAGTAACTTTTTGCCTGTGTGTATTTGCAGGAAATTCTGCTTTATCCTTAAACCTGAAAATTGAACCAGGCTTTGGTTGGGTGTTCCAGACTTTTTAAAAAGTCTGCCTAGCACTCGATCCTTTTGGATATGGACACTGACCCTTCTGATCAGAATTCTCAGAGACTTTCTAAATCTTGCTCTTTATTCTCGCTTGAGTTTCCAATCTGCTGTGCAGTAACTCCCGCTGTAGTTTCACATTCAGCAACGGTGCCTTTCACCTCTGTGCAATGCATCCTAATCTCAGCCTGCTTCTTTCTTGGCGCTGCCTGCTCTATTTTCAATGATCTTCATGAACCTACTTGAGAATATAAAGCAGCAAATTCCCTTAAAATCCTCTCGTTTCTTGCTGTCCATTTACTTCAGAAGAGGCGTGTGGCCTGCTTGATCCTTTGTACTTGCTTACCCTCTGCCTAGAACAGTCTTTCCCTAGATGTCCACACGATGTACCCCCTTCATCTGCCAGGAATGCCTTCCTGGGGAGGTCTGTCTTGGCCACTCTACCTGAAGCTATAGTAGAGACTGTGCTGCATCATCCTGACCTACACTGCCCACCCTCCCTTTCCTGACTTCATTTTCCTCTTTAGCTCTATTGCAGCTCAATATGCAATATATTTTACTTATTTATTAAGTTTATTCTGTTAATGGATGGCTCAGATATAGATGAGCCAGGCATAACTCATGTATTTGCATGTATTTTCAGGATAAAAAATTCAAAAAGCAAAAAAAGGTTCCACTTTTATCACGGGGGAGGGGGGAAGAGTATTATAGAAAAGATGCCAATTCTTTCCAAGTCGACTTATAGGTTTAGTGCAATCCCAATGAAAAAATAACTTATGGAATACTGGGTATAGGTCCAAAAGAATTAAAAGCAGGGACTTGAACAGATATTTGTAGACTTGCAGGTATGTTCACAGCAGTATTATTCACAATAGCCAACAGGTGAAAGCAACCCAAACATACATCGATAAATGAATGGATAAACAAAATGTGGTCTATATATACAACGAAATAAATACTATTCAGCCTTAAAAAGGAAACTCTGACACATGCTACAACATGAATGAACCTTGAGGATACTAAGCAAAGTGAAACAAGTCAGTTATAAAAAGACAAATACTGTATGGTTCCACTTATATGAGGTATCTGGTCAAATTCATAGAGACAGAAAGCAGATCAGTGGTAGCCAGGCGGGGAGGGAAAGGGGAAAATGGGAGTTGTTAACGGCACGGAGTTTTAGTTTTGCAGGACGAAAAGCTCTGGACATTGGTGGCACAACATGAAAGTACACTACTGAACTATACAGCTAAAAACGGGCAAGGCAGTGAACTGTTTTTTAATACAATTTTAAAAAAGACAAAAAAAAGTATGTATGCAGTTTTTTCAGAGAGCCTTACAAAGTATTCCTAGAAAAGGAAATGAGTAACAGCCCAGAAAACTTGGGAATCATAATCAAAGGAAACTGGCCAAGCCATATATTAAGATATATTGTGAAATTATAATAATTAAAATAGTGTAGTAATGAGTAGACTCAATAATTCTGTATGGGCAAGAATTCAGTATTATGATAAGGATGACATCACCAGTTAGTCAGAAAAGACTTTTATTTTTCAAATAATGTGGGGTCAATTAGTTTTTAAGTTAACATTTTAGGGGTAGGGAACCACCAGTCATATACCAAAACACATTCCAGATAAACTGAAACTTGAAGTTATTTTCATGTGTCTCATTTCCCTTTATTATTTTTCTGCCTTTCTTATATTTTAAGATTTTTTTTTTTTTTTGGCACTCTTCCCTTTAAATTCTATTAATCTACTAGGTGACACTTAAACAATACTGTTGTTCTGGAATTTGAATAATCTTGTAGAAAAATCTGACAGTCAACAAATGGAAAGTACAAGTACATCCTGTCTTAAGAAAAATCCATTTAACAAAGAAATCGCCTAAAATAGTAGGCTCTCCTTGGTATTTAAAAGTATTTAACTTACAAGTTTCACAGAATTCTATTTTGTTAGCTGTATCCATCATCATAAACGTAACCTTGGCACTGATACCACTGCAGGTTGAAGGGCCCGTAGACACTAACATGCTTGGACTCTTTAACTTCTGAGCATTTGCCAGTCATGAAAGGTTTCCAACTTTATTTTTTGAATACTTCAAATTTTCCATCTTAAGATTTATTCCATGCCAAGTCAAGGAAATGCTAAAAGGGAACACTGAAGATATTTGGGTTTACAAAATACCTTTTGCAGATGCTATGGTAGGCAGAATGACTTCCTAAGAAGTCTGCACCCTAGTTTCCAGAACCTGGGACTGTTATGTGCAAAGGGACTTTGTAGATGTAATTAAAGTCATAGACCTTAAGATGGGGAGATTATCCTGGCTACCCTCGTGGGTCCCATCTAATTACATGAGTCATTAAAAGCAGAAAACTTTCGGGCTGGCCGAGTGGCACGGTGGTTAAGAGCTGGCTTGGGATGCCAGCGGCCCTGGTTCGGATCCCACATATGAGGGCCAGTGACACTGGCCTCCAAAAAAAGAAAACGACATAAAAGCATAACACTCTGTCTGCACAGAAGTAGAACAGATGCAGCAGAGGGGAAGCCAGATCTGTTGGAAGAGGGAAAAGACTCAATGTGCTTTGGGTGGCTTGCATATGAAGAACATAGATGAAACTGTAAGCATCTGGGAGAGGCTCCTGACTGACAACCAGCAAGGAATGGGACCTCTGCCCTATGCCTGCCAACAAATTCTGTGACAATAGAATACCCTTGGTAGCAGATTTGCCCCCAGAGCCTAAGTCAGCTGACACGCGAGACCTGGAGCAGATGGACAGCCTAGCCCACCTGGCTTTCTGACCCACAGAAGTGTGACATAATGGATTTGCTAAGTTTTTGGCAATTTGTTATTGCAGCCATAGAAAGCAGATACACACAGAGATTGAACTCTTTTCTCATATAAACTAAACCAAAGAAAGATAATGCCATGGATAATGTAGGAGGGCAGATTATGATTTTTTTTTTTTTTTTTAGTGACACTCATGGGTCATTGTTTCTATGTCAAGTGGTGGAAGTGGCCCTGGCCCAGGAAGCATACTTGGTACAAGAAAATTAAGGCTAGTTCCTAATAACTAGTTAATCTGTTAAAATTCAGGAACTGATAAGGTTTTTGGGAAGATTGTATTTCAGAGTAAGATACAACTTCAAAAAATGAACATTGAAAACATTTCCTCAGTCTAGTCTCACAGTGCTTTAAAACACACACACACACACACACACACACACACACACACACACAAAACCTTTGACTAAGAATATTTGATATATTGCCTGTCTCACTCCCATGATTTACCCCCCTTTCATTTGGTCACCCTATTCCAACAATCAAAGCTAAAATCTAGCAATGTACTAAGTAAAAGTACAAAGAAAAAAACAACGGAAACAGGTATTTGGAACCAAGAGAACAGGGGTCAGATGACCTTTTCAGGCCATTTAAGCACCATTCCTGATAAAACTGCTTAATTAAAATCCCATTCATTGGTAAATATTTACTTACAGAACATCTAGTAACAGGCCCTATTCTAGACACTGGTGATACATACAGTATGATGCTATGAAGGAACTTAAGTTAGGCACAGAATTATCATCCATGCAGTGATTAAGACAGGGCGAAAGTACAGCTAGGGCACAGACGTTCACCCACGTCTGATGAGTAAAAGCTAAGCCATAGTCAAAGGAGCAGGAGGTTGCAGCTGACCTGGGTGTTTCAGGCAGAAGGGGCGTTTCAGGCAGAAGGACTGGCATGTGCGAAGATACCGAGGTGTGCACAGCACAGTGCAGCCTCCTCGGATAACTAAAAAATGTCACTGCGTGAGCATGAAGTGTGTGTGGTGGGGTGCGGTGGGCAGTAGTTTGGGACTGGTAGGAGACAGGCCTTTAACAGTTAGGTAGGGATTACATCATAAAGGGCATTAGGCTTCATCCTGGAGGTGAATTTTATAAGCAAGGGAATGGCACAATCATTTAAGTTTCAGAAAGATTACTTTAGTAACAGAAAGGAAGATGGATTAAAACGAAGTAATACCAGCGGCTGACACTAGTAAAAAGGATATTATATTATACAAACAGAGGTAATGAGGGCCTGAACTTGAGAAGCAACAGTGGAAATGAGAATCAGGTTACTGATATCAAGAATGCTAAGAAAATAAAATATGTGACCGACATAGGTTCCCGGCTAACTGCCATTTCCAGCTCTCCGCTTTCCTGACCCACTTCCATCAGAAAGCTAGAAAAGCCAGCTATCCGTCCTTTTCCTCGGCTTCCTCACAGTCACCTGGGAGCCCATTCAGGGCTCTCTTGGGAAAGGAGGGTGGCTCTGGCAAAGCCTTTTCCTTCTATTAAAAGGCATGTAGAGAAAGGCCCTGCTCACCTCTGTCTTCCTTCTCGTCCTGCTTAATGAGGATACTCTATTTGGTGCTGTGACAGCCGTTCTATAACTATGAGGGGACAACCCAGAACAAAGGCCAACATGCTGAGAACAGCAGAGGAGGACGCAGAGTGGTCCCTGACGAGCGGCCGGAGGTGCTGAACTAACCCAGAGTCTGTTCATCTGGGACTTGAAGCATCCTTCCAGTTTAAGCCATGGACTGTCAAGCCGTTCCTTTCAGACAGAATCAACCAAAGTAAGAGACAGGGCCTGCTGACAGGACTATGAAGGGTTTGCAATAAAGAGGAATTTAGTTTTACTCCCAGGTTCTGGCTTGGAAAACCGAGTAGAAGAAAGTGCTGGTTACAACATAAAATGACAACACAAGAGGTATTGGTGGGGGGCAGGGCGTTGGAGTGAGTAAAGGGGACGGGTCTGACACAGGGAAAGGAGGGGCTGGAAAAAGTTTGTTCCACGTTGCTTCAGTAACATTATGGAACCATTCAGATGAAGAGTCTGGAACGCATCCAAAAAGTCTAACTTCCGATCTGCTGGTGTTCAGAAGTCAGATCCTATCAGACCTGCGTGACCTCCGTCTCTTGGAAGAGCCTCATGGCGATGGGAGGGTCAAAAGAATGGAGACCAGACCAAAACTTCCTTTTTTGAAGAGTCCTAGAAAGTGTTTCTTTTCTATGTGAAGCTGTGCAGATACTCTTTTGAAAACAGAAAGAAAATTGTTCAAATTAATCTACAAACATCATAACACTGCTGCATGTTTTATTTTATAAAAATTAGTAGCCAAGATAATCTGAAAAGCACATAATCTGGATTTGTGACAAAAGAAGGCCTTGTGCTAGAGGGACTACACCAGAGATTGTCCCAGCAACTGACACGAATCTGAATCACCTGCTTTACTGTAAATTAGGAATATGTGAGTAACATCATTCCCAGGACTTGGAAAATAACTCCAGGACATGTTTTATTGGTGGCAGATCACCACAAAGTACAAAGAGAAACATAATCACTGAGATGGTGACAGCAATAATTTAGCAGCGCTGTGTGTCAGATTAGGTAACCTTATAAGGATTATATGATTCCGCCATGAGAAGGAAGTTAATACAGGTGGCCTTGATACAATTATTTTGTACGTGTGGCAGAATTACACAAGAAAAGAAATGATCAGCAGTTCCAAGATAGGGAATAGTAAAAATATAGTCAGAGCTAAAAGCAGGTGACAGTCTCAGAGACAAGACGCACAAGGATATATGGCAAGAGGTCCCTATAAACAGTGATTATAAGCGCAAACCAAAGGTTGATTTTCATGCTTACAAAGTCTGGACTAGAGAGCTGATATATTAGGCATCTACAGACCACAGAGATCCACATCAAAGGCATCTTTGATGAATAAGAAGTGCTACCAAAGAGAAGAGGAATATGCCCTTGATAGCAAGCAAAAATGTCTCAAAACCCAGCACTGACTTGAGAAACATGAGTATAATAAAATTTGTCCCTCAACTCATTGGTCTCAGTTCTTAAACATAACTCTGATCATGCTGCTCGCAACCATGAAAACTTTTAAGTGGGTCCCCCTGGCTCACAGACCCCCTCAGCCCTTCATTCCAGCCCTAAGCTAATACAAGTTCTAGTCCAACTGGCAGTTTTGTCTCCTTTCCTGCATGCTACACTCCAGTTATACTGGCCCAGCTGATACTACTCAAATCCAACCTGTGTTTTACTGCTCCTGCCACTCTGTTTATCTCTACTGTTCTCTGCCTGCAAGTTTTGCCCCTTTTATTTTTCAACATTCCCTGATCCTGTAACAACAAGTAGTCCCCTCCTTACATCTTATTCTGCTCTTATCAGAATCATGCTATTCTGTTTTGAGTTGTACCTCCCCTATGATATTCTAAATTCCTTACAGAAAAAGAATAATTCATTTTTGTGACTTATACAGGAGCATAATTAAATAATTGTAAATAGCTGTAAGTGACATAAAACTGTCATGGACTGAAGTCTTTAAAAGAACATATGAGGGCAACTTTATTAGAAGTCTAATAATTCAATTATTTATCAGTTTGGTAAACATTCATATGTTCCTCTTCCTGTTGACAGGAAAAAAGAAACATAAGAAATAAACATGGGAATTATTCAGTAGAGAACATAATGAATCACTGTGTTCTAAAAATTCCAGACTATGCTTTTAGTTATCTGAGCAGGTTTAACTTTTTTCTCTACTTGCTTCCTCTGTACCTGCCTACTTTATCAAAGTGACGTGAGGAACAAGGTCTTTGTTAATTAGTTAATACTTTTAACATCTTTCAGAACACTCTTCCCTTTAAATATGCTGGTTCAGATGTCTTTAGCTTTTCCTACGTTTATCACACTTAGCAATGATTTTTGTGATTCACAGAATACCTAAAGTATAAAGAAGCCCATGATATGCCAAAGAAAGTACTTTCAGTTTTATTTAAAAAGCAAAACTACTCTCTTCCTCTGCTGCCACAGGTTACTTTTAGGCATGAAACTGTGTCCTGGCCACTGCAGAATCCTAATTTATAGAGGGGTTTAATAATCTAGAAGAGGAGGTATTCTATGTTCTCAAGAACAGAATCTATCCTAAGGGATGGTTTGTAACAGTCTTCATGAATAAATAAGAAACCAAATTCAGATCACTAGGCTGGGCAGTGGCGGCAAACAGTGGCAATGAAAAGTCTTGAAAATCAAGGTAATCTAGCTGACCACGAAAAGTTGAAATCTGGAGAATTACTTCTTAACCAGTGACACAGGCCAAAGACCTTCAAGTGTCATGCTTTTCAAAGACCTCCAGTTCTGATTATTTTTCTCTGTAACTTTTTCTACCATGTTTCACTTCTCTCAGTTGTGTTAACCTTTCACTTCCAAGCTCTTATGTGAACGCAACTGAGAACCCACCTCAAATCCTAAGGCAGTCTCTATGTCCTTTCTGACATAAATCCCACAATATGGTAATAATCTGGGAATGCCTTCCTACCCAAGATGTTACGCTATAAATTTAGAAACTACCAACAACAACGCAAGGGAAGAAAAAGTTTACATCTGTGAATGAGAACCAAGACTCCTGACCTCCGGTGTTTCTGCCCTTCTGTATCTTGAAGCCAACAAAAAAATAAGGATGGGGACTTTCTCATTTGCCAACCCACTTACAAGGATTAAGAAACACTAAGAAATTACAAAACAAAAGCTAATCCCCCCCGAAGCAAACAAACGCAAGCATGCATCCAACTGCAACGATAATTCCCTACAGGGCATTTCAATTCTCATTGTAAAGCAAACCAATCCTTGGCCTCGACGGTGTGTGCAACTCAGAAGATGACATAATAAACACGTTATTCCCTTCCCACTCCTGTGGTGACGTCAGATACCTGTTGCATCACCTGGAAAGTGGTCTTCACGATCCAGGACAGGAGCATCAACCATGCGCTCTAAATAATTCAGCTGTGTTCTTGATCAATTTTAGCCTCGTTTATTGTAACGAGGGTTGCCTTGGAGGCAAGGGCGTGTTGACTCCCGTTCACCTTTAGAGAGAGTCTAGGCATAGACATGGAGAGCTGTGACTTTTCTGGACTTGGAGGGACTGTGATCACAGAGTTTTGGAGACTTGAGCAGGATGCAAGATGCACGGTTCGGAAAGAAGCCAAGGAGCAGGGAGAGCAGGCAATGGAGACGGGGGACGTGGGGCACCCCCGGAGTCCCGGCGGTGGGAGTGGGAGGTCAGACCCGCGGCGCAAGCTTTGCGGGAAGGACACTGTCCGTCAGCCGCGGTGTCGGGCCCAGGGCCACGGTCCGAGCCACGCGGGGGGCCCGACCCCGGGCCGAAGCCCTCGGGCAGACTGGGCATCACCCCCACGCGCGAGGGTCACCAGGTACTGATGCGCCCCCTCCCCCACCGCCCGGAGCGCCCAGCTGGAGGCGGAGGCGCGAGGCAGGGCGCGCGGGGGGCCGGGGGCCGGGCGGGGGGCCGGGGCCGCCAGGGGCCGCACTCACCATGTCGTACACGTTGAGCACCACTAACTGGTTCGCCCCCATCCTCCTCCCCGCGGCCGCCGCCTCGCCCTGCAGCCGCTCCGTCTCCGCGGGGCCGAGGCCGCTCGCACCCCCGCGGGCCCGCGTCAGGGGGCCCGAGCTGGGCACTAAGCGCGCAGCCCGGCCCGCGGAAGCCGGCGCGGGAGCATCGGGGGAGCCGGGCCGCTCCCGGGCGCCGCCGACAGGACCGTCTGAGCCGCCGGGGCCGGACCGGTGGCGGGCCCGCTCGGGCTCAGGAACCTCCCCTAGGCGGCAGGCACGTGGGGGAAGGCGGGGCCTGGGCCGGGGGCGGGGCCAGCCGGGCGCCTCGGGGGCGGAGCCAAGCACGGCGCCGGGGCGGAGCCTGCCTGCGGAGGCTCCGGCTCTGGGCGCTGCCGTACCTCGGGACCTAAAATGGCGCAGGTTCTGCGCCTCTCCACCGAGGAGGAACGGGGTCCCAGAAAGAATGTAATTCCCAGAATGCGGTGGGGGATTCCCTCGCTCGCTGCCTGAAGCAAAGAGGCGGAATCTCAACAACTAGGGTCCTTCGTCGCGGCACATCTTCTAGACCGCGACTACAGCTCCCAGCATGCCGCGCGGGTCCTGATCCTATCAGGCCTTCCTCTGAGACTACAATTCCCAGCATGCACTGCCGAGGGGGGCTGGTTCTGCGCCTGATCTGTTGCGGTCCGCCCTTGGCTGGATTTTAAGTCTTCTATTTTAGAGCCATCTTCGTTGGTGCTGCTGCTGTTAGTTTCTGTCACTTTGAGCCCAATGAAGCCAATGAAATGTGACAAAAATACTATACTAATGACCCGCTTTTACTTACCCTCCTCGCCTTTTTCTTAGGAAGGGGCGGGGGTGGGGAAGTAGAGGAAGGCAGATTCCTAGTGGGGGAAGGGGGTTAACATGCATCCAGTAAAACCTCGGTATGCAATTTTGCGTTTTATGAAACTGTCCTGTTGAGATGGGAAGAGCGTACAGTATTTATAGATTAGCACACCCCTAGGACGCGGTTGGTGCTTTTGTATGCATTCAACAAATATTGGTTGTGTATCTGCCATGTGCTAGGCAAGTGTTGTAGGCCCTGGGGAATAGGGTAATAAACAGGAGGGAGGAGAAACGAAATATCGGTGATAGGTGCTTTGCAGCTTTGTGGAGAATTAAAATAGGATGAACTGATGGAGAGTAATTTTAGAGTGGCTGCAGTTGTGAAGGTCTCCTGACAAGGTGACGTTTAAGCTGAGTTCTGAATGACAAAAAGCCAGCTCTGCAAATAATCAGGACAAGTATCCCATTAAAGGGGAACCTCAAAGCTAATTGATTCAACCATTTCATCCATTGCGGAAGCCATTTCGCCAAGTGCATGCCAAAAGGTGACTTGGGTATTGGGGGTAGTGTGGAACACAGAAAATTAGAGAGCTTTGGAATGTTTGGGAAGTAGAGGCTACAAGACCTGCTAATGGGTTGGGTGCTGAGTTTGTTAGGGAGAGAACATTCAAGGATAACATAGATTTCTGACTTCGGAAATTGTGAGGATGGTGGTACCATTTATAAGATGTGAAAACTGGGTAGAACAGGTTGGAAGTCAAGCGTTCTAGTTTGGTCATGTTAAGTTGGAGATGCCTTTTAGACATCTGTGATGTCATTTGAATAAACTGGAGTCATGGCCGTTATACCAGTAGACTCTAAAGCCTTGGGACTGATTGGATGACCTGGCAAAGGCGTAGCTAAAAAAAGAGAAAGGCCAAAGATAAATCTCTGTCTAGGATCCTTCATTTAGAGGTCAAGTGGAGGAGGAAGAGGAGACATGGTGCAGTAGGAAGCTTGTGCGGAGCATTATAATCTTCCTACCAGTCTACCTACATCAGTTCCCATGAACTCTGTTCACTTTCAGCACTGGATCTCATTCCATCTTGCCTACTCAACCCTCTCTCTCTTGCATTTCAGTTTCTCCTAGCTCTTGGATTATTCCTATCAATGTTCAATAACATCTTCTTGACCTCATCTCTGTCTGCAGTTGTCCTCCATTTCTTTGCTCCCTGTCACAGAGAGCTCCCTTGAGTTGTCTACGTTCACTGTCCCCACTTCTTCATTTCCCATTCTTTTGTTCATGATGAAAAGTTTTATTTTTCATGATTAATTAAACAGTATCAGTTCAACGTGGTGGGAAGCAATAGTAAGAAAACTAATATCTGGAATTACATGATTTTAAATTTGGTGACTATCACCCTTTCATTTGTCTTTGGGCAGAGACACATCAATTTACATAAAGAGAAAATTTTACATACTGTGTTTCTGTTGTTGCCCCTATCCCCAGTTTTGAGAGTTTTGTTTATATCCTCCCATCGCTATGTCTCTTGATGCATCTTCACTTCCTTCCTGCAGTGATACACATGCACATAATGTAAACAAAATGGTATGCATCCTTCCATACTTTTCTTCATGCTCTCATGCACAAGGATTTTGTTTTGTTTATGTAATGGGCTCATACTGTAAATACTTCTCTGTAGCTTGCTCTTTTCATTTAATGAAACCCTGTCAAAAATCTTTTAAATTACTAATACAGGTTGATTTATATGGTCAGTATGCAATCATTTATTCAACCATTTACAAACACACACACGCACACACCACATCTATTGGTTCTGCTTCTCTGGTTGAAATCTGAGTGTTACAAATACTAGTTGTTTAGAAAGCTGTGATAACATCTGGACAAATTAAGAAGACTGTTTGAGCATTTAAATAAAAAATTTAACCTTAGAACATCAGCTTCTTATTTTCAGTGTTATAAGTTGTATATTTCATGTGTGAATCTACCATTAGAAAAACTTCTGAAATATGTTTGACAGATTATTTAAATACACACACATTGAATTTTTTATAGGTAAATAAATGATAGCCATGTGAGGTTTCATGTCGCAAGTTTTATGCAAAATAATAATATTTGATACATATATACATTTTCAAAATTTACTATCATGCTTAGCAAGGATTTTAATAGCCAAATTTAGTTTTAAAATTTATTTTTTTATAGCTGTATAAAAGTATATAAACAACCTTAAGATAAATGCAAACACATTAAGAATAAATTTAATAACAGTGTATATGAAAATATTTCTGTTTTGGGTAATTTAAGAACGTTTTTCAGATTTTGAATTTGATGATACTATGAGCTCATACTTAGTATTTCTTGGTTAAACAGATGCTCTCCATATAAGTATTGTGCATACTCCTTCTACATACATGTATCCATAATAAACTTTCATTTTCTCTAATTATTCTTTACTTTTTTTTCAGTTTTGTAAATTGGTGCATAAATATATTTTCTATAAATTCTCATATAATGGAAGTAGCTTAAAACAAGAATACTAAAGAACAGTAGCATCAGGAAGAGGAGAATAGAAGCAACCAGGTAGCCATTTGGACTGAAATAAGAAAAAAACAAAATCATTAGAAATTACTGTTCACTTTGGTTGTTAATTTGTTTAGTGGAACAATTTTTTAATAGCTAACTACTGTGCCACTGACAAAGCACAAAGATGAATAAGACCTCTTGTCTAATCCTCAAAATGTTTACCTCTTAGTGTTTGAGGCTGACCTGGGAGGAAAATAGATAGTATGATAAATATAATGAGAAAAGTGACTGCAAAAAGGCTATAGTTTCCAAAAATTACTTAGAAACAACACATCATCACATTTACAGATTATTTGCACCATGAACCTCCCATTAGTACAAAAAATTGAGTCAGTAATATTTAAAACAGAGCCATAAATAATTGTTTGTCTTCCACTTTTGTTTAACATTTTACAAAAACCAAAACCAAATAAATAAAACCCAGGTCCAGAACAGAGAACCAAAATAATTTGCAATCCCAATTTTAGAGTTAAGACTTTTTACTCTGCTCCCCAAAGAAACTGGAGCGGGGTCCCGGGAAATGCTTTTACTACCAGATTCTTGAAGGATAGATTCATCAGGACATCAGCCAGTGGTCAAGGGCTGACTCAGGGCCAGTGAGGGCATAGCCACTGTCCCCTCCCAGTCTTACTGCCACAATCTACTGCCTGCCCCTTAGGTGGAGTTGAAAGACATGTGTGATGGGAAGACAGTGGCTGTTGAGGGGGATGGAATAAAAGGGGACCCCAACTGCAGTAACTATTCTCAGGAATTCCTTCCTGCTGTACCCCTGGATAATAAATTCATACAATTTCTAGGACATCACACATAGGGCAGAGATAGGGACCCAGGGAAATGGGAGGGGGTCTTTCCTGGTTAGCTGCCACCCATGTCTTTTACACTTTCCCTCATTAAAGCCTGATTAGGCACAATCATTACCTGGGAATCATTCCATAGATCTCTATTGCAAATACAGCCGTTAGGGCACAGAAACTGCAAAGTAGAAAAATAATATTAAAGATTAAGTACAACGTATTAAGACTCCATCCACATGTCTATGGTAACAATCAAATCACATATAATCTTAGTTAAGGTGTCATTTTCTTGAGAACAGATACATTTACAAAACGGCGGTGATGATTTTTCTGTATGTGTGACTTAGGCTGCTAGCTGGAAAATTCCTAGAGCTTGTCAGTGCAACCTCACTGTCCTTCTAACAGCTTTACATCATTTTAATAGCGTTTCCCAAAGCAACAGCAATAATGATATTAATAATAATTAACAATAATAAGTATTGACAAAAATAATAAACAGTTAACATTTATTGAGCATTAATACTTATTGAAAATGCATACTGATTGAGCAGTTGCTATGTACCAGGCAGTATACCAAATGCTTTACAAATGATTTGGTTAATCCTTATCACAACCCTTCCTTTTATATATAAAGATGAGAAAACTGAGGCTCGGATAGGTGAAGCTACTTGCAATAGTATATACTGTTGTGAGTAGCAGAACTGGGATTTGAATTCGGGGTTTTCTGTCAAAGTATCTCTGATATTCACTGATGTAGGCTGACTCCTTCAGGAAGCTGAGAACATCAGGAAGTCGATACATGAAACGGTTATGTTTCTAAAGTTACTGAGTGTCTCTCATAACTTAGCATACTGCTTGAAATGAGACAAGTTATAGCTAAATAAACATTAATGATTTGATTTCGCCTACCTTCACGTGGGAGAAGAGAAAAGGAACTTAATTAATATTAAGTTCCAGCAAAATGAGGGGTTTTTACCCAGGTTCTTCATTTAATCCACAGAATACTATAAGATAGGTATTATTGACTAATTTTACAGAGAGAGGTAAGCTCAAAAAGACAGCTTAAGACTGTATAACTACTAGTGGCAAAATTAGGATTCAAAGCAAAGTAGACTTTCTAGCACAAAGCCCTCAAGGTCCATCCATGTTGTTGCAAATGGAAAGATTCCCCCTTTTTAAAAAAAAGACTTTTATTAACAATTAGCTAACATACAGTATTATATTAGTTTTAGGTGTACACAATAGTTATTCAACATTTATATACCTAAAAGTGATCACCATAAGTTCAGCAACCATCTGACACCATACTAAGCTTTCACAATATTTTTGACTATATTCCCCATGCTTTACATTACATCGCCATGACTTACTTGTTTTACACGTGGAAAGTTGAACCTCTTATTCCCCTATACCTTTTCCCCCCTTTAAAATTTTTCAATTACAGTTGACATTCAATATTATTTTATATTAATTTCAGGTGTACAGCATAGTGGTTAGACATTTGTATAATTTAAGAGTCTCATGCTCTATTGACTGAGCTAGCTGGGCTAAATTTGTATAATTTAAGAAGTGATCTCCCTGACTAGTCTACTACTCACCTGGCACTATACATAGTTATTACCATATCATCATGCTTTTACATCCCCATGACTATTTTGTAAATACCAATTTGTACTTTTTTAAAAAGCATTTTATTGGGGAATTTGGGGCAGGGAATAGCACTGGGGAATCAGAGAAGGGGAATAGACAAGTTGCTGTCCTTTTGTTCTTCGGTCTAGTTGTGGAGGACTTCGCTTCATTGGCCCATGTTGGTATTATCATTGCGCTCTTCCCGGGTGAGGCAGATGGGCCGCCAGCCATTGCATGGCCACTCACAGCAGCTCTTGGCAGCTCAAACCAGTTGCTGGCTGCTCACGCTGGCTGCCGACCACTCACAGTAGCTCATGGCAGCCCACTGAAGCCCCACTGCAGCCTATGCAGTCGCTGGCGACTCACAGAAGCCCAGCTCCAGGTCAAGCTATTGTTCACCATCTTAGCTGTAGAAGGCACAGTGTCACTGGCCCTTATGTGGTATCTGAACCCGGGCCCTGCTGCTCAGAGCTGATGTCCCAAGCCAACTCCTAACCAACGCCACTCGGCCGGCCCCTACCCTATGCCTTTGATTAGAATATTTAATCCATTTACATTGAAAGTAATACTTGATAGACATGTAGTTATTGTCATTTTGTTATTCATAATTTTGATTTTTTTTCCCCATAAAGAATCTCTCTAACATTCTTTGTAATACTGGTTTGGTGATGATGAACTCCTTTAGCTTTTTCTTGACTTCCCAGACAAGAAATCTCTTTATCTGTCCTTCGATCTTAAATGACAGCCTTGCTGAGTAGAGTAGTCTTGGTTGTAAGTTCTTGCTTTTCATCATGTTGAATATTTGGTGCCAATCCCTTCTGGCCTGCAAAGTTTCTGTTGAGAAATCAGCTGACAATTTTCTGAGAGCTCCCTTATAAGTTACTAGTTGCCTTTCTCTTGCTGCTTTTAGGATTCTTTCTTTGTCTTTAACCTTTGCGATTTTAATTATATTGCGTCTAGGTGTGGGCCTGTTTGGGTTCATCCCGTTTGGGACTCTATGCACTTCCTGGGCTTGTGTGTCTATTTCCTTTGCCAGGTTAGGAAAGTTTTCAGTCATTATTTCTTCACATAGATTCTCAATCCTTTGCTTTCTCTCTTCTCCCTATGGTGCAAATGTTGTTATGCTTGATGTTGTCTCAGGAGTCTCTTAAAACTATGCTCATTTTTTTGGATTTTTTTTTGTGTTTTTTTTTGTTTTGTTTTGTTTTTTGCTGTGATTGTTTTCTACCACTTTGTATTCCAAATTGCTCATTCAGTCCTCTGCTTCATTTAATCTGCTGTTAATTCCTTGTAGTACATTTTTCATTTCAGTTATGGTATGCTTCACTTCTGATTTTTTTAAAATGGTCTCTATTTTTTTTTTCCTGCTTGCCATCTATTTGTTGAAGTTCTCACTAAATTCCTTGAGCATCCTTATAACCATTGTTTTGAACTCTATCTCTGGTAGGTCACTTGCTTCCATCTCTTTCAGTTCTTTTTCTGGATTGTTTTGGTTATTCTTTCATTTGGTATGTATTTCTTCATATTTTGGCTGCCTCTCTGTGTTTGTTATGCAGCCTGCCTGGTCCTGCCAGACTCTGATAGTTTTCAAAAAAAAAAGAGTGCAATGGGAGTGGAGATGGGGCTGGCTGCTCATGGAGAAAGTGCCTCTGGCACTCTGGTGCAGGTGCATCACTTGGGTGGGGCAAGGTCCCAGTGAGTCTGCAGGGCAAAGCAGGGGAGTTCAATCGGTGAATCAGATTCAGATCTGGCCGGAGGGGGTGGGCTCAATACAGAAAAGATGGTGCTCACCTGCCAGCTGCATAGAAGAAGGACTCCTCACAGGGAAAATGTGAGGATGTGTTCTAGTCCTCCCCAGGGAAGCAGCACACCTCAGCCTACCCCCTCATATATCTCTGAGGCCCCATCCCAGTCACTGTACCTGCGCTGGAGCCCAAGGTGAGTGCCTGCGAGTGAGTGAGTCTGTGTGCGGGCTGTTTAAGAAGATTGCTGGGTTTCCTGCAGCCTTCCAACCCACCTGGGTGGTTAGAATCCCCACTGTTTCTCACAGCCACATGTGGGGGCTCCTCTTCCCGGCACCAGTACTCTAGTGTGGGGAGCCCAGTATGGAGGGCTTGGCGCCTTGCACTTCTCTGTGGAATCCCAAGACAGCCGAGATATCCCTCCTGATTCTTAACCACTATACACAGGTGTGAGGCCAGTTCCGACTCTCTGCCTCTCCTACCAGTCTTGACATGGCTCCTTTATATTTTTAGGCTATAGACATCAAATAGTTCTCCAAATTGATTGTTCTGTAATTTAGTTGTAATTTTAATGTGTTCACAGAAGAACATAAGCAGGGTGGTTATCTACTCTATCTTGGATTTTTCCTTTCTTTTCTTTTTTCTTTTCTTTTTTTTTTTTTTTTAAGATTTTATTGGGGAATTGGGGGAGGGGAACAGCATTGGGGAACCGGGGAAGGGGAACAGACAAGTTGCTGTCCTTTTTGTTCTTCAGTCTAGTTGTGGAGGACATTGCTTCACTGGCCCATGTTGGTATCGTCATTGCGTTCTTCTTGGGTGAGGCAGATCAGTCGCCAGCCTCTGGATGGCCGCTCACAGCAACTCTTGGCAGCGCACACTGGCTGCCAGCCACTCACTGTAGCCTATGGCAGCCCACTGCAGCAGGGGCTGCAGCTATACCTACCCTGGGGACTCACATCAGCCCAGCTTCAGGTGGAGCTATTGTTCACCATCTTAGCGTAGAGGGCAGTGTCACTGGCCCTCATATGTGGGATCCGAACCCAGGCCGCTGGCATCCCAAGCCAGCTCTTAAGCAATGTGCCACTCTGCCTGCCCTTTCCTTTCTTTTTTATGACTGAATAATATTCTATTCCATGTATATACCAATCTTCTTTATCCATTCATCCATCAATGGACACTTAGGTTGTTTCCATGTCTTGGCTATTATAAATAATACTACAGTGAACATGAGGGTGTGGATATCTTTTCAAGTTAGTGTTTTGTGAAAATTCTCTGTCAATGTGATTCCAGACTATGATATGACATTTTTGATTCTTCCTACTTGAAATTTTCTTCCTTCTTGACGTATGTGATGTTGGCATGTCTTAGTGTAACTCATTTATTGACTTTGTTGAGTGAAATAGAAATTTTATTCTTTCTGTTCACTATCCCTTTAAACAAATTCTCTGTGGAATTGTTCTTCCCTGTCCATGGGCAAAATATTGGGCAGAGAATTTTTCAGGTAATAAAACCCTGGCCCAATGTACTTATAAAGTTTTTGTCTCTCAAACATGAAGAAACTTTTTCCTTCCCCACACTTGGGCCTGAATCATACTTAAAGACGGAGCATGGGGAGAGGGCTGTGGACATTTGTTATCTTGTCTTCACTAAACTTCCTCTTCCACTTGCTAGCTGCTTTTTCAGAGGCTTCCAGAGTTGGGCACATGTAGGAGAAGAAGATGAAAATTTTATGTGGCTGAGAGACTTTGTGTGTGGGGTGCCCAAACATGAACTATTTCTCTTGAGGGGAGAGAGCTGGCGTTCCAACATCCAACACACAGATTGGGTTCTGCATACACTTCCATCTTGTAACTGGGAGATATCACCTGATGTTTCAGGACTTAGGTGATACTTTCTCTGTCTGGCCATTTACCAACCATGACTCAGCTCCTGGCTTCCTATGGTTTTCCCACACATTCTCTCTCTTTGACCCCTTTGGGGTCACCTTCCCCCTGAGGTGAGCAGCGATGGTCCCTTTCACTATGATCCAACTCCAGTTTCTTTTCATGCATTCATATGAGCTCATCTGAATTTATCCTGAGCATTGGTGAAAGCCCCATTTCCAGCCACCATATCATTCTTCAGCCTCCTTTTGAGTCAATGTACCTGTAGGCAGGCTCTTACCTTCAAACTTTCTAGATGAGCATTAAAATCATCTTTGTTCCCCCAACCAGTTTAATTATAAGCACCTCGAAGGCTGAGATTGTGTTTATGTTATATTTGCATTTATCACAGCCAAGAAACATAGTAAAGTACTCAGATGTAACTGTGATTTAATTTAATGTTTAACATGAAATCTTATCTCCCATCCCTATAGAATGTTCAATGTGATTACTACAAAATGAAAAGGCAAATATGTACATAAGAATAACAGTATTGGATAGCTGGGTGACATCGAATTAAATCAAGGAAATAAAAATTTAATTTTGAGGAACTACTGCTAAAACTATTATAATAAAACATTTATATTTACCTATAGTTTGGATCCAGGATCTTCACTCGATACACATACATTCCAGTATGCTGCATGGGCCACACTAAGTGGTTATGGTTAGACTTGTTGATAATCTCATATGGTTGATTTAAGTCTCCTGGTTTTCCAATAGCGTAAGAAAAACAATGCTTATAGTTCTGAACAGAAAACAATGACAAAAACCTTACGGTCATTTTCTGACTTTAACAAACAAAATTATACTCTCAAATATTTATCTTGGCAAATTATTTAGATATATAACGATTATTACCTTCTATCATTTTAGTGCTGTATAGTAGTTTTAGCAGATATGTTGGGTTAACATTTGATGAAAAGTGAATCTTAGTGAAAGCAAATGCTGTGTTTATTTTTTATTTGTAGATGACAATAAATTGGGCTGTTGAGAGTATAAGCATATTACTTCCCTAAATCAAGAAAGCACAAAATCCTTCAAGGATGCTTAATTTGGGGATAGACACTATTTTGATCATAAAGTATATGTGTGTGTATATATATATATATATATATATATATATATATATATATATTTTTTTGTCGGAAAAGTCATGACGTATTTTGTCTGTTTTTCCAAGGTCATTTACTTATATAAAGAATAAAGATCAATCAATTATATATTGCCTATTTTGTTCAATAACCGTTTGCCATCTTTCATTGAGCTTCATAATTCCTCGTTCATAGAAGTACCTGTCTTTATTTGTGAAAAACTGAACAAGGTGCTGATTTACAGCCTCATCTGAATTGAACGTTGTACCATGCAAAGAGTTTTGAAGAGAGCAAAACAAGTGGAAGTCTGATGGCACAAGGTCAGGCAAGTATGGTGGGTATGGCAACACATCCCATCCAAGCTCCAATAATTTTTGACGGGTGATCAAACATGTATGGTCTTGTGTTGTTGCGATGGAACACAACTTCTTTACAATTAAGAAGCTCTGGACATTTCTGGATGATGGATTCATTCAAACTGTCCAATTGCTGACAGTACACATTAGAATTGATTGTTTGGTTTCTTAGTAGGAGTTTGAAAAACACGACACTGTTAAAATCCCACCACACTGAGAGCATAACCTTCCTCTGATGAAAGTCTGCTTTCGATATCGTTTGAGGCAAATCATCACATTGGGACCAAGACCGTTTGACACCATATTGTTGTAAACAATCCACTTCTCATCATCAGTTATCGGTCGCTTCAAAAAAGGATCATTTTCCTTGTTTAATGAGAATATTGCAGATGTTTATACACACTGTCAAATGAACTTCTTTGAATTCATGCAGAACCCATATATTGAGTTTGCTTACATATACCAGCTTCTTCAGGTGGTCATAAATGCTTGAATGATGGATGTTCAATGTTTCTACAATCTCTCGTGTAGTGTAACATGGGTTTGACTTGATCAATGTCTTTATTTTGTTGTCATCAACCTCCCTGACCGAGGAGCGTTGTTGAGATCAAAATCACCAGCACGGAATTTTGTGAACCATCGTTGGCACTGATGTTCTTGTAGAGCATTGTCACCATAAACTTTATGCAACTTTTCACAAGCTGGACGCACGTTCTTCCCTTTATGGAAGTAAAACAGTAAAATATGGCAAAAATGTACAGTTTGGTCTTCCATTTTCAACTTGTTGTAAAATCTTTAAAACTCAACCAAATCGCTCAATTTTTTTTAGAATGAAGCTAGAACTGTCAGCTGTCAAATGACATAGCAATAACATAGATGCAAATGACTCTAGTACTTCCAAAAATGTACTAGTGCCATCTGTTGCAAACATGAGTCATGACTTTTCCAACAACCCAATACATGTACACATATTTAGCTAGTTAGCTAGATATTATAGAAATGAAATGCTCTTTCAGTTCAGGTATGTTTCATGTAACAAGCACCTCTGATTGCCATGTTTAGTTACTATACAGTTCAGTTACTATACAGTTAATATACCCTTCAGTAAGGGTAGCTTTACTCACCTGGACATAACTAATCTTCTACTATATTCAGATTCCAGACTGAGTTTGCCCTTTTAGTGATGAGCATTGTGTTTCTCAGATACAGTAGGACTCAACATAGGGCCTGGTGTGGGCACTCCGAATTTTTCTAGAATGTAAGCCACTATTTCAATGGTTCTTAAATGTGGCCCCCCGATCCTTAGTATCAGCATCACCTGAGAACTTGTTAGAAATGCACAATTTGGGGGTCCCACCCCACATCTGTTGAACCAGAAACTTGGGAGGTAGGATGCAGAGATATGTTTCAGCAAGTCCTCTGGGTGATCTTGGGTACACTAAGATTTGAGAACCATTGGGCTATACTGCACTGACTGAGGCAAACTCCATCACTGTAACTCACCAGGTGGCTCATTGCTTCCCAAGGAATATGTTATTTTGGAAGAATCTTAGAACATTTGGGTACTTTTGTGAGATTTTGGCACATAGAGGATTGCTTACACTATCCTCAACCACAGACCCCTTTGATGCCCTTCTACAAAAAGTCAGGAGGGTGTTTTGTTTTTAATTGATTCCATTACTAGTTTAATTCCTTATGATTTCTCAATAGTGGGATAATACTCTTTATAATTGGTAGATGGCCTAGACTCAATTAATTAGTTCTACAAATATTTATTGAGCACCCATAATGGGTTTGATGCTGGGAGTACAGCCGTGAACAAAACAAACAAAATCTCCTTCTCTCATTCTAGTTGGGGAGCCAGATAATAAACAGGATAAATAAGCAGACTACATAATGTATCGGTGAGTTATAAATGCTAATGATAATGACATTATAGAAAATAGGGAAGAGACATGTGCACTGTCATGGGGGGATGCTAACTTTTTCGATAGAGCAGCCAGGGAAGTCTTCATTGATTAGTTGATTTGTAAGTAGAGACCCAATGGAGGAAGCTAGTCAGTCATAGGGTTGGGGGCAGTGAATCGTGTTGGCTTTGTCGTAACTAAGTCAGACTGGAACCATTGCATGGTTTTGAGCAGAAGACTGACATGTTCTCATTTATGTTTTAGAAAGACCACTCTTAGCTGCTGTGTTGTGAGTAGATTCATGGTGGACAAAGCTGAAGCAGGGAAACTTAAAAAGTTAGGAGGCTGTTGTTATAACTCATATGGTTGGTGATGGTGGCTTGGAACAAGGGTGGTGGCAACTGGGGTGGTGAGGAGTGAACAAATTTAGAATATACTTGGAAGTGTCAACAAGATTTCCTGAAAGACCAAGTGGGGCATAAAATGATACTTGGAGACTTTTATCCTGATCAAACTGGAAGGATGGAATTCCCATTAATTGAGGGAAAAACATTGGAGTATGTGTGCAGTGTGGATAACAGAAGCTCAGTTTTGGACATGTAGAGTTTGAGATGCTAATGGAAGCATCATCAATTTCCTTTTTCTTTTTTGGAGTATTCACATCAGTAAACATGTTGTTATTTCTCTCAATTTATTAGAAAAAATAAGACCCTCTCTTCACCTCATTTCTCTCCAGTTACCCCACTATGTCTTCTGTTTACTGAAAAACTCTTCATCAGTGATATCTCTTGCTGCTTTGAATTTCCTTTTCCACACTTAAACCCACTTCAGTAAGGTTTTGTCTCTCACTATTCCATCCAAACCAACCCTGTCAAGGTTACTAGTTATCTCCAAGTCACTAAAATAAATGATTACTTTTCAATCCTCGTCATAGAGGACCTATCTTAGATTTGACACAGTTGATTCCTCCCTCCTTTTTATGAGACTTGATTACATGATGCCTGGAAAACTACACTCACCTGGTTTTCCTCCTGCTTCTTGGATTATCCCTTTTTTTAATCCCCTTTTCCTCTCCTCACTTCCCCAATGTCGAAACATTAGAATGACCCAAGGTTTAGTCCTTCTCTTTTTATCTCTACATTAGGGGTTCCTAACCTCATAGTGTGTGTGTGTGTGTGTGTGTGTGTGTGTGTGTGTGTGTCCGTCCGTCCGTCCGTGTCCGTAAGTTTTCTTTTATGGGTCTGTTTATCAATCTGGTGAAGCCTGTGAACTACCAAGGATACTCCTTAGAATAATGTTTTTAAGAAACATAGTATAGAATAGGTTACAATACAAGGAAAACCAGTTATAATGAATTATAGTTGACAAAATATTAAAAAAAATATGGCAACATATTGCACATTTTAAAATATTTGCTCCTTTACATAACAGGATCTAGCACTGTGTTTAATAACTACCATATTTTCTTGGTGACGCAGTAAACAAGTTCATAGATAAGAATGAAGATGGGGAAACAGGTGCCAGAGATTTTAGGAGGGAGGGGAAAGTATTCAATAGCTATTTACAAAAGGGGGAGAGGAAACGAACTAGAGAAATACAGTTATGCTTGTTGGGCATTATTATGGGACCATTTTAATCACAAAATTGAAATGAGTTAGCATGGGTTTGTTTTTTTCTTGCCACAGTCAACTGCTAAGGTGGATAAGCTGAATTTAACTAGGCTTGTGATTTAGTTGCACAAATATGAGGAAGTCAGAGGGGCAAAGTAATTGTGGGTACATATTAATAGAGTGATCATTATTAACCCTGGAATTTAACCTGGATAAAGAGAGAAAAGATAACCTGGGGGTGGGGTGAGAGTTGTAGGCTCATAGATTAAAGGTTATGTTGGGGTTGAAGGATTGTTAAAAGGATTGTTAGAGTAAAACTTCTAGAGATATGTTGCTGGAAAGATAGGGAGTGGTGGGTGGAAAGTGGAATGTTTGAAGTGGAATAAGGAGGGTAACACACATTATTTGTATACATGTCTCTCTTGACATGCATAGATTCTGATATTGAAGCAAAGTAACATTCTTATAGTGGGGTGTACATTTTATAGGGTGAAGTACCTTATATGCCAGTTTTTACTCTTGAGATATGATTTGATTCTCCACATAACATATATTAATTTCAATTCAAGAAAATTCAATTGCAAAATAATTGAAAACTATATAAGACTGGCATTCAGAAATGATCTTTTAGGCATATAAGAATTGAAACTCCAGCCATTCTTTAGAAAGGCTCACTCTCAGTATTTTAATATATTTGTCAGGATATTTAATAACCTGTAAACACATCTTTTCAGCAGAGAAAATGATAACAAAATTGGTAGTAACACAGGAGCAACAGAAGGTCAAACAGGAATTAAGATGAAGCACTTTTGAAATCATAATATAATCCAACAGAAAAATTGGACTTTACAAAAACAAATTTAAATCCAAAGTGTTTCCATCACACTTCTGTTAATACTGAAATGCCAAATTACTTATTATAGACAAATAATTTGTAAGGTAATTTTTCTTACCTCAGGTCCCCAAGCTTTTTCTAATGGGAGGTGCTTATTAAGTTTAGTCATTGACTTCCATGTCTGGGCTTCATGTAAACAACCACTCTGTCAAAAGATTATGTATGGTATATTAGCTTATTTCTAAATATTTAATATATTTTAATGCAGTTGAAAATTATATATTTAATTTTAATATTATTTAAATATTTGTTGATATACAAAGAAGCAATTGACGTTTGTATATTGACCTAGTATAGAACTTAAATTCTCTTTTTTTTTTGAGGGCAGTGTCACTGGCCCTCATATGTGGGACCGAACCTGGGCCGCTGGCTTCCCAAGCCCGCCTCGCCACTCGGCCGGCCCTTTAAATTCTCTTATTAATTTTAACTGTTTTACATATTATCTGTGAATATGATGGTTTTATTTCTTCTTTTCCAGTCCTTATACATTTTATTTATTTTTATTGTTTATTGTTTGCCTTATTAAATAGATCAGGAACGATATTATATAGAAGTGGTGATAACTGGTGTCCTTATTTCATTCTTGACTTCAGGGTTTCAAATTTTCACCATTAAGTGTGATGTTTTTCTATAGTTTTTTTTTTTGTATCTACATTTAATTAAGTTAAGGAAATTGCCATTTATTTATAATTTTCTAAGATTTATTTTTAAAATAATGTTATATAAAGATGATAATTTTAAAATAAAATGACATTTCATCAACTATTATAATAATCTTATGCCTTTTCAACTTTGCTGGATATAAAAATCCTTGTCTTACATTTAGTATCTTAAATATGTTACTCCATTTTCTCCTGACATAAAGCATTGCTATAAAAATGACTGATGATATTTTAATTTAATTTTCCTTATAAATGGCTTGCTTTTTGCCTAGATGCCCACTTGGGTTGGCTGTTTTGATTTGATATTCCCAAATATATGGTATGCTTTTCAAGATGAAGCGTCAGATCTTTATTCTCTTAATATAGTGGATTACTTTGATTTTCAAAATGATATCCCAATTCTTCATTTACAAAATAAACAAAACTTGGTCTGGATGCATTGTTTTTTAAAAATATTAATGAGTGATAAGGCTTTTGTGCTGTGACCAAAGTGAAAAGGCTGCATAAGGGGGCTTCACTGTGGAGGCTGAGATCCATTGGTCACAGAGTATGGAGGAAAAACCAGCAGAGTGTGGAAACAGTGAAGACAAGGTCAGCGGGTTATATGATGCAAGGAAGTCAAGTGAGATGAAACCTGGAGAGTGTGGGTTTGATTTAGCACAAATGTTATCAATGTCTGAGAGCCAAAAGCAGAACCATAAATAATCAAACATTAAATACAGTGTGCAGGGAAAATAAAATATTGATCTATAATTGCATCACCCAACTATAAACATTATTTTTTCTGACCTCTTTAAGTCTATTTTATATGACGATGACTTCTTTTTTCATAAATTAATTTTAGTAGTCATAGAATATAGAGGTAGCATGTTTTTTTTCCTACCCACAGCTGACTGGTTTTATTTTCCTTAGAAAATTTATATGTTGATTTAAAGTAGAAAGGCATGCTAATTGCATATTCAAGTCTACTTAAATTCTAGCATGACATACCTTCTTCATAGTATTATTAAAGCTATAGTCATCCCTGCCATGTATTTCCCACACTATGAAATTCACTTTCACATCTTCAATAAAGCCATTGTCATTGTATCTGAAAGGAACAGAAAAGACAAAAATAACAGTTTAGTGTACAATGGAGGGGTTAAGAGCTCCAGCTTTCAAGTCAGATGGGCTTAAGTTTAAATCCTGTCTTTATCCCTTAACTGGTTTGTGACCCTGGGGAAGTTACTTAAACTCTTGAAGCCTTAATCTTCTTGTCTGTAAAACTGATAACAGTACCCACTGTATAGGTTTCCTTCAACTCTCAGAATCCACCTAACAGTAATGAAGTGGAAAAATGTTCATTCTTTTAACAGTGGGAGCCATGAGTTCTCTTTGCTTTGATAGGAGCCATATATTGACAAGGTGAGGGTTGCTGAGACTCTGCCATCATGGCTGGTAGCAGGGAGAGCCTGGTGTCATTTGATCAACAAATATTTAGTGGGTGTCAGTTACATACCAGAGAATTAAACCACCGAAGGACTAGGATGAGAAGGGAGATGCTGCAGCTCTCTTTGGAAAGTGTGGCTGGGCATCAGAGGACCAGCTGCACCAGTGAGAACTGAGCTGGGCTGAGAAGCAGAAGTCAGAAGCTCCTTGGAGCGATGGTCACACACAGTCCAGGCTCAGGGGACACGTGATGACTTCTACCAGCAGAAGACACCAGCACACAGTCCAACACAGACAGAGTGTCCACTCCCCTGAGACTGGCCCTGAGCTGGCATCTTTGACACTTATGGAGACATAAGCCCCATTGAGCTAAGAGGGTTTACCCCAAACTCAGAGAGTTTTAAACGAGCTGGGTTACTTTAAATTGTTAAGATTATTTTTTTCCTACTATTGCATGAAAATAGGGGCTTGATACCGAAGCTGAAATTCAGTTACTGATAAAGTCATATATTTGCATCCAGAGTTGGTGACTGTTTTAAAAATGGTTACATGTCTTCCTTCTCCATCAGTTATTGCTCATTTTTCTGAATGCAACTGTCTCCTGCACACTTTGGATGGAAATTTCACCTGGGACCTTGGTCTTGGGCAGGTTGCTTCAGTGTCTGATATATTTTCTTGCATCACATCTCTGTGTCCACTACCCAGATCTTTGCCTGACTTCACAGTCATTCTACATACATGGCTTTACAGATCTGCTACAAATTGCTACCATCCACTCCTGGTTATAAAACAGCTATCGTCCTATTCTCACAAATTGGGCAGAAAGATCTTAAGTGTCAGAAAGTGATATCTGAGAAGCCATTTTATTTCCATCTTAATTAATTGTTTGAAATTGTAAAGAGAGGAGGAACTCAGGGGTGACTAATTAAGGATTGGGGGGTACGTGACTTCTTTCTTGGTGCAGGAAGAGGGTCCTAGAGAATTCTAAACTCTAATGAGAACATTGGAGTCTCCCCACAGGAAAATGCACACACACAATTTTGTATACTTTCAGAGACTTGGGTCAGGCTTTCACAAAGCTCTCATTGTAGGAACTTCAGAAGGTATAGCATGATTTTTTGCATCTTCTGAAAGCCATCACATTCTTGAATTATTAAGACTAGTCGCAAAGTCATATGTTTTATGTAAATAAAAAAGATCTTGGGGAATGCAGAATAGAGAATAGAGTCAATGGAATTGTAACAACTATATGCAATGTCAGAGGGATAGTAGGTTGAGTGAGGGGGTCATCACTTTGTGAGGGGTGTAAATGTCTAACTATTACATTGTTTTGTACACCTGAAGCTAATAAAAAAAAAAGTATATACACAAAAACAGAAAGATCTTGGAACTCTGAGCTGGCATCTTTTCACACTCAAGAAAGCCATAAACTACAGTGTCATCTAGTGGCAATAAGCATAAATTGCATGACTCGTACTTTCTGGGTTTACAATGACTTTTGATGTTTATTTCATTGAGAATATGGGAAAAAACACTTGCCTGAATAAGCATGGCTTATTTTCGTTGAAGTTTATTCATGTAAGACATAATACAAATTAAACTTGAGAAATTTAGAAATGTCACTAGCTGGCAACTAACTTCCCTACACTTTGTCATTTCTCCACTATGACAGTTCCACTTTTGCAACTGCGAAGGAGAGACCTCTCTGTAATATGTTTTCAATCCTGTATGTCCACTCAGGGTAGCCCATTGTATTGTGATGCTTTACTATCTGGGGCCTAGCTGACCCTGGAGGGACTAACCCTCCAGCAAATTAATCGCTAAATAGCAAAAATAATTTGCCTTTGAGCATGCCTTTCGTATGCAAACCAACTAATCTAGTGCCCCCACCCCCAAACAGAGCCCTTCCTGGGCTCTCACACTCCCTGGGCCTGCTCTAATCTATCCACCTGCCCTGGTCACCTCAGGGCAGGGTACCAGACAACTAGGGACAACATCTATGAAATTATTCAAAATAGCCCATCCCAAGCCTGCTGGCCTGCCATATCCATTCCTTCCCATAGAAAACACAATAAAGGCTCTTGCCCCCCGTTTTCCCCTGAGTCCTTCTGCCTCCTGATTGACCCTGGTGCTTCCCTGGAAGGCCCTGTGTGTCCTGCTGTCCCTCTTGTTTCTTGGGATTGGTACACATAATGTTTCTTCCTTCCTGACCGTCATTTCCATGCCTGTGTGTCTTACCATACCTGATTCAAGTGAATCCTGAGTACCCGCAAAACACCCATAATACCTATTCCTGAACTCTCAGCCTCATAGTAGAGCAATTGTGTCCCACCGTTTCCTCTGGGGTGGCTTCTAGTTCAAGATGGGTCATCATGGGAGTTGAGAAAGCAAAGGGGCTGCTGGGACCCCTGACATTCCCAGTTGGATCGTGTTTCCAGGACTTGCTTCATTCTTATGAGTGTTTGGTGGTGGATCTATTGTGTTATCTGTAAAATTCTCCCAACCGCATTCCTGGGCCACTCTCTATAAAGGGAAAGCGTTTATTGTAATCTAGAGTCTAGGCTACGGATGAATGTCCCAGTGTCCATCTCTGTCTGCCAGTTCCTCAAAGTATAATTACTTAGCACCCAAATTTGCCTCTGATAAATACCTAATCGAATACCCAGTTATCAACGATGCATTGCTATCGTTCAGTTGAACTGGACACTGAGCTTATTGATCTGACTGTCCCTCTGTAGCTAGCCTCTAATACTTGGTTGCTTTCCCGAAGAGAACTGGAGGCAACAAGCTTTGTCAAGTGATTCCTGGTAGCAGAGACATAAATAAGTTACCACTAGAAAAAAAGTGCTCCCACAATAGTCCGAAGTAATGCTGCTCCAGTAGTCCAGTCTCTGGCCCCAACCTCTTCCATCTTTCCTACTTTTTTTTTTTTTTTTTTTGTAGAGGGCAGTGTCACTGGCCCTCATATGTGGGATCCGAACTGGGGCCACTGGCGTCCCAGGCCAGCTCTCAACCACCGTGCTACTCGGCCGGCCTTCTTCCATCTTTTACATGTCCTCTATCTGCCCTTTGACCTCATAGAGACTTCCAATTCCCCAATTCCTCCCTACTTTCCGATGACAGAGCAGCTCCCTCTAGCTTCTCTTCCTTCCCTACTCAGCCCTGTCTCATGGTCAATCATCTGACCCCTCTCTCACGAGCATCCTTGATTCATTCAATTCATTTTTATTTCTTCCCCTTAAATCTCAGAGGATGAATTGTTCTTCCTCTTTTGGCCTTGCCACCGAGGCCTTTCTTTGATCCTACTTCCCACTTTTTTTCATGGATCTTGCCCCTAGAGCTTATTTGATTTTAATTAGGAAATATTTCAAATATGCATAAAAACACAGAAAATAATGTGAAAATTGTTATGTCATTTCCATCCAGGTTTTCTTCTTATAAATAAATATATCCATAAATCACATGTAGTATTGCTTTATGGATTTGAGAATATACATACATGATATGTTATATTGTATCTTTTGGAAACTTTCTTTTTCACTCAGAGATGGACCCATAGAAATCTCCAGTCTCTTGATCTCTGTTTTCCTCATCAGCAGCTTTCTCCTGGCCTTTCTTCCTTCCTACCCAAACTCATTGTTGATCAACTGAGTTCCTCTCACAGGTATCCTAGTTTATTCATTTTAAATGCTAGATAGGATCCCATTGTTTAACTATACAATGTATTAGTCCAAATGTTCACCATATTTTGCTATGTATATTTTACCACAATTTTAAAGATCTGTAGTTAAAAGATACCATAAACAAACATTTCAACCACTTGTCTCTTTTGCTTATGATCACCCCGATAAGCCTTAGGCCCCAATCGGATGCTGTAGTTTTAAATTTTAGCATTCCAATTGAGTATTTTTATTTTTTATTTTTTTTAGATTTTTAAATTGGGGATTTGGGGGAGGGGAACAGTGTTGTGGAATTGGGGGATGGGACCAGCCAAGTTGTTCTTCAATCTTCGTTGTAGAGAGTGTCAGCCGCCATCTGGTTTCCTGTTGGCAGCTTGTGGCCTCTAAGCTCAAGGTGCTGTGTTCAGTCTTAGTTGTGGGTGAGCGTAGCCACCATCCCATGTGGGAGTGGAACCTGGCAGCCTTGTTTTTAAGAGCGCAAGCCCTATCCACTAAGCCATCCGGGCGGCAGCTCAGCTCAAGGTGCCAAGTTCAGTCCTTTTTTTTTAGTTGTGGGTGGGAATAGCCCACCATTGAACAGGCAATCTTGTTGTTACACCAGCTGAGCCATCCTGCCACCTGTTGGCAGCTCAGCAACAGCTCAGCTAGGGCGCAGTGTTCACTGGCCATGTGGGAATCGAACTGGCAGCCCCGTTGCTCAGAGCACGCGATCTAAGCCAACTCTTAACCAATTGAGCCACTCGGCTGACCCCGGGTATTTTTTTTTTAACAGTTAGCATTCTCTGCTGAGATTCCCCACCTCTTCAACCATTCTGTACACTTTTCCTAAGGATTTTTAAACATATTTATACTTGCTGTATTAAAGTCCTTGTCTGTTAGTATCAGCCAGAGTCTTGGTCATTGGTAGTCTACTGCTGTTGACACCTTTTATTGATTGTGGGTCATTTTGCTGCTTCTTTGGAGGCCTAATAATTTTTTATTTTGTGTTTAACGCTAAAAAGTATACATTGTTGAGACTCTGGGTTTTTTTATTCTCCTCTAAAGAGTTTTTTTTTTTTCTCTTTTATTTCTTGTTCTGGAAGGGAGCTAAATAGCTGGTGGGTCTCCCTTGTCTTGTTCAGGATTAGTTCTAGGGCTTTATAAATGTTTAGTTTGGCCCTTAAATCCCAGGGCATAGCATTTTGTCCTTGGCTTACTTACTAGCTGTCACCCTTTTGGTTTCAATGGAAAGCCTAAGGTGTTCTCCAATACCGTCTAATTGGTGGGACTTAAACTCCAAATTGTCTCTTAGCATCAGGTAGCTGTTGAAATTTCTGTTTCCTCTCCTTACAACATGCACAGTTCAAGAGTTAGCCAAGAATTTGAGGAAAAAGTTTTCCATATTTTTGTTGCTCCTTCTATGTGACTCTGTCCTTTCCAGAATTTTAAAATCTAAATTGACAGCTGTTTTGCAGTCCCAAACTTCAATGTCTGTCTCTTAGGTCCAGTGGAACTGTCACTTTCTGTTAAAGCCCTGTTCCCTCTAATCCTGCTCCAAACTGGTGACAGACTCCAGAGGACAGTCTTACTTAGAAATCTTCCTTTTTTTCAAGGATCACGTGTGTTGAAGTTTTTGCTCTCAGTGCTTCTAACCAATCATTTATTACATTTTGTTCAGAGCATATAAAATTGTTGTTGGGCAGAATGTAGGTCAAATAAAAGCTACGTTGCCATTTCTAGAAATTCAATTCTGGATGATATTTGTCTGACAATCCGATGGCATTTTTATTGGAATTGCCTTGAATTTATAGATAGATTAGAGGAGAAATGATACCAGAAGGATGGGGTTGCTATCAATTGAAATGGGCAAGGTCATTGATGGAGCAGGATGTAAAGATTGGTTTTGGGCAGGTAAGTTTGATATATCCATTCACTATATAAGTAGAAAAGTGATGTATTTATTCAACATCTAAGTGAATTTATGGGTCTAGAGTTCTGGAGCTTTGCAGACACTGTTAGTGCTCACCAAATATTTTTGTGTTTACATTTTGTAGCCCTCCGTGGAGTTAGATTGGGACCCATGGTATTAGGTTCCAGATAATAGGATATGGGTACAAGTGGTGTAAACCATGTCTAAGCCTGACCGTTTCAGACATCCCCTATAATACGCTGGTCTTCTTTTTTCTGGTTTTCTTTTTTCATAGTGGAAACCTATGAGGCCATATCCAGATGATGTAGCTATGATATATGTCATATTATGACGTGAAAAGAGTTAAACACTGAGCTATTAGGGTTTACTTGTTACTGCAGCATAGCTGAGTCATATTTGACTAATACAAAGGGAGATATTCTGACCGTGATACAGTTTGGGGCTTTATCAGTATATTGAGACATTCAGGTCCATGAGGCTGGATGATGTCACTAGAAGAGGAAGTTGAGCTAGAGAAAAGAAAAGAAAGCCCTGAGCCTAGAGCATTCTAACAATAAGAAGTCATGGAGAAAAGGAGAAATTAAGAAATTAAGGAGTAGCTACCAGAAAGGTAGCAGGAAAAGTAGGAGAATGTGATATCCTGGAAGCCAAAGGAAGGAAATATTTCAAATAGGCGAGAATGCTCAAATGTGTCAATTCTTGTTAATGAGATCAAGTAAGGTGAGATGAGAGAATTGAGCATTGGGTTTAGCAATATGGAGGCCACTGGTCACTCTGGCTGGCAGTGATAATTGGAGTGGTGGGGGTAAAAGTCCAACTGGAAGGGATTTGGGAGAGAATAGAAGAGTTGGTGACAGGGAGTATAGTAGCTAAAGGGGTCGTGGTGTCAAGAGGAGGTTTTTGTTTTTGTTTAAGGGAAGAACTGCTTATTTGTATGATGAACGAGTAGACAGGGTAAAGTTGATGATGCAGAAGAAAGAAGGGACAATTTTGGGAGCAATGTTCTTAATTAGGAAAGAGGTGGGGATACAGTCAACAAACGGAGGGACAGGCCTTAGATACACATGTAGCTCATCTATGGTGATTGGAAGACAGACAGAGTTCATAGGTACAGATGCTTGAAGATGAATAGATCTGGTGGAGGAGGTTTAGGGAAGGTCTCTTGTGGCTGAATGACCTTTGGCTCCTTCATCTTCCTTGTTCTCTATTCCCCTTACCACTCACATCTATATGTTATAATCCCTAATTTTTCTCATAAATGATTCTTCTTTGCCCTTGTTGCTATTTTGGTTATTTGGTTATTCCCTCCCTGGACTAGCAATCCAGTTTACTACCTGGTCTCCTCACTTAGACTCACTTCCTTGAAACTCATCATCCCAGAGGGAACTAGCTAAAGAAAATATTTGATCACACTGCTCTCCCCTATAAACGAATAGAAAGACTTCCCACATCTGGAAGTTTCCCAGCCTGTTCTGACCCTTAGTTCCTCACTGTATTTCCCACAATATTATCCTGTTTGAATTATACATTTTCTTCCTCAAACGATCACTTTTGCTTGAAGGCTTAGCCAGTGGGATTCTTTATTACCTTCCTCACTTCTCTTCTTCCATCCCCTGCCTTCAGCTAAATAGTCATCATCCTTTAAGACTCAGTGACTCAGCGCAAATGCACTTTTTCTGGGGACATTTCCTAGAGCCCCTCTTTTTTCCACAGCTGGACTCCATACTTTTCTTTTGCATTTCAGTACCACCCAACCACCACATTTCCTTCTATCATTCCACTTAGCATACCAGCCTCTACTCATATGTTTATCTAATTCATCAGGCTTTTGCCCTTGAGGGCAGAAATCTGTCTCATTTATCTTTGAATTCCCAGTGCCTATCACCATAATTGGTGCAGAGTAGGTATTTAATAATGATGAATTGAACTGAAGGGTGCAGTTCTTGGGGAGAGAACATTAAGATGTTTTAACCCCTGGTAGATTAGGCACTACCTAAAACAAACAAAGAAAGATACTAGGTCTCCGTGGGAGGAATGCCCAGGGGAAGCAGTGGCATGATTCGATGTCTAGAAGACGATCACAACTAAACAAGAGAGCAGACCAGCCTGTTAGTTCAGCCATGGCAGGGATTGTAAGAGGGTGATGTGAGAGGGTAAGAGCACAGCGTGAAATCTGAGAACCGCCATGGGTGAGAAGTCGGGGGAAGAACACGCTGGAAGAGGCCTTTTGGATCCCAACAGAGAAAGCTCTGAGGGCAACGCTCAGTTGGAACCCCTGATTCATTAGTCCTTACCCACCCACCTTGAGGGATCTGAGAAGCTGTTTGTAGCCTAAGAAGCCCTCAAAATCTGAGAACCTTGTCTACAATTTTGATGTTTTACATGTAGCAAATTCACTTCCAGTAATTGATCCTAGTGGGATATTTGGACTAGTGTCCAAACATGTACATAAATCAATATTCACCACAGTTTTATTTATAATAACAGAACAACAACAACAACAACAACAAATCCAAAAAAACCATGGGTCCCTTATCTCTTATTTTTTTTACATTTTAAATTTTGTAACAAACTGTGTAACTTCTATAGTCATAAATCAAGAATAGGAGTCAGAGAAGCAGGCAAATGAACGCAAAATTAATTACTTGGGAAAGCCTTCCTCGTAGTATTTTATTAATATTTTATTATGTAATATTATTATAAGAACTAAGTTAGAGATTATATTTTTGAACTCTCCCCAATGTACTGTCCCTTATTAGGAATCTAATTTCTTTCCTTGCAAGCTTTTGGTTATTACTGGCCCATGGGAAGAAAAGTCATATGTCAAAAGTCATAGGTAAGGTAGTTCCTATGAAACAGGCAGGGGTGTTGGTAGGAACTTGGGGAGAAGTTGAGAGAGGATAAAGTGGGGTTTAAGAGACTGCCTGTATCCCTGAGAAGAGTCTCAGCTCTCTTACACACTTATGTCTCAGTGCTAACTTGTAATCTTCCACATGGGGAGACCATGAATTATGCAACTTTGTGTATCTAGTACTGAAAACCTGGTGGCACATATTTTGGGGGCTGAAAAATGTTTATTATTAAATATATGATTAATTAGCCTTTTCATGCTTGTTTTAAATTGAAATTTTCAAAGTAAGTTCAAATTTTAGTGAGAATATACTTACAATTGAATCAAAGGGTGAAACTTTTCTTTGTAATGAAGTCTCAACGGGCAGCCATATTTTTTCCAGCTATATTTTACTCTCTAGAAAAGGAAAAATGCTTTAGCTATTTTCTGTATTTGGCCAATTGATAGAATTATAGTTTTCTTACCAAGTTTTTAGGTGGTCGATCCCTCAGATATGACCTGTAAAAAAAAGACATTTTTCATTGCTTGTCTTTCCTCTTTTAAACTTAAACATTAAAACTATCACTTTGGGGGCCGGCCGAGTGGCGCATTGGTTAAGCGTTGGTTTTGGGATGCCAGCGGCCCCGGTTTGGATCCCACATGAGGGCCAGTGACACTGCCCTCTACAGCTAAGATGGTGAACAATAGCTCCACCTGGAGCTGGGTTGTGCGAGCCCCGGCGACAGTGTAAGCTGCAGCCCCTGCTGTAGTGGGCTGCCATAGGCTACAGTGAGTGGCCGGCAGCCAGCGTGAGCGGCTGGCTGGCAGCCAAGCGTGAGCTGCCAATAGCCGCGGTGAGCGACATCCAGAGGCCAGCGACCAATCTGCCTCATCCGGGAAGAGCGCAATGAGGATACCAACAGTGAAGCAACATCCTCCGCAACTAAACTGAAGAACAAAAAGACAGCAACTTGTCTGTTCCCCTTCTCCGATTCCCCAATGCTGTTCCCCTCCGCCAATTCCCCAATAAAATCTTTAAAAAAAAACTATCACTTTGTTTGGGTAAGGAGGTATCACAAAAGTCAAACAGATAACCATAATCACAAAATACTCCCAAAATATGTGGAGGTTAAACAACACACTTCCAAGTAACACATGGATAAAAGAAGAAATCTTAAGAGAAATTTGAAAATATTTTGAACTAAATGAAAATGAAAACACAACTTATCAAATTCATGAGATGCAGCAAAAGCGGGGCCTAGAGGTAAATTTACAGCAATGAATGCGTATGTTTGAAAAGATTGGTGCTAATAGGAGTAAATACTAACTGATTCTAAATTATTGGTACTATATTAATAAAAAACTCAGGGCTTATGTTAAAAATATTTCTTACTTTTCAATAATGTAAAAGAAATCATGTTGAAGACATTCTTTTTCATTAAATCTACAAAAACAAACAAACCCATAATGAAGTTGTAATATCATCATTCCTTATATACTTGCACAAATGTTTAATCATTTAACTCAGTAATTCTCAAACTTGAGAGTATCACAGAATCGTCACTTATTGAATTGGAATCTCTGGGGTTCATGTGTTGCCCTAGCATTTCTATTTTTACAAATCAGTTTCACAAATGCCTCTGAAGACACCAGAATTTGAAATCTACTGATTTACCTTTTATATTTGATATATGTGAAAAATCGATAGAAAAATCTATCAAAATGAAGACAAAACTTCTTGGGACAGTTTTATTCCTCATACATTAAAAAAAAACAAAAAACCATAGGTTTCTAATTGCTACTGGAGACTCAGTTGTGCACGTGAGCGGTACTTTAAGGATTCACATAATTTCTAGTTAGGGTTCATGCAGACCTAAGGCTATCATGGTATATGAAATGAGAGTGTTTTTTAGTAAGTCATTCATTGGACCATTTTTGTTGGCTGCTTCCAGTGTAACTTCCAGTGTAACCCTAGTCACCAATGTGTTTAGGTAGATCTTGGAAGTCCAGACCATCTCCCACCCCAAATTAGTCCCCAAGAGATGCCCTCCAACAATTGACAACTCTCCTGGTGGATGTGAAAATTTGGGGCTCACCACAACCTGAATCCAAGGTATTAGGGTTGTTTTTAGAGTTCCAGAACAGTGGGTCATTGACTAAGACACCTGGAGTGAGGTTCTGAAATCTGCTTTTTAAACATGTTCTCCAGATGATTCTGATGAGGAACCAAGCTCGACAATCGCTACCTAGGCTTTTCCAGAAATAGATTGAGTTAAGCTGCTTTGTATGTTACCAAAGGAGGAAATCTTCATGCATTGGTACTGGGAACTGATTTTGCTAACATGTTGCTCAGAGCAGTTCTTCTCAAATTTTAGTGTTCCTACTAATCTCCTGGAAATTTAGTGAAAATAGAGATTCTGACTCAGCAGGTGTGGGATGAGGTCTGAGAGCCTGCATTTCTAATAAGTTTCCAGGTGGAGGTCCATAGACTGCTCCTCCAGGAGCAAGCAGGTAGACCATTTCAGAAATAGGATGCTATAGGCTGTATAAGTCAGTTGACTTTTGTGTTTCTGGGGAAAGGAATTGTGGGAAATGAAAATTCCTTGCTGAATGAGATGGGAACACTAAATTATCAATCCAGGAACTGATCATTATAATTCAGTCCTCAAAAGATTATTGAACTGACAGATGAGCAGATATTTGCTTTGGATGAAAGCAAGTCATTTCATACGTAGACTCAGATAAGAGTCAGTGTTCCCCTTCCCTCACTCCCACCCATCACCACGTTGCTGTCTCCATTATGCTGACCTTGAGTCTCTCCCATGTAGAAGAGCAGTGGCAAAAGGATGACACGGAACCCAGTGTGCATCATTGCAAACCACAGTAAGATCAATGAAAGTCATAACTGGGGGCCCTCTGGAGGAAAGACTGGCGGTTCTGCTAGGTTTGCTCTAAAAAATTTCCTATCAAAAATGGTGCAGAAAACTGAGGCTCCTCTGATGTGGACGTAAGCAATTCTCTGATGGAAATAAAATTATAACTGGTTTGGGCGGGATGGAAAACAGAGTAAGTGTTCCTCCCCCTCATTGCTCTGGGAATGAGTTGGAGTCTGAAGACCTGAGAGAGGTGATAGTGAAAGATGGAAACTTGCTTGTTAAAAGGGGAGGTGGAGAAAAATGTGAATAGAGAAAGGTTAATTCTTTTTCCTTTTAGTATGATTCAAATGTAACATTTGACTTGGCTAAAAGTTCAAACAATTTTGGTTTGGACACCAATGTCAATTCAATTTTGGATTTCATTCTGGACATGTCAGTCATTAGGTTAATATTAACACTAGTAATTATCATTTGGTTCACCATTTGTTTTAAAATGTAAAGAGTAATACAGTTAAAATGCAAATACACTTACCCTTTAACAACAATGAATTTACTAATATCACAGCCAACACCTATTTGGAACACCTAAAATGAAGCAATTTAGGTGGTGAGTTCAGCGGCTTTGGTTCATAAGGGCTAAAATATTTCTATTGCTAAAAGTAATTACATTTTAGATTTGAAATAATAACCCTTTAAATGTAGGGTTTTGTTATACATACTGCTCTGTGCTGTTTTCCTCCCTCTTTGATCACTTTTCTCTTTTTTTCCCTCATCAGCTAATTTTTAATAAAACCCATTTTCAGGATTTATAATGTTTAAATACAAATAATATTTATTATTGTATTTTACTTAATTTGACTAATAATATGACTTAATTTGAGCCCCACACAATAGGTAACTAACCGATAGTTCTCATACCTTTTTCTCCTAGGAATGATCCATTAACCTTACTTGTCTGTTTTTTAAAAATTAAATTTATTGGGGTGACATTAGTTAATATAATTATATAGGTTTCAAGTGTACAATTCTATAATATATCACCTGTATATTGCATTGTGTGTTCACTACCCAAAGTCAAGTCTCCTTCTGTCACCATGTATTTGTCCCCCTTTATCTTCTTCTACCTGCCTCCACCCTTACCCATAACCACCAAACTGTTGTGTGTCTATGAGTTTTTGCTTGTTTGCCTTGTTCATTTGTTGCTTTCGCTTTCTTTGCTTCATTTCTCCCTTACTGCTCATGAGGCCCAAAGGTTGGTTCTCTGATGTCTTACATAGTATCTCATAGAACTGCTCCCATCTCACCTTTCACCAGCACCTCTACAGCCGTGACTATCAACTCTATACTTTCGGCTTGCACTTGACTCAGCCGGCAGCTTTCTATAACATATCAAGTTATTAATTTGACTTCTTTTTTTTTTTTTTTCTTTGAGGGCAGTATCACTGGCCCTCATATGTGGGATCTGAACCAGGGCTGCTGGCGTCCCAAGCCAGCGCTTAACCACTGTGCCACTCGGCCGGCCCAAATTTGACTTCTTTTTAACCAGAGTCCTGGTTCTTCCTTGACTGGGATTACTACTTCTTTTTCTGCATGGCTCCAGGACACCTTACTGACTGCTGTCGACCTTGCCCCGCCCCCCCCCACTGGGCTTTCTAAGTGGCATCTACACTCTTGCATTCTGTCTTAGGCATGTCCTGTATGTCACATATTTCCACAAGGCAAATCTGAAAACCCCTAATACTTCCTATTCTAAAGAAAAAGTTGGAAACGAGAATGGTGGGAATAGAGAATGATGTCCAGCCAAGCTGGATAGGTTTAAAGATATATTCAGCTAAACCAAGACCTTTCAGGCTTCCTTTGAAAGACATGCCCTGCAGCAGGAGTTCATGGATTTTGTCTTCAGAACCACCTGCTCTCACCCTCAGGACCTGACTTGTTCTTTCAACTCTACCCACAGAACTTTCTGTCCATCATCATTAAAACATTACATGTTTTCCTATCAAATGCATTCAGACACATGGGCCTTCCCTTTCTCATTACTAAATTATCCATAAAACATACATAGTTGACTGAGGTCCTGAAATCTTTCTGGTCAGGGCCCACCATCACTTGATGGTCTTATTCGTAACATTCATTTTCTTTGGGGCCTAGTTGACAGAAGTTACCCCTAGGGTCAGAATCAAGAATCATGACCACGATTAAAAATATGAGTTGACCTGCAGTGGGTATCTTAGGACAGAAATTCTAAAAGCTCTCACCACAGAAATGTTGGTAGATAATGTATTAGACAGAGCATAGTCCCCTCTTCTTGGGAAAATTCATCTTGGAAGGAATCACCCAGGCTCTCTGGGGACTGGTTTCCTCGGGTGGCCTCATGGCATTCTGGATCTTGGTGCATGGTTAAAAACTGAGATGTACCCCTGGGAGCAGCCAGCTCTATTTGCTGCTCTGCTGAAGGCTATGAAAACCAAGTTACAAAGATGGCAGGCTCCTGTTCAAATGGCTCAGTCCATGGTCCATTTGGTCCAGAGGTTTATCAGGGCCTAACTTTACCCAACTAGAACAGAAGTCCGTGGGCTATGGTTTCATGTACATACAGAGCTGGACTCCGTGTCTCTATAATATTTCTCTGGGAGGCTGGTGGCTTGCTTACTGGTGAGGACAGGCACACAAAGAAGGGTCCTGGGGTTGACAGCATCCCTTGTGACTGTGTACAGGTTTGATTTTCTTGGCTAGCTAGAAGACCTACCTCCACAAGCCTATGTTTTCCTGTTGCCACAAGGGCTATTGCATGTATCTCCATTCTATTTCAGTGGGCAGCTCAGTATAAATTATCTGGGGTGCAGAGAGTGGCTAGATTTAAACATCTGAGTGTGCCATGGAGGAAAGAAAAGGGGGTAACTGGCGATGTTAGATAATTACTTTGTGATACGCACTGTTTTGGACACTTTACATACATTATCTCATTTAATGCTCTCCACAGAGTAGATAAATATTGTGAGATAGATGTTACATCCCCCCTTTTACAAATGAGGGAGCTGAAACTCTGTTCAGTATCTTGCCCAATCCAGCAGGTGGGCGAGCTTGGATCTGAACTCAGGCTAGATTTACCTGCTCCTGCAATGCCTGGGCTGAGTGAGACAGGGTGAATCAGGATCCTTAAGGAATCCATTGATTAGCTAAGGAGAGGGATGGAGGAAACCAAGGGGCTTAAGAAGGTATCTGGAATGGAATAGGTAAGGAGCAGCTGAAGATGGAAAACGCAGACCCAGGAGGCGGCAGGAACTGGAGAGACTGCTGCCTCTTGCTTTCTCTGCAGGTTAAGCTGGGTAGATGGCATGGCGGGCAGACGGGGGTGGTTGGTATGCACCTGCAGGCGATTTCCTGGGGAAGCAGTGTGTGTCAGCAGGGCTCCAGGATGGATCATTTCTGCCTCCGTTCAGCGCTCCATCTAAATTCATGGACCCATGCCCTGGTAGGAACCGGTTCCCTGTGCTGGGGACCGGAAGGGCAGGGACTGTCTCGTTTAACTTTGAACTCTTCATGTGGGTAGTCATTATTGTGTTATGCCTGGCACATAGCAGGTGATCAGTATATGTTTATCGACTGGTAGTTAGGCTGAGAAGGGATAAAGAGAGGAGACATTGCTCAGTGTGGAACAAGGACTCAAAGGAGGTGGTGGGGGTGAGAAACATGTGTTTACTGTCATGACACTCCCGGTTATGGGAACTGCTCTGCTTTTGTGTATGCCTCTCTCTAGAGCCCCATGGGCAGCTGCCTGCTCACCTTCTGCCTATACTTCTACAGTCATCTTATGCATCACCTTCTTGGCATCTTTCCCATTCCAATCACCTTCTTGGCACCTTACCCATCCCTATCAATATCGCTCTTTTTCATCTGGGCCCTTTGATAAGTGTGTCCTACATTCTCTTAACACCAGCCGGTGTTTCCCCTAGAAAAGTTTGTTTGTCTTTGTAGCTCCTGTTAGCACACAGACTGAAACTTAGAAACATAGTAGGCAAGCAATAAATTTTCTTGAAGGAAGAAATGGTTAAATTTTTGAATAAATAAAGGCCGGATAAATATGGACCCGATGGCAGTCATCTCTGACAAGCTATATCTAACTTTAGCGGTTTCCATTAATTTCAGTTTTCCTTTACACAGCTTTATTTACTTCCAAAAATGAATAACTTCACATTTTTTGTGCATGTTTATATATCTCACTTTAGATGGCCAACTCAGGGAGGGCTGAATTCTGATTTTCTGTTTCCGATGTAAAATAATGTTATCTCAACCGTGAAACATTATAAAATGTTACTAGGTATTAGTAACTTACGAAGTGGTCCTCCAGTAAGTCCCCCCTGGCACCATACATAGTCATTACAATATTATTGACTATATTCCCTGTGCTGTACTTTACATCCCTGTGACTATTTTTATAACTGGAAATTTGTACCTATGTATTATTGAAGTAATTTTTTTTTTTTAATCTTCTACCTATGTCACTTACTTTTGGGGCTATTGGACACGCTTTTGTGTATTCACTGGGCCTAATCTGAGCAAGCAGAAGACCCGTGTTCTGGTATCTAGGAGAAACAACACATACATGATTACAGACTCACAAGGGAGGTAGGCATGACTCTGCCTTTCTGCAGAGCAGGTGAAAAGTCCCAGGTGCCTGATGTGATCAACTCCCCCTCCCATAAGGAATTAATTCTAGAGACTTCTGCTCAGGCAGCTGTGCACTGTGATCAGTCAGACCTGAAGTCTCTCCCACCTCATGGTGTTCTGTATTCTGGCCACCATAGGGTCGACATAATGGGAAACAGAACTGGCCATCTATGGGCCGGCCGAGTAGCGCATTGGTTAAGAGCTGGTTTTGGGATGCCAGCGGCCCCGGTTCGGATCCCACATATGAGGGCCAGTGACACTGCCCTCTACAGCTAACAACAGCTCCACCTGGAGCTGGGCTGTGCGAGCCCCGGAGACGGTGTAGACTGCAGCCCCTGCTGCAGTGGGATGCCATAGGCTACAGTGAGTGGCCGGCAGCCAGTGTGAGCTGCCAATAGCCGCTTTGAGCGACCATCCAGAGGCTGGTGACCAATCTGCCTCATCCGGGAAGAGTGCAATGACGATACCAACATGGGCCAGTGAAGCAACATCCTCCGCAATAAGACTGAAGAACAAAAAGACAGCAACTTGTCTGTTCTCCTTCCCTGGTTCCCCAAGGCTGTTCTCCCCCAATTCCCAAATAAAAGAAACAAAAGAACTGGGCATCTATTAGCATTTCAGCTCTGCGGTTTCACTAACACCCTCAATCCCTGGGGGGTGGAGCTCTTCTGTTGACATCTCATCCTGCTTCCTAATGGCATTACGAGGCTGTCACCACTGCAGCGGCTCCTTCTCTAGCCTCTACAAATGTTTCTTTCCTATTGATAACACCTTTGGAACAATAAAGAGTAAGTTATGAAATTAGTTTTCTGGACCACATTAGGCTGCATAATATGATCTGGCTGCAATAGAAAAGTAGGTCAGACATAATGCCTTTCGAGCTCATGAAGCAAATGTAAGTCATTTTGTGCTCAGACAAAATGGAATGGGAGGACTCAAAAATCACAGAGAAAGACATTTCGAAAGCTTCATTCACATCCCTCCCCTGCTCAGGTTTTTACTTTTGGAAAAAAAGGAGGAAAAAACAAACACAAACAAACTAACCACAAATGAATGTCATTTTTCTTCCAATAGTCATTATATTTTAATATTTAGTAATCTTATATTAGATGTAAAATATAATAAATAAATAAATGAGGATACAAATAGCACACCTTTGCATTTTTAAATCGCGATACCATATTTCATCAATTCTAAGATCCATTTTTTTTTCTCATTTAACACGTTTGAAATCAGGAAGCATCTTATAACCATGCCAATTATGGCTTTTGTTCAATTTTCTGGAAACTTTGATTTGATAAATTCGATAATACAATATAGATTTGTAAAGTATACTCAAGTAACTATTGCATCTTCATTTTTCTATAGTTTTTCTTTTTTCTTTTTCCCAATACACCAGCAGGTGAAACAGTTTTATCTCACAGTTGTCTTTAAAACCACAGACACTATGTTCTTCCTATAAAAACATCAGTGCAGATAATATACTTCCTAGAAAATGATTATATAGATCCTCCCAAAGAAAAACACATCCCATTATATGGTTTCAGTGAAGTTGCTTGGAAAAAACTCATATCTGGACTGATTCCAAAATCATGCCATTCCATGACTGCATCTTTGGGTTCAAAATCTAGGTCGTTGTCATCAGTACATCTTCTTGCATTCTTACGTATTTGATGATACACATAGAGACTGGTGTATCGCTCAATGCTCCATTGGTTCATCAGCCTTTTCTGCAGGTTGAGCAGGCTGTGCTTTGCTCTGTGGCCTTTCTTCAAGGCCTTCCAGGGAGGATCATCATCATATATTGTAAACTCCAAGCCTTTACCAACAATTTCAATGGAAACTTTCTTTGTAGTTAGGTCCTGTTCTGCAGGAAGTGTCTCTCATAAGGCACACAGATCATGCTTAACCAGTTCATTCAAATTGCACTCTGTAACCTCAGATATGTCTGTCCAAGTAAGTACGAGCTGACTGAGAATGGGCTCCAATGGACATGGATAGCTCTGCACTCAAAATAGTTAGCAGGTAGACAGGTTTGGAAAATCGGAGGGCTCATGTCACAATAACCAGCAATCAGCAGCCCAACACCATATGGTGTCCAGCCATATCTTTGCGTTGGTATCTGGGTCTTGCTTCCAATTAGAGATACGAGAGGAAACACAGGAAGAGGTCTGTCAAATACAAATCTGGAACCCAAACACTCCTGGCGCATAAAATTACATAACAGTCCAGCATCAGCAATAAGTCCTGCAATTGCAATGCCAACATGGTTGACAACATGGAGAATTGTTTTCTGATAAGCTGCATGTTCTGACTGTGCTCTTTTCAAAGCAACCAATCTGGCATGGGTTTTTGATTTCAGACAAGCTTCCATTGCATATTCAACTTGACGAATCCTGCCCTGAGGGCTCTGAACAGTGACATCATTGTCATACTGGTTGCAAAACATGGTTCTGTCACTGGCCTGGCTGCAGCCTCCTGCGAAGCTGAGGATCATGGCTCTATACAGGTTTTCTTAGAGGTAGATTCCCCTCCCCCTCCACGGCTGATTTCAAAGCTTTTGATATTTTATCTCGAGTCTCAGACTGACCCTAATGTATCCTTGACAATTTGATGTGTATTCTACAGCAACAGAATTCCGAGGTAACATCCACAAAAACCAAAATACCCGACAACCCACAGCTTTAGAAAAATCAAGAGAAACCTTGGTGGGGAAGGGGGAAAGGAATGGATGAGCCTCTTGACTATTATGTCTAAAGTAGAACTTTTGCCCCACCCTTCCTGGCCACTCTCTACCACTTCATTCTGTTTTATTTTCTTCACAGTACTTAGAACTATTGGGCATCATCTTGTTTATTTATTGGAGTACTTTCTGGTTTTCCTCTTCCACTAGAAGTATGTTCCATTGACAGCATTAGTTTATCCTTGTTTTTCACCATGTACCTGTATTTTGAACACCTAGAAAGTGCTTGCAGTAGAGTTGGGTACTCAAACTCACTTGGAGTAGTAGCAGACTGAAGAAAAATGGACGTTTTCCTAGAAAAACAATGCTGGTTTTCCACAAAATATTTTGTCAGGATATAACGATAACCATATAAATACTTTAAGACACAATTCTAGGTTGGTTGTCTTCCTCCAGAAACTCAGTGCTTAGGTGCTATTTATTCCCACACTCAATTTTTATCTGTTTCTACTCATAGTTAAACACTTTCTGGGATATTAGAGTTCTGGTCTGTTTAAGAATAATATGTAAAGACTATGGGGTGGGAATGAATCATGCTTGAAAATTACTGAATTAAGAAATAGTCCTTTTTCAAAGGTTAAAGACAGAGACAGAATCCTAGAGGCTGCAAGAGAAAGACAGCAGGTTACATACAAAGGAACTCCTGTTAGACTAACAGCTGATTTGTCTACAGAAACTCTGCAGGCCAGAAGGGAGTGGCAGGAGATATTCAAAGTGACACAAAATAACGGCCTACAACCAAGATTGCTCTATCCAGCACGGCTATCACTTAAAATTGAAGGAGAAATAAAGAGCTTCTCAGAAAAGAATAAGCTTAAGGAATTCATTACCACCAAGCCAGCATTGCAAGAAATGTTAAAAGGGCTTTTCTAAACAGAAGAAAGGGGTAAACAAGCTAACCCAGGGAGACCAGGAATAGAAATAACAAAATGGCAATACATATGCACCTATCAATAATCATTTTAAATGTGAATGGGCTAAATGCTCCAATCAAAAGACAGAGAGTGGCTGAGTGGATAAGAAAATAGGACATATATATATGCTGTTTACAGATGGAATAGATATTTCATGCAAATGGAAATGAGAAAAAAAAAGCTGGAGTACCAATACTTATTTTGGACAAAATAGACTTTAAAATGACTACAATAAAAGACAAAGAAGGGCACTATAACCCTAATAAACATCTACGCACCCAACATAGGAACACCTAATTACATATAACAGATTTTGACAGACATAAAGACAGAGATCAACAGTAACACTATCATAGTAGGGACTTCAACACCATTGTCACCAATGGACAGACACTTTAGACAGAAAATCAACACAGAAAGAGGGGTCTTAAATGATACTTTAGACCAGCTGGACTTTGTTGATATTTTTAGAGCATTTCATCCTGAAAAAACAGAATATACATTCTTCTCAAGTACACATGGGACATTTTCCAAGATAGACCATGTTACGCCACAAAACAAGTCTCAGTAAATGTAAGAAGATTGAAGTCATATCAAGCAGATATAAAGGAAAAACTGATGGTTGCTGGCTGGGAGGGAGTGGGGAAGAAGGAGAGGGGGAAGGTTTTAGACAGTGTAGGTGGGACTACAATGTTGCCGCAGGGATATGGGGGCAGTTCTGGGAATGTAATTGATAATGTTGTGAAGAGACTATTATGTTGCATGAAATAAGTCAGTCGGAGAAGGACAGGTACCATGTGATCTCACTTGTGTGTGGAGTCTGAAGAGCTGAGTGAACGATCAAAGTAAACAGACTCGTAGATGTAGAGGGAAAACTGAGGGTTGCTAGTTGGGAGGGGGGGCGGGAGTGGGGGGGAAGGGGAGGGTATTAGACAGCATAAATAGGCAACTACAATATTGCCACAGGGATATGAAACACAGTTCGGGGAATATAATAATGTTGTAAAAATTTTGTGGTGTGTCAGATAGTCATATGTCTTGTTAGGGAGACCACTTCATGGATGGAGTAGAGGCTTGATCACTGCACTGTACACCTGAAGCTGATGTTGTATAGTATTGTATGTCAACTGCAACTGAATATGTGGATGGTCACGGGATGTGGAGTATACTGTGGAGGGGAGTCAGGGGAGTTGTGATAGATATGTATGATATGGGGCGGGGAGTGGGGTGGCAAACTGGGGGAGGGGGGTTTTCACTTTGGGGGGTAAAGAGTATAACTATTGCATTGTGTTGTATACCTGAAACTAATAAAAAAAAAAAAAAGCAATAGCCCTTTTTTGTTTTGCATTTTCTTTCTTTTTTTTTTTTTACTTTGAGGAGGTTCATGATTAACATTATTTGGAAATTTTTGCGGTAATATTTTTCTTACATTGGAATCATTTGGTTTTGGAAACGTTCTTTTGGAATAAACATCTAGTTCTTATGCCTTTCAAAATTATTATCAGGATAATCTATGTATTAAGATTTTTTTTTTTAAATTGGGGAATTGGGGGAGGGGAACAGTGTTGGGGAATTGGGGAAGGGGACCAGCCAAGTTGTTGTTTTTCAATCTTAGTTGTGGAGGGCGCCAGTCGACATCTGGCTGCCCGTTGGCAGCTCATGGCCTCTAAGCTCAAGGTGCTGTGTTACAATCTTAGCTGTGGGTGGGGGTAGCCACCATCCCATGCAGGAGTTGAACTGGCAGCCTTGTTGTTAAGAGTGCATGCTCTATCCACTGAGCCATCCGGGTGGCAGTTCAGTTCAAGGTGTCAAGTTCAGTCTTAGTTGGGGCAGGCATAACCCACCATCGAACAGGCAGTCTTGTTGTTAGGAGCACATGCTCTCACCATCCTGCCACCTGTTGGCATCTCACTGGCAACTCAGCTCAGGCGCAGTGTCACTGGCCCATGTGGGAATCGAACCAGCAACTCTGTTGCTCAGAGCTCGTGCTCTTAAGCTAACTCAACCAACTGAGCCACTTGGCTGGCCCCATAAGGTTTTCTAATGTTTGTGGTAAAAACTTTCTTAAGGGATCTCTGTGATGAAAGCTTAATACTATGTGATACTATGTCTGGTGTACTAGTCTAGGACCAGGGTCCAAGGTTCTCATCATCAGTCTGCCATTAACCAGCCCAGTAAGGTTGGAGAAGATGCTTAACTTCTGTGGGCTTGGTCCCTTCATGTGTCAGATGACTTTCTCAGACCATGATCTTTCATAAGACCTTTTTAACATTATCGAAATCTTTGAATATAAACTTGAAGTTCAACTTTACTTTTCCCAATTCTATCCTTTGTCAGAGAATATTTGAGTTCTGAAACTAGTCTTGATTTTTCCAGACAAGTTTAATAGAGTCCTAATTCTGGGAAAATTTTCCTAAAAAGTCAGAGTAACATCCTAAAAACATCCTAACATTTCTTTTGTTCTCCCTTTATCATTTCTTGTTAAAAAATTTTCAATTACAGTTGACAGTCAGTATTATTCTATATTAGTTTCGTGTGTATAGGATAGTAGTTAGACATTTATATAATTTACGAAATGATCCCCCTGGCTAGTCTAGTACCTACCTGGCACCATACATAAAACAACAAAGAACAAATGTTGGTGAGGATGTGGAGAAAAGGGAACCCTTGTGCACTGTTGGTGGGATTGCAAATTAGTGCCGCCACTATGGAAAACAGTGTGGAGGATCCTCATGTGGCCATTCTGACAGGAGTGAGGTGATATCTCACTGTGGTTTTAATCTGCACTTCTCTGATGATTAGTGATGTTGAGCATCTTTTCATGTCTATTGGCCTTCTGTATGTCTTCTTTGGAGAAATGTCTGTTCAGGTCCTCTGCCCAGTTTTTAATCGAATTTGTTGTCTTTTTGGTGTTAAGTTGGATGAGTTCCTTATAAATTTTGGATATTAACCCCTCAATGAATGTATCATTAGTGAATATCTTCTCCCATTCAGTAGGTTGTCTTTCGTTTTCTTTTTTTTTTTTCCACTGGCCCTCATATGTGGGACCCGAACTGGGGCTGCTGGCATCCCAAGCCAGCTCCCAACCACTGCGCCACTTGGCCAGCCTCTTTTCATTTTCTTGATGTTTCCTTTGCTGTACAAAAACTTTTTAGATCAATGTAGTCACATTTGCTTATTTTCCTTTTGTTTCCCTTGACTGAGGATATATATCAGAAAAACACAAAGAGTAATGTCAGAGAATTTACTGCCTGTGTTTTCTTCTAGGAGTTTTATGGTTTTGGGTCTTACATTTAAGTCTAATCCATTTTGAGTTTTTTCTTGTATATGGTGTGACAAGGTAGTCTAGTTTCATTTTTTTGCATGTATCTGTCCAGTTTTCCCGACACCATTTATTGAAAAGACTGTCTTTACCCCATTGTATATTCTTGCATCCTTTGTCATTGATTAATTGACCATATAGGTGTAAATTTATTTCTGAGCTCTTTATTCTGTACCATTGATCTATGTGTCTGTTTTTATGCCAGTATCATGCTGTTTTGATTGCTATAGCCTTTCAGTATAGTTTGATATAAGGTAACTTGATACCTTTAACTTTGTTCTTTGTCAAGATTTCTGTGGCTATTTTGTGGTTCCACATAAATTTTAGCATTATGTGTTCTAGTTCTGTGAAAAATGCTATAGGTATTTTATAGAAATTGCATTGAATCTACAGATTGCTTTGGGTAGTATGGACATTTTAGTAATGTTAATTCTTCCTATTCATGAGCATGGTATATGCTTCCATTTATTTGTATTTTCTTCAGTTTCTTTCTTTAATGTCTTATAATTTTCTGAATACAGGTATTTTACATCCTTGGTTAAATGTATTCCTATGTATTTAATATATTTTTTTGATGCAATTGTAAATGGGATTGTTTTCTTAATTTCTGTTTCTGATCATTTGTTATTGGTGTATATAAATGCAATCAATTTCCCAATATTAATTTTTTTATCCTGCTACTTTCCCGAATTCATTTATTGGTTCTGATAGATATTTGGGTGGAAATTTTAGGTCTCTCTCTTATAGTATCATGTCATCTGCACTTTTTGTTTTTTGCATTTTTCAATTGGATGAGTGAGAACCTTCAGATAAGTCATGTTTCCATGTAATCACAAGGAGTATTCTAAATTTTTTTTTTTTTTTTGAGGGCAGTGTCACTGGCCCTCATATGTGGGACCCGAACTGGGGCCGCTGGCTTCCTAAGCCAGCGCCTAACCACTGTGCCACTCGGCCGGCCTGAGTATTCTAAATTTTTACACAGAATATTAATTTCACATCTATCCAGACATTTCAAGGAATTTGAAATCTGGATATTTAAAAGAATATGAGGCCATTTAAGTACAAGAATACCTACAAATTAATAACCTGAATAACATATTTAATATAAATAGGCACTTTCAAAAGTCATACTTACTGCAACTGGAAATAATCATCCACTGCCTCATAATTTACGTTCTGAAAAAATGTCACTGTCTGAAAAAGAAGATAAAAAAGTTTATGTAAAGCAGGAAAATAGGAAATGGAGAAAATGGATACTTTCAAGACAGATTTAAATCTTTCTTTAGGTAAGAAAAATAAAATATTTAGCATTTTTCATTCAATTTTTTTTCTATTTCAGAGACTATAATTATGTACATTTTACATTTACTTTATCACATTTTCCTTTTAATTTTATATTATCATAGTCCTTTTATTTGTATTGTTTCTCTCTCCCTCCTCATTTGACTTTTGTTATTGTGATATTCTCAATTTTATTTTTCATTTATACCCTGAGCACATCAAACTTTTCACTTTCTTCTGTTTTCTAATAACCTTGTCTCTGGACATTTTTATTTCTTCTTTGAGGGTTTTAAATGATTACAGATAACATATTATTTGTAATTTTTGAGACTATGAGAAATTTTTTGCCTGAACCTTTCCTCTGTTGTTTTTGAGTAAGTTTAAAAAATGTCCATTTCGGGCCGGCCGAGTGGCACGGTGGTTAAGCGCTGGCTTGGGATGCCAGCGGTCCTGGTTCGGATCCCACATATGAGGGCCAGTGACACTGCCCTCAAAAAAAAAAAAGTCCATTTGCTTTTTGCATATGTTCTTGCTATTTTATTCCATCTGGGTCATATTGGTAATTACATTCCCTATATCCTTAAATCACTTTATGGTATTTCTTTGTTTTATATACAGAGGGTACCAAAAAATGTTCACACATTTTAAGAAAGGAAAAAAACTATTAAAATTATGCTGATGGTAACCACTTTGAGCAACTTTTGTAATTGCAGAAGTCAAATGTGATTTGTATTTATCTTTTGTTAACAGTATATATTATTACAACTTTAATACAGTTTTTTCCTTTCTTAAAATGTGTATACATTTTTGGCACCCTCCGTACATATTTATATATAATATATTAATATTAGTTCCTTTCCTTAAACATGAAACTAGATTTATTAATGTAATGACCTTGGCAACCTTCTACTTATCAAAAAAGATTGTATATTTTGTGTTATACCACTTAGCATCCACCTTATGTGTAAATAAACTTGTCTCAGAAATCAGATTTTTTGCTAAGATTTTTCAAAGACAGAAAATCTTTGTTTTCATCACAACATATTAGCCAGAACCAAATTGGTCTCTCTTTAAATATATATATTTAAATATATATATATATATATATATATATATATATATATATAATTTTATATATTTCAAGAGAAATATATATGAATAAATATTAAATCAGTTCAAAATAAGATTAGTTATTTGAATGGAAGACCTGAAACTGAACTGGAGGCCAAACGAGTCCAGGGCTTGTGCTGCCTGCGCCGCTCAGCCAATAGACCAACACAGGAGTTGGGTCATAGAATAAGCATTTATTATCAGAGCACCAGTAGTCTGAGAAGGCAGAGAGTTAACACCTCCAAAAACTGCCTTAACAGTCTCAGACCAGCCTGAGATATTTAAGGGAAAATCTGGGCATTTCTCTAGAGGCCACGTGATAGTTCCAGAAGTCTACATGGAGCCTTCCCTCTGGCGATGTGGCTCTCCAACATGGTCATCAACCCAGGACCAGTGATGACAGCAACCTGGAAAGATGCTACGCCATAGAGATTGTGATCAGTAAGCATGGGGTATTGTGATCAGTAAGCGTGGGGTATTGTGATCAGTAAGCGTGGGGTATTGTGATCAGTAAGCAGGGGGTATTGTGATCAGTAAGCAGGGGGAATTGTGATCAGTAAGCTTGGGGTATTGTGATCAGTAAGCAGGGGGTATTGTGATCAGTAAGCAGGGGGTATTGTGATCAGTAAGCAGGGGGAATTGTGATCAGTAAGCTTGGGGTATTGTGATCAGTAAGCAAGGGGTATTGTGATCTGTAAGCTTGGGGTATTGTGATCAGTAAGCAGGGGGTACTGTGATCACTAAGCAGGAGGTATTGTGATCAGTAAGCTTGGGGTATTGTGATCAGTAAGCAGGGGGTATTGTGATCAGTAAACATGGGGTATTGTGATCAGTAAGCATGGGGTACTGTGATCAGTAAGCATGGGGTATTGTGATCAGTAAGCATGGGGTATTGTGATCAGTAAGCAGGGGGTATTGTGATCAGTAAACATGGGGTATTGTGATCAGTAAGCATGGGGTATTGTGATCAGTAAGCATGGGGTATTGTGATCAGTAAGCATGGGGTATTGTGATCAATAAGCATGGGGTATTGTGATCAGTAAGCTTGGGGTATTGTGATCAGTAAGCAGGGGGTATTGTGATCAGTAAGCTTGGGGTATTGTGATCAGTAAGCAGGGGGTATTGTGATCACTAAGCAGGAGGTATTGTGATCAGTAAGCATGGGGTATTGTGATCAGCAAGCATGGGGTATTTTCATCAGTAAGCATGGGGTATTGTGATCAGTAAACGTGGGGTATTGTGATCAGTAAGCAAGCATAAATTTTCAGAGTAGTTATCTAAAGCAGGGAACTGGGTTTTGGATATTCCATACTCAGGGACTAGGAAAGGACATTCCAAGCTCAAACAGCAGGGAGAGGGTTGATCAATTGTTAAGCTCTAGGGCAGGGAGAGGCGAGACCAGGGACATTGCAAGGCCTCTTCTGTGGGGGTCCCAAAAGGGCCCTGTTTCAAAACCATTAAAAACTTCTAAAAGTAAACATAGGTAACAAGTGTTTTGACACTGGTCTTGGCAATGATTTTTTGGGTTTGACACCTAAAGTAAAGGCAACAAAAGCAAAGGTAAAAGAAGTGGAACTACATCAAAGTAAAAAGCTTGTGCACAAGGGCCGGCCAAGTGGCTCAGTTGGTTAAGAGCTCGTTCAAGAGTGCAAGCTGAGCTCTAAGCAACAGCAGTTCAATGCCCAGCCTGAGCTGAGCTGCCACTAAACTGCCAACAGGTGGCAGGATGGCACAGCTTAAAAAAACAAACAAACTTGTGCACAGCAAAGAAAACATCAATAAAATGAAAAGGTAACCTAATGAATTGGAGAATACAGTTGCAAATCATAGATCTGATAAGGGGTTACTATCCATAATTTGTGAGGAACCCAAACAAGTCAACAGCAAGAAAAGAAACAATTTGATTTAAAAAAAAAAAATGGGCATAGGATCTGAAGAGACATTTTTACAAAGAAAACATACAGATGGCCACCAGGTGCATGAAAAGATGGTCAACATCACTAAGCATCAGGGAAATGCAAATCAAAACCATCATGGGATATTATCTCACACCTGTTGGAATGGCTATTATCAAAAAGACAAGAGATAATAAGTATTGGCGAGGAGGTGGAGAAAAGGAAACCCTTGTGTACAGTTGGTGGGAATGTAAATTGGTGCAGCCACTATGGGAAACAGTATGGAGGTTCCTCAAAAATCAAAATCATCTGATGCAGCAAATCCACTTCTGGATATTTATCCAAGGTACACAAAAAGGCTACTTCAAAAAGATACACTCATCTCTCCAGTTCATTGCAGTATTATTTACAGTAGCTAAGATACAGATGCAATCCAAGTGTTGTTCAATGTTCAATAGATAAATTGGTAAAAAAATGTGATATACACACAATGGATTATTTTTTAGCCACAAAAAGAAGGAAATCCTGCCTTTTGTGACAACATGGATTGAACTTGAGGGCATTATTATTTTATTTACGTGTGAAATCTAAAAAACAAACAAACAAAAAAACCTAAAGAACCCCAAAACATCCCCTAAAACAACCCTATGAACTTATAAATGCAGAAAACAGATTGGTCATTTTCAGAGGCATGGGTGGGGGTATGTGTGTGGGAGAAATGGTAAAGGCAGTGAAAAGGTACAAACTTTCAGTTTTAAAATAAGTAAATCATGGGGATGTGATCTTCAGCATAATGACTAGAGTTAACAATACTGTATTACATATTTGAAAGTTGCTAAGAGAGCAGATCTTAAAAATTCTCATCACAAGGAAAAACATTGTAACTATGTGGGTTGATGGATGTTAACTAGACTTGGTTTGGTGATCTTTTGAGAATATATACAAATACTGAATCATTATGTTGTATACCTGAAACTAATATATGATATCTCAATTATATATCAATTAAAAAAAAGAGTTAGCTCAATTAAGATATTAAAAAATAATTTTTGGGCCGGCCGAGTGGCGCGGTGGTTAAGCGCTGGCCTGGGAAGCCAGCGGCCCCGGTTTGGTCCCACATATGAGGGCCAGTGACACTGCCCTCAAAAACAAACAAACAAACAAACAAAAAATAATAATTTTTAAAATGTCAAAACTAGCTTTTGGTGTAAATATCACTAAGAAACTAGCTAGTAGCATTACAAACTTTTCAAAATTAAAGTTATCCACTTTGGTATATGGGTGTTATATTCAGTTAAAGAAACGAATGATTAGCCAGCATGCTTAGTGCCTTTCTAGCTAATAATTAGCCTGAGAAGTTATGGTGACCCAATTTGTATGATATAAGGAAAGTTATACATAAGGTTATTATGTCATACTACTACTATATTTCATCAGATCTAAGCTATCATAGGATGTAAGACTCATACATATTTCAGAAATGTTAAATGTAAAAAATAAAAGAGCCTAGAATTCAATTATGGTGGTAGTAACACATACATATAGTGCTCACTATATGCCAGGTGATCTTCTAAATCACCTATATATTAAATATATCACCTATATATCTAAATCTTCTATATATTAAATCCTCCTAATAATCTTATGAAGTAAATACTATAATAATTATTATTATCATTACTTAGGTGAAAGAACTAAGGTACAAATTTAAAAACTTGCTCAATGTCATCAGTTAGTAAGTGATAGCCAGTATTTTATTAAAACACACAAATTTTGATTTTTCATTGACCTTGGTCATTTGTATATTTTGATTGGTAACCAATATTTTAAAGGGCTGAATTTCAAATAGGCAAACATACATTATACATCCAATTCTTGAAAAGGAAACCTATGAGAGTGTACGAGTACACAGATATTGGGGATAGATAAGCAAAGAAAATTTGCTTGGGCTGAGGAAAAGTGTAAATCTTTTCTGTTTTTGTTCCGAAAGGAGGGGGTATTTTAGCTTCAGAAAAGTGAATTAAATATATTCCTTGTTTCTTGAAACAAAATCAGTCCTGTCTCATTTTATTTATTGTATTTTAATTTTCCCCTGTATCTTCTTCCCCCAATCCCTTCCCCTATAATAGGCACCCATAACATATCAAACAAGTATTATTCATTTTACAAGGATATAAAGATACCCAATAACATATATCAAATAATCATAAAACATCTCAGCCTCTTAATCATTGAATACTATTTATTTTTCATTCAATACTGTTTTCAGATCTATCCATGTCACTCTGTATGCAAATCTAAATCAGCTTTATTTGTTTCCAAGCCTGTTTATGTCCAATTGCATTATTATTATAATTGTGGAATTAAATGCTATGGACTAATGACATATGAGTATATGGGTGTAAAAAGGGAATTACTGTTTCCCTGAGAACTAAGTTGCTTTGGAAAATTTGGATAAAGCAACCCACTGAAGAAATTGCTGAAGTAGGTATGAGAAAGATCACAGTAAAAGACTGAAAAAAAAATTACGTATAAAACTCTAGAATGTTGGTTGTTTTAAGTGTCTTTAAGTTTTTTCCCCACTGTTTTAAAGAGACTGAAATGGGAACTCAGGAATGATATATCATGAATAAGGTTATACAAGAAAGGAGATGAGGGACTCCAATAAATAGACTTATTTAAAAAAAAAAAGTCATCCTATATGAAAAGATTGACTAATAAATGTATATTCATTTATTTAAGTTAAAGTACAATGTTTCACATATATCAATTTCATTTTTTAAATTTTTTTATGACTCTCTGCTTTAACTGACTTGGGAATTAATTTTCATTCTTTTGTATCAGTTAAGAGGCCCACTATTGTAGAAGCTTTAGGAAGCTGGGCTTAGAAGAGGAAGAGTTAGATAAGGCCAGGGTCTGGGTGGTTCTTACTAAATGCTATTCTTGCTGAAGTTTAAAATGTAGCATAGCACGTTGCAGATGCAGCTGTAAAAAGGATGAGCTTGACAGGAACTGACCAGATAGCCAATTGCAATGAAGAAATCAACATAGAATTAATCAAATAATATATATAACAATAGGGCCGACTGAGTGGCTTAGCTGGTTAAGAGCTCACTCAAGAGTGTGAGCTCTGAGCAACAGAGTTGCCAGTTCGATTCTCTGTCCAAGCTGAGCTGCTGCTGAGCTGCCAACAGGTGGCAGGATGGCTCAGCTAAAACAAACAAACAAACTATATATAGCAATAGCTAAGCCTCCTTTTGAGACAGAACTTTGGATGTGAATCCCCTGTCTCCTTTACTTGCTGCAAGTAAATAAAATCACCTAATGACAATCATGTCTTGTACTGAATAGAATAGCCCAGGTGGTGAACCTCTTGAGTTTGGTAACAGAAGTGGGGAATATAATACACAATATTTGGGAAGATATTTTAGTAACACGTAAAATGCTTATAATATTAATTGGAGAAGTGGTATACAAAACAATATATCCAGTACACTTATACCTGTTGTGATAGAATGTTTGCAAAGGTATCTGCAATAATTTCTCCCACTCCTATATGCATGTCCCTTGATAGCATACATTGGCTGTTCTTTCATTAAGAGGCAGAGTCTATTTCCCCATCCTGGTAATTTGGGCTGGTTTTGTGAATTGCTTTGATGAATAGAATGAGGTCAAATCTAGGTCTCAACAGGCCTTGTGATTTCTGCTCTCACCATCTTGGAACGTTGCCCTGAGACTGCCATGCAAAGAAGCCATGTCTGGTCTGGAGGACAGAAGCCATGTGGAGTGGAGACAAGTGCTCCAGCTGAGGCCCCTTATACTATACTAACAACCAGTGCTTGCACTAACCACTTGACATGTGAATGAGTCCATCTTAGATCATACTGTTCGAGAAAAGCCACCAGATGACCACCGCCTCATGAATGAATCCAGATGAAACCAGCTGAAATGCCCGGATACTCACCTAGAATGCTACACAAAAGCCAGGCATTGAAAAAAAATGGGAAGAACACAATAGAATTGATAGTCTAAAAGTTTTGCAGGAATGTACAGTATTTTAGGTGGCAAAAAGTTCTTGGATATTGAGAGTGAAAATTGTGGCTCAGGGATTAATGGCTTATCCTATTATTATTTATTAAACACATGTATATTTCTCAACATTTTCCATGCTAAGCTTAGAAGGGAAATCTGTTTTTAAAAAAATGTTAATATTATACTTTTACATATAGTAAAATCAAATTAAAAAATTTTAAAATATTAACTTACCTTGGTTTTAGTGCAGTATCCTAAGGCAATTTCATAGTGAATATGATATTTCTCTTCTAATATTTTTGGGCCATATGATTCCACAATAATATACAGACCAGTATTTTCTGGATAGACTATTTGAACCGAAACTGACAGGTTCTGTCCCTTGTCCAAAATGTTATGAACATTAAGAATATTATGATAAAATGCCATGAAGGGGCATTTTTCTTTTGTTTTGAAAGCTACACTTTGTACTTCTAGTTTTAAGGGATATTCCTGCAGATATATTGTGCCATTGTCAAAAACATATAAGAAATATACTTGACTAGATATATTTAAGAAAACTGATGATTTTGTTGCATTATTTGACCATAAATGTAGCCTCATTGCATCTTTAATATTAATCTTGAAATAAAACAATACATTATTTTCCATTTTTACCAAAATATTTCCATAATAATCTGCAAAAAAAGGAGAAAAGTTTGTGTTATTCTAAGTCACCATAAATCCATGCTGTTTTATTTAAGTGCACTTCTAACTAAAATAATTTCCTTTATAATGACTGAGTATTTACGCACTTTGAGAAAATCAGAGTATAGAGGCACAAACCTATAGCTTTCCGTAATGCTGGACAACTTCTCTTCTACTTCAGAGTGGAGCAGTTTTTTCCCTGGATACCTTTTTCCTTGAATTCACTATATCACTTTTATATACCACATCATTTCCAGAGAAAAAAGAGTGAGTGTATTAAATATTAATGAGCATGAAGAATGGCATTACTAGGCAGCATTGTGTTATTGAGGCGGGATAAGTAGCCTAGGGAATGGACCTCCCCCTCTAGCGTCCAAAGTGAGGCACCTTTCTACCTCTCTAGTTTCAGTTTCACAGGAAACTGTATCCGGCACCTGTGACTAGAGAAAAACAAGAACAAGCTTTATCTGGCAGGAACAGTATCCATGACTGGGACCTGACCGTTAGCTAACTATAATGTCATTTACATTGCAGTTACTGCAACTCCCATCACGCACCTGAGAAACCAAGTAAGGACAAAAGGGTAGGAAACTGTGGGGACCACCTACGGGAGGAGACAGATGAGCCATATCAATGTCACATCCCCAAGTCCCAACTCTGGGAGGTATAAAAACCCCTGATAAGGACTTCCTCAAGGTGACTCAATCTCTGAGTTTGCCTGTACTTCTATCTCAATTGTATACTTTCAGTTTAATAAACTCCCTGCATTTTCCCACTACATCTGTTTTTCCTTCGAATTCTTTCTTGAGCAGAGATAAGAACCTGATTACTGCTGCTCCAGGTTGAGTCCTCCTCGAGCATCCCCATGAGCCTCTGGCAGCATCTCAGACTAAATTATGTTGCCCCCAAATGCATATGTTGAAGCCCTAACTCTCATTGTCACTGTATGTGGAGATAGGGTCTTTAAAGAGGTAATTAAGGTTAAATGAGGTCATAAGGGTGGGACCCTAATTCAATATGAACTGGTGTCCTTATAAGAGGAGGAAAAGACACCAGATCCCTTTCCCTCTCCCTCTCCACCTTCCTCTCCCTCTCTGTCTCTCTGCATGCACACAGAGGAAGGGCTATATGAGGACACAGTAAGAAGGTGGCTGTCATCTCCAAGCCAGGAAGAGAGTCCTCACCAGAAACCAACCTCCATGACACCTTGATCTTGACCTCTAGCCTCCAGAACCATGAGAAAATAAATTTCTATTATTTAAGCTACCTAGTCTGTGGTATTTTTGTTATAGTAGCTTTAGCAGAAGAATACAATTGGGATGAAGAAATAAGGGTAGAAATGACACCTCTTCAGGTTCACTCTGTAAATAATAATAAATTTTCTTCTCCTAATGCTTAAGTCATAGAGGTTCATAGATAATAAGTCTCTTAACCTCTTTGGTTCTATAGACATATCTGTAAAATGAACAGTTAAATTAGTTGATTTCCCAGCTTTCTTTCCATATACAACATTCTCTGTGTACAGCTTCTAGGGATATACTTTCTTTCATTTTTACAAAACAACACTTAGAGAAGACTGGCTGAAAGGAGGAAGGTGAATTCATAGAGTTAGGGAGGTTCAGAGCATATTGTGCTTATGAATCTTACATTTAGAATCTGAATAAATAAGTGATCTTTTCACAAATTATCTTTTCATAAATTATATTCTAATTAAACTCCTAAATCAGAAATGCCATTTTTTAAGGATCAGAATATTTTAATAAAGTATCAGTGTCAACATACATTACTTACAGTTAAGCTCCCATATAGTTACAATACCAGTTAGGAATTCAACATTATAATAATGTTCATGAAATTGTAATGCTGACAGATTAAGATTAATATGAAGCTTGAAATATTTTTCAGAATATATTAGTAAAACTGCAAGGGTAAAATGCCTATAATGCTGAGGCAACACACGCTGGAAAATCAAACACCAGTGTTTTCATGTTAGTAATCCTTCAAGTTTTGCCACTGTGTGACGGGCAGAACTATGGTGTTAACGTGATTTGGGCAATACAGTGACTAGGTAAGTTTCTCATATAACTTAGATTTCTTTCTATATTTGATTTTGTTTTGTTTGCTTTTGGCAATAAATCCATCCAGGCTCACCAAATTCTTGGCCTGTTGTGTGTTCCTAGAAATTTCATAAGATGGAAGGAGAGGAAAATGTGGGTGGATGACATAATAAAATATATCTCTATTGCATGAATCAAGTAATTGTAAGATATGTAGTGTGATGATATATAAAATATAAAAACCTCACAAAAAATACATTGTTTTTGGTTTTTATATAAAGTCCAAGTCATTTTGTGATATGGTCCGTTTTCATTAAACAGTCTTATCTCTTACTACTTTTTGCCTCACAATCTGCTCTCTAGTTATTCTGAACTAATTTCAGTTCCACAAATTTGGCTTGTTCTCTCCCACTTCCATGTCTTTGCTACCTCAACCCACTGTTCTGACTAGTGATCTAAATTTTCTAATATATTTTCTCCCCTTGGCTTCAGTTTAGAAGTCGTTTAATCCATGCTGATTTTTCTGATCTCATAAATCTGGGTTATATGCCCCTTTTGTACGCTTTCCATCATCCTCTCTTTCGCCAATTATATTGCTCATGAGAACATTATTAAATGAACTTTGGATTAAATATGAAGTTAAGACGAAAATTAGGAATGATTTAAAAAATAATGAAAATAAGAACACTACATATGAAAGTTTGTGGGATGCAGCTAAAGCCATACAGAGAAAAATTCATAGCCTTATGCTTATTCATAGCTTGAAATACTTAGAAAACAAGGAAGACTGAAAATAAATGAACTAGTTTAAGAAGCAACAGAACATCAAAGTTACAAAAAGAAAGCAGAAGTGAAGAATTGATTATGACAAAATAATGAAAAAAGAAAGTAGATTTGAAAAATAAAACCAAAATCCTTTTCAAAGGAAAAGAAAAAAAAACAAAAGTCCCCCAGGGCCATAAACAATATCTTGCAAGCCAAACTAACAAGGGGAAGGTCACAAACAACATTACAAATGAGAGAAAAATACAATTACTAATATGTGAGAAATTTAAAAATTAAAATGGGACACCTTTGCTAATAAATTAGGAAAATCTCAATAAAATGATTTTCTAGGAAAATACAAACTTTTAAAGTTGACTCAAGAAGAGATGAAAGATTTGAATAGACCAATTACAGAAAATATAAATAATGAAGAAATACAACATTTCTGGTTGGGAAGACCTAATATTGCAAATATACAATCATCTATTAAGTATTTATTGACTGTCTACTATGGTTACAACACTTCCTAGATACTTGGGAGTGATACATGAATAAAAACAAAACAAAACACAAAAAAACAAAGATCCTTCTCTTGGGTAGCTTCTATTCCCTCCAAAGAAGGGAGCCAATAAACATGAAAATAAGTAAATGACATAGGGTGTTAGGTGATTAAGGCTGTAGTAATCTAAATAATGTCAAGCAGATAGATGAGTGAAACAAAATGGCCTAGAAATTGAACTCAGGTAACATGAGGAATGAATACATAATAAGGGTGGCATCTCAGATCTGTGGGATAAGGGTTGCTTAATAAGAGCGATTTGATGCTGAGTGAAATAAGTCAGACAGAGAAAAACAAATGTTATCTGATCTCACATACATGTGGAATCTAAAGAACAAAATAAATGAACAAACAAAACAGAAACAGACTCATAGACACAGAGAACAAACTGAAGGTTGCCAGAGGGAAGGGAGGTTGCAGAGCTGGGTGAAAAAGGTGAAGGGATAAGAAGTACAAATTGGTAGCTACACAATAGTCATGGGGATATAACGTACAGCATAGAGAATATAGTCAATAATGCTGCAACAACTATGTATAATGACAGGAGGATGCTAGATTAATTGGTGGGTTCTCTGTGTAAGTTATATAAATGTCTAACAAACAAACAAACAAATAAGTATTTAAGTCAGTAAATAAATAAATAAATAAATACATAAATAGGTAGATTAAAAAAACACCCAGTTTGTGGTACTTTGTTATAGGAGCCCTAGGATACTAATAGAACACCATATTCCTTCCTACATTGAAAATGTACATGTAACTTGCTTACATAATATCTGCTGATTGACCAAAATGAACCTCTGAAAAAAAAACCCCGAGTTTGCCATTTTGCTATGTGAGACCATAATTTACATTAGTAGAATCTGATACCCATATTTAGGTGGTAAGAATGCACGAAAACCTATCAAAAGCATCCTATGTTTGTGCATTTAAAATTATCACATCTTCTTAAGAAATACGTCTATCATGAAATCTAGAATGATTTTTGCACAATGAGAACATCTCACCTATAAAAACATCATGGATAATGCTGTCATGTGATAATCTTGATAGATTTCCAGATTCTGTAGGTGTTTGTACAACTCCAGTATCAGTGAAATTGTGATAACAATAGTAGACCCTATGTTTGTCCCATAGTATTAATTGTGGCATTGCTGAATAGAGAAAATATGGAATTATAAAACTGTCAATTGTGACATTTAATGCAAAGTCTTGGTGCACCCACTCTTTTGTGTCTTCATTATATATCACTAGGTAAATTTTTTTAACAACAGTACATGTAACGCAGTAATTTAATAACAAGGCAAGTTCCAATGGGTGGCCTGTATACTCAACATTGTGTATAGTCAGAGTAGCAGCTGGTGATATATTTAGAATTCGCCCCAGTTTTTCAGTAGTCATTATTTTGACAAATTTAAGAGAAGTATATCCAAGATAAACTTCATTTCTTGTCCAGATTGCCACATTACTTCTTTGTTTGATAGCCTGTGACAAAATTGAAATTAATTAGGAGACCTTCAATTTTAGAGACAGTCCTAACAATTTCTGTCTTCTAACTTGCTACATTTAAAAATAAAACAGAGTAACTACTAAAGTTAAATTTTTAGTATATTTCTGAATAATACTTCAAGCATAGAAATACCTAGCATAGACATATATCATATAACATATAACCATAAAAGTAAGGTTTTTCAGTAATTTTATTCTTTTACATACTGTTTCTATCAGTAGAAATAATGAATCTTAATCCCCTTTCAAATCCTCAAAGAGCATCAACCTTCGCTTCTCTTATGTATTTATTCACTCTGTCCAGGAGTGCTCCTTTGACCCTGATGTTTACTAAAGTCAAGCTATAAGGACACTTCAGAAGATAAATAATTTTTTGGAATTCTAGCTTCCTTAGATTTTCGATAGAAAGAGAGAGAACTTAAAACCTTAATCAAACCAATATGACCTTTTTTTTTTTTTTTGAGGGCAGTGTCACTGGCCTTCATACGTGGGACCCAAACTGGGGCCGCTGGCTTCCCAAGCCAGCGCTTAACCACCGCACCACTCGGCTGGCCCCCAATACTACCTTTTTAAGGACACAATCTGTTAGAGAAAAAGGCCACTCAGAGACTGCTATGTCTGAAGCTCAATGGATCTAATTTCATTTAGAGAGCCAAAGCACCCCTTGTCCGGTCTCCCTTCCCCAGCTGTTTCTAATTCTTAGAGATTTTTATTTAAAATGTAACATCTCATAGTTATTACTATATTATTGACTATATTCCCTATGCTTTATATCCCTGTGACTATTTTGTAACTACCAATTTGTACTTTTGAATCTCTTCACTTTTTTCACCCTGCCATCCAACCAACCTTCGTCCCATATATCACTCCGATAAATCTAGTGCCCATCTGACACCATACATAGTTATTAAAATATTACTGACTATATTCCTTATGCCATACCCTACACCTCTATGACTACTGTGTAACAACCAATTTGTACTTCTTAATCCCTTCCTCTTTTTCACCACTTCCCCAACCTCTCTCCCATCTGGCAACCATCAAACTTCTCCATAAGTTTATTTCTGGTTTGTTTGTTTGTTTGTTTTGTTCTTTAGATTCCACATATAAGCAAAATCACATTGCATCTGTTATTCTCTGTCTGACACAGTCCACTCAGCACAATACCTTCCCAGACTAGCTATGCCACCACAGATGGCAAGAAACCATGGCCGAGCAATAGTCTATTGTATATATGTACCACCTCCTCTTTATCCATTCATCCATCAATGGACCCCAGGTTGCATCCATATCTTGGCCATTGTAAACAATGATGCAATGAGCATATGGATGCACATGTCCCCTCGAAGTAACGTTTTGGGTTTCTTTAGACCAATACCCTGAAGTGTGATTACTGAGTCCTTTTTTGTCTCTTGTTATAGTCTTTGTTTTAAAGTCATTTTGTCTAGTATAAATATTGCTACCCCAGATTTTGTTTGTTTGTTTCTGTTTTAATGAAATATCTTTTTCTGTCCCATTACTTTCAGTCTATGTGTGTTTATCGATCTGAAATGAGTCCCTTGTAAGTAGCATATGTAAGGGTCTTGTTTTCTAATCCACTCAGCCACCTTATCTTTTGATTGAGGCATTTAATCTATTTACATTGAAAGTAATTGTTGATAGATATGTAGTTATTGCCATTTTACTATATATATATATAATCTTAAAGAAGCCCTTCTAAGATGCCTTGTAATATTGGTTTGGTGGTAATGAACTTCTTTAGCCTTTTCTTGTCTGGGAAGCTCTTTCTGTCTTTTGATTCTAAATGAAGCTTTGCTGGGTAATCTTGGTTGTAAGTCCTTTTTCTCATCACCTTGAATATTTCCTGCCAATCCCTTTGGGTCTGCACAGTTTCTGTTAAGAAATCAGCTGACAGTCTTACAGGAGCTCCCTCATAGGTAACTAACTGCTTTTCTCTTGCTGCTTTTAGGATTCTGTCTTTGTCTTCAAGCTTTGTCATTTTAATTATGATGCATCTTGGTGTGGGCCTGTTTGGGTTCATCTTGTTTGGAACTCTCTGCACTTCCTGGCCTTGTCTGTCTATTTCCTTTGCCAGGTTGGAGAAGTTTTCTGTCATTATTTCTTCAAATAGGTTTTCAATTCTTTGCTCTCTCTCTTCTTCTTATACTCCTATGATGTCAGTGTTGGGACACTTCATGTTGTCCCAGAGGCTCCTTCAACAATCCTTATGTTTTTTGGATTCTCTTTTCTTTTTGCTGTTCTGATTGGTGTCTGCTTTCTGCTACCTTCTCTTCTAAATCGCTGATTCGATTCTCTGATTAATCTACTGTTGATTCCCTCTAATGTATTTCAGTTATTACATTCTTTATTTCTGACTGGTTCTTTTTTATGTTTTCTATCTCATTTTCAGGTTTCCTATCTCTTTGTTGAAGTATTCCCTGAGATCACTGAGCATCCTTATAACCAATGTTTTGAACTCTGCATCTGGTAAATTGCCTGTCTCCATTTTATTTAGTTCTTTTTCTAGAACTTTGTTCTTTTATTTGGGACATGTTTCTTTGTCTCCCCATTTGGCTGCCTCCCTGCGTTTGTGTCTATGTATTAGGTACTAGTAGAGTGGCCTATGTAGTAGGTGTACTGTGGGGCCCAGTGGTGCAGTCTCCCTGGTTACCTGAGCTGTGTGCTGCAGGTGTGTCCCTTATGTGGGTTGTGTGGGCCTTCCTGTTGTAGTTGAGCCTTGGTTGTTTGCACATGAATAGGAGGAATTGATCCTCAGCCTGATTGGTTGTGAGGACAGCCATGACTATAGTGGAGGAGCTGCTGTGCTGGGGCTGACCCTATGGAAAAGGATTCGTTTAGGAAGGCTCTGGTGCCTGCCAGTCTGCCCTTTGGCTTTGTCATCCTCGGAGGTTGCTGGGTGATGCTCTGGCTCTGTTGGAAGCTGGCTACTGGGCATACCAGATCCAGGCCTCCTGGAAGGCATCCAGCCATAGTCTGTGCCCTACCTGGGGCCACCTGACACGAGGGGCAATATAGTCTCTGGGGTAAAATTTCATCAGTGCTGTTATAGTGCAAAAGCATCTAGAGACAATATACATAAATAAATGAGCATGGCTGTGTTCCAATAAAACTATTTACAAAAAAGGTGGCAGTCTGGTTTAGGCTGATGGGTGATAGTTTTTCTGGCCCATTATGTTGTTTATTCTTGTACATCCTTGCTGATCTTCTGTCTACTTGTTTTTATCTATTACTGAAACAGGAGTGTGGAAATCTTCCAATAAATTTTTGGATTTATCTATTTCTTTTATTCATTTATTTAACTTTGGTTCATGTATTTTGAAACTTGGTTGTTAGGTACATACATATTTAGGATTGTTATGTCTTCTTGATGCACTGACCTTTTATCATTTTATTAATGTCCTTTGTCCCTGATTGTTTTCCTAGTTTGTCTGATATTAATAAAATCACTCCAACTTTCTTTTAATTAGTGTTTAAATGATATATACTTTTCCAGTGTACTACTTTTAATCCAACTACATTATTATATTTAAAGTGGGCTACTTATAGAAAGCATACAATTTGGTCTTTTAAAAAAATCCAACATGACAATCTGTGCCTTTTAATTAGCGTTTAGGTCATTTACATTTAATGAAATTATTGACATATTTATACTCAGCTCTGCTATTTTATTGTTTTGTGTTTGTATCTATCCTCTGGCTTATGTCATTATGGTTCCCTTTACTGCCTTCTTTTGGATTATTTGGAAAAAACAATTTTAGTATTCCATTTTAATTTATCTGTTGGGTTTATAAACACCTATTTATTTTTTTAGTGGTTTCTCTAGGGGTTATAATATATGCACGTAACTTTTTTCAGCCTAATATACACTAATATTTCACTAATATAACTTCACTAAATAACACTAATATTTCAAGTGAAATGAAGAAATCTCACTACCCCATAAGCTCCTTTACCTCATTTATGTTGTAATTGTCATATTATATAAACATAAATTAAAACCCCCACCAGAGGGCCGGCCAAGTGGCGCAGTGGTTGAGTGCTGGCTTGGGAAGCCAGCGGCCCCGGTTCGGGTCCCACATGTGGAGGCCGGTGACACTGCCCTCAAAAAAAAAACAAAAAACAAAAAAACACCAGAAAATGTTATGGTTTAAGTTTTGCTTTTACCTGTCATAACATATTTTAAGGAACTTAAGGGTATAAAAATCTATTGTATCTATATGTCCACCATTCCTGCTGTTTTTATTCATTCCTGAAAGTTTTAAGTTTTCCATTTCTCTTTCACCTGATAAGCTTTATTAGGCGTTATTTCTTTTATAGAAGATCTGGGAACAAATTCTCTTTTCCTTTATCTGAGAATGTCTTTCTTTCCCCTTAATTCCTGAAAGATATTCTTGTCTGGAAATAGAATTCTAGGTTGATCTTTTTTTTTCTTTTCTTTTTTCAGGACTTTAATAATACTGCTTCCTTGCCTTCTGTCATCTGTGGCTCCTGATGAGAAATATGCCATCACTTGAATTACTGTTCTTTTATAAATGATGTATCATTTTTCCTCATTGCTTTCAAGCTTTTTTCCCCCTTTGTTTTTCAGTAGTTTATGAATTTCTTTGCAATTATTTTGTTTGGAGTTTGCTGAGCTTTATGGTTCATAAATTTATATCTTCTGCCAAACATGGGAAGTTTCTCACCATTATAGATCCAGATAGTTTTTCTACATTATACACTTTCTCCTCTCTTAGTCTCCAGTGATGTGAATGTTAAACATTTTGGTATTGTCCCACAGGTCTCTGAGTCTTGGTTCAATTTTGATAATTTTCTGTACTGTTTAGATTGGAAAATTTCTATCAATATAACTTCTGTCTTATTAGCTGTTTCCTCTGTCGTGTCATCTCCATTCTGCCATTGAGAAAGTTTAATAAATTGTTATTGTAGCTATTCTTTTTATATTCTAAAATCCCTGGTTTTGATTCTCACAATAGTTTTAAAAATTCTTTTTCTTGAGGATAGTTTCATTGGATGCATATAATTTTAGGTTGACATGAACTTTATCTAGTTATTTCAGTATTTCACTATCTTCTTATCTCCATTGATCCTAATTGTTTTATCTTTGTTTATAATTTGTCTTTTCTGTTTGAATAATTTTAATGTCTCTTATTAGTCTTTGATACCTACAATTTTATTATTTTGTGTGTAAGTGGGTTTTCTTTTTTCCTATATCAATTGGAATTGATTAGTATTCCAGGATTAACGATTAATATCTTTCTTTAAGTCTGAAAAATTCTCAGCTCTTTCCCATTCTTTCTAATCTTTTATTTTGGAATTCTGGTTGGATATATGTTGGACCTTCTCTTTTCCATTCTCTCATTTCTTTTACCCTGTTTTATTGTTGTTGTTTGTTTTCCATCCCTTTTTCTTTCAGTTTTTCACTTTGTTTAATTTCTTCTTATCTAATTTACAATGCACTAGTAATTTTGTGGCATCCAATCTTCTATTTAAGCTTTCCATTGAATTTTATATTTCAATTACTAGTTTTATCTAAATTTATTACATGAACTATAATATTTTAACATTTATTTTTATGCACTAAAACTTTTTTGAAATATAATTCACATTCAGAAAATAGACTGAATAGAAATACAAGTTAAGATTTATCACAACGCAGAAGGCTGTGTAATGACTATGCAGGTTAAGAAATAGAATATTGTCAGAATTCCCAAATGCCACTCATGTTCTGTCCCAATCACTATATCTTTCCTTTCCAGGATAACCACTATCCTAAACATTACGGTAATGACTTTCTTGCTTTTAGTTTTACTAGTTGTCTTGCTTTGATAAATTGTCTTTTTCCTTTGTATTTTCCATTTTCTTTTCCATTTATTTAAATTTAATAAAGATATTTTATATCTGTCAATCCCAATATCTGATATCCTTGGATTGATTCTGCCCTTTGTTGTTTCTGCTGACTCCTATAGCATCTTGTTTCTTCATATGCTTTGACATTTTTGAATGTGAGCTCAATTTTGTCAGAATACTATTTTGAAGCCTGACTTTAGGGTTGACTCCTCTGGAAAGGATTTGTATTTGCTTCTGCTTAGCACCAGGCTTCATGTTTCTTTCTTTTTTTGAACCAATAGGTATTTGTACCCCAAAGTGCATGTAGGTTGGCATCTGATCACAAATTCTAAAGACAGACTTTTTCTTGCTATCTGTCAGTTAAAGCTGAGATAGATTTAATTATGTTGGTAAATTTCTGAAGGTTCTTGTTTTACTCAAGCAACTATCAGATGCCCTACCTTGTTCATGTCCAAGGCTTTGTTTTCAAGTATCAGAGGTCTAAACATCTGGGATCAGCACATGGCCTTTGGACAGCTGAGATTTTGGAATTTGCTTATGTCTCTGGATTATTGCTCCAGAATGCCCTCTTTCCTCTCAGAATTTCTCTTACTTCCACGTAAGTCCATGTGCTTAAAAGAAGTTTTACATTTTTTGTGCAGCATTGTAGATGTTTTGTAATGCAGTAGCTCAAGGATATCTTATTCACTATATTGTCAGAAATGAGAGCTAATTCATTGTTGAGAACACATAGAGGCTTTGTTTGGGGAAAATAGTTGTCTTGACCTTTTGCCAATGTCAAGGTAAAACAAAACTTTCATAATATGACTAAATGACTCGACATAATAATATATAAGATTCATTTTATTCTCTTTTGTTGGAGGTGCATCTCTGTAAAAAAGTCTCTGAGAAGTTAGGTCAGGAAGATAGAGCTATTTACATTTATAAATAAAATAACTGCAGAAAGCTGCATAATATAGTCTATTGTATAGCACTGAAGTAAATGGTATGGTCAATATATCTAAATGTGTAGGTGTAATAAACACTATTATTGTTTATTATATATATATATATATATACATTATATTTTACTATTTTTTTTACTAACCTTTAATAAGTATTTCAACCAACACCATTTTCTTGATGTAATGCCAATAATTCCACCTTTGGGAAGGTTTTCATTGCTGCCCAGTCTTGTAAATGCAGTAAAACTTTTTATGTAAAGAGTACCACTTATTAGAAAAAATATTCCATCCTCGGATAGGCTCACATCAGACACACTGTGTCTTTCATCGTCAGTCAGAATGTTTGGAGGCACCCTGATTCTGGTCCAAGTACGAAATGAATCATTTGTTTGAAAGGTCTCCATATCGGCTACCACAACAGCATATGAAGTAAGGCAAGCATACCAGTCTGACATTAACTGATTACCTCGTGGTGAAGAGATTGGTAAAAAGCCAGGAATCTCAGGTAGTGTCAACAAAGGAAAAGTCAGCACAAAAAGTAAATCTGCAATAAAGCAATCTTGAAAAGCCACTTTGTTTCCTTTGATCTCCTTTATTGCATCTTCTGACATTGGTACAGAGATCTGCCAGGTCCTAAGAAGGGAAAAATAGAGAATGTATGAATAAAACGGTAACTTTCTCTTCTCTCATCCATCTTGCACAGTGCTGGTGTTTATCAACATAAATCTGGGTAAAATAAATCAAATAGTATTAAAATGCTACCACTGCCCCATTTCTCCTCATTCTTCACTCTTGTTCCCAAAGAAAAATAATATTGACTCTTACTGCTTTTCTGCAATGTGTCTTCATATTCTCAAATATTCTTATACTGCTCTCAATATAAAATTTTTATACCTTCTCTATTGGCTTCTTAGATGACAGATGAAGATGTATCTCTCATGAACTATACCTACTTATATATCTTTTCTCTCAAATGTCACAGTGTTTAGCTAACTCTATAGTGCTTATATTGTTATTACTATGTAAATATTGTTTACTACTGAGCCTGTTGGTGTACTGTGATTATGTTTTCTTTTAAATATATATATACATTTATTTGTTGATAATATCCTCCCTAGAGTTGATAATTATTCTATTTTGAAAATTTGTTTACTTTTCTAAGTGTTCCAATAGGTATCTGAAATGGCATGTCATACATTTTCCACATGGTAAATACAGAGGTAATCTAGAAATAGTTTCCTAGGATTTCCTTTCATTATTCCCTGGGTTAAATCCACCATTTATTGGATCTAATGTTTTGATCTTTCCTGTTTTGCTAAAGCACATTTCTTTAGTACCTCTCTGTAAAGGGCATATGAACATAAATTTTTTTGACACACTGAATATCCAAAAATATCTTTAACAGACTTGCTTGATAATTTACCTAGGTAGAGATTTCAGAACTTTGAGGGCATTTTCTCCAGTCTTTTTGTATTTAGATTTACTAATGAGAAGTCAGATGACACATTCATTCTTGTTGTTCTTTAAATGGGTTGCCTCTCCATAAGATTTTAGGATCTTCCCTTTTTTTCTTGGTATTCTAAAGTTTGACAGGGCGGGGTTTATCTTTTGAAGTAGACACACAGAGGAATTTGTGAAAACAAGCACTCTGACATATGTCTTAGACGTCATGGAAAGTTCTAAGGAGCACTTCTCAGCAGGGCAATCCAGGAGACATCGGGCTGTAGAATGGACAATAGATGCTTCTTTAGTTTCCTACTTCCTCAATGAATACATACTTGGGTTGGTGGTGATGGCAATCTGCCGACTCAGAATGAGATCCAGCCAGGTCAAGAGGACCCCATATTGGGCAATTGTAGCGTTGTCACCAAACTTCTATGCACTAAACCATGCCACCATGAAACTCAGCGTAATTACCACAGTTTGCAAGTGACACCATTTACTCTAACATTGGTTTTAAGTATGCTTTTAAAAAATTGCCAGTACCATTTTATTACATTGTCCATTGGCTGCATCATAAATAATCTTATATATGCAGCCACATTACAACCAGGTATCAGTGACTATTTTGTTTGAATGGATAATTGGTTACCTACAAGGCCTAGGAAGGACCCAGCACTCAAGGTCTGGCCAGGGCATGCTGAACTTTTCAATTTTCCATGTCTATCATTTTTGTTTTCAAACCTTTTTGTTTTTTATATTGTGACTATACAGTTTTCAATTTTTTTTTCTTACTTGATTCCCATTTTATAGCATCTAATTCTTCTTTTATGTATATGTCTTCTATTTCTGAGAAAGATATTATTTATATTTTTTGTGAATTTTTTTTTGCTTCCCACTGTGCACTATTTCCTGAGTTCCATTGTTCTTTTTATTGATTTAGGTCTCTGACATCCATGTTGGAGGCTTTGTATAATTGTCTGGTGGTCTTTGGCTGTCCAGTAATATTTAAGAGAGAAGCAGTAACAAGGTGAGAGTCAGTTGTAAGGGGATAGCCCTTACTCCCCTCGTGCCCCACTGTGCTGTCCTCCCAACTCCAAACTTAAGTTCTTTTAAGTAGGTCTGATTAGTTAATTCAAAAAAGAATTCTCTTCTGTCTTGCCAGGAGGACATATGCTAGGTTTTCCTATTCAGGGATCAGGGCTGGAGAAAAGGACTGAAGACACACTGGGAGTTCCCATTGCATTAGAATTTTCTTCTGAAAGCTATTAACTAACAAAATTTGTGTGCTCTAAGTCAGTTACCACTTCTCTCTCTGCTTTCTATCTTCTGTTCTTGTGCTCCTTCCCATTATTCTTCCTCAGAGGCTTGCAAATTTAAAAACTATTCTCCCTGTTATTTTAGTGAGACTGTAGAAGAGAACAAAGATCAAGAAATTAAATATATTTTATCTGCCATGTTTTATCGCCTTTAAACTGAATTTCATTAAGTCATGTTCTGCTTAGGAATTTTAGTGCCCCCTTAATTATACCCAGGAAAAAACTTCAAACTATTCCAAATGATTTTCAGGGAATCTCCATTATTTTTTCCTATTCAGTTTTACTTGCCATATTGTATTTCAGGTGTGTTCCTTCTTTTTGGCTTCCCAAACTCTTCCTCTCTCTTGGAGCACCCATTCCCTTTCTTCACCTCTGTATTCTACTTGTCCTTCGAGTCCTGTCCAAGACCCACATCTTCTACTTTGTTTTCTTGTTTGACCACAAAATACATTTTTTATAGGGATAATCTCTTTTAAACCCAGATTAGTCAATCATGTGGATGGTGTTTTATGGCATCCAAGGCAATGTTTTGAAAATGGAGCTCTGGTATTCTCTACATATGCAAATTTTCTTTATGTTTAAAAAAATCATTAATTCAAGAATTTTATTATTAATGTATCACATATATGAAAGAATATGTGCTACACACACACAGTTTAAAGAATAATACTAAGATGAACACCTGTGTACCAGTCACCCAGATCAAAAATCGGAACATACCCAATACCTTGGAAATTTCCTGTATGTTCCTCCCTCCCTCCATCCCCTCCTTTCCTCTTATTCTCCCTTTCTCCCTTCCTCCCTCTTCTCCCCCTCTGGTAATCACTGGCCTGATTTTGTGTTTGCATTTGTGTTTACATTCCTGGGCTTTTAAAAACTAGTTTTGCCACATGCCTTACTAAACAATGAAGAATGCAAGGAGAAATTTAAAAAGCCCATTACTACAGTTGGAGACTTCAACACCTCTCTATCAGTAACTGACAGATCCAGTGGCAGAAATCAGTCAGGACACAGTTGAACTAAACAGCACCATCTATCAACTATATCTAATTGACATTTAAAGAACACTTCACCCAACAACAGCAGAATACACATTCTTCTCAAACGCGCATGGAACATTCACCAAGATATGCCATATTCTGGCTCATAAAACACACGTTAAGGAATTTAAAAAAAATAGAAATCATACAAGGTACACTCTCAAAACACTATAGCATTAAGCTAGAAGTCAATAACAGAGAGTCAGCTGGAAAAATCCCATCCCCAGTATTTGGAGATTAAACAACAAACTTCCAAATAACACATTTGCCAAAAAATAAATCTCAAGTGAAATTTAAAAATAGTTCAAACTAAATGAAAATAAAAATACAACAACAAAATTTCAGCGAATGAAGTGAAAGCAGTGCTTAGAAGGAAATTTATAGCATTAAATGCATATGTTGGGGCTGGCCGAGTGGCTCAGTTGGCTAAGAGTTTGCTCAAGAGTGCGAGCTGAGCTCTGAGCAACAGCTGTTCGAGGCCAGCCCGAGCTGAGTTGCCGTTGAGCTGCCAACAGGTGGCAGGATGGCTCAGCTAAAAAAAAAAAAAAAATGCATATGTTAGAAAAGAAGAAAGATCTAAAATCAATAATCTAGGCTTCCACCTTATGAAACTAGAGGAAGAAGAGCAATGTAAAGCTAAAGGAAGAAGAAGAAAAAAAAATCAAAATTAGAGCAGAAATCCACAAACAGAAAAACAATGCAGAAAATAAACTAAGACCGAAAGCTGGTTCTTCGGAAAGTTCAATAAAATTGATAAAACTTTCTAGCTGGGCTAACTAAAGAAAAAAGAGAAAGGACAAAATATACTAATATCAGAAATGAGACTGATGCCATCACTACTGATCTCATGGACATTTAATGATAATAAAAGAATACTACGAAAAATTTTATGCCCATAAATTTGATAACTTAGATGAAAGGGACCAATTGAAAGAAACAATCTACCAAAATTCACATAATGAGGAATAGATAATGTGAATAGGGATATATCTATTAAAGAAATTGGAAAAATAATTAATAACATTCCAAAACAAAAAGCACCAGGCTCAGATGGGTTCACTGTTGAATTCTAACATTTAAGAAACAAACGATGCCAATTCTCTACAATCTCTTCCAGAAAGCAGAAACAGAGGGAATACTCCCCAACTCATTTTATGAGATCAGCATTAACCTAATACCCAAGCCAGATAAACATGTTACAGATGAAGCTACAGACCTTTTCAATCCAACTATGTGTAAAAATAATTATATACTGTGACCAAATGGGACTTACTCCAGTTATGCAGGTCTGGTTTGACTTTAAAAAAACCAATTAATGTAATCCATTATATCAGCAGGTTATGGAAGAAAAAGTAGTATATAATCATATCAATAGATGCAGAAAAAGCATTTGAGAAAATCCAGCACTCGTTCATGATAAAAACTCCCAAGAAAACTAGCAACAGAGAACTTCATAAACTTGATAAAGGAGCAACTACAAAAACAAAACAAAACTAAACAAAAAACTTAGTGATGAGAAACTAGATGCTTTCCTCCAAGAAGAGGAGCAAGGAAAAGATATCTCCTCTTGCCCCACTTATTCAACATCATACCGGAAGTGCTAGCTAACAGAGACAAGAAAATGAAATAAAAGGTATACAGGATTGGGAAGGAAGTAATAAAATGTTCTTGGTTTGCTGATGACGTGATTATCTACATAGAAAATCCCAAAGAACAGACTAAAAAAAAAATAATAATAATCCTGGAACTCGTAAGCAACTATAGCAAGGTTTCAGGATACAAGGTTAATATACAAAAGTCAATTCCCATGCTTTAAACGATGAGTTTACCACATATATGTATCATTGAACAATATATTATGTAGCTTTTCAAGTTTTTGCACTTTATAAAAATGGAATCATACTGTATTTTTCTTTCATGACTTACTTTTTCATTCAATATTATATTTGTGAAATTTATTGATGTGGATTAGTGTTGCTGTGTTTGATTCATTTTTCACTGCTGTATAATGTACATGCTCATATTCTATAGGATGATTATATTGCAGAATGTTTATCCATCTGTCTATGCATAAAAATTAGAGTTTTGATTTTTTTTTGTTATTAGAAACAATGCTACAAATATACTTTTACACATCCACTGGTGCACCTGTGTTATATATATATATCTAGGTTATATACTGGCATTAAAACGCTGAAGCATTGGTACGTGCAATCTTTAACTTTGCTTAATTATGTTTCAAATTAGTTGTGCCAATTTACACTTCTACCAACAATGTATGTATGTGTTCGCATTGTTGCAGGTTGCTATGGTTTGAATGTTAATATGTTGAAATCCTAATGCCCAAAGTGATGGTATTAGCAGGTAGGGCGGTGGTTAGGTCGTGAGGGTAAGGCCCTCATGAATGGGATTCATACCCTGAGATGAGGCCTGAGAGAGAGCTCCCTCGACCTTCCCACCAGTGAGGATATGACAAGAAGTCGTGCCACCCAGAAGAGGGCCCTCGCCCAATCACGCTGGCACCCTGATCTCAGACTGCCAGCCTCCAGAACTGCGAGAAATACATTTCTGTTGTTTATAAGCCACCCAGTTAATGGTGTTTTGCTATAGCAGTCTGAACAGACTGAGACATTTTCACCAACAACCTTCTAAAACGTTAATATATTTATCAATCTGGTGTGTGTAAAATGGGTCTCATTGGGCTATTAACATTTTTCTTTGATGACTAATAAGTTTGAACATTTCATGTACTTATCAATGAACTGAATTTATCCAATCTTTACCTTACGCCTTTACCTTTTGATTTATTATAGAAATCATTTCCTATTCTGAGTTAATAAAGAAATTCTCCTTTTTCTAACTTTTTTTTCATTTTAAGCCTTCATTTGAATGTCTTCTGAGATTAAAATCATATTATTCGTGACATAATTTTTATATACGAATTAATGTAAAGAACAATCTCATTCTAAAGTAAAGCTTTATTCTGTCCCTATTGAAATGACCTGTAGTTTTATCCCTTTAAACTATTTATGTAGTAAATTACATTAAAACATTTAAAACTATTATATAACCTTGTCCTTATGGTATAAGTCAACTCGATCATATGTCATATCTTTTTTCGTATATTGCTAGATTTAGTTTTCTAAAATTTTATTCAGGATTTTGTATCTAGGTTCATGAATGAGATTAGTCTATAATCTTCCTTTCTCAGATTCCCTTGCCTGAATTTGGGTATGCTAACTTCATTTTGCTGCCTAGGACTGGAATTATCTGTTTGAGCTAGTGCTCTCTTCCCTACCTCCCAAAACTTTTATAAACTACTTTTATAAAATCAGCAGGAATTATAGCTCCAGATTATTATTAGGGTTTCAGAAATATTTTCTCTCTCTGGATGGCACCCTTTACTTTATTCATGAATGGAAATTCTTTGCCATCTCCTTAGAATGCATCTCCTTTCTCAGGTTTCTGTTTGAAGGCCCTTGTAGAGGTTGACCCTCTGTTTGGAATGCTTCCCCAGTTGGCTAAGTTTTTATGTCTTGTCAATAATGCAGATGTCACTTCTTAGGACAATGCTCCCTGATTCCCTCCCAGCCTTAGCTTGGTGCACCCTCTGTGTATTCCACTTCACCCCTGGCTCACCTCTATCATAACATCTACTTGTTTACTTGTCTCCCCCACTAACTGTAAGATCATTGAGGGTGGGAATTCTAGCTGTTAGTTATAAGCGCTTTGACCTGTGCTTAGCTGCGCAACAGATTAAGAAAGGCTGTGTAAACCCCATGATAACCTACTATAACAGTAACAGATTTTACTTCTCAGGTGGAATTTGTGGGTGTGTGTGTGTGTGTGTGTGCATGTGCATGCACTGATGGGTTTTTTTTTTTTTTTGAGGGCAGTGTCACTGGCTCTCATATGTGGGACCTGAACTGGGGCCGCTGGCTTCCCAAGCCAGTGCTTAACCATCACGCCACTCAGCCGGCCCTGCACTGATGGTTTTAATGACTGTGACATCTGTCACTCCACCATGTCTCACTTTTATGAACCACAGGAAACATTTAAGATTTTCTACCATCTTGAATAAGGCTCTTGGATTGAGGTTTAGTGATTAATACAAAATGTGAAACTGTAATCTAGAAGTCTGACAGACACTTTGAGTTGGTAACTAGTTCTCATTATCACAATTTTTTTGGTGTATCATAAAAGAAGCTACTCGGAAATTACACATACGCTAGACCATGAAATTCCACTAGGGTTTTAAAATCTCTTTTTCTTTAACTTTCTGATAGTTACTTAACTGAATTTTAAAGGTAAATTTTATATTTGAAATTTAAAAATTAAGTACCCATTATTCATTTTTCTTTCTGGAAAATAAACTTCTCCCTTTAGAAATGTATATATGAAAGGCTTCTGTCCCGAAGTGGCCAATTGTTTGCTAAGTATAATGGAATGCTGTAAAAAAGAAAAAAAAAAATCTTTTTATTCTTTTCATAGCCAAAATTATTTAGAAATTATATCACGATATATTGAATTTATTATTTTAGTTAAGATATTGTTTACCACATTTTCAAGATTCAGGTTTGTTTGTTTTTTCTATCATTTGGTCTTTTCCCAATTAGAACATTATGAATTATAAATAAGTCATAATAAATTTTTAACATGTTGAAAATACATGCACAATTAGAATCCTGAATGAACTGAGACTATGAGGACCCTTAAATAAATACCCTTCGTTCTAATATTAGTGAAACACATAATGGAGTTTCTAAAACTAATCTGTTAGAATTATTTCTATATGAGCCTGCCTTCAAAACAACATACCCTTTCAAGGCAGGTTTCAAATGCTATCTTGAGGCTTTAACAAAAATTATCTTAGTATATAGATAAATATGACATGGCTCCCTCTTTTTCTCATGAGATTTAAGGAGAAGTTGAATTGACTGGAATTATCCCTAGTAATATATTTTTAGAATAGAGGCAATAGTGGGGAATGCCTAGCATTACAAAATCAGATAATGAGGGCCAGTCTAGAATTCTGTAGTGCCCTTCTACTCTGATCATTCAATAATGCTCCTTTCAATTTCCTAGAAATATGTCAAAGGAGTCTCTGAGGTTGCTATGAGTGTCAGTGAGGGTGTAGTCATGAGACTATGGGATTATTTAATAGGAGGATTTAGCTTACTTTTGAGAGTAGAAATGGTGGGCAGGGAAGGCCACCGTGAAGAATACACATTTTAATGATTTTGATAGAGAAGTACAGGTTTGCTTGATTAATAACTAAAATAATATATATTTTAATTTTGTTTCTGAAAATCGTATTCACTATTCAGGATTTTAAATACAACTATCTTTAGTATACTGTAAAGGAAGAGACTAAATGAAACACCCTGAATGTAGTTTGGATAAGATGGAAATAAAATCTAATAAGCAACACATACAACAAGATGATAGAAAGAAGGACGGGCCAAGAAAAGTTAAGGCAATCATGTAAACAAGCTTAAAGACATTTTTTTTTCATTAAGAGGATAATTCATCGTCATTAAAGATAATTTTATAAATATAGAAAAAATTGCCACATAGAAATTATCAAAAATATAAAAAACACATTTATTTTCTTAGGATTTACCAAATGTAGGCTATTACTATATATTCATGCTATATAACCAGAGACTATGTAAATATCATTTTTAGTGATAACATATTATTCCATTGGGTAAATTATCATCATTGACTTAACAATCCCCTATTGGACATGTAGGTAGTTTTATTGTTTCATTATTGTAATTACTGTTATTGCTATGGTCATCATTAGATACACAGTCTTTTCCACAGTTAGGACTATTTCACTTTTGATTAGATATCTGCACTCTCGTGATCATTGCAGAATCATTCACAGTAGTCTAGATATAGAAACAACCTAAGTGTCAGTTAATGAGTGATTGGACAAAGAAAATGTATAAAATATAAAATATATATGAAGGCTGACAATTAAGTTCATGAACTCATCCTAGAAAAAGTGCTACATACCTCATTGCTGAAAATCACTGTGGTCACCTTTGAAGTACTCCCCTTGGGAAGCTATGCACTAATGCCAACACCTAGTCCACCCTTCAAAGTAATTTTGGAACTCTTTAACTGGAATGGCCGTCAGAGCTGTCGTTATATTACCTTTGATGTCCTGAGTGTCATCAAAATGTCTTCTTTTCAATATTTCCTTTATCTTTGGGTAAATAAATAAGTCACTGGGGCCAAATAAGGTGAGTGGGGAGGGTGTTCCAATACAGTTATTTGTTTACTGGCTAAAACTCCCTCACGGACAGTGCCATGTGAGCTGGTGCATGTTGTGATGCAAGAGCCATGAATTGCTGGCAAAAAGTTTAGGTCATCTAACTTTTTCATGCAGCCTTTCAGCATTTTCAAATAGTAATCTTGGTTAACTGTTTGTCCAGTTGGTACAAATTCATAATGAATAATCCCTCTGATATCAAAAAAGATTAGCAATATCATCACAACAAGTTCGCGAACTTAATTGTCAGATATATCACCTTATATTTATTATTCGGCCATTAGAAAGAAGGAAATCCTTCCGTTTGCAACAACATAGATGGAACTTGAGCACATTATGCTAAATAAAGTAATACAGAGAAAGTCAAATACTGTATAGTCTCACTTTTATGTGGAACCTAAAGAGCCAAACTCATAGAAACAGAGAGTAGAACGGTGGTTGAAGAGTTTGAGGAGGTGGATGAAATGGGGAGATGTTGGTCAAAGGTACAAACTTTCACTTATAAGACGAATAAGTTCTGGGGATTTAATGTGCAGCATGGTTAGTATAGTTAACAATACTAAATACTTGAAAGTTGCGGGCCGGCAGAATGGCGCAGTGGTTGAGCGCTGGCTTGGGATGCCAGCAGCCCCAGTTCGGGTCCCACATATGAGGGCCAGTGACACTGCCCTCAAAAAAAAAAAAAAAAAAAGGGAGCTAAATACTTGAAAGTTGCTAAGAAAGTAAATCTCAAATGATATTATCACAAAAGAGAATGGTAATTATGTGAGGTGATGAAAATGTTACTGTGGTAATCACTTCACAATATATAAGTGTATCAAATTAACATGTGTATACCTTACACTTAGACAATGTTATATATATCATTTATATGTCAATAAAGCTGGAGAAAAAGAGAAACCAACATTCATTCAAAACAAAGCCAACCCAAAATTCATTGACAGTAGAATGGATAAAAAATTTGTGGTATGTTGAAAAAGTGGAATATTATACTGCAATGGAAATGAACACACTATAGGCATATATAACATGGATAAATTTTACATAATGTTGACGCCCCTAAAAAAGCAATATACACCATGTATATAAAACAGGATTCCATTTAAATAGGCAAAACCAAAACCCACTAAACTGTACTATTTAGGAATCATGTGGTAAACTATTGGGTTGTGGGAAAAGTCATGATGCATTTTTGCAACGAAAAACATAGAAAAAAATACATCATGACTTTTCCGACAACCCAATAAAAGTAAAAGCTGAGCAATTATTACCATAAAGTTCAAATTAATGGTTACCTCTGGGGGAAGGAAAGGGTTCTGCCCATACAAGCACCTCTAGGGCAGAAGGAGAAATTGTGTTCATGCAGATGGGACATTTGGGGATGTTCTGTACGACTGTTAGTGTTGTATTTCTTGAGAGTGGTTATATAGCTATTTATTATTATTCATCAAACTGTATAATTAGCTTTTATGGTATAATTCACAGTTAAAATGGTAATTAAAGGGAAAAAAATCTCAAAGAAAATAAAACTCTGAGTCTTTTAATATGTATTTTCTTATTTTTAAAGATTTAATTGGGGGATTGGGGGAGGGGAACAGCGTTAGGGAACCGAGGAAGGGGAACAGACAAGTTGCTGTCCTTTTGGTCTTCAGTCTAGTTGTGGAGGACATTGCTTCACTGGCCCATGTGGATATCATCATTATGCACTTCTCGGGTGAGGCAGATTGGTTGCTGGCCATTGGACGGCCGCTCACGGCTGCTCACGAAAGTGCATGCCAGGGGCTGGCAGAGTGGCTCAGTTGGTTAAGAGCTTGCTCAAGAGTGCGAGCTGAGCTCTGAGCAACGGCGGTTCAATGCCAGCCCGAGCTGAGTTGCCATTGAACTGCCAACAGGTGGCAGAATGGCTCAGCAAAAAAAAAAAAAAAAAAAAGAAAGTGCATGCCAGCTGCTGGCCAGCCCCACTGCAGCCTACGCCGTAGCTGGCGACTCACGGCAGCCCAGCTCCAGGTTGAGCTGTTGTTCACCATCTTAGCTGTAGAGGGTGCAGTGTTGTTGGCCCTCTATGTGGGATCTGAACTGGGACCCTGCTGCTCAGAGCTGGCATTCCATGCCAACTCTTAACCAATGTGCCACTCAGCCGACTTTGAGCCTTTTAATATTTTTAAAGCAAATTGTACAAGTAAGTTATCCTATACTCCTTCCCCAAGCTGCACCCTACTGCTGGTGCTTTTGTCCCTGGTGTGGGTGTTGGGAACTGGGTGTAGTTCAGAGAGAGTGTTAATGTGATGAGACACAGGGGTGGGTTAAGGTTCAAAGGTGAGATAAATACAGAAAATGTATTAAAGATAAGGGATTATTTGGAGTTCAAAGTAAGGGATGGTTAAGGAAGAGAATGAAGAAGGAGTCAGGAGAGAATTAGGACTTGGCTGTCTGATAGGCACATTACACTGTGGCTGATAAAAAACCCAGACAATTTACTTTTTATCAGAGTGATTTGGTTGATGGTTTATCCAAATTGTAGCATTAAAACAATCCCCTTAAACTACACATGTGAAAAAGGTCCTGATTTGGTCATGAGCAGTGGCCCCAGAGAGAACAGCATAAACACGGACCCAAAAGCATGGACAGCAGATGTATGCAGGGACATGGCGGAGAACAAGTGGAGTGCTGAGGCTACAGAAAAGCAACCAGAGAGAGAACCTCCAGGACTTTGCGTGCCATGTTAACAGTCCAAGAAGAGGCAAGACTCTATGCTGTTTGTCATGGAGAGCCATAGAAAGGTTTTAAGGAAATGACATGGTCATGAATAATCATGGCACAATAACAACAAAAAAGCAAAGTATTAGGTATGCATGGGCCAAATAATGGTAAAATGTGCATATTTTCACTCAAGAAGATTAGAAATTAAGTAACGGCAATGCTGAAAGTATTTAATTACCTTTAATTAATTTTGTTCCCTCTAAAGTTGATTGCGAAATAAAACAATTAGTTGATTCATTACCATTCTGATTTATCAGTCCGCCATTAGTCATACTATTAAAATTCAGACAGCTCTTGACTCATTAATATGTAAATAGTCCCATAAGAAACTAAAATTACTCCTTTTATATTTCTTTTCACACATTCAATACATTGTAACAGAAGACAGAAAAATCTCGAAAGAGGTAAATTTGTCACTACTAAAAAAAGGACTATATTGCACCTTTAGGAAATTTAATAGTCTCTAAGTGGTAAAGGATTCAAGAAGACACTGAATAAGTTTTTGAAAGATGACTTCGAGATAGATGCATGTTAAACGTCATCCTCTTCATGAATAATGAAGTTCATAGAAAATTCACAGAATGCTCAGTAAGGAATTCTAAGGAAAGATTTATAATTGTAGAGATTGAGCATAAATTCAAACTACTGGGTAAACTAAACTTAATGAATAATTAAAATGTATTTAGTTAGTTCTGGACCACTTAAAATAAATTATTCATGGCCCTTAAAAAATGTAGCACATTCTTTTATCTGTTAATAATGTTTCCACCTACTAGCGAAGGTTCACTTGCATTCCCCTGCAGCTCATCTGGGTCTGCATTTTCTGGATCGTATACCCACATAATGATAACCTACAAAACAAAATATGTTTGCATTTCTTTACATTTTGGACAAACTTCATTTTTTAAAAAAAATATTTTATTGGGGAATTGGGGGAAGGAAACAGCATTGGGGAACCGGGGAAGGGGAACAGACAAGTTGCTGTCCTTTTGTTCTTCAGTCTAGTTGCAGAGGATGTCCCTTCACTGGCCCATGTTGGTATCGTCATTGAGCTCTTCCCTGATGAGGCAGATCGGTCGCTGGCCTCTGGATGGCCCCTCAAGGCAGCTCACAGCAGCTCACGCCGGCTGCTTGCTGCTGGCCACTCACGGCAGCCCTGCTGCAGCCTACACCATCGATGGTGACTCACACAGCCCAGCTCCAGGTTGAGCTGTTGTTCACCATCTTAGCTGTAGAGGGTGCAGCGTCACTGGCCCATGTGGGATCCAAACTGGGGGCCCTGCTGCTCAGAGCTGGCATTCCCAAGCCAACTCGCAACCAATGAGCCACTACGCTGTCCTGGAAAAATTTCATTTTTAGTTGTAGCAAAACCATAAAAATGCTTTCATTTATCTTTAAAAATTTGATTATCCCATTTCTAAAAAATCAAAGCAATAAGTATTGTTTTTTGAACAGCGAAACAATCCAAAGACATATGAAGGAAGAGTTAACAATATCCCTGTACAGTCTCTAGATAACTAATATTAAAACCTCATAGGAACAGTTATATGTCTTTCTTTACACTCACAATAGGTGTAGTATCCAGCCCCCCACACACTTTTTACAAAAATGAAATTGGACTCTACATGTTATTTGTAACTTATTTTTGTCACTTGATATGCTGTGGGCATTTCAATAGAGGTAGATCTAATTCTTTTCTTTCTTGTTTATTTTTTTTTGAATAGACAATTCCATATAAATGTTAAAATATATTTAAATTAAAAAGTGGACCCTGTTTGGAATCCAATTAAAAACTTTAAAAAATCAGTACTTTTTAAAGTAATTCAACAGAATTTGAGAGTGGTTCTTGAAACAGTTCCTGTGTCATTTTTGTTAATTTTATTCTTAAGTATTTTCAAGCATTTACTAAAGCTATAAATTTATAAAGATGCATATTTCTTTTTCTTGTCTTATTACTTAAACTATTATGTTTATAACAATGTTAAATAATAGTGGTAATAGTCTAGTTCCTGATTTTAACTGAATTAGAAGTATTTAATAATTTATAATAATTATTAGTTATTTGTGAAGTAAATGTTTTTTATTAGAATTAAGTGATTCCCTTCTAAACTTATTTTACTTAGGGTTTTCATTAGGAATGGCTGTTGAATTTTTAAATTTATGATATGATCATTTAGTTTCTTCTTTATTGTGCTGACATAATGGATACTGTTGTCAGTTTTCCTGATATTGAACCAATGTTACATTCCTGAAAGATACTGGCTCTTTTCAGTACTTTTTTTAAAATACATTGCTGGATTCCATTTGCTAATATTTTATGTAAATGGTTTTCATTCATATATACAAATATATTGGTCTACAGTTTCTTCCTTTCTTTTTTCCCTCTCTCCCTTTCCTTCTCCTTGCTTTTGGTATTAAATTAGTGTTGGATTCAGGAAGTGAATTGGGAAACTTTCTATCTTCTTTATGATTGGGCGAGATTATATTATTAAGTGCATAATTTAGGCTATATTATTAGTACATAATTTATCTTCTTTGTATATTTTTCCTTTATCATGAAATAATTTGCCTCTTTATGCTTATAAATGTCTTTTGGGCTTCACATATCTTTTTTTTTTTTTTTTTGAAGGCAGTGTCACTGGCCCTCATATGTGGGACCCGAACCGGGGCCGCTGACTTCCCAAGCCAGCACTTAACCACCGCGCCACTCGGGTGGCCCCCACATATCTTTTATTTGATATTTATATCATCACCCAAATTTCCTTTTCATAGTATCAACCTGCTTGCATCCTTTTCTTTCCAAATTTTTTGTTACTCTGTTTTAACTGTGTAACATTTATAAAAATGAGATTTCTGGAGTTTCGTCATTTATTAGGTAGATTTAATCCAATGACATTTTAATTACTGATATAATTTAAATGATTTCTTTTTCAAAGATTTTTATTGGGGAGTTGGTGGAGGGGAACAGTGTTGGGGAATTAGGGGAGGGGACCAGCCAAGTTGTTGTTCTTCAGTCTTTGTTGTGGAGGGCGCCAGTTGCCATCTGGCTTCCCGTCAGTAGCTCATGGCCTCTAAGCTCAAGGTGCTCTGTTCAATCTTAGTTGTGGGTGGGTGTAGCCACCATCCCATGCGGGAGTCGAACCAGCAGCCTTGTTGTTAAGAGCGCATTCTCTATCCACTGAGCCATCTGGGCGTCAGCTCAGCTCAAGGTGCCGAGTTCAATCTTCAGTTGGGGGTGGGTGTAGCTTACCATTGAACAGGCAATCTTGTTGTTACACCAGCTGAGCCATCCTGCCATCTGTTGGCAGCTGAGCAACAGCTCAGCTAGGGGGCAGCATCATTGGCCTACGTGGGAATTGAACCAGCAGCCCTGCTGCTCAGAGCACGCGCTCTAAGCCAACTCTTAACCAGTTGAGCCACTCAGCTGGCCCTTAAATGATTTCTTAATCTTATTTTTGTATCCCTATATTCTACATTGTAATTTCTCTTTATTTCATTTTTGTTTTTCATTGATCTCTACTGAATTGATAGCATTTAAAAAATTCTTCCAGAACTCTATTTCTTAGAAATTACACATTTATTCCTATTACTTTAATGGACACCTTAAATTTTTACATGCATATATAATGTAGGCTAAAATTAATCAGTATCCCCATCCTGAATATTTATAAGGACCTTATAAGAACAATTTCAAACTCAAAATCCACCTCCATTCTCCATTCTTTTGTTGGCTAGTATTTAATTTCACTTTGTTTTAAAAACATTAGTCATTATTAAAATATCTCAATTGTCAATCCTTTTTTTAGATTAGCAAATTATATGGTTTATTCGTTCACCATTACTGCATCTGGTACTTTAGTTTTTCAAGCTGAGAACTCATGTCTTCAGTTTTGAAGAATTCTCCATAATTATCCTCTTTCAATATTATCTCCAATTCATTTTCTTACACATTTGGAACTCCTATTATATGTATGATAAATTATCTCAGTTTATCCTGTATTTGTCTTTACTTCTCTTTGGATATTTTCCATCTTTTAACTTTTATGTGTTGTATTCTGCATGACTCCCATTCTAAATCACTAATTCTGCCATTTTCTCAACTGTAACTGGTTATTGAATTTTTATTTTAGATGCCTATTTTTTCATTTCAAGGCATTTTAATAGGATGTTTTTAAGTTTCTGAATGTTGTATAATTATGAATTATCCCTGTTCTTGTTATTTTTTGTTTCTATCCCTTCTTGTATCTCTTTGACTATTTAAAATATGGATTTAATCATCTTTCAGATGGTTTTCACCTTTAGTTTTGAATAGTATGAATTTTCTCCATTTTATGTGTGTATCTATTTCAGGTAGTTTGTTTTTTTGTGTGTGTGGCTTATTCCTTTTATTTTGAGGTTATTTTCAGAGAGTTTGTTTTCAGTGAGAATCCTTTATACTCTTCTTATGGAAATGGCTTTTGCAGTCGCCTCTGCCTGGGCCTTGTGTTGCGCTGGTTGCCTTTTTGTGTTTATTACTTGGCTCTAGGTTCTCCAACTTCTTGGACTGTTAACTCTGGATACCCACCTGAAACTTTGTGTAGCTAATGCCTTGTCCATTTACAGCCCCCAAGTGATGTATCATACCTTTGCAATCACTCTAAGTCAGTGAGTGGAGCTTTATACTATTTTCCATATTACAGGCCTTTAATAAATACTAGCATCATGTAGGAAGGTTAATTTCAGCTCCTATTTCTCCCACAGGTCAGACTTCACTTTCTGTGTACACACATTAAAACATCACCCTTTGTCTACTAGGGGTTATATTCTGTCTAGTACCCTGAGTTCAGATTTCAATCTTATAACTTTGGCTTTCAGTTCTTTATTTCTGAGAAATAGAAAGTACCTTTACTTGCTTTTAAATTCTATTCATACACATGCACCTGTATTAATGTAAAAGTCTACACTAACATCACACACACACACGCACACACACACACACACACACACACCCCACACACACTTTCTAAAGGCATTTCTATATGTTTTGAGTGAGATGGAGGTTATTCTGCATTATCTGGGTCTGTATATGTATTCTACTTCTAGAAGTTTCCTTCTGTTTTCAATATTAAAATTCCTTATCCACAAATAATACTCTTTCTTGCTTTATTACACTATTAAAGGTATAGCCTTAATAAAATAGTTTACAGTGTCAATTGTGTTTGGAATAGGAGACATATGGGCTCAATTAATCATCTTGATTCAATATAGGAAGTTTATTTATTACTATTTTTCTCACTGCCTCTTTCTAGTAAATCACTGCTTTTAGAAAATTAAAATATCTACAGATCTTTAATTTCTAAATATTATCACCTTACTTCAATTTGAAAAATTTTCAATATATATATCATATTTCTTATCATTCTTTAGTCCAGATGTTACAGGCTTCTGATCTCAAGAGCCCTTGAAAGTCTTAAAACTTATTGAGAATTCCACAGAGCTTTTGTTTTATGTGGGTTATAGCTATCAATATTTACTATATAACAAATTAAAATTGAGAACATTGAAAGATTTTTATTTTAAAAACTATGGCAAACCCATTACATGTCAACATAACTAACATATTTTTATGAAAAAATAACTATATCCCCAAACAAAAAAATTCCAAGAATGGCTGTTTTACATTTTACATGACAAATTTTTTAAATATCTGGCTTAATAGAAGACAGCTAGATTATCATCTGTGTTCCTGCTTTCAAGATGTTGGTTATGTTTTGATGGAAGTTTATGGGGAGAATCTGTCCTAATGCAGATATGAGGTTGGAAAAGGGTAGATCACATTGGCCTTCTGAACAAACCTGTGGAGCCCTACAGGTCCTCAAACATACCTTGAGTACCACTGCTCTAAGCATATTTTGTTGAAAAATTAGTTTAGAAAATTCCTCTCCTGGTAAATATGGAAGATAAGAGGGAAATGATATAGTAGTGATCATGGAGGATATACAACATTAAAAAAAAAAAGTTTTACCTGGGTTAAATTGTGAGGGAAATTTCTGTTGGGAAAAAGAGGAATCATATTTTAGTTAACAGTGTGCTAAGTATTAGTTTGAATATGCTACTGTCAATATACATGTCTCTAAATTTTGGCATATTCTCTTTATATTTCATTACAGATAAATGATTAAATGCTAAATTTAAAAACAGCTACATGTCTATAATTAAATGTAATTATTGATTCTCATGTGTCACCACAAAAGGCTGAAGGTTGAATCTGCATACTTCCTTAACAATATTAACAATACCGAAGTTTACAGGGTGAAAGATACATGAGTAATCTTTTAAAAATTGACATTATCATTTCACATAAAAAAAGCTATAGTGTTATATGTTATAATTTATGTCAAAAACAAATTCATCAGTTAGCATTGCAAATTCTTCATTCACCAGCCTCTCAATGTAAACTTTATGACAGGGCAACATTATTTGTATGGTTGGCTGTATGTTTTGTAGAAAGTGATCCTGTCACTTTAAAGATATCTGAATTTTTCAATTATGTAATCTCTAAAAGTCAACACCTTAGGACTATGTTCGTTCATTTGCTGATTACTGCACAGTGTTTAGTACATTAGGTATAAAACAAAATGGAAGTATTTTGGGAATCAGTAAGTGTGTATGCATTGTTTCTGAGACCATATAATGAACATAATATTTCAGATGTTCAATCTGATATGTTAGAAAGCTACTAAAAATAAGTACTATAAATCTTGATAGCCCAAAGTTTATAAAGTACCAGGTTTATCAAAAAGATCCTTAGCTTCAGGGCTGGTATGTAATGCCTTGTGTTATGCTACTTGTCAGAAACATAGAAAAGAAGCAAAGAATGTGGTGTATTAATAATATTAAAAAGATTATGCAATGTAATCTTGTAGAGTGATAGTATCAGTTGATGCTAAAGTGACAGTCCTGATGCCCGTGGAAAAACAATATTGGCGGCATTCTGCCAGATCTTTATCTGGCTTTCTTAAAGTTGGCACAGACTGGAGTGTAAAATGAGAAGAGAGAGAAGAAGAGAAACCTGACATTCAGGTGACATTTCAGGTAAGGACAGATTACAAAAAGCCAAAGAAAAAGACTGGGGAAAAATCATTACGGAAAGAGAGGAGGCTGATGTCACCAAGATGGCAGAGGAGGAGCTCCCAGCTTCTGTCCCCCACAACAAAGGCAAACAGTTAGACAGCTATCTACAAACAAAAACAGATGAGTGGCCAGCTTCCTAAGCCTTTTGGGATACGGATAGAGGAACTGCTTTGGTTTCACTCCACACAGAGATTGTCAAAGCTGAGACAGAGAGATGGCTGGGAACAAGCCAGAAGGGCAGGGGCCACCAGCAGCAGCCACACAGTGGGGGCAACAGAGACTCCCAGTGACCGGCTCTGCAGAGAACCCAGTGGCTTCTGCTGCTGACAAAAAACAATGGTCAGCATGGATCCCCTGCCGATTTCACTGGCTTTCATTCCACAGGTGTCTGCTTTTGCAGATGCCAGATGTCTGAGTCCCTTCCCCCTTTCCCATCCCCCGCACTGACAGAGAACGGGATCCCCATAGGCAACCAACCCAGCTGCACAGTGCGAGATGCCAACCAAGAACCCATGGCTGATCCCACCACCCTGTGGGCACACGGGCTTGCGCCCCTCGCTGGGCACCTGCTTGCCCCTGATCCTGGTCTGCCTCCTGTTGCTGGCCTCCTGTGCTCTCCTGAGCTGAGACCGTGCAGTCATGGGAGGGCATCTCAGCAGCCAAGGCCCCATGGTTGTTAGTGGGCCTGGATCTGAGCCAGTCTCCTGTCACTAGTCTGCCCTGCTGGACTCACCTGCATCTGGCTATTCCAAGTTATGCGCTTGTACCGATCTGCACAAGTCCTCTCACGGGCCTCCATTGCTATGCCTGTAGCCCTGGTGAGATCCTGCAGCCACAGGAGTGCACTAGATTGTCAGCCCACGGCTTATGGCCTGTGGGCCCAGGTCCAGCCTTCCTGGCTGTCACTGGCCTACATTGCTGGGATCACCTGCAGCCAGCCCCACCAGCTGTGCAGCTGCACTCTACCCGCTCAGCTCAGTGGCGTCCACTGCTGAACACGTACCTAGGGTGAGGCCCCGCAGCCACAGGAATGCACACCGACAGCGAGGGGTCTGCTCAGCTGCTGCTGTGCCTGCACTTGGCCTGGCCTTCACTACCAGCTCTGGCTCTCAGCACGATGTGTGTGTCTGCAACCCTCCCTGCCAGTACACAGGCACCTACAGCTGGTCCCCACGGCCTAGTGTGTGCACACCACTGGCTCGGGTCACCGCCGCTGCCTGCTCTGGTCTCTAGCCACTGGACCTGGAGGTTCTACTGAAGACCCTAACAGCTCTTGAAGACACTCTGGACACTCCACAGCACTCCACAGCACTCAAAAAACCATGCATCTGTCCATGTAGCCTAAGCCGGCAAGACATCGTGCCCTCCTGGATACAGAGCCAACATAAGCCCCTGCACTTGGTACCCTACGCCAGTAGACCTGGGGTCACAGTAGGCTCCAGTGTGCCCCCACATACAGATGAAGGTCTTTCCTTAGTGAAATGAGTCTATAAAGACTGGAAGACATAATAGCTTTTTCAAATGTGTAGATACCTACCTAAGGCTACAGGGACAATAAAGTAGCAGGGACACATGACGCCACCAAAGGAATATAGTAAACTTCCAATAACAGACCCCAAAGAAACAGAAGGGAGGCACAAATAAGAATGTTAGACACGTTAAGAGAGGCATAACTAAGGGTACCCCAGAGATCACACAAATATAAGAAGACGTGGGTAAATTCCTAGAAAAGTACTATGTACAAAATGGATTTTACAATAAATAGAACTCCAGAATAGCACAATCACCATTAAATTAATTGAATTAATAGTTAAGAAATCTCTCCCCACCAAACACACAATTCCAGATTCAAGTTTTCTATTCCAGCTTCTATCAAATCCTCAAGGAACATGTATTTCTAATCTTACACAAAATCTCCCAGAGAAAAGAAAAGAATGACTACTAACTTATATGATGAATCTACCAAAAGAAGCAAAGGATGTTATAAGGGGAGTAAAGTCACAGGCCAGTCCCACTCATGAATACTCACGCACAAAAAAACTAGCGAAATATTTACAAACAAAATCCATCGATATGTGAAAGATAAATTCATCAAGATCAAGTTGGGTTCTTCCAGAAATACAAGATTAGTTTAATACTAATAAATATTATTCACCAGGTTAACATAGTAATGGAGAAAACCCATACGAACTTTTGTTTTGTTTTGTTTTGTTTTTTTTGAGGGCAGTGTCACTGGCCCTCACATGTGGGACCCGAACCAGGGCTGCTGGCTTCCCAAGCCAGCGCTTAACTACTGCGCCACTTGGCCGGCCCTCATATGAACTTTTAAGTGGAAGCAGAAAGAACTTTAAATAAATGTCAACACCAATTCATAAGAAAAATTTACTGCCAATTTGAAATAGAAGGAAACTTCCTTTAACTGGGTAAAAGGTAACTTGTTATCTGTAACAAATATTATGCAAAACAGTGAAATGAGGAGAGCGTCCCTTTTAAGATCAGAAATAAGACAAGGTGGCCTGCTATCACCCTTCTAGGAAACGTTGTATTCTAGCCATGCAGTAATAAAAAAAAAAGGAATAAAAAAATGAATCTAATTAGAAAAGAATGAATCTAATTTTCAGGTGACATGGTTTATAAAAATTCCTAGAGAATGTAAAAATAAGTTATTAGAATCAATATAAGAATTTATCAGGTAGCTGAATATAAAAATCCATATTCAAAAGTGAACTATATTCTATACAACAGCAAGGTCGGATTAGAAAATGCAGTTTTAAAACTCTGACTATAATAGCAGCAAAAAACATGTGAAAAGACCTGAATAAATGGAGGGTTATATATTATTGTTGAGTAGAAAGACTCTCCAAATTGATTGAAATAGTTAGACAAATTATTAAAATCCCTACTAGCTTTTTTGGTGGAATTTGACAAAACAATTTCAAAAATTCACAGGGAGAAAAAATAGGCCCAACACAAGAGATTCCTGAGGAAGGACAAGAGTTAGGGTCAGACTGGGATGGATACGTACACTATTAGTTATCAAGCTTTTAAAAATTGGGCAAAAAGTATAACTGCTTTGTTTTTTACCCTTGAAACTAATAAAAATAAAAAATAAAAAAAGATTTTTAAAATAAAGTTATTGTACTAAAGATAATGTCGAATGTATTCAAGTATAGACAGAGATCAGCTGAACAGAATAGCCAGCCTGGAGAGAAATCCATGTACGCATGGAAAATTGACCTATGTTAGAGCAGGCATTATGGATAAATAGATCATTCAATAAATGGGTGTGAGAAAATTAATTATTCATGTAGAAAAATACATGATGATGGATGCATGGCTGTTAGTTTCATTTTTATTCTTCAAATGGGTGTTTTTACAGGTGATAGATTATGAATGTTTTCACAACCTACTCGTATATAACAGAAAAATGCTTAGCTCCCCTGAGGTCTCTCTTTTCGGCTAACCTGCCCCTTGGGGAGGTGCTTCTTCTGTTTTTGCATTTTTGGGGGGAACATATCTGGATCAGGGCAGTTTGGGTGGCCCATTGCTCTCACCAGCTCTTGGGGCTCAGCGTGTGTGTGTGTGAGAGACTGGAAACCCATGAAACTGGCTACATGTGCTTTCTCGGCAGTTGCTCCAATTGGATGGTGCCCATGCCTCTCCTTGCGGGAAATAGAAAGTAGCCCATTTGGCCCCAGAGCCAGGTTCTTTTCTCCAATTCAGCTGTACCAGGATTTTCCCCCCCAAATTTTCCATTGTCTGTTTCTCAATTGGTTCAAAACCTACAGAGGGAAAGCTGGGGATTGGCATGTCTGAGCCCCCCAACAAGAAAGATGCCTGCTGCTTTCATGAGGAGCAGAGACTCAACCCTTGCTTCCTGGTAAGACTCTGGGAAGTTGGCAGTAGTTTTGAGAGGAATGGCCAAACGTATACTCCTGGAGGGGCTTGTGAAATCTAGTCATTAGGACTTTCAATCCAAAAATTGCACATAAACTGCAGAGCTATCCCTTTAAGGGACCATGTGAACCAGGACAATGAAACTATCAACAACAGCCATGCTTTATGGAAGACATGTGTATTCTGATCAGTTCTGCCTGGGTCATGTGCCGATCCTCCATTAATCGCTGTGGCCAATGAAACGTGGGGTTATAGAGTTAGTACCATATTCATCACAGAGTAAGGGAGGGATGGCTCCTCCAAGGGAAGGGATGTTAGGTAGATAAAAAGAAATAGGTATGTGACAGTCATCAGGAGAGCAGGGGCCACATAAAACAGTTCTTTATATCCTACATAGCACTTAGAATATTGCCTTGACTTGATACTAAAAAATATTCTGATTTGTTGATTTTTTTACTTATTGAATGATTTTATAATGCAGTTCATTATTTTTTTCTTGTACCAGTTTTCCCTTCTTAGTTGTATTCACTCACTCTCATGTTACAATGGGTATGAAGAGCTGTCTAAGACAAAGAAAATCCTTCTGGAATTTAACGTATATAATGGAAATAAAAGAGACTTATAGAAAAACCAGAGTCAAATCCCAATGTTATCTTTGAATGGCTGTATAGTTTTGTCCAAACTATTTAACCCATCCAGGCTTACATTTCTTCATTTATAAAATAAAGATAATAATACTTACATTTATGGTTATTATGAAAATTGAGAGATAATTTTTATAAAGTATGAACATGTAGAAGCAATATATGTTCAAATACTGGTTGCCAATATTATTTTTATTGTTTGTGCGATATTAGTTGGCAGTAAAGATACCTTGATTGGTGAACGAAAGTTTATATGGAAACTATAATGTATATAATCTATTTGTGGTTAATTTAAACATAAAGACTATTAAAAAGCATTTATTACCTTTGTATTCAATATCACATTACTTACATGACTTTATAATACCACAGAAAGCAAATATGAGAACTGTCCACGAATAAATTGCGTTCTTCTTCTAAATCCTAAAATAAATAGCAAAAGAAACTATGATATATTAACTTTAAAGTAAATACAAATTTGGTATCAAACATAAAAGTCCTAGAGGAACTAAGTTATCTAAGATTGGAGAAAGTGTAATGAATACATTTCAGAATAGAACTAATAAATTTTCATATAATACTAGTTTAATTCTTTAGATACTCTCTGTACTTAAGAATTTACTAACATGAGTGACAAATTTGGATGGCTTACTGTGTCTCATATATTTGTCCTTGTGAAATAATAACAATTATATATATATCCTTGCCCCAGCTCCTGCTAGTATTTTGTCTTTGACCTCAGTTCCTGAAACAGAGCTTCCAAAGCCCTTGTGATTTCCTGAATGATAGGAATGTCTGACACAGAGTTCCTAAATTGCTTTTGTTCTACTGAGGTGACTCTTAGTGGGCTCCTGGATGGGACCTGGACACTAGAAATACCAAGCCATCATTAGAAGCTTGGAAATTTCAGCTCAACTTCCCATCCTCTGGAGAGGGGCTAGGGGCTGGAAAATGAGCTAGTGATCAATCATGCCTGAGTAGTGTAGCCTCCATAGAAAATTCCTGAAGTATGGGATTCCAGAACTTCTGGGTTGGTTGACACATCCATAAGCAGGCAGGGTGATGCACCCCAAGCCCACGGGGACAGAAGCTCTTGTGCTCAGGATCCTTCTAGACCTTGCTCTATGTACCACTTCATCTGCCTGTTCATCTGTGTCCTTTCTTATAACTGGTAAAGAGAAGTGTTTCTCTGAGTACTGTGAGCTGTTCTAGCAAATTATTGAACCTGAGGAGAAGGTCGTAGGAACCTGGATTTATAGGCAGGCAGTCAGAAGTACAGGTGACAACCTGGGATTGGCCTCTGAAGTGGGGGCAGTCTTGTGGGTCTGAGCCCTTAACTTGAGGGGTACGATGTTAACCTCACGAAGAATGGTAGGACACCCATCTGGTGTTTGAGAACTGGTCCGTGTAGAACACCCCCCAAAAAAATTTTGTCACAGAAGTGTTCTCTGTGAGTGTAACAGGAAAACAGTGAGTTTTCCTGGACAGTCTTCCTAACTGAAATACAATTTAATTAATTTTCTTCTTTAATTGTTCTCAACCAGAGGTGATTTTGCTCACCAGGAAACAGTTGGCAATGTCTGGAGATGTTTTTGGTTGTTATAACCAAGTGCTTTGGAGTGTATTTCAAAAGTCATATGCACTTCCTTAAAGGTTATAAGATCTGGTGACACGATACATAAATGACAAATAGGGTCCTATATATGCAGGTATTTCTGTGTGCATTTTTTTTTTTTTACATAACATTATACATGGGCTTCCAACATATAACAAAAGTGAAAGGAATCCTTCACTTCCTCAGTAATTGTGTTTATGAAACTGGTAAACACTCATAGACTCAAAAAGCCAAATTCAAATAGTTTCCAACCTATAGGAATTGAAAACTGAATTAATATTCACCTGGCCTCTCCCACATCACTCTATCTACTTGTTCCGTGAAAATAAAGATTATGAATGAAAAAGAAGGCATAAGCCCAAAAGAAAAGGCAAGATTTGTCAGATGGAGTCTCTATAGCAGTGGCTTTCGACATTTGTGTGGGAACATCAGTCATGAGGTGTGTGGCCAGTACTTTGTTGCTAATTAATAAAATGTCAATGTTTGAAAATGCTTTACTTTTTTTTTTGTAAACTAGAGAGGATTCAATATCACTCTTGTTTATTTGCATTCACATATGCTTTCTTGAATTGATGAAACTATTGTAGAGTAAAAACAAATCTACTCGAAATGGCTTTAATCCTAGGTATTGTCAAAGGAGTGAATATATGACATGAAACCCACTAAGCTGGGAGTACTATTATCATTAAGGTGACAAGGGAGTACTATTATCATTAAGGTGGCAACTTGAGCATTAACATACTTATTAATAAAACGGTTAAGGTAAAAATCATATCTCATTTCATAACTTATAATTTGCTATGAGATATATCTAAAAATTAATGACATACAATAATTTTAAAATAGCTCTTATTCACAGTTTCAACTTACAGTATTTAAATCAGGTTAGATTAAGGTGAAAGCTCAAAAAACGGCAAAATAGAAGGTAACACAGGTGATTTTTCAAGTTCAATAAGTTATTAAAATCAACTTACTGGGCCTTTAACAATCGGTCCTATGGCATAAACACCAGGAGAAGGGCACCGCAGTTGTGTCTTGGGTGAGCTAACATTTTTAAAAAACAAAAAAGGAGAAACACGTAAAGATGCATATGAGATTAATAAAAATTTCACTACTACTTACTTTTTAATCCTAAAAACTTCAATTGTGTGCTATTAAGAAAATAAAGAATATAGCAACATTTTACTCCTATGTTCATAGTAATTTAGTTTTTCTTTTCACATCTATTTAATGGGAAGAAATTTACATTAAATCACAGGGTTAAATCTGAATGCTTTGTTACATGCAAATACATACATACAGAGGGTGCCAACAAAATGTATACACATTTTAAGAAAAGAAAAAAACTATTAAAATTGTAATACCCAATATATACCTATAACAAAGGTGACTACAAGTCACGTTTGACTTCTGCAATTACAAAAGGTGCTCAAAGTGGTCACCATCAGTGTCCAGACACTTCTGATTACGGGGCACTACTGTTTGAGCAACGTTGACCAAAGTGTCCGCTTGTATACATTTTTTTGGCACCCCTGGTATATTGACATTCACGGTAAAAGATTACCTTTTATTTTTCACAGAACAAGTTCTTGGCACATTCCACTCAGAAAATAATGTTCCTTCATACTCTAATGTAATCTAAAAAAGAAGGTAAAATAGTTCAAACAATAAAATATGATGCAAAAATTTTTATCTCAGTGTTCAGATATAGGGTTCAATTTTCTGGGTCCTTATTATTAAAGAAAGAACAATTAAAATTTGATTCTTTTGAAATTATACAAAGTAATATGACAAAAGAAAAGTAATGTTTCTGGGACACACTTCAGTCTCCCCCCAAAACTTAAGATTTTTAGCTGAGCCATCCTGCCACCTGTTGGCAGCTCAGCTCGGGCTGGGCATCGAACTGCTGTTGCTCAGAGCTCAACACTACCTATTTTTGCTACATACATATTTCAGGACATTTATTAGAGAGGGAATCTATATTAGGAAGACAAATGAAGAAAATTAAATACAAATAAAAGAATGATACTGTGCTATACGACTGGGTATGATTAACTCTGATCTCTGCACTAGGGTAAAAGAAATTAATACTTAATTCTAATTTTTAAAAAAGTAACACTTACAGTACTTCTGGTACTAAAAATGTAGTAGTTTGGGATGTTAGTGGAATACCTGTGGAGGAAAAGGTCAAATATGAATATTAAAACTAATTTCTCTTCCAGAGAATAGGGATTCTATACACGGTCAGGGCATGCCTGGGCTGTCAAGCTTTATGCTTCTGCCCAACCATCTTTGTGGAATGTGTCCTCAGGGCTTCAACTAGGTTTATCAGTGAACTCTACCCACCACTCATGGGGTGTTTGGGTTTGCTCAGTACCTGAAGACACTAGAATGAGAACTCGTGATGCTCTTCGGTTTACAAGGGGTTTATGTCTTGATAGACACATCGTAAGTTGAAAATACTGTAATTAAAAAATGCATTCCATACACCTAACCTACTGAAGGCCTAGCATCTTAGCCTAGTCACTTTAAACGTACTCAAAACACTTACATTAGCCTACAGTTGGACATGATCATCTATCTCAAGGCCTATTTTATAATAAAGTGTTGAATATCTCATATAATTTAGTATGTATATTGTTTGCACACTCTCATAAAGTTGAAAAATCATAAGTTGAAAAGTTGTAAGTTGAACCATATATTGTAGGAAGTATAAGAGTCTTCCCACAGAAAGTCCCATTGAATGTACCAGGGGTGCCCAAAAAAAAGTGTACACCTGACTTGTATTCATTTTTTATTGATATATATTATTATAATTTTAATACAGTTTTTTCTTTGCTTAAAATGTGTGTACATTTTTTTGGCACCCTCTGTATTACTATAAGACAAAAAAGACTTGGAGACAAGAAGTATTTTCAAGGACCAAGAAGATCACTCCATTATAAGTGTGACCCAACACAACTAGCGGAGAATGAGTAAACGCATTCTTTTCAAGCACACATGGAACACTTATGAAAACTGATTTTCTAGTAAGTCATAAAGCAAGTCTCAACAAATTTCAAAGAACAGGTATCATGTGGCCCCTGCTCTCTGGTTATAGTACAATTAATGGAGATGTTATTGACAAAAAGATCATCAAAATCTTTACAAATTTTTTTTTTTTTAAAGATTTTACTGGGGAATTGGGGAGGGGGAACAGTGTTGGGGAATTAGGGAATGGGAATAGCCAATTTGTTGTCCTTCAGTCTTAGTTGTGGAGGGTGCAGCTAGCTCAGCTCCAAGTCCAGTCGCCATCTAGCTGCTGGGCAGCAGCTCATGGCCACTCAGCTCATGGTGCTGTGTTCAATCTTAGTTGCGGGTGTTTAGCAGTGTGGTGCAAACTCTCCTTTTTGAAGTAACATGTGGTGAAACTGTTTACCTGGAGCTAGGTGCATGATTGATTCAGTATAGTGATGTCTCTCTAAAAACTTTAGTTAGTTCTGTGTCACTCATGTGCTTCTTACTTTAGTGACATATGTTGTAACTGTTTAGCAGACCTAGGGGCAGATTTGATTCAGAGTGGAGATATTTCCGTGAAATATTGTGCAACCATTGAGTTGTATGTGTACTCCTTTTTTATTTTATTTTTAAAGAATTTATTACGGAATTGGGGAAGAGGAACAGTGTTGGGAAATTGGGTAAGGGGAATAGCCAAGTTGTTGTCCTTCAATCTTAGTTGTGAAGGACGCAGCTAGCTCAGCTCCAACTCCAGTCACTATATATCCACCCATCAGCAGCTTGAGGCCACTCAGCTCAAGGTGCTGTGTTCAATCTTAGTTGCAGGTGGGCACAGCCCATCATCCCATGAGGGAGGTGAACTGGCAACCTTGTTGTTAGGAGCACGTGCTCTCACCAGCTGAGCCATCCTGCCACCTGTTGGCAGCTCAGCTCGGGTGCAGCTCATTGGACCATGTAGGAATCAACCTGGCGACCCTGTTGCTCAGAGCTCACACTCTTAACCAACTGACTCTTAACCAAACTGAGCGACTCGGCCGGCCCTGAAAATCTTTACAAATTTGAGTTAAAAAACAAACTGCTAAATAATTCAAGAATTATAGAAGAAATCATGATAAAAGTTAAAAATATTGAGAAATGAATAATGAAGAGATTACATATAATTTTTTATGGGATACAGCAAAGCAGTACTATATGGCACATTAATACCTTTAAATGTCATATTAGACAACAATAAAGACCAAAAGCTATTAGCTAAGTTTCTGGCTTAAGATGTTAGATAGAGAAAGTATCAGAATAAGGCCAAAGAGGGCCGGCCGAGTGGTGCAGTGATTAAGCACTGGCTTGGGAAGCCAGCGGCCCCAGTTTGGGTCCCACATTGAGGGCCAGTGACACTGCCCTCAAGAAAAAAAAAAAGAAAAAAAGAATAAGGGCAAAGAAAATAGAAGAAAAGAGATTAAAATGATAACAGAAATCAATAGAAAACAAAAATACAAAGATAATTAAAACAGACAAGCTTATGACAAGACTGATCAGGACAAAAAAGAGAAAGAAGAGACAACTAAACAGCATCAACAAAAAGGGACCATAATTACAGAAAAAGCAAAGAGCAAAAAGAAAAGGAAATATTTTCAATTATGTGACTATTTTGAAAAAAATTATATGAAATAGACATTTTAATATATACTACCAAAATTCACTCAAGAAGAAATAAAAGGTCTGCATAACTCTATAACCATTAAAAGATTTGAAGCCGTAGTTTAAAATTGCCCCTAACACACTGGGCTCAGGGGTTTTCTGTATGAGTCCTATCACAAGTTTCAAGGAACAAATTATCCTAGTCTTATAGAAACTCTTCCAAAGAACTGAAAACCAGATCACACTCTCCAACTAATTTTGTAAATCCAGTGTAATACTGATATCAAAACCAAACTAAGACATTACGAGACAGAAAAATATAGACATAAAAATCCTGCAGAAAATATCTGCAAATTGAATACATAATAATAAACCATGGCCAAGTGAGATTTATCCCGTATATGCAAAGAGGATCTTATTAGAAAACTCTACAAATGAAACTCACCTCCTACAATATTTACTATCTGGTCCTTTACAGAAAAGCTTGGTGGCCTCTGGTATACAACATAACAAAGTTTACAAACTCTCTGATTTCACAGATTATTCTTAATATCAGCTACCGTGATTTATTGATCCATTATTTGCCAGGCATGAGCTGAGAGTTTTAAATATATGATTGAATTCAAGTCTCACAACCACCCCATGAGAGAGGTTTTCTTATCCTCATTTTATAGAACAGAAAATGAAGCCTCACAAAATTCTTTCAGAATGCTATGTTTTTGCTCTTTCTCACTCTTTCACTTACCTTTCCAATGGGGACTCTTACTATTTGACCCCTCCATCTGTCCAGTGAGGCAATTGCCGTGGATGCCTTCAGTCTGATACCTCTATAATGGTTTGATTTATTGTTGGTATTCCTACATTTTAATGTTAGAGGGTAATAATTATTGTTATAGCAAAGCCTCCATTAAACAGAATATTCACAGAATGTGATTTTGCTTATTAATCATCTGTGTTTTACGCTATGTTGAAAATCTTCCTAAAATATTTTGAAACACTGCAACTTGGCAGTTACCGAGTACTGAACAAAAGTCAACTTGGATTGGGGATCTCAGAACTTTGAAGTTCTCGTTCTCCAAATCTTTATACAGGAATCACATGTCCTTACATTTGTACAGTGTTGGCAAATCATTCAACCACACCATCAACAACGCACCTAGCTATCCTAGTGAAGTGTCCCAGCCTCCCTACCCTCCCCCACACCTCCCCAATCCTCAATCTCTGGTGACAACCTTTTGGTTCTCATTTGCTCTTCTCCTTTCTGGCAAAAGCAGAGTGCAATGGAAGGAAACGAGTTTAAGAAATCATAGGGCCTTAGCTGTCTGGAGGACAGCGATGTGAAATTACCAGGACCCTAGAGCAGCATCCTAACAGCGTCCCCTCATTTTCCGTTCTCATTCATTGAATGAGACTGGGACTGGGGCGGTGGTGTGCTGATGCTGCAAGAGGAAGTTGGCTGCACTGGCAGGTGGTTCCTGACACTGAAGCGCTGGGGATCGGGCCTCCATCTGTTCGGTCCCAGGGGCGACCCCCTCCCAGGGCTCCTGTCCGTGACTGGAGTCTCTACCTCCACAGAGCCCAGCCACAGCAGTTCAGCCACGATAACAGCACCACCACCCCTTGGGCGGACATGACTCCACGGGCTCTGCTCAACCAACCGCCCACGTCCTGCAAGCTCTGGCCTCGCGCTGCCTGGGGGGGGCAACGGCGAAGCCTGTGGCTGGAGGCGCTGGGGAGCTGGCGCTGCGGCCCAACATCCGGCCTGCTCACGCTTGAGGACAAGTGCGCGTGCGTGCCAGGACGCACCACACACCCTGTGCTGCTTAGGCGTCTGCAAATTAGTAGCTGGAGTCGAAAATCTAAAGCAGATTTTAGGAAAGGCGGAACCATGGTTTTTTGGAGTAAAATAGCAAAACTACTTTGGAAAATTTAAGTTGGCTGAATGAAGGTGAAACTTTTAAGTTAGTTTATCTTTTAGCCCAAATCTTCATTGTATACCATTATCACAATAGCAAATACTTATCTGGTAGTGCTTTCGAGTGAACAGATACTCCATAAATGATTTTTAAGTTGAACAGAAGTGAACAGTAAAGTGTGCTTATTGAGCACTTACTTACTGTATCACCAATACTATCTCGTGCGCTTTAGTACAAAGATACAGGACAGCATTCCAGTTTACAGAGGGGTTGGTAATCTTGTGGTAAAGCCAAGATAAACACCAAAGTTGTCCCGTAGTATAATTTCTCTGTTTACTTGTTGGTAGACCAAATAATCTGAATCACTGAGGGCTGCAATTGTATTTTTATTCCTTCTTATGTCATCAGTGCCTAGTAGTCTGTTTATAGTAGGTTTTCAATGTTTATTGATGTAATGAATCATTGAATAAAGATAGTAAAATACTAAAACCCCATCTAGGAACCCATTGGAGAAAGTGATTGTGTGTGTGTGTATATATATATATATATATATATATATATATATATATGATTTGGGGGACACTACATTTAATGCGATCCTAGTCCCATTTTTTCCCCGAAGTAAGTATATCAGCATTAGATGTCATAGTTAATGTGTTCAACAGTTGGAAGAGCATTAGATCAGCAGTAGGTATACTCCGGAATCTGACGGCAACTGAAACACTAGGAGGAGCGGAATATACTGAGCTCTGAACTCAGACTGCCTAGGTATCAATTCAGTCATTACTAAAGCAAGTTAACTGTTTTGTTTTTAAAGATTTTATTGGGGAATTGGGGGAGGGGAACAGCGTTGGGGAATCAGGGAAGGGGAACAGACAAGTTGCAGTCTTTTTTTGGTTCTTCAGTCTAGTTGCAGAGGATGTTTCTTCACTGGTCCATGTTGGTATCCTCACTGCACTCTTCCCGGATGAGGCAGATCTGTCGTGGGCCTCTGGATGTTGCTCACCGCGGCTATTGGCAGCTCACGGCTGGCTGCCAGCCGCTCACGCTGGCTGCCGGCCACTCACTGTAGCCTATGGCAGCCTACTGCAGCAGGGGTTGCAGCCTACACCATCGCCGGGGCTCGCACAGCCCAGCTCCAGGTGGAGCTGTTGTTAGCTGTAGAGGGCAGTGTTACTGGCCCTCATATGTGGGATCCGAACCGGGGCCGCTGGCATCCCAAAACCAGCTCTTAACCAATGCGCCACTCGGCTGGCCCCAAGTTAACTTTTAAATCCTGTAAAATAAGGATGTACCACCTACCTTATATGGTTGTGGGAAAAGAACTAAATGCACCATAGGATCTGGCATTTACTGTATGAGGTCTGACAATTAAATTTGCGAACTCATCCTAGAAAAAATGCTACATACTTCACTGCTGAATGGTCACCTTTGAAGTACTCCCGTTGGGAAGCTATGCGCCAACGTCAGCGCCTAGTTCACCCTTCAAAGCAATTTTGTAACTCTTTATCTGGAATGGCCATCAGAGCTATCGTCATATTACCTTTGATGTCCTGAATGTCATAAAAATGTCTTCCTTTCAATATTTCCTTTATCTTCTGGTACAGAAAAGTCACTGAGGGCCAGATCAGGTGAGTAGGAGGGTGTTCCAATGCAGTTATTTGTTTACTGGTTAAAAACTCCCTCACAGACAGTGCCGTGTGAGCTGGTGCATTGTCGTGATGCAAGAGCCGTGAATTGTTGGCGAAACATTCAGGTCATTTAACTTTTTCACGCAGCCTTTTCAACATTCCACATAGTAAACTTGATTAACTATCCAGTTTTTACAAATTCATAATGAATAACCCCTGATATCAAAAAAAGGTTAATAACATCATTGCAACAAGTTCACGAACTTATTAGACCTCGTACATTGGTACTTCACTCCCCCTCCCTGAGTCTCTGTCACTAATGTGACATATGAGAAGAGTTAGGAGTCTGCGTGATCTCTAGCTTTTCATGTCTAATGTCCTCTACCTTAATGCTTAACTTTTGAGTTTGCCCATTTTGATCCCTCTTCCTATCTCTGTTCTAGAACTTGACTTTCCAACTCCAAACCTATATGTTCCAAACCCATCCCGCTGTATTATGGCATTCCATCCTTTGTAATTGTTCCACTCTATATCATCCCGTAATAAACACAAATCATTTACAAATGAACGCTTTCAGAGACTGAAACGTGCAGACGGCTGACACCATGGCCCCAGGGTCCGTCGCTTCAGCTCACAGCATTGCATGCCGGGGAGTTGTAGTCCGACGCTGGGAGCACGCACCTCCGCGCCTCTCCAGTTTGAAAACAGGGAGGAAAGGCGGGTAGGCGGGGCGTTGAGGCCGAAGCACGCTCGAAGCCCCGCCCCTGCCCCCTTTCGCTCTCTGGGTGCGCACGGGAGTGGCGCAGGCCACGGAAGGGGCGTGGCCACGGAAGGGCTGTGGCCACGGAAAGGGCGTGGTCACGGAAGGGCGTGGCCTTGGCCCGGGTGGCGGCGCTTTGCCGCCACCGGGGCCTCTTTCTCCGGGTGGTGCTGCCGAAGCTGGCCTGCGCGGGGCAGTCGAGGGTCCCCCCTAGAGTGGGCGGTGGCGCGGCGCGGGGCGGGGCCTGGCTGGAGGGTGGTGGCCCGGCGGGGGCGGGGCCTGGCTGGAGGGTGGCGGCCCGGCGGGGGCGGGGGCGGGGCTGCCTCTGGCTCCTTCTTCCTCTGCATGTGGCTGGCGGCCGCGGAGCAGCTCAGTTGGCGCCCTCGTCGCCTCCCCTCGTCTCCTTCGGGCTCTCCTCGCGTCATTGGCGCCATGGCGCTCGCCGAGACCAACCCGGCGGCCTCCTCCCTGCCCAACGGCGACTGTGGCCGCCCCCGGGCGCGGCCCGGAGGGAACCGGGTAACGGTCGTGCTCGGCGCGCAGTGGGGCGACGAAGGCAAAGGGAAGGTGGTGGACCTGCTGGCGCAGGACGCCGACATCGTGTGCCGCTGCCAGGTGAGGCGGCCGGGCTCTGATGGGGAAGCCGGCCCGGGCGCTCGGGCCCCGAACCCGGCGCCTCCATCCGCAGAAGGTGTCACCTTGAGCTTCTTTCCGCGTGCTGTGAGCCGCGGCGCCGTGGGGACGTGGCGGGAGGTCCGGGACCCCTGGCCCGGGGTCTTGGCTTGCGGGGTCGCGGTGGCTCGGGAGGGAGACATGCAGGTTGGCCCGGAGCCCGGGAGAGATGCGCGATGCCCGGGGAGCAGCAGTTTTCGGTCTGGGGACCAGGACGGGCGCCGGCGCGGAGATGGGACGCGGTCCGAGTTTGCAGGAGCTGCCGCCCGAGGCCTGCTGCGCTCCCGGCGGAGAGCAGCCCGGCCGCAGCCTGCTTCCCAGCACCCACCCACCCAGCACCCACCCGGGGGAGTCCGGTGGGAATGCATTGCTCCGACCCGCCCTGAAACGCGAGCTCGCGTTCCTCCACCTGCAGGCCCGGGGCTTGCAGACCTTCCCCTCCTCCGCTCCACTTTGTTGACGTGAGAACGCACCTTAGCGTTTTGGGGCTGTTTCATGGCCCCCGTTTTTTTTTTTTTTTTTTTTTACGCTGTACCCTGTGTACTGATAGTAAGGGGAGGTTATGTTTACTTGTTGGTCCCAGAGAACAGAACCCCAGTGCTTTTATGGAGCGAGGCAAGTAACTACATGAATGTCAGATCTGGTATTTAGTCATGTTTACATTGTTACCGCTCACGACGAAAGTGAACTTTCGGGAAATAGAATGTACTTCCTACCGGGAGACACGTGGTTTTCAGTTGTAAGCTTGCTTCCTATTTGTCGTTTTGCTTTGAAGCAGCCCAGAGGCCAGGCCTTTGTCAAGGGCTCCTCCGTCGATAACTATTACCAAATTCAGAATTCGAAATCGTTGAGCAATGACCACTTTCCAAACAAATTGTAATATTTGAAGTTAACTGCGGCCTGTTTTGGGGGCAGACTATTTCTTCATGAACACAGATGGCACAATATGATGATGCCCTGCTGGATCTGTTCTTAGAAGTTCCTAGGCCCACTTGATTTGAAGGTTTTTCCCCCAAATTGGATTAATGTCATTTGAGCATGCAGAAACTAGGTACATAAAAAGCTAAATGCAAATCTTTCTGACTTAGCTCGCTTTTCAGCATGCAGAAATCCACCCTGCCCATTCTTCAGCTAAGATAGCTGTGGCCTAATTAGCCCTTCTTATTATGATTACTGCTAACACCACCAGCGCCACCGCTCCCTGCATTCCAACCTTCTGTCCTTCTACCTCTCTGGCAATACGCATACCTTAGGTAGTAACGCACCTAAAGGTGTTGCCATTGAGGTGCTGTCCCATGCTGCCTTAGAAGCTAGTTGCTCCAGAGCCCAGCCTTCACCTTTTGTCTTCAAATCGGATCTGGCCATGCTGTGGGGAACGCGGTGCGAGAATACCCAACACTCTGCCTGAGGAGAAGGGGAAAGAGGCTGAGGCCTGTTTGTCTCTTTCACCGTCATTCCTGACCCATCTTCCTCACCTGAAAATAGTAGTATATATAGTCAGGCTGAGCTACATTATGGGTTGTGAGAAGGTTTTGGGAATGTAATCATTATAAACATTAGAAAAGATCCCCAGTTTTAATATCCCTTTGAAAAATAGTAGAATTAGTTTGTAGATTGGAGGTATCGCTGTGCTCCTGTGAAAGTAGTCTTGAAGGAAGTGGTGGACCAATCTGCTCTGATGCCCTTGAAAAGTCTAGAGAGAAGTAATTGAGAAGGAGCCAAGTTTTGGCTTTAAAATGTTAGCAGAAGATAGAGGAGAAACAGATGAGCACATTTGTTAGGCAGGCTTTTCTTACCTGTAAACTTTTGACTTACTATCTTCCTTCTATAATTCTAAAATATTTATATTCTTCTAGTGCCTTTTTTTTTTTTTAATTGGGGAATTGGGGCAGGGGAACAGCGTTGGGGAACCGGGGAAGGGGAACAGACAAGTTGCTGTCCTTTTGTTCTTCAGTCTAGTTGCAGAGGACATTGATTGCTTCACTGGCCCATGTTGGTATCATCATTGCGCTCTTCTCGGGTGAGGCAGGTTGGTCGCCGGCCTCTGGATGGTCACTTACAGTGGCTCTTTGCAGCTCACACTGGCTGCTGGCCTCTCACGCTGGCTGCCGGCCACTCACTGTAGCCTATGACAGCCCACTGCAGCAGGGTCTGCAGCTATGCCGTCCCTGGGACTCAACAGCAGCCCAGCTCCAGGTGGAGCTGTTGTTCACAATCTTAGCTGTAGAGGGCAGTGTCACTGGCCCTCATATGTAGGATCCGAACCAGGGCTGCTGGTGTCCCAAGCCAGCTCTTAACCAACGCGCCACTCGGCCAACCCTCCATTGCCTTTTAAGAGCTCATCATTAGAAGGATTCTTTTTAGTGTTGTTAGCGAAAGTAAATGAGTAATGAATTGATTTAAGCATATCTATTGTGATTCATTCTCCTTGGTGACTTTAAATCATTTGGTCAGCCCCAGTAAGCAGACATCTACTTAATGAGGTTTTCTGGCTTACAAAATTGAAGGATGTGCAATGTTGAAATTCTTAATGATTGTGTACAGAGGGCTGGAAAAAGTCAACATTACAAAAGACATTTTGACCTTGAATTGCCTTGTTTGATGATTCAAGTTTTGTATATTAATGAAAAGATGTACTTTGTTAGAGTTTAATATTTTTTTTTGTCATATTCATGCCATAAACTCAATTTTGGTGCAGATTGTTTCCTTAGAAGTGGCATATAAATAATGTATCCATGTTTCAACAATGGAATCATAAAATAAGGAATTTCTTCTGATACAAAATACAATTTTCTAAAATGACATTGCATTTAACTACATTTTAATATATAAAATGCCTTTTTGAAAAGAATAGATGCAAAGCTAGTGGCATTTTCATCATCACAGCACTTAAGGGCTATATTTCAGATGCAGGATTTATAGGGAGTTATTTATAACTCAGTAGATACTTTAGATCCATAAATAAGTATGTAGGACTTATATGAAAGGGCAACCACTACTGATGCCTTAATTTAAAATTACTGTGTCTTTTAAGAAGAAGAGAAAAATTAAGTATAGGCACAGTTCATTCATCTAGCAATCACATAATGGGTATCTACAGAGGACCACTTAGCCCCAGAGTTAAAAAGCTGAGAAAGGCAGGGATTGTGCCCACAAGGAGCTTATGGTCTGGTGGACAGCGGTTACAGAAACAAGTATTGCCAGGATGGGGACAGAGAAGGGACTAGTACAAGGTTTTCAAAGGGTTAAAGGATGGGAATAGGAAGACTGCTTTCTGGCAGCACAGTTTTGTTAGGAAGCCTATTACTAGTTTCCCCCTCAAATCCTCTCAAAGTAAACCATTATACTTTATTTCCTTTATTTTGTTGAGTAGAAACTACAGAGATTTTAACCATAGCAGTTTATACCAGGCCTTAAGCAAGGGCTTGTTTATTGTTCTTGGAGAAAGCAAGCTTGGTAGTCTTGGTTACAATGACAGGCATAAAGTTGCCTGTGATCAGGAAAAGCTAGAGCAGCATTCCCTTTCTTCATGTCCCTCCTCTCCCTGCCGGGTTTTAAAGTTAATATAAAGAGAAAATATTAACTAAAATTAATTATAAGGGGAAAGTATATCCTGTATGTATAAAAGCTTGCCATAAAAATAAATTCAATGGAAAAAAAATGTTAATTTATAGCTAGAGGCTAGTATCTGCTGAGGGCTCTGAAACCAGCTGTATTAATAAGTGATAAAGAAGTGTAAAAGACATACCAGCAGCCAACTGAAGACTTTCTCCTTGAAATAATCAGAAAAATCGCAAAAGGAAATGACAAGTGTTATTTAATGCCTTGACCTTATACAGCAAACAGGGTTATATCCCAAACCACTTCCCATTATTTTGGAGATGGTAAAGACTTAGCAAGTAAGGTAAACCATTCTTCCAGGTTTATAACAATTACTGTTTCTGTGTCTACTGACTGACTATCAGGGCTGGTTTCTATATGTGTTGTTTATATAGATAGCATTTCCCAAGTACATACATGAGTGTATACCAGTGTGTGCTATGCTTGGTAAAATCTTGCTTTCTTAGATTCCTGTGCTTTCCCTACCACTGTATAAGCTGTCTCCAAGAGGACTTGTTTCTTTTTGTTTTCTTCCATAACACTTAGCACTATGTGAGGCAGAGAGGAAGTAAAACTTAATATTTATATTATTTATTGGGTGACTGATTTACCCCTAGAAATTTCTTAGAAATCACTAGTGTAACCCTTTCTGGTAAATTATTTTAACAACCCCGTGGATAATTTCATTGACTTGGCATGAGTTTAAGGTGGATTCCCCAGCAATTCTTGTATTAACATTTTTTACTTAGTATTTGAACTAGTATTTCTTATATTGTACCATTATGTTCAAAGGCTTTAATAATTTATGTTACAGTCTTATCTCTTAGATAACTGACACATAGCTTTTTGGTGTATTTCCTCAGCATATTTCAATTGAATGCCATGCAATTCTAGCAAATCATTTTTCTCTGCTGAGGGCAGTACATTTTAAAGTTTGGTCAATGAGGATGTCTCAAGTTCTTCACTATTTAAGCCTATTTTATTTGTATACATGATATATCATCATCTCTACTTTTTTAAAGTTATATGAGATCACCTCTGTGGTGTCTGACCAATATTATTCTTTTTAAAAAAATGTTTATGGGAATGGGTGGGTTGGATAGTTTCTAGTATCTCTAGGAAAAACTGTTGCCTAGAACAAATCCTGAATGAACTTAATAGCTTACTGACTGTAACTGGATACAGATGTAGCTGTATTGTCCTTTGGGTACTGTGTCAGATTTTGACACCAAATATTAGTGTGGATGAGCTACATACTAGTAAGTGATGATTGGTGACTATTAGAATACTGTTATCAGTGGGAAAAGGGACATCGAGGTATTTAGTATTGCCTAGTGACAGCAGTTGAAAAGAACAGTAAATAGAGGGCAGTTTCTATGGCTACTCTGGCGCCACGATGGGATGGTAATTTGCATTGAACTCATTGAACCAATTTTAATTATATTTAATTCAATATAATAAAATTCTTTAAAAAAGAGGAGGTCCCATGAAATTTTAAAAAACAGGGTTTTGTTTTTTTTCTGTATCCAGCGTTTAAAATAAACCTTTTTAAAGGAAGGATTTTATTTGTGGAAGAAAGCTTTTTGAAGTGACATCTATGGTTTAATTGTAGTGTGTTTTTAAGGAAATATTCATAACTGTAATGATTAGTTGAATTTTTATCAAGCATTTACAAACAGCTGCATAGCATCATTGGTTTATGCATTTTTTGGTTGCATGTCTGATCCTCCCATCTGTGACCCTGGTTATCTCTGACCCTTGTTCAATAAGTGCGTATAATAGAGTTTGATATCTAGAGTCTAAAGTTTCTTAATTAGGAACCTAAGATCCTCCAAGGCCATGCCCTTTTCCACTTTAATTGTGAGAAGCTGTTTCATAATGGTAACTGAAGGTATAAAATACAAGGAACCTAAGATTTTTTATCACTGGTGTGACATTTATTTGTGTATGGGATTCAAAGGTAACCATAATAATGTAAGGTAAAGCGGATCTCTTAAGCCTTTAAAAGATAACTGAGCAGTGTGCTTGGATGTCTTTGCTAAAAAGAAATTCAGATACCCTGTATATCTTTTCTCTTCCTATCTAGTGTGTCTGGTTACTGTTGAATAGTTTAATTTGATCAACTTATTGGTGGTAAGGTAACCTGCCCTACTTTGAAATCATAAGCTTCTTGCAGTTATATGAATGTTTTCACAAAAGAACAGGTATCCTTGTTTGTAATTTATTGCTGTGCATTGACAAGTGTGGTAGTTTTGGCAGTACAGTAATGAAATGGTTCATCTGGAAAGACAGACACAGGTCTTACAGTTTTTACCAAGAAAGCTGCATGGGGAATAAGCATGGACTCAAGATTGTTAGGTTCCTAAGAAGTTTGAAGACTCTAAACAAGAAATAGAACCACCTCCTCCTCACCCCCACCTTTTTTTTTTGGTTGCTGGAGTATTTCAAAGGCCTGGGGTCTGAGACATTGCTGTTCTCTGCTACACTCCATCGTGGATTATAGGAAAAACTCTGACCTCTTGATTGGTGTTCATTTTGAGCTGTATGATTACAGTACAGTGTTCATGTATTCAGAGCAAAAAGGACAAAGAGAGGACACAGAGAGGCCGAAGTGGCCTGAGAAATGCCTCTGGGCTGTGGGCATAAATTAGTCGCCCTCTCCACTGGAGCCCCTCCTATTGCTGGAAGAGACACCATTGTTTCAGGGTTATGGGCTCTGCAGGGGCTCAGATGGGCGCATGATTTGGGGAAGAAGACCCAAGTTTGTGTAGCAAACTAAATTAAGGCTCAGGAGTCAGTTTTGCAGACCAAGTCCTTTCATTCCTGTCCAAACTTTTTTTTTAGACCTTTAGAGCTTCTTAGTTATCAACGTCTCTTGATCCAAACTTTTATTCTCGAGTTGGTCTTCACAACCTCTAGTTTTTTGGAGCCATGGAAAAAAAATTCAAAACGCTTGCCTTCTGTTTTAAGCTTAAAAATCTAATTGGGAAGCAAAAGCATATGGGGTAAAACAGAACAGTTGCAAAATAACTAAATACTCTTAGATTTTCCCTTTATCCTGTACCGTGTTTTCGAGTTTGGTTCTCTAAATATTAAAATTTAGAAGGTAATTGTTTTTATATTTAGTTATCCCTGGGCAGGATGTGAATTTAGAGAGCCCGCTGTATACATACTATGTCGCAGTGAGGTGGTTTTGTGAATCATTTGGAATCTTTGTTTGCAAGCAATGCAAAGAGTCGGTCTTAAGCAAAATGGGGATTTGTTTGAAGGAAGAGCAGGATGTCCAAGCCCAGAGTGGCGGGAGACAAAGGCAGCCCCAGAGCTGGCAGCCTTTCTCTTTAGGATGCTCCCTTAGGTGACAGGCGTCTCTAACTCCTAACTTTCTTCCTCTTTATTCAGAATCAAATTCCCGAGAGAGGAGCTTGATTGGGTCAGGCTTGGATCAAGTTTCCCTGTGGGATCAAATTACTGTGGCCAGAGGGGTGACTATGATTTGCAAAGTAAGGGAAAGGTGGCGAGAGGAGGGACTGAACCTGAACTGCTGTTCCACGGCTCTTTGTTTATATAACAATTAATTAACCATATCCTGGGGTTTTTATTCGTTTGTTTTGTATTTTAATTAAGTAATGTAAACCTATAATTAATTGATTTGTGTTTTCTCCTGTTCTTTTTAAACTTAGAAATTAGAAAAATTATCATATCACTTAATATTCAGTCTCCTCTACCTAATTTTTATCATTTGTCTTCACATTTTGCTTTTATAGACCATTTAGACATGAGCTTCACAGGATGGAAATTCCACCATGGTTTGTAGTATGATTCTCAGCTTTAGAAGTTCCTTGACCCAGTGTTTTACTTTATCCAGAGATGAGCAGATTCAAGGGATCTGTTACTAACCAAAGTCACAAAACTGATTTATAAATTTAAAAATTAAGATCTCAGGATAACCAATATTTAAGGGAGTTACTTGGGAGATTTCCTAGTTGATAAACCCATGTAAGAATACAAATTTCAGGTTACAAAGTTGCTTGACACACTTGTCAGGACAATGGGAATTACATGAATGATTACATGAAGTTAGGATAACTGGATAGATTACTCTTTTCTATTTTAGTGATTTTTTCTGTTTGTTTAGATAAAGTATCACAGATAATTAATTAGATTACTACATGTCCTACATAGTGCTAAAAACATAATAACAAATGAATTGTTCCTTGTGCTTTTTCACTTTCTTTCTCTTTTAAAAAGGGATATGCCTTCCTATCTTTCAGAAACCTGAGTTCTTTAATTTCCAGATCCTGTCAGGAATACTCTAATGAGGAAAAGCGAGAAGATAGACATTCTGTTGTAACCGTAAAGAACAAGTATTCATGGCAAATACTTGGGTTTCCTTAAGTTATATTGACATTTCAGCAGGAAATCATTAATTCACTTTGGAAGGAGATTTATTACTTGTCATATTTGTTGTCAAGTTCAATTTTCCCATCTTATATTTCAGGGAGGAAATAATGCCGGACACACAGTTGTTGTCGATTCTGTGGAATACGATTTTCATCTTTTACCCAGTGGAATAATCAATCCAAATGTTACTGCATTCATTGGTGAGTATATACTGAGCCACTTGGAGAGTTTTCCCCCCAACTGATAACCGTGTTCATTTTTCATTATCTAAACTGATTTCACCTCTCACTAATCAAATGATTAATCTTGACCTTGGCACCTTCTGGAATAAACCTAACTTTGGCAATTTTAACAACTCTTTTTAGATCTTTTGGCACTAATACTTTTTGGAATGATTGCTTTGCATTTTTGTAGGATCATTTGCAATCTTAATTCTGTGAAGAAGTATTAGATCATCCAATCAGTTTTTCAAACACTATGACACATGTTTCATAAATGGATTCTGAACTCTTACAACGTGTAATGCAATCTGATATATTTATTTTTTTTTTTAAGATTTTATTGGGGAATTGGTGGAGGGGAACAGCGTTGGGGAATCGGGGAAGGGGAACAGACAAGTTGCTGTCTTTTTGTTCTTCAGTTTAGTTGCAGAGGATGTCGCCTCACTGTTGGTATCGTCATTGCGCTCTTCCCGGATGAGGCAGATCGGTCGCTGGCCTCTGGATGTCGCTCACTGCGGCTATTGGCAGCTCACACTGGCTGCCAGCCGCTCACGCTGGCTGCGGGCCACTCACTGTAGCCTATGGCAGCCCACTGCAGCAGGGGCTGCAGCCCACACCATCACCGGCGCTTGCACAGCCCAGCTCCAGGTGGAGCTGTTGTTAGCTGTAGAGGGCAGTGTCACTGGCCCTCATGTGGGATCCGAACCGGGGCCGCTGGCATCCCAAAACCAGCGCTTAACCAATGCGCCACTCGGCCGGCCCCAATCTGATATTTTTTATCATTTTTTAAAAAAAAAATGCTGGACATAACCCACTAAATCAATTGTATGACCACTAATAGGCTGTGATTCTCCAATTTGGAAGACATCGATTCTCCAATTTGGAAGAGCCTACTGTGACCTGGTTTAATTTGCCTAAAACTACAGAACTAGTTTCGTTGTTGTTTTGTTTTGTTTTAGCTGAGCCATCCTGCCATCTGTTGGCAGCTTAGCAGCAGCTCAGCTTGGGCTGGCATCGAACTGCTGTTGCTTAGAGCTCAGCTCACACCCTTGAGCGAGCTTTTAGCCAACTGAGCCACTCGGCCGGCCCAGAACTAGTTTCTTTCAAAATAACAGTTTCACTTTGTTTCAGAGAGCTTTTAAATTGAGTGTGATTTTAGTGTTTTTTATTCTATGTATTATGCTTTATTGTGTATTTACATTATACTGCTATTTAAAACTTGGAATCCTTTCCGTGGCAACTCCCTGATAAATCCGAATGTCCTATTAATCAAAGTCCCTCACTCTTCTACTATTCTAGATAAAGGGTTATTGTAGGTGTCCATATTTTAGTATCTTTATATATGTCTGTATTATAAACATAGATGTTTAAGGTTGCGATTTGTTTGTTTTCCTTTAGGAAATGGTGTGGTAATTCATCTACCTGGATTATTTGAGGAAGCAGAGAAAAATGTTCAAAAAGGAAAAGGTATGAAAGAATGAATCTGCTTTGCCTGGTAACCAGTTATTTTTGGTAAAGTTTTATTGGGATTGCATGTCAGACAAACTTAACATTTTGATCTTGGACTTTAAAATTTCAGGTTATTGTAGGACAAGGTTTTTTTAATGTCAGTTACTAAATTTTATTTATCATCAGTATTTAAATGAAAGACAAACATGTGGTCATTGTATAAGTCTTGATTTTTTAACACAGTTGGTCATCTGTAAACTTTAGGGAGGTAGAATTACTTACTGTATCTTGGTGGCAAAACTCCAGGAAATGTATGAGCTTGTGCTCAAATTAGCATACCCTCTGCCCAAACCAGAAATCAGCTCAGGGACTCCAGGCGGCCACAGAAGCGCGTTTTGCACACTGTGGGTCTTGTTCCTAGGGGACCTCGAGCGCCCTCGGTTGCCACAACCCAGAGATAAAAGAGGGTTGTTTACGTCCCTCTCTCCAAAGAAGAGAGATGCTCCTGCTGTGCATTGTGTTCTTAGTCTCCTTCAACCGAAATTTCTTGACTTCCTGCTTTTCTTGATGTCTCTTGGATTTTTGAAAGTCTGTTTACATTCAGCTTGCCTGCCTTGCTAGGGCTTGAGGGCATTTGGGCAATGCAAATAATACACAATTGAGGAAAATCATTAGTGTAGTTTCCCCTTAGCTTAGCTCATACTTGGAACACTCAATTCTATGACCGTATTAAAGTTTTTCAGGCTTAAAAGTAGCAATCTGTCCTCAAGTGTTTCCGCCAACTAAATCAGACATCACAGAGCCCTGTCTTGCTACCATCTCTGTTGTCCCCTCTGCATTTTTACCTGTGTATTGGTGTCAGCTTTTTTAATTGGTCAACTCGAGGTCCCCATGCTGTTCTCTGCTCTCCTTCATCCCCTCAAAAAGCTTTTTCCTACTCTCTTTTCCCCTCTGGCTTGTCTAATCCAGCTGAATCCACTTTGCTGAGTTTCTTTGTAATAGTTTCTTTATAATGTTTCCTAAGCTACCTTCAGAGTACAAATTTACATGTCAAAAACAGCTATAAAATGGAAGGCTTAGTATTCCAGGTTTCTTTTAGCACATTACCAAGGAGGTTCTCCTCTTCAATCTATAAGGAATAATTTTCAAAATAAATCTTTGGATATTATCAAAATTAACTAATTTTTAATATAAAAATTAGTTTTGAAAATGTTTGAAGCTTGGTGGCTTATTCTTAGAAAGCATATAGTCTACCAAGTTTTACTGTCTCTAAAACATATATCTATTTAGTGTCATTTATCTACTCATTTAACAATTTTTTTTTGAACATTTATTGGATGACTGGTCCATGCTATGAAAATTCATGGTCCCTGTTCTTAGGCATTCACAGTTAAATGGGGAGATATGTCTGTCTGTCTGTCTGTCTGTCTGTCTGTCTATCTATCTATCTATCTATCTATCTATCTATCTATCATCTATCTACCTATCTATCTATCTATCTTACTAGAATTCAGCATGTTAATACAGTAATTGATATTACTTGGGAAGAATTAGTGAGAATATTTTATTATTTTGTTTGATCACACTTTTTATAATTGTCTTTTGGGAAATAACTATTTGTCTCAAATAACAATTTGTATTTTGGGACAGATATTCCCCAAATTAACTTCGTTTTCTCAAAATTTCCCCCTGCTCTATGCCTAACGCCTTTTTCCCTCACCTCCAACAAAATATTTTCTTACCATTTGCTTTTTTGATTTCTAGAAGTATATTATGTGGATATAACTGGCTTGAATTTGGAGCTTTTTAGAGCAAAACATTTAGAAAGATAGAATTTGTGAATGAGTTTGTGTATATAGAATGACAGATAAACAAATTCTTGTTAAACATGTTTCCTAGGCAGAAGAAAAGATATGAAAGTGATTATTTCAGTGAAAAACACTTGTAAACATTGTGTTTCTAAAGAAATTAAGATTTAAAAATTATTATACAAAGTATTCAATTAACTGTATGTTTCCTCTCTCCCTTCCCTCTAGGTCTAGAAGGCTGGGAAAAAAGGCTTATCATATCTGACAGAGCTCATATTGGTAAGAGGGACATAATGCATTTATATATAATTCTCTTTTTATCAGAAACTTATCAAATGAAAACATTTTGTAGCCAATTTTTGTCTTTAATTTTAGTGAAAACTAAGTAGGGTGTATTGTAATAATTTGGTTCCAAATACATAAAATCTTATTAATTTTTTCTTTTTGTTTTTGATAAGGGCTAGGTTAAAATTTACCTATTGCTGAAGGAAGAAGTAATTCTTCCTTCAGCAATAGGTAAATATTATCAAATGAATAATATAAGCAATATTTCACGAGACATCTGTAATCTAATAAAAAATAAGCCATATTGAAATACAGAAAGTATTTATTTTCACACATTAATACTCATGTAAAAGTGGGTCTGTGTGGCAAATCGTTAAGAGTGATTCTTTGTGCCTAAAGTGTGATAATACTACTTTTCAAATGATTAAGACTTTATTCAGACTAGCCTTCTCCTCCATTATTTAGAGCACACTGGATTCTAAAATTAACTTCAGCCACTACCAATAAATTTGAGGTTTGTTTCCCTGTTATTATCCTATCTCTGAAAGTGATAGAATTGTTAATTAGAGGTGACAGGATTAAGGGACAATAACCAGGAAAGAGAAAGAAGAACTATAAACTATGTAAGAAACTTCTATATGATTGGTTGAATCTTTAAATTCTACTCAAATGTAGATGTCTCCTGAGGCAATAGCTACTCTCCTTTTAACATTGACCTCCATTGAAGAGGCAGTCCCGTCAAAGTATTCGCCAAGTGAGCAAATTGAAACCCTTTTGGAAGGAAAGAAGGAGGTTGTAAATCTGTCATTTTTGTTGGCTATTTTAAGCTTCTGATTTAAAAAAAAAAATCACACTCTCAGCCTGTCACCTATATAAAAAATATTTTTTGGTTACTAATCTTAGTACTTTCATTTTAAACTTGTGTATATCGTCATTATAGTGCTATAATATAGAAAGCAATACAGTGTTACTGGTATTCTTTCTTATTGACAGTCTTTTAGGTATGTAATGAAAAATACCTTTTTGTGCATTACTTTTATAGTATTTTTATCTGCTTACACTGACTATTAACCTTACACATATCGTATTCTGTTACCATTATCATCATTAACTTCTTTCCCTGTCATAGTTTTTATAGTATATAGCCTTTTGGCACTTCTTGACCCTGTCTTGTAGTTTATAAAGTAAGGCACTGTGTTAGATGATGAAAGCCACTTGCTTATCTTCAGAACTTTCTCTTAGGCCTTTGTTATCTGCTATGTGAAATTCAGTATCTTAATCTGAGGGCCACAATTTAGGATTGCACAGTAGAATGATACCTAGGAAGTACCCTTGGACTAACTTATGACCTTAATGTACGTAATCAGAGTCCAGCTATGTGTAGACATAAACGTATGCGGATGCTGGCAGTCATGGGAAAGAACATAGTGTTCAGAACTACCTGTGTTCCTGCCGAGATTCTCCACCTTTCTTCATTACAAATGTTTTGGGTCTGTCACATGGCAATTTGCAAGTGACCTAACTACTCCAGACTACTAAAGCTAAAGAAAATAGTAAGGCAAAGGGATTCAGAGTAATTGGAAAGTAATGTGGTTTAAACCATAACAAATGTGAATTAATTTTATAATTGTATCATATTTCTTTAATAATGATTTTTGCTTTTTTAGAAATATACATCCTTAAAGAAAAGTTTTTCTGAGAGAGGACTAAGCCCAGAGAGGATAGCTCAGACTAAAATTTAGGTGTTAGTAGTAATATATGTAATAATATAGGTATGCTTTAAAATATGTTATGAAAATGTTTATAAGAAACATATTTTGAGTACAATCAATTCTAAAATGATGAAAAGAAGTAAATGGTGTCATTACAAAATAAAAAAACTAACTGGAAAGTTGCTGGGAATCATTGCCATGCAGTCACTTCAAATTTTCAGGGATTCTCTTACCAGAGGACTGGAAGGATAGCTCTGTAAGCTCCGTTATAGTTATGGCATCAGACCCTTCATTTTAGAATTAAGCACTGGACCTAATCAGGTACACAGATGTTTAAAATTTCCCATAAAATCATGCAATTAAGCACAAAGTATGATAGGTGATATGGAGTCATAGATGTTGGAATTTTAGGGACCTGGACCCACACGTTGATTGTGTCCCCTCCGGCAAGTCATTCATCCTTCAGGCACTTCACACCTCACACAAGGCTGTATCCATGAGGGAAAGAACTTTATGTTTTATTCGTATACATGCCTAGCACCTAAGTCAGGTCCCCCGACTTGGTAAAGATGTACTGTGTTTTTACACTGAAGGATATTGGTTTTCGTTTTCTAGTTCTTTAGTTTTTCTCTGTAATTTTCTTTAGTGTTAGCGCCTTCGTCTTTCTGAAAGAGTATGTATAGGATCAGTATTATTTCCTCTTTAAATGTTGCACAGAATCTTTATGGGGAAATTTTAAATTATGAATTCCATTTCTTTATTAGATACGGAGATATTCAGGTTTTTCTGTTTCTTCTTGTGTAGGTTTTGGTAATTTAGGTTTTTTTCAAGAAATGTATTCATTTCATCCAACTTGTCAAATTATTGGCATAAGCTTTTAGTGTTTGTCTATTATCCTTTCAGTTTTTTTAGAATTTGCAGTGGTGTCCTTTCTTTCATTCCTGATACTGGTGATTTGTATCTTCTCTCTTTTTCTCTTGATCAAACTAGAGCTTTACCTATTTTATTGATTTTTTTTTTTCAAAGACCTAAGCATTTGATTTGGTTGATGTTCTCTGTTTGTTTTCTATTTCAATGGTTTTAGCTCTTTGTTATTCCATTCTTTCTATTTTCTTTGGGTTTAATATGCTTCCTTTTCCTAGCCTCTTTAGAAGCTTGATAGACCATTGACTTTATTTATTTTATTTTAATATTTATTTATTTATTTATTTGTTGATTTTTTTTTTTCTATGTGGGAGTCAATCCCGCAACCTCATGTTTAAGAGTGTACTCTCTATCCACTGAGCCATCTGGGTGGCAGCTCAGCCCAAGGTGCCGAGTTCAGTCCCCCAGATGTGGGTGGGTGTTGCCCACCATTGAACAGGCAGTCTTGTCATTAGGAGCATGTGCTCTCACCAGCTGAGCCATCCTGCCACCTGTTGGCAGCTCAGCTCTGGCGCAGCTCAGGCGAAGCTCACTGGCCCATTTGGGAATCGAACCAGCAATCCTGTTGCTCAGAGCCCGTTCTCTTAAGCAAACTCTTAACCAACTGAGCTGCTAGGCCGGCCTTAGACCATTGACTTTAGAACTTTCTTTTCTAATATAAGGACTTAAAGCTATGTATGTTCCTCTAATACTGCTTAGCTCCATTCCACAAGTATTGACATTTTGTATGTTTATTTCCATTCAGTTGAAATTTCTTTGTAATTTTTAAAAATATTTGACCCGTAAGTTATTGAGACACACTTTTATAACTATTGGAAGATTTTTGCAATTTCTCTTTATTATTTATTTATAATTTGATTTTATTGTAGACAGAGAATATACTTTGTATGATGTCAGTCTTACATTTGTTGAGATGTGCTTTATGGCCCAGTAGATGGACGATTTTGGTTGATGTTCTACATGCACTTAGAATATGTGTTCTGTTCTTGTTGAGGAGAGTGTTCTTCATATATCGATTACATCAAATTGGATGATAGTGTGTTCAAATCTTCTGTATCATGATTTTTGGTCTACTTGCTTTGTCACTTACTGAGAGAAAGACCTCCAACAATAATTATGGATTTGTCTTTTTTTCTTTTTAACTGTCAGTTTTTGCTTTCTGTGCTTTGAAGCTCTGTTAGGTATTTATGTTAAAATTATGTTTTAGGTACATTTATGTTAAAATTAACTTTTGTCATGAAATGTCTTCTTTTACCTATGGTAATATTGCTTATTCTGAAGTTTACTTTGATATTGCTCTAGCCACTAGTGTTTTCTTAAAATTCGTATTTGCAAGATGTATCTTTTTTCATCCCCTAACAATCTGTAACTTACCTATATCTTTATATCTATGTCACATTTCTTGTACACAGGATATAGTCGGATCTTATTTTTTAGTCATTGTGATAATGTGTCTCTTAATTGCAGTGTTTAGACCTTTTACTTTAGTATAGTTAATTATCATTATGATTGAATTTATTTCTGTTCTTTGTTTTCTATTTGTTCTATCTATTCTTTGTCTTTTTTCTTCTTTTCCTGAGATTTTTTCATTTAATATTTTATTTTATTTTTTTTTTTTTTTATTTTTTTAGCTGAGCCATCCTGCCACCTGTTGGCAGCTCAACGGCAACTCAGCTCAGGCTGGCCTCGAACCGCAGTTGCTCAGAGCTGAGCTTGCACTCTTGAGCGAGCTCTTAACCAACTGAGCCACTCGACCGGCCCTTCATTTAATATTTTAAATATTATTCTCTACTATTAGTTTACTAGCTATACCTCTTATTTTATGAATTTTGGTAGTTGCTATAGGATTTTTAATATGCATCTTTAAATTATTGTGATCTACCTTAAAATAATACATGCATACCTTGGGGATATTGCAGGTTTGGTTCCAGATCACCATAATAAAGCAAGTCATAATCTTTTGTTGGTGGTTATCTGTGAAGCTCAATAAAACAGAGCACAATAAAATGAGGTGTTTTTGTACAATATTTAACCTAAGGTCCTT